>SWDC01000149.1:13130847-14520847 GCA_004919715.1 Linderniella brevidens | reverse complement strand
CAAAACCAAAGCAGAAGTTAGTCGTAATGAAACTCCCTCTGAAGGCCACATCTACTCAACCACAAAACATTAACAAAATGGTTGAGTAAACACACAGCCATAATAGAACGAAAACTATTCAAAGTACTACTTAGATAGTACACGCCATTAAGGGTCTGAAAGTGAAACATCTGCAAAACAAAAAGAAATGGTCCATAGACATAACAGAAACATACGCTAGACAGCAGGCAAGCATGCAAAAACAAAATGCAATAAAGGCACACAACCGCATGCAAAGAATATTCAGACCCCTGCCTAAATATTCAGACTCTCGATCGAGTCCTCTGCCTCTTCCTCACAATCTCCCCCTGTCTGTACTGCTTCAGCTCCTTGACCATCCCCACCTTGCTGCTCGGTCTGAACCCCACCGTGTCCACTCGTCCCAGCCTCTTCTTGCTCTTCAACTTCTGCCTCTTCTCCCCCTTTTTGGGAAGAACGCAAATCCTTCAGAATTGATAGCTGAGACGTCAGAAAGGTGATGGTGTCCTCGAGACACTTAATTTGTTGATTTAAGCTGGACTGAGGAGCAGATGTTGAGGCAACATGTTGCTCAACATCTTCAGTAGGAGCTTACCACGGCAGATCCACAACTTTGTTTGGCCCTGCCAAGTGCATATGGGAGACAGCGTACAGCAATTTGATAGTCACCACCTGGTCTCTGCGTGATGGCTTGAATCCTCCACGAACTAACATCCCATAGATCAAGGAAGGGAAAAGCATGATTCCAAGTGACTTTTTTTCGGCCTCTTTGGCAAGCTGGTCCAGCACTAATTCACCCAGATTTAAAGGCAGATTCTTCCCAAGGGCGTACAGAATATGCGCCATATTCTCAGCCACACGGGTCTCATTTGCCGTTGGCCACCAATTAAAGATGCCAATTTTAAAGAGCACAGAATAGAGCGAGGTTAAAAAGCTCACTGAAAAATTTCCATCCCACTCCCTCACTCTACCCCCGGTCAGAAAACGCACCACCTCATTATTATCAAAAGTCTCATTCATGTCAACATTTGGAGTGCCCAAAAACTCATTAATAGCCCCCGCCGAAAACTCATATAACCTCCCCCTCAAGAAAAGTTTCCCATACTTCCTAGAACTAGGATCATTTAAGCTAGGGAAAGGTTAGAAAATACCTCACGGACCACTGTATCACAGTAGGTCCCAAACAAAGTTACGGTCTTGTCAAATTGTCTGGACTCCAAGAACTGCATAACTCCATATCGGCGAAAGCTCACCACATCTGCAGTCCTCTCAACCCGCAACACCCTTTGGCTGAAGTGCGGCCACAGCTCCTCATTAAATGAGGCGTAGAACCTCCCCCTTGGCAACGGAGTCTCCCAGTCTGACTCGGATGTTAGGTCAACATCCTCCTCAACATCGTCACTGTGACTGGGAATAGGCGACAGAGCATGACTGCTGGCTGCTGGCTGTGAGGACTCAGCTGGTCGAGGTCTCTTGGAAGGTCTGTCCTCTGAACCCATTGGCCTCTTTCCCGCTTTCTTCAGCAATTTGTTCCTCCACGCGGCCAAGGTTTCAGCTGCACCAAAGTCATCACTGCCTTCGCTCTCAGAGGCAGGGGAGTTGGACTCAGTAGATGGTGTGTCTCCCCTGGACCCACTGCCTCATCATCCAGCCGGTCATAGGTGGTGGTGTCAATAACCTCGTCTGTTGAAGCCTTTGACGGAGATGATGATGGGGCTGGGTTTGACTCTGGAACATGTGAGGTGGCAGCAGCACTTGTCTCCCCCTGAACTGGGGCTTCAGCGGCAATCTGAGTGGGCTCGTCCTCCGAGGTTTTCGTTGCAGTCTCTGATGAGGAACTCGAGAGGTTAATGGGCTTATCTGCAGTCGATTTTGGCCCCTTCGTAGCCTGGGACTGCCGCATTCTGTTGCTTCGACGTTGCTTTGGAACAGGGACGCTAACTTCAATATCCGGTTGGGATCGCGACTTCTTGGAGGTGCTCTTCTTTTTCTTTGGCTTCTTGGGGGTTTTCTCTGTGGATTTGAGGGTTGGAGTTGGGTTTGTAGGTGGAACTTCCGGCTCGATCCTGTCAGAAACAGGGGTTTCTCCCATTCTCGTAGGGTTTTCCACTGGGTTCGTCGTGTTTATCGATCCTCCCACCAATCTGGTCTGGACCGGTCGTCGTCTTTCAGGGATCTGATACAGGAGCGGAGTGGAACATCATCCAAGTCTTCGATCTGAGCGGAATCGCCCGTAGAGGTTGGATGTCGTACACAGTATCACGAATGTTGGGTCAACATTCTGGGTTTCTACATGATTAGGTGAGTTCGACATTTCGAGAGATAAAATCAAGAAATTTGGATGAAGATCAGAGTGTAGAAATAACGATTATGCACTGAGAAGCAGAGAGAATTTCTAGAGAGATGAAATCGACTTAGGAGCTAGGGTTTATGTGAAGTGAAACTTGATCAAACACTCTTTAAAACACTTGAATTTCAACGATTACAAGCAAACCTGTCCACTCAGTAATTCTCGCATATAGTGGAGTAAGTGGTTCATAAAAATAACCGTTGGGAGCTTAAAGTAATTTAGGCACATTGGAAGATAAAGTCGAAGTAAATTCAAAAATTGCCTAAATAAACATGGAGCTAAATATAGTAAATTGAAGAAGTGGTCAAGAGCGAATTTAGGAGCACGTCAGATCATGATTCGACCAAAAACTACCAAGTCAAAAATCAAGGTAGAATCGAGTGATACTAACCGTTTGAGCGACGTTGATGACCACTTGAGACAAATGTAACAAGCTGTCCTTCGAGAGTTCTAATGCAATTCTGAGAGATATCTATTCTAGACACAATATACTAACAAATGCAGACTAAAAAGCAAATGCAAATAAACGAAAGCACAAAAATGTAGCATTATCAAACTGAAAGTTACACATGTTGCCCCAACATTTGACTCAACATTCTAATTCCGTAATCCTAGACTTTTCTGCTCAATCCTTCTTAAAACCAGTTCCCTTTATTTCTACCTTTTCACCTTATTTAACTAACCGAATTTCTGCACTGCCCTTATACCCTCAGCCTCAAGGTTCGGCTTTTTGTCGCATAGAATACATCGTCACCGCGAATGCCGTGTACCTAAGGAAACTTATTACCAATTACCTATATCTAGCAAAGAGTTTATGAGCAGGCAGATATGCATCAAAGGATTGGCTTTTTGTCGCAAAGAGTACATCGTCACAGCGAATGCCGTGTACCTAGGGATTTATTACCAAGAGCTATATCTAGCATCAAAGGATTAGCTTTTTGTCGCAAAGAGTACATCGTCACAGCGAATGCCGTGTACCTAGGGACTTATTACCAAGAGCCTATAACAAAGGGATCGGGTTCATTCAGGGACCAGTCAAGAAGAATCAAGTCATTTCACAGGAAAACAGAACAGAATATTTAACCAAACATTAAAGCAGTAACCATCAAATTTGACAAATGCTATGTTGATCCAAATGTTGGACCAACATTCAGACTGACATGTGTAAACCTATGGATTTCTTCAGGTCCGAGAACCTTTCAGAATCCAATGCTTTCGTGAATATGTCCGCTAACTGATGTTTAGTGTCTATATGCTCAATGCGCACTAACTCTTTTTCTACCATATCTCTCAGAAAATGATGCCTAATATCTATATGCTTCGTACGTACATGTTGGATGGGATTCCTAGAGATGTTGATGGCACTAAGGTTATCACAATACATAAGAACAGATTCGCACTCTAAACCATAGTCACACAACATGCTATTCAACCACAATAATTGCGTACAGCAACTACCCGCCGCAACATACTCAGACTCAGCAGTAGATAAAGACAGTTTTGTTTCTTACTATACCACGCAACCAAATTATTACCAAGGAAGAAACAGCCGCCACTTGTGCTCTTGCGATCATCCTCGTCACCTGCCCAATCAGCATCGCTGTAGCCTACAAGACTCAAATTAGTATCTTTGGAGAACCATAATCCTAGGCTACACGATCCACTCACGTAACGAAGAATACGTTAACAGCATTAAGATGAGTGACTTTAGGTTCAGACTGATATCTAGCACATACGCATACACTATACATTATGTCTGGTCTACTAGCAGATAGATACAATAAACTGCCAATCATAGATCGATACAATGTTGGGTCAACATTCTGCCCAACATCGTCTTTACTTACCTTTTGCGTAGACCCCATGGGAGTTTTCATTACCTTAGCCGTGTCCAGCCCGAACTTTTTGACAGTGTTCTTTGCGTACTTCTCCTGGGACATAAAGATCCCGTCGCTGCTCTGCTTAATCTGCAAACCTAAAAAATAAGTTAGCTCTCCAATCATGCTCATTTCGAAAGTGGTGTTCATCGCCTGCACGAACAGATCTAACATAGACTGTGAGCTTGAGCCAAAAACAATATCATCTACGTAAACTTGAGCAATTAAAAGATCAGAACCGACTCTTTTCACAAAAAGCGTACGGTCTGCCTCACCTCGAGTGAATCCAAATTCAAGTAAAAACGTAGCTAACCGTGCGTACCAAGCTCGAGGAGCTTGCTTCAACCCATACAGCTTTATGCAACTTAAAGACATGGTTAGGATAATGAGGGTCTTCAAACCCCTTAGGCTGTTCGACATAGATTTCCTTATCAATGTACCCATTTAAAAAAGCACCCTTAACATCCATTTGATGTAAAGTGATGTTAAGCCAACATGCTATAGCTAACAAAAGCCGAATCGATTCTAACCTAGCAACAGGAGCAAACGTCTCATCAAAGTCTATGCCTTCTACTTGCGTATAACCCTGAGCTACTAAACGTGCTTTGTTTCTAACAACTCTACCAAGTTCATCAGATTTGTTCTTAAAGATCCACTTGGTGCCTATGACATTTATGTCTTTCGGCCGAGGAACCAAGGTCCACACTTGGTTTTTCTCGAATTGCAAGAGTTCCTCTTGCATCGCGTTTATCCAGAAACTGTCCTTGAGAGCTTCAAGGACATTCTTAGGTTCTATCTCAGAGACAAAGCAATTGAAACGTACCTCAGCGTATATCGTGTTCATGCATACGTTTCTTACCATAGACTTATAATCTTTGCGCGGTTTGTCTCTGGTCTTCCTCCCTTCGTTCACGTCTCCAATGATGAGATCAGTGGGATGATCTTTCTGAATCTTCGCTGGGGGATCCCTTCGTTCTTCACTTGGTCCTTCGTCATTGTTCTGTTCAGGTGCTGATGTTGAGTCAGATGTTGGCTCAACATTTTCCTCAGCTTCAGCCTCTGTTTCCACAACTGGTGGGACAATATCTGAAACATCAACTTGAGAAGTATTTCTGCTTGGGTCAGTAGCATCATCAAACACGATATTGATAGACTCCTGAACAGACTTCAAACGCAAGTTATACACACGATATGCGCGGCTATTAGACGAGTATCCAAGAAAAATACATTTGTCACTTTTCGAATCAAACTTGGTCAAGTACTCACGATCAATTAACATGTAACAATAGCACCCAAAAACATGAAAGTACTTCACAGTAGGCTTTTTCCCATTCAACAACTCATAAGACGTTTTCTTAGTACCATGCCTAAAGAACACACGATTCGATATGTGACAAGCTGTATGCAAAGCTTCAGCCCAAAAACGCTTAGAAATATTCCTAGATTGCAACATCACACGAGCCATTTCTTGAAGCGTCCTATTCTTCCTTTCGGCCACCCCATTTTGTTGGGGCGTCTTAGGAGATGAATACTCATGCACAATACCTTTCTTATCACAAAATTCATCAAAGTATTGATTCTCAAATTCTCTACCATGATCAGACCTAATGCGAAAGATAGATGCACTGAAATTGTTCTTAATCATGGCACAAAAATTCTTAAAGAAATCAAACGATTCAGATTTTTCCCTAAGAAAGAATATCCATGCATATCTAGAATAATCATCTACGAGCACATAAGCATATTTCCTACCACCTATGCTATCTACTTCCATCGGACCCATCAAATCCATATGAATTAACTGAAAACAGTGAGCAGTTTTAAAATGTTGGGAAGCTTGTTGATCAACATTATGGCTAACATGCATTTGCTTACCCTTCAAGCATGACTCACAAACAACCTTACCAAACTCCTTAAGCTTAGGGATGCCTCTAATTGCATCATGTTTGATAAGTTGCTCCAAGGTCCGGTAGTTGACATGGCCCAGCTTGTAGTGCCATAGGATTACATCATCTTCGGCCTTAGAAGTTGGCACACGTCCTTAACCCTGGATTTTTCGCCGACTAGGTAGCAGTTGTCTCTCGATCTTTTTCCTGCCATCACTCGCACAGAATTGCTGTTAAAAACTTCACAACACTCCTTATTAAATCTTACCTCAAGGTCGTCGTCACAGAGTTGGCTTATGCTGATCAGATTTGCTACGAGCCCGTAACATGAAGCACGTTGCTTAGCTTGGGAAAGTCGGGCACGTTCAATCTGCCTCGGCCGAGAATCCGCCCTTTAGCACCTCCTCCGAACGTCACAGATCCACTCCTTAAAGGCATATAATCACTGAGATACTCCTTGGTACCTGTCATATGTCGGGAACACCCGCTATCGAAGTACCATGAACCTGTCACGTTAGCTCGCAAAGAGGTATAAACAACATGGCATTTATGAACAGATTTCTCGACCCAAACTTTCTTAGACGACAAAACAGTATCCTGTTTACTAGAACTTGAAGATGAGCCAGCTGAGCTTTCTCTAGTCATACCTTTCAACACTGATTTCTCAATGTTGAGCGGGATGTTGGATGACATTTCAGCCGTCATCGATTTCTTTCCAGAAATCTCCCTCTTCAATTTCCAGCAAAATGGTTTTAAGTGACCTGTTTGCTTACAATGATGGCAAATATATGAGCTATCCTTACTCTTAGTGGCAGCATGCTCGGAACTATTCTTAAGTTTCACAGTTTCACTCTCATCACTCGAGGCTTGAGCTTTAACAAACACTATCTTAGGTTGAACATGGGTCACGGGTTTTGGGACATCACAAGCAGGCTGAGAATTAAATCCTAGACCTTGCTTATCAAAAATACCTAGAGACAATACCTCATCAAGAGTAGATTTACCCTTGTTCAACTCGTGAAGGTCTCATCGGCTTCGTCGACTCGTTTTTGGAGCTTGTCGATCTCCTTGTCCTTTCGTGTCAGTACGGCTTCCATCTTGTTCATTCCTTTCACCAAGCTTTCAATCAACTTTTCATTCTTCTCATTCTCCTCGGACAGCACTTTCACTGCGGCTTTTAGTTCAAATTTTTCGCCTTTTCAATTTCATATTGTGAGGACAGTAGCTTGAAGGCTTCATTCATCTGAACTTTTTGCTGCAATCTGTTTCTGCATCATCAGAACTCAAAAAAACATCTAAACAGTTTGAATCATCATAATAAAAAATGATATGCTTTTCAGATGTTGAGTCAGATGTTGGCTCAACATCAGTTACCGCCGTGAAGCCAATTTGATGATCTTCATCGTCTTCTCCGTCTGAGAAGGACTGAATAGTTACTGATGATTGCTTGGTCTCAATTTGGCACGATTCTTCATCGTCAGACAGATCGATCCACATAGCCTTTCCGTGCTTGCGAAGAGTGTTTGCACACTCGTTGGCAAAATGGCCCTAACCTTGACACTCATAACATCTTACAGACTCATAATTGAAGTTCTTCTTTTTCCCGTCTGGCTTGCGTTTAAAGAACGGTGGAGCAGAGGAGGGTTCAGCTTTGGCATTCTGTCCTTTTATGAATGTTGGGCCAACATTTTGCACAACATTCTTTTTCCTAATGAACTTTGCAAATCTCTTCATGAACATGGCCATGTAATCCTCGTTGTTGGGATCAATCTCAGTTGGCTCCTCGGTTGGCTGGATGACTAGAGCAAGGCTTTTACCGCGCGAAGCCCTCTTTTGTACTTCGAGATTAGTCTCGTAGTTCTTCATAATGTTCATCAATGTGTTGAACTCCATACTAGCCAAGTTGTGTGCTTCTTCGACCGCCGCTACCTTCACATTGAATTTTTCAGTTAGTGTACGAATAGCTTTAGAATTTAATACCTTATTGGCGATCGGATCTCCTAAGCTGGCGCACTCGCTGGAGATTGTCAAGAGCTTCCCGAAATATGTGGTGATGTCTTCATCTTCCTTCATCCTTATATTCTCGAACTGATTGAGAAGTAGCCGTAATTTGGTTTCCTTCACACTCGTATCACCTTCGCAGTACCTCTGAAGTAGATCCCACGCATTCTGAGCCGTCGTACAATTCTGGATGATCTTGAACATGAAGATGTCCACGGATGAGAAGATGGCGTTGAGTGCCTTGTCGTTGGAACTCAGCAGCGCTTCGTTCAGGGACTGTCCACTCTTCAACCGGCTTGTCAAAGACTTCTCCATCAGCGTCAGGGGCTGTTCGAGGTGGGGTATAGCCGTGGAGTACTGTTTCCCACGCTCGCACATCGATGGACTTGATACACTGCCGAACACGAACCTTCCAATATGCATAGTTGGTGCCGTCTAACACAGGAACTTTACCGATGTAATTTGAACTCGTAACATCCATTGTAGAGGATTTTCAGCGCTTAGTAACGTCAAGCGTAGGCTCTGATACCTACGAACCAAACGATTCTGCAAACTACAAAGTCTTTCGACCTTTGAAAAACTAGGCTAAAAAGAAAAACTCTCTTAAGAGATGATACTCGCTCGAACTCTCTCTTAAAATCTCTTTCTCACTCGTTGTCTCACCAATGGTGAAGTGAAGTCCCCTTTTTATAGTCTTCGACTTCGTGACTTCTTCACCACAGACTTGGTCACATCCACTACGTCCACTAAGATTGTTGTGACCGTTGAGAGTTGATTTGAATCAGCTCCAAATGACTTGGTCTTGACTTGAGCTCCAATCTTCCTATTTTTAGCATGCTTCACTCCTATTTTTGCTCCAGCTTATCCATACTCTTTCCACACGGTTTGATCCATTCCAGCACTTATCCATATCCTGTACAACACTAGAAAAATGCCACGTCTTTACTAAAATAAGTTTTGGGCATGAAAGATAAAACTGAGATAGGGAACATTCTCGGCCAACAAATGTTGACTAGAATGTTACCCCAACATTACCAATGTTGAAAGCTCAACATTAACACATACGTTAAGATATCAAGGATCTGATTTTCTGAGGATGTACCAGGCTGATTTCACCATCCTTCTTGGCTTCTATGATTGCATGGAACTTCACTTCAATGTGCTTAGTTTTCTTCCATGTTGTACAAGATTTTAGCAATGGCAATAGCAGACTTGTTGTCAACCCAAACTACGGTAGCATGAGCTTGAATTTGCCCAAGATCTCCCATTAATTTTCGATAAACATATCCCTTGATTTGTTGCAGCTGCTGCTGAAATGTACTGAGCTTCCGATGAGGATTGTGCCACCACTTCTTGCTTCTTTCAATTCCACGAAAAAACTCCACTTTCAAATAAGGAAGCATAACCAGAAGTGCTTGAAGTTCATTTCTTTCCTTCTTTAAGAACCACAAATCATAATCAAAAGTGCCTTTGATGTACCTTAGGCCTCTTGTTAAGCAATGGTGATGCATGTGCTTAAGTGCATCATAATGGAAGTGCCCAAGACCTCTCAAGTGAGCTTTGATCTTGACAGCCCAAACTTGATAATTTTCACCGTTGAAAACTGAGGGAGAAAGACTTGATGTGCTGGAAGCCATGAAATGTTTTAGTTTGAGCTTTATTGTGTTTGTTGGAGATGAAAGTTTGAGATTTCTTTTGTTGGAGATGAAGCGTTGCTCGTTTTTTCTGTTTTTCACTCAGAGATCCTTTAAGAGCTTGTTAAGCTGTGATACCATGTACAGATATTCAGTTTTAGAAACAAGCTTTTTTAGGAGGAAAAATGATTTTGCAAAGCAAGGGAAACAAAAACAGAAGGCGTGTGGAGAAGATAATTTTTTTCATTCATATTCCAAAAGTATATTACGTGTCCAAAGGCTTTAGTCAACACCAAACCCATCAACTTTCTGCAAAGATATTCCTCAAAATGAGGAAATCCAACATATTTACACCTAATGCTTTCTTAACAAAAGTCACAAAATATTTCTCAAAAAATATCTTGCAAATTCTCAAAGTCTAACAAAATTTCTGGTTTCGATCGAACTTTCATGCCAAGTTTCGACTTCCATATCCTAGTTTTCATCCACCTCAGGGCTCAACCTCACATGTGGATTGAAAGTACTCTTCATCTAGGTAAGAAAACTCCTACACCTCGAGCTCAGAATCATCGCAGATCGAGCTCACTTTGTCCAAGCAAACCGTAATAGTTTCTGTTTTCAGTGCTCCAACTAGTTGTATTGCATTGCCTTGCTTAGGTTTATGTGGCTTCTCTTGTGCACCATTCAAGCTGATATAGGTACATGACCATGAGAGAGAAGAACTATAGAGGAGATATGACTATGGAAGAGTTCTCAATTTTTCATTCATAGCACGTACATTATTATACAAGGGAAATCACATGGCAAACAAAGACAAAACGATGCGAATGATAGCAATATTTAAACCAACTATTGACTTATTCACATACATCCAGATCATATTAAATATATTTTATTATAGTGAAAGAAACTTAATTAATTAACCTCCTTAAGTTTCTTCTTAAATACTCCAAGCATGCACCTTTCATCTTCATATGTTCATTTTTGCAGTGCTTTGGTTAAAACATCAGCAACTTGCTCGTTTGAGTTACAATGAAGTAGTTTGATCTCCTTTATCACTTCATCTTCTCTCAATGCATGAAACTTCACCTTTATGTGCTTGGATCGTCCATGCAAAACAGGATCTTCTGCCATAGAAAGCGCATATTTATTGTCAACCCATATCACTGTCGCATCGGACTGTTCATGCTTAAGTCTTCCATCAAGTTCCTCAGCCAAATTGCTTGATTCGCAGCACTTGCAGCTGAAATATATTCAGCTTCGGCTGATTATTGTGCTACTACTTCCTGCTTCTTTGAGCTCCAAAAAAACACACCAGAACCGAGATTAAATACATAACCCGAAGTACTCTTCGAGTCATCATAACTTCCAGTCCAATCACTATCAGAAAAACCTTGCAGCACCACGTGTTTACTTATTTGAACTGAATACTATAATCGAGAGTACCTTTATACATACCTGAGAACTCGTTTTGTTGCTGCCATGTGCTTCTCTTTCGATTATTGCATGAATCTGGCAAACAACTGCTTGGAGACATCAAGTCCGACCTTGTATTCGTCAAATATAAAAGACTTCCTACCAGACTTCGATAAGTGGTGCAATCAACATAGTTCCCTGCATCTTCTTTAGTTTGTTTCTCATGAGCAACTAAAGGTTTTGAAACAGATTTGCAGTTCTCCATCTAGAATTTCTTTAATAGCTTTGTAGCGTACTTCTACTGAAAAATAAAAATACCACTCGTATTTTTTTGAATCCATTCCGAAAAAATAATGCATTTCTCCCAAATCAGACATCTCAAATATTTTTTCCATCTCAGCTTTGACCTTGTTCATTTTCTGGATGTTACTCCCACTGGCGAGCAAATCATCAACTTATAAAGAAATAATTAATATTTTCCGTCGTTGCTCTTCCTTGTGTAAATAGTAGCCTCAACATCGCTCCTCCTGCAACCAGAATTAATCAAGTAAGTATCTACCTTGCTATACCAAGTGCTCGGAGCTCGTTTTAAGCCATAAAGTGCCTTGTTTAGCTTGTAGACTTGATCTTCTTTATCTTTTACATCCCGGAGGTTGATCAACGTAAATTTCTTCTTCAAGTTCCCCATTATTTAAAAATGCAGATTTTACATCCAGGTGAAAAAGTTTTCAATTGTGTTGAGCCGCAAGAGCGATTAGCAATCTTATGGTGTCATGTCTAGCAGCTGACACAAACGTGCCATTAAAGTCGACACCATGTTGTTGTGCATATCCCTTAACAACAAGTCTAGCTTTCAGCTTGTTCAAGGATCCATTGGGGTTCATCTTTGCCGGGTACGCCCATTTCACACCTAAGATATTTCTGTCACTCGGTCTCTTGATTAACTCTCATGTCTCGTTCTTGTTGGTTGTATGCATTTCTTCTTCCATAGCTCGAATCCAACCTTCAAATTTGCAGGTTCGTTATATCTTGATGGTTCAACGACAGCTAAGTTGCATTTCTCGTAAATTTCAGCAAGCGATCCCGTCTTTCCTTTTATCGGTTCATCGTTGACGTCTTCATTTTCCTCTCGTGGATGCTAAACTTTTTATGTGTATATTCAGCATCTACATGAGGTTGCATCGGAGGGTTTTCATGTTTTATTTTACCTTCTTGCCAATCCCAAAAAGAATTTTCATCCACACGAACATCTCGGCTGATAATAATATTTTTCTCCTTCACGTCGTAAATACGGTATTCCTTAGATTTTGATGGATAACCCAGGAAAAATACCAACCTTCGACTTTACATCTAGGTTGCTTCGTCTTTGAGTTGAAATATGCACGAAACAACATGAGCCGAAAATTTATGTGATTTACGGACGGTTTGACTCCACTCCATTCCTCAATCGGTGTCACATCTTTTAAAGCGCTCGTCGGCAATTTGTTTTGTAGATAAACAGAAGTATATGCTGTCTCAACCCAGAAGTTGGTAGATTCTTCTCGGCCAAAAGACATCGCACCATCTCTACAACACTTCTGTTTTTCCTTTCGATGACGCCATTTTGCTCTGGAGTATAAGACATAGTAAGTTGACGATGTATACATTCACCTTCACAAACTTGGTTGAATGCATTTGAGTTGAACTCCATGCCATTATCGGATCGCACGACTTTGATTTTGCATCCACTCTGAACTTCGACCATCTTCTTGAATTTTTTAAAAATTCCAAAACTTGAGACTTGAATCGTATGAAATAAATCCAAGTCATCCTCGTAGAATCACCAATGAATAAGATGAAATATTTATTTCCGCTCAGATATTATTTCTTCATCGGATCACACAAATCCGTGTGTATCAACTCGAGCTTACTTTTCTCCCTCCAAGTTGAAGAATGTTGGAAAGGTAGTCTATGTTGCTTTCCCATTTGACATGAAACGCACATTTCACCATGTTTTTGTATCTCGGCACATTATAAACCATCTCTTTTTTATAAAGCAAGAGCAAAGAATCATAGTTACAATGCCCAAGTCGCTTGTGTTGTGTCATAGAGTCGACAACTTTTGCATTTCGCTTTTTCTCCAACAAAACTCCCATTTATCGGAAATATTTTCTCAATCATAGGTAGCTCAACAACAATATTATTTTGAGAATCATATATATAGCAGCATCTCTTCTTTAAGAATAGAGAATAACCGTTTTCCATCATTTGAGCCACACTCAGCAAGTTCTGCATCAGCGAAGGTATATAAAGCACGTTGTGAATGCGTTTAATACCTCGATTTGTTGGAACATCAATGAACCCTTTTCCTTGAGTTTGAAAATCACCATTTCCAAGCTTTTCGAAAATGGTCTTATCTTTCGCCATATGTCTCGTACACCCACTATCGACGTACCAAATAAGTTTTTCACTTGATTCTTCAAACTTGAGTGGCCATAAACAAGTTTCCTTTAGCTTCTTATTCCTCTTTTTCAGTGTAATTAAGTTGTTGCCCCTTTTTCAGATGACTATTTTTCGCCTTCGAACGATAGTATTTTTCGACATGGCCATATTTCTTACAATACCGACATTGAATTTGTGGTTTTCTTTTGTGCCAAGAATCTTTCTCTTCATGATTGGTCCTCCCACATGTATTATAAGGTGAAAATCTGCCCCCTATTTTCAGAAACTTTCAAAGTCGTCGGAGCTTTTCCTTTGTCGATCTTTTGCTCCGAATTCTTCTTGTAGTACTTCTTCGAAAATTTTCCGTTGGGTCTTGCTTGCATAGCTCCTTTCGTGGATGTCCCATCATCAAGTCTCATGAGTGATCTTTGCTCATGTGCTTGTAGCTTGCTTATAATTTCAAGTACACTCAACTTTGAAATATCGAACAACTCTTCTATCGCCGTTACTTTTGCTTCGAATTTTTCCGGAAGACTTACCATTATCTTCTCCACCACCTTAGCATCCGCAACATTCTATCTAAGCAACCTGATCTTATTTACTAGTCAAGCAACTTAGATGAGTACTCCTTTACGTTTTCACCATCCTTCATCTTCAAAAGTTCGAACTCTCATTTTAGTGTTAAGAGTTTAATTTATATTTTTTTTTTGAAGAAAGACCATATATTATATTAATCAAGGTCTGAGGACAAGATAGATGCTAAGGCTTGCGTAGGTGGGGAACATCCCTCCTCATTAGATCCTAGCGACGTAGCAAGATAGTGTCTAATGTATTACGCGATCGTTTAACAAAAGAAAAGGAGACGGTATTGAAGAGACTTCTGAAGTGGATGCAATCCTGTAGAATAGGGGCCGATTTCGTAGCTTCCGTGCACCCTTTCCCGAGTATCTCGATAATTGTTTAACAGTCACCCTCAAAAATCACATCGCGCCATCCTCTTTACAAAGCAAATTGAGTAGCCCGAAAAGATGCACGTGCTTCTATAGTCTCCGCATCGAACATCCCCTTAAAGAAATTGGTACACCATCCCACACAATGCCCAGAGGAATGGAGCCACCACACCAATTGACGCACCACCACGAGACGCATGAATCGCCCCAACAAAATTTAGCTTACCGGTTCCACTTGGTGGTCTCTGCCACGTCTGGTCCTCGAGCATACTTGGATGAGGACTCGTCGGTGGTTCCTCAAGAATCACTTCGGCATCTTGGGATAAAATGGCCGTGGGAGACAATATCTGATTGTTCATGAGACACCCGTTTCTAGCATTCCAGATTGCCCAATATCAATAGGAAACGAGAGTAATCCGTCGGCTCCAGTGTCTTACCCCCGCCGCGGATCCAAGATTCAAAATCGCCCGTCTAGTGGCCATGTATCCTTCGATGGGGGGCAATCTAGAAAGATGTGGTAGCTATCCTCCCAATGATTACCACACCGTCGACATTTCCTATTCGAATTAGGTTAGCAGTAGTAGGGATCGCCTCATTACAAAGCCTTCAAGTGAACGTTTTCACCCCCATCCAAAGAAATTTCCAGCCCTCTGTCGCACTAGAGTTCGCTAAATCCCTAGATTGTAGGGATTTAGCTAACCGGTATGCAGATTTCACTGAAAATTTACCATCCGATGTATAATGCCATATCAATCTATCCGGCCTCATTGTAGAACTAATCGGCAAGACATGTAACTTTAGGTCAGCAACCCGAAGCCCCTCGTTCCCCGGCATGCATGGTGTCATCGGACTCCCTCTAGAAGTAGCGGCCGAACCATCATGATCCCCCGCCATGTCGCCAATGCATTGTTTCCCAGTGTGGCTGCACAAAAAGAAACATTAGGAAAGTCCCATGCCTTTAAAATATGTCCCAACAAGCTTGATGGTTGGTTGGGTCAAGATCCCCCTCGTCTTTGTTCTGCGTGAGCTTCGTCCAAGCCACCCAATGCATCTTTCTTTCATTAGAAGAACTCCACCAATAGCGCGACATCCTCCTTTGTATTTGGAAGCAAAAAACAGCTAATAGCGTAGGCGGGAATGGCTTGAAGTACCGACTTAATTAAGACCTCTTGCCCCGCCTGTGAAAGCAGCTTCATCGACCATCCTTTAATTCTTCCCCATATTCTGCCTGTAATGTACGCGAACACCTCCTTCTTGTTCCGTCCCAACACCGATGGCAAGCCCAGATAAATGTTGTGGGAGAGAGTGCTCGGAATCCCCAGACGGAGACAACATTGCTCACGCAAACTAGCCGAAACATTGGGCGAAAAAATAGATTTAACTCTGTCACTACCTTCAAGCTCCTCCTTGAGCTTGCCCCACATTTCCTTTGGAGATTCGAGAGTCATGATTCTCGTAAATATAACATCTGATAAAGCCGAATGAAGACACGTTAAAGCCCTTGGTTTCTTTGCTTTGCTTTTTGTTCTTCGAAGTGCTTCATCTGCGCCATCGCGGGATCTGCTCCTAACGGTGTTAGATCTGCTCGTTTCTCCACTACTTCCCATAGATTTAAAGCTTGAAGATATGACTTCATCTTGATGGCCCATATGTGGTAGTTTTCTCCTTAGAATTGCGGTGGTCCGGTGCCTAAGAAGTTGTTTGTTGACATGTTTTTATTTTGATGTTCTTGAAGCTTTGGTCCCTTAAGATTTAAACTCTGATATCATTTGATATGGTTACATGAACATAAAGAAGAGGAACTATGGAGGAGATACATATATGGAAGAGTTTTCAATTTTTTAATTCATTCATACATTATTATACAAGCGACATCACATGGCAAACATAGACAAAATCATGTGAATGATAACAATATATAAACCAACTATTGACTTATTTAAATACATCCAAATCATATTAAATATGTTACATTACAGTGAAAGAAAATTAATTAACACAAGCCACAACATTTCTCAGTTTCACTGGGTCCAGTTGTCTCCTGTAGATAACCCTCTTCACATAAATTTCATGCCTTAGAAATCCCCCGAAAATCATCTTTCCTGTGTTTAGAACCTTGATTTTGCCACATGCGATTTGGGTGTGATTTCCATATTAAATATTTTTCATATGGATAAGGGTACAAGAAATCGTCACCGATTGTCCCACTATATTTATTGATTTCTAAATTAGATATTATCATCTAAATAAGGATACAAAATAAATCCTTGCCTATTTTGTCATACAATCGTGCTCACAATAACACAACCTATAATTAACGCCAGGGAACATATCACAGTGTGCCCATGGATGTAAAAAAATAGAAACACACTTGTGAAAACATTGTTGATCTGTCATAAGCCCACACACACCCAGTATGCTCACACAAGTGTATACATGAGGATGACGTGCCACATCAGCAGTCGTATTTTGCCGAATTTTGCCATCTGCAAACATGTTTACGTAGGGCTGAGCAAAAATATCCGGAATCCGATACGGTATCCGGTTTATAAAATCCGAAAAATTGGACATTCTGTTTTTAAAACCGGATCGGATATCCAAATCCGAATATTTAACATAAACCGGATCGGATACGGATACGCTCGGCACTAAAGTCCGGATATCCGGTATCCAATTTATTATTTAAAATAAATAAATAAACTAAATGAGGTCAAAAGAGAAAACAGAAAGAAAAATAACTCAATATTTTAATTTGACCCAAATAAAATATATCGGATTGAATTTATATCATTCGTGAAAATAAATGGAGAGTTGAAAACAAAATCGAATACGTTGCAATCAATTTTTTTCAAAAAAAATAAGTTAGCCGAAATAAAAAAATCTGATTTCGGATTTCCAAAATCCGGATATCCGAAATTCAGATATCCGACTAAAACTGGATCAGATATGGTTCTAGGTTTTAGATATCCGAAAATCCGGATCGAATTTCGGATATTCGAAAATCTGGATATTCGGATTTCGGATATCCCAAAATCCAGATATCCGGATTTGCTCCCCTATGTTTATGTATTGAAAAGTTAAAAGGCCCATTATCACTCTTGATCGAATAATAATTATGGGAAATGAAAGTTTTTTAAGCCCATTTAAAAAAGTCCACTGACCTTGTTTGAGACCCTTCGAAGGAGATATAAGCCCAAGTCCTCATCATCAACGTGAAAAAAAAAAATAAAAAATTAATCATCATCCCGCAATCTCAAGAAAAAGAAAACCCTATTTTGCTCTTTAGTATTCCACCAGCGCTATTCACGATCTCTGTGATTTTAGTTGCGAACTTGTTGCTTTTAGATGTTTGATTACTGATCTTTACATTATCTTGTGTAAGGATTTCCTGCAAGATAGGTTTTATATTTTGAATGTTTGCGTCAGTGGCTGTGAGTTGTTGAAGAACAATGCAATCAAGGCAATCATCCGTATTGACCATATTCTAACAGAGCTACAAAAGACAAAGATCAAATCAATTAAATCAAGAATAAAATCGGCTAAATTAGGAAACATATATCATTTTCCGATTTACTCTAACGGCTAGTTTCGAGTTCTATATATTGTTCGATGTATTTTAGAAAACGATTAAGAGAAATACAATACATTCACTATTTTTCGTCATGGTATCAGAGCCATAGATCCAAAATGCTCAAGAATCCTCAACAATCAACACCGGATCACACACAACAACGCACATATGCGTCTGTTGTTAAAAAACAACCAAATCAAGCAATTACCTCAAAGCCCTCTATCTCAGAAAGTCCACACATGAATAGAAAAACAAGCCGAACTCCTGTCACTCCGATGGGTGCGGTACACCGATTGCGTACCACGCTGTCCGGATCGCCTAACAACGATACGGGTCGGATCCTTCCGATTGAAGGTAAAAACCGCAATAACTGCAAGAAAGAGGGCCACGAACAAAGTGAGTGTTGGTTCATATACCCTCACCTACGATCGAACCGGGCGGAAAATAGCAATGGAAGAGGCAACGGCGGGCAAGCGCGAGGTCTGGGCCGATGGATCAGAGATGGAATGCCGAAGGAATCCTCGACTGTGGACAAAGAAGAAAACGAGGGTTGGAAATGGATTGTTAATGGGCCAAGTAATAAAAATAAAAATTGGGTCACACAAGCAGTAAGCGGACCTGAGAGAGTGTCATGGCCCAACAACCACCTTGGACTTGATACAAATCAATTTAATAAATTGATGGGTCAATTTTCGGACTTTCTGATCCAATCAGGTAAACACAGCTCAGGTATGACGATCCCGACAAAAAATTATGCTGTTTTTAATACGGTTTATGATGATGAATGGGTAGTTGATTAAGGAGCAACGGATCATATGACTAACAACAAAAACATTATTTTTAATCTAAAACCTTGTTATCCCGAAAAGGAAGTCACAGTAGCAAACGGAAATAAAATTCCAATCCATAGAATTGGAATTTCCGAGATTTTTTCTAAAAAAATAACCAACGTTTTATATATTCCAAACTTAACTACAAATCTCTTGTCTGTCGATAAATTAATCAAAGATTTAAATTGTAATATTATTTTCTCACATAATAAAGTAATATTTCAAGACTCAATATCTCTTAAAACGATTGGTGAAGGACACCAAGAACACGGACTATATATAGTCAGAAGATCTAATAAAGCACTCCAGATCTCTAAGGACGATAGTCGGCTTCTACACAGAAGATTCGGACATCCATCCGATAGAGTTCTAAATAAAATTTTCCATTTAAAACTTTTGATTCAAATAAATGTGAACTTGTAAGCTTGCTAAGCAAACCAGGTTACCTTTCCCCATATCTTTAAATAAAACTGAAGGGGTATTTGACTTAATTCATTCTGATGTTTGGGGTCCTGCTCCTGTAGAATCTTATAATTATTTTAAATATTTCGTTACTTTTATCGACGATTTTAGCAAAACAACCTGGTTATACTTACTTAAACAAAAATATGAAGTTTTTAATTGCTTTCAAGAATTCCTTAATATAGTCGAAAATCAATACAGTGCCAAAATCAAAATTTTTCGATCTGATAATGGTATTGAATACGTTAATAGAAATTTCTCAGAACTTTTTTCGAAAAAAGGAATTTTGCATCAAACCACATGTATCAACACACCAGAACAAAATGGTGTGTCTGGAAGAAAAAATCGGCACTTGCTTGAAATGACAAGAGCACTACTCTTTCAAAATAACGTTCCAAAAGTCTTTTGGTCTAACGCAGTACTAACTGCTACTTATTTGATTAATAGACTACCACACCATTATTAAATAATAAAAGCCATTTATCTATTCTTATAAACAAAGAAATAAACTCAAACCATCTTCGCATATTCGGATGCAAATGCTTTGTACATATTCCAAGGAAGGATAAATTAGACCCAAACTATATTAAAACAATATTTTTGGGATATTCATCCACAAAAAAGGGTTACAAATGCTACGATCCTATCAATAAAAAACTTTACATATCCCGAGATGTTATTTTTTTGGAAAAAGACCTTATTTTTCAAACAATCTTGATGAGGAATATAATGTATCCGATAATATACCACTACCAGAACTAACATCAGTAAGTCGAGAAGAAAACTCGCATTCTAATAACGAACCAATTCAACCATCAAACGAAAACGAAGCATATGAGGCAACAGAATCTACTTCAGGGGGAGATGAACTACAAATAATTCGAAAATCTACACGACAAACTAGACCACCTTTAAATCTAAGGGATTTTATAACAAATCAAGTATCATACCCAATACAAGACTATATATCTTATAACACAATATCACCACAATACTTGACATACTAAGTAAAATATCAGAAGAACAAGAACCTTTCAACTTTCGCAAGTAATCAACCTACATGGCGAAAAGCTATGTCAGAAGAATTACAAGCTTTGGAAGAAAATCACACATGGGACATTGTCCCATTACCAAAAGACAAAAAACCTGTTGGGTGTAAATGGGTATACAAAATCAAATATAACAGTGATGGATCCATAGAACGATACAAAGCTAGACTGGTGGCTAAAGGTTTTACACAAACCTACGGTGTCGATTATCAAGAAACATTTGCGCCAGTAGCAAAAATGAACACTGTTAGAATCCTCCTATCAATAGCTGTAAACTCTGCTTGGAGCCTAACTCACATGGATGTAAAAAATGCATTCCTACAAGGTGACCTAAACGAAGAAATATACATGAAATTGCCGCCAGGTCACAAACTAGAAACTAACCCAAAACTAACATGTAAACTAAACAAATCAATTTACGGACTAAAACAATCACCAAGAGCCTGGTACGCAAAATTAAGCCATGCACTATCAAAGTACAACTTCCACAAAAGTATGGCAGATTCATCCTTATTCATTAAAAGAGAAAACCAAAACATAATCATAATTCTAGTATATGTAGACGACATTATAATTACAGGTAACAACGACGAAAAGATTGAAGGTGTAAAAAACTCCTAAAACAACAATTTGATATAAAAGATTTAGGACTACTCAAATATTTTTTAGGAATTGAAATAGCCCACTCTAAAAAGGGATTATTTCTTTCTCAAAGAAAATATACATTAGATCTTCTCAGAGAAACTGGAAAACTTGTGTCGAAACCAAAAAAGACACCAATGGAAAGTAACAGAAAACTTAATCACGAAGATGGACATCCTGAAGAAAACCACGAACGGTTTCAACGACTGGTTGGAAAACTTATATATCTCACTGTCACTCGGCCTGACATTTCATATGTTGTTAGTGTTGTCAGTCAATTTATGCAGGCTCCCAGGTCGCCTCACTTTGAGGCAATCCACCGAATTCTAAGATATTTAAAGGGAACACCGGGCCGTGGGATATGGATGAAAAAGAATTCTTCATTCGATATATCGGGATATGCTGACGCAGACTAGGCAGGCAGCTTTGAGCGCAGATCGACGACTGGCTATTGCATGTTCGTAGGTGGGAACCTTGTTATTTGGAAGAGTAAAAAACAGAGTACAGTGGCAAGATCAAGTGTAGAAGCGGAATATCGTTCCATGGCATCTGCATCGAGCGAGCTAGTATGGATCAAGAAAATATTGAGCGACTTGCATATCGACCATAAAAGACCGATGCAGCTATTCTGTGACAATCAGGCCGCACGACACATTGCCATGAATCCGGTCTTCCATGAAAGAACAAAGCACATCGAAGTTGATTGCCACTTCATCAGACAAAAGGTTCAAGAAGGGGTAATAGAGACTCCGTTTGTCAGAAGCGAAAGACAATTGGCGGACATATTCACTAAGGCGCTCGATTACCCTAACTTCGAGAATATCTCTAGCAAGTTGGGCCTCTTTAATTTATACGTGTCCAACTTGAGGGGAGTGTTGAAGAACAATGCAATCAAGGCAATCATCCATATTTACCATATTCGGACATAGCTACAAAAGGCAAAGATCAAATCAATTATATCAAGAATAAAATCGGCTAAATTAGGAAGCATATATCATTTTCCGATTTACTCTAACGGCTAGTTTCGAGTTCTATATATCATTCGATGTATTTTAGAAAACGATTAAGAGAAATACAATACATTCACTATTTTTCGTCATCAGTTGTGTGTAAATGTTGTTACTGTTTCTTGTAAATCTTTATGTATGAGTTCAATTTTTAACATTATGATTAATAATTTCGAATTTGATAATCACCAGTTATAACTTATAACTAATCTTAATAAGTTTCGGCTTGTGACTTCTCCACTTGATGGAGGAATTGGTGAAGACTTTGAACGCTAGCTTTTGCCACTTCTATCACATGGTTTTCTGCATTGAGGTGTAAATAAATACATATGTTTCCAAGCATAAAATTAGAGAAATAATAATAAATTTTCATTATACCTGTTGATGCCAAAATGAAGACAAGAAAAATGCAAAACCTCATAGGTATCATGTTATTCCTGTAGGGTGTGTTTGGTTGGGGGTATTAGGAGGGATTAGGAGGGTTAGTATTAGCTAAATGGGTGTTTGGTTAGAGGGTTTATTTAAAGGGGAAGTTTAATTAATACCCTCTTAATACCCCCTTTAAGGTATTATTTAAAGCAACCATCACCCCTCCTTTAGCTAATCCCACACATTTTGGACAAAATTATCCTTTTACTTTAAATTTTATTTGTTTATTTTATTCTTTTTATAAATTTTCTCCCTCCCCCCTCTCCTCTCTCGTCTTCCCCCGTGTCCCTTCTCTCTTCTCTCTCTCTCTCCCTCTCCCCCCCCTCTCTCTCTCTCCCTCTCCCCTCTCTCTCTCCCTCTCTCTCTTTTTCTTCTCTCTCTTAATATCGTATTTTTTAAATGAAGGGGTAAAATTGTAATTTTGTTTATTTAAACCTAATGCCATTTAAATCCATCTACCAAACATATTGGACATCATTACTTAATCCCATCAACCAAACATCCAAAAAAACTAATACCCCCCATTAAATAAACCCAACTTAAACTAATACCATCTAAACCCATCCCTCCAACCAAACGGACTCGTACAGTTATAAGTTGGATGTGATAGCGACTTCATAGATCATGGCATAGCTCATTGCGTTGCGTTATATATTGTCGAGCTCTCACGTCTTAGTATTCGAGTACTTTATTACAATAACACGTTTATTATTATTTGGCTAATTGCAATCCATATATATAATTAATACTATGAATCGTGTCAATTCAAAAATTTCACCATATTGATTATCCTAATATGACTAAAATTAATCAAATCATAGCTTTTTGACGTTAATTCAATGCCAATAAGACGCAAGTATTCTGTGTCCCCCAGTCAAAATTTCGGAGTGAGATAAAAGAAACAGTTTATTTTTATAGAAATCATCGACTATTCCCTTCTATGGCTAATCGTATTAAATTTGGCAATTCGGAAAAATAAAATAATTTTAATTCTCTCGATTGTAGGTTTCAAGCAGTATTTCGATTTTATTTTAATAACGTATCCGACCTGTGTAAGTCTCCAGAGTAATTTCCAGCATAGATCCAAACCCTAAATTATGAAAAAAAGAACCTCCGCGAATCAAAGCATTTACTTGTATGTCCCATAATTATCTTTATGAGATAGGCTAACTACTTTTGTAGGAATCAATGGGGGTTGGTCCAAGTGGTTTACGACTTTTACCGCTTAAGCAAAGTTCTCATGTTCGAAGCCTTGTGAATGCAGAAAACCCCAAGCTTCAGCCATCCATGCAGGGGCGCGACGCGGGGCGACTAGATTAGTCGTGGCAACCAGGATACCGACGGTCATCTGAAAAAAAAAATTACTTTGGTAGGAACTCAAAGTATCTTTAAAATCTAGTGGAAAGTAACATAACCTTGTATGAAGGTTAAGTCCTTCTTTGGTACTACACACACGAAGTGTAAAACGTAGCCCATCAATGTCTAGACTAGACTAGTATTAATACGAGACATAAGATTTTCAGTCAAAGTAACTGATCGAAACATCATAGTATTAGCATCAATGCGATTTTATAACTCGGAATATACGATATGTTATCGAACATGTACGACTTTATCTAGACGATAATAATAGATCACGCCCTTACAATTGTGGATAAGTTGGGTTGGGTGATAGAGACATTAGATATTGATATGAATTTCAGCAAGCAAATATAAAAGTATTACAATATTTGATTATATTCCATCTTACAGGTCAGAATGATGTAGGTATCGGAAATATATGGCAAAATTATAAAATTAGGTCACTAAGTATACATGTTTTTGTTTTTGGGTCACTATATTTGATAATTGCAAAAGTAGGTCACTAACTTTGTATGGGAAAACAATTTTGGGTAATGTTTTTAATTTTAGGGTACTAAGTATATATTTTTCGATTTTGGATCACTACGTGTGATACCCCGATAAAATCGTAAACTAACTTGACCAATATGAATCATGCATTGCATGCATCAATCTACGTGAATTATGTGCCTGCATTTTTTCATGCATACTAATATGCTTATCTGATTTTCATGTGTGAATTATATGTGTTGCATATTACGTGTGTTTTTGTGTGAAACAAATTTTATGCAACTTATTTGGCTAACATAAGACTCGCATATTTTGACATCATAATAAAATAAATATTTTAGGAATAATAATATGATAAATTAATTAGTTCTTATCCGATGAGCTGAGTCAGTTTTGCGAAAATACACCAGTCAAACGCTTGCTTCGTAAATTAAATTATGAAAACAATTTGTATAAATAGATATTCATAAGAATTGTAAAAAGAAATATGAAAATGATGATCTTTAGAAATTTAGCATTTTCATAAGTTTCATTAAGCAAATTTATTATGTTTTTTTTTTTTTGTTAAAACCGTCATTATTCCTTAAGGGTAAGGGAAAATGTTCTTCCACCGCCCTTAGCTTTAGTATATGTACCAAAAATTTTTTCGTAGCTTATCATTACATCTTCACCTCAAGCAATTTCATCCGCATCCTCTCTGTAAGTCACATTTAGATTAGGTTTTATAGTTTAATGCATCATTAAAATTTTTTTGTATATAATAGCACATGAATAGTACATATACGTCATATATTCAAATTGCTCTCAGCTAATACTTCTTTTATCCAAGCAAAATCCTAGTGTTATGCATATGACGGCCGAATCATATATGGAGATAAGGTTTTCTTAAACATATATTAATACATGTAAGCTTATAGATAATATATGTAACTGTTTCTCACATGATCTATCAACGTCTTATTATTTCGGGTTTGTGAGACTATCGTGACCTGTCGTGCGTGGATATATATACCTCCGTACGTCCTTTGTAACTGAAAATAAGATTTACGATTTCGGCAGAGAAAGATTGGGACGATAGGTAAGCGTTTGTCCACACGCAACTACGACACATGAACTTTATTTTCAGTGTAATGTTATGTTGTGATATATATGTGCTTCGTTGTTGACTTGAATATTTGGGAGGTACGAATTATTTTGTATGAATAATCGTATCTCGAGCGCGAGTTGCCGTATGTATTATTTAAATTATTTTTATTTGATGAGATATGAACATATATGTTTGATTGTGAACTACTTGTTATCTCATGCATTGTATCGGTATGCACTGTACGTTGAACTTTCCATGATGTGCATATGGTTGTGTTAATCGCTTTGGGCGATTACTGAGCATGCGAGGATTGTTAGGGTTATATTGTGAGACAATGCTATGGTATTCGAGGGAGTCTCATAGTGGAACAGACCGCCTATATGACAGGAGGGTCCACCGAGCTCTTCCCCTTTGGCGGTACGGCGCCTTATTGGCCTGGCGTGACGACGTCCTACCTTGTGAACCTCGTAGCGGGAAAGACCGCCTATATGACATGAAGGTCCACCGAGCTCTTCACCTCTGGGCAGGTGAAAAAGACCGTCCAACAATACATTTATAGGGCCCATTGTTATTGATTGAGCTCTTCGGTACCGTAGTATTCGATCTCAGGGCCCATATTGAGTGTATGAATCTGAAAGTACGACGGAATGATTAAGTAAGTATGAGCGGATGATTCCGATGGCATGAGCGGCATATCATCATATCATGTTGCATTTGTTGTATAGTCGAAGAATTTATATCGCGGGTCGATTATAGCAATTAGCTCACGTAGTTCATATGTTGTAGGTGAAGCCGATTATGCTGTATGATACTTTTTTACGAGGCTAGCTGTGGAGCTCCCGCAGACTTTTGAGATGGCGTGTACATGGACGACGACTTGTGGGCCAACGAGTCTCATTTATTTTGGGTTTGACTTGTCTTGTATATGTCGTTTGGAGTGTGTTTGCTATATTTTGGGTCAACAACATGTATTTATATATGGGTCCATTAGTACCTTTCTATTGTTAAGTCGAGTTGCGCTTCTAAGTCTCGTTGGGTACTTTGGGACGTTTATTTTGAAAGGTAATAGTATATTTTCAAGTTTGACGAGTTTCGTGATTTCGTGAACTCTTTTAATTGGTTGTGCACAAGGTTGACGATTTTCAAATGGAACTCACGCGAATTTATTTTCTCGAACTCACATGTGTAGTGTTTAGGAATCTTATAGTAAGGTAGTGGCGTGGTCGTCACACTACGTATACATGTTTCAATTTTGGGTCACTATGTTTACAAAGTTAGTTACCAAATGAGTGACCCAAAATTGAAAAAATGTATACTTAGTGATCCAAAATCGAAAAATATATACTTAGTGACCTAAAGTTGAAAGACCCAAAATTGTTTTCACATTCAAAGTTAGTGACCTACTTTTGCAATTATCAAACATAGTGACCAAAAAACGAAAACATGTATACTTAATGACCTAATTTTATAATTTTCCCGAAATATATTATCTTTCTCGTAGGACTTCTAGAATAATAATATCAACGAATGTTTATTTTGGATAAGCATAACAAGCATCAACTGCATTGAACGATTTCAAAGATATATGTATTTTACTTTGAACCACCGAAGCACATGCAAAACTTGTCCCCACCATAGCAAGCAGCAGTTTTATACTTCTCGTGAAGTATTTTCTTGCAAGCTTCAATGCAAGCTCGTAAGGTGCATGGATCCATCACTATACCAAATACTCCTTCGACTGTTCTTGGGCATGTAATGACTGCAACTGCGAACATTGCAAGAGACATAAAAGCAAGTGATCTTATTAATTCCATTGGAATTATATTTTTTTTCCGAATAAATGCGAAATATGATTTGGGTAGGGGTCATTCATGCTTATATACAATGCTGATCAATCAATCTTTTCAGATTACCGTCATTGAAAATAAGATTTATATACTCCGTTGTAACTTTTATCGGATTGTTTCTTTTCGCAAAAAATTAGTACTAAATACGTTTTGATTATCCCTAGTTAATTTTAATATTTGGTTAATCATGGTTTTTTTTACTTATCGATTGTAAGGTAGATTGTAGGGCACTTTTCAAATGTGACTTTCTATTTTCTTTCACTTTTTGAGTAACCTTTGAGGCATATTGTTGGGGACTTTTTTAAAAAAATAAATAAAGAAATTTTGCGTTTCCATGAATTTTTCCAATTTCTGATAAGTTTATCCTTTTGACTAGAAATTCGAATTAAAATAATATTTATTATTGTGATTTTAAATTATTATTATTATTATTGTTATTATTATTAGAGTAATCTGCAGTCAATATACCTGATTGTACAAACCTTCTCAGATAAATTTTATATGTAAGTACCTGATATTATAAAGTTTTTATACATAGATACCAACTTGGCTAAGAGTACCATTTTACCCTCCTTACTTACGTTTTCATATGTATATTACGTACCACATCACGCTTCTGTATGATACCTAAATCTGTTTCTCTATGATACTTAAATTTCTACTAGGTAGTTGCTAATAAGGAAAACTTACATTAAGTATCTGGAGTATGAAAAAATATTAGATTAATCCTTTGTCACAATTGTTATTATTATTTATTATTTATTATAAATTATTATAAATAATATGTGGATGTTTTTAATGTTGTAAAAGTTAGTTGATTGTTGATGAGATGAGATAAGATAAGATAAGATGTATTTAATGTTGTAAATATTAGATGAAATAGTAGAAATTCTTCTACTCTAAATAGACCGATGTATTTGTATTGAATCATATCAAAAACATCAATAATACTCTCTCTACAATTCCCGTGTTTATATTTTCTGTTTCTTGTCCGATTATAATAGTTTTATAACACGTTATCAGCACGAGCGCTCTCCGGCAACGATCAACCTCCGGACAAGATCTTATACAACTATACTCGAGGTATGTAAATTTTATTTTGTGTACGGTGAGTTTATTTATAACACTCGTACACTTATGTTAAGAACAGTTTAAAATTATATAAGTATAACTTATATACCACTAAAACGCCTTAGCCTGAGTGGTTTCGCGGAATATCGTCACTACAAGTGATGTGAGGTCCAGATTTCGAATCCCAGTGGTGGCGAGTGGAATTTTGTTTTTAACGAGATTTTGAAAAAGAGCGATTTAAATAATATTATTTAGTTTATTGATATCTCAAGTATATATAATATATATTTTGAATTTATTTTGGACTAAACGGATGGACGAATTTTATTACCACTGGGAAAAATTAAATTTATTTTATTAAGAAGAAATACATATATTTTATCCATCTCTGACTTATGATTTTCTTATTATAGAATCATGTTCGTTTTATTTTCCGTGATGTCTATCGGGTGGTGTATAATATTTTTACAGTTGTTTCTAAAATAAAGTTATTGATTATAATATTTTTCATTATTATAATTACCGAAATATATTTTATATTTTGAAGGATGTTGCTATATACGATGATTGATCTCATGATTCTTATTCTACTCACGGCAATAATTATCTATATGTGGATTATGTTTTTACCAAGATTTTACGAGAGTGGTTAATTACGATATTTTTAATGTTATAATATATGTTTACTATGAAATATATTTTGTGATAGAAAGATGTCGCTCTACCTGATGATTGATCTTTTGACTACTATTATTTTTACGATGGCACTCCTTGGGATGTAGACTTCATTTTTCGTAAGAATTTTTACAAAAGAAGATTAATTGTAATTTTTCTTTAAAGTATTTTTTTTACGATAAACTTGTATTGATATTTATATTGGAAATATTAATGTTATTCACATCATATATTTGTTTTATACTTTATGATTTGAGTATTCAAACGTCTTTTGTATTTTATGATAGTATGACGAATTTATAGAGCCTCGAGTTTGTTGCCCTTGACATATCAGGAAAGAATTATTTATCTTGGGCACTAGACGCAAAGGTTCATCTAAAAGCAAAAGGTTTGGGTGACACTATTGTCGACCCAAAAACCACAACGGGTGCAGGTGACACCACTAATACGGTAAACACCACAAGCGCTTAGGATAATGCAAGAGCTTTGATAGTTCTTCGCCACCACATTCATGCGGATATGAGAGATGAATACTTAAATGAACAAGATCCCGCTGAATTGTGGAAAAATCTGAAAGATCGCTTTGACCACTTGACAACTGTTATCCTCCCAAAGGCAATGTATGGATGGATGCATTTAAGATTACAGGATTTTAAATCCGTAACTGAATATAACTCGGTTGTTCATAAGGTGACTGCCACACTGAAATTGTGTGGAGAAACAGTCACCGAAGACTTAAAAAGCATTCAGAGTTAAAAAGCATTCAGAGTTAAAAAGCAATATAGGGAGAGGATATTTAAAAAGCATTCAGAGTTAATCTCTTGCTTATTGTTGGCTGAACAAAATAATGAATTATTGATGAAAAACCAAGAATCCCGACCGACTGGTTCTACTGCAATCCCTGAAGCGAATGCAGTCAAAGGTAATAATGATAATAGTCGAAGCAATGATCGTGGACGTGGTGGTGGTGGACATCGCGGTCTTGGACGTGGCCGTAGTGGTCAAGGCCGTGGACGTGGCCGTGGTGGTCAAGGCCGTGGACGTGGCCGAGGAAATTACGGTGGTGGTTATCAGCATTTCCGTGGTGGTTATCATAACAATCGTGGCGGTCATCAAAATTTTCCTTAGAAGATGAAGAATTACGAAAATAATGATGAGAAGAGGCACACAGAACAAAAGAACAACGTGAGCAATGCTATCGTTGCGGTGGTTCGGGCCATTGGTCACGTAACTATCGCATGTCCAAACATTTGGTTGAATTATATCAACAAAATAAGGGCAAAGAAAAGAGAATTGAAACAAATTTTGTTCAAAGTGATTTGGCCTCTGCTTCTGGGACAAAAGATGAAAATACACATTTCGAAACTGCGGAATTCTAGTTTTTCCTGAAGAAAACTAATCTACTATGTAATATTATCGTGTGCATTATTATTATGTGTATTGTATGCTTTATTATTGCGTGGTTTATTATGGATCGTTTGGAATATTTTATTAAGTTATATGTTTTCTTGCGATATATCTGTTTATTTTAATAATGATTATTACGTGTTTGGTTATAAAGGAATTTCTCTGATGGAAACGAACATGTGCAATGGAGAATTATGTCTTGCAGACTGTGCAACGACTCATACGATTCTGAAGAATAAGAAATATTTCGATCATCTTGAAATGAAAGAAACAAGTGTTAATATCGGGTAGCACAAATATAATTGAAGTCTCCGGAAGAGCCAACATTTTACCACCCAGAGGAACAAGGCTGATAATTGAAAACGCCTTATATTCTCCTAAGTTTCAAAGAAATTTATTGAGCTTTAAAAGTATTCGACATAATGGATATCATGTTGAGATTGCAGAAAAAGAAGATGTTGAATATTTGCACATTACAAAGGGGTTTCTAATGATAAAAGAATTATGGAAACATTATCTTCCTTTGAGTATGGGTTGTATTACACATATCTTAGAACGATCGAATCGTATGCTATACCGTAAACCAGAAGTTTACTAATGGCAGTACATTTAATGTTGACATGACCGGTTGGGCCATCCCGGTGCAATTATGATGCGAAAAATAATTGAGAATTCACGTGGGCATATAATGAAGAACTAGATGATTCTTCAAAGTAATGAATTATCATGCGTCGCTTGCTCTAAAGGGAAGTTAATTATTCGGCCAGCATCAGCAAAAATAAAGAATGAATCCATAACATTTTTGGAGCGTATACATGGTGATATTTGCGGACCGATACATCCATAATGTGGTCCATTTAGGTATTTCATGGTATTAATTGATGCATCGACTAGATGATCCCATGTATGTTTGTTATCAACACGCAACATGGCGTTTGCGAGATTGCTTGCACTAATGATCCGACTAAGAGCACATTTTCCATATTATCCGATAAAGAAAACACGCCTTGATAATGCTGTTGAATTTACTTCCAAGGCATTTAATGATTATTGTATGTCTATCGGAATTGATGTTGAGCATCCCGTGCCACACGTTCATACGCAAAACGGTCTTGCAGAATCGTTGATTAAACGCTTGCAATTAATTGCATGACTATTATTGATGAAGTCGAATCTTCCCCGTCTTGCTGGGAACATGCTATATTGCATGCAGCAACACTAATCTGCATCAGGCCAACAAGTTATAATGGTCTCCCCATTACAAATGGTTCATGGTCAGGGACCAGATATTTCCCATCTAAGAATTTTTGGGTGCAGTATATGTTCCAGTTGCTCCACCACAACGAACAAAGATGGGACCTCAAAGGAGGTTGGGAAGATATGTCGGATATGAATCTCCATCGATAATAAAGTATTTGGAACCTCTAACTGGAGATTTATTTACGGCCTGATTTGCCGACTGTCATTTTGATGAATTGAATTTTCCGACATTAGGGGGAGAAAAGAAACAGCTGGAGAAAAATGTTAATTGGAATAAATTATCGCTAAATCATTATGATCCTCGAACTAAATAATGTGAACTAGAAGTTCAAAGATAATACATTTACAAAGTTTAGATAATCAACTGCCAGAAAGTTTTATTGACCTTAAAAGAGTGACAAAGTCACATATTCCAGCTGTTAATGCTCCTGCAGAACATAGTATCGAGCCTAAGCCACAGCTAAAGCGTGGTAGGCCCTCGGGTCAAGAAAATAATGATAATGAAGAGATCTCGATAAACTATGCCCGAAATGGAATTAGATGGGACCGAGACGAAGTCAACGTTGACGATAAATTCTCACTTAACGTAGCGCTACATGAAATGAATGAGATTAATGAGAATGAGGATCACGAACCAAAATCTGTACAAGAATACAGACAAAGAAATGATTGACCAAAATGGAAAGATGCAATCGAGGCCGAATTGAAATTACTTGAGAAACAAAAAGTTTTCGGACCTGTAGTCCGTATACCAGAAAATGCAAAGCCGGTTGGATATAAATGGATTTTCATTAGAAAGAGGAATGAAAACGGCGAAATTGTAAGATACAAGCACGGCTTGTTGCGCAATGTTTTTCGCAACGACATGGTCTTGATTATCAGGAGACGTATTCTCCTGTGGTGGATGCAACTACTTTTCGTTAGATAGTAAGTCTGGCAGTACGAGAAGATCTCGATATGCGTCTTATGGATGTTGTCACTACTTATCTATATGGAACACTTGACAGTGACATATATATGAAGCTTCCCGAGGGATTTCAGTTACCTAAAACTTCATGTCCCAGAAACGAGTACTCAGTTAAGTTGAATAAATCGCATTATGGATTAAAGCAATCTGGGCGAATGTGGTATAATCGCCTAAGTGAATTTTAGTGAAAGAAGGGTATCGGAATGATCAAACTTGTCCCTGTATATTTCTGACAAGATGTAAAAAATGAGTTTGTCATTATAGCAGTCTATGTTGATGATATCAATATAATTGGAACTCCTGAAGAGTTGACCAAAGCTGTTGATTGTTTTAAAAGGGAGTTTGAAATGAAAGATCTCGGAAAGTGGAATATCTGTACATCAAGAGACTTATACGAAAAAGGTATTGAAAAGATTTTACATGGATGAATCTCATCCACTGGATACTCCAATGATTGTTAGATCTTTAGACGTAAATAAAGATCCCTTCAGACTACGCGAAAATGATGAAGAGCTACTTGGTCCTGAAGTACCATATCTTAGTGATATTGGAGCATTAATGTATCTTACGAGTCATACGCGACCTGATATAGTGTACGCTGTAAATTTATTGACAAAATATAGTTCTTCGCCAACTCGTAGACACTAGAATGGAGTTAAACGGATTTTTCGATACCTTAAAGGAACGTCTGATATGAGATTGTTCTATTCTGATGAGTCGAAAGCAAATTTAGTTGGGTATGCAGATGCTGGCTATTTGTCTGACCCACATAATGCTCGATCGCAAACAGGTTATTTATTTACATATGGTGGAACCGCTATTTCATGGCGGTCAGTGAAACAAACTTTAATAGCTACTTCATCTGATCATGCGGAAATTCTCGCTATTCATGAAGCTAGCCGAGAATGTGTTTGGTTGCGATCGATAATTGAGCATATCCAACAGACTTGTGGGTTGCTAACTTCCAACGATCTTATATGAAGATAATGCGGCATGTATTGCCCAATTAAAGGAAGGATATATTAAAGGGGATAGAACAAAACATATTTCACCGAAATTTTTCGTCACCCATGATTTAGAGAAAAATGGTGATATTGATGTACAACAAGTGCGATCAAATGAAAATCTTGCAGATTTATTTACGAAAGCGCTTCCCCCAATTATTTTCAGGAAATTGGTATATTCAATTGGAGTTCGAAGACTCCGAGATTTATAATGTTGTTATCATCAGGGGAGAAAATACGCGTTGCACTCTTTTTCCCTTCACTGTGGTTTTTCCCATGTGGTTTTCCCAGTAAGGTTTTTAATGAGGCAACAAATGAAAGCGTATCAAAAGGAATTATGTACTCTTTTTCCTTCACTAGGTTTTTATCCCACTGAGTTTTTCCTAGTAAGGTTTTAACGAGGCAAATTCTTTGAAAACATCCAAGGGGGAGTATTATGAAATTATTATAAATAATATGTGGATGTTTTTAAAGTTAGTTGATTGTTGATGAGATGAGATAAGATAAGATAAAATGTATTTAATGTTGTAAATGTTAGATGAAATAGTAGAATTTTTTCTACTATAAATAGACCGATGTATTTGTATTGAATCATATCGAAAACATCAATAATACTCTCTCTACAATTCCTATGTTTATATTTTCTGTTTCTTGTCCAATTATAATAGTTTTATAATATTATTATCGTTGTTGTTATTATTGATATTATTGTTGTTATCAGCTTTGTCAGTGATGAAACTAAGACGGCATTGACTTCCCTGGTCCAAAAGATTGTATAGAATGATTTGCACAATAAGATGATGTTTAATAATGAAATACTGTTAGGTAATATCAACCATGATGGGAGACTATAATCCAAATAACTAATGTGATGTTGTTGCTTGGACTTAACCCTTTTTTTTTCTTAAAGATGAACAATTAAAACTAATTCATTCTGATTAATAATAGTTCCATTGATTGAATTAAAAAACTTATATACAAACTAAAACCGAAACCAATACTGGACTAATCAAGACCGAAATTAAAACTCTACCAAACAAGATCGAAGTTGACGTCTAGGCTGAGTAATACTGAAGTTGAAGATTAACAAGATCGGACTTGAGAAAAAACAAACTGAGGAAAATTGAACGTCAAACCAAAATTGAAGAAAGAATATCAATCTTTAAAGATATCAAAACCAATATGCCATTTTAGTAAAAAAAAAAAAAAGATTCGATATAAGACTATGAGACAAGCTAGACAATCAGAATTTGAATCTAAATCAAGACAAAGTACATTAACAGCTTGAAGATAATTATAATTAAGACTACCGTTTAAGGATTTATTTGGCTTGAAGCTTTTCTTGTTATTGGAGTCAGATGCAAGGAAGTCTACGTACATTTTTCTAAGTAATCGTATTAAATGTGTGCTCAGTCGGTCATTGTCTTCATCCCAATAACGGTCATCTTTAGATCCTCAGCGTATAAATAGCTGACGTAGTACAATTGAAGAACTACTTTGAACTCTTTAGAAACACGAGAATATCAATCAAGCAAAGGAGTGAGAAGTCGTATCAAGCTAAGAAAGTTTAGGACAAAAGATCACTGTGTGCAACTGAAATTATTCTAAAATCTAATGGGAAAACAAGTTCGCTCACATTATGATACACGATCGGACAATAAAAAGTTGTTAAAGCAACTGGCGTTGACAAGCAGTGCATAAGCTGTTAGGAGTCTATTTATAAGTGTTTGTCTAGATGGCTTGTACGTAGTTTGTAAATCAAAGTCTTCTAATGATACATTCCTTGCCGAGAAGAAAGAAAGACATAGAAGGGGTCATCATTCGAACTTTTATAAACAAATCTTGTGCCTAAGAGAATCAGTTCATCCATTCACACATATGTATCAATTCGCATTGAGTACTGAATTAAGAGGATAATCATCTACAACTTACCACATACGATAATGAACTAGGAGTGAAGAAGAAGACTACAAACTTGTCATCAATTATCAATCGGAGCAATTGTCCTGTTAAAATTATTAAAGGTATTTTTTTTGGGTATTTTAATTAATTATGTCTTTCTTAATTTTGAATATATTGAATAAGTCACAAAATTAGGTGATTAATAAAATTGGCAAAACCATATCAAGTCGATATGAGTTATAAATCGTTACTATATACAATTGAGTTTGAAGATGTGGCACCTCTTGTCTACCTGTCAAATGTCTTTGACTTTGACAAGAAAGTTACGAGTTACGCAGATCCAAAGTTTCGGCACACATAAAACCACACACTAAGATGTGACAATATGCGACAACCGTCAATAACAACCACTGAAGAGCTTCAATAAAGCGAGGATGTCAAACGACAATGATAACAAGCGACAGATAAAGCACCTAGGGCGTGATACTCAAAGACCGACCAATAAATCTTCCACGTTGTTAAAGACCAACCACCGAAGACAGTTTATCGGTGCACCCAAAAGGACAGTTTTACGGCAATGATAGTGGCGGGTGGACGATTTGGGTTATTTGTGATTTATCGTTATTATTCGTAGACTATGAAGGATGTTAATTTGTACGGTCTGATTGACGATGTGATCGAATCATCTTCCTCGTGATATATTATTGGACGTGGAGATATTGGATAAAACAATAAAAGTATGATCGTTAGAAAATGTGATTTTGGGTACACCAAATGAACCCGTAGTGTTACACGATCGTGTGTTAGACAAGTTAAATTATATGTCATTATATGCAGTCTATAGTTGCAAGTCAGAGGACGTAGACCAATTAATTGCGGCTTTAGTCAAGTTTTGGAGTAAAGAGGCGTACACATATCACATTTCTGTCCGAGAAGTCACAGTTACTTGGTAAGATGTCGGCGTACTATGTGGACTTCCTATCGCCGGATATTTTGTCTAGTGTGATTCGGTCTAAGTCGATTGTATAGCGATTGCTTGATTGTTGGTGTTAATGTTGAGCTTTCAACATTGGCAATGTTGGGGTAACATTCTAGTCAACATTTGTTGGCCGAGAATGTTCCCTATCTCAGTTTTATCTGTCGTGCCCAAAACTTATTTGAGTGAAGACGTGGCATTTTTCTAGTGTTGTACAGGATATGGATAAGTGCTGGAATGGATCAAACCGTGTGGAAAGAGTATGGATAAGCTGGAGCTAAAAAGGAGTGAAGCATGCTAAAAATAGGAAGATTGGAGCTCAAGTCAAGCCAAGTCATTTCGAGCTGATTCAAATCAACTCTCAACAGTCACAACTATCTTAGTGGACGTAATGGATGTGACCAAGTATGTGGTGAAGAAGTCACGAAGTCGAAGACTATAAAAAGGGGACTTCACTTCACCATTGCGGATAACGAGCGAGAAAGAGATTTTAAGAGAGAGTTCGAGCGAGTATCATCTCTTAAGAGAGTTTTTCTTTTTAGCCTAGTTTTTCAAAGGTCGAAAGACTTTGTAGTTTGCAGAATCGTTTGGTTCGTAGGTTTTGCTAGGCTTTGTTTTGACTATCCTTTTTGATAGTTTGTAATTCATCTTTATAATAGAGTTTTGCGCCTTGAGGCATGCAGCAAGTTATTTGACTTGCTGCACAAAATCACTTCTTGTGGTCGTTTCATTTCGTCACTAGATAATTATCATTTCCGCTGTGTGTTTCTAAGTGAGTGTGAATGTTAGCCCAACATCACGTCCAACATCAGTCTACAACTTAGTGTGTGTACATCCATTTGTACCGGGACCCCCCCATCAAAGTGGTATCAGAGCCTACGCTTGACGTTACTAAGCGCTGAAAATACTCTACAATGGATGTTACGAGTACAAATTACATCGGTAAAGTTCCTGTGTTAGACGGTACCAACTATGCATATTGGAAGGTTCGTGTTCGGCAGTGTATCAAGTCCATCGATGTGCGAGCGTGGGAAACAGTACTCCACGGCTATACCTCACCTCGAACAGCCCCTGACACTGATGGAGAAGTCTTTGACAAGCCAGTTGAAGAGTGGACAGTCCCTGAACGAAGCGCTGCTGAGTTCAACGACAAGGCACTAACACCATCTTCTCATCCGTGGACATCTTCATGTTCAAGATCATCTAGAATTGTACGACAGCTCAGAATGCGTGGGATCTACTTCAGAGGTACTGCGAAGGTGATACGAGTGTGAAGGAAACCAAATTACGGCTACTTCTAAATCAGTTCGAGAATATAAGGATGAAGGAAGATGAAGACATCACCACGTATTTCGGGAAGCTCTTGACAATCTCTAGCGAGTGTGCCAGCTTAGGAGATCCGATCGCCAATAAGGTATTAAATTCTAAAGCTATTCGTACATTAACTGGAAAATTCAATGTGAAGGTAGCGGCGGTCGAAGAAGCACAAAACTTGGCTAGTATGGAGTTCAACACATTGATGAACATTATGAAGAACTACGAGACTAATCTCGAAGTACAAAAGAGGGCTTCGCTCGGTAAAATCCTTGCTCTAGTCAGCCAGCCAACCGAGGAGCCAACTGAGATTGACCTCAGCAACGAGGATGACATGGCCATGCTCGTGAAGAGATTTGCAAAGTTCATTAGGAAAAAGAATGTTGTGCAAAATGTTGGCCCAACATTCAGAAAAGGACAGAATGCCAAAGCTGAACCCTCCTCTGCTCCACCGTTCTTTAAACGCAAGCCAGATGGGAAGCCAGACGAGAAAAAGAAGAACTTCAATTATGAGTCTGTGAGATGTTATGAGTGTCAAGGATGGGGCCATTTTGCCAACGAGTGTGCAAACACTCTTCGCAAGCACGGAAAGGCTATGTGGATCAATCTGTCTGACGATGAAGATGAAGAATCGTGCCAAATAGAGACCAAGCAATCATCAGTGACTATTCAGTCCTTCTCAGACGGCGAAGACGATGAAGATCATCAAATTGGCTTCACGGCGGTAACTGATGTTGAGCCAACATCTGACTCAACATCTGAAAAACATATCATTTTTATTATGATGATTCAAACTGCTTAGATGTTTTTTTTAGTTCTGATGACACAGAAACAGATTGCAGCGAAAAAGTTCAGATGAATAAAGCCTTCAAGCTACTGTACTCACAATATGAAATTGAGAAGGCGAAAAATTTGCAACTAAAAGCCGCAGTGAAATGCTGTCCGAGGAGAATGAGAAGAATGAAAAGTTGATTGAAAGCTTGGTGAAAGGAATGAACAAGATGGAAGCCGTACTGACACGAAAGGACAAGGAGATCGACAAGCTCCAAAAACGAGTCGAAGAAGCCGATGAGATCTTCACGAAGTTGAACAAGGGTAAATCTACTCTTGATGAGGTATTGTCTCTAGGTATTTTTGATAAGCAAGGTCTAGGATTTAATTCTCAGCCTGCTTGTGATGTCCCAAAACCCGTGACCCATGTTCAACCTAAGATAGTGTTTGTTAAAGCTCAAGCCACGAGTGATGAGAGTGAAACTTAAGAATAGTTCCGAGCATTCTGCCACTAAAAGTAAGGATAGCTCATATATTTGCCATCATTGTAAGCAAACAGGTCACTTAAAACCATTTTGCTGGAAATTGAAGAGGGAGATTTCTGGAAAGAAATCGATGTCGGCTAAAATGTCATCCAACATCCCGCTCAACATTGAGAAATCAGTGTTGAATGGAATGATTGGAGAAAGCTCAGCTGGCTCATCTTCAAGTTCTAGTAAACAGGATGTTGTTTTGTCGTCTAAGAAAGTTTGGGTCGAGAAATCTGTTCATAAATGCCATGTTGTTTATACCTCTTTGCGAGCTAACGTGACAGGTTCATGGTACTTCGATAGCGGGTGTTCCCGACATATGACAGGTACCAAGGAGTATCTCAGTGATTATATGCCTTTAATGAGTGGATCTGTGACGTTCGGAGGAGGTGCTAAAGGACGGATTCTCGGCCGAGGCAGATTGAACGTGCCCGACTTTCCCAAGCTAAGCAACGTGCTTCATGTTGACGGGCTCGTAACAAACCTGATCAGCATAAGCCAACTCTGTGACGACGACCTTGAGGTAAGATTTAATAAGGAGTGTTGTGAAGTTTTTAACAGCAATTCTGTGCGAGTGATGGCAGGAAAAAGATCGAGAGACAACTGCTACCTAGTCGGTGAAAAATCCAGGGTTAAGGATGTGTGCCAACTTTCTAAGGCCAAAGATGATGTAATCCTATGGCACTACAAGCTGGGTCATGTCAACTACCGGACCTTGGAGCAACTTATCAAACATGATGCAATTAGAGGCATCCCTAAGCTTAAGGAGTTTGGTAAGGTTGTTTGTGAGTCATGCTTGAAGGGTAAGCAATGCATGTTAGCCATAATGTTGATCAACAAGCTTCCCAACATTTTAAAACTGCTCACTGTTTTCAGTTAATTCATATGGATTTGATGGGTCCGATGGAAGTAGATAGCATAGGAGGTAGGAAATATGTTTATGTGCTCGTAGATGATTACTCTAGATATGCATGGATATTCTTTCTTAGGGAAAAATCTGAATCGTTTGATTTCTTTAAGAATTTTTGTGCCATGCTTAAGAACAATTTCAAAGCATCTATCTTTCGCATTAGGTCTGATCATGGTAGAGAATTTGAGAATCAATACTTTGATAAATTTTGTGATAAGAAAGGTATTGTGCATGAGTATTCATCTCCTAAGACGCCCCAACAAAATGGGGTGGCCGAAAGGAAGAATAGGACGCTTCAAGAAATGGCTCGTGTGATGTTGCAATCTAGGAATATTTCTAAGCGTTTTTGGGCTGAAGCTTTGCATACAGCTTGTCACATATCGAATCGTGTGTTCTTTAGGCATGGTACTAAGAAAACGTCCTATGAGTTGTTGAATGGGAAAAAGCCTACTGTGAAGTACTTTCATGTTTTTGGGTGCTATTGTTACATGTTAATTGATCGTGAGTACTTGACCAAGTTTGATTCGAAAAGTGACAAATGTATTTTTCTTGGATACTCGTCTAATAGCCGCGCATATCGTGTGTATAACTTGCGTTTGAAGTCTGTTCAGGAGTCTATCAATATCGTGTTTGATGATGCTACTGACCCAAGCAGAAATACTTCTCAAGTTGATGTTTCAGATATTGTCCCACCAGTTGTGGTAACAGATGCTGAAGCTGAGGAAAATGTTGAGCCAACATCTGACTCAACATCAGCACCTGAACAGAACAATGACGAAGGACCAAGTGAAGAACGAAGGGATCCCCCAACGAAGATTCAGAAAGATCATCCCACTGATCTCATCATTGGAGACGTGAACGAAGGGAGGAAGACCAGAGACAAACCACGCAAAGATTATAAGTCTATGGTAAGAAACGTATGCATGAACACGATATACGCTGAGGTACGTTTCAATTGCTTTGTCTCTGAGATAGAACCTAAGAATGTCCTTGAAGCTCTCAAGGACAGTTTCTGGATAAACGCGATGCAAGAGGAACTCTTGCAATTCGAGAAAAACCAAGTGTGGACCTTGGTTCCTCGGCCGAAAGACATAAATGTCATAGGCACCAAGTGGATCTTTAAGAACAAATCTGATGAACTTGGTAGCGTTGTTAGAAACAAAGCACGTTTAGTAGCTCAGGGTTATACGCAAGTAGAAGGCATAGACTTTGATGAGACGTTTGCTCCTGTTGCTAGGTTAGAATCGATTCGGCTTTTGTTTGCTATAGCATGTTGGCTTAACATCACTTTACATCAAATGGATGTTAAGGGTGCTTTTTGAAATGGGTACATTGATAAGGAAATCTATGTCGAACAGCCTAAGGGGTTTGAAGACCCTCATTATCCTAACCATGTCTTTAAGTTGCATAAAGTGCTGTATGGGTTGAAGCAAGCTCCTCGAGCTTGGTACGCACGGTTAGCTACGTTTTTACTTGAATTTGAATTCACTCGAGGTGAGGCAGACCGTACGCTTTTTGTGAAAAGAGTCGGTTCTGATCTTTTAATTGCTCAAGTTTACGTAGATGATATTGTTTTTGGCTCAAGCTCACAGTCTATGTTAGATCTGTTCGTGCAGGCGATGAACACCACTTTCGAAATGAGCATGATTGGAGAGCTAACTTATTTTTTAGGTTTGCAGATTAAGCAGAGCAGCGACGGGATCTTTATGTCCCAGGAGAAGTACGCAAAGAACACTGTCAAAAAGTTCGGGCTGGACACGGCTAAGGTAATGAAAACTCCCATGGGGTCTACGCAAAAGGTAAGTAAAGACGATGTTGGGCAGAATGTTGACCCAACATTGTATCGATCTATGATTGGCAGTTTATTGTATCTATCTGCTAGTAGACCAGACATAATGTATAGTGTATGCGTATGTGCTAGATATCAGTCTGAACCTAAAGTCACTCATCTTAATGTTGTTAAACGTATTCTTCGTTACGTGAGTGGATCGTGTAGCCTAGGATTATGGTTCTCCAAAGATACTAATTTGAGTCTTGTAGGCTACAGCGATGCTGATTGGGCAGGTGACGAGGATGATCGCAAGAGCACAAGTGGCGGCTGTTTCTTCCTTGGTAATAATTTGGTTGCGTGGTATAGTGTCTTTATCTACTGCTGAGTCTGAGTATGTTGCGGCGGGTAGTTGATGTACGCAATTATTGTGGTTGAATAGCATGTTGTGTGACTATGGGTTAGAGTGCGAATCTGTTCTTATGTATTGTGATAACCTTAGTGCCATCAACATCTCTAGGAATCCCATCCAACATTCACGTACGAAGCATATAGATATTAGGCATCATTTTCTGAGAGATATGGTAGAAAAAGAGTTAGTGCGCATTGAGCATATAGACACTAAACATCAGTTAGCGGACATATTCACGAAAGCATTGGATTCTGAAAGGTTCTCGGACCTGAAGAAATCCATAGGTTTATACATGTCAGTCTAAATGTTGGTCCAACATTTGGATCAACATAGCATATGTCAAATTTTATGGTTACTGCTTTAATGTTTGATTAAATATTCTGTTCTGTTTCCCTGTGAAATGACTTGATTCTTCTTGACTAGTCCCTGAATGAACCCGATCCCTTTGTTATAGGCTCTTGGTAATAAGTCCCTAGGTACAAGGCATTCGCTGTGACGATGTACTCTTTGCGACAAGAAGCCAATCCTTTGATGCATATCTGCCTGCTCATAAACTCTTTGCTAGATATAGGTAATTGGTAATAAGTTTCCTTAGGTACACGGCATTCGCGGTGACGATGTATTCTATGCGACAAAAAGCCGAACCTTGAGGCTGAGGGTATAAGGGCAGTGCAGAAATTCGGTTAAATAAGGTGAAAAGGTAGAAATAAAGGGAACTGGTTTTAAGAAGGATTGAGCAGAAAAGTCTAGGATTACGGAATTAGAATGTTGAGTCAAATGTTGGGGCAACATGTGTAACTTTGAGTTTGATAATGCTACATTTTTGTGCTTTCGTTTATTTGCATTTGTTTTTCAGTCTGCATTTGTTAGTATATTGTGTCTAGAATAGATATCTCTCAGAATTGCATAAGAACTCTCGAAGGACAGCTTGTTACATTTGTCTCAAGTGGTCATCAACGTCGCTCAAACGGTTAGTTAGTATCACTCGATTCTACCTTGATTTTTGACTTGGTAGTTTTTGGTCGAATCATGATCTGACGTGCTCCTAAATTCGCTCTTGACCACTTCTTCAATTTACTATATTTAGCTCCATGTTTATTTAAGCAATTTTTTAATTTACTTCGACTTTATCTTCCAATGTGCCTAAATTACTTTAAGCTCCCAACGGTTATTTTTATGAACCACTTACTCCACTACATGCGAGAATTACTGAGTGGACAGGGTTGCTTGTAAACGTTGAAATTCAAGTGTTTTAAAGAGTGTTTGATCAAGTTTCACTTCACATAAACCCTAGCGCCTAAGTCGATTTCATCTCTCTAGAAATTCTCTCTGCATCTTCATCCAAATTTCTTTAATTTTATCTCTCGAAATGTCGAACTCACCTAATCATGTAGAAACCCAGAATGTTGAACCAACATTCGGTTATACTGTGTACGACATCCAACCTCTACAGGCGATTCCGGCTCAGATCGAAGACTTGGATGATGTTCCTTTCAGCTCTCTGTATCAGACCCCTGAAAGACGACGACCGGTCCAGACCAGAGTGGTGGGCGGATTGATAAACACGATGAACCCAGTGGAAAACCTTACGAGAATGGGAAAAACCCCTGTTTCTGACAGGATCGAGCCGGAAGTTCCACCTACAAACCCAACTCCAACCCTCAAATCCACAGAGAAAACCCCCCAAGAAGCCAAAGAAAAAGAAGAGCACCTCCAAGAAGTCTCGATCCCAACCGGCTATTGAAGTTAGCGCCCCTGTTCCAAAGCAACGTCGAAGCAACAGAATGCGGCAGTCCCAGGCTACGAAGGGGACAACATCGACTGCAGATAAGCCCATTAACCTCTCGAGTTCCTCATCAGAGACTGCAACGAAAACCTCGGAGGACGAGCCCACTCAGACTACCGCTGAAGCCCCAGTTCAGGGGGAGACAAGTGCTGCTGCCACCTCACATGTTCCAGAGTCAAACCCAACCCCATCATCATCTCCGTCAAAGGCTTCAACAGACGAGGTTATTATAGTGGAGTTTTGCGCCTTGAGGCACGCATCAAGTTATTTGACTTGCTGCACAGAATCACTTCTTGTGGTCGTTTCATTTCGTCACTAGATAATTATCATTTCCGCTGTGTGTTTCTAAGTGAGTGTGAATGTTAGCCCAACATCACGTCCAACATCAGTCTACAACTTAGTGTGTTTACATCCATTTGTACCGGGACCCCCCCATCAGTTGGCCAACATGTGAAAACACTAACGGAACTCTGTTATCGATGAGAGCATGATGGTTGAATTTTACATAGCTAATCCGATCAAAGATGAGAGTGACGAGGTGCAGGTTATCCAAGTCGAACGTTGATATGCGGCGTTGCTTTTTGGTGCGGTTATGTTCACTGATTGTACCCCAACACTGTTTTCTTTACATACTTCAAAATGTTGGGGGACATTAATAAGATGCATAGGTGTAGTTAGGGCACTGTGGTGCTCGCGTTCTTACACATAGAAGCTTTGTTCGACTTGCTAGTCGAAAAAGATTATGTCGATCCCTACGACTTTTGCAGGAATTAGTTTAATATACAAGGATTGTCTTTATTACTATATTTATTGCAATTATGATTTTTCTTGTAGATGTGGGCGTTGATGAAAATAATACATTTACAAGGAAGTTGATGTGATTCATTTGTCGATGCAGGCACACGTTGCCAGCTATCATATTGTAATTAATGGAAAACATTACGAAATATTTTAATGCTTCATAGGTGGAACACGACTATGGATATAGTTCTTTGACGAGTTCAAATTTATACATCGTCTACGAAGTAATTTATATGATGATAATGTTTCAATTTGTTTGGACTTCTTACGGCACGTGATTGCCGAAGATCGTATCATTGCTTACGGGGTCTGTCCCTCCGGGGCATGTCATTCGATGTCTCCACTCATATATATAATTCCACGTGCCCTTATTTTCACTTGCATCGCTCAAACATATACAGAGATTTTTGTCATAATTATAATTTTCCTCCAAAAGCTTCATCCTTTTATCGGTCAATGATGCCTGATTACTCAAAATGAAAATCAGGTCGAGTGTCGGGTCATAAAAAACTTTTCGAAATCATTGTTCATATTTTCTTCACCCATAACATATTTTGCTTCACATGTGCATCTTAAGTACATTGCTTCATTATATACTTCTCAAGCAATTCAAATACTTGCGTGAAACTAAAATAAACTAGCATATGGCTGTATGGAATGCCTTCTAAATCAAACTTCAAGCAACTGCATGATATGTGATCCTTCTAATTGCGTGTGTGATCAGTTTAGAAGTTTCGAAATGAAAAAATTATAATTCGCCAACTCAACTTCTGAATCAGCTTCTTGCACGTAATAAATATGACTATCGTTGATTTCAATATCAAACTCAAACAACTTTTTTTCTAGTGTAAAATTTAGCCCTATGATGTTCCATTGCCATATGTCTCTTAACTTTAGGATGCTTGTTGACATTTTTGAAATGATTTATATGGGCCAAAACGCTTTCTTGAGCCGAACACAAGTTTGTTGGGCCAACTATTATTATAGCCCAACTATGAAACCCTGCGTAAATAAGGGGTAACCCTTGAAAGCTCATTCAACACATAATATTAATCACAAGCCGAAAGTCATCATTGTTCTCTCTGCTAGTCTCAACATTCATTTTCTTCTTTCTGTTTTCTTTAATTTTTCAACTAGCTTTACCTATTAAAGCTTTGAATCTTTACACAATGTGTAAAGATCTATCACTTAGTTATCTGCATTCTGCTATGAGTTTTTTGTACTCGTTTTCAATATTCGATCTGTATAATCTTGCTGTAAGATCATTTGAAGTTTTAAATAAGAGTATTTTTTATATTTTATTACACCACATTTAGAGTGGCGAACGAGTAAAAAGAAACAAGAGACGTCTCACCACATATTTTCGTCAATTGTTTTAGCCTAGTATTTATCTTCACACTTTTGTATAGAACCTAGTTTCTATACGTACTCTTTGTGTGAAGATCGGTTGAGTTCTAATACTCTTTTCTAGGCTAGGTTTACTATCTTTTGATAGTTGTTCTTTTTGTAATCCATTCTAAGTAATGGAATTTTGTCCTGAAGGCGCGTAGCAAGTTATTTAACTTGCTGCGTATTTTAAACTGTGTCTCCATCGTTTTTACTGCTAAGTTTTAAACTTTCCGATGTGCTAAAACTTTCTGATCATGAATATTGTTTCAACATTAGGGTCAACATTTAAGTTTACTTTTAACTTAGTTTATTTCCATATCAATTTTATCGGGACCTCCCCGCACTTCTCAAAAAAAAAAATCAATCCTTCACACATACATATGACAAGTTTTCTCAAGCAACTCTCTCTCTCTCTCTTATACATACATATATATACAATCTCAACTCTAATTTGTACCCGATTGCTTAAATTATGATAAGCAGAAAGCATAACGCTCCACCGTCTCCTGCTCTGGTCATCACGGCAATGGTGATGATTTTGATATTATCTACCACACAGCTCTCCAACTGTCGAAATATTCGAGAATACTTGATCAGAGAACGTGAAGTATCGGAGTCGAAATCAAAATTAATTTCATTGAATTATTTAGGAGCTGAAGATCGTGACAACCAATCATCTTCATCATCTTATGAAGCTTCGGATCGAACAACTCCAGGCGGGCCGAATCCTCTACACAACTGAAAGGTGGGTTTTCCTCTCTTGTTCTTACATATGCTTGAGAAGTTTTGCAGATACGCTAGTGTTTAAGTTTTTCTTTATTTTTTTTCATTCTGCTGTCATGGTTCTTTAACAATTTGTATCATTTATTTTAGTTTGTTTAGAGATGTAGACAACAATTAATTGTTTATATACGTGTGTAAGAAACAACAACAGTGAGTTGCATTATTATTACGAAGATATTCAATAGGATGTTTGTTCATTAATGTTATTGACTTCAATAAAAATAACAATAATCACAGTAATACTTGTCCCCTTCGACAAATTCACGCGTACTACTATCGTTTAGGGATATTTCATTTTTTCCAATATTTCATTAGGGGGCAAAATTAAAACTTTAGTCACTAACTATACTTGTTTTCTTGTTACTATATTTGATAATTGTAAAAATAGAGCAATAACTTTGTATGTTTTACAAAATTGAGTCATTGATCAATTTTTTTGTAAAGTTACAAAAAAATCCGACATGGTCGCTGACACGTCAGTAGTCACGTCAGCGACTACGTCGAATTTTTGTTGATTTTTTCAGAAAATTTACGGTGACCCAATTTTGTTAAGATATACAAAGTTAGTGATATAATTTTGCAATTATCAAATAAAGTGATCCAAAAACAAAAAATGGTATAATTAATGACCCAATTTTATAATTTTTCCTTTCCTTAGCATTACAGAAAGATATTGAAAATAAAATACAATACTTTAAGTGATTGGTGAAGTAGACTTTAACAAGTTAACAAAGCTTTTAGATCAAAATGTCATAGATATGAATCCTCACGTCTAATACTAAAGAAATCAAAGAAAATATCCGGACATGAATCCTCACATAAGACATAAGAAATGAACTATAATATACTAATAATTAATGAGTGTCAAGTGGACGACTATTTCGAATAAATTAAACTAAATTTGATAGTTTTCTATGAGCAAGCAACAACCAATCATATTAGAGCAACCACCGACTTTTCAAATTAACTAGAAACTAATCTCCAATTATTAACTTTCTAGGTGTATTTTCTTAACATGGTAGAAACCTAAACATAGTGCCACATGCTGCAATATCCAAATATATACAAGGGCAATGAATAACATATACAATAACGTCTGTGGTTAGAAGAACATCTACGCAGATGACAAACACCAGGCTTTAGTACGATCAATAAAAAAAGATCCTTCAAATGGTCTTCACGAATATATTGGAAACAAGAAACCATATTAAAAACAACAATATGGTATTAATTATTGTGTAAGGAAGTCACTCAATGAATTTGAGTTTTGATACAACGAACCTTCTCTTTGGATCAGATTATTAGATATATAGATAAAATTAGGTGGCCTGTCGAAATATGCTTATCACAACGCTTATCCACCACCATCTATCATATATCTCATCCTTCAAAATACCTAATGTCGATAAGTTTCCGTATGTGCTTATATATATTTATATATAATCGGGGTGGAATTATAGGGGTCGCCGGACCCCAGCCATAGCCATTGAGCTTTTATAGTAAGACCGACTTTAGGTTGATTAGTTCAAAATTATTAAACGAATTAGCTACATAACATATTGTAGGCTTGGCGTGTCGTTGGTTTTGAACTCTTTCAAAGACTGAAGGTCAACCCTATATATTATATAGTACGGTACCTAGTTAAATATTCTATTTATTCTTTTTAATTTAGTTAAAGCCTTTGTCTTTTTTTCCTATTGTTTTTCTTCGTTAATATAATGATAAAAGATTTATATATATATATATATATATATTATAAATTAAATATTTTATAAAAATGTTATGTTTGAAAATTGTTGCCTCATATTTATGGGGGTGTATTTGTTTGAGGAAATCCAACATGACGGTGATACACACATCACATGATGTAGTATTACCGTAATGTGAATCAAGGTGATATGTCATTTCATTTTGCATATCAAAGTGATATTGGAATATTGTGTTTGCTTAATCATAGTAATATGTGTGGTAATGTTGTGTAAATGTCATATTGAACCCTATGTATATTATGTCAGGTAAAGTGTGTTAATATGTTCATTTTGAGGTGATATTTTACGGGATAATAAGTAATGTTTCAATATTAAGTATTACTATTTTAACCATTATGTATAAGTATTTTATATAAATTCTTCAATATAATTTTTTATTTTTATGAATGTTGAAATATAAAGGATAATATTTTGTTCATAAAAAATTCAAAATATCACCTACTCAAAGGGGATGGAGAATCACATTACTTTTTGAAGGCGACCCTCTATCACGATGATGACTCATTAACCCTGTTAAACGAACGCAGTGATGATATCTTTTTTTTTCTATTCACAGAGATTTGTGAATCCATTGAACGTTCGTTCTTCCATTTATGGTTCCTAACTGTTACTTCACTTCTTCCATCTTTTCTTGATTACATCTGTTTAGTCAGTCAATTCAAAACCACAACAATACGAAAGGGGAACCTCAGTAGTCGGTAATGAAAGAAATATATCTTTAGTTCATATATAACTAATATTTATAGCACATATACATGTCTTTTAGTGATGTTTTGGAGGATCACCTCAAAACAAACAACTCCTAATTATAATCATTTGATGCACTCGAGCATTTATTTCGGCCCGAACGCCATTGCGTTTTTTTGTGGGCCTGCTTAGCCCGGCCTAAATGGCATGTAATACAACGGGCCATTTGGGCTTGATTTTAGCCGTGTCGCACAAATACGCAAACTGCATTGGTAAGAGAGACCGAAACAAATGTAGTCGTTTATAATCAGCGAAATAATAGCTCAACTTCTCATAATATTAATTACAATAGAAACTAAGTTAATACTCTATTATTTAATAAATTCTTTAAGATAATACTTTTTGTCGGTCCCGATCGAGGATAACGTATTAAATTAATAAACTCGTTAAATTATAAGATAATACATGTTTTAGGATTTCTATAGGTCTCATATAAAATAAATTAATAATTCATAACAGACTACATAATATATTTAGGAAATTTTAGGTTGGTAACTCTCATTTACAATTGTGCTAAAACTCTCATTTAATAACAATTTCTGATACCCTAAGCGCCGTCTTAAAAGGAAAAATGTCTCAAAGAAATTCATTTCTCCTTCGGGGACAATAAATCCATTGACGGTATGATCGCCGACAAATCAGTTGGAGCACCCACCATCTTTTTTATTTTCCTCCTCAATTTATGTATTAAAGTTTTATATTTTTTTAGAGTTTTCTGCTCTCGTATGAGAATTTTCTTCTCTCGTATTAGATTACTCATATCGTATTAGAGTTTTTCTCTCGTATGAGAGTATTTTTCTCTTCAATAAGAGTTTGCTATAATCTTCTACATAAATATGAGGAATGGACATCATGCTGGCATTGATGATTCACGCAATGGAGATACTGCAAAAAATTCTTGACGAATGGATTGCATGGTGATTTATACCTTTGTTGTTCTTTCATTTTTTTTAGCAATTTTGTTGTTCCATTATAAAATTTTTGTCCAATTGCCATTATTTTAACATATATCTAATTTAAAATCGACAAACATTCAATTTTAGGTAAAATATAGAACTTATCCGTTACAAAAACGATTTAGGAACTTTTTATTTTTAATTTATATTTTATCAGATAACGTTCATCAATATTAATTTTTTTGTTGTCCCGATATATCCCCACTCGACTGGCTATGAGAAAGCCACCTAAATACCAGCATGATCTTGCGCCGTACAGACCTGACGGAGGCTTAATTGCGCCAGACACTCCAGATGTGGGACTAATCTCCGGGGCAAGATGAATATGTCTCAAACCAATCTAACAACAATAGTCATGAGACATAAAGCCCATGAGAACCACTCAAGAAAATTGTAGGAGGGGTGATTCGATCCCACGACCTAACCCACAAAGTTCGTAAGGCCCCCTCCTTAATTACCATACTAATGTCTCATTGACGGCATCCATTTGAAGAGTAGAATCTGTTAATATTGACATTGACAATGTGGACTCAATATTTGAGTCAACAATTGCGATGACAATGTGAACTCAACATTCCAGTCAACATCGATTGACTCGGACTTGGTCCAACCTTGATTTTGTCTTTCAAACCCAAAAACCGTCTTCCCTATTATTGCGAAATTATTTAAATGTGTGCAGCTGTTACTTACGAGATGGACTTGTTCAAAAAAGAGTTAGAGTGGAGTGGATACTAAAAATAGGATGCTTAATCAACCACTTCAAGATGCTTACTAAAAATAGGAGAAGTGGAGCTCGTGGCTGTATAAGTCGAAGCATTATATCAGACGTGAAGTCATGGAGATCATGGAGAACGTGGGGAGGACTGGAGTCGAAGCTATAAAGAGTATAAATAGAAGACTCCGATGCCGACCAACGATAACGGAAACAAGAAAATACGACGAGCGACGAAAGAGAAGAAAACGAAAAAGAGAGACATCTCACCATATACTCGTCTTTCTGTTCTTTACCTAGTGTTTTACCTTTTCATAGATCATAGGTATCTATGTTAAGATTAGAAGAGTCGTTAGATTCTTTACTAGGTTGTTTTTACTATCTTTCGATAGTTCTACTTTTTGTAATCCATTCTTTGAAGTGGAATTTTGCCCTGAAGGCGTGTAGCAAGTTATTTAACTTGCTCCATATTTTAAACTGTGTTTCCATCGTTTTTAATTGCTAAGTTTTGAAATTATTCCGCTGTGCTAAAACTTTATGTTCCTAAATGTTGGTTCAACATTAAGGACAATATTTCTAGTATATTTTTAACTTAGCTATTTCCATATCTTACGGGACCGCTCCTTTTCAGATTGGTATCAGAGCAACCACTTGATACACTAAGCATTTTTATCCTAAATTGGTCCAACCTTAATTTTGTCTTTCAAACCCAAAAATCATTTTCTATTATTGCGGAATTATTTAAATGTGTGTAGAGGTTACTTACGAGATGACTTGTTCAAACAAGAGTGGATACTAAAAATAGTATGCTTATTCAACCGCTACAATGTGCTTACTAAAAATAGGAGAAGTGGAGCTCGTGGCTGAATAAGTCGAAGCATTATCTCAGACGTAAAGTCATGGAGAAAATGGAGAACGTGGGGAGACAGGAGTCGAAGCTATGAAGAGTATAAATAGAAGACTCCGATGCCGACCACGGATAACAAACGACGAGCGACGAACGAGAAGAAAACAAAAACGAGAGAGCTCTATACTTATATTCGTCTTACAGTTCTTTTCCTAGTGTTTTACCTTTGCATAGATCGTATGTATCTGTGTTAAGATTAGAAGAGTCGTTAGATTCTTTACTAGGTTGTTTTTACTATCTTTCGATAGTTCTACTTTTTGTAAAAGTGGAATTTTGCCCTAAAGGCGTGTAGCAAGTTATTTAACTTGCTGCATATTTTAAACTGTGTCTCCATCGTTTTTAACTGCTAAGTTTTGAAATTTTCTGCTGTGCTAAAACTTTCTGATCCGAATGTTGGTTCAACATTAGGGACAACATTTCTGGTTTATTTTTAACTTAGCTATTTCCATATCTTTTACGGGACCGCACTCCTATCAGATTCGTATCAGAGCGACCGCTTGATATACTAAGCATTTTTATCCTTGATATGGATGCCTTGAGCTCAAAGTATTTTGGCGAAGTCCCCGTCTTAGACGGATCAAACTATGCCTATTGGAAAATCCGAATGCGACAATGCATAAAGTCGATTGACTCTCGTGCTTGGGATTCGGTTCTTAACGGTTATACCCCTCCTAAAACCCTTCCAGATGCTGATGGAGAAGTGTTCGACAAACCCATTGCCGAATGGACTGCTCTTGAAAGAGCAGCAGCCGATTTTAACGAAAAAGCTTTACATGCCGTTTTTTCTTCCGTCGATATTTTTATGTTCAAAATCATCCTAAATTGTACTAATGCGAAACAACGTGGGATATGTTGCAAAGGTACTGTGAGGGTGATGCGAGCGTTAAAGACATAAAGTTGCGTCTTTTCAAAAGCCAATTTGAAAACCTTCGTATGAGGGACGATGAAGATATTACTACTTATTTTGGAAAACTTTTGAATAGTTCTAGCGAGTGTCATAGCCTAGGTGAACCTATCTCTAACAAAGTGTTAAATTCTAAGGCTATTAGGTCACTATCCGAGAAGTTCAACGTGAAGGTGGCAGCTGTAGAGGAAGCCCACAACCTGGCCACACTCAACTTCAATACCCTCATGAACATTATGAAGAACTACGAGACTAATCTCGAAGTTCAGAAAAATGCGTTTAGGGGTAAAAGTCTCGCTCTACTCTCGCAACCATCAGGTGTTGAATCTGATGTTGAGCCAGATTATGATGATGATATGGCTATGATTGTTCGCAAATTAAAAAGGTTATTGATAAATAAAAGACAGTTGAATGTTGGTCCAACATTCAAGAATGTTCTCAACGCTCCAGAGTCTTCATCTGCTCCGAATCGCTCTATCAACAAAAGAAACTCTGCTGATAAAGCGAAAGCCGACAAACTTGACAGGGACTCCGTCCAATGTCATGCTTGTAAAGGCTGGGGTCATTTTGCAAATGAATGTGCTAACACTCTTCGCATGTATGGAAAAGGATATTGGGTTAGCCTATCTGATGACGAAGATGACGTGCCAGCTAGGAATACGCATCAGGTTGCCCAAAGGACTAAAGCTTCAATTCCAACCTTTTCTGACAACGAGGATGAGGAACATCATACTGGGTTTAATGCGGAAACGGATGTTGATCCAACACTGGATTCAACATCTGGACATTATATTATCTTTGATTATGATGAATCAAATAATTTTGATGAATCTTTGTTGTTAGATGATTCAGAAGATTGTTTCGAGCATGCTAAGGATGGTGAATCACTGGAAGAAACGTACAAACTCTTGTACGTAGAGTGGACGAATCAAAGGAAGGAGATCTCGGAATTGAAGGACTCCGTTCAAGTGTTGACTGAGGAAAATGTGAACAATGAAAAGGTGATCAAGGGCTTGCTTGAAGGGATGAGCAAGATGGAAGCCTTGCTGACCAGAAAGGACAAAGAAATTGACAAGCTTCAAATGCAAGTCAATAAGGCTTCATATACCTTCTCAAAGATGAACTAGCTGATATAGATACTAAGAATCAACTAGCTGATATTTTCACTAAAGCGTTAGACTTCGAAAGGTTATCAAGCCTGAAGAAGTCTATAGGTCTCTGTCAGAGTCAGTAAATGTTGGTCCAATATTTGGATCAACATTGGCATATGTCATATATGACTGTTACTGTTTTGATATTTGATCTAACGTTCTCTTTGTTATATTCTGAAATGATTTGACTCACCTAGACCATTTTCTGAAATGACAAACTCCCTAGCACTAGTATGCTAATTATCCTTTTCAAGATACAAGTTCAGAATATTAAGATCCTTAGATACACGACATTCGCGGTGACGATGTATTTTATGCGTTCAAGAATGTCTGAACCTTGATGAACTGGAAATCATTCTAGAGCGGTGCAAAATATTCTCTATCAATAATAAAGGTGAGATAAAGGCAGAAAATGAAAGAAAATTGTGATATAGGGTGTTGAACAGAAAATGAAGGAAATCGTTTTGAAAATGTTGGGTTAAATGTTGAGCAACATTTGTGACCAGCCATTTTGATCATGCTATATTTTCCGTTTATGTTCTATGTGTTATAGATTTTAGGTATACATATAAATATATGTCGTGTCTAGTATCTATATCTCTCATTTTTCATTAGAAGAAGAACGGCTATCCTCACTTGGTTCATGCGTTCATCGGAACACCTAAACGGTTAGTGCACTCGATCTCGACTTAATTTTTGTTATGATCATATTTTGCACGATATTTCTAAATGTCACACATTATCCACTCTCCACATTTTTCTCAACAATCAAACGGTTAGAGCACGTATTTTACTCGATATAATAAAAATTTTATTTTTATTATTATTTTATTCAAACACTCTAACGGTTACTTTTTACTCTCTCATCATCACACGATTTTTTTACCGTTACAATCTTCACCTATATTTACTCGGCCTGCATCATCTCTAACATCACATTAAACCTATTTGCATTCTCTCTGTTTTACTCTCTCTGTTTTTCTCTCTGCAACTTTCGTATTCCCAGATTTTAAAATCGCATTCATACACTTTTCTATCTACTGCAATTTCTTCTATGGCAAATTCACCTAACCATGAGTCGCAGAATGTTGATACAACATCTAGCGCGAGTTTAATCGAGACAAATCCGTTGACTATGGTGGTTTACGGTGCGCCGATGCCTCTCAGAGCCACGTCGCCTTTGCGTGACGATGCTAACACTGCTGCGACGAGCCCAACGCCTCTGTTGAGTTCGTCATCAAGCGATGAAAACATCTTTTCAAGCGACGATTCAGAAAGCTCGGATGAAGATTTCGTCCCTACCGCGGTGGAGTCTTCAACCAGCTCAGAAGAAGAAGAAGAAGAAGAAGAAGAAGAAGGAGAAGGAGAAGGAGAAGGAGAAGGAGAAGGAGAAGAAGACAAGGCTAAAGTTGCAGATCCTACACCACAAGAGGATCATGCTACTGTTGAGGTCGATGCTGAGACGACTCCAACTTCAACATTGTCGGCAGACGACGACCTGCCCGAAGGCTCAGACTGGGAGATCACTGAAACTCCTAGGAAATTTTACTCCAAGAAACATGAAGACCTCTGGTCCTCATTCAGCTCGAGAACTCTTCAAGTTGAAAGGATTGTAGATGTCAACAGCTTCAGGAAGTACGGTACGCTTCAGTTCCTTGAATCCCGACATTTAGGGAAGGCGGTTAGGTGTATGGGGACCTATTCCGACATTGTTGTCCATGAGGTATACGCTAATCTCTCTCCTTTCTTGAATGAGCCCAATTCTAGGAAGTTTGGTAAGATTTTCTTGCGCAATGTTCTTTATGAATGTTCTTCCCGGCTTATTAACGAACTCCTAGAAACCCCAGAAGTAGACCAGTTTAGTGAGAGTGACATAAATGAGGTCGTCACTTTCATTACCGGGGGTAGGATTACTAAGTGGGAGAAAAAATTTTCCGCCACTTATTTGACCTCACTCTACTCCGTGCTTTTTAAGATTGCTATATTTAATTGGTTGCCTACGGCAAACGATAGTAGAGTGACGGAGTCAATGGCACAACTCTTGTATGCTTTGGGTCATAACCTCCCCATCAATTGGGGAGAGTATATTCTCAATCAAATAGCTTATCAAGCAGGAAGAGTTGGAAGAGGCATTCTCCCTTTCCCCTCCGTCATCTGGTCGGTGCTGATTCATGGAGGGTTCAAGCCATTGAGAAGAGACTATGTGGAGCACAAGAAATCTCCCTTTACCATCTCAGTCAACCATGTTACGGGGCACAACAAAGTGATCGATCTGCCCTAGATTGGAGCTCAGAATGTTGAACCTAATCTTGGTTCAACATCATCATCAACATCCAACCTGGAGAAGGAGATCAAGTGTCTGGACGACACTATTGCCTTTCTAATCACTCAGAGGAAGGAGCTGACCATGGAGCTGACATGGATGCTGGAGCTGGAGGATCGAATTCAGGGGGAGTTGCTGGAGCTGATGAAGGAGGTGCTGGTGCTGGTGCTGCGGATGTGGAAGCTTATCAAGTGCAAGAGGAAGCTGGTGTTGATGCTGGTGCTGGTGTTGGTGAAGAGGAAGCTGCTGCGGAAGCTGAAGCTGAGAAGGATGCTGCTTCAGACGACTCTATTATGAGTCTTCAGTTTTAGTTTATTTTTTTGACTGATTTTCTGTATTTGCATGCAGACATCTATGTTTTGTGTGTGGTTTTTTGTTTTGCAGATGTGACCAATAACCTCTTAAATGGCTATGTATTAACGTTCTAATATTTTAATTCATTTTGTGTTCTAAGTTACTTGATGCTTTCAGGGGGAGTTATATGGATTTGAAGTTCTCTAGATTGGAACTTCTTTGGATTTAGCTCTGCAGTGGTTTTGAGAAGAAAGACAAAAAGGGGGAGATTGTTAATGTTGACATTGACAATGTGGACTCAACATTTGAGTCAACAGTTGCGATGTTGACATTGACAATGTGGACTCAACATTCCAGTCAACATCGATTGACTCGGACTTGGTCCAACCTTGATTTTGTCTTTCAAACCCAAAAATCGCTTTCCCTATTATTGCGGAATTATTTAAATGTGTGCAGAGGTTACTTACGAGATGGACTTGTTCAAACAAGAGTGGAGTGGAGTGGATACTAAAAATAGGATGCTTATTCAACTGCTTCAAGGTGCTTATTAAAAATAGGAAAAGTGGAGCTCGTGGCTGAATAAGTCGAAGCATTATATCAGACGTGAAGTCATGGAGATCATGGAGAACGTGGGGAGGACTTGAGTCGAAGCTATGAAGAGGATAAATAGAAGACTCCGATGCCAACCAACGATAACGGAAACAAGAAAATACGACGAGCGACGAAAGAGAAGAAAACGAAAAAGAGCTCTCACCATATAGTCGTCTTTTTGTTCTTTACCTAGTGTTTTACCTTTTCGTAGATCGTTGGTATCTGTGTTACGATTATAAGAGTCGTTAGATTCTTTACTAGGTTGTTTTTACTATCTTTCGATAGTTCTACTTTTTGTAATTCATTCTTTGAAGTGGAATTTTGCCTTGAAGGCGTGTAGCAAGTTATTTAACTTGCTGCATATTTTAAACTGTGTCTCCATCGTTTTTAATTGCTAAGTTTTGAAACTTTTCGCTGTGCTAAAACTTTCTGTTCCTAAATGTTGGTTCAATATTAAGGACGACATTTCTGGTATATTTTTAACTTAGCTATTTTTATATCTTTACGGGACCGCTCAATCATTCTATCTAAAAGTGGAATTTCTTTAATTTTTAATTATTGAATTAAGCCGTTACAACGATATATAAAAAAAAAAAAAAAAAAAAAACCTTTTCCTCGGTGTCTTAGCTGTCCTATTCAATCTTTGGTTTCCCGCTTTCAACTATTTTGGCGTCTTTCTCTTCTTTCTTCGCTCTCTCAGCACCGTTTCATCTCAATTAGCTCAGCAGAACATCGCTTGATTCTCTCAATCTCCGTATCTCTCCTGCGTAATTGCAGTAACGAAGGTGCATACGTTATCGTCCTCGTTCTCTCCTTTTTAATTCGTATCTGCTGATTATAAATATCTGTGATCCTTTATGTTACTGTTTGATTGATTCAGCGATTTCAGATCAGAAGCGCACGGAGTATCTGCATAGATTTGTGCTAGGTGAATTGGAGAGATCTCTAATTTGTGTTCTATCGCTGTTTATTTATAATGATTTCGCGTCCTTTGTTTGATGCTAGGGTGTTCTTGGTTGCCTACGTTGTTTGTGACTCTGTTAATCTTTTTGTTCAATTTTCTTTTTATTTTTCGTGCCCCTGTTTGGACACTTATAGAGCGAGAGGAGTCTATGAACTAGAAAGTAAAGACATTGTCTTCTTGCTCTGCCTTGCAGAGTCGTTTCTTGGTCTATCGAAGGTCTACTAGTGCATACAATAAGAAAACGCAAAGCTTCAGTATTGGGATTGTTATTGGATTGATATATTTCCCTACAGCTGATAGATGTCGATCAGGATTAGGATTCAAACATTGTTTTGTTCGGATATTTTTCATAGTACTAATGTTGTCGGCTCTTCAAATGGGCATGCTTATCTCCATGAATGTAATGATGACGATTAATTTTATCCATTGAAAACTACTTACTCCGCAATTTCTTTTCTTTTTTTTTAGTGAATTGCATGCACAATAGCTGGGAGGTCATGGTCGAAATTAAGTCAGAATTATGCACTCCGGAGTCCACAAAACAAGTCGGATTTGCATCATCTCCATTTTCCAAGATCAGTTCAGACGCAATCACCCCAAGATCGTCCTCCGAATCTGGGTATGTGTTCTACACTTTGTGAGCAGCAGAGTTTAAACTCAATGCTGTCCATAATTTAGCTTTTGTAAGGGCTGACAAACGTCCTTTGAAATAAGCCAAAAGCATGTCTTTTTTTGAATAGCTAATACATCTGAATCTTTTTGCTGAAACATAAACGGGGTTCAAGATGTATTTGATAATTGTAGGATTTTAGCATGCATTTGTTTGTGTGTATGTGTGTGTGTGTGTATAAAATATATATGTGTAGAGAACTCAGAATCTTGGTATATCTTAGATGCTTCTAGAAATTTGGAAACAGTGATAGTATCATTGATCATGGGAGAGCGCAGAGTGCCATTACTTGAAGAAATATTACTGACATCAAAATGCCTGTTTCCTGTCAAATCAATGCTTAGTCTAATTCTTGCATTTATTTTCCCGAATGAAATTATCGGTTCAGTGTTAAAGGAAGTTCTGGACCAACCAGACGTTCCTCACAAGCAGGCTGGACGAGTGAAGAGGTATTACAATCGATTGTGATCTAATTTGGTTACAACTTTTTCCGTTTGTGGGTGTGATGTGTTTCCCCCGAGTATACTGACATGGCTACATGGACAGGATAAGCTTTTGGCTGAGTCAGTGCAAAGTTACAACGGAAAGAACTGGAAGAGAATAGGTTGGTGTTTTGTGTGGAAGCTCATACAGTTAACCAAGTGCTCTGTGTTTAACCTTTTGTTATTAAGATGTTTCCTCACCTGATATCTCTCAATGACGAGGCTTTGTGGGGCTATTTGGCTATTCCCGCAAATAGATATGCAACTTTAATTTGGTTACTTGAATATCTCAGTGGCTGACTCCTCTGGATAGCCAATATATTCCAAATTTAAATTTTGTCGAATTGGATTCTTTTGCGTGCCGAAGATTTCAGTTTGTTTCTTGCTTTTACAATTATACTCTCAACGTGGCTGTTGAATGATGCACTGTTTTATGTTTTGCAGCAGCGTGCATCCCAGGTAGGACCGACGTTCAGTGCTTGCATCGTTGGCAGAAGGTTATCAATCCCGAACTCGTCAAAGGACTTTGGAACAAAGAGGTATACATCACACAATTTTGTTCCTCGAGTCATGGTCACTGATAGTATTTCTATATTTGATAATCTTGATCATTTGTATTCCTCAGCGTTTATTTTTATGATATTTCAGGAAGATGATTGTATAATTGAGTTAGTTGGGAATCACGGCTGCAAGAGATGGTCGACTATTGCTCGGTTTTTACCAGGTCGTAACGGGAAGCAGTGCCGAGAAAGGTAAAGCCTTTACATGAATGCAAAAAAATTTGTTTCTTACATTAATAAGTTAACTACAGAGTTATATGAAGATCGAATGGATATTTATTCGTTGGACTTCCCTAATTATTTGGTTGTATCTGTATCAGCTTCATGTTGCAGAAAGGATCCATAAGAAAGGATGATAAAAATGTTCTCCTTGATTGTGCAGGTGGCTTAATCATCTTGACCCAACGGTAAGAAGGGATGCATGGACTGAAGAGGAAGAAGCAATTCTACTGCACCATCACCAACAATTTGGTAATAAATGGGCAGATATTGCCAAGTTCTTACCTGGAAGGTAAACATTAGTTTCCACTTGTTAATCTGATGGAACATTTGCACCGAGTTTAAAGTGAAGAGTTAATGTTGCATTTCATCATCAACTATTGATTCTTGAAATGATTAATCCTCTTTATCCACCTGCAGGACTGATAATGCTATTAAAAATCATTGGAACAGCTCCTTAAAAAGGAAGTCAGAAGTAAATTTCCCCGGTTCGGCATCTCTACCAGTATTTCCAAAGATTACATCTACGGTTGGAGTTGTAAAGGCTAAATCCTATAATAGTAGCATCACTGCCATTGCCAATAAGAGGAACTCCATGGAACCTTTCTTGTGCATTCAATCAAATGCTGCTACGAATCATCTTGGGCCAAGTTTTGCCTGCAGTGATGATATATTATCTCCAGCTACAGCTTCAGCAATCTACGAATCTCCTAAAAGGCCAAAAATCAGGATAAACGATTGTCTTCAATGCTCGCATGTTGATCTTTCTCTAAGTTTGTCACTAAGCAGATTATGCAGGGAGTGTCAAAAGAGTACACATCCATCAACAGCACATGAGTACACGAGCCAATGCCTTCCTCCTTCACAGACCACTAACCCGCCCCCGAATAACAACCACAGCCCAGAATTTATGCGGAGAAATTCATCACTGAGTTACAGAAATACCCCTTCGATTATAAGGAAGAGGAATTTTATGGAAGTGGTGAGGGATTCGAGTTGTTCAGCTACTCCTCTGAGCTTGATTTCTTCTCCTTGTGTTGCAGTAGACTCAAATGGCTCAATGCAGAAGAGTTCACAAAGCTCATTGCTTTCTGAGGGTTCCACCAAACTTGGAACCTTAGAAAAAATGCCAGTTCTTGGGAGGCGTTTGGAATACTCATTCGACCTGGAGTGTGATGAGAACTAAAGCTAGGTGCCAAATGTGACGTTAGGCTCCATGAATTGCTTCAATAAGTAAGTCTATGATTAAATGAATTCTTCGTCTTCGTGTTCATTATTATTATTATTATTCAGCATGTTGCGATATTAAATTTGTAGGAGATCAACCAACGCAGTTGATGGAGGAGAAAGGAAATCCAGAGTTGCTTGCTTCGATCTCCTTTTCACTACATCAGCTGATTATTTTTTTTAATTCTAACAACATCCTTTGCTTATATCATCTTTTAGCTAGGTTAAATCTCTAAACTTTGCAGTTTCTTCAGGTTTTATTAATAATGGTTTTTTTATGCTTTTTCTCTGTTTACCATTAGTATACAAGTACATAGACTACTCTTCAATAAGAGTTGAAACAATTGATTGGAGAAGTGTACAATGAGGATTTTGTGGTTTTGTAATACTGAATAGTTACGTAATTTCTTTTAACATAGATTTACAGAGCAAATAATATTAATGGATGTGCAGTTTTGACAAGAGCATCATTAGTTATCTTGGTAAGAGCTGCTGCTCTCCTGTTGGTGATTGATCTTCTGAACTTTGTTAATCAGATCATCGTGATTTAAATGGTACATTGCTCATATCATCAATACACATTGCCTCCTCGTGTTATGCTATTTAAACGGACCCATATTTTTCCACCACGGCGTGCATTTCGTGTCACTGCTCGCCGACCTGCTTCGATTTGTCTAGGTCTGAATCCAAGCAGGTTCAAGTGCTTGAAAAGACCAGTTCAACACCACAAAAAGGATTAAGGCTGTGTTTGGTTTAAGGAATTAGTGTGGAAATGAAAATCGGAGAGAAACGGTTTCAATAAGTTTTTCTTTCGTTTTCCTCATCATTTGGTGGAAAAATTGGTTTTCCTTAGTTTTAAGTGTAAACTTAAGCTAGCTTTTCTTTTCTTTTCTTTTCCTTATCTATTTCTTCAATCAACCGAACATAAAAACTAGTTTTCATTTTCCTTTCTCTATTAATTTCCACAAACCAAACACACCCTAAACAAAGTCGATTAAACTGAAATAAGGTGCATGTAATGTGTTAAATTCCCTCCGAACATACGATTAAGTTAACCGGGAGACCAAAAAACACTCAAAATCGGTAACATTGGGGACTAAAATTGTAACTCGGAAAAATAGAGGACCGAAAACTCCCATAGACCAAACATCGGGATAAAAAATGTAAAAATCCCTTCAATGTTCTATAAAATTGTTCTTCATTAATTCCATAGCGGTTAAGTATTAGAATGTTAAACTACTACTTCATGACTTGTCTTCAAACATGGTTGAAATCTCATGTCCCACAATTAGTGTCCCATCAAATGTCTCACTCATCTTGACCATTCAATTTCAGATTGGTTCATAAATTTCTTTTTATTCTTTAATTATTTTTTAATTACATATTCCACCAAATTATTAAATCGTTGTTATTTCATGTGATTTTAATGATAAAAACAAATAAACACATCCAATTTATTCTTTGTTCCATGATGATCAAATTCATATCTATATCTTATATTTTTTCGACATTCATAAGAATATTTTTTTGTAAATTGTAAATATTGGGACAGTAATTGTGCGACAGCAACCGTGTCTGCAAGTGATACTATACTGTCTATCATTATCTATCAAATGCTCCCAGCTCTGTTATATTAATAGTGCTATTAGACAAAATATAAAACGCCCATGCAATGAATAGTGCAGCTTCTTTCAGCCTCCTAAGTATTAATTGTCTTGAATGGGATGATATTGCCCAAATTATCAAAGAATCAATAGCTCATAATTCTATTCTATATTGAGGGTTTGAATAGAATCCATAAGGTGGGTAACATTAAAATCCCAAGTCAATAATCAGCAAAATGTACTCATAAATCAGCAGAACATTGATCACATCGTCGATCAAAGGCTGATAGTTAACGAAACAAATTAGCTAGCTCGAAACAAAATCTGTAGCTGAAAAGTATATTTATTTTTCGTGTATTTGTAAATTCGGTCTGCATATGAAAAGAATCAAATTCACTAGGTGATAAAGACGATCATTAGAGCCTATGATTTGGTCATCCCTATATTGTGGTACTAACACACACACACAGATGTCGCAGAAAGAAATATGGGCATGATTTGGAAGTTATTAACGACCCTTCTTCGCAACAATATTATTGAACTATATGCATTCACTACCTACACAAAAAATCCGCAATAAACGTCAGAGAACAAATATTCGAAAGTAGTTTTTCCACTACTACACTGCAATCATATTAAGTCATGATAACATGTACACAGCATGCAAATAGGGCAAGTAATTCAAGAGCGAAACCCGACTTAGGATTTTTATAAATTTCAACCCTCATCGTACCTCGATACACCTCTAGTTGCACCATCCCATCATCTACCGAAAGCTGATCTTTTAGGGAAGCGAAGCTAGGAACAAAGTCATTAAAGAACACTTGAGGATCTTTTAGGGTTTCCTCTAACCCGAGAAATCTGAGAGTTTTGCTCTCCGGGTGGTAACAGAACCAAGCACGGTGCTTCCAAAGCATAATTTTTTCACCACTGCTGAGAACCTGAAACGGGATCAATTTGGCTTCAGGATTGTTGTTTTAGAGTACAAAACCGTAAGTGTTCGAGGAAAATTAAAACAACCTCTTATGTTTTGAACACTTCGCCGAATGATATGGAGAAGAAAATAGGGACTAAAAATATTTATAATGACTCTTTGTTTGCTCTTTCTTTTTTTTTATTCTCTGTAACTCACGCCAGAAAGAAGAGGAGGGGAGAAAATATTATTCTGCTCACTTGCTTCTTAGTTGGACACTTCTTTTTTATTTCTCAGACATGATAATATTTTGGCTCTCTCACTGCTTTTCTATTACACATCCACATGCATATTTATAGTACTTATAAAAATACTACAAGACAAATAAAAGATCACACATAATCTTTGATTTTTTTTTCCCGTGCAAAAATATTTCGACTGCAAGGATCTTTCTTTGACTTTTAATTTGCTCAGTATTCATGCTTGGTCTTCCTTGGCTGCTACTTCATGCGTGTCTCTAATTTTTTCTTTTTTTTTTATATTTTTTATTTTATTTTGTGATAAGGTTATGGACCCACGATTGAGCTTATCCAACAAATTCTTCCCTTAAGCTCAATGCCTTTCGGTCTTTCATTCCGAGCATCATTTTCCAATTTTCTAACGTACTTGTCGGTAGCGGCTTCGTCAAAATATCTGCAACCTGATCCAGACTCGCAACATGTACCATCCTCACATCTCCGTTTTTCACGTGTTCTCTAATAAAATGAAAACGAGTATCAATATGCTTACTTCTCTCGTGATGAACTGGATTTTTCGCCAACTCGATCGCCGATTTATTATCTACTTGAATTTTGGTTGGCTCGAGTTGCTGAAGATTTAACTCGAGCAATAAATTTCTCAGCCAGATTGCATGACATACACACCACGATGTTGCCACATATTATGCTTCACAGGTTGACAGAGTCACGATTGATTGCTTTTTCGATAGCCACGTAAATGCAGTGCTCCCGAGAAAAAATACATAGCCGCCCGTGCTTCTTCGATCGTCAATATCTCCACACCAGTCACTATCCGAATATCCGATCAGTTTGTTGTCACTCGTCTTTGAATAGAATAATCCGAGTGATTGTGTTCCTCGAATGTATCGAAGAATCTTCTCGATCGCTTTGAGATGTGACTGCCTCGGTTCTTCCATGTAACGGCTAACAACTCCAACGCTGTAAGCGATATCGGGTCTTGTGCACGTCAAGTATCGCAGACTTCCCACTACACTTCGATATTCAGTTGAGTTTACTCCTTGTCCTCCCTCAAACTTGGACAATTTTGCTCCGAGCTCCATCCGTGTAGCTACAGGCTTACTTTTCTCCATTTTATTTTTCTTCAATATATCCTTTGCGTACGCTTCTTGTGAGAAGAAGATTCCTGTGCTCCTTTGCTCGACTTCGAGACCGAGAAAATATTTCATCAGTCCCAAGTCCGTCATCTCGAATTCCTTCGTCATCGCCTTCTTGAAGTCTGTGATTATCTTCTCACTGCTCGCTATGAAAATTATATCATTGACATAAAGGGCAACGATTATCATTTCCTCTCCTTCTTGTTTGACGTACAAGCATGTTCGAACGGACATTGCTCGAACTTGTTCCTTTTGAAGTATCCATCGATCCGGGTGTTCCATGCTTGAGGCGCTTGTTTTAGCCCGTATAGCGCTTTTTTCAACTTCAGCACCTTACTTTCTTCTCCTCGTTTCGAATATCCCGGAGGCTGCTCCACGTAGACTTCCTCCTCGAGATCCCCGTTAAGAAAAGCAAACTTCACGTCCATCTAATAGATCGGCCAGCTAAGTTGCGCAGCTTGGGCCAGTAGCAAACGAATTGTGTCCATTCTGGCAACAGGAGCAAAAACTTCATCGTAGTTTATTCCCAATCGTTGTCGGTAGCCCTTCGCGACTAGTCTCGCCTTGTAACGCTCGACTTTTCCTTGAGCATTCATTTTCTCCTTATAAACCCATTTTCTCCGATGGATTTATGACCGTGCGGCAATTCAACAAGCTTCCACGTCTCGTTCTTTTCAATCGCCTTGATCTCCTCGTCCATCGCCGCCTTCCATCTCTTGTCTCTTGTCGCTTCTTCGAAACTGATTTGTTCCGAATCGGCCAACAAGCAGACTAAGTGAACGTCTTCAGTTGATTCGTACATGTCCTGCAAGCTTCGCATCTTGGGCAGCCTTGGTTCGTCGTCCTCGTTATTTTCTTGAGATACCACCGGGATGGGTATTGGTGCCACGCTAAGCGATTCTCCTTGCGTTGTATTTTCTTCTTTCCAGTTTCACGAGCTTTCTTCATCTACACGGACATCTCGACTGACCGTCACCTTTTTAGTTTCTGGATCGAACAGTCGGTAAGCCTTCATCTTCTCATCGTAGCCAATGAAAATAAACTTTTTGCTTTTGTCATCAAGTTTGGTTCTCTTCTGATCAGGAACATGAGCATACGCCATACTTCCAAATATTTTGAAGTGTGCTACGGTCGGTTTATGGCCACTCCATGCTTCATGTGGTGTTTGACTCCCGAGGTTGCTGTGTGGACACCGATTTTGAATATATACAACACAATGTACCGCCTCGGCCCAGAACTCTTTTGGCATTTCCTTGCTTTTCAACATTGATCGAACCATGTCGAGTATGGTTCGGTTCTTTCTTTCAGCCACGCCGTTTTGTTGTGGCGAATACGATGCGGTGAGGAACCTCCTGACGCCTTGTTCCTCGCAGAAATTAACAAAAGTACCCGACATGTGTTCTCCACCTCTGTCTCCCTCAATCGTCGGCACTCCGCTCACCATGCCTCTTTTGGAGAGTTCCTTCAGTCCCCTGTAGTGTAGATGTCCGAATCGCATATGCCACAGATGCTCTTTGTCCTCCAGGTCAAGTTGTAAGCATTTTTCTTGAATTGTCTTCAGGTTGAGTTTGAACATTCGGTTCCTTTCCATCTCGACCCGTGCGATATTTTACCATCTTTATTCCTTAGCTGTAACGAGCGGTCCTTCATGAACACCGAACACCCCTTTTCAAGCAACTGTCACATGCTTAAGATGTTCGTCTTCAAGTCCGGTACGAAATAGACGTCCTCGACCGACCCTTGTTTGCCATCATTTTGAGAGAAACATATTTTCCCTCGACCTTTAACTTCAATTTTCGATGTGTCGCCAAAAGACACATGCCCGTCCTCGATCTTCTTCATATCCGTGAAGAGATGTTTGTGCCCGCTCATATGATTGCTGGCACCGGTGTCAAGATACCACACCATGTCGTTGCTCGATGTATTGTCCTCGAGCGCCATCAAGAGAACGCCTTCGTCTTCTGGCTCTTCTTGTGCGAGTAGGTTCGCATTTTCTTCCACCTTCTTGTTGGACCAGTAGTCTTTTGCGAAGTGACCATACTTCCCGCAATTGTAGCATTCGACGCTCGGTTGATTTGAGCGACCGCCTCGTCCTTGGGCTCGACCTCGTCCCCTCCAATTATGATTGTTACTTTGTCCTTGTTTTTCTTGATTATATCCTCGGCCTGTATTTTGGCCGAAACCTCATGCTCGTTGGCCATGTCATCTTCCTCGACCGTGTTGTGTATACAATGCCTTTTCTTCTTTAAGTGACAATTTTCGTCTGTAGGGCCTCGTCCAGAGATTCTTGCTTTTTCTTTTTCTTTTTCTTTCGTTGCTCGTGAGCTTCGAGTGAACCGGAGAGTTCGTTGACCGTTATTTTCTCGAGGTCTTTGGATTCTTCAATTGCGCACACCACGTTCTCGTACTCGTTCTTCAGAGAGCGGAGAATTTTCTCGACGACTCGGGCATCTGTTAGGGCCTCGCCGTTTCTCTTCAATTGGTTGGCGATAGTTTGCACTCTCGTTATATATTCTGACACGCCTTCGCCTTCCTTCATTTTCGTCATTTTGAATTCGCCACGGAGTGTTTGCAACCAAACTTGTTTTACTCGGTCGGCACCTTTGTATGCTTTCTCCAGCTTATCCCATGCTTCCTTCGAATTTTTCGCCCCGCCTATCTTTTCGAAACCGGCCTCGTCTAGCGATTGGTAGATGATGGCGAGCGCGGCATTAACTTGTCCGCGGGAGTCTTTCAACGTCTTTTGTTGGGCTTCTATGTACTCTTTCATATCTTCGGGTTCAATATACCCGTTTTTAACAATTTTCGATACATCCCGCGAGTCGAGAAACACCTTCATCTGGATGCTCCAGTTGTCATAGTTGGATTTGGTGAGGCGCGGAACGGGCAGACCACTAGTTGCTCCGATGTACGACATGGCTCTGATACCAATTTGTTGTTTTAGAGTACAAAACCGTAAGTGTTCGAGGAAGATTAAAACAACCTCTTATGTTTTGAACACTTCGCCGAATGATATGGAGAACAAAATAGGGACTAAAAATATTTATAATGACTCTTTGTTTGCTCTTTCTTTTTTTTATTCTCTGTAACTCACGCCAGAAAGAAGAGGAGGGGAGAAAATATTATTCTGCTCACTTGCTTCTTAGTTGGACACTTCTTTTTTATTTCTCAGACATGATAATATTTTGGCTCTCTCACTACTTTTCTATTACACATCCACATGCATATTTATAGTACTTATAAAAATACTACAAGACAAATAAAAGATCACACATAATCTTTGATTTTTCTTCCCCCGTGCAAATATTTCGGCTGCAAGAATCTTTCTTTAACTTCTAATTTGCTCAGTATTCATGCTTGGTCTTCCTTGGCTGCTCTTCATGCGTGTCTCTAATTTTTTCTTTTTTTTTATATTTTTTATTTTATTTTGTGATAAGGTTATGGACCCACGATTGAGCTTATCCAACAAGGATGACCCAACGAATCGTCTATTACACCCTCTTTGGTCCAACAAGTCTCATCTCTCATGACCCACAAATCGAAGTTTCAAGCTCCAAGTCCCCTTTACGTATTGGTAATAACCGACGTACACAAACAAAAAGCCTCCTAAAAATGCAATGCCTATCGCCGGTAGATGAGATCCCACAACATTTGACCTCAATTAACTGGGCAATTCAATTTCCCCAATATCTTCCTTATCAAAATCAAAGTAAACTACAAACGACGCAAGCCTATAGGAAGCACCAAAAACATATACGCAACACCATTGAAGTAAACGGCTTCCCAGAGGACGCGGCTATGGTGTCCCGTTTCAACGGCTCTCCACAGACCAGACCCAACATCGTGGATTTTAACATCAAAGGGCTAACCCATCGATGTAGGGGAAATGATCAACACCTTGTACCGATTAGCAATGATCAACTAAGGTATGTGAAATGGGAGTTTGGTGAAGGACTTGAGGATAGGCGGATCGAAATGGGCGTCGAAAAGGTGGAGATTCCGAGTGGAAAGGTCCATCATGACCATGGTGGGTGGTGAAGCGTCGTACAGAGCACTAAAATGGCTGTTTGAAGACGCTGCTAAACCGTTGAAAATCCGGCACGCGCACTTGCAGGCTAAGAGGGCTTTCAAAGGTAATCTGGCGAGAATCTCCATCAGAACGTTTTTGGGCAGATTCGTGAGCGAATCCGACCATTGCGTTGCTTTTCTGGTGCGGCGACTCTTTTGGGACATTGTGGTGAGAGCTACAATGGATGGTGTGTGGTGGTAGACTTGCCCAACCGCCGGTTTCTGTTAACCGGCGGTTGGGATCCGGCGGTTGCCGGTTGGTCGTTTCGACCAACCGGCCGGAGACGGATGCCGGTTGGCCGTCTCCGGTTGCCGGTTGACCAACCAACCGCCGGCCAAAGGGTTATCCGGCGGTTACCATCCGCCAATTTGTTTATTTATTTAATTTTTTTTTATTTTTGGTGTATATTTCTATAGTTTTCGGTACGCAATTATGTTATTTTTGGTATATAACAAGGGTTTTCGGTTTAAAAATGTTAATCAACGTAAATTTCATTACAAAAATTAAGTTACAGTTACAACTAGGATTTACAAATTAGAAAATACAAAGTGAGAAAAAAAAATTTATTCGTTGTTCGTTGAATCGCATTCGCCCATTCGCCAACGCCAGTCGATACTCGATTTCTGAGAAAAATGTACAATAGAAGTTAGATATTTTTTTTTTGAACATAAAAAAATTAATCAATAAATAAAAAAATGAAATCAATCTTAAGGACTTATCTTTTTCGGGCGTCGTCGTTGGCTTGGATGTCACGCGAGCGGTTGCTTGGATACGTTGGCTGAAAAATAAGATTGTATGAGTAAGTAATTATTTAAAAATATAAAATAAAAAAATTAATACAATGAGAGTGAGTGGTATGCTACTTATCTTTTTTCGTGCTTGAATCTTTTGCCATTTTCGGAGATTCTCTATTCTCTCTACTCGTAGTCGCCGCCATTGCTGCCACCACTAGTCTTTGTGCTGGTGGTGTCGTTGAACACGTCATCCGAATCGGTATTCGGGAAATCTTGTGTTCGATGTTCGGCTCTCGTCCAATCATCGAGAAGGCATTGGTATTCGACGTTTTCTACCGTCAACCTCGAACGCCTTTCACTTAAAGTTAAGCCGCTCATGCTAAAAGCTTGTTCAACTGCGACAGTTGAAATTGGGATGGCAAAGATTTCCCGAGAATCTTCGCCAATGTTGGATACGTTGGCGACATCTTCGTAGGACGTTGAACTGATCCTCGTCCTCGGCAAACTCAAACGTGGTCGACAAGTAGTTATCTATCTCTATGAACGGGTTCGTCGACCTTTGGCGTTTGCTCGTGTTGAGGAGGTTGTAGTAAGACGCTAAGCGATCACTACCGCTAGCACTACTACTACTAGTGGATTGACCCTAACTCGATCGAGTTGGGTCTTGACCAATATCGCTCTTATACTTTGTAAAGACTGCATTTAGAGCGTCATACCCTATATTCCTAACTTGAATATAGTAGTTCACGGGGAGAGCACTAGAATCAGTCGCAATGGACTGGTAGTAATGCTAGAAAATTATATGTCCCCTCTGTGCGCATTCTGGGGTCTAATATCTTCGCAATGATGAAGATATCGGGTAGTTCCCAAAAGTATTTCAGTCATTTAGCCTTCATGGCTAAAACGGCCGGGCCCGCAATATCGTCATCTACAAAAGCGTTTAGAATGCATGCGACTTTAACGCAATGATCTAAGGCTAAGATTGATGTCGGGTAATATGTTCCCGACGTCTCCTTCGTGGTAGGTATTTCACATATGCTGTTGCACCCGTCGCACATCGTAGGATGTACCGTTACGCCGAATTCGGAGTTTTCGTCGTAGAAATCGCTCAAGGCGTGGCGATATTCGTACGACGTATCCAACATCTTGTAGGTGGAATTCCACCTGTTGGGTACATCTAAGGCAAACTTCTTGGACGTGATTGACACACTTCTACAATGACGCTTCTACTTCTCAGTACAGAAGAGTGGCGCATCATGTAACTAATTGTCGTTCGTATCGGCATAACGTGTGCCTTTAGATGCGTGAGTGCGTCTTGAGCACATAGGTTAAGTATGTGGCAGAAGCACCGGACATGGAAGAATTGACCTCCAAATGACGGTCGCCAATACTTAATCAAATCTTCAATGCTCGCGTTATTAGCGCTAGCATTATCAAAGGATACCCAGAAAATCTTCTCGAGTATCCTATATTCCGATAAGATACTCCTAAGTTTCAGTGCGATGTTTTGAGTTGTGTGTGCTGTGTCAACTTCCCTATACGCAATTAAGCATTTCTGGACTTACCAAGAGTCATCAATCCAATGGCATGTAACGCCCATGTAATGATGATCTTGCCAGTGATCACTCCATATATCGGAGGCAATGGACATTTTACTCTAAATTTCCTAACTGATCTATTAACTCGCGTTTATACGCAAGTACCGTCTTCCTATGTCTCGCGTAAGGGTGTTACGTGAAACTTTCTTCGCTTGGGGGTTATACGACTTTCTGATCCACTCTTCGTAGACCGGATCATCGGCAAACAGAAAAGGAAGATGTTTCGCGCAAACAAATTTTGCAAGTTGTTGGCATGCGACGTCTTCGTTGTACATGAACAAAGACGTCAGACTCGCACTGGATCCTTGTCCTGTAGCGGACGAACCCGTACCCGTAGTCCCGTGCATTTGACTTTGACTTTGACTAATTCATATCTTAGTAGGATGTTTTGACCGGATATGGCCAGTGAAATTGTCATATCCGCCACCCTTCTTAAAAGGGTACTCCTTACCACAATAATTACATATAACTTTAAAAAAATCTTTATTTTCGGTCGCTATTTTTGAAGTGTACCGCAAAAATATCCGAGCGTAGGGCGACGGCGACGGCCCGTGCTTGGGTCTCGATCGGCGGCGGCGGCCTCGGAGTTTCTTCCGGTTGGTTCCGTTGCGTGTTCCTCTCCGTTCCATCCATGTCCGAGCCGTGGACGTCACTCAGGTCGAGCATAATTTCGGGGGAGTCATCATATTGGTAGTAGTCATCTTGCGATGAACTACCAACAATATGTTTCCCCCTCGATCTCGAACTCGATCCTCGACGACGGCTATCCATGTCTAAAATAAAAAATAGAAAAAAAAACGTTAGATAAAATATGTGTAAACTTACGGAGAAACGAGGCGAGTAAAATTCGGAGCGCCGTGTAGTAGAGCCGGGCGGGGATTGATGAGTGTAGTGTAGTAAAGTCGGGCGGGGATTGAGGGATTAGTATTTTAATTAGTTTATTTTTAATTCGTGGACTACAACGAGGTTGAACATTAAGCGTTTTGAGAGTGAATAATTGAGAGAAAGAGATAGAATTGAGTTGTGATTTTTTGAAGAGGGGTGGGGGGTATTTATAATTTTTGGGGTACCAAGCCGTTGCAACCGCCGGTTGCAACGGCTATTTTTTTTAATTTTTTTATTCATCTAACGGCTATATATTATTATATATTTAATTTTTTTGGCTACTAACACGTCGGTCGTGTCAGATTTTTTTTTTTAAATCCAACGATTATATTTTTATATATTTTTTTCGGATTATAATTATATATATATATATTATATGTTAAATATATATATATATATTCTATATATATATATCCGCCGGTTTCAGTTTGGAAAAATTCCAAACCGCGTGGAACCGGCCAACCGCGGCCGCCGGTAGCGGTTGGTGCAACCGGAACCGGCGGTTGGCCGGTCAGAACCGCTGGTTCCGGTTAAATCTGGGCAAGTCTATGTGGTGGGGGGAATATTGAATTGTCGAAACCTATTTTATTTTATTTGAAGAGGAGGGATCGTATGGAAAAATACTAAAATACCCTCCACTAAAACATTTAATTAAAAGCGTAACATTAATTAAATATACTTTATTGTATAATTAAAAACGTAATGTTTATAGCTCTCGATCGAATTCAAACCGAAAAATCGATTGCAATCAAAGAATATCGAATTTGAGAATTCTCTCTCTTCATTTTCTCTCTCTTCATTTTCTCTCTCTTCAATTCTCCCGTTTCTCACTAGAATAAAAAAACTCTAACTTTCCAATTTGTCTCCCATTATGGAGCTATATTCTCCCTTAGTTGAGCCCTCTCTGACGAAAATGAAATACTCGTAGTTGAATATCGATGAAAGTGAAGAGTATTGTGGATTTAGCTTAATAGCTATTTTGTGGTAGGTTCTTTAGTTCTTCGAGTTCGAGATCGTGTTTTTTATTTTCTGTTGGGTTTTTCCCTTTTTCTTTTTTTTTTCCGTGTTTTTTTCTCCTTGTGAGCCTTTGTTCTCTACCGGGTGATGATGATTATACCGGAGAGACCCTTTGGGTTATTTAGCCCGTGTATTGTGTATTTTGTTGGTTAAAGTAATGCAAGCTATCGTTTCGAAAAAAAAAGCAAAGAATATCGAATTTGAAATCGAAAGCCAGACATCGAATTTGAAATCTCTTTTGCAAATTCGGAAAACATCCAAGAGTTGGTCGACTACCAAAAGAAATTACATTTCTAATAAGGCTCGAATCAAAATAAGCCTTATTCGAATTCAAACAAGCCTAACTCGAATAACGGTTTTTCGTACTCGAATTCAATATTTTAATTTTATGGTAACTAACTGTCAAACTTATTAAATTAAATCTCAAGACTACGAGATTTAAGAATAAACATTATACGAGCTAATTAAAGTTTGTATCACATTATAGAATTAATAACGTTTATCATATAGGGTTCGACACACATAATAATTCTAGGATTAAATCGACATACCATAACTCGAAATACCTTAATATCACATAATTAAAAAAAAGCAACTCACTGACACAACTTATAAAACATCTTCAATAAACAATGACACATGTCTGAACAAAACTCATTACAAATTGACGCAGGAGAATTAGTGATAATTATAATTTTATATATCCTACCTTGCTAAAAAGAGTGACTTTTTCCTACTTACAAATTCCAAATGTTAATAATAATTTTTATTAGTATTATGCCAATAATTATTAAAATCATTAATTTTAATCTCAAGACTAACATTAAACTTAGAATTTATAAGCTTTATACAATAAGTTGATGGACGAGAGTGTTTTTATATCACATAATAAGCAATAAGTTTTTGTAAATTTGTTACATTATAACAATTCATACACAATTCATTGTAGCGACTCTTGCCACCTTCACTAAACATCGACCCAACTAATTAGGCAATTTCACTAAACATACTCATTATACCATTGACATAACATTACACGATTGACACACTTCAAGACTAAGATTAGACTTGATTCAATAAACGTTAGTTTTGAAATTCGAATGCGAGTATTACTTATATATTTCAATCTTGAACTATTTGAATGTTTGCTTCACCTAAATATATTTTAAAAATAACGAAAACTCTAGACTCATGCGATTCGAACTTAGTTTCAATCTGGAACTATTTGAATGTTTGTTTCACCTAAATATATTTTAAAAATAACGAAAACTCTAGACTCATGCGATTCGAATTTAGTTTCGAATAAGCCTTATTAGAACTCAAATAAAACTCATTCGAACTCAAATAACCTTATTAGCGTTCGAATAAGCCATATTCGAGTTCGAATAAGCATTATAGAACTCGAATAAGCTGTCTTATAAAACTCGAATAAATTACTCAAACTCGAATAAAGCTTACTCGAACTCGAATAAGTCTTTCGAAATTCAAATAAGCCTTATTAAAATTCTAATAAAAATATAATTAATACAAATTTGAAAACTCAACAATCAAGAGCAATCCGGATGTTAATTTAAGCTAAATCTAGTTTGAATATAACGAAAATTCAAAACCATGTGAGTTTGTGTATTGTTTCAAAAAAAATCAAGTTCAAGAGAAAAGAGGAAGAAGAGCAACGGGATCAGCTTTTTGAAACCTAAAATTGAAAATATAATAAATATAATCTAAAGATATTAAAAATAGTTAATTAAGTGGGTATCTAAGCTAATTACTTATTAATTAAAATAATTCCTTTTAATGAATTGAAAAGGTCAAGATTTCTGAAAAAATAAATGGTTCTCTCTTATACACATTTACAATGTAAAACAGTTTTTACTCCAAGACACTTCAATCTTCAACTAGAAGAATGCATAATCGAATAAACGAAAAAAACTATGAACCCTAAAATTTCGCTTGGGAGAGAAAGACTGAAGAGAGAAAGAGAGAGAGAGAGTTCAGTTTTCAGGATACAATTCGTTACTGATTTTTTTCTCATCTCTTTTCTTATTTTCAATCACAACTTATCTAAATTGCAATTTTGTCCTTCCTCTTTTATTCTTCACCCTTTTTCTTCTATGCACTTTTTTTTCTTCACAACTACAGTCCTTTGCTTTAGCTTTATGTTCCATTTCTTCAATATTGCACCAAAGTCATGCCTTCTTAACATATGAGGAGAAAATACATCCAACATCCCAAGTCTTTCCTTCAATCTCTGATGAGCCTCCTCGCTAAGTGATTTAGTAAGAACATCTGCAGCAACCTGAAGTTCGTTACATACAAAGAGTTTTAATGATGCCACTTCGAATGCAATTTTTGACAAGATGACAATCGATTTCAACGGTCATGAAATATAGGATTAACTGCAATTTGTATAGCAGCCTTATTGTCACAAAACAACTTCACAAAATCTAAGGTATTCACTCCCAAATCTTTGAGAAGTCCTCTCATCCAATATTTCACAACATGTTTGTGCCATAGACTTGTATTCTGCTTCGGCAGAAGATCTTGACACTGTATTATGTTTTTTACTTTTCCAAGAAATAGGTGAAATTTCCAAGAAAAATGCAGAATCCATGCAGCCCAGTCTGAGTCACAAAATGCACTTAGTTGCCAGTCAGAATTTTTTCACATATAATGCCACATCTAGGCGATAATTTCAGATATCTTAAAAATCCTAAATACATGTGTAAGATGAGATTTCATAGGAGCATGCATAAATTGACTCAAAGTTTGCACAACATAGCAAATATCATGTCTTGTATTGCACAAGTAGATCAATTTTCCCATCAATCTTTGGTAATCCATAGCATATTCTAAAGCTTGGTCAGTTTCTGCAATAGTTCTAAAGTTAACATTTCTTTCCATAGAAGTAAATTTTGGTTTAGATCCTAGCATGTCATATTCTTCTAACAACTCTAGAGTATATTTTCTTTGATTGAGAGTTATACCATTCTCACACTTGAAAGCTTCTATGCCCAAAAAATATTTAATTTCACGAAGATCATTTATGCCAAATTCATGATTCCGAACTGTTTTTACTGACTCAATTTCCAATAAAGCATTTCCAGCCACAAGGATATCATCCACATATACAAGTACGTAAATGCATCCAAAATTTCCAGATTTGTATAACAAGGAATAATCATGGTAACTTTACACAAAATTGTTCTGCTTAAGGACACTGGTTAGTTTGTTATTCCATTGCCGAGGAGTTTGCTTTAACCCATATAAAAATTTCTTAAGCCTACAAACTCTTTTGTCATTTTCTTTAAAATATCCCTCAGACAATGACATGTATGTTGGGAAAATATACCTCATATGACTGCAATCTGTCAAACTGCAGGAACGCAAGACTAGACAATCAACTCGTATGACTGAGACCGTAAGGCAGCAGACCAGCTCGACGTTCTCACGACTTTGAGGCTGCACGGTTGCAAGGAACTCCTCCTCGACGAGTGAAGCTGTGTAATGGAACGACTGCTAGCACTACTGCACTGATGCGATTTGCACGGCTGCAGCTTCAGTTACGCACGATTGCTCCCAGAAGCGTAAGACTGTGAGATGTGTGACTTTAGAAATGACATTAGGAATTTTTTAGCCTTGTGTTGAACACAAATTCCTTAAAACAGATTCGCTCTCTCTACGTAAGTGCAAGAGATTTGCTTAAGCATCTATTTCCTAGGATACAACGAAAACGTGATTATAGGTTGCAATAAACGTTAACCACACGACGAACATTGAACATAGAAGCGATGATGAACGACTTGTTGTTTCGAGTACTTTCGTGAATGGTCTCGTGATTTTCGTGTGTTCTAGAGTTTCGACAAGCCCTGTACATATAGAGTCTCGAAATATCTTTGCATTCCTTCAAGAGTCCTTTGCATTTCCATGTAGTAGTTAATCCCACATTAAAATGCTATTAGTCCTACCAATAATGAATTAAGGTGGACATTCCATAAGTCAAGTGGCCTATGAGGTCTAGCAACCTTTGATACTCCAAAGGTGCATGAATTTTCCATTATAATTCGGTATTGAATACATAATGGGTTCAAACCGTGCGGGTTGATCAAGCCCGCGTGTGTATCGGTGGGTCACACGCCCACACACTCGTTTTTTCCACTTACATATTCTAATCAAATTTTCCATTCACACAACATAATATTCCAACAATGTAAACCTCCTACTCCAATTCGCCATGTAGAAATGCATTGTCTACATCAAGCTGAAAAACAGTCCACCCTGACTTTATAGCACCAATCTAACTGTTACCATTTTAACCACATGTGCAAAAGTTTCATTTTAGTCTATCCCCTTGTTTTGGTTATACCCCTTAGACACTACTCTAGCCTTTTACCTTTATATGTCACCATTAGGCTTATACTTAATTCTGTAAATCCATTTATTCCCTATAGCCTTTCTGTTCTTAGGTAATTATACAAGTTCCCAAGTGTTATTTTCAGTTAGAGCATTCATTTCTATATCCATTGCATTTTTTCAGTTTCTATTCTTCAAGGCTTCTACAACATTTCTAGGAGTCTCACTTACATCTAATGTTGTCTAGAATTTTTTCTGTTCACTTTCAAGATTAGTTAGGCTAAAAACACAAGAAAGAGGGTATAAACTAATATATTTGCACTTAGTAACAGAACATATATAATCAGAGAGATAAGAAGGGAATTTAGTCACTCTTTTTGGTCTAGCATCCAACGGTGTATCATCATTTTTTGTTCTTATTTCTTGTGTGGATTCAAGGTCCAAAAAAACTCCTACAACTAGAATAGGTGTCTCAGATAGCCTGCTGTTTTTTCACTTGCATCATTCTTTTCAGCAAGATTTTCATTTTCCCATTCAGCAATCATATTATCATCATTGACACCCTCAAACAAATAATCAGTGTCATTCAAATAAGTGTCATGTTGCCCACTTTTCTGTTTTAGTGCTGAGGGGTTAGCAGACTTAGTGTTCATCCTAAAAGGAAATACTGTCTCATAAAATTTTACATCTCTAGACGCAAACACATTATGTTTTTCCAAATCATAAAGTTTGTAAGCCTTTTTGTTTCCATAATAACCTATCATAACACATTTCCTAGCTCTGCTCTCAAACTTGTCTTTTGGACTAATTACAGTATCATAACATAAGCAACTAAAAGCCTTAAAGTGCTCATATTTTGGTTTATGATTGAACATCATTTCAAAATGTGTTTTACCTTTTAAAAAAACCTATTAATAATAAACACAATTGCTAACACACACTCAGAGCAAAGAAATGGAGGACAGCAAGACTGAAACATTAAAGACCTTGCTACATTAAGTAAAGGTCTATGCTTTCTTTCTACCAACCCATTTTGCTGAGGAGTTTCCACACATGTAGTTTGATGGACTATCCCTCCAGCTCTAATCATCCTGGAGAAATCAGTGTTAACAAATTGAGTGCGGTTGTCTAATCTTATGATTTTCACTTGTTTACTAAACTGATTTTTTACTATATTCAGAAAGTACTCAAAGAAACCTAAGACTTCAATCTTGGATTTCATCAGAAACACCCAGCATGCTCTAGAATAGTCATCAACAAGTGTAAGAATGAACCTAGAGCCATTATGACTAACAACTCTGAATGGACCCAGACATCTAGATGAACTAGCTCAAATAGATCTTTTGTTTTGTGTTCAGTAAGAGGAAATGGATCTCTGGTTTGTTTGCCTTGTGACCGATGTCACAAGGCTTTGAATTTACTTCATCTCTAATGTTTAACCTGTTTTTCAATAGTTTTAATACTATGTCAGCGGATGCCCTAATCTAGCATGCCAAAATTTGTGTGAAACTTCATGTGATTCTGATTTCCTAGTAGACGATTCAGATTCCACATTATGCACATGCTTCACATCACTAGACAAGTAATATAAACCGCCTTTTAGTTTACCAGTCCCCATTAACCTTTTTTATTTATGTTCTTGAAACATACAAAGTTTTTTATTAAACACAACTGATCAGTTACTTTCTGCAATAAGTTTTGAAACAAACAAAAGGTTACACTTGAATTCATGAACAATCAACACATTTTCTATGATAATATTATTTAAGATTTTAACCTTGCCTACAAACTGTACTAATACCAAATTTCCATTAGACAACTTTATTTGAATATTTTTGTTTGTCAGAGATAAGATATCAAAGTGAGATTAGGATTGCTAACAACATGGTCAGTTGCTCCTGAATCAATTATCCAACCTGACACATAATTTGAGGAACAAGAGTTGATTGCAACACTGGCAATCATTTCTGAGATGTCTTCTTTTTCAGTGTTGGAGTCAAGCAAATTGAGCAGTTTGTTATACTGAGTCACAGACAAATTAGGCATCACAGTTTGAGCATTAACATGTGAAGCACCACTATCAGACTCAATATAGTTCGTACATTTAGTAGAGTTTTTTGTCCACTTTGGTTGTTTCTTATATAAGTTATTATAGTTAGAATTATTGTTATTATTATATTTATTTGGATAACCAATCAGTTTGAAACATCTGTCAATAGTATGACCTTTCATACCACAATTTGCTTCGTTTGTGCTTTTGTTAAATAATATTGATGTGATGTTATCTGGTTCTGAGGTTATCATCATGTGTGATTCCTCTCTTGAACCAGATTATAAGCTTAGACTAACATTTGGCAAAGGATCTTGAAGCAAAATATTACTTCTAACATACTGATATGACTCATCAAGCCCCATAAGGAACTGAAAAAGTTTAGTTTCCTCAGCTTGTTTGGCTTGATGAGCATGAGCATCACAAGTACACAATGGACCAACAGTTAGGGCTTCATATTCATTCCATAGTTGTTGAAGTTTAGTAAAATATATAGAACACTATCACTCCCTTGAGTGGCATTGGAATTTCCTGGCTTATACCAAATTTTCTTGAACCATCTACCTTCTTAAAAGTTTTTTCTAGTGTTTCCCAAACTTTTGAGGCAAACTTGGCATATACAAATCTAGTTCTCAACTAATTCGACAGTGAATTCGACAACCAAGAAAGCACTACCCGTCCCCGCCCCACGGGGAACGGGGCGAGGATCTCCGCGGGAAAAAATCTCTACCCGTCCCCGCCCCACGGGGACAAAAAATATCGGGGATTCCCCGTCCAATTCGGGACGGATCCCCGCGGGGACGGGGAATCCCCGCCCCACTGACAAACCTAGGTAGAACCCTCATAGAGGGCTATGACCACTGTATAAATCACATTGGAGCGAAGAGTCCTGGAGAGAATCTCAAACTCCACCAAAATGGGTAGATGCAGAAGTCACGACGACCACTAGACGGAATATATTTTCAAGATGGACTTATCAAAACATTTCAAAGTCCAACTTGATGGGGAGTGTTGAAGAATGAGACAATCATGGAAATCATCCGTATTTACCATATTCGGACAAGCTGCAAGTCAGGCAAAGATCAAGGGTGAAAGGCAGAATCACAAAATTAGGGAAATAAGATCATAGCTTACTCTATAACGGCTACTTATCATATTATTAGATGACGGGCTTGTATAAATATAGGTCAATATGAGCCTGCAATGTACACACACAATATCGAGAAACACAACACATAAAATTCAACATGGTATCAGAGCAGGCCGATGAACCTGTTGTAAGAAAAGAGAAGAAGAAAAAAAGAAGCCGCCACCACCATAAGCCATCAAGACTCCATCCAAAACCCCAAACATCCACCTCATGTTTCTGCCCCGACACACCCACGAGAGGGAGCACAACACACACTCACCTCTTAACACACCAAAACCCACACACGTATGGAGAAAACAAAAAGCTGACCTCTAAAGCACGCACCTTACGAACATCAACATCATTCACATAGCTCATACAAGCCACGACCAGAACACCCTCAAGCGGGAACAAGACCATCACGTCAATAAAGGGAAGTAGATCAATCTTCTCTAAATTATTAATTGTTTGTTGCTATCATTTTCCTTGAAGAAAAGGAGAAAATCCTAAATCCATTTGATATTGTCTGGCATAGATTCGGACGAGAAACAAGTGCTTTCGGAGAAGCCATCCAAGTGCCCGACACATCGGTGCCACCTAAGCGCACTCTACGGAGGAGTCACCCAAAAATACAGGTGGTAGAACCCTCATAGAGGGTCATGACCACTGTATAAAAATCATATTGGAGCGAAGAATCCCGAAGAGAGTCTCAAACTCCAACAAAAAGGGTAGATGCAGAAGTCACGACGACCACCAGACGGAATATCTTTTCAAGTTAGACTTATCAAAATATTTCAAAGTCCAACTTGAGGGGGAGTGTTGAAGAATGAGACAATCATGGAAATCATCTGTACTTACCACATTCGGCCAAGCTACAAATCAGGCAAAGATCAAGGGTTAAAGGCATAATCACAAAATTAGGGAAATAAGATCATAGCTTACTCTATAACGGCTACTTACCATATTACTAAATGACCAACTTGTATAAATATAAGCCAATATGAGCCTGCAATGTACACACAGAATATCGTCCCCGTTACCGACCAACTCCTCCGTAGCGAGATTCTTCCCTTTCCAAGCCTTGTAATAAGAAACATTCAACCCCCTACTTTGCATCATAGACATGATAGCCTTTTGGCGCGGGAATGTCTTTAGGCCCGCTAAAATTGTCAAGAAGCATCATAGACACAACCGATGAAGTTCCTTGACGATGTCTTCGACGTCGATGAGACACGCCGTATGTGTGTATGCTGCAATATGTCCGTATCGAGAAAAAAGGGGAATCCCTATCTTTTGCAGCTCGAAAGCGCCACGAACATTGCTCCATCGCACATCTTACTACATACAAAGTCTTGTTCGACTTTACTAATTTGCACTCGAACGACACCGCCAAGGCGATTTTGGATATCTCCTCAATAACTTCCGCCTTGTCACGAAACTGCTGCCCAACGTATAGGCTTGAACCGTCCGGAAATGCGAAAGTACCATCAGCAGCCTCTTTTACAGGGTTACGATCTACATGGTCATCTTCATCGTCGTTGTGATCACGTGCTACAAATTCCTCCTCCGACTCGTCAGTGTTTTCGATTGGCTCATCTTCATTTTCGTTCGAATGCCAACCCGAGTAATCCCTACCCCCAAGCGGTCCAGCGATATCTTCAAGACCCTCATCTTCATTTTGGTTAGAAGGGCTGCAACCGTACCCCTCAAACGGTTCGATTTGCGCATTTTCATCGCAATCGGCTATGAGCCCGATATTATTACTAGAAGAACCAGCAAATGCGTCCGACGGAGCCACATGCGCACATTCCACCACCTCGACATGAACCACGGGTCTCGATTGAGGGCCACCAAAACCCAAGTACGCACGTAGAGCATAGTCGTTATCGATGTATATGAGCCTGGGATAACTGTAGGCTACATTTGGCATATAGCTTAGCGTTAGCCTCGCATTGTCGTTGCGAAACGACAACACCGCTACAATTTGCTCCTTTACGTCTTGTAACGTGCATGCGTCCTCATCCACCAAAATTGAATGCCAGCTACAATTTGACGCAGGGGACCAAGTCGAGGTATTGTCCTCGCCGATTAACCACCGACCATCGAATTGAAATACAATGTTGGTAATTGTCATATTGAGCACCTGCAATATTATGCAATGTTATTGTTTAGAAAACGATTTTCGTCATATATCGTACTTATGTATGATTTTCAGCGCATGGGACCCGAACATGGGATCACGGTATCCGCACATAACGGCAGGATACCCACGCATAAACGCAGGGGACCCGCGCATAAACGCAGGGGACCATGCGCAGGGGACCCGCGTGTATAGCGCATGGTACCCGCACGTATAGCGCATGGTACCCGCGCATCAACGCAGGGGACCCGCGCGTAAAAGCAGGGTACCCGCGCATCAAGGCAGGGGACCCGCGCACAACATTAGCAGGGACCCTGCACTTATAATTGGGTACCATGCTTTTACAGTTTGGTCCCTTGCGTTTTTTAGCCTGTCCCATGCACTTGAAAAACAGCAGCTCATATGCGCGGGTACCCTGTATATATGCTCGGGTACCCTGTATATACTTTTGGGTCCCCTGCATTTTTCGCATGGGTCCCTGCACAAAAACTGGACCACATAATATGTATTTTCAGGTCCGAATTTTCGTAATAATCACTAAAATATCGCTACTCTGGCTAGTACACATGATCTACTAAATAACCCATACATTTTAGGGGGTAATGGACGGGAAATTCACCATTTTCGACATTAAAATTGCAGTTTTCATGTAACAAATGCTTACTGGTAAATATGTTGAAATGCTTGCTGTTTTCTTGGTTTGAGAAGTTGTTTTCCGGCACTAAACAAAGAGAACAGCTCGCGTCAATTTAGGTTTGTGAGAGAGGTGTATGTGGTTACCCTTTGTTCTTTAAAATGGAGAAGATAATGCATTTATATCGATTGTAAGGTTATGGTTAAAAAGGGAGATGGACCCATTTTCGTTTTTTTTTTTTAATTTTAATGAGTTAAGTATGAGAATTAGTTAATATGGTTAACGTTTCAACAAAGTGAGGGCTATTGACCAAAAAAAATCGTCAACGAGGCCATTTTTTTAAAATTGACCCAGTCAAGGGCCATTTTTTTAAAAGACCCGGTCGATGAACCTGTTGTAAGAAAAGAGAAGAAAAAAAAAGAAGCCGCCACCACCAGAAGCCATCAAGACTCCATCCAAAACCCCAAACATCCACCTCATGTTTCTGCCCCGACACACCCACGAGAGGGAGCACAAACACACTCACCTCTTAACACACCAAAACCCACACACGTATGGAGAAAACAAAAAAGCTGACCTCTAAAGCACGCACCTTACGAACATCAACATCATTCACATAGCTCATACAAGCCACGACCAGAACACCCTCAAGCGGGAACAAGGCCATCACGTCAATAAAGGGAAGTAGATCAGTCTTCTCTAAATTATTAATTGTTTGTTGCTATCATTTTCCTTGAAGAAAAGGAGAAAATCCTAAATCCATTTGATATTGTCTGGCATAGATTCGGACGAGAAACAAGTGCTTTCAGAGGAGCCATCCAAGTGCCCGACACATCGGCGCCACCTAAGCGCACTCTACGGAGGAGCCATCCAAAAATACAGGGGTAGAACCCTCATAGAGGGTCATGACCACTGTATAAAAATCACAGTGGAGCGAAGAATCCCGAAGAGAGTCTCAAACTCCAACAAAAAGGGTAGATGCAGAAGTCACGACGACCACCAAACAGAATATCTTTTCAAGTTAGACTTATCAAAATATTTCAAAGTCCAACTTGAGGGGGAGTGTTGAAGAATGAGACAATCATGGAAATCATCTACATTTACCACATTCGACCAAGCTACAAATCAGGCAAAGATCAAGGGTTGAAGGCATAATCACAAAATTAGGGAAATAAGATCATAGCTTACTCTATAACGGCTACTTACCATATTACTAAATGACCAACTTGTATAAATATAAGCCAATATGAGACTGCAATGTACACACAGAATATCGAGAAACACAACACATAAAATTCAACAGTCAACAATTACCTTCTTTCTTTTGGAGAATATTTGGTCTTTTATCTTAAAACTTGGTATGTTTTTTAAGAAAATATTGTGTGAGGTGTCTGATATGAATGGTGAAGCTTTTTCAATCGGCAGTTGGGCGATCAACGAGCTCCCGAAAAACATCATCGAGTTAATAAATGTCCGGTGACTAAGATTATCCGATATTCCTCTAATTATTCGAATCTCTCTTGATCAATTATCAGTGGTCTCCAATCCATTGATTTGTTCAACGAAATAGTAGTATATATGAACATGTACTTCTTCTTGGTCAGTGTTTCATCAACGTGTGTGTAAAAGTGTCCTTAAGAGATATGTGCCTCTAGATATTATATCACTGATGTATTTTTTATCTACTTGTATTCTTGCCATGTTCCTGGAATTTTTTATCCATAGATGATTGGTGTGAATACTGAGTATTTCTGTTTCTGCTCCACTAATGTGAGTGAAGTTAATTATTGTTGGATTAAATAACAATTCATCATGTTTTGTACTTAGTTAAAAAAGCAAATACAACAAGAATTTAAACATCTAAGTAATTGGCGATCTTGGTGAGAGCTACTTATAGATTCTTGTAGTATTCCTTCCTATTATTTATCTCCAGTTAGTTTCTTTCATTAGACTTCTTTGTGATGATAAGGCTGAATTGTAAGGTGTACGTTGTGTTTTGAGAGCGTATATTTTTTGTTTTGTGTTATTTTGCATGTGGTAATCATGGTTCTGAAACCGAATTTTCGAACCGAAACGGAAAATTTATTAGTTTAAGGTTTAGTGGTTTAACCTGTACAACTGGTGTATTTTAAAAAAAAATATATTAGTTGTTAAAATATAAATGATATTGGGTTGAGTTGTGGTAAAAAAAATAACAAGATATTTAGTTTGGGGTAATATGTTAGCCCATTAAGTATTTAGTAGTCTTTTTACTTGTAGAAAAACCAATAAATGTGGTGTAAAATTGAATTGATCATGGATCACTTGAGTAGAACAGAAAATATCAACCACTACACCATAGAGCTCTTTAGTAAAATACATGCAGTCATTATATTATAATAGCAAAAATTGTTTTTATTTTTATTTTTTAACACTATTTAGACCGGACCGGAATCGAACTGGATTTCTGACCGGTCCGCGGTTTGCCGGTCCGAATCGGCCAGTCCGGTCCGGTCATAAAATCCCTGGTGGTAATTGTGGATGACTATGAATGCCACAAAATAATATAGATCGAGGAAGAAAAGTACTTTAAATCAGGATGTGAAATGGCACATACTATATTAATCGAGCAAGCAGTTGATTTTTTACGATTTCTATCAAGGAGGATGAAGTGTTAAATATAGACATATCTTATCGAAATTTCAAGATTTCGAATGGTCAGGGTTCCTGCTGCTTAATTTGACTTGGAATTATCTAAGATGACGACAAGGGTGATTTATTAGGAACAGTTGTTTTTAATCCTTACTCCCAATTTATTTCCTCATTGATCTTCCCGAAAAAGTTCTACTCAAAATCTTATCAAGATTACCACCTTAGAAAGCTCTCTTCGTCTACAAAGATGTTTCAACCCAGAAAACTAGACATCAACTAAACACACCGACATTGCAGATAACAGAACAACAACTACTAATACTGTAAGAAAAAGACTTACTTTGACAGCTATTGGAAACTGAAAAATAGCATGCATGTACATAATAATTCCGAAGCCTCAGCTAGGCATTAGAAGATTTAAGTCCATAAATATCGTTTCTTTTCCCGTATTGAATAATAAATAATCAATTCCCGTTTGCCTAATTCTGATTTTGAAGCCATTGAAAACTTGAAAATATACATAGATGATAACATAACAATTCCTAAACCTCAGCTATCTATTGGAAGACTAAGTGCGTAAGGAAATGTCCAGCAATATCCATTCTTTTTCCTTATTTGGTAATCAATAATCGATTCTCTGCTATAACATGGGCTTATTTCTGTACGTTAAATTAATAAGCACCGCGCAAATCATCAAGAATCAAAATCACATTGCTCATATTCTATTCTATATCAAGGGATTGACTTGAATCGATTAGCTAACATTCAAATCCCAAGTCAATTCATGGATCAACAAATACATCAGCAAACATAATTCGGATATTAAAATTGTTTTCCTTCCTACTCCTCGTGCAAACAACAACTCCCACACTTCAGCTTCAGCTAGCGAAGAACTAAAACCCATCATATTCATCGTCGTCCCCAAACCTAAATAAGTAACACGAGAAACATATTATTTTTTGAGTATTTATGAATTAATTCTGAATCTAAACAAATCAAACTCAATAGGAGGTATAGACGAACACTAGAGAACCTAGGACGTTGGCATCCTGGTAATCCAGTGCATACACATAGAGGAGATTTGAAACTTGTGAACCCTTCTTCATATCAATCAAGGATTACGTTTTTTTATACAATACATAAGGCTAAACAATCCCATGATAAGTTTCGAAAATCCGGCAGCTTTTATAATAAGAAACTTGACAACAATAATATTGGCACTGTCGCTGCTTCAAATACAGAGATTAAAAATACCCATCCTCATTATACATAATTGAGGAAGAAAGGCAACGTTCAAACTCCATAATCTCCATGGCTAAAACAGAACGAAACTATATACATTCATTACCGACACAACAAACACGCAGTATACTTTAGGAAATAAATATTCGAAGCAATTATATTCAGCCAATAGCAGGCATATATGGCAAGTAACTCAAGAGGGAAACCTGAATTAGGGTTTATATATTTGACCCCTCACCATACCTCGATATACCTCGTTGCACCATCCCATTGTCGACCCAAAGCTGATCTTTAAGGGAAACGAAGCTAGGAACAAAATTATTCAAGAACACGTAAGGATCTTTCAGGAGTTTTTTTAACCCGAGAAACCTCAGCGTTTTATGCTTGGGGTGGTAACAGAACCAATCATGGCCTTCCCAGAGCACAAGTATTTCGCCACTGCTGAGAACTTGAAAAGGACGCAGATTAGCAGAAAGTCGAAAATTGGAAATCAACGAATCTTCAGTGACAAACTCTTTGCTCCACGTATCCTCTCTCATGACCCACAAATCGAAACGCTTCAACTTCAGAAACTTCTTCCCCCGTTGGTAATAACTGACATGGATGCACAAACAGCCTCCTAAAACTCCAATGTCCATATCCGGCAGATAAGATCCCGCAACCGTCAATTCATTAGGCAGTGCGATTTCCCCAAGCTCCTCCTTATCGAAATCAAAATAAACAACCGTCACCGATGGAAACATATAAGCAACACCATTCAAGTAAATGGCTTCCTCCGAGACTAAGGTGACACCATGGCCTGTTTCAACGGCTCTCCACAATTCAGACCCAACATCGTGGATTTTAACATCAAAGGGAAGACCCATCGGTGAAGGGGAAATGCTCAACACCTTGTACTTATTAACAAGGGCACTGAATCCCAACACTCGAATCCCGGCAAATTTTTCTACAGAACCACAACAAGGCACACTGAAGTATTCGTTCGTCAGTGGATTAAATATGATGGAATCGGGCTCATTAGCACACCTGCTTACTAGGTAAAGCAACCCGTTGCACGAATTCACCAAAGTGATGCGAAATTGATCCTCGAATTTAGGTACCGGAAATGGGAATTTCGTGAAGGATTTGAGGCTGCTGAGGATAGGAGGATCCACTTCAGGATCGAAAAGGTGGAGATGGCGAGTGGACTGTCGCATCATGACCACGGCGGGTGGTGAAGCGTTCGTAAGCTTGCTTGAAGACGCTGCTAAATCGTTGAAAATCCTGCAGACGCACTTGCAAGCAATTAGGGTTTTCCAAGGTACTCTGGAGAGGATCTCCATCAAGACGTTTTGGGGCAGATCCGTCAGCGAATTCCGCCATTGACAGTTGTTTTCCGACATTTTGTCTTGTGTAAAGTGATCGATGATGAACGAGAGTTTGTATGTGGTGTTGTGTGTGTGTATTAATTCTTGTCAAATTACACATTTGAACCCTCAATTTCTATTATTATTCATCCAAGGAAAGATGGGTGGATTAGATCCTTTCGATAATAATTAATTAATCATAGTTAGAATCTCATATTTCATATTAAATGATATTGAATTTATTACAATAATTATAATCCTAATATAAACGAGGTTAACGTATTAAATTGCTTCGTTAATAAGGATTCGGTCAATCTTAAGTATTTAATTATTTACTTCATAGGCATGTGCAAATAGAGAAAAAAGATATCAATAGAATTATCATATATTTAGAACTAAAGCTTGGATTGTCATGGAATCGTCAAACTGTAGAACATTTTCGGAAGATCCTTTCGTCTTATCGGAGACGTGTGATTTTGGTAAGAAAACATCATTTATAGCTATGCATTTCTGAAAATAGCCATTGCAATTAAGTCTTGACCTCGGCTAGTGCTTAACAAACATTTTTTTATAACAAAAATATAAGTTCTTAACTAATTTCTTAATGGTAACAAAATATTAGTAGACAAGGCCACGCTAGTCATAACATATGTAACAAACAAACTACTACATAAAATTGGCTCAATTAGAGCTGGCAGGTCCATCACGATCAAGAAGGCTATTGAAGAAGAGGAACCTACGCCACGATTAGGGATATCAAGAAGGCTATTAAACTATATTTTAATGTTCTTTATATTACTTTAATATTATTTAAATTATATTTTAATATTATTTAAATTATATTTTAATATTATTTAAATTATATTTAATATTATTTCTATTATAAATATATAAATTGGATATAATAAATATTATTAACATTATAATATATCGGGAAACGGAGCGGGGAACGGGGCGGGGATCTCCGCGGGGAAAAATCTCTCCCAGTCCAAGCCCTGCGGGGATTCCCCGTCCAATTCGGGGCGGAACCCCGCGGGGACGAGGAATCCCCCCACTGACAAGCCTAGCCACGATTCCTTTGATAACGAGCAATGGAGGATAACTCTTGTTGATACTCATTTCGCTCCTTCAACGATTTCTTTATTTTTGCTGCTTTCCGTCCAAAAGAATTATGATAATGATCCGTTTGGATACCTGGATTTTGATTTGAAATCCAGGTTTCTTTCAAATCATTCGTATGAGAAATGCACGGATTTGGATTTTGATTTTATCCAAAATTCGAGGTTAATTTGAACGTTCATTAGTTGTCGTATTTTAAAATTCGATGATAAGTGTTGCGTTTTTGAAATTCAAAGTCGAGCCGGTAATAATTTTCTCGTAAATAATAATAATAATAATAATAATAATAATAATAATAATAATAATAGGTGAATCTACACTTAACTAGGCTTGTCAATGGGGCAATGATTTTCCGTCCCCGCGGGGATCCGCCCCGAATAGGACGGGGAATTCCTTATATTTTATCCCCGTGGGACAGGGACGGAGAGAGATTTTTTCCCGCGGGGATTCCCGCCCCGTTCCCCGCTCCATTTCCCGATATATTATAATATCAAATTTAATATTTTTATATCCAATTTATATTATTATAATATAAATAATATTTAAATAATATTAAAATATAGTTTTATAAAAAGTATATATTTTTTAAAATATATTGGCGGGGCGTGGATCCCCGCGGGGACGGGGACGGGGATGGGGACGATTTTTCCCCGATTTCTTCGTGGGGACGGGGATTAGATCTCCGCCCGCGCCCCGTCCCGTTGACATCCCTGCACTTAACTACCTTTTCGTATAAAAAAGTTGCAATTCAGTAGTCAGTACCATGTCAGAAAAATTTTATATGTGTCTACCCAATTTGGTTGTGTCTACCATTTTATCATACTTAACATACCTTTTTATATGTAATTACATACTACGTCACGCGTTTATATGGTACATATATACGTTTCTTTATATTGCCTAAATTTATTATATGATGTACCTTTTTTTACGGTATTATGTACCATAATATGTTTATATATGGTACCTACATTACTTATATACCATAATATGTAAAAACTTTATTCTACTAGGTATCTACATGTAAAAAAAATTTGACAAAGGACTGAATTGATAATGTTTATACAAATAGGTATTTTAAGTGTAAGTTTCTCATAATAAGAATAACAACAACAACAATAATAATAAGCAGGCTCGTGAGTGCTCGAAAGCTCGCGAGCTTGTTTCATTTTATTATTTTTATTTTATTTTGTTTGTACTTTTACTTTCTTTTTTTTAACAAAAAGCTCGACATCTAGCTAAATGAGCTTGAGCTCGAGTTTCATTTTGAAATCCGAATTCCGAAATTATAACGCTTGCCAAACAATATATTTGAATTTGAAATTAAGATTTTGAAATTCATTATAGGCAAAATTATAAGATTAGGTCATTAAGTATACAAGTTTTCATTTTTGGGTCACTATGTTTGATAATTACAAAAGTAGATCACTAACTTTGTATGTCAAAACAATTGTGGGTCATGTTTTCAATTTTAGATTACTAAGTGTGTATTTTTTGATTTTGGGTCATTAAGTATACATGTTTCATTTTTGGGTCACTATGATTGCAAAGTTAATTACCAAATGAGTGACCCGAAATTGAAAAATGCATATACTTAGTGATCCAAAATCGAAAAATACATACTTAGTGACCTAAAATTAGAACATGACCCAAAATTGTTTTGACATACAAAATTAGTGACCTACTTTTGTAATTATCAAACATAGTGACTCAAAACCAAAAATAGATATACTTTAGTGACCTAATTTTATAATTTAAATCTTGCGATTCCGCTAAAATATCGAATTCAAACGCATCGTTGGGGACCTGAAAAGTTTATATGCTCATCTGAACAAAATCTTCTTACCTTATTTTTTGTTGTTGCTAGACTTGAATTTTCGTCTGATGTTTCTTGGACTGTCTTTGGCTCAGAACACTTGTACACCACCTTTAGATAATGTTCTTCAACATGTCGTCTATAAACTCATCTTACCAAAAACTCATTGTTTTTCTTCATCTCGTTATAACGTCATCTCTAACTCAAAAACTCCTTTTCAAACTCAAAATGCAGTAAATGTCACATCAAACGGTAATTTTTCTCCAACCATTAAACTCATTCTCAAACTCAAAAGAATGTTCTCGGAATATTTTCTTACACACCAACTTTTATAATTTTTCATTAATACCCAGATATTTTACAACTTTACAAATTAGACAATAATATTATTTTATTCAATTGAGAAAATAATTAATAAAATTATGTTTAAATGATTATTAGTAGTTGCGGATTTTTTCAAATCTCGGAATTGATGTATTCCTCTATTATTTATTAATTTTTACAATACGAAAACCCGTATAGTATCGTGCGACCAACAATGCAATGTGATAATGTTCTTAGTAATAGCTTAATGAATAAAATATCCAAACCGTCCAGATATTAGTGATAAGTTGAAAATAAATTTATAAATTAAAAAGTACTTAAAATGGGACATAGTACTGAAAGAAGAATTACAACGTAGACACGTAATATAGAACATGTCCATTTGTTTCAAGGTCTATTTGTAAAACTTCGAAACTTTTTGGGTTTATTGGTAAGACTTTAAAACTTTTAAGTAATAGTACCAACGCATTTTTTAGTTTTGGCGAGAGAGAAATTCAACATATACCTATTTTAGGTATGAGAATGAGTATCCATTGGAGAATCTTTTTCGTTTTGCGTCAGAGTATTTGTGTCGATTGGACTTGGTTTAAGCCATCTTCTAAATACGAAGAAGAAACAAAGACCCTAATTCAAATTTAAAATGACTAGGACGGGGTGGTCAAATTATAGAAACCAAATCGATCGATCAATCAATCAAACGTAGGATTTCTGAAGCATTAAAATGGGCAAAAGTGTTGGATCCAAATGTTGGAGTCCTCTCTTTTGATCTCGGCGGCCTCTATTTATATAGAGTTGGACGAACTTGGTCGAAGAAATTTTCTCAACAACCTTATTCAAAATCGAATTTGATTGTGCGAAAATCTTTCCCCGAGATTCTCTCCACGATCAAGTCTTCGATCCGCGTCAAGATCCTCGTTTGAATTGGTCCGAGCATGCCCAACCGCCTCGAGATCCTCGCAGAACCTCGTTAGATCACCGCGTGCATTCTTAGTGCGCTGCTTCGGCCGCGCGCGCCGCCCCCACACGAATACGCCTAGGCCGACCCGCTGCTTGTCCTAAGCTCTTCTCGGCACCGCCGTCACTATCGTGCACCGCCGTGCTTGAGTTGTTGTCTGTCAAGCCATCGCCCGTCGTTGTTTTGGATCTGAAAGTCCAAGTGGTCCCGCTCGCCCACAGTCGCCCGCTTGGCCCGGCTTGCGTCGTGCCGCTCGTGCGTGTCTTCAAGGGCTTCTTGAGCCATGTGCCTTGGTGACTATGCACGACATTGTTATCCCGTTTGGCAATGTTCAAATTTAACGACGTGACACACGCAAATGCGTAACAATATCTTTATGATTTCAATCCAGAAACCCAAAGTTATTGAATGATAAGCAAATAAAGCTTATCGCTGAAAACCCAACAGAACCCAAAATTGGTAAAACACAATATAGAAGAACTCATTTACATGAGTAGCCGATTTACCCATCCCAACAATCCTCAAGAAATCCTGAATTCAGGCAATATCTTCATCATTCTTGATGGGAAACAACATCGCTTTCGGAATATAGGGTTTGCGTTCTTTAAAGTTTTGGGATTTCCCTATTTTCGTTCTAGGGCTAAGCGGAGACAAAATATATATTTAGGCCTTTCTTGTTTTATGTCGGAAGGAAGAAAAGTGGCCCATCTTTGGTTATCACATTACAATATGAACGAACACAAAGAGATCAATCAACAAAAGAGAGAATTGATTGGTTGATCAATTATTACCATTTGAGACCTGTAAGCAAAACACAGAAACTAAACATCAATTAAACTATAGACGAACAACAATAACTAATGTTAAAAAGACTACATGCATTCTTGGGCTTAATACATTGGACCGTGAATTATTAGCTAAGCCCACGAGTTTTTTTTTATGAAGAATAAGCCCATTCTATAGATTCCTCCTAAGCTTTAAAAGGACTGCAACCCTTTTCATTTGAAAAAATCATGATTGTGCAGCTCTTCCAAGAAATACGACGAAACCCTAAAAATTTCTTCTCATCGATTTTAGCATTCTCTTGTGTTCTTGAATCTCTGTATCTAGATTTTAAAATTGTACTGATAGATTTACACAGCTTGTGTATTGATCTACAGTTTATATCTTTGTTTAAGCTGTTGAATAGTTTGTAACTTGTTGTTTTCACTACACCAAACTATGTTTTAGTTTTTTCTTAATCTTCAATACATATTTCAGTTCAGTTTTTAACATGGTATCGGAGCGAGGTTGACTTAGATTTCGTATCTACACTGTTTTTAAACCCGAGCGTTGAAAAGTTTCGAAGTTTTGGGGTTTTGTTTTTGAATCTTGCGAAGATCGTTTAGTTTCTATATAAATCTGCAACGAAAATTGTTCTATGAAACCTGTGTTTTACAAAGACCTTTGAATCGTTAAGAGTTTTTGTTTTCTTGAATCTGATACAGATCTGGACCTCTCTTGCTGCTCTTGTGCCGATTTTGTAAGATCTGAAAACGAACTCTTGTGGTCTTTTTAACATTGTTGTGCCTCTTTTTCAGATACCTTGGGATCAAAGGAATACCGCGACTTGTGCTTCTGAAGGCTGTCAATAGTCCTCGGAGATCTACGCAGTTTTCGATGCCACACATCCTTAAGTCCGAAAAGGATATTTGGTGATATGGATCTAACTCTTTGTTTTTTTATAACCCTAGATTGTTTTACAACCATGTCCGTTAGTTTGTTCGAATATATTCTGAAATGTTGTGTGTGCTTTCGTTTCTAGGTTTCTAGAGATTTTATTGCGATTTATTTGATGGTGGATCGTTTGGAGTTTAACTAAGTTGTGTGTTCTCTTTGTTTTCATATATGGCCTTGATAATTTTTAATTGATTGAAAAGCTGATGTGTAGAAAGAAAGATATCTTTTGTACCAACAATCGTTTAGCTATTGTATTTTTGTTATGTGTTTTTTTTTTTGTGACTCGATAGGACGGTGATGGATTGTTCTTATCGTGCATGAGCAAGGATGCAGTTTCTTGAAGATTCCCAGGGGATCCTTGTTTATATCTGCTACTGATTCTCCTTATAGTCAGGGTTGTTTGTCTGAATTTATCTTCTGGAATCATTGATACTTTTTTCCCAAACTATTTCATGTTTCCTTTCATATGTAGTATGTGTTGAAAGTGAATGTTTCCTTTGAACTTTATCAGCTAGCAAAACCTCTGAACTATGGTGATATCGTTCCTTTTTTCCTTGCTTGCTTTTTTATACCTGTTGTGTTGTCTGCTGATATTCCTTACTACAACTATTGTTGGTATCTTTTCTGCTATCATTGTTGTTAATTGAATGTGTGAAAAATCCCTGCTACTGTGCTTTATCGTTCTGCTGTCACTTTGTGCCTTATCTTAAACCATTTTGAATATGATAATCTTCTAATATGGCATCTCTCTTCTTTAGGAGCGGCATTAAAAACTACTCTGAGTTTAAAAGAACATCTGGTGATATCTTTCTAATTCTAATTTTTTTCCCTTTCATTAGTGTGAAAAATTGTGTTGTGTGCATCCGTAGTGCGGTATTTGTGTTTCTTGGGCGTTCTTTTTTTGCTTCCGCGACTAACGATATATACATATATATATATATATACATAAATATATAGACATATATACATATATATTGCTGTGAAAAAATAAAATAAAACAGAGTCTCTGTGCATATCTATATTATTTGTTTATCTGATGTGCATTGCATGTGTCTTGAGTACTTTTGGTAAAGCATCTGCGATGTCTGATAATAATTCTCTATTTGTTGGTTCAAGTGATGGTGACAAAAATCAACTGCAATTCATGCACTTGACTCCCTCCTCGTTGATTCTGTTTTCAGAAATGTTTTCAACGCTTCCAATCTTTTTTCTTTAAAATTGTCTCTTTTTTCTGTCTGAGGTGCCTTTGTTTAATGGATTTTCACATCTGTCTGTTGTTCGTAGATCAATTGTCAATCTACCTTGCTCTTTGATAGATTTGAGCATCTTGAAAATCTTTTGGTCAAAACTGATTGTTCTTTGAAAATTGTGTTTGAAATATATTTTTTCAAGATCTGAAAACGAAACTATTATTTCTGTTTTTTAAATCTTGTTTTAAACACTTTTGGTGCAAAGTTACCGCATCATTATGGTTTCTGCTTTTTAACCTCAAACTGATATGAGGTTTCTAAATCCTTGTTGTGCAAATATACCACATCATTAGGGTTTTTTTGCTCTTTAACATTGAACTAATCTTAGATGTTTCGAGTGTTTGTTGAGCTATTATTTTTAGTCTCTGCAAATCTATCGATTTTGCATCTAACACAGCTTAAAACCCTAATCTACAAAGTTATCGTGGTTTTAGGGTTTCTGCTTCACAAGCTTGTAAAGATCTGGTATTTTCTTGTACGGATCTGAAGCTTATTTATGAAGATATGCTGTTATCGTGTTTTTAATCAAGCACTATTTTAAAAATCCTAGTGTACAAAGCTACCTTGCACTTAGGTGTTATCGTGCTTTTATCAAGCGCTGTTTTGGAAATTCTAGTGTACAAAGTTACCGTGCACTTTAATACTGGTGTACAAAGTTACCGTGCACTTTAATACTGGTGTACAAAGTTACCGTGCACTTTATAATTAGTGTACAAATTTACCGTGCACTGTTTTAAAAATCCTAGTGTACAAAGTTACCGTGCACTTAGATATGTCAAGATCAGGAAAAGACGTATCTTGTGGTCTACATTTGCGTGGCCACTACTACTACTACTGTCATCGACGTTTGAGTCCTAACGGACATTTGGTGATATCGTTTTAACTATTCTCTTATATTTCCGCTGCGTTCTTTTTTAACTGTGTTTATCAAATTTTAGTGTGAAATGTTAGATTCAATAATTTAGCTCGTTGACTGTTTTTTCATGTTATACCAGTGTGATAAATGCTGGTTCAAAATTTGATACTCATGCCATACATTGCATTTTGTTAGTTCTTTTATGAACCAAAATACATACAAGTTACTGGTGATATCAATACTATATTTCAGCTAGAGATTTGAAATTTTATGACTGTTTCTTTCCAAAATTAAGCCATCTGATTGCAGAAGAATTGAAGATATGCATGCTGTGACTGATGATTTTCTGATAGTGTTTTGAAAGAAACTGAAACATTAGTATGAATGTTGTTGATATTCATGTTCCTAACAATAATTCAACCTCATATGCATTCTTTTGATATTCAATTTGAGAATAATGTTGATCATGATACTGTTATTGCAAATGATTCTAACTAAGGCCGTATATGAAAGAGGCGCGTATTCAATTTTGCAGGGTGCTTGGAATATTTGATGTATTCAACCCAAGAAGTGAGGGGGAGTGTTAAAAAGACTACATGCATTCTTGGGCTTAATACATTGGGCCGTGAATTATTAGCTAAGCCCACGAGTTTTTTTATCAAGAATAGGCTCATTCTATAGATTCCTCCCAAGTTTTAAAAGGACTGCAACCCTTTTCATTTGAAGAAATCATGATTGTGCAGGTCTTCCAAGAAATACGGCGAAATCCTAAAAATTTCTTCTCATCGATTTTAGCATTCTCTTGTGTTCTTGAATCTTTGTAGCTAATATTTTAAAATTGTGCTGATAGATTTACATAGCTTGTGTATTGATCTATAGTTTATATCTTTGTTTAAGCTGTTGGATAGTTTGTAACTTGTTGCTTTCACTGCACAAAACTATGTTTTAGTTTTTTCTTAATCTTCAATACATATTTCAGTTCAGTTTTTAACAACTACTCCTTGAATTGGCTGAAGTAAGAGTCGTAGGCCCCACTTGATTCTGATGACGAACAACGGGACCTGTGGCAGTACAAGTAGGATAAATGCTGTTGATACTCACAATTCCATTATTCTTGTTGCTCTCTGCGAATTGGTTGTCGTTAGGAAGGCAATTTATCATCTCCTCAATATCCTCAGCATCCCAATTCCAAAGATGAGAAAGAAGATCATCATCATCCATTGACAAACAACGGGGAAGTGTCTTCTTCTCAATATGGGGCTTTTCCATGTTTGATTTTTTTATTTATTTTTTCTTTCTTGACGAGGAATTATTTGCAGAGGTTGCAAGAGATGAGAGGGAGGGACACTCTCTGAATTTTTTAAGTCATGAAGGAGGGGTTCAGAATTCATGTCACACTTTAGTGTGCCACTTTTTGTGCCACTTTATAAAAATATCATTATATCCGGTCCCGATCAATGTTAAAACACTCGTAAATTATATTACACCTTAAATACTATTATATCGAGTGCTTAAACACAAAAAAAAAATTATTAAAACATTGATAAGCGCTCGGTATATATTTTTTTATGTTATATTTACTTTTTTGAGTTCCGACCAATATTATATAATTTTGTGTGTAACCACGCAGTATAATAGTATTTATTGTGTAATATTATTTACGGGTGTTTTAATACTGGTCGGACGGGATATAATAATATTTCTGTAAAGTGGCACAAAAAGTGACACACAGAAGTAGGACAGATGATCTGGTTCCATGAAGGAGAAGGCGGTTTTGAAATTGACGTGTTTTTTTTCGTTTTATGCCGACGGTAATTGAAAAATGTAACTGGTTTAGCCGTCTGAAAAAAAAATTCCGTAATTAATTAGGAACTGGTTTAGTCGTTTGTACACAATCTCTTGATGGCAATTTTTTATATATGTAAGCCAACCCGTTCAATCCATTTTGTAATTACATATATAAATACAATTTACTTATATATGTAATCCAAAAACTCAACTCAACCCGGTACCATTTTGTAATTACATATATATATATATATATATATATATATATATACAATTTACAGTCAACCCCGTTATGTATATATGTAATTCCGTTAGTTTTTTACGGTCAAAGTTGACAGAAATGACTAATGTTGATTAACAATTAAACACTGAGGGACCTATATTGATGAAGTGTGTTTGTGAATGACTAAAACAAATATAACCTGATAAGTGGGGACCAAATGAGAAATTATCCAGGCATTTTATTAGCAACATTAAATGGAGAGAGACGAAGAAGGAAACACACGGAACGGAGAAACACACAAACACACGCATCATATATAAGCAATCACATTGTCATCATCTTAAAAACAGCAGCCAGTGCAACCACAGCCACGAAGCCACCGGAAACCGCCACATGACTGGCAGCTGAGGGTGGAGGAGAAGTCCACGATGGAACCGGTGCCGGGGACGGTGCTTCATTGGCGGCTAAAACCGGGGAGGCAACAACCAGTGCAGCGATTAACGCGAGTGTGATGAATAGAGCCTTAGATACCATGATGATAAATAAATTTTCTCTTCTTGATGATATTGTTTAGCCAAGTTTAGTACATTTATACTAGTATAATGTAATGATAGTGCTTCCAAGTAAAAACATTGTTTTACTCTCCCTCCAATAGGAAAAAAAGATCAAACATAAAAAATGGAGCCAAATATGCCAATTCACACACAGACTGTAATATTTATAATACAATGAATGTACAGATATTGATAGTTACTCTTCAAGTTTTGAAGAGATCGTCCAACTGTTTTCGTGCACAAGTCTTCCACATGTAAGTTAAGAATTAACGATGTTTCGATCATCTCAATAATAATAATAATATAAAAAAAGCCGATTTCACTACTAGAATTTTCAATCTGCTTGTATATGATGCTTGAATTTGGCAGTTCATTCAAGACTTTTATCTCTAGAAACTTACTTACATCGCGCCGTTGTTTTTCCCATACAGACAGAGAAGAAATGCTATTATTATAGATTCTTCTAATCTACGACATTTTATTTCATCGATCGGCAGCAGAAATTAACACATACGTAATAGTAGGAGCTGTGAATACGGATGGTTTTGGGTATAATCTGAATGTATCAGATCTCAGATCTTTTGGTATTTGAAGAGTAACATAGCATTTGCTGGCTGTAATAATCAAATGCCCTCCAATAATAATCAATCATCAGATTATCCTTCATCTTTTACTTCAATTTAGCCTAGCCCTTTTCACAGAAACAATATATATCAGTCTGTTAGAAATTTATATTTATACACAGAGAGAGAGAGAGAGAGAGAGATATTACCTGTTAATTCCACCAGAAGCAGAACCAACATTGTTTTTCCGGTCATTACCAGTAAATAGTTGATTTTGTTGCCAATGCAGGGAATGTTTTTCTTTTCTAGTTTGCGATATCTGCAGTCATTTGAAAACAAACGAAATAAATTACAGTGCAGAGTTTCTTTCATTACTCTAAGTTCAGGATATGGTGTAAGTTGTGTACCTCGATTACTGGCTGGAAACCCCATCTATTCTCTTTTGATCCCTTGACATAATAAATAAACAGTTCAACTATTAGAAATCAATAAAAATGTATAATCCTGCTCGATTTTGACGTTGGGAATCTCGAGAAACCTTTGCTGTTGCCCAGATGGACCATGGGAGTTTCGGCTCAGACTTTATAATTGGTTGTGAATCCGATGCCAGAGTGAGCTGAAAAAAAAGAGAGAGAATATCATTAAGTGCGATCTATGATTGCACCAATTCGAAGTAGAAATTTGAAATGTGGTCCAATGAGCCCTTTTAGGTAGAAGTTAGATATCTAAGGACCACATTGATAGATAAATCTGGTAAGCACAATTGTGTCTTTTATATGTTGTTTACCTTGTTAAACAACTCAACTGGAGGATTGTGCTGGTGTTGCCTCTTCTCTCTTTGGAAACGGAATTCCTGTGAAGGCAAGGACATAAAAGATGTACAAAGCCTTCGAGGGAAAAAAATTAAAGAATAATATATTGCATAACTGAATTAACTACCATTGGTACAGTGGTTTCTTTCTTGCTGTTTCGGAAGATCCCTATAGCTCCCCTGCTTGTGAGTATCTGGAAATTGAAAGAATTGATTTAAATTCCTTTTGTAGCTTCATACATTCAATAATATACAGCAAGGCTTACCTTTTTATTAAGAGGTAGAGCCTTAAAGTTGTGAGAAGTTTGTAATGTATCAGATGTGGAAGCATTTCGGCTGTGCTTAACAAGAAAGAAAGAATAGAAGAAACAATCATTAAAATAGAGAACAGGGAATGCTGCAGAGTTAGAGCAATGATTTGCAATTTCTTTTTCAAGACGGAAAAAAAGAAGTTAACTGGATAATGCTTGGAAAACAAATCTGGGACACGGTGAAAAAAAATACTATTGGGAAATGAAAATGCATGTCAAAGAAGGTATTTCAATCTTAAAGATGTACCTTGTGTGTTCTTGATTTCCACATTCTGCAGTTGTCCTTGAGGTACATTTATATCCATTCTGCTGCAAGAAACAAGAGAGACTGAAAAAATTCATGCAATGCAGTTCATTATTTAAATTTTCACATGTTTAGCCCTCGATGTTGATACTGAAATGGTAGATAAACGGAGAAGAGGATTTTGGTGCCTAGAGGTTGTTATGAGTGTGGCATAAATCAAAATGTATTAGAAAAAATATGAACTATATCTCAATAAAAATTACCTTGTTAGGATCATCATAGGGTGTTGTAGATTTTGATAACGTAGAACCGTGTTGTAGAGCCCTATCGGACGTCTTCAACTGAAACTCCTGAAGAATATTCAAAATATTAAGTGAAAACTTTGCAGAGAGGGAAAAAATCTCCGGAATGAACTGATTTTTCACGGACTAACTTGAAAATCTGGCATACAAGGAGTCCTTTTTAGAAACGACGATGGTGGGTCAAAAATCTGCAAAGCAATGTACATATGAAAATCATACTACAACGTCAAGGAATACAAGCTCTTATAAAGAGTATGGGTACCAACTTTTCTATTCAACGGACGAGCTCTAAATCTACGAACAGTTGAAGTTTCATTTTCAAACTCCTTTATATTCCTTTGCCTGTAATTTAAATTAAGCCAGGAATGCCACTGAGAAAAGAAAAGAAAAAAAAAAACCTTCGATCGACGCCATACTAAGCTCACGACATGTACCAACAACTACTGACCTTGTCTTTTGAGCCCTATATGTTGTCTCAAGATCAGGCTCTCGAGGTATGGTTATCCTTGGGTTACTGTAGGCTTTCCTATCAAGCAATCCTTCCTGTTAAGTCATCATAAAACCCGAGCTTGAGTTTAGAAACAAGTTTCAATACTGTAGAAGTGCATTCTTCTGTCACAGCTAGTTCACAACATACCCGTTTAGGTGCCTTATGAAGAAATGTAGTTTGCTGCACCTGTACTCCACCTGCAACCTGTATGATACCCGAAAAGAGTGTTCATTATCAGAAACATAACATGAAAATCCCACAATTACTAGAGTTGAAAGAGTGATATTTGCGGGGAGATGATTATGGTACAGAAACTTTTTAACTGTAAATTTTCCATTTGTTCGATATCCTATTCACAGTTGCTAATGGTCTGAAGAACAATCAACGTATCAAAAGCAGACTAGGACTAAAGGGAATGACAAACAAAAAACCACAAGAAAATGGATCCAGGGAAAACAGAACGAATTTAACTACCTTCCGCAGAAGACCGCCCTCTAGTTTTTGTCGTTTTGCGGCTTGGTTCTCGATCATACATGTTCCAGCAGATATTTTATCCGTTTTCCCTAATGCAGCCCCCCTGGCATTTAACATAATACAAATATTGTTACTAACAATGGCTCATAAAATTTTATTTGACATAACCATAATACGAATGAAATTATGGTAATTGAGTGGCTAGTCCTGGAGGACCAGGACCACAAGATATAAAGCTATTTGAAAAATGGGAAAGACAATGTTGGGAATGTAAACCAAATACACATAAATTTCCTGTGTAAGATGTCAAAGCAACATATAACTAGTAATATTATCGTATATCACATCCAATCTTGCAAATCCCTTGGTCATGAGTAAGTTGGAATTTTTAAACAGAAACCTCACCGAGGATAACCAGCCTGAAGAGGACGGTTTTGCTTGGCTAATTGACTTGCAGTAGGCTTCATGAGCGTCGAAGTCCTCGGGAAAGAGGGCTTCGTGGAAACTTTGACTTGAGTTTTCGTGTTTCCCATATTCGCAATGTGATCGTAAAAAGTTATCCCTGCATATATATAGAAATCGGATCGTCAACTATCCATTAAATGAACTTGAATACGCAGGAGAATGCAAAATATTGAGATGGTACTTCACCTTTATGACTGTTCCCCGCTGCTGAAATCACTTTATCTCGGTCAGAATCCGAGGCACTCTCCGATAAGTTCATCTTCTCCACGACTTTAGATTTCGGTGAGACGTTAGCGATTTCCATTGCCAATCTAGGTGCTAATCCTTCCACAAAAGCTGAAAACAACTAGGATAAGAAACATGAGAGAGAGATTTCCATTTTACTGTGAAACAACCATAGAGGTTCCCTTTTTATCATTTAACATACCAGATGAAATAGTCCTTTGAGCGCTAAAAATGAAACTTAAACCAATCAATACAGATATTTATGTAGTAATATATAATTTCTCTCATCAAATTCAAATCTCTTCTAAATCAATATCCCTGACCTATACTTTTTTCCATATTATCTTATGCCAAGATTTACGCTGTTTCCAAATACAGAAAAAACTTCAAAACAACTGCTCGCACTATGTGAGGTTTTTTAAATCAACAGAGGATTTCTAAAGTCTTCCCTTCAAGAAGAAATGCAAGCGCATCCCATCTCTTTAGAACCAAAATAATCGATTGACAGTTCTTCCGTTACAACACATACGCGCAGGGAAAACTATCAAACAGTAAAAAATCACGCAAGCGCAGTGCACTTCACACCACCGAATCAGCGAGCGAACAACAGAATATTTCGCAATAGAAAGGAAAATCGTAATAAAAAAAATGTAGTATTACGAGACGGGGGATAGCTTGGCGCTGAGTCGAACCACGACTCGGCTCGGCTGGAGCGGCTCGGCGACTCGCCTCGGCTGAAGTCGAAGTACCGAGCAGCGTCGAACTCGTAATCCAAGTCTACTTCGTAGACAGTAAAATCGTACTCCACCATCTCTGCCTCCTCCTCATTGTTCTCCTCCTCTTCCATTTTCATCGACGATTGTGCCTTCGGTCTCTGAAAAATCGCTACGGAGAACGAAGAGAGAGTCGTTCCTCGAAATGCCAGTGGAGAATGAATGAAGTCGATTGAATTTGGTTGGGGATTTGTCGATGTTCTAGTGCGACAGCTACAGGTGAATAGTGCGTGTTGTGTGTGCGTGTTTTTGTGTGTGTGGGAGTTTTGTTTTCTTTTGCTTGTTGAGACTTCAGGGAGGAGATTATAGGAGCGGACGTTTTACGAGGATCCGGAAATTTGAATGGTGGGTGGGGAAATGTTTCGGGTCGGGTAAACTGACCCATCCGAAACGACCCGATGGGAAAGTTGAAGTACTAACCGCTCCATTGCCGTTACTGGTCATTTACACCATAAAAGTAGAATCCGGAAGATCCGAATATAGAAGTTCATCATCGTGTGCAAATATATAAATTTAATATGAAGTAACTATCATCATATAAATAACTCTCGCCATATGATTAATATGATCAACCAAAAGATTTTGAAACTTAAAAAATGTAATACATATATATATATGTATATATATATATTATGGGCTAGTTTGGTTCCACTTTTGATTCAGAAGCACGTCTGGTAAATGGACTTTTTCGAAATGTAGCTTTTATAAATGTAAATTTATTTTTTTAAAGTGTTTGGTGGGAATGGACTTTTGCAAAAGTTGCAGGAAGTAATTCTGAAAAGTCATTAAAAGTTGTTTCTCTCAAATGGACTTCTTGAAAAGTAACTTATTTTAAAAGTCCATCTCAAAATTTTCACCAAAGATATTTTACTTTTCAAAATGGACTTTTAGGTTAGAAGTTCATTTCATAAGTGCTTCCAAAGACACACTATAAATCACGAACGATCCATTGACTAGTGTAATTCAGCAGTGATAAATCGTTTCAGGACTGCTTCTCGATGATTTTACTGATTCTTTACTCTTAGAAATGGAGGTCTCCAACCTAAAATCAATTGGTATTAGGTTGGAGACCTCGATTTCTAAGATGGTATCAGAGCAATCTTCCGCTCGAGAGCCGGTTCGATCTCCACTCACCGTCACCCGTTCATATGTCCACGTGTTAGGCCGGTCATGCCACACGTGAGGGGGCGTGTTGAGATTCTAATTAAGTGGGTGTTGTTCCACATCGAACAAATCAAGCTCTCAAATCCACTATATATATCAAGAGCCAACTCCACCTATCACCAATTGGTTTTAGGTTGGAGACCTCGGTTTCTAAGATATACATTTAATGAACTAATGAAAAATAATATTCTTTATTCTTTTTAAAGAATATTCCTTATTCTTGGTACAATTTAATGGCTTAAGTGAAGTGTAGTAGTGAGCTCCCTATGCGAAAAGGTACAATAAATAAATATATAGTTCGGTACTGATGTACTAATACATTTAAAGACTAATTATTTTTAAATGCGCTCGATAATTCAAATAATTTAAAGTTTACATTGATTATTAAGGATAACATTATATAAACAGCAAAACTATTACATTACACCTGAGACAAAGATGGATCCACCAATACATGGAAAATAGGAACAAACATTGGATGAAATCATAATAACAATGATTATGTTTCTCCTGTAGACAAGGAATAACAAATGATAAAATATGGGAAGGGCATCAGAAAAGATATGATAAATAAGGCAAATTGTACTAAATTACTTTTTTTCGAAGGAATTACTTTTTTGTTTAAATACAACTGTAACATATTTTAATTCAAATATATTGGAAAAAATCAATGGAATTAGTTTCTGTTTCTAACGATGATTTCATTCCATAGAAATTAATTGAACGAAATATTACAATAGAGTCAATAACCAAACTAATAAAGATCACGAATAAAAACAAAAAAGAAAGATAAACTAGTTATCTCCAATTGCAATCATTCCTTCAAATTATTATAATTGATTGCTCAATTGCTTGAATCACCAGTACTAGCACGATGTCCATATTACAGATCTATCATGTAAGACCATTGGAAATATTCGAGCAAACACTCTCATACGAAATAAGGAAAACTTTCATTCGAGAGAAAATCAACACTTATACCGGAGAATAAAATAAAACAAACCACAAGGAAATTGAGGAAAAAAAGAAACACATGATGGATGCTCCAATCCGACCCGTCAGCGACCATGGTGGCAGTAGATCTATGGTCATCGACTGAGAAGAGAAGAAAATATGTTTTTTTTTCTAGAGGTTTTTTCTCTGACGGCTAGAGTTTGTGGATTGTGTGAATTGTAAGATACTATAATACTAAGATTGGATGTAATACTTCACACTTGGCAAAATTATAAAATTGGATCACTAAGTACCAATTTTTGTTTTTGAGTCATTATGTTTGATAATTACAAAATTTGGTCATTAACTTTGTAGGTCCAAACAAAAATAGGTCACTAACAAAAACATATCACTAACTTCGTGGTTTATTTTTCTTTGGCCCAATATTGTAAATTTCTCCTTCACACTACTACAAAAATGAATGTATAAAAAACTAAAGCAATTATTAGGTCAAACAGAAGCATATGATGGATAAAAAGTCATCGCAATCATATTAGATGCAAAATTTCGACAATATTTAGCATCGTAACTAAATAGAACCCTCATTTGCTTATTTCTAGTAAATGAATCATCCTATTTTCTGTCATATCTTGTAGAAATCTTGTAGCATTTATCTCTTTCCCAATAATACTTCTATTACACGGTGTAGGTCGTTGAGGGTCTTTTAATAAATGGCATTTGACAAAAAAAAATTAATAAATAGCCTCGCTGATGAAAATTTTGTCAAAAGACCTTAATTTTAGGGTACTTTTGTCATTTTACGTTGTACTAATCGAGTATGACTAGTCTAACGCGAAGCGTTTAAGGTCGGGTGGGTGGATCGTAGTACAATGGTTGTGTAATCACTCACTCAAATACTAGGTTGTAGGTTCAAATCCTTACGCAATAATTTTTTTAATACGAGTTCTCAACTATATAAAGGGTTCTCAGAGCTGAGAACATACCCTTAATTCCAGCATGATCCAGTTGGGTTCTCAGCTCTACAACGGGGCTCAGCTCTGAACTCAGCTCTCTGAGTACCCGTTGTATCTCTGAGTACCCACTGTCACAGCACATTGGGTACTCATCTATACAAATGGTACTCAACTATGTGAGTATTCGTTGCTCCGAGTTCCCACTGTCACGACACAATGGGAACTCAACAATACAAATGGTACTCAGCGCTGTGAGTACTCGTCGCATCTCTGAGTATCCACTGTCACAGCACACAGTGGGTACTCAGCTATACAAAGGGTACTCAACGCTGTGAGTACTCATTCTATCTCTGAGTACCCACTGTAACAACGCTTAGCTTCTAATTTTTCCTATTATGTGGGTCCCGATTAATAAGGGTATAATAGTCTATAAAACTTGGAGGCTATTTTTTAAAAACCCTTATGGACCGAGGCTATTTACTTAAATTTTCCGTTGTATCTTAAAAGCTATTGTTATATTCCGTAAGCACTATGAGCCGGGTAATATAATTTTGTAGTACATTACTTCTAATGCTTTGTATTATATATTATTTTATATATAAGTGCATGTAAATATATAAGCGGAAAAACTACTCGACTACTATTAAATAAGACAGCTGTTTACTATACATTTATATTTATAATTGTAGTCTATCTTATGGAATCCACAGCTACGGAATTAGGATTAAATTGTCATTCGGTGCTATTGGTAGGTTTGTTTTTCTTAATAATTATAAGGATAATTACACTAACACCCCATATGGTATCACTCAATTATACATACACCCCTTTCTGACTATAGTAATTACACATCATTTAGTTTAATCAAACCTACACTAACACTCCTTCATCCTATTTTATACAACAATTTAATAATTCATGCATCCAAATTTATCGTTAGTGGTTATATTTCGTAAAATAAGCACGTTTAAGCAACTTTATATGTAATGCATTAATATTTACGTGGCTGAAATGTATATTTTAGAATATTTTATTAAATCAATATATCTGTATATCATGTGAATTTTCATTTTTCGTTTATACAAACCATCTTTTAGATCCCTTAAATATTTATTTATATGTAAAACCGCTTAAACATATTTATTTTAAGAAATATAGCCACTAACGGTAAATTTCGATGTCCGAATTATTAAAATATTGTCCAAAATAGGATGAATGGGTGTTAGTGTCAGATTTGATTAAACTAAAGGGGGTATAAATGTAATTACTATAATCAGATGGAGTATATATGTAATTAAGTGATATCATAAGGGGGTGTTAGATGTAATTATCCCTAATTAATATTACGAGGAGAGCAAAGTGTCATTGGACTTCGAAGCCTGCCTTGGGACAAAACAAAGCTGTCTTTAAATGCACATACTGAAATTCCGGCGCTATCCGCAAGAAAGTACGGAATTGACCTCAACGGTTGGATTTGTTTGTTTGAATTTTTAAATTGGCATAGGATTCCTTTTGAGTTGGACCCAAAAGCTACCATTAAATTTAAAATAATAACAATAATAATAATAAATAATAATAATAATAATAATATATTTGACATTGAGAGCAGTGTACTGGGCTGGTTATATGTAGGTGAACTGCGAGATAAAGAACGCAATTTATTGATCGGTCAAAGATTGGCTGAATTTGTATTCGGCTCTGATCCAAATAAAATTCTTTTACTTTTCTGCCAATGAACAGAAACATTTAATATTATAAGAATTTTAACTTCTTACTGACCTATTATATCTCGAAATAAATATGTAAAAACTCCTTTAGAATAGATGTCACTGAGTACCAATCTTTAACAATATTTTTCAATTATCGGCTGTCGCTAGTATATTTATTTACTATTTAGATTGCAATGGACACTTTATATTCCCGGAATTCAATGATGTACAAATTGGGAAAAAAAGACTTCTCTTTAGGAGATTAGGTTGGCCCCCTCGTCGACTCTAAGGTGACAACGAGTCTTGCGACTAAAGCAACCAACCTTTCTATTTATTTCGAGACTATTGAGCAATAAATAACAACATTTAAATGTCACTGAATTTCTCCGGAAATTGTTTTGGGCCCCATCTGTTCTTCCTCTCTATGTTGCTCAATATCGGTCCCAACGATTTTTTTCTTTCACAATTTTCAATTTTTAGCTGATTAAAATTTATTTTTGAGCAATTTAGCTAATTGGGCCAGCGGCTTATAATCGGTTGGGCCTGCGCCTTCTGATTTGAGAGTCCACACAAGCAAATTGAGTGCTGAACTTATTATTATTATTATTATTATTATTATTATTATTATTATTATTATTATTATTATATTATTATTATTATTATTATTATTATTATTATTATTATTATTATTATTATTATTATTATTATTATTATTATTATTAACGCCTTTTGAAATAGAAATTCATATTTTACCAACCTATCAATAAAAGAGGGCTACTTTGTAAAGTATTGACTTATCTCACACCTCCCAGGTAGACAACTTTATTTCATATCGATTGTAATGAATGATCATTTCACTAATTTTTTAGCATCGTATTGTATTTTCTGGTTATTTTGGTTTTTTTTTTTTTTTCTGGAAATAAAAAATTTCAAACCCTCAACCAAAATCAACCGAAAAAAACTAACCGAACAAAACAAAAATTCTGGTTCGCCCGTTTTCTTCGATTTTATCCAAAATTTAAACACCCCTACCCATTAGACTTATTTGATAAATTCTTTAACATCGTAAAATTTTCACTTGGCCAAAGGGAGGAGACACTTATATAAGCGAAGCCGTTTAACGAAAACGATCAAATGTATCGTAATCATAGTATGTAGTCTGGAATTTCTACTGGACAATATGCTATTGAATTTTTAATTGTCACGGTAATAAATCTGGGTGAGAATTACTTTTCTGACAATCACTCCAATTATGTTAAATATGAAATTTCACGTAACTGAATTATAAATATCATCTCTAATTGATTATTATTCAAAGTTCCTCATTATTACGTTCATATATTTTTCATTTGATGACATATCACCGATCGGCCCAGGCCCAATTGTTTAGCGCCTTCGTGCACGAATTTTGATGCCACGAAAGCTTGAAAAAATATGAAGAATTACTCTGAAAACTTCAAACAATTTTTACAGCAGCAAAAATACAGATCAAAATTGAGAACAATCACTCAAAGAAAAAACTATATCACAAAGAGATAGATCTTTATACAAGATATGTAAAGAATCAAAACTTCAACTAGCTTAAAGGAACTTAAAGAAAACAATAAAGAAAAGTGAATTTGTTCTTGAGACTAGGGTTTGCAGTGTGAACTGTGATGATAGCGCTGCTTGTGAAGAAAATAATGATGGAGCCTTCGAGGGTTTTTTTCTCTTTTATTTTACACGGAGGCTTCTACGGAGCCTTTAATAATAATGACCCAAAAACTTGTATTCAGCCCAAGAGCGCACTTCGCAAAAAAAATCATTTCAACACTCCCCATCGCTTCTTGACCCGAATACATCAAACATACCTAGTTCCCTGCAAAAAATATTATGTGTCTCTCTTCCAAGGGCTTTAGTTAAGACATCGGCTAACTGATCTTTAGAACAAACATAATGAGTAGAAATAATCTTATCTATAATATACTGTCGAACTAGACGACAATCAATTTCTATATGCTTCGTCCTTTCGTGAATGACGGGATTATCTGCTATCTGCAAGGCAACAGTGTTATCACAATATAAATCTATAGGAGTAATATCAATAATGCCAAAATCCTTAAAAAGACCAAGAATCCAAATAATTTCACAGCATGTTTGAGCCATACCTCTGTACTCAGCTTCAGCTCAGGATCTGGAAACAGTTTTTTGTTTTTTGCTTTTCCATGACAACAAAGAACTACCAAAAAACACACAATAACCAATAACAGATTTTCGAGTAAAAGGACAAGCACCCAGTCCGAATCGCAAAAGGCACCAATTTTGAAGTTCTCAGTTTTGGAGATGGAAATCTCATATCCTAGTTTGAGTTTTAAGTATCTTAAGACTCGACAGACTGCCAAGTAATGAGACGTGAATGCATGAATTGACTAAGGCATTGTACAACAAATGAAATATCAATTCTATTGTTACAAAGATATATCAATCGACCAAGTAATCTTTGAAACCTAGTAACATCTTTGAAAACTTTATCACTTCATCAACCCTTAGTCTCGTATGTTGTTGCATATGAGTCTTTTTGGATTTACAACTAGCATCCCAAACTCTTCAAGTAATTCAAGAACATATTTTCTTTGATGTAAAATAAAGGAATCTGCAGTTCTAAATACTTTTATGCCCAAAAAATATTTCAGTTGTCCCAAATCTTTAATACCAAATGCAGAATTTAACATAAAACTTCAACTTAGCAATTTCATATTCATCATTACCACTAACAATGATATCATCCACATATACAACAAGATAAACACATTTATCATCACTAGATTTAAAAAACATAGAGTAATCATGCAAACTTTGTATAAAATGATTTTCTTTAAGAAAAGCAGTTAACTTTTCATTCCATTTTTGCGGGGCTTGTCTCAGCCCATATAACGATTTTTTTAAACGAGAAACATGAGTATCAGTATTATCAAAATATCCTTCAGGGAAGCACATATACACTTCTTCAGACAAGTCACCATGCAAAAATGCATTGTTAACATCTAAATGAAAAACATTCCAATCTTTATTCACAGCAATAGAAAGTAAGACACACGTATAGTTACTAATTTAACAACATGAGCAAAGGTCTCTTGGAAATCAATACCCTCACGTTGATTATAGCCTTTAGCAATTAACCGAGCCTTATACCTATCTAGTGTCCCATCAGAATTATATTTTATCTTAAATACCCACTTACATCCTATCGGCTTTCTATCACTAGGCAGATTGACAATTTTCCACGTATTATTTTCACATAATGCATGCATTTCTCTATCCATGGCTAATTTTCAATCTCTATTTTTTAACGCATCTTCAACAGAACTAGGAACAACACTACATACATCGTCTATATTACACACATACATTCTATCATTTGACTTCAAGAAAGAATAATTAACATACTAGGATGTTTTGTGTAACACTTAGTATAAAAAACATAGTCCTTTAGGTATGCAGGAAATCTTACTGTTCTTTTGGATCTGCCAAGTGGATTTGCTCTAGTGGTGGCCACTACCTCAATATTCTGCTCATTCTGGTTTTGTGCATCTGCAGTCTGAAAATCATTATCTGGATTACCTGCAGCAGCTGGACTAGAAGTTAGTATATTATATGGGGTTTCAAATCCACTGTTTGTGTCCAACACATCTGACTTGAAATCACTCAGGACAGAAGATGTATCATCATTAACCCCAAGACAAGGAATGTTATTATCAGCAATAACACAAACTACTTGATCATCATGCAAAAACTAATCAGATAAGGTTTGATTTTTTATCATGAAAGAAAATACAGTTTCATAAAATCGAACATCTCTAGTAGAAAAACTTTTCTTACCTTCCAAATCAAAAAGTTTATAAGCTTATTTGTTTTTAAAGTATCCAATCATTACTGATTTAATAGCTCTTTGATCAAACTTGTTTTCTTTGGTCAAGTTCGTAGCATAGTAAAGGCAACCAAAAACTCTTAAATGATCATAAACAGGTTTACATTTAAACAAAACATCAAAAGGGGATTTACCATTCAAAACCGGATTTGGTACTCTATTTATCAAATATATAGCAATCATAACACATTCTTTCCAAAAAACTAAGGGAACCCTAGACTGAAATTGAAGAGCTAGCCATATTTAACAAATACTAATGCTTCCTTTCTACTACACCATTTTGTTGCGGGGTGTAAGCACAACCGATTTGGTGTTTAAACCCTTTTTATTGATAAAATTCAAAAAATTAGAATTCAAGAATTTAGAGCCATTATCAGTTCTGATTATCTTGATCCTTTTTTAAAATTGATTTTTTACTAATCTAAAAAAATTTTGGAAGTTGTAAAAAGTTTCAGATTTTGATTTTGAAAATATACCCAACAACCTCTTGAAAAATCATCAACAAAAGTCAAGAAGTATTTTCTTTCATCATTCTCTACTCTAAAAGGTCCCCATATATATCTAAATGAACTAAATCAAACACAACATTGGTTTTTGTATCACTAGTAGAAAAAGAGTTCCTAGTTTGCTTAGCTCTATGACATGTATCACATGGTTCAGAATTCCAATGACTAGAACATTTAATATCATTAGAAAGCAATCTAAAAACTGGATCAGCAGGGTGTCCTAAGCGTTTATGCCATAGAGTTGATGATGCCATGTTACCAGAAGTATTAAAAACAATACCTTTCTTCTCTAGATCTGATTGAAAATAATAAAGTCCATCAGCTAGTCTACTAGTCCCCTGCAACCTTGAAGTTTGTGGGTCATGTATAAGGCACAAAAAGTTTTTAAACAAAACAGTATAAATATTATCATGCATAAGTATTGAAACAGACATAAAATTGCAATGAAACTCAGGAATTACTAGAATTTCCTTAGGTTTCAGACCACTAGAAAATGACATTTCACCAGCATACTTAACAGAAATTTGAAATCCATTCGGTGGCCTAACTTTCAGGTTTCTGTCAGCAATCTTAGTTACATTTTCTAGGTTATCAAATAAACATACAACATGGTCTGTAGCTCCTGCATCGATTATCCAACTACCTTTATAACTTGAAACAGAATTCATGCAAACACATGTTATAATGTCTGCGGTGTTTTCACGAGTTTCTGAATAGTCCAGCAACTTTAGCAACTTGTTGTATTGTTCCATAGACAAATTAGGCATAACAGGATTACATACAGAATTCCCAACATCCACTTGGCTTGCAGATTTGTTTTGGTTTCTGTTCCAATTGTTATTATTATTATATTTTTTTATTATTTTTACTATTCTTAGCATTACTACTATTAGCATTTACCCAATCAGGAAAGCCAATCAACTTAAAACATTTTTCAATTAAATGACCTCTACCCCCACAATGTTTACGCACAAGATTTGGATTATTAACTTTGTTTACGGACTTATTCAAGAATACATGCACATAATTATCAACATAAGCAATGTTTCGGTGTGATTCTTCCCTACATACTATATTAAAAGCATGCATAACATCAGGAAGTGGATCACACATAAGTATATTGCTTCTAACCATATGATACAAATCATTTAAACCCATCAAGAATTCTATAAGTCTAGACTCACTCTCTATCTTTGAATTATGTTCTGAAACATCACATGAACATGGTTTACTGCATACAAGAGCATCAAATTCATCCCATAAGTGTTGGAGTTTAGAATAATAAATAGAGCCAGAATCATTTCCTTGACTAGCATTAGATATTTGTTGTGTTAAAGAGTACATCCTAGATCCATCTATTTTCTTAAATGTTTTCTCAAGAGAATCCCACACTTTTAATGCAAATTTAGCATACGCGAACCTATTTCGAAGTTCTGGGGACAGTGAATTTAATAGCCATGATAGTACCATAGCATTACACCGTTCCTATTCTACACCAGAATCCTGATCAGTAGGTTTAACAATTTTTCCTAACACAAAATCAGTTTTATTTTTACTAGTTAGAACCAACAATATGGAGTTTGACTAGTGAGACTAATATTAGTTATATTAGTCACCGCTAGGTCCGAGGGATTCAGGAACAATGGGCTTTTACTAGTTATAGCAGTCACAAGGGCAGTATTACGAGGCGGATCAGAAGGGGTTGACATGTTGACAACAAATATTTAATGAACAAACAGTGCAAAATACTTCACAACGGAGTATATATATAAAAAAATAGAGTTAGAGCATTATCACCAAAGATTCTTAAGGCCTCAGATGTCAAGGCAGTAGAACAATTGGCTACACAGTTGGCTTCCTTTTATATCTACGCCGATGTAGTCAACTAGAGCACTTTCGTTTCCAGATTTAAATGTATCTGTTCATAAATAAAGAAGCACTTCGGATCTTTGCAAGATGGCTAATATACAGTACAAGATATCTTAAGATCTGTACAAGATAGCTCAAGATCTGAGCAAAATAAGGTACAATAACCCTAAAGGTAGGGCAACGATGAAAATATAGGATTTTACACCAATACATCTGCTCGCAAGGCATAGTTTGATATATGAGGAGATCGCAGAAACATCAGAAGTACAATAGAGTTGTAGTTTAAAACTGCTAGAGGATATAATTTGTACTCAAACTGCTAGAAAACTTCAGATCTATACACGATTTAAAAAAAACGAAACAGGGAAAAAAAATCCAACGATACTATAGTTCTTCGATCTAGGGTTTCGTATCGCATTTCAAGAGTAGATTCTAGAACCTATTCGCTCTGATACCATGAAAAAATATGAAGAAATACTCTGAAAACTTCAAACAATTTTTACAGCAGCAAAAATACAGATCAAATACTGAGAACAATCACACAAAGCAGAAACTATATCACAAAGAGATAGATCTTTACACAAGATATGTAAAAAATCAAAACTTCAACTAGCTTAAAGGAACTTAAAGAAAACAGTATAAAAAAAGTGAATCTGTTCTTGAGACTAGGGTTTGTAGTGAACTGTGATGATGAGCGGCTGCTGGTGAAGAAAATAATGATGGAGCCTCCGAGGGTTTTTCTCTCTTTTATTTTACACGGAAGCTTCTAGAGTCGGGCGTTTAATAATAAATCGCCCAATAACTTGTATTCGGCCCAAGAGCGCACTTGGCAAAAACAGATCATTTCAACAAAGCTTCGCCAGCCGTTGTCATGATTGGAGAGCGCACTTGTGTAGAATTTTTCGTCATCGGGCCCCGCGCACATGCGCACGAAGAATAGGAGACCGTATAAACTTGACGAGGTTCCTTCCTAAAATTAATTGGTGATAGAAGGACTGACTCATCAAGCTTATATACCGATTAATTTTTCTCGTCATAATCACTGTAGGGCATTTGACCCTCGCATGTGATATTCTTCAACACTTGTAATCTACATCTTTTGACCCTGAGTTCCATTCTCCTATCCCGCGATGACATCACTTCACGTGACTCCCGTTTCGCATTTCCAAATTCAACAATCTCATCGGTTTGGTGGGTTCGTGCAACGAGCGGCTTTACTTGGAAAGGATGGATGATGTTGAGCTCGATTCGATTATATACAATCCCTTGACCAACAGATACGTTAGTGTGCCTTGTGGTTCTATAAAGGTGCGTTTGAGTTTGTGTATTTGAATCAAATTGTATGATTTTTAAATTATGAATTGAAAATCTTAATTTCAAATCCAAATTCATTGTTTGTCAAACATTAGGATTTCAAAATTCGGATTTCAAAGTAGAGCTTGAGCTTGTTATTAAAAAATTGAAGCATACAATAAAATAAATAAAAATAGTAAAATAATAAAATAAAACAAGCTCGCTAGTTGCTCGCGAACTTTCGAGCACTACGGGTGAGCTCGAGCCGAGCTTTTGTCGAACCGGCTCATCGAGCTCGAACTGAACTTTTGTCGAACCGGCTCATCTAGCTCGTCGAGCTCGAGCCGAGCTTTTGTCGAACCGGCTCAGCGAGCTTGATGAGCCTGGTTATGCTCTTGAATTACTTGTCGTATGTGATTGCAGTTTAGCGGAGCAAACTATTTTTTTTTTTCGAATATTGGTTCCCTGACGTATATTGCAGACTTTTTGTGTTGGGGGTGAATGCGATGTAGTTTCTTCTGTTTTAGCCATGGATTGTTAAGTTTCCTCCTCAAGTGTGATGAATAGAAAAAGCCGACTCAAACTCTTGAATTACTTATCATATGTGATTGCAATAATATTGTTATCGAGTTCTTACTTTAAAACTCGTCAGATTTTTGAAAAGCTGACTTATTGTTACGAAGAAGGGTTAATAAGTTTCAAATCATGCCATTCTCTCTGTGTGTGTAGGATTACCATGATCACTAGGTCCTAGGTTCTCGTGTTCCTCAATAGCTCCTATTGAATTTGATCTCTTTAGAGTCAAAATGAATTTATAAATAGTCGAAAAATAATGTGTTTCCCGTATTGCTTAGGGAAACTCCAATCGGTTCTCAAATGGGACCGCAAACAACATTTGTTGGTCCAATCGATATCAATACTAACACGGAAAATGGTTTTTTTATTCATTTCTCTCTCATGCAAACGCATTTTTTCGACTATTCACTAACTCAATATTTTAGCACTCTTAGAACATCTCTAAGAGGATGTCAAACCTGGCGTTGAACTGAACGAATAGAGCTGGAGAAACTCTAACGAGCCCTCAAACGCGACCTTAAACTTGCCGAAGTGAATGCTATCGTTTCAGTTACAAAAAAAAAAAAAAACCCGCAGCAGCGTACATTTTCGCGTTTTAAAGCGGAGCACTGTTGACTCTCCACCTCTCTCTCTCTCTATATATATATATGTATATATATATTTCTTTTTGCAATTTCTTTATTCATTATTTTGTTTAATTCAGGAATTTTATTTATGGGATTTTGAAGTGTCGATTGAGGAAGAATATTTGGGGATGATGAACAATAAAGAGAGGGGAGAGATAAAACCCTATTTTTTGTTTTATTTAGTACTCTTCTGTTTCCTTTTTTTATTTTCATATTTCCAAGTCCAAGGACAAAAAAATATGGTAAGAACTAAGAAGACATTGTCACATAATAACTTTTTAGTAGGGGTGGTAAACAGCTCAGGTTGGGTCAGATTTGAGTTCAATCTGTTTAATAAATGGGTTGAAAACGTCAACCCTAACCTGACTTGTTTACTTAAACAAGTTGAAATATCGAACCCAAACCCGACCAGCCTTAACCCAAATCCAACCTATTAACCTGCTAACCCGTTTAAATTTTAAAAAATAATTAAATAAACAAAATAAAATTCCAAATATAACTAAACAATCAAAAAGCAAAGAAATTCTTTTCTACAACATTAACATAATTAAGAAACAATTAAAGTTCCAAATAATAAAAGTCTCACAAAACATAATTAAATGTCAAGTTATATCATATCGTCACCCAATATCAACCAAAACCGATGATATTTGACTCGAACATTCAACCCATGCTCTTTTCCATTTGATCGTCGACCTCATCTTCATGACATCTCCACATAAATCATCGAACATATGATCCATTTTTGTTACAAAATCAAATGATTATATAGGGGAAAATGAAAACAAAAACTAACATGCATACTCGTATAGAAACAAACTAAATGGGCTGAGAATTAGGTTCGAGTTGAGAATTAATTTAAAATCAAATATGTAAATGGATTAAATGGGTTGATAAACAGGTTGTTGTTGGGTTGATTTCGGGTTGAAAAATTCGAACCCTAACCCGACCCAATTAATATTTGGGTTGAGTTTGGGTTTACCCATTTACTTAAACAGGTGGAAAATGCCAACCCAAACCTGCTATTTTCGGGTGCAGTTCGTGTCGGGTTGGCGGGTCGGGTGGGTTTTTAGTAGTCCTACTTTTTAGGTCCATAAGAATGCGTTTGGATTCGTATATTAAACGGAATCGCATGATTTTAAATTATAAATTTCAAAATCATATTTTCAAATACAAAATTAATGTTTGGCAAACACTATGATTTCAAATTCGGATTTTAAAATGGAGCTTGAGCTCAAGCTCGTGAAGCTTCGTTGAGGTCGACCTCGAGCTTTTAATTAAAATATTAAAAATACAAATAAAATACAATAAAATAATAAAATAATCTGACGATGTTTGTAAAGCCAAGGTTAAGGATTTAATTGTAATGGCTATTTTAAAATTTGCATAACTATAAATTGATATTTTCTTACCAAAATAACACGTCTACGATAAGATGAATGTTGAACGGATCTGCCGAAAATGTTCTACGGTTTCACGTAGAGCTGGCTAATGGGGCGGTTCACCCGAAACCGCCCTGGAACCGTGGTGAACCGGTTCCACGAACTGGCACCGACCCATTTATTATGGGTCGTGCCGGTTATCAGAATAGCCGAACCGCAGAACCGCGGTTTGGCTTGCGGTTCCGGTTCGACTCGGAATCGGAACCGCAACGACTATTTAAAAATAGCCGTTTGAGTCTAATGGCTATTATAGCCGTTGGCTTTTATTTTTTTAATATGGTACCTAGGGACCAAAATGAATTATTTTTTTCAAAAAAGTCCCCAACGAAAATTCTATAAATCCCTCATTTGTACAATTTTTTCACACCAAACTCTCTCATTCTCTCTATAACACACTCTAATTCTCACAATAATCATTATTACTCATCATTTTTTTTTTTATTTCGCATTTTAAACACACGCTTTTATACGTGCTCTTCATCATACTGGTTCCACGATACATGCTTTTCTACTAACATGACATCGTCATCTAGAAATTTGAGCGATGATTTTGATTTTGTAGGTCATTTTAACGTCGAAGCAACGTTTCGGAGGACACAGACGACGAGCAAGTGCAACCGACACCGACTCTGCTGACGTCGGGCGAGGGACCATGCCAAACATCAACGCGAACGGGGAAGAAGAAAACCTCCACGCCCCTGGAGGCAACAAACATCTAAGGTATTTTTTGATCTCGTATAAAGTAAGGAAGATCCCGAAATTCGAAAGGCATATTGTAAGGATTGTTGTCGTCCTTACGATTATAGCTCCAAACCGGGACAAGGTGGGACGGGTTCAATGTTGAAACATCTCACTATGTATCATAAATTAGACAATGATAGGTTAGAACCAATAGGCACCGAACCTAGACAACAACAAATTAGCATGACTACGGGTAGAAACTTTGTTATAACTAGGGAAATCTCAAAGATGGCCTAGGTTAGATTTGTAGTAAAAAATGAGGAATTGTTTTGCGTTGCGGAAAGTGAAGGATTTATCGAATTTACTAGTACGATACAACTCGGATTCCACAACGTAAGTCGTAAGACACTTAAACGGTTTTTGGAAGAAACTTTTGATCTATATCAAGTGAAATTAGTTGCGCATTTGACCAACATATCGTGTAAGATAAGTTTGACCACCGATATTTGAACAAACGTCAAATCAGATTCTTTCTAGTGGTGATCGTCCATTAGATAGACGAGACGTGGACGATGCAAAATAGAATTCTTTCGCTAGATGTCCTCGACACGTCAGACAGCGGACACACAATAGCAATGTATGTCTTGAATGCCGTGAACAAATATACGATTCAAGACAAGATTGTATCTATCACTTTAGACAATGCAATCTCCAATAATGTTCGGATTGAAATTCTCCGACGTCGCCTAAGGTTACTCTTAGACGGTCGGCTTGTCACGTAATTAACTTATGTGTCAAGTGCGCTTTCGACGACGTGTTAGGGCCAATCATGGAAAAATTCAAGATGATAAGGAAGAAATTACGGAAACGTCGTCTTGGAATATCATGGAGGCGAACCATCCAGACGAACGTTCTTAAGTTTAATTAGTTTCTTGTACCGATTCCGACTAGGTGAAACACCTTGTATGACCTCCTTAGCATTTTTATGCGATATAAGGACTTGGTGAAGTCTTTTTGGAACAACAACGGGGTCGGCTCGGCCGCCAGGAACTCTTCTTTTAGAAGACATAGACTGGACGTCGCATAATTGTTGGTCTCATTACTCGAAGAGTTCAAAGACACAACGGTACAATTTTCCGGCGCTCATTATCCCACATCATCGAGATTTATTCCACGACTTTTTGGAATGTGTTATAAGTTTCTTGAATTTCAAACAAACTCATACTTGAGTACTTTCGTCGAAAGTATGGAAAAGAAATTCAAGAAATTGGAAAACAATCCTAACTGTCCACGGCTCTTTGCTCGACCCGAGTTGTGAAAATGATACTCTTGACATTCTTTTCGAGCATTATCACACCTTACTTGGAGCAGATATTGAAGCGACAACTCACGTGATCGAAGTTTCGACATATAGTGATAGCGGCGCACGCGGTATAGGGGGGATCTTACGGAAATTGCTTAACCAGAAGAAAGGAAAAGCGCCCTCTACGTCTACGGATAACACAAATGAGATTCAGCTCTATTTTAGCCAGAACTTCGAAGCGCCCGACGACTTTGATGTTCTGGTGTGGTGAAAGACGAATGCTAGGCTTTACCCGACGCTAGGAACCATGACTCGAGATCTTCTAGCCATGCACGCTTCAAGTGTCGCTTCGGAGTCGGCATTCTCCACCTCGAGTCGAAATATTGGAGATCGACGAACGAGCCTTAGCGCAACTTCGCTTGCGATGCTAACCTTATTGAAGGATTGATTTTCGAAGGAATCGATGAACCGTACCGAGAATGCAATTGACGAGTTCCAATCTTCGAGCTCCGACTCCGACGAAGATGCGAGTATGATAATATTAATTAATTGGGATCAAACGTAGGTTTTTGAATGCTTTTTTTTTTATTATAGAATTTTGATGTAAATTTTATTTAAGTTTTTCTTTTTGTATTTTTTTTTGTGTGACTTATTTATTTATTGTGTATTTTTTCATATTTCAATAAAAGATTTCCGATTTTTTTTATACTAGAAATTATTTTTTTTTAAAAAAACATAAATGGGCCGAACCGGCCCGGAACCGCCCTAAACTATTGGTTAGAGTGCCGGTTTCGAGCCGGTTCCACGAAAATGCCCGGGAACCGGAACTATCAGAACCGCAGCCCGGACCGGCCTGCGGCCCATATATTCACCTCTAGTTTGACGATTCCAGGACTATCCAAGCTTTAGTTCTACCATTTAATTATAGATAATTACATTGTTATGCTTTTTTTTATAATTTATATGTACCTCCATATGAAGTAAATCATTAGATACTTAAAGATTTATTTCATAAAAATCAAATACTTAAGATTGATCAAACAATCTTATTGGCAATTTAGTACGTTAACTTAACCTCATTTACATTAGGATGAGAATTACTTTTCTTGGTAGAAAGTTCAATATCATTAAATATGAAATATGAGATTCTATGATTAATTAATTATTATTGGAAGGATCCAATCCGCCCACCTTTCCTTGGATGGATAATAATAGAAATTGAGGGTTTTTTTTTTTTTTTTTCCGAAACAACTGTTTGTATATTGATATTTAAAAAGTTACGTACATGCGGTGCGGCTAAATAGCCGAGGCCTACTTTATGTACAATTATACAAAGTAAGGCAAGAGCTCAAACAACGAGGCAAAGCGTAATTAACAAGGAAAAGACTTAGACAAAAGAATGTTTTTGAGTAAATGCAGCAATAAAATCAAAAGTCAATGCATGAAGAGTAGTGAAGAGCCACTGAAGGTGCAGTATCTTTTTTCTCTATTTGCACATGCCTATGAATAAAGTTTTTACATATTATGGTCTATAAGTAATGTAGGTAGCATATATAAACATATTATGGTACATAATACCGTAAAAAAAGGTACATCATATAATAAATTTAGGCAATATAAAGAAACGTATATATGTACCATATAAACGCGTGACGTAGTATGTAATTACATATAAAAAGGTATGTTAAGTATGATAAAATGGTAGACACAACCAAATTGGGTAGACACATATAAAATTTTTCTGACATGGTACTGACTACTGAATTGCAACTTTTTTATACGAAAAGGTAGTTAAGTGCAGGGATGTCAACGGGACGGGGCGCGGGCGGAGATCTAATCCCCGTCCCCACGAAGAAATCGGGGAAAAATCGTCCCCATCCCCGTCCCCGTCCCCGCGGGGATCCACGCCCCGCCAATATATTTTAAAAATATATACTTTTTATAAAACTATATTTTAATATTATTTAAATATTATTTATATTATAATAATATAAATTGGATATAAAAATATTAAATTTGATATTATAATATATCGGGAAATGGAGCGGGGAACGGGGCGGGAATCCCCGCGGGAAAAAATCTCTCTCCGTCCCTGTCCCACGGGGATAAAATATAAGGAATTCCCCGTCCTATTCGGGGCGGATCCCCGCGGGGACGGAAAATCATTGCCCCATTGACAAGCCTAGTTAAGTGTAGATTCACCTATTATTATTATTATTATTATTATTATTATTATTATTATTATTATTATTTACGAGAAAATTATTACCGGCTCGACTTTGAATTTCAAAAACGCAACACTTATCATCGAATTTTAAAATACGACAACTAATGAACGTTCAAATTAACCTCGAATTTTGGATAAAATCAAAATCCAAATCCGTGCATTTCTCATACGAATGATTTGAAAGAAACCTGGATTTCAAATCAAAATCCAGGTATCCAAACGGATCATTATCATAATTCTTTTGGACGGAAAGCAGCAAAAATAAAGAAATCGTTGAAGGAGCGAAATGAGTATCAACAAGAGTTATCCTCCATTGCTCGTTATCAAAGGAATCGTGGCTAGGCTTGTCAGTGGGGGGATTCCTCGTCCCCGCGGGGTTCCGCCCCGAATTGGACGGGGAATCCCCGCAGGGCTTGGACTGGGAGAGATTTTTCCCCGCGGAGATCCCCGCCCCGTTCCCCGCTCCGTTTCCCGATATATTATAATGTTAATAATATTTATTATATCCAATTTATATATTTATAATAGAAATAATATTAAAATATAATTTAAATAATATTAAAATATAATTTAAATAATATTAAAATATAATTTAAATAATATTAAAGTAATATAAAGAACATTAAAATATAGTTTAATAGCCTTCTTGATATCCCTAATCGTGGCGTAGGTTCCTCTTCTTCAATAGCCTTCTTGATCGTGATGGACCTGCCAGCTCTAATTGAGCCAATTTTATGTAGTAGTTTGTTTGTTACATATGTTATGACTAGCGTGGCCTTGTCTACTAATATTTTGTTACCATTAAGAAATTAGTTAAGAACTTATATTTTTGTTATAAAAAAATGTTTGTTAAGCACTAGCCGAGGTCAAGACTTAATTGCAATGGCTATTTTCAGAAATGCATAGCTATAAATGATGTTTTCTTACCAAAATCACACGTCTCCGATAAGACGAAAGGATCTTCCGAAAATGTTCTACAGTTTGACGATTCCATGACAATCCAAGCTTTAGTTCTAAATATATGATAATTCTATTGATATCTTTTTTCTCTATTTGCACATGCCTATGAAGTAAATAATTAAATACTTAAGATTGACCGAATCCTTATTAACGAAGCAATTTAATACGTTAACCTCGTTTATATTAGGATTATAATTATTGTAATAAATTCAATATCATTTAATATGAAATATGAGATTCTAACTATGATTAATTAATTATTATCGAAAGGATCTAATCCACCCATCTTTCCTTGGATGAATAATAATAGAAATTGAGGGTTCAAATGTGTAATTTGACAAGAATTAATACACACACACAACACCACATACAAACTCTCGTTCATCATCGATCACTTTACACAAGACAAAATGTCGGAAAACAACTGTCAATGGCGGAATTCGCTGACGGATCTGCCCCAAAACGTCTTGATGGAGATCCTCTCCAGAGTACCTTGGAAAACCCTAATTGCTTGCAAGTGCGTCTGCAGGATTTTCAACGATTTAGCAGCGTCTTCAAGCAAGCTTACGAACGCTTCACCACCCGCCGTGGTCATGATGCGACAGTCCACTCGCCATCTCCACCTTTTCGATCCTGAAGTGGATCCTCCTATCCTCAGCAGCCTCAAATCCTTCACGAAATTCCCATTTCCGGTACCTAAATTCGAGGATCAATTTCGCATCACTTTGGTGAATTCGTGCAACGGGTTGCTTTACCTAGTAAGCAGGTGTGCTAATGAGCCCGATTCCATCATATTTAATCCACTGACGAACGAATACTTCAGTGTGCCTTGTTGTGGTTCTGTAGAAAAATTTGCCGGGATTCGAGTGTTGGGATTCAGTGCCCTTGTTAATAAGTACAAGGTGTTGAGCATTTCCCCTTCACCGATGGGTCTTCCCTTTGATGTTAAAATCCACGATGTTGGGTCTGAATTGTGGAGAGCCGTTGAAACAGGCCATGGTGTCACCTTAGTCTCGGAGGAAGCCATTTACTTGAATGGTGTTGCTTATATGTTTCCATCGGTGACGGTTGTTTATTTTGATTTCGATAAGGAGGAGCTTGGGGAAATCGCACTGCCTAATGAATTGACGGTTGCGGGATCTTATCTGCCGGATATGGACATTGGAGTTTTAGGAGGCTGTTTGTGCATCCATGTCAGTTATTACCAACGGGGGAAGAAGTTTCTGAAGTTGAAGCGTTTCGATTTGTGGGTCATGAGAGAGGATACGTGGAGCAAAGAGTTTGTCACTGAAGATTCGTTGATTTCCAATTTTCGACTTTCTGCTAATCTGCGTCCTTTTCAAGTTCTCAGCAGTGGCGAAATACTTGTGCTCTGGGAAGGCCATGATTGGTTCTGTTACCACCCCAAGCATAAAACGCTGAGGTTTCTCGGGTTAAAAAAACTCCTGAAAGATCCTTACGTGTTCTTGAATAATTTTGTTCCTAGCTTCGTTTCCCTTAAAGATCAGCTTTGGGTCGACAATGGGATGGTGCAACGAGGTATATCGAGGTATGGTGAGGGGTCAAATATATAAACCCTAATTCAGGTTTCCCTCTTGAGTTACTTGCCATATATGCCTGCTATTGGCTGAATATAATTGCTTCGAATATTTATTTCCTAAAGTATACTGCGTGTTTGTTGTGTCGGTAATGAATGTATATAGTTTCGTTCTGTTTTAGCCATGGAGATTATGGAGTTTGAACGTTGCCTTTCTTCCTCAATTATGTATAATGAGGATGGGTATTTTTAATCTCTGTATTTGAAGCAGCGACAGTGCCAATATTATTGTTGTCAAGTTTCTTATTATAAAAGCTGCCGGATTTTCGAAACTTATCATGGGATTGTTTAGCCTTATGTATTGTATAAAAAAACGTAATCCTTGATTGATATGAAGAAGGGTTCACAAGTTTCAAATCTCCTCTATGTGTATGCACTGGATTACCAGGATGCCAACGTCCTAGGTTCTCTAGTGTTCGTCTATACCTCCTATTGAGTTTGATTTGTTTAGATTCAGAATTAATTCATAAATACTCAAAAAATAATATGTTTCTCGTGTTACTTATTTAGGTTTGGGGACGACGATGAATATGATGGGTTTTAGTTCTTCGCTAGCTGAAGCTGAAGTGTGGGAGTTGTTGTTTGCACGAGGAGTAGGAAGGAAAACAATTTTAATATCCGAATTATGTTTGCTGATGTATTTGTTGATCCATGAATTGACTTGGGATTTGAATGTTAGCTAATCGATTCAAGTCAATCCCTTGATATAGAATAGAATATGAGCAATGTGATTTTGATTCTTGATGATTTGCGCGGTGCTTATTAATTTAACGTACAGAAATAAGCCCATGTTATAGCAGAGAATCGATTATTGATTACCAAATAAGGAAAAAGAATGGATATTGCTGGACATTTCCTTACGCACTTAGTCTTCCAATAGATAGCTGAGGTTTAGGAATTGTTATGTTATCATCTATGTATATTTTCAAGTTTTCAATGGCTTCAAAATCAGAATTAGGCAAACGGGAATTGATTATTTATTATTCAATACGGGAAAAGAAACGATATTTATGGACTTAAATCTTCTAATGCCTAGCTGAGGCTTCGGAATTATTATGTACATGCATGCTATTTTTCAGTTTCCAATAGCTGTCAAAGTAAGTCTTTTTCTTACAGTATTAGTAGTTGTTGTTCTGTTATCTGCAATGTCGGTGTGTTTAGTTGATGTCTAGTTTTCTGGGTTGAAACATCTTTGTAGACGAAGAGAGCTTTCTAAGGTGGTAATCTTGATAAGATTTTGAGTAGAACTTTTTCGGGAAGATCAATGAGGAAATAAATTGGGAGTAAGGATTAAAAACAACTGTTCCTAATAAATCACCCTTGTCGTCATCTTAGATAATTCCAAGTCAAATTAAGCAGCAGGAACCCTGACCATTCGAAATCTTGAAATTTCGATAAGATATGTCTATATTTAACACTTCATCCTCCTTGATAGAAATCGTAAAAAATCAACTGCTTGCTCGATTAATATAGTATGTGCCATTTCACATCCTGATTTAAAGTACTTTTCTTCCTCGATCTATATTATTTTGTGGCATTCATAGTCATCCACAATTACCACCAGGGATTTTATGACCGGACCGGACTGGCCGATTCGGACCGGCAAACCGCGGACCGGTCAGAAATCCAGTTCGATTCCGGTCCGGTCTAAATAGTGTTAAAAAATAAAAATAAAAACAATTTTTGCTATTATAATATAATGACTGCATGTATTTTACTAAAGAGCTCTATGGTGTAGTGGTTGATATTTTCTGTTCTACTCAAGTGATCCATGATCAATTCAATTTTACACCACATTTATTGGTTTTTCTACAAGTAAAAAGACTACTAAATACTTAATGGGCTAACATATTACCCCAAACTAAATATCTTGTTATTTTTTTTACCACAACTCAACCCAATATCATTTATATTTTAACAACTAATATATTTTTTTTTTAAAATACACCAGTTGTACAGGTTAAACCACTAAACCTTAAACTAATAAATTTTCCGTTTCGGTTCGAAAATTCGGTTTCAGAACCATGATTACCACATGCAAAATAACACAAAACAAAAAAATATACGCTCTCAAAACACAACGTACACCTTACAATTCAGCCTTATCATCACCAAAGAAGTCTAATGAAAGAAACTAACTGGAGATAAATAATAGGAAGGAATACTACAAGAATCTATAAGTAGCTCTCACCAAGATCGCCAATTACTTTGATGTTTAAATTCTTGTTGTATTTGCTTTTTTAACTAAGTACAAAACATGATGAATTGTTATTTAATCCAACAATAATTAACTTCACTCACATTAGTGGAGCAGAAACAGAAATACTCAGTATTCACACCAATCATCTATGGATAAAAAATTCCAGGAACATGGCAAGAATACAAGTAGATAAAAAATACATCAGTGATATAATATCTAGAGGCACATATCTCTTAAGGACACTTTTACAAACACGTTGATGAAACACTGACCAAGAAGAAGTACATGTTCATATATAATACTATTTCGTTGAACAAATCAATGGATTGGAGACCACTGATAATTGATCAAGAGAGATTCGAATAATTAGAGGAATATCGGATAATCTTAGTCACCGGACATTTATTAACTCGATGATGTTTTTCGGGAGCTCGTTGATCGCCCAACTGCCGATTGAAAAAGCTTCACCATTCATATCAGACACCTCACACAATATTTTCTTAAAAAACATACCAAGTTTTAAGATAAAAGACCAAATATTCTCCAAAAGAAAGAAGGTAATTGTTGACTGTTGAATTTTATGTGTTGTGTTTCTCGATATTCTGTGTGTACATTGCAGGCTCATATTGGCTTATATTTATACAAGTTGGTCATTTAGTAATATGGTAAGTAGCCGTTATAGAGTAAGCTATGATCTTATTTCCCTAATTTTGTGATTATGCCTTCAACCCTTGATCTTTGCCTGATTTGTAGCTTGGTCGAATGTGGTAAATGTAGATGATTTCCATGATTGTCTCATTCTTCAACACTCCCCCTCAAGTTGGACTTTGAAATATTTTGATAAGTCTAACTTGAAAAGATATTCTGTTTGGTGGTCGTCGTGACTTCTGCATCTACCCTTTTTGTTGGAGTTTGAGACTCTCTTCGGGATTCTTCGCTCCACTGTGATTTTTATACAGTGGTCATGACCCTCTATGAGGGTTCTACCCCCTGTATTTTTGGATGGCTCCTCCGTAGAGTGCGCTTAGGTGGCGCCGATGTGTCGGGCACTTGGATGGCTCCTCTGAAAGCACTTGTTTCTCGTCCGAATCTATGCCAGACAATATCAAATGGATTTAGGATTTTCTCCTTTTCTTCAAGGAAAATGATAGCAACAAACAATTAATAATTTAGAGAAGATTGATCTACTTCCCTTTATTGACGTGATGGCCTTGTTCCCGCTTGAGGGTGTTCTGGTCGTGGCTTGTATGAGCTATGTGAATGATGTTGATGTTCGTAAGGTGCGTGCTTTAGAGGTCAGCTTTTTTGTTTTCTCCATACGTGTGTGGGTTTTGGTGTGTTAAGAGGTGAGTGTGTGTTGTGCTCCCTCTCGTGGGTGTGTCGGGGCAGAAACATGAGGTGGATGTTTGGGGTTTTGGATGGAGTCTTGATGGCTTCTGGTGGTGGCGGCTTCTTTTTTTTTTCTTCTCTTTTCTTACAACAGGTTCATCGACCGGGTCTTTTAAAAAAATGGCTCTTGACTGGGTCAATTTTAAAAAAATGGCCTCGTTGACGATTTTTTTTGGTCAATAGCCCTCACTTTGTTTAAACGTTAACCATATTAACTAATTCTCATACTTAACTCATTAAAATTAAAAAAAAAAAACGAAAATGGGTCCATCTCCCTCTTTAACCATAACCTTACAATCGATATGAATGCATTATCTTCTCCATTTTAAAGAACAAAGGGTAACCACATACACCTCTCTCACAAACCTAAAGCGACGCGAGCTGTTCTCTTTGTTTAGTGCCGGAAAACAACTTCTCAAACCAAGAAAACAGCAAACATTTCAACATATTTACCAGTAAGCATTTGTTACATGAAAACTGCAATTTTAATGTCGAAAATGGTGAATTTCCCGTCCATTACCCCCTAAAATGTATGGGTTATTTAGTAGATCATGTGTACTAGCCAGAGTAGCGATATTTTAGTGATTATTACGAAAATTCGGACCTGAAAATACATATTATGTGGTCCAGTTTTTGTGCAGGGCTCATAGCCGATTGCGATGAAAATGCGCAAATCGAACCGTTTGAGGGGTACGGTTGCAGCCCTTCTAACCAAAATGAAGATGAGGGTCTTGAAGATATCGCTGGACCGTTTGGGGGTAGGGATTACTCGGGTTGACATTCGAACGAAAATGAAGATGAGCCAATCGAAAACACTGACGAGTCGGAGGAGGAATTTGTAGCACGTGATCACAACGACGATGAAGATGACCATGTAGATCGTAACCCTGTAAAAGAGGCTGCTGATGGTACTTTTGCATTTCCGGACGGTTCAAGCCTATACGTTGGGCAGCAGTTTCGTGACAAGGCGGAAGTTATTGAGGAGATATCCAAAATCGCCTTGGCGGTGTCGTTCGAGTGCAAATTAGTAAAGTCGAACAAGACTTTGTATGTAGTAAGATGTGCGATGGAGCAATGTTCGTGGCGCTTTCGAGCTGCAAAAGATAGGGATTCCCCTTTTTTCTCGATACGGACATATTGCAGCATACACACATAGGCGTGTCTCATCGACGTCGAAGACATCGTCAAGGAACTTCATCGGTTGTGTCTATGATGCTTCTTGACAATTTTAGCGGGCCTAAAGACATTCCCGCGCCAAAAGGCTATCATGTCTATGATGCAAAGTAGGGGGTTGAATGTTTCTTATTACAAGGCTTGGAAAGGGAAGAATCTCGCTACGGAGGAGTTGGTCGGTAACGGGGACGATTGTTACGCGTTGCCCGGCGTACTTGGAGGCTGTGAAGCAAATGAACGTTGGAAGTGTCACGGATTGGGAGATGGACGAGGAAAACAGATTTAAATATCTGTTTTTGGCATACGGTGCATGCATAGCGGAATTTGCTTTCAAGCGTAAGGTAATTTCTATAGACGCCACATTTTTAAAGGGAAAGTATAAAGGGGCGATGCTTGTTGCAACGGCGTAAGACGGCGATTACCATTAGTATCCTATTGATAAACGTATTTTTATACGTTTATCTCTATCATATTTAGGTCGTAACTTGGTTTATTTGAGTTATCTTGTACTTATATTAAAGATTATACCTATGTTTTGATATTGAAGGAGCATAAGATAACAACCGGGACCAATCGAGAGAATATGGGGGCAAAAATGACCAAGTTTACCAGAAACACGGCCTCACTGTGTAGAAACACGGCCGTGTTTACTCGAAGAAAAATGATTTTAAGCCTCGGCGAATTAACACGGCTCCGACCAACTACAAACACGGCCATGTTCATCGGAAACACAGTCACGGCAAGAACCAACACGGCCGTGTGTCTTCGAAGGAAAATGATATAAAGCCTCGGCAACTTCACACGGCCTAGAGGGACACGTTACACGGCCGTGTGTAGTTCATCAGTGAGAGAGGAAGCCTCGGCATGTTAACACGGCTTGGTTCTTTGGTGTACACGACCGTGTTTGTCGGTGTAGCATCGCGGACCCGGGGCCTCAGGCTTGGTACACGGCCGTGTCTGTCGGTGGGATAAGCCGTGTTGTTAATTTCTTTCTATATAAGCCGCACTTCTCAACCCAGATCTGGATCCAGATCGACATAACTCACTTCCAAAAGATAAAATACACCTAAGGGACGTCTCAAGACCCATAGGAATCAATCTAAACGATTCCTAGGTGCTAAAGTGAAGATTCGAAGCTCATTTTATCCAAGATCTAGCACAAAGAACGCCGGATCTGCGTGGGCTCGTAAAATAGGGAAGATCTATGTATTCTCTGTGCTTTATTTTGTATATGATTCGTAGATCTCTCTTAAGCATGAGTAGCTAAGCTTCTTATGTGCTCGGGATGAGATGAACGCTGGGTAGAGTTGTCGTTTGGGCGTTATAACACTTGTGAACACGTGACATTGTTTATTTATCGTTTACGACATTGTTCTTCGATTCAATATGTCTATGTGTTGTTTTGAAGGTCACATTGATATGTCTATGTATTGGTGTGACGTTTGGTATACCGTTGAGGGCGAAAGCTAAAGAACGGTTAGTCCTTTCGTAAACGTTAGGAGTCGACTATAGGGCGAAAGCAAATAGTCGACCCTCGCTATAGGTAAACCAAAATAAATCCTCGCGACCGTTTAGGGCGACAGCAAATTCGGGAGTGAAAAGAAATTACTGCGATTTAGTCATTATCCGCGTGGATACGGTGGTTTACGGCCTAGTCGACAATACCTAACGGGATTCGAAATCCCGAGCACATTCTACTCCACTTGAAAAGTTACTTTTAAATCTTCGGTCGTGTCTTAAGTTCTTTCATCGTGTTAGTTTGAGTTGTCGTGATCTAGTTCAAACATAAAAAAAATCACAAACTATTTGTTAGGCTAAATATCGAATTGATAGGCAATTACTAGTAATCAATGTTATTCCTCGTGTTCGATACTCGGATACTCGCTAAGCTATTCTACAAACGATAGGTACACTGCCTATCGCGCGTGGTGCTAGTTTAACGTATTCGTTTTAATTATTACTTGACGTATATGCACGAATCTCTATACCATATTTAAGAGCACACGCCATCGCGATCACCTATCGCATGGAGTATTGCGAGCACCGAATCTACTGAATCTTGGTCATGGTTCTTGACGAGATTAAAACGGATCGTGGCCGACACAAATGACCTCGTCATAATTTCTGACAGACATGGCGGTATAAAGAATGCCGTCTCGATAGTTTTCCCAAATGCGTTTCATGGGTTCTGTGCGTGGCATATTCAACAGAATATAAAGACCCGTATGAAGGAGAAAGGTGCGTGTGCGTTATTCCTTAATATTGCATACGCCTACAAGACGAGCGATTGCGATCGATTGTTGGAAACGCTAAAGGAACAGTACTTAAACGTGCATACGTATCTTGATGTCAACACGAAGGTAAAATGGACAAGATCGTATTGCCCAAGAACAAGGTACAACATCATGACCACCAACGGCTCGGAATCGATAAATGCCGCTCTACGTGCGGATAGAGAGCTTCCACTCATAGGATTGTTGGATTCGATACAACGTTTGACGACAAGTTGGTTTAGTAAGCATCGAAGAACTTGCGAAACTTCGATGGCAGCTAATGTCACGTCATTTACGCCGAAGGTCGAGTCAATCATACGGTCTCACTACATAAATTCACAAAATCTACACGTGTCAAAAATTGGCATTCAACGGTATAATGTATACGGGCATGGAGTCAACGAGGTGGTCGATATCGAGACGAAGTCATGTAGTTGTAAGATGTTTGATATCGATCGTATCCCATGTGCACACGCCATTGCGGCTTGTGGACACGCTAATGTAGGTGTATATTCGCTAGTCCATGAGTATTACAGCTTGGAGACATGGAAATTAGCGTACGAGGGTACCATATGGCCTGTCACCGAGCGCGTTGAAGGAATTGTGAATATGCTACCACCACTCGTTGACCCAAAATGCGGAAGAGCACAAAAAAATAGAATGCCATCTGTCGGAGAATTCGGTATGAGGGGGTAAATCCTATGAGTTTGATTTGTACATGTGGTTACGTATAATTGATATGGAAATTCGGTATGTTTTAATGTTTGGTACGTATAATGTAATAGACATGGAAATTTAGTGGTTGAATGGATGTTTGGTATGTTGGCCTGTGTTGTATGTTGTCGGGTACCGTGCGCCATGTGTACGGGTACCCTGCTTCAGTGTGTGGGTACCGTGCGTGTAGTGTGCGGGTACCGTGCGCATTGTGTGCGGGTACCATGCGTGTAGTGTGCGGGTACCGTGCTTCAGTGTGCGGGTACCGTACAGTTGTCAAATGCTTTCAATAAGTTACATCAATCACGTCAGCGCTTTACGTCAGTCGTTGTCTGTACGTTAAATCATTAAATGATTTTATCAGTCAAATCAAATGATCGGGATAATCATTAACCAATTATTATGATCAGGGCAATCATTAACCAATTATTCTGATAATCATAAAATAAATATTTATCTTTTTAAAATAACGTGCATTAGTGTGCGGGTACCGTGCGTCTTGTGTGCGGGTACCGCGCCTTAGTGTGTGGGTACCGTGCCTTAGTATGTGGGTACCGTGCGTGTAGTGTGCGGGTACCGTGCGTGTAGTGTGCGGGTACCGTGCGCCTTGTGTGCGGGTACCGTGCATATACAACTCGAAATAAAACTTCTAACATAATATCAACATCCAACATATCAACATCCATTATTACATGAAATTGTTCCAAATTTACAAAATTCCCGAATACAAATTATTGATACCAAGAAGCCCAATCATTAAGGCGAATGGAAATACAGAGATATTCCCGAAATTGCGTCATTTGCCGCCCGGTAAGCTCCGCAACGTTATCGCCACGAAAGAGCATAGCAAATGCGGCCCGCAACACATGAACCCCACAATCGCCGCTGAAAACAATCAAATGTTTAATAATGAGATACAATGTACTAAAATCAACTTCATATCGAAATATGCTACACTTACGAATTTTCTTGCTTCTTGAAATTGGGGATCCTCTCCACCTTCCACTTCCTAAACGCGCTTCCAATTAGACCAAGTTGCTTGAGCAGGATCAGGACCACTAATTGTAGACCGGCCAGGGACGCGTGCATGTTGTGCATGTCGACATCGCATGACGAATCCGAGTCGAATACCCGTATCGTCTTGTTCTTCCAGTCGAGAACTGCAAGAACCCAATGGGCGATGGTCTGCACCGGCACCACGATATAATCCGCAACTTGCCATGACACCGACGGCCAGTCGTGATCACGTCCCTCTGCGTAGTGGACCAAAAGGGGCAACATGCCCTTGACAAATTTCCCATTGTCTACGAAGTCCCGGTCGATGCTCTCCTTCATCGCGAAACCCACGAAGGCGATGGCACGAGAGCAGAAGGTATGCAGCCTCTGCATTTCGACGAACCCTCTAATGCTTTCGTCAATGTGCTATAAAATAAAAGGAAACAAGTTAATTAAAAAAACATATTAATGCATTTGTACGAATTGAAGTTCTCAATCCTTCTTACCGCGTCGTCGAGCCACCACGAAGGCGTGTACAGCTGTTGGAACCACGTTTTGGTTCGGTACGATTTGGACAAACAAAGCAGCCGCTCATTATCTTCCATCGTATCGATCATCTGTTTTAGCCGAGGCCATAACTTCAACTTTCTCTTCATGTGCCTCTCCAGCTGTGGGTTTACGCTGTTCTGTACGCGATTCTGATTCGGGTCGGTGAATGGAGTCACCTGGTACTTGGAAGGTCTGCTTTCGCGAGGCGGCGTCGACTCCACCGCGGCCTCGGGTTCGACCGCGGTTTGGAGTTCGGGTTCGGCTTCGGGTTCGACCGCGGCCTCGGGCTCTCGGGCTGCCTCGGGTTCCGAAGGATAGAACGCCTGGTTGGAGCCACCGGCCTCATAATCTAACACGATAAAACTTCAACGTCAAAAACTATACTATATAAAACCCTATGCAACAAATTATTTATAAATTTTTACCAAGCGATGTGGGGTTCGGAAAGTCACGGTTGCCACCGTACCACCCCTGCTGCAGGTTTTGCTGCAAGTCCCTCATCGACTGCTGCAAGCCGAAGATACTCGCGCCCCACTCTTGAGCCGTGGACCATCGTTCGTCATACGAGTTCCGGAACTGCGAGATACTCGTGCAAACGTCGTCGAACCGACTATTCACCGTCTCGAAATTGTGGTCCACGCTTCTTGTGAACTCATCGAATTGATCCCACGTGGGGCCCGAGTACTGCTGTGGAGGAGGGAACGGGTACCGTGAGGGTGAGGGGGGACGAAATTGGTCCGCCTCTTCCTCGTAATACGACCGCTGCGATAGTTGCGGGATGGTCTGTGAGACATGCGGTCGTGCGACGTTGTTCGCGGCCGCCAAATGGCGTACGCACTTAACCTCGACACCATCCTCAAGGAGCCTCGTTATATGGTCGAGGACTTCATGCCGCTCCTCCACTTCGTACCGGCTATATCGGAAATAAGGCTCGTTCATCTCCGATATAGTTGGACTCAACAACCCAGATACGGGTGACCCCTTTGCGGCGTTGATGATCGTGTCCATCTTCGGAGAACCCTTCGTTGACCAATCATTGGTGACCCACCTGCAGATCCGCGGGGTCACCACATCCGCCTCGTTTCTACTATAGGCGAGCGCGTCCGAATGCCCGATATGCACTTGTACGCCAGAACCTAGAATGCAAAGGAACCAAATTAGCAAATATATAATCACAATTAGATATATATTTATAACGATTTTAAATAAGGAAGGACCTGAATCGGATGTACGAAGCCACTAATCAGTAGCCCGCAGTGTTCGCTGCCCCCGTTGCGGGCTCGTTCCCGAACAAAATCCCTCTTCTTCCTTAGGCTGATCTTCAGCGAGCGTATCACCTCTTTGAACGCTACGCTGCCCCAAGGATAGTTGGCGAATGCGACTTCGTCTTCGACCAAAGAAAGCAGCCACGACCGAATAACCGTTTCCTTCTTCGACGGTCGGGGCAGCAACACAGATGCGGCAAAGAATAGATCCGCCAACTTCAACTTATCGATGTTGACGTTTCCGTCATCGTTGGCTCCCAACTCTCGCAGGCGATCCTCAACGTACGATAGACGGATTGTGGATCTTCCCGGAAAGTTTCTCTCTGCGAAATCACCATTGGGGTTTACTTCCGGGATTTCGTCAGAGAACCTAAGGCCGGTAATCAGGCAATACTCCGCTTTAGAAAATTGGAGTGGTCGGTTCCCAATGACCATCCACAACTCCTCGCGATCGTGAAGCGTAGTCTGCCTCCTCGTGAGAAACATTATGAGTTGGGCGGATAGATTGAAATCGGCGGCAGCCTCGACGAGTCTACCAAATGGACTCTCCGCCCTGTAACTCTCCCGCTCATTTTCATTGAGACTGTTCCTTATCTTCGCACTCGCCTCCATGTACATCCCGGTCATTGTCAATCGGAACTCGAAGTCGTCGTCTCGGGATGACAATTGCTTCTTCAGCACAACCTGAGAATCATAAGAGTAAATAACCAATTAGTACTCGCATGGTACCCGCACAGGAAAGCATGGTACCCGCGCACAAGAGCATGGTACCCGCACACAAGAGCATGGTACCCGTGCATGCGCGCATGGTACCCGCACACTAAAGCACGGTACCCGCGCGCACTATCGTCGTACCCGCCAACACACACGCGCATGGTACCCGCGCGCAATCGCATGGTACCCGCACTCAATCGCATGGTACCCGCACACAATCGCAAGGGGCTACGCGCGTATGGGTACCGTGCGACTGTGCTCGGGTCCCAAGCATGCAATCAAGGGTCCCCTGATTTACGCAACTGTTTGGGTCCCAATTGGTTCGCCGCACGGTTTCGTTGCGAACAAGTGTCCAAATTGCACAGTTGGGAAACCATGCGCCGGACCCAACCAATTCGACGCATGAGACCTGCTCCTGAGGAGACGAAAGCACAGTAAAATTACCGGTACTGTTTTGGGAAAAGCGTTCATTGCCATTGTAGTCTGTTTGGAGAATTTTCTGCTTCGGCTAAAGTTAGTTTCGTGGATCTGGAAATTTTCTGCTACGTTATGTTTCTTTCTTCAATTTTAACTGTCAAATATTGTACTCGGTTAGGAAGAAGAAGAAGACACGTGACGCTACAGTGAGTGGAATCGATTAAACCTAATTAATTTTACTTTGGGTAGTTGAATGGGTTAAATAAGGGTAAAGACGTCTTTTTCCCTGAGTTAGTAAGGGTAGAATAGACTTCAAACATTATGGAGGCCATTTTTTTAAAATTGACCCAGTCAAAGGCCATTTACTTAAATAATCCTTCATCGACCTAGGCTTCTCAGTGGGGCGGGGATTACCCGTCCCCGCGGGGATCCGTCCCGAATTGGACGGGGAATCCCCGATATTTTATCCCCGTGGGGCGGGGACGGGTAGAGATTTTTTCCCGCGGAGATCCTCGCCCTGTTCCCCGCCCCGTTCCCAGATATATTAAAATATTTAAATAATATTTATTATATCCAATTTATATTATTATAATATAAATAATATTAAAATATAGTTTAAATAATATTAAAATATAGCGTACATAATATTTAAATAATATAAATAATATTAAAATATAGTTTATATTATAAATAATATATATTTTTGTAAAAATATTACCGGGGCGGGGAATCCCCGCGGGGACGGGGATGAGGATGGGGACGATTTCATCCCCGAATGCCTCGCGGGGACGGGACGGAGATTAGATCCCCGCCCCCGCCCCGCCCCGTTGACATCCCTAGTTCTACCATCTGTATTTTTGGGTGGCTCATCCTTAGAGTGCGCTTAGGTGGCACCGATGTGTCGGGCACTTGGATGGCTCCTCCGAAAGCACTTGTTTCTCGTCCGAATCTGTGCCAGACAATATCAAGTGGATTTAGGATTTTCTCCTTTTCTTCAAGGAAAATGATAGCAACAAACAATTAATAATTTAGAGAAGATTGATCTACTTCCCTTTATTGATGTGATGGTCTTATTCCCGCTTGAGGGTGTTCTGGTCGTGGCTTGTATGAGCTATGTGAATGATGCTGATGTTCGTAAGGTGCCTGCTTTAGAGGTCGGGTTTTCGTTTTGTCCAGACGTGTGTGTGTTTTGGTGTGTTAAGAAGTGATTGTGTGTTGTGCTCCGTCTCGTGGGTGTGTCGGGGCAGAAACATGAGGTGAATGTTTGGGGTTTTGGATGGAGTCTTGATGGCTTCTGGTGGTGGCGGCTTCTTTTTTTTATCTTTTTTTTTCTTACAACAGGTTCATCGACCTGCTCTGATACCATGTTGAATTTTATGTGTTGTGTTTCTCGATATTGTGTGTGTCATTGCAGGCTCATATTGGCCTATCTTTATACAAGTTGATCATCTAGTAATATGGTAAGTAGCCGTTATAGAGTAAGCTATGATCTTATCTCCCTAATTTTGTCATTCTGCCTTTGACCCTTGATCTTTGCCTGATTTGTAGCTTGTTCGAATATGGTAAGTACGGATGATTTCCATGATTGTCTCATTCTTCAACATTGACCTTTTGGTCCAATACTTATGAGAGTTTTGATGATTCCAAGTAATTATGTAAAATGTGCTCTATAACTTAGAAAACTCGACATGTATGTTTAAGTATGCAATAATATTCGACCGTGTATGTATAAATGTGAATTAATTATAAGTTGTCAAATATTTGTGATTATGTGCTTTACTGGAATATTTTTGTGATCATCTAGTTATGAATATCTCGCATGAATGGAATCTCCTATTGTGTTATACATTGTGCTGAAAATTGAAAATATGCTATCTGTTAAGAATCTGTTTATTTTAGGTAGAAAATCATGGAGATATTGCTCAGACTGAATCATGATTAATTGCTAACGAGTAAATCATTTTGAACACTTTCCCATGCGAAATTGCTTTCGAAAGTAATTGGTATATACACAGTAATTCCTATGCGATATCCTTATGTGACATATATGGATAGTCTATGAGATAAATGTAGAAAATATGTGATTTGCCGGGAATCGCTGTATTTTAGGAAATAAATCATGATATATCCGTTTGAATGCATCTAGTTCGACTTTAAAATGAGTGAATATATATCTTTCCTTGTGCAAGGTCTTAATTAAATTGAAAGAAAGTGATTGATTGAGTTTACTATGGATAAGATGTTGATCGGAACTATTTATGGAATATACTGAAACAGACGAGATCATTATACGTGAGAAATATGTTACGATTCAATTTACGTGAATATATGGAATAAATCGTGCAATCGGTAATATGACCGTATGAGTTAAATGCAAGAAATCTGCGCATCTCTTTGTATATCTTTTGTGTGTAACTTTCTATGTGAAGTGTAGAACTCGATTGACCTATAGATAGGACGATACTTTAAAGACAATGGTAACAACGAGACTGAGAAAAACAGAAGAACGAAATATTTTTTTTTAAGATTTAATTTTTGAATTTGTTATTATGTCTGAGCGATCACTTGTGAATTCCACGTTACCCTTGTGAGATATCACTGTAATTCCATTTTCATCCTCTCTTCGTACTTGTTGAGCGTCCTAGGAAATACGAGTGAACTATGTTTTCACGTGAAGGAAAGAATATGTTGGTTCGGGGGTCCTTCGGTAGCGAGCTGTGTCTAGTTTGTGGGTGGTGATTCCTTGGGAACGACGTGAGACAGCCTAATTGCGGCCTAGTGTTCATCGTGTTTCAATTGAGTAAGGGCGTTTCAATCATTATTGTGACAAAACAATGGTAAACAAAATAGTGATTGATTTAACTCTTAAGGAACAAACTTCAAGGAGATGACTAAACCCCGAATGTGGATATAATCTCTATAAAATCTCGGTCTCACAAATGTTTTCAAATAACCAGACGATTATCTTGGAACATTTTAGATATTTACAAGTAACTACCATATATATCATTATCTTCCTTCGAATCGTTTTATTTTCTTAAGGAAAAAGTTTTTTCAAGATAAAAGAAAAAAATAATTCTATAAGCCTATTTCACCCCTAGGTGATGTGTCCGAGAACGTTTTGATGGAGATCCTCTCCAGAGTACATCGGAAAACTCTAATAGCTTTCTAGTGCGTGTGCTGGATTTTCAACGATTTAGCGTCGTCTTCAAGCACGCACTTCACTGTTGTAAACGCTTCACCACACGTTGTGGTCATGATGCAACTGTCCACTCGGAATCTCCACCTTTTCGACTCCGAGTTCGATCCTCATATCCTCAAATCCTTCACGAAACTCCCATTTCGCATTCTTAATTTCAAATATCCATTTTACGTCGCTTCGATCAATTCGTGGCAACGGGTTGCTCTACCTAGAAATTTGGTGTGGTGGTGGTGAGCCCGTTTTCATTATATTCAATCCCTTGACGATCGAGTACGTCAGTGTTCCTGGTGGCTCTGTAGGAAATTATTCTGGGAGTCGATGGTTGGGTTCCCCCAAGACCGATGGATCACCACATTGACGTTAAAATCGACGAGGTTGGGTCTGGTTTGTGGGGAGCGGTCGAAGTTGGCCGCGGCATCACCTCTTTCGTCAAGGATAATGCCATTTTCTTTAATGGGGCTGCCTATATGTTTCCATCGGTGATGATAGTTTACTTTGATTTCGATAAGGACGAACTTGGGGAAATTACATTGCCTAGTGAATTGAGGTCCAACGCGTTGGTATCTTATCTACTGTATATAAACGTCGGAGTTTTATGAGGGTGTTTGTGCGTGCATGTTGGTTATCACCAATGCAGAAAGAAGTTTTGGAACACTTCGATTTGTGGGTCATGAGAGATGAGATTTGTTGGACCAAAGAGTTTGTAATAGACGATGATGCGTTGATTTCCAGTAGTCGTCCTTCTGCTTATTTGCGTCCTTTCAAGTTCTCAGCAGTGGTGAAATATTTGTGCTATGTGAGGGCCATGATTTGTACTCTTACCACCCCAAGCATAAAGATGTGAGATTTCTCGGGTTAAAAAAACTCCTGAAAGATCCTTACGTGTTCTTGACTGATTTTGTTCCTAGCTTTGTTTCCCTTAAAGAGATCAATTTTCGATCGATAATGGGATGGTGCAGCGAGGCTTATTTATATATATATATATATATATATATATATATATATATAACAATAAATATTAATATAATGTCATTGAATTCTTATCAAATAATGTGTAGAGACACATGATTCTTGGGTTCTATTTCTCTTAAATGAGAATAAACATGACTCTTAAACTAGCATAAATATGAGTCATAATAGAGCATGCATATGGCTCATGAATGAGCATGAATATGGCTCTTGAAAGACCATGAACATGGCTCTTCAATGAGGAGTCTCTTGAGTTGATTGATCACTCTATAAATTCTTCATTTCTCTTGCTCCCAAAACACATGAGGAAATTTGGAAGAGGTTGTTGAAACCTTTGAGCTACAAGAGAAAGTTCTTGAAATAGCTTTTTAGAGCAGTGAAGATTCTTCACGCCTCAACCTACACTTGATAATATAAGAGATATATTTCAACAGTCTAAAAAGCTATGGCGAACAATGATGGGTTCAAAAATCTGGACGACTTTCTCAACAACGATGAGGATGTTTTTGGTTCTCTTGATACCACGGAGACTCCATCAAATCCATTCTTGGTGAACCAAAATACCGATTTCAACCCAATGGCCACCATAGTGAAGTACCCGGATATCTCAAGAATCGAAGAGTTCCATGGTGCAAATTACAAGAGGTGGACGGAGAGGGTGTTCTCCTTGCTCGACATGCATGGTGTGGCATGGGTGCTCACGACTCCGCTCAACGAAGCCACCAACTTGATAAAATAGGAGCAAGTGAATAAGATTTGTAGGCATACTATAATCTCTACGCTTTCTAACTCTCTTTTTGACGTGTATGTGAGTTACAGAGATGCGAAAACAATATGAGACTCCATGTTGGAGAAATACACGGCCAAGGATGCCGTAAAACAAAAGTTTGCTTGTTCCGGCTTCTATCGGTGGGAGATGGTGGAAACTCGTGATGTTCAGAAGCAAATCAATGAGTATCTTCAACTTATTGAAGGTCTAACAATGGAGAATATCATTCTTCCCGAGGCATTTGCGGCCGAGTTGTTTCTTGAGAAATTACCTCCTTCTTGGAATGATTATAAGCAACAATTGAAGCACAAAAATAAGAAGATGGATTTGAATGAAATGATGAAACATACCATCATTGAGAATAAACACCAGATTCAAATCCGTGGGGTTTCGAAAGACTTTCAAACGAAAGCAAATCTTGTGGAGAAAAAGGATAAGAGATCCAAATTTCCTAAGAAAAACTTCTCAAAAGTTTCGAAGGGTGAGAGTTCACTCAAACCGGGGCCTTCTTCTATCAAAAAGATAAAGGGAGCATGTTTTGTTTGTGGCAAACATGGGCATTTTGCCGCGCAATGCCGAAAGAGGGCAACTATTGAGAATGAGAAGAATCCTCCAACTAAGAACAATGTTAATCTTGTTCAACGAGATGATCATGTAATAGTAGTAATGGTTTCGGAGGTAAACATGGTTTCTTCTTTATCACAAAGCTCGTGGATTGTGGACTCGGGTGCAACAAAGCACATTTGCGCAAACAATGAAGCCTTCATTGAGTATAAAGAGACTCAAGGAGAAGTTTACTTGGGCGACTCTCTAGCACCACACCAATTAGAGGTAAAGGAAAGGTGGAACTCAAAATTACTTCCAGGAAGGCAATCTCTTTAAGAGAGGTACTTCATGTCCCGAGAATTAGAGCAAATTTGGCGTCTATTTCCTTGCTTGATGAGGCCGGAGTCAAAGTCTCCTTTGAGAGTGGAAAGCTTATTCTTACTAAGAATATTGTATTCTTTGGAAAGGGTTATAAGTCCAATGGGCATTATGTACTCAATGTTGCTTCATATAATGATAATCCTTCTTCCGTTTATTTGCTTGACTCTTTCAATCTTTGGCATTCAAGATTGGGCCATGTAAGTAATGGTTACATGAAGAAGATGATAACTTTGGGAATCCTTAATAATGTTCGGATTGAAGACACAAACAAATGTGAAGTTTGTATAGAATCCAAACTAATTAAGAAGACATGTCACAATATTGAGAGAAAAACTCAACCCCTTGAGTTAATTCATAGTGACATATGAGATATGCATTCTTGCGAATCTAGAGGTGGAGATAAATATTATATCACCTTTATTGATGATTACTCTAGATATGCAAAAGTATATCTCCTTAGAAAAGAAATGAAGCTCGTGACAAGTTTATTATCTACAAAAATGAGGTAGAAAATCAACTTGAGATGAAAATTAAAATGTTAAAAACCGATAGATGTGGTGAATATATTGCCTTAGATTATTTTTGTGAAAATCATGGCATTATTCATGAGAGAACACCACCTTATTCACCTCAATCAAATGGCATAGCTGGGAGGAAAAATAGAATTCTCAAAGAAATGATGAGTGCCATGATGATTGAGTCAAGTGCTCACGAGAACTTGTGGGGTGAAGCGATTCTGACTGCTTGTTTTTTGCAAAATAGAATTCCGCACAAGAAAATTGGGAAAACTCCATATGAATTATGGAAAGGACATGCACCAAATATCAAATATTTAAAAATGTGGGGTGGTTGACAAATGTGTTACTAACCGAGCCAAAGAAGAGAAAAATTGGACCAAGAACTTGTGATTGCATGTTCATTGGTTATTCTCAAAATGCGGCAAACGATTCTTAGTAATCAAAAGTTAAGAAGTTGCTAAAGATACAATTATTGAGTCCAAAAATGTTGAGTTCTTTGAACATATATTTCCATCGAAAGAGAAAATGGGAAAGACTGATGATGAAGAGGAATTTTTCCAAAATCCTAATCCTATTGAGAGGATAGGTAAGAGAAGGAAAATTCCGAATACTTGTAGTGGAGACTACTACATGTACATGATAGATAGTGAACCAAAAACATATAATGAAGCGATATTATCGTCAGATTCCAAGAAATTGAAAGATAGCATAAAGACGGAGTTGGATTCTATCTTGAGTAACAACACTTGGGAATTGGTTGAATTACCGCCTGGTACAAAACCAGTTAGTAGCAAGTGGATATTTAAAAAGAAATATCTACCTGATGGGAGTGCTGAAAAATATAAAGCAAGATTAGTTGCTAGAGGATTTACACAAAAGGAAAATGTTGATTATTTTGATACATTTTCTCCTGTCACGAGAATAGCATCAATCCGTGTATTGATTGCAATGGCTGCCACTTACAATCTAGTGCATCAAATGGATGTAAAAACAGCTTTTCTAAATGGAGATTTAGAAGAAGAAATTTATATGTGGCAACCTGATGGTTGCATTGTGAAAGGACATGAACGTAAAGTGTGTAAATATCAGTATATGGTTTAAAACAAGCGCCAAAGCAATGGCATGAAAAATTAGATAACACACTAGAGAATGAAGGTTTCTCAGCTTCGATAGTTGATCGATGTGTGTATCTAAAAAGAGAGAATGACCATTATATAATCATTGCTCTTTATGCTAATGACATGCTGATTTTTGGCACTTGTTTGAGTGTAGTCAAGGCTACAAAAGAATTCTTATCAAAGAAATTCGATATGAAAGACTTGGGAGAATCCAAAGTCATTCTTGGTGTTCAAATTATAAGAAAGAAAATGGTATTTTATTGGTATAAGATCACTATGCAGAAAAAGTATTGAAAAGATTTGGATACTTTGATCTTAAACCATTATCGACTCCTTTTGATTCAAGTGTGCATCTTGAGAAAAATCGAGGTGCTCCAGAGGTACAAACTACTTATGCTCAATTAATCAGAAGCCTGTTGCATTTAGCAAATTTCACAAGGCCTGATTTGGCGTATGCAGTTTCATGGCTAAGAAGATATACTAAAAATCCTGGTGAAACGCATTGGAAAGTCATACTAAGATTATTGAGTTATATTAGAGGCACTGTAAATTATGATATTTTTTATAGTGGTTTTCCAGAAGTAATTGAAGGCTTCAGTGACGCAAATTGGATTTCAGATTCTGAAGATACGAAATCTACAAGTGGATATGTGTTCACTTTGAGAGGAGGAGCCGTGGCTTGGAGATCCTCTAGACAAACTTTAATTGCTCGTTCTACAATGAATTCAGAGTTCATTGCATTAGAACTTGCTTGTGTGAAAGCCGATTGGCTTAAAAATTTTATTAGTGACATTGCAATTGATAAGACGTACAATGGAAAAAATAAACATATTCGCTTAAGACACAATGTGATTAAGCAATTGTTGAAAAATGGGGTAATTTTTATTGATTACGTGAGGTCAGAGGTAAATTTGGCCGATCATCTAACTAAGGCCATAGGGAGACTCTTAATTGAGAAACAACGAGGGGTATGAGACTTGTGCCACTTGATCATTAGTGTGTGCGGATACCTAACCTTGATGAATGGAGATCCCATGAAAAATGTTCATATAGGTAAGAACGAAGCACATGTTAATGCTGGCTTATTCCCTAAAATTCCATACCTATGTTGTAGAGAAGCTCGAAATTTTAAGTGTAAGGTTGAGTTCGGCTCTTAATGAACAAAAGTCATATGTTGATGACTTAAGGAAATGAGTTCCTTAAATGTTTGTTCACCTATAAGAAAAGAGAGGTGTGGCCCGCCTCTATGGAAATAAGGCTACGTTTCCTAAAGCTTTTCTCGAAATTTAAAGGGATGCGCATGGTTAGAGAGGCGCCCAACCGCGTATGAAATGGAGATAGGAAAAACATCATGACTTTGCGACCTCTGTTTTACAATATGGTTGGTGGTTCATATAAAATTATTTTCACCACTTTCCTAGTGAATCAAGTCTCAATTGTCTAAGGTTATGGTTCATAGTTTGTTGAGAACACCATGACTTAAGTGTACTTTTTCCAGGGTGATCGGAAAATTTAACAAGAGTCCAATGAGTGGGAGATTGTTATATATATAACAATAAATATTAATATAATGTCATTGGATTCTTATCAAATAATATGTAGAGACACATGACTCTTGGGTTCCATTTCTCTTAAATGAGAATAAACATGACTCTTAAACTAGCATAAATATGAGTCATAGTAGAGCATGAATATGGCTCATGAATGAGCATGAATATGGCTCTTGAATGACAATGAATATGGCTCTTCAATGAGGAGTCTCTTGAGTTGATTGATCACTCTATAAATATTTCATTTCTCTTGCTCCCAAAACACATGAGGAAATTTGGAAAAGGTTGTTGAACCCTTTGAGCTACAAGAGAGAGTTCTTGAAATATTTTTTTAGGGCAGTGAAGATTCTTCACGCCTCAACTTACACTTGATAATATAAGAGATATATTCCATCACTTATCGAGGTATGGTGAGCTAAGTCAGGTTTCGTTCATGAATTACATGCCATATATGTCTGCAATACATTGGCTGAATATAATTGCTTTGAATATTTGTTCCTAAAGTATATTGCAGGTTTGTTGTGTCGGTAATGAGTGCATATAGTTTCAGACATTATGTTTTAGCCATATGGAGATTTAACGCGTTATCTTTCCTACGGCCATTGAGTTTTAGTGCTACCTTTTCTCATCAAGTGTAATGCCGACGAGTATCTCTCGATTCCAATAATATTATTATCAAGTTTTGACTTTGAAAGCTGCTGATAAAAATTAGACAGTGAAAGAAGCTGCATTATTCATTGCGTTTGACTTGTTTAGATTCAGAATGAATTAATAATTACTCTAAAAATAATATTTTTCTCTAGTTGCTTATTTTGGGTTAGGGACGGCGGTGATGGATTTCTAGTCGAAGTTCGACTGTTGAAGGTGTTGCAATATTATTCAAGTGCTGGTTTTGTTTCCCGCTAGCTAATTTGTTTCCCTTGATGATCGATCATCTTTTGATAGTGATCAAAGGTTTATTGAGGTACGCACGATGAGTAGAATAGAAAGGAAAACAACTAGTTTTCTTAATCCAAAGTATATTTGTTGATGTTAAGTGCGTCGTGATCCATGAATTGGCTTGAGATTTTAATGTTACATCCATAGAGAATAGACTATGAGCTAACTATATATGATTTTGATTATGGATGATTTGCGCAATGTCATCGAATTCATTAACCGAGGTTATAGAGGAGAATTGATTATTAATTACCAGAAGAAAAGAGTCGATATTGTTGGACTTTATCTTCTAATACTTTCAGCTTCTCTCAAAGTGTAATAACAGCTCTTGATGGCTATTCTCCATCCAAATTGGTGTTTTCTGACCTAATAACACTTCAATTGTAATTCATCTTTTGCAATTGTGTGTGCTGATGTTTCACAAATTTTACAATATGGCGAAATTCCCAAATGGATCTTCTGGCTTTAAATCCTATCAGGATTACCTTAGCTTGCAGATGTGTCATGTGTCCTTTCCCAGATTTCTTTGTTGGTTTTTTCATTTGTTGAATATTAGTTATTAAATGCTTTGGTCATATCATATCACGAAGCGAAATATATTTGCCCCGTTTGCTTTCCAAGATAAAGGCCCTATAATATAAATAATAACCTGTTTTTTAATGTTTCGGTTATTTTTTTGGCAGCCCAATATTGAATGAAGCCCGTTAAAATAAAACGGGCTTTGCAATAAATAGTCCGGGACAAACGGGTAAGATAAAAATAAAACAGGCTTAATAAATAATATTATGTCTTGGGCCTTATATGATGAATTATAACTAAGCGCTCCTCTCCAAAAATTTTATGTTTCCATTTTAAGGTAGGGTAATTCTATTGGCACCCCTATTTTTTCTATTTACACCCCTAGTTAATGAATTAGATCATTAAATACTTAAAATTGACCAAAAAATGATATATAATTAATTTCATATGTTAAATATGGTAAATTATTAACTACTAACCATGTTAAATATTTCCTACTACATTCTCTCTCATATTTATTATGTATAAATAAACAACTTTTCATAATTATTTACTTTTTAAATTCATATTATTTATTTTAGAATATCCATAATATAGAAATATTATATAATTTATATGTAATTGTATTTGATTAAAATATGTTATATTTAAAATATGAATATTTTTATTCAGCTAAGTAAAATATTAATAAGGAATATCATATTATTTTATTTATTATATGAATGTTTTATTATTTATATTATATGAAAATTATTCATTAAAACAAGTTAAATATAATATCATATATTTAAGTTACGTATAAATGTATTATTAATCTGTAACTATATAAATTAAATTAAGATATGAAGAAAAAAACCTAATGCTAGATTCAATGAAAAAACTATTAGTCGGTTGTACACGTTATGGATCAAAAAGTAAATCTTAATATAGATAAACAAAAAATTTAATATTTTTAAATTTAATATAATAATAAAAGGAGATATATAATGAAAAATAAATTCAATATAAAATAAACTATGCAATTAATGTTGTTGAATTATATGTAAAATAAATTAATATATAATTATTGTTGAATTCATGTGATAAATTAATAAGTTTTACAAATTTGATGTGTTAGGGGGTGTAAGAGGGGGTGTGAATAGTAGGACCCTTTAGAGTTCGTTTATTTGGAGAGATGAGTTTAGATAATATTAGTTTAAGTTGGGTTTATATAATGGGGGTTGAGTTTTTTTGGATGTTTGGTTGATGAGATTAAATAATGATGGTCAATATGTTTAGTAGATGGATTTAGATAATATTAGATTTAAATAAACAAAATTACAATTTTACCCCTTAAGCTAAAAAATGAGGAGAGAGGAAGAGGAGAAAAGGAGAGAGAAAGATAATAAGCGGGGAGAGAGAGGGGAGAAGACGAGAGAGAGGGGGGCGGGAGAGAGAGAGAGAGAGAGGGGGGGGGGGGAGGGAGGGAGAGAGAGAGGGAAGAGGAGAGAGAGAGAGAGAGAGATGAGAGAGAGAGGGGTTTAAATTAGTAAGGTTTATATAAAACTAATTAGTGAGTATAAAATAAAATGTGTGTTTGGTTAATGGGTCTAAATAAACACACATGGGTGTGTTTATTTAAAACTCTTGTACAATGATTTAAAGTTGGTATACGTAAACTCATAGTTTATATAAATCAATGAACAAAACACTTCAATATGGTATAAACTAACTTTAAAAAGGTCTAAACTCATGAACCAAACAAGGCCTATGAGGTATTAGGAGGGTATTAAATAAATCCTCTAACCAAACACACATTTAGCTAATCCTAACCCTCATAATCCCTCCTAATACCCCCAACCAAACACACTCTTAAGGTATTATGGTTAGAACTTTTTTTTTTACCGGAATGAGATTCGCACGTGAGCTTGAGATCGTCCTTGAAAGATATGACGCAAACACGGACTGCTACGACTCGATAAATAAACGAGATAAAAATAACACCTGACGCAAACCGGAAATGGATAGGATGCAATTTGGAGAATACGAATTGCGTGGGTTGGACACGACAAAAATGGGATATACCTATCTCCTTCGAATCACAACGAACGGTTTCCGAAATTCTATCCCATCGACCCGAACCGACCCTCAAACAACAATATTAGGACGACGCCTAACACCTTTGAATTACGGGCTGCGTTTGGACGAAAGTTTTGACGCCACAACTAGCTAATTGCACGAGAAAATACTAGTTGATAAGTCGACGGAATTGCGAAGCAAAACCAAGCTAATTTGCGAGAAACTAGCGAAAGAAAAATAAACTCACAAGGTTTATTAGAAAAAAATCAAAACTGTCTTTTTCACATGCCTAAACCGAAATATAAGAACAAGAAAAACAATGCTAGTAAATAAGCAACATAAAAGTACGAGCTTGATGACATGAGGTGGGACCTTTCATTCAAACGTTGCTTGCATGTTGCTTCATCTTCAAGTGCCTACAACTTCTCTCTTGGGCTCATTGGGCCTTCAGAAATTACAGCCACAAGGGGTTAAAATATTAGGGCTTGAGCTCATTTCGTTTCGACTCCGTTACTCCTAGTATGTTATAGCATTTGGCTTGGGCCTCCTTAGTTGGGTTGAGATCTTGGACAAAGGTTTGATGAATTAACCCGTTCAAGGCCTCTTCCATTTGTTTCTTTCTTGATCGCGTCATTGGCCCGGTGATGTTGTGAAGTGGGTCGTCGAGCGCTTTTATATTTTCTTGTCTAGCCGAGGTGGCACCCTCGCCATCGAGCGCACTTGCTTGTTTCGCATCAGAACCTTAACGTGTTTTCAAGTTTATAATTGTATTGGGGAGATTGTGCTGCCTAATTTTTAGTATATTCGAACTGATTCATCGCAATTTGAGATTGTTTATCGTTTTCTTACAATGTGATTTAGTTAATGACTATTATCTAGTTATAAGGCATGATGATATGATGGTACTCTACAAGGACTGTTTTACCAGAATTTGACCTTGCTCGAGTCTTATGTTCGTTTCAAGTTTATAATTATATTGCAGCCTCCCTCTTTTTATCTACATTCAACAAAATTGTTACGCTATTAAAGCTTTAAGATCGCAATTTTTCTCAAATAAAGCACTACAAGCAAGAAAGAAGGAAGAAACATGAACAAGTTTAAAAACACTCTTAACAAAGTTTTTAAGACACACAAGACTCCATCTGCAGAAATGCAGAGGATACTATCAAAATGCAACAAAAACAAACCAACCACTGCTGTAGATAAAAGGTGATCAAATGAATGCCCTTTTCTCCTCATGCAATCACGCAGATAAGATGCTTAATGGAACTCATTGCACCAAAGCTTGATCAATCGAAAGCTGATCTTTAAGGGGAAGAAAGCTCGGAGTAAGGAAAACGGGCTCCATATGATGTTTTAACTCGAGCCCAACAATTACATTCAAGCTTTTGTTACGGGGATCGTAGCACACCAAATTGTGGTTTCCTGATACCATCAGATAGATCCCGTTACGGAGAACACACAACGGCCTAATACGACCAGTAGACACGCCCTTGACGGGACCCACCGAACAATCTATAGAAAACTCTTTGCTCCACAGATCATCTCCATTTCTCATGACCCACAAATCGACCCGCTCCAAATGGGAGGAGCGCCCTCGGTACGCATTGAACCCCATGCATAAACGCTCTTTGAGAACACCGCAGCAACATGCGATGCATTTATCATCTATAAGTACTGTATTATTATTATTATCATAAACCGTAGGCAGTGCAATCTCCCCAATCTCTTCCTTATCGAAATCAAAGTAGAAAAGCATGAAGGACTCATCCAAATACCAAATCATATAGGCAACACCATTCAAGTACGCGGTGTCCCCGAGATACAGTTGGGGACTAAAGTAAGGCCCCGTTTCAACGTCTCTCCACAATCCCGACCCAACATCATGAACCTTAACACCGTAAGGCTCGTATGTAAATGCTTGGAAAACCCCCATCACCTTGTACCGATTACTGGCAACACAAAATCCAAAGAATAGAAGCTCAACCTCGAGATCCTTTTGCCTACCGAAATTCCAATGAGGAACCGTAATGTATTCATTCGTCAGGGGATTAAATATGATAGAGCTCGGATCCTCATTAAATTCCCCCGTTAGGTATAGCAACCCGTTGCACGAATTCCTCAGAGTGCGACTAAATGTATCATCACTCACCTCGGGTACATCTAACCTGAATTTCATCGAAAAATCAAACCCGCGGAGAAGATCCGCGTCGGGGTCGAACATGTGGAGGTAAGGAGTAGTGGGTTCGCTTTGGTTGTCTTCGAATCGTAGGACTATGGCGACAGGGCGTGGAGGGTACAGAGAATTGAAATGCGCGCTTGGAGAGGCCAAATTGTTGAAACATCTGCACACGCATTTGCAGACGAGGAGAGCTTTCAAAGGTAATCTTGATAAGATTTCGAGCAGAACATTTTCGGGAAGATCCGTGAGGGAATTCCTCCGTATCGCCAAGTTTTCGGTGCGATGATAGTTTTCATTAGGGTCCATGGCCAGTGATGGACAAATGATCAGCTGCTCCTGATATATATATATATATATATATATATATATATATATTCAGTTGTTCTACGAAACGTCTCCCTTAGATGTTGACACGTGTCAAAATCATAAGGGAGACGTGGTTGAGTAGGTAAGAAAACACCCATTTCGACAGCTACGCAAAAGTTGAAAATAGCCGTTACATAATTAATTTCTTAACATCTGCCATGTATTAGATTAGAAGATTAGACTGCTTAATGAGTATGGATCTAAAAATGGAGAGTGATAGCATCATGAGTTTGAGCATACATGTATCCTCTTCAACCTGTGAAACGTCTTAAATTAAAGAAGCATAATTTGAAACCAAGACTTAATCAGGTGCAGTGATTTTACTTCCTAAGCCCAGAGATTATCAAAATCCGAAATGATAATAACCATTCTTGTGCTTTCAAATTCTTTTTTCCTTCACACAACGCAGAGCATAAATGTGAACATGAAGGCAAAAAACTGGAGTAAGGACCCTGACCATTCGTAAGTCTTGAAATTTTGATAAGATAAAAGTATATTTAACACTTGATACTACTTGATTGGAAACGGTAAGAAATCAGATGCTTACTCGATTAATAATTATACCACGTACCTTTCGATCGGAACCCGGCAGATAGATCCCGACCCAGCCATCATTATTTATCCGCAATTACCACATGCAAAATAAAAAAATAATAGATACGCTCTTAAACGCAACATATACCTTACAATCCAGCTTAGTATGCCACTTGATATGCATCAGCATCTTTAGACGCGGAATCACCAAAGAAGTCTGATGAAAGAAGTTCAGAAAATATCAAACACAAACTTGAGATAATTCACAAAATACAAGCAGCTCTTACCAAGATCGCCGATGCTCTCGCCAATCATGAAGATGTTGAGATCTTTTTAACTACGTAGAAAACTTGATGAATTGTTATTCATAGATGGCTCATAAAAAATTCCAGGAACATGGCAATGCAAGTAGATGAAAAAGACATCGATGAAATAATACCCAGATGAGCATATCTCTTGAGGACACTATTACAAACACATTGATCAAACACTAACCAAGAAGAAAAATACAGTTTCGTTGAGCAAACACATAATGTACCACACCGTTTACAACATTGTTTCTGATGTATGGGGAGCATAATAACGGTGTTCGTATTTAATGGGGAGCATAATAAATTCCAAAGATTTCCAATATCAAAGCAGTGTGGAAGATGCATCCAAACACGAGGCTGATTGAAGATCTAGGAAAGGAATAAAGACTTGAAAAATATGCCCAACTTTATAGTATATGAAATGACAGCTGATGGTTTTTCCTTCACGGAAGCAGATGTCATTTAAATCAGATGAGACACATCATATAGTTGGACTCATAAGACCTTCTAAGATATAAACAAAACCGGCGGAAGAAAACAGGATTAAAGAATGCAAGACTCATACAAATTAAATATGCAAGCAAATATTTTTAGTAGCCATCTGTAGCCCCGCTCCCCATGCTACCAGAAAAATACAAAAAGCAGAGGATACTACTGATTATACCTTCAATGAAATTTTCTATTGATATTGCAAGAAGATGAAAGGATTCCTTTCAACTATAACTCAGCGGGAAATGCAAATATCATCAACCTCACGAGTATTGATACAAGCAAAATGTATAGATGCTATGCAAAATATTTCCCCAATATATATTCACTATTCCAATATATTCAAAAGTAACTCCAAGATAATACAAGAAAAATGCATTTCAATCTGAAATCAGGAAAATTCCGGGAAAGATGCACCATTCCAGTACAGAAGAAAAAACGAAAACGCTTAGTTGAAAACTTCCCGTGCACCATTTCAGAAAACTGCACCTAACTCGAATTCAGTCAAAACATTGTTTGAGAATGGATGAAGATCCTCCTTAATAACTTGCTCGCTATCGAAGGAATCAAGTGGTTCGTCTTCTTCAAAATCCGCCGAATTCAAAAGGTTGAACCCTAAATACTAAATCAATCCACTTAGAGATTGAGGAAAGGTTCTAACGCCGGCATTTGTGCTATCAAGATTCACGACACACTATAAAATAAATTGGAGCGTATATGCTCTGTATTGCAGCATCTCCTCAACCCAACTTTTATATATACCGTATCCGACCACACTGCATATTGTAAAAACTATGGTAGAAATAGTTCAATGGTACCCCAAATAAAAAATCAAAATACCTTATATATTTTCTCTCTCATTATTTCAACACATATTTGCATTTTTATCTCAAAATATGTCTTTCTATTTTTTAGTTTTCATTTATATTCGATATAATAGTAAAATATTGTTTTGAAAAGTTGTAAAAATTATGGCTAGTATTGAAAATTTATAAAAGTTGGTATGAAAGAAAATATTCCAGAACTATTATTTTGATTTTGAAAATGCATTGTTCGATTGGATAAGCATTACTGCATTTTGAGTTTGAGAATGTGTTTGCGTTTGAGAATTCGATTAGAGATGGTCTTAAAATCCTTTGAGAAAGCATAGCCAGTATTTATGTAGTTAGCACAACCTGTTATGCTTGTCAATGGGGTAAGGATTCCCCGTCTCCGCGGGATCCGCCTCGATTAGGACGGGGAATCCTCGATATTTTATCCCCGTGGGGCGGGGACAGGGATAGATTTTTCCCCGCGGGGATCCCCGCCCCGATCCCCGCTCCATTCCCCGTTATATTATAATATTTAATTAATATTTTTTATATCCAATTTATATTATTATAATATAAATATATTAAACTATAGTCTAAATAATATTAAAATATAGCTTAAATAATATAAATATATTAAAATATAGTTTAAATAATATATAAATAATATTAAAATATAATTTATATTATAAAAAGTATATATTTTAAAAAAAAATATTGCCGGGGCGGGGAATCCTCGAGGTGGATCCCCGCGGGAACGAGGATGGGGACGATTTTTCCCCCGATTGCCTCGTGGGGACGGGGACGGGGAATAGATCCCCGCCCCCGCCCCGCCCCGTTGACATCCCTACAGCCTGTGCAATTAAAAAAATTAATTTTAATATTACGCATTATTATTGTAAGATTTATTTTTAATAATAATAATAATTTGAAACCTTGTGTTCATTTTTGTGTGTTATGGAAAAGTTTTCTTGTTAGGATAGTGGGTGCTTTTTTTTTTTATGCAACTGATCGTCAAAATTGACAGATCAAATGACCGATACTATTTGGTCCTCGCTAATTATATAATGGAATAGATACATGAGATTTGTTGAATTGTTAATTTCAGTTGATATTTGTGTTCTTGTATTCCTCGGATGTAAAATAATCTAATGCTAGTGGTCGTACTTATAATATCCTCTACCAATTATTTTCGTTGGTTTATGAAAAAGAGATTAGTTTTTTTTTTTTTTTGTGTTTTCCTTTTGGTACGAAAGAAATTCATTACCACATAAAACCAAATTTCGCATGGTATTTTACCTCCTTCTGGCTAATAGTCCTATACATCAATATGTAGGAACAACTTGACACTTGAACTACAACGTTCTTATAATTAAGGTGTAAATCTTCAATTGTGCTCCAGTCAAATGTCACATACTGATAGTTCGATATCTGAGCTCACGGTTAATCACCTTCACGATATTAGCCTCTCCGATCCGCCCATTATCGTGAACTAGCTTATTCCTCCCTCTCTCTCTCTCTCTCTCTCCACAAATGGTATATTGCAGCCGTCATGGACGAGATCAAAAGTTTTTGTTTGACGTGCTTACCCTTGCCTAATTTATCGTCCAATTCCTCGAAATTCGAAGTTGGTATCGAGCCAATGTGACACCATCTGCTACACAAGTCTACTTATATAGACGAACAAGTGATCTAATGTTTCGAGATCCATGTTGCATAAAACACGTTGATCGTTCTCAATCTGGATACCCCATGCTATCAATAATCTATCATTTATTTGTATACATTCTCTAATGCATCATCAGCCACAATATAACATAATAATATTTAGGAACATTGAACATATTCCACACTGCAGTTGTATTATGTAGCACCGGTGTAGTTCTCGTCAGTGCATGCATGCATTCCATTTTTAAATAGATGCTTGATCTTGTTTATATTTCACCAATGCAAACTACTACTGTCTACGGGTGGTTTTGTAATCTCAAATAATTCATCCCCCCTTATATAAATTTCAATCACCCATTTATCCATAGTGCATCAGCTTTACTAACTACATGCTAGATCTGTTTACCAATACTCAGCATTGTTCTATTCGCCACAATTCTTATGTTCATTGCTCTTTATCTTCCTGCAGACCTGAAATCCTACTTCGCTCTTGGTTTCACCATCATTTGTCCCCCAATAAGAAATTCCTACGGATTCTATCCATTACGAGTACATGGTAGATTGCACAACATTTATTAATGTGCATCTTCATGTGTAAGATATGGTTCGATATGTCCACCTTTTGATATTTTTCACAATCTAACCGATTACAAGTCATGTTTGTGGAGTATGCAATAAGAATAATTTTGACTCCCCTACCACCCACTTGGATGTAATCCAATTCCTACGGTTTTTTCATTTTCAATTTAAAATCTTTTAGTACATGACATTATAATAGAATTTTAATTTTATTATTTTATTTATTAAATATTTATAAAGAAATGATTAAAAATAAATAAAAAAAGTGAAGGATAAAATGATCTGCCATGCCATATCTGCTCTCATCAATTACAAAATAAATACAATAGATTAAGGGTTTCAATGTGTGACTATATTAGAATTAGCACAAAACACAAACGGCGCAGTCGCACAACCATCGTTTTCTCACAAAATGTCCCAAATCACCCGTCGCACCAGAAGTTCGACGAAATGGAGGAATTCGCTCGCAGATCTACCCGAGAACGTGCTGATGGAGATTCTCTCCGGACTACCCTGGCAAACCCTATTAGCTTGCAAGTGTGTATGCAGGATTTTCAACGATCTAGCGTCTTCAATCACGCCTACGAACGCTTCACCCGCCGTGGTCATGATTCGACAGCCCACTCGGAATCTCCACATTTTCGATCCTGAAGTCGATCCTCCGATCCCGCGACGCCGCAGCCTCAAGTCCTTCACGAAATTCGCATTTCGTGTACCAAAATTCAACGATCCATCTCTCATCAATTTGGTGAATTCGTGCAACGGGTTGCTCTACCTTGACAGCAGGTGCTCTAATGAGCCGGATTCCATCATATTCAATCCCATGTCGAACGAATACGTAAGTGTGCCTTGTTGTGGCTCTGTAGAAAGATCTGTTGGGATTCAGTGCCCTTTCTAATAAGTACAAGCTATTGAGCATTTCCCCTGCACCGAGGGATTACCACTTTGATGTGAAAATCCACGAGGTTGGGTCAGGTTTGTGGAGAGACGTCGAAACGGGGCATAGTATCAGCTCAGTCTCTGTCGCCACTTACTTGAACGGTGCTGCATATATGTTTTCAAAGGGGACGGTTCTTTCCTTTGATTTCGATAAGGAAGAGCTTGGGAAAATTGCATTGCCTCCTAGTGAATTTAGGTCACACACCGTGGGATCGATGGACATTGGAGTTTTAGGAGGTTGTTTGTGCGTGTATGTCAATCGTTGCAAATGCGAAAATAATAACTCTATGAAATGGTTGCGCTCCGATTTGTGGGTCATGAGAGATGAGACTTCTTGGACCAAAGAGTTTGTAATAGACAATGATGCGTTGATTTCCAGTCTTCGTCCTTCTGCTAATTTGCGCCCTTTTCAAGTTCTCAGCAGTGGTGAAATACTTGTGCTCTGTGAGGGCCATGATTTGTTCTCTTACCACCCCAAGCATAGAAATGTGAGGTTTCTCGGGTTAAAAAAACTCCTGAAAGATCCTTACGTGTTCTTGAATAATTTTGTTCCTAGCTTTGTTTCCCTTAAAGATCAGCTTTCGATCGATAATGGGATGGTGCAACGAGGCTTATCGAGGTATGGTGAGCTAAGTTAGGTTTCGCTCGTGAATTACTTGCCATATATGTCTGCTATACATTTTGCTTATGGCTGAATATAATTGCTTCGAATATTTGTTCCTAAAGTATATTGCAGGTTTGTTGTGTCGGTAATGAGTGCATATTGTTTCATTATGTAGCCACGGAGATTTAACGCGTTATCTTTCCTACCGCCAAGTTTCAATGCTAACTTTTCTCATCAAGTGTAATGCCGATGAGTATCTTTATCTCGATATTTGAAGTAGTTCCAATAATATTGTTATCAGGTTTTGACATTAAAAGCTGCTTACAAAAAAATAGATAGTGAAAGAAGCTGCATTATTCATTACATGCGCCTTCTAGGTTTTCTTGTGTTTGTCTATACCTCCTATTGGTTTGATTTTTTTAGATTGAGAATGAATTTATAAATACTCGAAAAATAATATTTTTCTTGTGTTGCTTATTTAGGTTTGGGGACGACGATGATGGGTTTTAATAATTGAAGTTCGTCTGCTGAAGTGTGGGTAGTTCTAGGATTGAAACTGGTAAAGGAATATTCAACTGCTACTCCTCGTTTCAAGCTAGCCAGATTTATTGACGTTTGAATGATGAGTAGGAAGGAAAAGAATCCAAACTATATTTGCTGATGTATTTATTGATCCATGAATTGACTTGGGATTTTAACGTTAGCTAATCGATTCAATTCAATCCCTTGATATAGAATAGAATATGAGCTATGTGATTTTGATTCTTGATGACTTGCGCGGTGCTTGTTTAACGCACAGAAATAAGCCGATGTTATAGCGGAGAAACATATACCAAGTAAGGAAAAATGAATGGATATTGCTGGACATTTGTGTAGTTACCTAGTCTTCCAATAGATAGCTGAGGTTTAGGAATTGTTATGTATCAGCTATATTCAGTTGTCAATGGCTTCAGAATCATTGTTTTTTTGTTTTAACGTACAGAAGACGCACTATTCATTACATTGGCGTTTTTTATTTTGTCTACCTACTTTTTTTTTCTATTAGAATTTTCACCAAAGCGATGTAGTATTTCTTGCAGACATCATAATAACATGATACCTAAGGCTCTGATCTATTCATCATCTTCGCCTTAATTGGTGCAATGGTGGTTTCGTGGTTGTGGTTGCATAACGCATTGGCTGCTATTTTCAAGAGGCTGACAACTGATTGTTTAAGTGGTAATACTACACATATATGATGTGTGTTTGTCGGTTCAATGTTGTATTTTTTTATATTTCTCTCACTTTTATGCGCTAACGAACTGTTTCCGGGATTTGTTGGATTCTTGGATTCATGTAACAGTAGTTGTTCGAGTTCTTCGATTGTATTTTTTTTTATTTCGTAATACAATGTTTTGCGATGATAATCAGTTAAATCAACTCTATGTGTGTTTTCAGTCTTCCACAGCTGTCAAAATGAGTCCTTTCTTACAACGGGAGTAGCAGCTGTTATGTGTCTCATCTGCACTGTTGGGTGTTTAATTTCCAAGTCAGTGACCCGAAATGATATTTGTCCAATCAAGAACGATGGAGATATTGCCTGAATTCACGACTCTTGAGGATTTTTGGGATAGGTAAGTTGGCTACTCTTCTAATATGTTCTTTTGTAATGTTTATAATCAGTTTGTGACTGCAATTGTGTTTAAATATTCTTTCAGTTTGCCCCTTTTTATGGTCTTCAAATGTTTCTTGGGATTGTTGTATTTCTCACCAACAGCTAACTAATAGATGTATAGACAATATTAGGATTATGAGTTTTGCTTTCATCTTCTTCTGGTTATGGGAAGTTTAAGTAAACAGTGTTCTTTGCTTTGTGAGAAATCCACCACAGTTCTTGAGAGGCATTTGGAATATTCGGAGTGGGATAAGAACATGAGACACTGAACTCCGGGGAAATTATAAGATTGAGTCACTTAGTATACTAGTTTTTGTTTCTAGGTCACTATGTTTGCTAATTGCGAAAATAGGTCACTAACTTTGTATGTCGTAACAAAATTGGGTAACTCGATCAAATTTTCGACAAAAAAATCGCCGAAAATTCGACGTGGCAGCCACATGGCCGCTGACATGTCATGAGTCACGTCGGATTTTCGGTGATTTTTGTTGAAAATTTGATCGAGTTACCCATTACGACATACAAAGTCAGTGATCTATTTTTGCAATTAGCAAACATAGTGACCTAAAAACGAAAATTAGTATACTCAATTATCCATTTTTATAATTTTGCCCACTAAACTCCCGACGACCCCTCTTTGGAGCACTGAATATAGATTCGTGAAAATGCTTGGATGATATCTGATGAAAGGGGAAATTCCTTATCAGTACCGTTTCAAGTTTCAAATTCCTCTTAAATACCCCTCGAAGATTTTCTTCCTGTTAGGTACCGATCTGTAAGAAATTGTGTGTTCAGTACCCCAAATATTGAAAAGACGAAAATAACCTTTCTTCACAGATATAGAAAAGCTTCCAGATTATTATATCATCACTTGTGCATATTATACCAACAAAACATGTAATTGTACCAAGAGTTAATGACATAATTTTACCATGAAACACAGATATTTTACCAAGTGTTTGCGATATTCTACCAAATAAAATTTAACATTATTATACCAACTCATATCAGTATTGTATCGACAAATAGGGGTATTTTAATTTTATCATACGAATTGATTTTCACACAGTATACCATAATAGGAGGCTATTATACCGGGAAAAAGGTATATTATTCCAATAAAAATATTGAAACAATTATACCAAAAAACCCGATTATACCAACAGTTTCGGTTATTACACAACTGATGGACCTAGTTACACAAATAAAGGACGTATATATACTAAATTAGTACTTATCATACCAACCCACACGACTATTAGACAGCTAAAGGACTTAATTATACTAATACCAGTTTTTTATCAATCCGTATTAAATCTACTGATCGGAGGTTTTCAATTTATTAAAAGAATAAAAGATTAGACCAAATTATTCATGAATCATACCAATAGTTCCGAACCAACATATTCAGTTCTAATTTAGTAACTTTCCAACCAATTCCCGAATATTATACGAAATATTTTTTCGGCTATTATACCAACAAAAGTCATAATTATACTAGTACATGTAGAATAACCCAAGAAAATGGAAATTATACCAGTTGCGGCAAACTATTATACCAGCACTCCTAATGATACTACCAACAAACTCAATTATCATTTTATCATATTCCAACCAATTCCTACTATTATACCAACAATGTCCGTTTTTTGTACTAAGAGATGTGGCTATTATACGAACAATGACTAAACGATTGTTGTACGGTATTTTACCAAGAAAGGAGCTAATTATACTAACATCAGTATTTATCTTACCAATATAAAAAAATTACGAAAAATTTGTGCTGTTACAAGGTTTTTTGATACACAACAAAAGCAAAAGTTATACTATTTTTTTTAAACAAATATACCAATAATTCTGATTATTGTACCCATAAACTCAATTATCATTATATTATGATTTCGTCCAATGACGATTATACCAACAAGAACCGATATTATACCAACAAATATGCTTATTATACTCGAGCTACACTACATAGATATTATACCAACATCTTTGGTTATTATGCCAACATTGGTGACTATATCAGAAATAACAGTTATTATACCAACATAGGTAGCTATTATACCATCAAAGTTTTTACAAAAAAAATGATATACATCAAAATAGCATCACATACCACAGCAAATATCGGTCACAAAAATATCTATACATCAAAATAACATCACATACCAAAACAAATAGCTGCAGAAATTATAATTCAATTGTGTCCCGAAGTTATCTACGGTTACATTTACGTCCCGATGGGCTCTTTGCAGGATCTACGATTGTGACCCAATCTTTTGCATCGACCACACTTTACCGACCGAACTTCAGTCTGCGATGGGATTCTGACTGACCTTCGACGACCCGGCGGATGGCGAACATCTGAGGCATTGATAGCGTCACTCCCCGAGGCTTTATCTATGTCGCGGGTAGGAATTGGATACAAGACAGGCATGTATGCCTCTTTGTACAAGTGAACACCATATAAGGCATCACAGAAATCGTAGGGCGACATTTGTAAGGAGCTGATGCAAGCACTTGCTTACAAGGGATGCCCTCAATCTGCTACCATCCACAAGAGCATGTCCTGCCTATCAAGTCCACAACATAAGTACTACCTTCATCGGCCACCTCAAAAATGTGTCCGCACGACTGCTCAACACGTAACTTCCGAGCTCCTTTAATCTTCGTACTGAGCTTCTTCTCTGGAGAAATGCATAGTATTCCAGTCAATTTAACTGACTCCTCTCTTCTTGTGCTCATCGTCACCATAATATTTCTGCGGATCTGATCAACCAACCCGAGTACGGGCAAGAATCTGGCGGATTTTACCCAATTATTCTACGACTCAGCAGCATTGTTGTTCATCACACCCCAACGCATGCTCGGAAAGATTGCGTTAGCCCAATGATCTGGCTTGGAGTTATTTATGAAGAGGGCAACATGCTCCTTGAATTTCTCCAAAATTTGATTGATATTTGTGATAAAACCATGTCGCGTCGGAGAGTACGCAACTGCTTTGAACACTAATTTCCACTTCGCTGTTTCTTTATACGAGTGCTTAATCACCACCTCCGTCTTAAATTATCGACTAGGTGCCGTAGACAATAAGCATGATTACTTCCATTGAAAATGAGTGGGGCATTAATGAGACCCTTTTGACGGTCTGAAAAGAATGTAAACCGTGTGTGATCCTCATCTCCATGATATCTGAAAACATCACGTAGTTTTCTGCAGAACCACTCCCAATTGTCGTCGTTCTCATTATCAACAATTGCATTTGCTATGGTGAACAAACCGTCGTTTGCATCCTTCGATGTAGCACCAAGCAACGTCCTTGCATTTACTTTTGATGTGCGTCCCATCCAAGAATATTATTGGCCTGCATCCTCTAAGAAATCCAACAGCACAAGCTGCAAAACTTATGAAAAGCCTGCGGAATTTATTCAATTCTGTGTAGACCTCACAATCCGCAAAGCTGCCTGGATTAGTTTCCCTCACTTTGCGGCAATACCAACCGAGTTTCTCGTACGACCCACCTCACCGCCATGTATTTGGTGAATGGCTTTCTCTCGGCCTTCCCATGCTCTTCGATATGGAATTTCGACTCCGTATTCTTCGAGGATGTCCCGCTTCAAATTGCAGGCTTTATAGAGCGGATCACTACGCAATTTCTGTTTGACTAACCCAGCAACCCATTCTCTATCCGCTTGGGGATGGTCTCTCGACAACAAATTTGAACTTCCACAACTATGTTCAAGATTGCAACTGCGTATTGCAAACTTGTTGTCACTCTTTCTGTGAGCCGCACATATTCGCTACGTACAACTATCGACCTTGCATTTTGCTACCACTTTACGAGATTGATTCCTAAAAAAAAAGTAATCCTTACCCCTCGAAATCGAATATTTTTTTAGTTTGCTTCGAAATTGGATAGCTAGCTGTCCAGAACCAGAAATTAGCCCTAACCAATCTGCATTTCTCTCCACGTCTAACTCTTGTGGGGCATCGTCGTCTAGCCCAACCTGCACTGGGATACTTTCTGAGCTCTGACCGGAGTCGGTTTCGATCAATAATCGTATCAACGGATTTCCAAATATTAGATGAACTGCGAACATGTTGGCCAAATCTTCATCGTTGAGTACGTTAGTTATCGAGCAAGTGTCTGGCATTTTGTATCTGTAAGTAGCTTGGTTAATCTATAACGTGGGCCACCTAGTGTAGAACAATTGTTGTATGTTGTGGTGTCAAATTTTGATGAACTGAAAACACATAATCTTCATTGTTGAATGTACAAAGGCATAAATGATGGTCGTGATTGTTCATTTTGGGTAGTAATTGCATATTAATTAGGCTGCAGACGAGGTATCGAGGTTTCGGGATTAAATGTTCATTTTGGGGATTCCAGATCGTGCTGGGCGGGATTTTTTTCAGAATGAGCGGGATAAAAATTAGAAGATTGTGTTGAACGCCAATATTTTGTGGTATCATCTCATCCTGTAATGGTATAATAAAAAGTAGTATTGGTATAATTATAAGTAGTACATGTCGAGTTGTAAAGAAACAGTATAATATTTAATTGAAAATGTATAATATGCATACTAGTTGGTATAATAAACAGTGACATTGGTATAATAAAAGCGTTTATTGGTATAATAACCAGAAATAGGCTAATTGTTAAATGATTTTGGCGTATTACTGTTCAAAACCAACCATTAAACTTAAAAAACATGTATAATAATTGGTATAATAGCATAACAATCATAAACCTCATATTTGTATAAACTAAAGTTGTACTTAGACAAGGTTTAGAAAAACAAATAATAGTCGTAATAACATAAACCACACTTATACATAAAAGTTATAATGAATCATTGTCGTGTATAAGAGGTGGAATGATAAAACTTCAATATGCAACATTTGTCAACATGTTAGTTGGTATACTATTCAACATTTGTCAACATGTTAGTTGATATAATATAAACCTCAATATTCACATAAAACCTCAATATTCAACCTAACAATGAATCACTGTAATTGTCACGTATCATTGGTACTAATGACATAAACCACAAAAATTTCAATATTAAACGTTTCTTGTACGATCGCCCCATTAGTTGGTATAGTATTAGCGCTATGTGGTATAATAGTTAAGTGAATCGGCACATACTTTAAGCAAAATATTCAAAACATTGTTGTCAATATGTCAAAACACTTACAGCCTTAAAACTTCAGTCACACCACTACTTACTATCTTAATACATTGAACAACTAACTATTGGCCACTGATAGAATCCCGGATGCGATGATGGCACGGAATTCAATAACATCCCCGACTACGTCAACGAAATTCAATAACATCTCCGACTACGTCCACGTAATCCCAACCAGCGACGGTATCCTTCAAGAATGCGTCAGCCCACATGAAAACAAGCGTGCCGCAGTCAACGTTATTCTTAGTATCCAACTTCCAACCATTCCGATGATTTATATATTGCGCAAACAACGTGGCCTGAACGAGTGAACATAATAAGATATCGGGCCGCCGTTGTATATACATGCATAACTCTAAAATATTCACTTACGCAGAGCTCACTTTCTGACCGATATCGGGGACTTTGCAACGAGCTGTAATGACGGAAGATCTTCTCATGTGGAAGGAAGACCAACATATCCCAGTGGAATTCGCTGTTAATTGGCACAACCACCGCCCTCGATCCATTCAACACGCGATTTTGCAGCTGCTGCAACTGAGTTGCAACCTGCGATAACAGCTTGTTATCCCACAAAAGGCGCTTCACTTCTTTCTCGGGAAATCGACGATTGTTTCGCTGCCGAAAAAGTTGCAGGAAATTGCTCTGCAAAGATGAAAATCAATTCACAACTATCAATTAAATAAATCAACTTCAGAACATGCTATCAATAAAGAGAGATACACTTACCGCCACATACGTGCTGAGAAACTAAACTACACCGAACGTTGTTCTGCGCTTTGTAAGGCTGTGACTTGATGTAGTAGAACCATGCATCAATAATGTCACCTCGTATGGGCTCGCCCATCAATAGATTAACGAGTAGCTCTCCGGTGACTTGCGCCGACGAATTTGCAAACACAGTTGTCATGCACATAAATGTTGAATAAGAATCGTAAAATCAGTATTATAAACAAGATAGCATTAAATAAAACTTACGTGAAATCTGCTCGGTCAAAAAAATCATCAACCAATATTCTCTTATCCCCGTCCAAACTGTTTCTGCCGGGATAATCCCTCGACATATGATATTTGTGCATCAGCTCGACTTTCTTTGTTTCGTGTTGTTCTTTCTCTCTCATCAGCTCCTCTTCATCTTCTTCAGAATCAATTTCAATCAACTTTTCCTATAGAAATAAATTGGTCAATTAAACAACTAAATTTAACTAAACTAATGGTTAAATAATAAAAAAACTTATTTTACCTTTCCCTTTCTCGTACGTGTAGTTTTCTTCCCAGGTGTTGTGGATCCGGGCGGCGTCATAAATAACGAATCCCTTTTCGGCTTCATGTCCCGCCTTCCTACCACATCATCGGCTATAGAGCTCTTCAAACCCCCCGATTCCGCTTTCTTCTTTGGAAAACTACACCATAGCGACCGCCGGTTGATTTGGCGTCCTTCTGTATTCTTTTTTCGCTGCCGCAATCTTCTCCTCCCGCACCTATATTACCACACGCAGCATTATCGTGTCCTCCCATATCACCGACAGCCTTATCTTGTCCCCTGAGATCTGGGGACATGCTGGCCTCTACTGCATTATCATCGGCAGCCTTATCTTGTCCCCCAATATCTGGGGACATGTTGAACCATGCTACGTCCTCATCGACATCCCTGAATTTTCCTCCAATCTCCAGGGGCTGACTCACCATTGCTTCCGAAATAGGGACTTCAATTAGTCCACTATCATTCCCCGCATTTTCTTCTTCGTTGTTCTCCTCATCGTCCGTCTCTTCCCTCACAACACCACCACCCCTTAGCTCCGCAATGGTGTCTTCCAACTCGTCATTATTGGCCCTTAATTGTTCGATCTCTCTTAGAAGCATTGCCTCATCAGGACGCCGTTGTGTTATTATATCTTCGACCGTCCTTGGCTTCATCACAAAAATTGCCTCTTCGTCCGATGGAAATATTTCAAGTATTTGATGCGGCTCCAATGCATCGAACTGCTCCTCCACATCCTTTAATTTCGGTCGGCTCATCGGATCTTGCCACCTTAGACATCGAGGAACCTCAGCCAGACCGCACTTCTTCCCCAACGAGGGACAATGTTTGAAAACCCAAATCTGACCATTGACGAAAAATTACACATTAGTAAAATCTGCAGGTCTTCAACAAAAACAAAAGCAATGCCAATAACTTACCAACAAACCGTACAAGCATCCCTCCACGTACGTTCTATTTGATCGCAGCGACTTCACCAAAAACTGGTGCACTGCTGCACCCCAAGCGAAACCTCCAATCCCCCTCAAATTGTCCACATAAGGGAGGAGGTACGACGGCAAATTGTAGGTCGAAGTCGGAAACAAAATACAACTAAATACATACAATATGTACAGACGCACAAAATCATCATTTTTCTAATGCACTTGAAATGTCAGACCTAGTAAGAGTGTATGTCTTTCGCTCTCCGAAACAACGTCATAGGAAAGACATATTCTTGTTAAACACTATGTTCTCTACTACAGGCTCTCCCTCACATCTCAATCCTAGAAACATCGAAAATGCTTGTTTTTTAAATGGAATTACAGAATCCATTCCAAACCTAAACATGGAAAAATCTTCACTAAACCTACCTAACACCCCTTCTAAATGACCCTGAGGTATTTCCATACGGGGTACATTCAAAAAATGAGAAAATGGACACCTACTTACAGCCCGCTTGTGATCCTCGCTGGTTGTCTTCAAAACGTTGTCCATATGGTCCCGAAAACAGTGCACATAACAGCGAGTTCTTTTACTTGAAACATCATGCCGCCTCTGCTTCTTGTTACAGTCTGTTCGGTGTTCTTCTTCTTACCCATTTTTGTTTGTCACTGAGTGAAAAATAGACGAAACAACTTATTACCAAGTCGACGAAAAATTTACCCAAATCCCCGAAAAAAACCACTGAATCAAAAAAACCACGAAAATATGTCAAACCTGAATTTCTTAAACTCCATCAAGCAAGGAAAAACCGATAGTCGAGAGGTTCTTCAGTAAAAGCTCTCGAATGAGTGTAATCGAAGGAATGGGTAATTTACGGAATAGATTGTAGGGTTTTGGTTCGTTTTATAGGAATTTGTTTTAATTTGTTATCGGGAAATGTAAATATTACGTATAATACCAATCTATAATGGTATAATAGTTCTTTTTGTTGGTTTTCAATAAATGTACTACCGAGTATTCCGTGTAATACCGATCTCAAAAGTATGTTTTGGTGTGTTATATATTTCTATTGAAATAATTAGGTTCTTTATTGATATAATAAATTGGAAGTACTGGTATAATTCTCTGAACAGATTGGTATAATTTTGAACACTGCATTTTCTTATGGTATGATAATTACCGATGTTAGTATAAATTGTTCATTTGTTGATATAATAAAAGTGTATAAGTATGATTTATTACCTGTATTAGTATAGTTAATTCATTTGTTGGTATAATAACCCTAAACAAGCCATTCAGTATTTTTTGGTATAAAAGCATAATAGTCGGTCTAATTGCAATATTTGTTGGTAATATTAATGGTAAAATTCGATCAGTAATTCTTGGTATAATAAAATGGTCTATTGGTACAATACTATGTTGCGTACTTCGAGTACAATATCCGACGTAGTTAGTATAATACCAACTTTTGTTGGTATAATAGACATAAATCGGATTGAAAAATAATAATACAATAATTGAGTTCGTTGGTTTAATAATCGCGTTTATTGGTATAATTGTTTGTAGAACTTGTTGGTATAATTTACAGTTTTCCTGGTATAAAGCCTTCTGTTACCGTATAATGTACGAAAATAACTCCGTATGATAAAATTATAATACCCCTATTTATTGGTATAATACTGACAACAGTTGGTATAATAATGTTAAATCCTATTTGGTAGAATACCGGGAACAAGTGGTATAATATCAGTGTTTCTTGGTAGAATTATGCAAATATCTCTTGGTACAATTATATGTTTTCTAGATATAATCTTGCGTGAGTGATTATATAATAATCTGGAAGCTTTTCTGAATCTATTAGAAAGGCTATTTTCGTCTTTTCATCGTTTTGGGGTACTGAAGACACAATTTATCACAGATCGGTATCTAACAGGAAGAAAATATTCGAGGGGTATTTAAGAGGAATTTGAAATTTGAAACGGTACGGATAAGGAATTTCCCCATGATGAAATGAATGCATCATTTTTCATCTTCGTTATCACTTTTGTTGCCCCCCTTTATTGGTGAGAAATCGTGGAAACCTCGTGCTAAGCCATTGAAGTCTAATGATTCTTAATATGTGGGATCCCATGAAGAACATAATCTTTTTTTTTTTATTTTGCCAAAACCGTCGACTAACATAATCGAAAGTAGATTTAAGAGAGTTAAATCTAAAGAAACTCCAAGAAACATCAGTCAAAAATTCAAGTTCCGGGACAAAAGGGAGCTGTGGAGAGGAAAAAGAAGCATTTGGAAGTATTGAAGCTAATCTAGTTCTGATGAACTAATTAGCTTTTCTTTTTTAAGGTCCAAATTTGTTGTTTGTCTTCCGACACCGAATTACCTTTATGAAAACCTCCAAATTCGTTTGGCCGTGGAGTAATAAGAATAATCAAATCTTTGAAGAAGTATGGACATAATTAGATGGCCGTACCTCTTGCAGACATAATAAAATCATGATACTTAATCGAGTTAAGTAATATAACTATGTAAATACTCTAAGTAATCGTAGTCTTAATTTTCAGCATGGAAAACTAATTATCGTGTTGAAGATTAGTATGTGATAAATGATGGTTATATTGCACTTGTCTGGTTAACTACTCGGGACTCTCTATGCACAAACTATTTGATAAAGAATTATAAATTAAAGCACACAAATATATAATGGAGATTATGATAGCGTATAGACCCGAAATGAAACATATTATGGATAGCGTTTGTGTCATTAACGTTTCATATGTGTTTGAATTCTATAAAATGAGATGCTCACTTAGACATGCATATTTGTTAGTATTGTCCAATGTTAGCCGTAAATGTTACATATAGCGTTGCAACATGCGTGGCTAGTGCAATGGATTATATTCATCAAGAATATTTTGTTTTTCTATATTTGAGCGATAATATTCATGGACCACTTAGAATACACATTTAAAATTCTTAAACCTACGTATCAAACAAGCACTTAGAGGTAAAATTACAGTGGTTTTGATATTTTTTTATCTAAAATGTGACCAAAATAGATCAATGACTTCATATATCGGAGGACGATTGGATTTCGATCATTCTTTTAGAAAAAATAAGTTGAAATTCATCTTCTTGAAGGCAAAAATCACCTTTTCATACATTTCTTACTACTTATTTTGTGGAAAAAGACTTCGGAACCCCAAATTTGCTTCCCTGTCAAATATGTTGATAAAACAAAATAAAATCAACCTTGTGAGTGGCCTAAATTCTTGTGGAATATGTTGATAAAACAAAATAAAAATGATAAGCAATCTGCTAGGATGCCACCACATAAGCACGATCCGATGGAACGTGTCACACCCCGACCCACATCGAAGGTGCGATAGCCGCCGCGTTTATAAATAAACGCAAGGCTCGATATCAACTCAAACTACGAACGAATCACACGATAGAAAGAAAATGAAAACTCGATGAAACATATTATACTTGATATCAAAGGAGTTGTACAAAGTACGGAATATCTCGACATATCGATCAACGAAGGAACTAATGTACAGACAAAATTTCTTCCAAAATATTCCCGCCAATGGATCCAACACCAACTGAAGATATTGTACCCAACAAGGAACGATGATCGCAAAAAGGAAACATCCGGTCAAAAGATATCAACAACCTAGAAGAAATATATATATATATATGTATATATATATATGTATATATATATACGAGTTAACAAACCACTAGCTCAGTGAGAAGATAATACGAACACACATTTCCTCATAAAATGCGTGTCCTCAACGATGATACCACAACAAATTAAATATATCGACCATCTCCTTTATATGATACAATTTTCACTACTCATACGGGACAAGTACAACAATTAACTATCACTAGAAATACCCAGTACGACAACAAAATCCACATAATCACATAAATGACGCGTGAGTGGCCATTACCTCCCTCGAACTGAGCTCCCCGTCGAGAGTCAGACGAGTCCACCACCGTCCTCTAGACCATGGATTGTAAACTAACGTATCAACTACTAGACATGCATGTCCCACACATACGGTGATGTTGGCCAAAATCTCCCCAACGATCACCCTTCAACGAAAATCAATATCAGTACATGACACTCGAAGGGTGCACTTGTTGGGCCTCACTCACCCGGGTGTGCCAAACCACGGGCTACTTACTCGATTACCACTCTCCACTCACCCGAATGTGGTCATTTGTGCTACTTAAAACCTGGTACCAAGTGTATGCAACAACAAAGACCAACCAATATAACAATCCGTATCACAAGTCACGTTATAGAATGAAATAGTAACTTGTCACTATATCACGTAATGCCTCGTATAAACCCCAACACATTTCTCAAAACAAATATATGCCAAATCTCAACAAGTATCAACATCCTATAGCCGGCAAGGTCCGCTAACACAACAACAAAAATATCACATAATTTCACATAACGACGAAATAAAATGACCCATCGCGAGGTTCACACATCTCGCGAAGGGAAGGTGTTCCATGCCTAGCTTTCTTCAGCCTCCGTAGCTGCCCAAAAAGTGAGGCTGCACGAACTAGATTTTTCAAAGCAGAAAATTTATCTTAGATTGAATTAGCTGAAGAAGAAGACTCCTTACCTTTATGCAGCTCGAATTAGACAAAATTTATGCCTAGATGAAAAGCTTTGCTTAGAAGATCAATCTTCCACCATTTTTCCCTTTCTCTCTTTTCTCGTTAGATTAGGTTTAAAGGAGATAATGCTGAAATAAAAGAGAGAGAAAAAATTAGATCCAAATGGGTGAGCTGAAATTTAATTTGGGTTGTGAATTAAATATTGGACAAATGTTAAGAATTTGATATATAGATGTTATAGAACGACTAGCTAGTGGCTCGATACATTTGTGCAATCTCCTTCTCTTTGGATCGCCGACCAGCCTCTCCTATGGACCGACCCTATGCTCGAGTATCCATTCGTTTCTAACCCTCCAGAGCGACCAACATAGACTAAGAGGAATGAAAAACGAACCGCACCCAATTTTCCACTGAGCCTTGCATTGCTTAACAAGCGTAGTATCAAGGCATGAGCTTTTCCAGAAAACTTCGAACCGGGACACACTTAAGGAATATATGATAACCGTCATCTGTATGAAAACCACACCGTCCACAAGCTGCAAATCGAAGACATCGACGTCTCGCTAGTGATGTCGCGGTTACGAAGCAGGTTGTGACAAAATTTCCATGCAAAAACCTTAATTCGAGGCACCACTTTTAACCCCGTATAAAAGACCAAGAAGGTACGGAAGAAGTGTGGGATCCCGAGAAGCAGATTTGGACCAATACCCGAGAAGCATATTTGAGAACCTTCTTAATTTATTGGCTATTACCATAGCTGAAGCAGTCTTAGGGCAACTCTCCTTTGGCAGATAATATATTAAATAAACTATAACTAGTATATTTAATGATTGAAAATAAATAAATAAACCATGAAATCTGCCGAAGGAGAGCAACCCTAGTACTGTTTTGCTTATATATGTGTATACATACACATGTTTATTACAACCGTTAAATAATTAATTATTTTAGTGCACGATGCATTGCATGTGTCTGTGTGTGTGACTTGCGGACATCTTTATAGGCTCTTTTGAGTTCAAGAAATAATGAGCTGAGATTGAATTGAATCTCTCCGGGAATAAAATACAAAAAAGAGGTCCTATAACTACTACCTCTTAATTTTACACTCCTTTAGATATCCGAACTGACAATTTTGTCCCCAGAACTATCATTTTCAACACATTGGGTACTTCAAACCCCCCAAACAAACAAATTTAACAGAATGAATCAGTCAATCGGAGTATTCTTCTTGTTCGGGCTCAAAATTTCAATTCGTGAAGAACAATGCGACCAGATATTGCAATTATTCACCCAACTCACACATGGAATTAGAAATATCGGATATGCTAGGGATATCCCAACTTTGTGAGCCCCACATGCAATTTTCACTATATAAAAGATAATAACTAAAGCCTGTGAAAAATATTCTAATTTGCATGACCTCGACTTAAAGATCAATGTTCAAAACATATAAACCAATACCTACTTTTGCTTCTGGTATATCCCACTTCAGATTCTATTCCACAATCACAATCCCAACGCTTCAACCGAATTCAGTCTAAATCGAATTTATACATCATTGTAAGCTACGAGACGAACATTTCCAGTGGAAGTCTATAGAGAATGATTTCAAGAAGACCAAGAAGAATCCAATCCATGATTATATATATATATATATATATATATATATATCTGTGTGTGAAGGAACCAAAATGTTAGTCATAATAATATAAAAAGAACTACAAAGGGTATCATCATATACCTTTTTTCCTACCGGAAGTTTCATTAGAAAAAGCAAATTTATAAGAGTTAAAAGAGCCCAAATCCAGAGGTAAGATAGCTCCCATCCAAAGTTCATCATATCAATTTCCCGAAAATAGAGTTTCATAGCAGCTCTCAAGTACGGAATATTTAAATACATAACAGTATTTATATTCAGGGAAAAAAAAATTGGGAGCCAAAAGAACTGAAAAAAAAAAAACAACAAAAAATATTTACAACAGCAAATGGTGAGAGAACCTGCAACTCAACCATGGAAACCTTCAAAACAGAGTATTGTAGGTATAACACGTCGCAACGATCGACACCACGCAGATGACGAGCGATGGAGCGAGCGTCACGTTTAAGACCATTCCCCGTCCCAAATACCCCGCGAGAGTTATCGTTGCATCCGCGATAACACGGGCTATGGTCCCCGCCTCCGTCGACAGTAGGCCCCCGTTGTAGGTCCCACGGGAAAGCCGCGATGACATCACACGCGAGAGAAGAGACAAATTTACCCCTGCAATAAAAATCCACCAGTAATGGAGCTAAATCAATGGTATATGTTGAATTGGGGTCTGGTTTGAAGAAATTAGAGTGGAAAAGAAAATTAGAAGGAAAATGGTTTTAATCAGCTTTTCTTTGGTTTTCCTCACCATTTGATGGAGAGATTAAGTTTTCTTCGTTTTAAGTATAAACTTAAGCTAGATTTTCTTTTCCTTTGTTATTTCTTTAATCGACCAAACATAAAATTAGTTTTCCTTTTCATTTCATTTTCCTTTCCCTAATAATTTCCACAAACCAAACACAACATTTATGTCACTATTTGAAAAGATGATGTTATACAGAAGCCTCACCTTCCAAAACTTCAGCAGCAACGAACATAACGAGCCCTGAACATACGTACTGCGGTACAGTATAAGGGGCTACGACGTGGAAGCTGAAGAGTATCCCGAGGAACACCACGATTTCCGATGCTAGTAGTATTTGCCTTCGAATAAACGGTGATAATGGTTTTAAATTGAAATTAATGCAGCATTGCTAACCGTATAAACTGAAAAAAAAAGAATGGGTTTTTTTACCTGTCTTCGTACATATTGCTTATGTAGTTTCCCACGACGATGTTTACGGGAAGGACAGTGAGCCCGAGGCAGGCGAGGAAAATCGATACCGAGCTCGTAGTCCAACCGAAATAGTACGTCGTGACGACGCTTGATTCTGATAGTAAAATCTCCATCGCGTATTTAAGCATGAAGTATATCAACAATTGAACCTGAAACATATAAAATACCACTTATTTGTTCGAATATTTAATAACTGAAAAGCATTTATACATCCTCTGATTTTCTCTTCAATCTAGCCTAGTTTTCTGCTTCCTTGAAACAGAAGCAGCCGAGGAAACAACTTTCCATGACAGTTTATAATAGAGGAGTCTTACATCGAAGATATAGGCTGTGTTTTGTGTAAGGAAATTAGTAGGGAAAGAAAAATGAAATGAAAAAGGAAAAAACTAGTTTTTGTTTGTTTGGTTGAACAAATAAACAAGGAAAAGAAAAGAAACTCAACTCTAGCTTAAGTTTATATTTAAAACTAAAAACTAATACTTCACCAAATGGTGGGTAAAAAAAACGAAAAAACCATTAAAAGCATTTTCTCTCTATGAATAGAGAATTTATGGAAACCGAAAAAATCCATTACCTTCACTGAAGGCGTAAGCAAGTTATAGGCAGACTTCAGCGAGGTGGCGGGTAGTCGAGAATCCTCAGAAGCTTCTTCGCTCTCATCCTGGTCATCATCGTCTTGCTGACTCGACTCTGTAGCCGTCAAAAGCAACGGCTGCTGCAAACCCTTCTCAAGATTATTCTGTTGCACTATATTAAAACAAAATAAAGGAAAATACGTTACAGCCCTATAAAATAATCGCATCAGTATCTTAATACTTAGAAGAAAAAAAAAATCTTGTTGTATACGAATAAATACATGCTCTTGATTCGTCCGTGGTCTCGCTGGTTTCCATATCGTGCGCTGGTTCCTTGAACGAAATCCACAGCCATACTAAATATAACAACCATGACACCGACATGACCCAACCAGGTAACGTGTTTTGGTTGAAAGTAAAGCCATATATCTTAACGTTTGTCTGTAAAAGCCCGGCAAGTGCGGGCCCACAAGCCATTCCTAGAGCACTCGCACTCACAAAGCCCGCAGAGGCCTGCATTCGGATTTTGATGGGCACACAATCACTGATATACCGTCGATTTACTGCTCTTGCAGAACCGAAACTGAAAAAAAAAAGAAACAAAAAAAGAATCATAGATAAAAGTTGATCACACATTCATTTGAGGCCCAAATCATAATATATATATCCGATTCGATTAGGGAGGTGGGGAGGGGGAGAGAGTGATTAGTTACTGTTGGAAGCTAGATAAGAAGAAATCAGTCTAGAATTGAGTGGCGTATTGGAAATAAACCAAATAAATTAAAAAAAAATGATACAATACCGACAAGCTTAAGCTTTTAGGTGAAGCAGTCATTCAACACTTACCCACAACAGAGTCGACCAATCAAGAGTACTGCAATCGAGTTGAAATCATAGGCCATTGCATACATGAGGTTCCCAACGAAGAGCACTATGCTGCTAAATACCAAAGGCTTGAAGTAGGATCTATTAGACCAAGCACTGAAGTACACCGAAGAAAATATCTGAGCCACCGCCATGGAACCGATCACCACACCGCAGACCGTCGCGGCTGCACCGAGGCTCATGGAGTAGTCATCGGCTGTGGGGACTATGATGTACGTATTGACCATGTAGAGGAAAGTGTTTGCCAAGTTCAGTACGAGAGACATGAAGTGGTATCTCTCATCAACCACTTGTTCTTCTGCGGCGGATGGCAACTCGTCTTGTGCGATGAGCGCGTGTTGTCCCAAAAAGCTGAGGTAATTCGTCGAGTTGGTCATCCGATCGATCGCTGAATTAATGGAGTCAACAACGGGATCCTGAAGATCAAATTTTTTTTTTACGATATTGTGAGTCTGGTGAATTAGTCACAGAACTCTTAGGTTGTTGTATGGTTTGTGGAAATTAGCAGGGAAAGAAAAATGAAATGAAAAAGAAAAACTATTTTTTATGTTCGGTTCGTTGAAAATAGATAAGGAAAAAAAAAAAGAAAATGTAGTTAAGTTTATACTTAAAACTAAGGAAAATAATTTCTTTACCAAATGATGAGGAAAACGAAAGAAAAAATTACTAAAATCATTTTCTCTTCAATTTTCTTTTCCACACTACTTTCTTCAACCCAAACACAGCCTTAATGCGAAATTTGAGAACTACAGAGAAAAACTAAGCAAAGGTTGAAAAAAACCTGTATGGGGCGCGTGGGTTGGTCATATATAGATAAGTAGCTTCCCTGTTGATCCTGAAGATCGGCGAGATTGCGCGATATGGCTCCCACAACAGCTCCCAGTCCCTACATTAGTCAAAATACTAATGCTTACATATAAAGAAATAAACCCGAAAAGATTGAAAAAAATCAAAGCTCATTCTGGTGAAGATAACAAATTTAGGCATCTCACCACATGCTTGAAGACTTGCTGAAGTTGGGAGTATGGATGATTTGCACGGGTTTTCACGTAGTAGTCGGTGAATTGGTATCCAAATCTCTTATCGAACTTTTTAAGGATCTTTCGCAAACCAATGGCATTCAAATCCACGAAGAAGAGAAGCTTCAAAAGATCTTGGCCCACTTCTCTATAAGCTTCTCGAAGCTCAGATATCTTCGATATGTCGGGCTCTTCTTGAAGGGATTCTTGCTGTTCGTTGAGCTGAGCAATTCTGGTTGCGAGTATGCCTTGTTGTTGCAGCATAAAGAGAACGACTTTTTCGATCTGCAATCACGGTGATGAATTTATTTACGGTAAACACCTTGCACTATGATGAGAAGATGAATACAGTGAGGGCGAATAAAGGTTGCTAATTTTTTTACCTGTATATCGAGCATTCTTGAGAAATCCTTGAGAACAAATTGACGTTCCACTGTGCCAGCTTCGATTTGATTTGCATATTGCTTCACCTTTTTCTTCATTAATTTATAGTTGATGTAGTAACTGCATCATTTGTAAACTTCATAAGTCATTTCATATTACGTTTAGAACCTTGCAACATACAAATGACATGCAAATTCAATCGAAATTCCTAATAGAAAAATCTATATAATACCAAGAGAAAAACTTTACTAATGGGAAACTACAGCCCCGTAGGAATTAAACATTACGCAGCACATACCCTTGCCATTCTTGAATCTGCCTCTCTTTCAACTTCTTCCCAAAAGCAACCATTTTTTATCTGTGAAAGTTAACACAAAAACCTCATACGTGAACAGAGAAGTGGGGCAAAGATATTATCAGTAGAATTTTCAGATTATTTGGGTAGGATGTGTAAGATGCAGCAATCGATTATCAAATGACACAGCAATTAATATTCCTAAACAATTGACAGCAGAGAAGAAGATATGTTTGTATATTTTGTCACCCAAAATAAATTAGATATGTGCTCATCATGCACCACCACAACTACTCTTTTTTTTTTCTCCTTTACTTCCAATCTATAATCAAATAAAGGACACAGTTGAAATATTCATTGTCTTTTCATACTACGCAAGAGCTGAATTAAAACTGTCTTCTGCTGACCATTCACCTCTATCCACCCTTTGATAGAAGAAACAGGAAATCAAACACAGTAATAGGACTAACAGTAAAAGCAAAGAATGCTGTGTAAAATCGATTATTCGAACTGTGAAGACAACAACCACTAATCTTTTGAGCCAAATCAGCGATTAGATACAGAAAAATAGCAATATCCGATATCTACTTACGAACACTTCAAGCAGCAAAATATGGTTAGCAGAATCAAAACCAAGGTTTTGCCAATAGATGCTGCTATAAATGAAAGCCTCTCATCATCCTAAGGAGAAATCCAATCATATTTAAAACTCGATCACGAATCCAACTCAATACTTCAACAAATACTCGACAAAAGAATCTAAAATCACAAACGGCAACGATTAACTCAATACTTCAACAAATACTCAACAAAAGAATCTAAAATCACAAACGGCAACGATTAAATGCAGATACGTGCATCAGCTGAACGAATACAGTCCTAGCAAATCAGGGGGAAAAAGTACCTAAATTACCGTGAGACTTTAGATAAGCATCAACGAAAACGGAGCTACTTATGAGATTGAATCATCAATGACTGCGTGCGATTGTGCTGTGTGGCTCGAGAGAAAAGCAGCTTGCACAATGTGACCATTCAAGTGTAAAAAGTTGTGATTGGAATAACTCGAGAGTAACTATATATATATGGTATATAGACACATACATTTATTGAAGTGCAATGTTGCGCTGTAATTATGCTAGCTGTTTTTCTTCAGGATAAATTATTTTTATTGTCTAATTATATTTACTCAAAAATTTTGACCTATATTTGACTAATTTTGAAATAAGGTCAATTTTCATTAACTACTCAGATTTCAACCGTTGTTCCAATTAAAAAACAAAAAAGAGCGACCCCTCTAACTCCACTCAATTGAGAACTTATTCCCATAATTTGGTTTAACTTTTTCGAACCCATCAAACTCTAATCATTTATGAATCATTATTCATAATAATAATTTTATGCTGTTGACCAATATCAATGAATTTTGTGTCTAAATCATTCCAATCACCCCTAAAAAAAGAATTCACGTGCCAATAAATCAGCCCATACTATATTGAAAATAAAATATATATATAATTAGAATATAATGTAGAACTTGAACATTCATGTAAATTGATGAGGATCCCTTTTTTCTTCGCAGAAAGAAAGAACTTGTGGTACAAAATATAATGGTAATGGTTTTCAATCAAGAATGTTCTTGTAAAAAATTCCATTATTTTTTTTATTAAGAAATCCAAACAGACCAAACAGATAGAACCAAAGTTGTTGCGAGGTGCGGGTCAACATTGACGAAGATTGAAATCGAGTCTATATTCAAATAAATTGCCACGCATTTCAGGGATTAATTGAACGGGCAGTGAACATGACACGCAGCTTCCGTAACACTGATCAGATCCCAAAAAGAATAAAATAAAATAAAATAATCATAGTAATTCCACTTGCGCGACTTTATAACTTGATCAACATATGATGCAATTATGGTGAGTGGGCCACATTGAGCCATATCCTCCTAACGTGTTGTCCACGTGCGTCACAATCAATAATACCATAAAATTAAATACCTCAAATCTCCCAACATAATACTAATAATAATAATAATAATTAAAAAAAATAAAACCTCGTAGATCCGATAAAGTTACATAAGAAGAGTATATAGACCTTGAAAGAAAGGACCGTTTCAGAGAAAAATGGTACAACAAAATCTAATGTGTTTTCTCAATTCTTTGGTAATCTTACCCATTAGGAGCATATTCTTGAATAGCAGCTGCGAGTTTGTCACGCTCTTCCTCGTTCTTGGTTCTTATCAAGAACGTTCGAGCAACGACGGAGTCGTCACTATCACCGTCCGCCTTCAAAGGATGCTAAAAAAATGATGAATACGTAACGCTCACATATATTCATGCAATGCAAAATTTGATAATTTTTACCTTTGTGTGAAAGATTGCCACTACCGAGTTCTTTTGCATGCTAGTCTTGATGCCGGTGTAAATCAGAGCATTGAGCAAAAGCTTTCCCACCTGCAAAAGGAATAGAGAAATTCGAAATTTCCCCAAAAAAAAAGGGATCTTCAGAATTTAAAAAGCAGGGATTCGCGCTGCAAAGTTATCGATTGTAAAATTATTTGTAATCACGTTTGAGCCCATTTAACATACGTCGTTACGTATGAGAATTGTTGGTTTCGATTCCTTTGTTCCTTTGGTGGCTCCTTCGGTGCATTTGATGGTGAGTTGGCCTTTGCCTTTGTCCCTCCAAGCTTCTTTGTCTGATGGGTCAGTTGACTGAATACGAAAAACAGAGGTTGTGATTTTCAGTTCTTACAAAGCCTAATTTATCCAGGAAAAAAAAGAAGAAAATAATGAATGATTATCTCACAATAAATATACATATATAAATATGATTAGCGTGCACTTACTTTTACGTAAAGTTTGCACGTGACTTCGTGCACGGTATTAATTCCCGTTTCTTCGGTCTTTTTCACGGACGGGCTACTTGGCTGCTGTTCATCTTCGTCTTCTGTATGAGAAATAATCCACAAGAAAATGCAAAACAAATTAAACCACTTTACAGACAAAAAAATAAAAAAGAATTGTGTATTAGCAATCCTATGTAACATGCAAGGGGATAATGGACAAAAAACGAAATCACGTTCACACACGAAGCTAATATTTGATCAACGATGGAAAATACCGCCTCCGCTATTAAACAGTTTACGGATAGATATATTTATCTATTTTTTTTTTTTCACCTCTTACCCCCATCTGCGTCGTTTGAAGCGTCGATGCTATAGGGAAACGGATTGGCATTTCCCGGTGTTGAAATTGAAACCTGATTCCCTGGCAGAAAAACGAGTATTTAAGGATTCAAACAATTTAGAATCGCAAATTCATCGCCACATTATTTTTAAGGTTACAAATTGAGTTCAAACGTAAAGAGAACATCATATTTGAATCAATACTGATGGGGCAGGGTATTCATTTGATTAGTTTAGAAAAATTAAAAGCATCATACACGAGAAGAAAGGATAACATCACCAATCAGAAAAATATAATTTACTTAGAATTCTTAAAGGTGCTATAGAAAACACAAGAGGCTGCTATAGTAAAATTATGGAGAAAATACCTCCAAAAGTGAAAGGGGCGTTTTTGGAAAATAAAGAACCAGAGCTCCATGAGGATCCAAAGGCTGTTGTTGTTGCTGCAGGGGACGGGGACTGAAACAAAGGCTTCTCGGGGAGTAATTTATTAATATTTCTGTCATCCTCTGGCATGGATTTTGGAGGATTACTATTGGCAGCGGTGCTTTCTTCTTTGAGAGCATTTGCTTCTAACCAATTAACCACATCGCTGAATTTGTCCTGCAATAAAGAGAAGAAACAAATAGGAAAAAACATCAACCGGAATATCGAGAACAAACAGAGAAAAAAATCAAACAGAAAATTCGAACATATAATTTTCTATAATTCATAGGGTTGATGTATCTCGATAACATATGCTTAAAATCACTGAATTATGAAAGATCACAACTGCAAAGATGATCATATCATTAAATTCTATTGTGCTAAAAGATAATGTCACAACAAAACAACTACTGCACAGTAGCATAAATGGAGTGTCAGAATGAGAGTCGGGCAATCACTTCAGTATCTATACTATTTATAATCGCTCGGGGTGGACAAATACTCCATTTGGTTTTGGTATGTCAATCGTAATTTCAATATTACCCTTTTATTTTATTTATTTTTGTTACCATTCTTCAATTTTTTATTTATTATAATTATTTTCTGACAAATTAATTTTTTCTTTTTCTCTACTTAAATAATACATATCATAATTTCATATATTAAACATTTAAATTACAAATAACTTAAAATATAAAGTAATATTATATATTAGAGCACATGTATAGAGTGTGCAACTAGTTTCTATAACTCAACATATGATATCATCATATATGACACATATTTGATATTAGAAAGGTGTCTACAAGGTCATGAATGGTTAAAATTGTGAATTGGGCAACTATTTAATATGTAAAGTGTAAAACAAATACAGCAAGCTCAACTTAACTTAGATGATAAAAAAAACTAATAAATTTAGTAAGAAGACAACTAATTCAATAATTCAGACAACTTCCATGCCTAAAATGGGGTAATGTCAGCGTAAAACTAAACTTAAAAAGAATGTGCACAAATAACTTCAACGCCGCCTACTGGGGTCTTGTTTAACTGTTTTCGTTTTTTATTCTTTTTTTTATTCAAATATTTTCATAATTGACATTCTCTAAAATTATGCAGTTTGTTTTTTTGACTTTTAAAGATACTATGATTAAATTTATATATGTTAACTTTTTATTTTCCTTCAACCTTAAATTTTATTCATTATTTGTTTCAATAGATTAAATTCTACAAACTACTATGAGCGAGGGCACTTATTTTTGGGATTCAATTAGCTATAGCTATCAATTAAGACAAGCACACACAAATATATATATATATATATATATATGTGTGTGTGTGTGTGTGTGTGTAATTTTACATGATTCACGATGAACGCCTCAAAATGCACGTATTTGAGGCGAGGCGAGGCCCTATCGCCTATTGCACCTTGATTCGAATAACTACGCTTAATTTTACAATAAATGATAACAGCCACTCGTTAACAGGTGTCGTGACATTCATGTTACTGATGCAGCAATTATTGAATACAGTGAATCACATAAATTTTTACCTGGATATTTTTAGAATGATTCAAGTAATCTTGAACTCCATCCTCCCAAAGCTCATCGGGGTGTTTTTTCAACTGATCTTGCACCCAGCTGATCAGAAAAACATTCATAAACGTTGGGATAATATTATTCAACATTTCTGCTAACACAACAAAGAAATTAAAACTGATTATAGTACCCTAGCTACCTATCAAAACTGCATTTTTAAATTCTATTGTACTTTATTTTACAACCAGATTTTCTGAAACGATACCCAACAACAATTCAAATTTGCCTCATCAAAACTAAAATTTGAAATATCGCTAGAATCCCCAGGGAAACCGACCACGGAGAAACAATCATTAGTTGTACGGTCCCAATTGCAAAGCAACCAAACACAAAGCTTATAACTTTGCATTCCGAATTTTTACTAGAAAATGTCGCATCTTCAAGGAGACTAGTAAGTAATTCAAGAGGAAAAAACCACCAACACTAGATTTTGCAGTTTGCACTTTTTGGGACCAATATTATACTCAATGTATAAAACAATAAGTATATATAAGGAAGAACAACCCAGAAAAATAAAAAAAAATAAAATAAAAAATAACTCGGCCTAATTTTATTTAGATGCAAAGCAACATGGTACAACACCATAAAAAACTGCAGTTTCTAGAAACTAATGAACTTAAACAGAGTAACACAATGGCGAATGCAGAAAACCAAGGAAACACCGTATTGGTTCACGCCGCTGAAGTTGCAACTCCAAAAACAAGAAAAGATATTAATTTCAAACTAAAGAAGGAAATTAGTAACAAGTAATGACCTTGCAAACTGCTTATTGAGAGCTCTGACGTGCTGTTTCGATGATTCTGCCCTCTTCACATCCAACGGCTGCTGTGCATCAAACGGTGATCCCATCGTCACTCTCTTGCTCCGCATCAAATTTTGAATTTAACAATTCACAAGCAACAGAAAAACAACAGAAAACGGATCGAATAGGACTTACGTCATTGGAACTGAAAATGGACGACGAATCAAAGATTGCTGGACGCTTAGTTCCTCTCATCATTATTGATTAAAGCTGATGCTGATTACAGCTTTAATTCACTTTGTTTGTGGCCTTTTAAATTAGGGTTTTCAAAAACTTGAAAAATTGAAAGATCGTTTGATTAAGGAAGATGATGAAGATAAATGCCGTTTGCCAGTCCCCACTGCAGTCCAGTGACTTAATATTATTTTTATAGTAAACAAATAAAAAAAAAAAAGAAAATTAGATACCTTTGAATATAAAATGCAAAGGAAAAATTAGACTTAATAGTTAATACATTTTATGGAAATTTCCGTTGATACTCTTTTTCTATCACTGCCTAAGTATTTTCAATACGATAGGTATTAGGTACCCTCTTATAACACCTATTTCAATTTAAGAACGACCGAAAAGAAAATTTCAACCAAATCTGAACAACACAACTCAATGTCTTATACTTCAAGCTTTTAACTCATACTCAAACGAGTTCATCCATTACAACAGTTACGGTTCTTGGTTATGAAACACCGGTTTACGGTTAGTAAAAACCTCCAACCGTAATCGAATCACTGTAACAACGGTTACGGTTACGGTTTGGAACTGCCGGTTTACGATTCCAAATATTTATTTTGATTTTTTTCCCAATGTAATAAATGAAATAAAATTGAATTTTTATAAAAAACTTTTCATTCCAACTTAGAAATTTATAGTAAAAAGCGCACCTTCAGTATTTGAAAAAAAAAACAAATAGACCTTGAAAGTTAAAAAAATCATGGCTTTTGGTAGTGTTCGATAAACACTCATCGTATGTATTTCCTTCTTCGTCCGTATCGCTGATTTTATGATCATTGACATTCATAAAAAAAAAATAACATATAACAATCAATTTTATCACCGTTACACAAAAACACAAATTAAAAACCAACGGTCAACGTTGGTTACTTTAATAAAAAAAATAAAAATAGTAAATGCCAACTAGCCAAATTATTCAACGAATCACGGTTCATAACAGCCGATTTACAGTTAGAAAAATTGAAAACCGTAAGCAAACCGTCGTAAATAACGGTTCGATTACGATTTGAACCAGAATCGTTGACCACAATTAATCGAACTGTTAACCGCCGGTTCGATTACTGTTAAGTTACTTTTTTTCGAACCTTATGAAGCTTATCATCCTAATATCTCCATCCCTAAGCTTATCATTCCAATGTGAGAGAAGGACAGTGAATAAGAAAAACTTTCGAAAACTTGGTTCCGTAGGGTTCTTGCCTGATCAGGGCTGTGTTAAGGTAATCAACGTTTCTAATCTTCTTCGCATTCACTTTTCTCAAGTCCATATTCTTCAAAAATTAGTCTGCGCAATGTCAGTGTTCTTCAAATTTGACCTAGCTACAGCTCTTGGATTCTTATGATACTGAATTCCGTGGAAATCTAACCTCTCTAGCAATTCAAAGCCGCTAGAATCTGTTCGATCCGATACTTACACAATTTTTAGTGAATTTTTGAAGTCGCTGCTGCGAAACTGAATTTTTTTGTAGATGTTAAAGGGAATTTCAAATTCTGCTCTTACTTTCTACTTCAAAATTATTTTCGTATAATTTCATTGATTCATTGCGTATGATATTTGTTAATGTTCACACCGTTGACATTGACAATATGGACTCAACATTCCAGTCAACATCGATTGACTCGGACTTGGTCCAACCTTAATTTTGTCTTTCAAACCCAAAAAACTGTTTTCCCTATTATTGCGAAATTATTTAAATGTGTGCAGAGGTTACTTACGAGATGGATTTGTTCAAACAAGAGTGGAGTGGAGTGGATACTAAAAATAGGATGCATATTCAACCGCTACAATGTGCTTACTAAAAAATGGAGAAGTGGAGCTCGTGGTTGAATAAGTCGAAGCATTATCTCAGACGTGAAGTCATGGAGATCATGGAGAACGTGGGGAGGACTGGAGTCGAAGATATGAAGAGTATAAATAGAAGACTCTGATGCCGACCACGAACAACGAGAAGAAACGACGAGCGAGCTCTCACCATATACTCGTCTATCAGTTCTGTGTTTTACCTTTGCATAGATCGTAGGTATCTGTGTTAAGATTAGAAGAGTCGTTATATTCTTTACTAGGTTATTTTTTACTATCTTTCGATAGTTCTAGTTTTTGTAATCCATTCTTTGTAGTGGAATTTTGCCCTGAAGGCGTGTAACAAGTTATTTAACTTGCCGATATTTTAAACTGTGGTATCGTTTTAACTGTTAAGTTTTGAAACTTTCCGCTGTGCTAAAACTTTCTGTTCCTATATGTTGGTTCAACATTAGGGACAACATTTCTGGTATATTTTTAACTTAGCTATTTCCATATCTTTACGGGACCGCTCCTTTTCAGATTGGTATCAGAGCTACCGCTTGATACACTAAGCATTTTTATCCTAGATATGGATGCCTTGAGCTCAAACTATTTTGGTAAAGTTCCCGCCCTAGACGGATCAAACTATGCCTATTGGAAAATCCGAATGCGACAATGCATAAAGTCGATTGACTCGCGTGCTTGGGATTCGGTTCTTAACGGTTACACCCCTCCTAAAACACCTCCTGATGCTGATGGAGAAGTGTTTGACAAACCCATTGCCGAATGGACTGTTCTTGAAAGAGCAGCAGCCGATTTTAACGAAAAAGCTTTACATGCCGTTTTTTCCTCCGTCGATATTTTTATGTTCAAAATCATCCAAAACTGTACTAATGTTAAATATGCTTGGGAAATGTTGCAAAGGTACTGTGAGGGTGATGCGAGCGTTAAAGACACAAAGTTGCATCTTTTAAATAGCCAATTTTAAACCTTCGTATGAGGGACGATGAAGACATCACTATTTATTTTGGGAAACTTTTGAATATTTCTAGCGAGTGTCAAAGTCTAGGTGAACTTATTTCTAACAAAGTTTTAAATTCTAAGGTTATTAGGTCACTATCTGATAAGTTCAACGTGAAGGTGGCAGCTGTAGAGGAAGCCAACAATCTAGCCACACTTGACTTCAATACCCTCATGAACATTATGAAGAACTACGAGACCAATCTCGAAGTTCAGAAAAATGCGTTAAGGGGTTTTTCTCTAGTCTCGCAACCATCAGGTGATGAATCTGATGTTGAGCCAGACGATGATGAGGATATGGCTATGATTGTTAGGAAATTCAAAAGGTTACTGATAATAAAAGAGAGTTGAATGTTGGTCCAACATTCAAGAATGTTCTCAACGCTCAAGAGTCTTCATCTGCTCCGAATCGCTCTATCAACAAAAGAAACTCTGGTGATAAAGCGAAAGCCGACAAACTGATAGGGACTCCGTCCAATGTCATGCTTGTAAAGGTTGGGGTCATTTTGCAAATGAATGTGCTAACACTCTTCGCAAATATGGAAAAGGATATTGGGTCAGCCTATTTGATGACGATGATGACATGCCAGCAAGGAATACGCACCATGTCGCCCAAAGGACTAAAGTTCCAATTCCAACCTTCTCTGACAGCAAGGATGAAGAATATCATACTGGGTTTAATGTGGTAACGTTGATCCAACACTGAATTCAACATCTGAACATTATATTCTCTTTGATTATGATGAATCAAATAATTGTGATGAATCTTTGCTATTAGATGATTCAGGAGATTGTTTAGAACATGCTGAGGATGGTGAATCACTGGAAGAAACATACAAATAACTGTACGTAGAGTGGACGAATCAAAGGTAGGAGATCTCAAAATTGAAGGACTCCGTTCAAGTGTTGATTGAGGAAAATGTGAACAATGAAAAAGTTATCAATGGCTTGCTTGAAGGGATGAGCAAAAAGCCTTAATGACCAGAAAGGACAAAGAAATTGACAAGCTTCAAACGCAAGTCAACAAGGCTTCAGATACATTCTCAAAGATGAATAAAGGCAAGTCCACACTTGACGAGGTACTTTCTTTCGTTAATACTTCTAATCACGGTCTAGGATTCAAATCACATCCTAAAAAATCTAAGCATTCTGCATCGAAGTCCAGGTCTAGAAGTTTTAAGTGCCATTTTTGTCTTAAACGGAGACTATTAAACCTTATTGCTGGAAACTGAGATGCGATATCCGAAAAGCAAATGTTGACTGAAAAATCATCCAGCATTCGCTCCAACATTGAGAAATCAGTGTTGAAGAAAATGTCTAGAGGTAGTTCAAACAACATTAGTTCTGGTTCTGTGAATCACTTGAATACAATTTTTTGGAGTCCATCGGTTCAGAAGAAAGCTTGGGTACGAAAATCACCAATTCTATGTAGTGTTGTTTACACGTCCTTGAAAGCTAACGTTTCAGGATCTTGGTACTTCGATAGTGGTTGTTCACGACACATGACAGGTATCAAAGACTACTTGATAGACAATAATCCCTTAAGTAATGGTACTGTTACTTTTGGAGGTGGGGCGAAAGGTAAAATTCTCGGACGAGGTAAACTTAATGTGATTGGTTTTCATGCCCTAAGGAATGTCATCCATGTTGACGGATTGGTTGCTAACCTTATTAGCATAGGTCAACTATGTGACGATGATCTTGAGGTAAGGTTTAGTAGAGAATGATGTGAAGTTTTTAATGACAAAAACTTGTGTGTGATGGCAGGTAGAAGGTCTAGTGATACTTGATATCAAGTTGGTGATAAAGATGAAAGAAAAGAGGTATGTAAGTTGTGCAAAACCGAAGATGATATTGTTCTTTGGCATCATAAATTGGGTCATGTCAATTATCGAACCTTAGAACAATTGATTCGGCATGAGGCAATCAGAGGTATTCTCAATCTTAAGGATTGTGGAAAGATTATTTGTGAGCAATGTCTGAAAGGCAAGCAGAAGCATGCCAGTCATAATGTTGATCCAAATGTTGGTCAACATTTTAGACTGCCCACTGCTTTCAGCTACTTCACATGGATCTAACGGGTCATATGGAAGTAGACAACATATGTGGTAGAAAATACGCGTATGTCTTAGTTGATGACTTTTCTAGGTTTTCATGGATATTTTTTCTTAGAGAGAAATCTGAAACTTTTGATTTTCTCAAAACCTTTTGTGCCATGATCAAAAATAACTTTTGTGCTCCCATTTTTCGAATTAGGTCCGATCATGGTAGAGAATTTGAAAATCAAATTTTTAAAGATTTTTGTGACAAAAAGGGTATTATCCATGAGTTTTCTTCTCCTAAGACACCTTTACAAAATGGGGTAGTCGAAAGGAAGAATAGAACTCTTCAGGAAATGACCCGTGTAATGCTACAATCCAACAGTCTTTCTAAAAGATTTTGGGCGGAAGCATTAAACACGGCTTGTCATATCTCCAATAGAGTTTTCTTTCGTCTAGGGACAAAGAAAACCTCTTACGAGATATTGAAGGGTACTAAGCATACGGTCAAGTATTTTCACGTGTTTGAGTGTACTTGTTATATGTTGAAATATCGTGAGTATTTGACGAAGTTTGATTCAAAAATTGACAAATACATATTCTTGGGATATTCTACTAATAGTCGTGTTTATCGTGTTTACAATCTTAGATTGAAAACTATTCAGGAATCTGTTAATATTGTGTTTGATGATTCCGCTAGCAGAAATACTCCTCAAGTTGACATTGCGGATGTTGTTCCGACGGTTGGTCCAGCAGAGGATCTGGAAGCTAACAATGTTGAGTCAACATCCGAATCAACATTAGCTCCTGAACAGGATACTGAAGATGAAACCTTAAATGTTCAAATCCCCCTGCTAGGATTCAGAAGTCTCACCCCTCTGATCAAATCATTGGCAAACTGGATGAAGGAAGGAAAATCAGAGATAAACCACGAAGAGATTATAGATCTATGGTAAAAAATGTATGCATGACTTCCGTATACAACGAGGTAAGGTTTAATTGTTTTGTATCTGAAATTGAACCGAAAAACGGTCTTGAAGCCCTCAAGGACAGTTCTTGTATCAATGCTATGCAAGAAGAGCTTGTTCAATTTGATAAAAATCAGTTTGGACTTAAGTTCCACGACCAAGCGACGGTAACGTCATTGGTACAAAGTGGATTTTCAAAAACAAATCTGATGAGTATGGAAATGTTATTAGGAATAAAGCTCGGTTAGTTGCCCAAGGCTATACCCATGTTGAGGGTATAGATTTTGATGAAACCTTTGCCCCCGTAGCAAGGTTAGAATCTATAAGACTCGTACTTGCTATTGCATGTTGGCTCAACATTACCCTCCACCAGATGGATGTTAAGGGTGCGTTCTTAAATGGCTGTATTGATAAAGAAATTTATGTTGAGCAACCGAAAGGTTTTGAAGATCCTTACCATACCGATCATGTGTATAAGTTACAAAAAGCTCTTTATGGTTTAAAGCAAGCTCCTCGAGCTTGGTATGGTAGGCTAACCTCGTTTCTCTTAGATTTTGGATTTGTTAGAGGCGAAGCCGATAGAACTCTTTTCGTAAAAAGAGTTGGTAGTGAAGTGTTAATCTCTCAAATGTACGTGGATGATATAGTCTTCGGATCAACATATCGATCTATGTCGGATGAGTTTATTCAAGCTATGAATTCCACATTTGAGATGAGTATGATCGGACTAACATTCTTTCTAGGTCTACAGGTGAAACAAAGCAAGGATGTCATATTTATGTCTCAGGAAAAATACGCGAAGAATACTGTGAAGAAATTCGGCTTAGATAATGCCAAGGTAATGAGAACTTCTATGGGATCTACGCAGAAGGTAAGTAAAGATAATGTTGGGGAGAATGTTGACCCAACATTATATCGTTCTATGATAGGTAGCTTATTATATCTTTCTGCGAGTAGACCAGACATTATGTATCGTGTTTGTGTGCGTGCGAGATATCAGGTTGAACCAAATGTTTCTCATCTTAACGCTGTCAAAAGAATTTTGAAGTACGTTAGTGGTACATGTAACCTTGGTTTATGGTTTTCAAAAGATACTAACACTAATTTGGTTGGTTTCAGTGACGCCGATTGGGCAGGTGATGAAGATGATCGCAAGAGCACAAGTGGAGGTTGCTTCTTCTTAGGTAATAATATAGTGTCTTGTTTTAGTAAAAAGCAAAATTGTGTTTCTCTCTCTACGGCCGAATCTGAGTATGTGGCAGCAGGTAGCTGTTGCACACAACTCATATGGCTTAAGAATATGTTGAGTGATTATGTGTTAGAGAGCGAAACCGTGCTGATGTATTGTGATAATCTTAGTGCCATAAACATTTCGAAAAATCCGATACAGCATTCTAGGACTAAGCATATAGACATTAGACATCATTTTTTGAGAGATATAGTTGAGAAAGAGTTAGTGAAAATAGAGCATATAGATATTAAAAATCAACTAGCTGATATTTTCACTAAAGCGTTAGACTTCGAAAGGTTCTCAAGCCTAAAGAAGTCTATAGGTCTCTTTCAGAGTCAGTTAATGTTGGTCCAATATTTGGATCAACATTGGCATATGTCAAATATGACTATTACTGTTTTGATATTTGGTCTAACATTCTCTTTGTTAAATTCCTGAAATGATTTGACTCACCTAGACCATTTTCTGAAATAACCCACTCTCTAGCACTAGTATGCTCATGATCCTTTTCAAGATACAGGTTCAGAATATTAAGATTCTTAGATACACGGCATTCGCGGTGACGATGTATTCTATGCGTGCAAGAATGGCTGAACCTTGATGAAATGGAAATCATTATAGAGCAGTGCACAATATTCTCTATCAATAATAACAGTGAGATAAGGGCAGAAAATGAAAGAGAATTGTGATCTAGGGTGTTGAACATAAAATGAAGGAAATCATTTTGAGAATGTTGAGTCAAATGTTGAGCAACATTTGTGACTAGTCATTTTGATCATGCTATATTTCTTCTTATATTCTTTGTTTTATAGATTTTAGGTATACATATAAATAATATGTCGTGTCTAGTATCTATATCTCTCATTTTGCATTAGAAGAAGAACGGCTATCCTCACCTGGTTCATGCGTTCATCGAAACACCTAAACGGTTAGTGAACATGATCTCGACTTAATTTTTGTTATGATCATATTTTGCACGATATTTTTAAATGTCACATGTTATCCACTCTCCACATTTTACTCAACTACAACGGTTAATACTCGTATTTGCGAAATTTAAATAAAAAAAAAATACATTTTTTCTAATTTTTAATTCATTATCTCTAAAGGTTACTTTTCTTCCCTCATCGATTTTTTTACCGATACAGATACCCCTATTTACTCGCCTGAAAATCTCATTCATAACACACAAATCCTTTTACATTCTCTCTGCGAAATCTCTGCAAATTTCAAGCTTTTTCATCTCGCTTTAAGTTCGAAAAAATTCTCCGTATTTCAATCTCTGCTATTATTATTATTTCTTGTATGGCAAACTCACCCATCTCTGAGAAATAGAATGTTGAATCCACATCGAGTGCCGTTTTTATTGAGAGAAACCCACTGGCGATGGTGGTGTACGGAGCGCCCATGCCGGATAGAGTCGCATCTCCTCTCAAAGAAGACGCTGCAACCTCTGAAGCGCATCCGGAGGAAACTACTAAGGATCCAAGCCCGACCCCGCCATCAAGCTCTTCCTCAGAATCGAGTGATGATTCTGAAAGCTCTGATGAGGATTTCGTTCCTATAATGGTCGATTCCTCAACAAGTTCAGAGTTTGAAACTCAGGAGGCTTCGAGCGAAGAAGAAGCCGTTGAAGAAACCGTCCCCGCGGACGAACCCTTTCCTGATGACGCTCCTCTTGGAGTCATTAAGAAGATGTTGCAGAAGAAGCAAGGGAATAGAAAAGCTAAATCAACTCCTCGCCTATCCAAAAGGGAAAAAGTGACTGAAGAGAAGCAGACCACTGAGACCAATGTTGGGTTAAATACTGACCCAACATTCCTCTCTGATGACGAGATGACTGGAGGATCCGACTGGGAGATACCTTCACACCCACAGAAATTCTACGCCCAGAAGAACAAGGATCTCTGGAAGTCCTTCTACTCCAGAACCTTTCGCGTAGAAAGAACGGTGGACAAGGCAAACTTCTCTCAGCAAGGTGTCCTGCAATTCCTGGAGTCCAGACATCTTGGGAAGGTTGTGCTCATTCTTCGAGAATACTGCGACCACGTGGTCCGCGAGGTATATTATAAACTCTCTTCCAAGTTAAATGAGCCTCATTCAAAGAAATTCGGTAAGATATACTTACGGAATAATCTTTATGAGTTGTCTTCTCATTCTATTAATGAATTGCTTGGGACTCCTGAGGTTGATCACTTCTCTGAAAGTGACATGAATGAGGTTGTGTCTTTCATCACCGGGGGTAGGGTGATGAAATGGACTCACAACTTCTCTGTCACTCACCTCACATCACTCTACACCATGCTATTTAAGATAGCTATCTATAATTGGCTACCCACGCCAATGATAGTAGAGTGACCAAACCAATGGCACAATTGTTGTATGCGTTGGGAAAAAATCTTCCCATTAATTGGGGAGATTATATCCTTAACCAAATTGCATACCAAGCTGAAAGAGCAGGGAAAGGAATACTTCATTTTCCCTCAATCATTTGGTTGTTGTTGGTTCGAGGAGGTTTCAAACCTACTCATGCTGATACTGTGGTGCAGAAGAAGATCTCATACACCATTGCGGTCAATCACTTAATGGGGATAAACAAAGTTGTCGATCTGCCCTGCGCTGGAGCTACAATTGCTGAACCCAATGTTGGTTCAACATCGGCTCCAACATCTGTCCTGGCGAAGCATATAAAGTATCTGGATGATACTATTGCATCGCTTGTTGCACAAAGGGAGATTCTTCGGAGTCTTGTTCTTCCCAAAAGGGGAGAAATGGTGCATATGAAGATGTCGGGTGCTGCTGGTGAGGGAAACAAGGATGGGATATCAGCTGTAGGGAGAGATGATCATGGTGTTGTTGCTAGAAGAAGAAGAAGAAGAAGAAGAAGAAGAAGAAGAAGAAGAAGAAGAAGAAGTTGTTGTTGTTGCTGCTGGCCGCTACTGGAGCAGGAGCTGGAAAGAAGAAGAAGAAGAAGAAGAAGAAGAAGAAGAAGAAGAAGAAGAAGAAGAAGAAGAAGAAGAAGAAGTTGTTGTTGTTGCTGCTGGAGCCGCTACTGGAGCAGGAGCTGGAACAGAAGAAGAAGAAGAAGAAGAAGAAGAAGAAGAAGAAGAAGAAGAAGAAGAAGAAGAAGAAGAAGAAGCTGTTGTTGTTGCTGCTGGAGCCGCTACTGGAGCAGGAGCTGGAACAGGAGAAGTTGGTGCTGGTGAAGAGGAAGCTGCTGCAGACGTGGAAGCTGAAGCTGAGAAGAATGCTGCTTCAGACGACTCTATTATGAGTCTTCAATTTTAGACTTCTTATTTGCTTTCCTGTTTTGCATGCAAACTTTTATTTTGTTTTTGTTTTGTGTGTGATTGTGTGTGCTTTGCAAATGTGACGAAGACATCTAAATGGCTATGTATTAATGTTTCCTATTTTAATCCATTTTTTGCTCTAAGTTACTTGATGCTTTCAGGGGGAGTTATATGGATTTGAAGTTCTCTAGATTGGAACTTCTTGGATTTAGCTCTGCACTGGTTTTGACAAAAAGGGAGAGATTGTTAATGTTGACACCGTTAACATTGACAATATGGACTCAACATTCCAGTCAACATCGATTGACTCGGACTTGGTCCAACCTTAATTTTATCTTTCAAATCCAAAAAAAACTGTTTTCCCTATTATTGCGGAATTATTTAAATGTGTGCAGAGGTTACTTACGAGATGGACTTGTTCAAACAAGAGTGGATACTAAAAATAGGATGCTTATTCAACTGCTACAATGTGCTTATTAAAAATAGGAGAAGTGGAGCTCGTGGCTAAATAAGTCGAAGCATTATCTCAGACGTGAAGTCATGGAGATCATGGAGAACATGGGGAGGACTGGGGTCGAAGATATGAAGAGTATAAATAGAAGACTCTGATGCCGACCACGAACAACGAGAAGAAACGACGAGCGACGAAAGAGAAGAAAACGATAACGAGAGAGCTCTCACCATATACTCGTCTATCAGTTCTTTACCTAGTGTTTTACCTTTGCATAGATCGTAGGTATCTGTGTTAAGATTAGAAGAGTCGTTAGATTCTTTACTAGGTTGTTTTTTTACTATCTTTCGATAGTTCTACTTTTTGTAATCCATTCTTTGTAGTGGAATTTTGCCCTGAAGGCGTGTAGCAAGTTATTTAACTTGCTGATATTTTAAACTGTGTTATCGTTTTTACTGCTAAGTTTTGAAACTTTTCGCTGTGCTAAAACTTTATGTTCATATATGTTGGTTCAACATTAGGGACGACATTTCTGGTATTTTTTTAACTTAGCTATTTCCATATCTTTATGGGACTGCTCCTTTTCAATATTCAAACAATTTCTTACAACTTTCATCACTGGATCATATGTCTTAAGTTAAGAGTCTTAAAAGACGTCAATTATCGTCAATTGCTCTGTCTAATGTTGAGGTTGAACAATGGTCTCTTGTTTTAGGTGAAGGAACATCGAACGAGGCTACGTGAGCCGCTTCAGACATCTGAGAAAGCTAGGACTTCACCCTATGAGATGATAACACGGGGATACCTTTCCTTCGTGGGATGTGTGAACCTCACGATGAGTTGTTTTTATCCGTCATTCTATGAAATTATGTGATGTTGGTATATTATTGTGATGGAAGTCTTGCTTGCTATATGATTTGCATTTTTATTCTTATTGACGAGAACTTGGGGATATTCATTGTTTCGTGATTTAGGTCAACGATGGCACATGATAATATGTGACATGTTGTTATGTGGTTTGTGATATTGAGTTGCTGTGTGGATTTGATTGTGATATTAGGTTTTGTGTTGATATTGTATGCACTTGGTACCGAGATATTAGTAGCCTGAATGGCCACGATTTGGGTGAGTGAGAGTTATATATTCCTTAGTAGCCCGAATAGTCATGGTTTAGGTGAGCGAGAGTGACATGTTGAGTTGTAACTCCGCCAATGTTACCGGTGTGGGACATGCATGCCATACATGGTTGATACGATTACCCACGGTACATTGTCTAGAGTACAGTGACGGACTCATCCGACTCTCGACGGGGAGCTCAGTTCGAGGGAGGATATGGCTACCCACGCGCGTATATGTGGTACATGATTTTCGTGATGTCCTTGGTATTTCATATGATCTTTATTATTGTGTTTCCTCGTGCGAGAAATTGCCTTTCTACGATGTTCGAGTTATTTAATTTTAAAATTTGTATTGTACCAGAATAGTTGCTATGCTTGGTTTCTTGGACTGGTGTTCATCGTGGAGGATTCACCTTCTATGAGGATAATGTGTAATTATATTATCACTCACTAAGCTAATCGTTTGCTCCACCGTATATATTTATTTATTTTTAGGTTATTGATATTACTTTTTGCCAGAGGTTGCCAGTCTATGATCTCTGTTTCCGCTGTTATTGTTCCATTTCGTATATGGTCTTTGTTGTAGGTTGGAGGATCCACGACGGATATCTTTTGGAAGGAGATTTTGTTTGTATATGTCCCTTCATTGATAGATGATGTCTTCTTGATTGTATAGTGTAAAAACTCTTTTGACATATATAAAAGTATATTTTCATCAATTTTCTTTTGCATCTTCTTTCGTGGCATTTTATTGGTGACATGTTGATATCGAGCCTTGCGTTTATTGATAAACGCAACGGCTTTCGCGCCTGCGGCGCACGGGGCGTGACACATGTGTTTAAGTCTTTTTCAGTTGGTGCCAATTATTTTTTAATTTCGGTAGATACCATGTGTTCAAGGCTTTTTCAGTTGGCGCCCAAAGTATTTTTCAAAGGTACCTTTAACGTACGATGAAACATAACCACGTGATTTTAAAAGACAAAAAATGAGATATTTAGATGGAGAAGCTGCTAGTTGCTTATGACATCTAGAAAAACCAAAGACAATTATGTTGAAAACCAGGGGTACCAATTGGAGTTGAAAAATGGGCACCGACCGAAAAAGGCTTAACATAGGGGTACGTACCGGAGTTAAAGATAACTTTATGCATCAATTGGAAAAGCCTTAATCACGGTGGTACCAAACAACAAATCCCTATATATTAATATAAAATAATCTCTATTTAATATCATCTAACCCCTATATGTCTATCATATGAGGTGGGGTGGTGGATTTCCATCATCTTGGTCACGAGTTCTAATCATGTCTGTCATTGTTTGTGGAATTTGGGGTAGGTTAAATGAATCACAAAGGACAATTTCGTTGGAAGTCGGGATCATCATATAGCTTATAGTGAGGTTCAAATTCTTTCAGATTGAAGTTAGTCAGAGTGTGGGGACTATATTGCGTCGTGCAGGATACATTCCTGACCAAAACAAAAAGTATCTTGTAGAGATTTTTTATTCAAAGGGATCAACTAGAGTAATTTCTAGCTACCTATATGCATGGAAAGAAAAAAATGCCCATACTTTTTTTAGTAATATTGTTTATCCATCGTGCATAAACCCAACAAACCTATCTCCTTCTATAGAACATCTCTCTAGAAAATCCACCACTAAATCCGTCCAATCGTCATCCTGAAGCTGTTATGTTGCCGGAAAAATGGCGAGATAGTTTCAACAAGCACATCATAATTTTTTTCACCCAAGTCACTCCAAATTTCATCCAAATTTCGTGTTGTTCGAATATAAAATTGCAGTTTGTTTTGTGCCTAAAAGAACCAATGACTCAAGACCGTTTGTTTATTTTTAGCCGTTGCATTCTCAGAGAAGTGTCGAAGATTTTTTCGCAGCCTAACATTCTCTTTGTCGGTCTAGTTAGCTCATGAAAGACGTCTAGCTCAAGAAAGCTAGAACAGTTAAATTTGATTTTTTCAGCCTTATACGTAGATAAAGCGAAGTAGGCATGAAATCCCTGGGACAATGAGAACGTTGAAAATTTTCCAGATTCCCTTTAGCCTTAAGGAATAACACATACAAGTGATAAACATACATGCGACATAGTTACATAAAACCACATAACATGAAAAGTAAAAGGGATTCAAAGATGCTTTACCCTTATCGTTCGAGTACATAGCGTAACATCGATCTCCAATTTGAGAAACAGCTCCTTGGTGGTAGCAATGCTCACGTACACTTGAGGCTCAAGTCGATCCCATGTTGTATCAAGACTAGACCTCCCTTGGTAACTAGAGGAGAAATCATAACTTGGAAAAAAAACTCAAAAATACCTCGAGAATGGTTTGGGTATTTTTCTTGTTTCACGGTTGGAGAATACACAATGACTTAGGATCCGAATACCTACAACTTGTTATATAAAACACGAAATTATGTGGTAAGAAAAACTAAGTCATGCTTAAATATAGTACGTAAAAGTCTAAACTAATTTCGATGTTGAGAGAGTCATGTTGTATAATTCTCAACAACTTGGACTTCTGTTTTTTAAATGACTCAACGTTATTCTTACTATTTTTAGCCGTTATAATTTTTGGAATATTCATTGATTTATTTTTAGAAAATCATATGAGGTTTAACGTTTTTACTGCTACTTATTAAGTTGGGCTTAATTAATTAAATCAATTATCTAATAATAATTTAACGTAATTTTTCGCCCATCGCTTTAGCCCATGCATAAGTAATTTAGAGCCCATGTTACGATTATCTTCATCGATCTCCAACACACGTCTATTTTCAAACATAACGCCTTTAATTCCATTAATTAATTATTTCTCTCTTTTGGTCGATACTATCTTGATGATCAGCCTGACCATCTACGTTCATCTGAACCGGCATTGGAAGGAATGAATGAGTGTAATATTCACCTAGCCAATTAAGTGATCCCGGAACCAGCCATAGATTATCATAGTGCGCATAAACTCTTCACTTATATTCCAAGCGAGTGAGGACTATAGACATGTGAAACTCATTGGATAATACTAGACAAAATAGTGATTGGTGAAATGACAGAACCGCCCTTCACGGCCTATCTGTCTAGTTTATGCTTCGGGCAAGAACTTGGTAATTTCTCGTTCCCGATTTCACATAGAACATGTATGTCGATTACTTACGAGATTGTGAATTCATCGATAGAAGCCCGAAAATCACCATTGTCAAGACCGCATTTCACTGTCAACCCATGCACACGATAACTGGGGCCTGGAAAAGCTAGTGACAAGTCAAGACTCAAAAGTCAACTCCGTCAGTGACCCATTCGATCGAAAGTTGACTTCTACAGTCAATCAATTAATCATCGATACTCGACGAGTAATTAGTCATGTGATGGTTGGATTAAGAGTTAGTGTCCAAATACGTTCAATCTCTTAATTCAATCCGTATCAATGTCACGACCTATCACTTTTCATAAAATTTCCCTTTAAAGGAATAAAATAAATAAATAAAATGTGAATAATACCTTCCATTTTATGTCCTATTATATTTAATCATCGTATTGAATTCCGAGAACTTGTCTCCAACTATCTCCCACGTGCACTCAGTATCATGTTCTATGATATTTCAACCATATCTTGTTGAGGTGTTTATGAAGTATTGCATGTGATAAAGCTTGTTAACGTATCAAGCATGTTGTTCGCAGATATAATTTTCATGTGCGACTATGTAGCCATTTTCAACAAACTAACTAGTGTAGTATCTTCTTTGTATGTTTTGGGACTTGTTGTGAGACATCGGTTCCTTGGCTTGTGCGATCGCGCCGTTATTGTTAAACTACAGTAGTCTACATTGCATGCAACGACTTGAAGTACTTCGATGAAGTACTTTATCTAAACACCTTCTTTAGGTGCCTCGGAGGTTTCTATGTACTCTACTTCAGTGATGGAATCCGTAGTTATGCTCTATTTGAAACTTTTCCAACTTACTCACCACCAATAAGCGTATAAACGAATCCAAACTGCATTTTCGATCATCCACGTCGGCCTGGAAGTCCGAATTCGTATAACGATCCATTTCTAATTCTCCATTCCCATACATCACTATCATATTCATAATCTGTTTGAGATACTTCACTATCACGTCCTTAATTGTCGTCCAATATCTTTATCACGGTCTACCTAAACCGACTAACTATGCGCACAACGTTGGCGATGTCTGATTGCGTACATCATGTTGCTCACAGCAGATGCAAAGTGGACTTCTTACATCTCTCTTTTATCTTCCTCGCTATGATGACACACAGTCTTCGAGAGAACAATATCATGTTGATAGCGAGAATCCTTCTTGGAACGCTTATCTCTTTTTGATACACTTTCCAAGTAGACGCCTTGAGATAAGCTTATTATTTCATTCGCATGATCCCGAAAAGGGAAATTCCTGGAATGCAGGTTACTAGTGTTCCCAAGTCTTTCATGGAGTCGAAAGTCACGTTTTCCCAGGTTACTAGTCGAAAGTCACATTTTCCCAGGTTACTACTCGAAAGTCACGTTTTTACCTCTGAAAGTATACTAGCATCTTATAAATAATGTGTCATTCACGTTTTTCCAAAACTCTTCTTTTAGACACATTGTTCAGCTTAATTGTTTGTGAATCCGTAGTTCATAACTGCGTCATCGAATAGCAAATTACAACTCATTAGACTTTCTTTTAGTCCGTGAATGGACTTATTAAGCTTTCACACTTTGTGAGCATCTTCTTGGGATGAAAAGCTCTTAGCTAGCTCCACATAGATATCCACCTGGAGAAATATGTGCAGAGCATAGTTACCTAGTTCGCTCACCCCCCAGATCCACGAACCGGATCGCACGTTCTACTTTGTGGGTCATTTTCGACCCGGATCGTTGTGGTACGGTGAACTAGATCTATAAATAAGAAGATAATGATAAGTCTTTTAGTGGGTCACGTTTGTATTTTTTTTTTAAATAAGTCAAATCGTAGAGAAATGAAGAGTCTTATTGAAAAATGACCTTAAACACGCTGCAATATTAATTATATCAACATGAAATAGAAAGTAGAAAACACACTTCAGTTTTGTGAAAAAAACATTAAATGCATATCATCACGCAAGTGAACCCACTCATCAATTTGGTCTTTATATATAACACAACACACTGCAAAATATTTCTCATATCTACATCCATGACTTGTTCGATGCCCATGTTGAATAGGCTTATCTAGTTTAATTTTAAATCTTATGTTTTCTATTATGTATGCATATCAACTAAGACGACGTTTTTAATTACTAATAAAAGCGTCTTTTGTTATATATTTGTGGTATTCCGAACCCAATATAAATTTTTAGCGTACCGAAATTTGAAACACCGTATTGGCTGGGTATACCCCCCTCGTACTATGTACCGACATAGTGTCGTTCCTCATACCCGTACCCTTACCGCAACTCGGATCGTACAGTGTTCCATGCAGTTATGGTTCAGAGCGATTTCCATCATCAGATCTCAAATCATAGTGTGTCGATATGACAAGCAGAATTCTGACGGATTTTATCATCACAATTGTGAAAGGTTTCAGCATAGTTAGTGTTCGTTGTTTGGCTATACACTTCTATTACAACATAGCCTCGAAGGTATTAATCCGTCTGCTCAGATCAATTTTTCTCTTATAGATTCATTTGCACTCGATCAGTCTAAAACCATGAGTCAAATCTACCACATACTTGATTGACGTGTAGGACCATCTCTGCTTTCATAGCATCAATCTACTTTCCTCTTAGATTAATTTCTCCAATAGTTACTTCCATCTTACTCCACAATCCTAATTCCTAATGAACTCGGCCTCGATAAATGGTCTTCTAGGGCCAGGAGGAACATTTGATTATCGTGGAAGTAAACATACTACCAAAAGATAAATGAGAAAAGGCATATAAAAAAAGGGGAACCGAAGAAGGAGAAAATGTGTTCCTCGAGAGATTTGAGGTCGATCGTAGGTTTGAAGAGACAGAGATTCAAATGTTGAATTAAGGTGTGAGTAGTTTTATGTGCCGACAGTGTGGGTTTTTAGAATATTTTTTTTTTTTATTTTAAATGATATCTTTGGGTAGATATTGTAAATATGAAATGTTTGAGGGTTATTTTTGTCCATGGGTACTTAATTGTGCAAAAGGTTTAAATCGGATACCTCGGTGTAAAATATGTCCGACCACGGTACTGAATAAAAATACATTATCTTAGAGATATTAAAGTCTAGTTTTTCCAAAATAAAATGTGTCATTTTCCAATTTATTGAATAAAAAGGGTGTAGAATGTATCAACTACAACGTTGGGCCTAAAAACCCTCTTACGTTTCTTTCTAGAACAACCTCCTTCCTCCTAGAAAATCCTACACCTAAAAATTATTGTCTCCATTTCTCCATTAATGGAGGTTGGTGGAGCTAAGCTCTATCTTTCTTTTCTCATCTTCGTTTATTTTGTATTCTTTATAGTTAATTTTCTCCCCTTGTGGGAGCTTGCGTCTTTCCCCTTTCATCTTCTTCATGGTTGAGGCTCGGACTTATGGGGTTTCTGTGGAGGATGATTGCATTTTTTACCAAAAGAGACAGCTTCAATAAACTAAAATATTATTGTTATCGGGTCTACGCTTAACACTCGCGATTGGAAATTTTTATCTGCAACAGATCTAATTTTAATAGACATCATTATTATGTTGTTTGAAGATTAGGTAGGTGTAGAAGATTTAGTAATTAAGTGTGAATGTCTGAATTGTTTCAAAGAGTCAGTTTGGTTAACTTTGCATGCTCTTATATTGAGGCTCTTTCTCTATTAGTATCCTCGTATGTCGCCAGAGCAAACTCTTGGGTTACTTAACTGGAGTTGATAAAGTTTGGCATACAAATTACTATATTTTCGACAGAAAAATGGTGCGATGGAGAGAAACACATGGTTAACATGGCATATAGGCACTTGTAGTCCGTTGTATATGGGAGGAGCGGTATAAAAGATGGAAAGTGAAGTGCGAGAGGAAGAACATGTTAGGTTCGCTAGGCCGCTCGGGGCGATGCGCAGCGGAAAATTTAATTCGATAAAACATTTTTATCATATAAATGCAACCCCGCCGGTTCATCTAGCGAGTACACGGATCGGCACCAGTTTAAAATTCGTACGTTGTACGAATTTCACACAGTTAGGGTTTTGGAATATACCTATTCCTTAGCCTCTTTAGCGATGAGTGAGGGGGAATCAATTCCCGGTATGTAGCTACCACCGTCTTCGTACGTTCGTCGTAGGTATCACCGGTCTCGCACACTCGTCGTAGGGATCCAAATGTCTCCCCTCTAATCGAGTCCACCGTTTTGGATTACGACACTGGAATTATCTCTTCGCTAGTAGAGACAGGCCCGCTAATTAAATCGATACATCAGAAAAGAAATAGCAAGAACTTTTTCTTTTACTATCGGCACACGTCGAAATGAGATGTTTGGGATGATGATGAGTCTTCTCTATTTTAGGTTCATCTGATATCATTATATATATATATATATATATATATATCAATCGATACACACATGTCATTATTATTATTATATACATGCATATATAAAACCTTTTGCATAGCTTAGTAGAAACGGCTCCACTAATTACGAATTAAATTCCATTTACTTGTCAAAGCAAGACCACCAACCGTTTCCCTTTCCTCTCTTGATCAAAACCGTTTAGAAAATTAATTAGCATTATTTTCTTTAAAATCAATATTCAAAGACGTTATAAACATTTTCTTCTAATTAGTCAAAGCATTCGACGTGTGCTTTTATGGGCTTTAATTTAAATTTTAAACTCCAATTTAAAATCCAACAATTAATTAGGCAATTCTAATTAATTAGCAAATTAATATATAAGCCCAAACAATCAATCTCAATTGATTATTTCATTTCCTTAATTAAATAATCAAAATTATCTAATCATATATTTAGTTCAACAATTGAACTAAGTCCAATCAAAATGGAAATATCAATTTTGTATTGTCATTCTCCGAAACTTTGTGTGACCCTTTTAGGTTCACGATTAACACTAGTTGTGGATTTACAACTCATTGTAATTAACTAAATTAACTCTTTAATATCAAGAATCCATAAACCACGGGAACACCTACCAAGTAGCATGGTCACCTAGTGTTAAGTGAAATAGCGAGCAAACCTTTTCGATTGCAAGTGCATACACGTAAAATCCTTTCGACAACTAATTTCCCGAATAGACCTTGGGCATGGAAGTATAAGTCGAAACCCGATTGATTGATCTAATAACTATGATTTCATTTCAAGTTTAAATGATTCCTTTATGAATCTCAATTCATCATGCCTTGGCCAAGGACTTTGAATCATAAACTATGAAAAACATAGGAAATTCACTTATTCTAATATAAGTGTTGAAATCTATGTTGGCCACAGATAAATCTCCATACACACTAATACAATACCCAACATATCCCTTTTGTGATTATCTAGTAATCAAAAGATATATCAAAGTAAAGCATAATGCGCACAAGTCTATTATCGTGCTTCAAGTCAGATGATTAGTCATGTACTATCGCAACATGAAAATTATTATTCGACATAAAAGTTTCCAGTTAAGAATTTTCAGCGGGTCAAGCTCAATGAATTTGTTCCCGGACAAGCATCTGCATGTATGCATTTGCGTCAACACGCTAACGTTAATGGAACATAACATTCTTGTCTCACAATCATGCATCATATACACAAGTCTTTCCGGGTTATTCAATGTCCTGTCTTGAAATACCAATCGACTTGGAACTTTATTTAATATCACAGCCTAAGACATATTCCATAATCGCCATCATATGCGCAACCATGTCCCTCAGCTTACAATGATCTAAGGACTTTATCATAAGTGCAAATAACTAAATTAATGCATGCACGAAAGATAAAGATAATGCCTCTTATTAGATAAATTTCCAATAAATTTTCTTTACAAGTAGAAAATTACCAAACAAGTTGGAACATTGGGCATTCTACTCTAACAATCTCCCACTTGCCCTAGTTCCAATTGCCCATGTATTTCAGGCCCATCTTCTCGAGATGTCCGTCAAACACCTTTTTTGATAAAGGCTTAGTCAAGGGGTCTGCTACATTTTCTGCTGAAGTGACTCGATCCACAACGACGTCGCCTCTACCAATGATCTCTCCAATAAGGTTGTATCGCCTCATGATGTGTTTAGATCTTTGATGAGATCTGGGCTCTTTTGCTTGCGCTATAGCTCCGTTGTTGTCACAATAAATCATTATTGGATCAACAATAGACGGGACTACACCCAACCCTTGGATGCAGTTCCGCATCCATACAGCCTCTGTTGCTGCATCTGATGCTGCAATGTATTCAGCCTCGGTAGTAGAGTCTGCAGACGTCTCTTGTTTGGAACTTTTCCAACTAACTACACCTCCATTCAAGGTAAATATATATCCGGACATTGATTTTGAGTCATCCTTATCGAACTGAAAACTAGAGTCAGTGAATCCTTCTAGTTTCAGTTCTCCACCACCGTATTTTAAAAAGACATCCTTAGTCTTTCTCAAGTACTTTAGGATCGTCTTAACGGCTTTCCAGTGTTCCTCCCCTGGATTAGTTTGATATCTGCTCGTGACGCTCAAAGCATGGGCCACGTCAGGCCTAGTACATAGCATTGCATACATAATGCTACCAATAGCCGATGCATAAGGTATCCGAGCCATTCTTTCCCTTTCTTAAGGTGTCTTAGGAGACATAGCCTTAGAAAGTGAAACACCATGACCCATGGGAAGGTATCCACGCTTGGATTCCTCCATGTTAAACCTCTTTAGCACCTTATCTATGTACATTGACTGGGATAGTCCGATCATCTTTCGTGACCTATGTTTATAGATCTTTATCCCTAAGATAAAATATGCTTCTCCCAAGTCTTTCATGGAGAACTGTTTAGATAACCAAGTCCGTGTTGACTGCAACATTCCTACATCATTCCCGATGAGTAGAATATCATCAACATAGAGCACGATAAATGTCACTGCATTTCCACTGACCTTCTTATAAACACACGGTTCATCCAGATTTTTATGAAAATCAAACACTTTGATTGTTTCATCAAATCGGATGTTCCAACTCCTTGAAGCTTGTTTCAGTCGATAAATAGACTGCTGGAGTTTACAAACCATTTGTTCGCTCCCACTGGATATGAAGCCTTCTGGTTGTTCATGTAGATCTCATCCTTAATGTTTCCCTTAAGAAAGGCAGTCTTCACATCCATTTGTCATATCTCGTAGTCATAATACGCAGCCATGGCAATCAGAATCCGAATGGATTTAAGCATTGCAACTGGTGAAAAAGTTTCCTCATAATCAACACCTTGCTTTTGAGTATAACCTTTTGTAACCAAACGCGCTTTAAAAGTACTTACTTCTCCATCAACTCCAAGCTTACGCTTATAGACCCATTTACAGCCAATCGGTACACGACCATGTGGTGGGTCCACCAAGGTCCACACCTTGTTCGAGTACATGGAATCCATCTCGGACTGCATTGCTTCTCGCCATTTATTCGAGTCAATGTCAGACATTGCCTCTTCATAGCTCGTTGGATCACTATCCAAAAGGAGTCCCTCTTCTTTGTTCTCTAACAATAGGTTCAGCCTCTCAGGCGCCCTTGAAAACCTAATGGATTTTCGAAGAGGTTGTGCCTCAAATGGTCCGGGCTCAACTGGTGTATTATTTGTGACAACGTGTGGGATGCTTTGTGGCTCAAGTTCTTCATTAGTTCTACAGCCTCGCCACTATTTTCAGAAATGAACTCTTCTTCTAAGAAAGTAGCGTTCCTCGAAACAAACACCTTTTGTTCGGAGGCATCGTAGAAATAGTATTCCACAGACTCTCTTGGATACCCCACAAATTTACATAAATTGGACCTCATTTTCAATTTATCTCCCACTTACTGCTTCACGTAAGCAGCACAACCCCACACTTTGAGATATTTGTAAAAGGGTGTCTTACCACACCACATCTCATAAGGTGTACTTGGGACGGGTTTACTTAGCACTCTATTTAGTATATGTGCCGCCGTTTCTAAGGCATAGCCCCATAATGAAAGAAGTAAGCTAGTGAAACTCATCATTGATCGAACCATGTCAAGCAGGGTCCGATTCCGTCGCTCGGAAACTCCATTAAGTTGCGGAGTACCAGGAGGAGTCCACTGTGAGAGAATCTCGTTCTCTTTCAGATAATCTAGAAATTCAGTGGTCAAGTACTCACCTCCTCAATCAGATCGAAGGGTCTTTATGCTACGACCACTTTGTTTCTCTACTTCGCTTCTAAATTCTTTGAACTTTTCAAAGGCTTCAGATTTATACCTCATAAGGTATACATAACCATACCTAGAGAAATCGTCGGTAAATGTTATGAAGTAGTGATAGTTTCCTCTCACACTAACACTTAATGGTCCACAAACGTCTGTAAGGTATACATAACCATACCTAGAGAAATCGTCGGTAAATGTTATGAAGTAGTGATAGTTTCCTCTCGCACTAACACTTAATGGTCCACAAACGTCTGTATGAATCAGATCCAACAGACCTTTGGCTCGCTCCACTTTACCAGAAAATGGTGACTTGGTCATTTTCCCTTTAAGACATGACTCACATGTAGGCAACTTATCATCTCCCCTAAGGTCGAGTTTTTGCCCAAGCTTGTGAATTCTTTTCTCAGAGATATGACCCAATCTAGCATGCCAAATAGTGAAAGAACTATTATTATCTAATTTTCTTTTATTTTGTTGAATTGCTAGAATAGGACTTTCAGGTGTAATGGTGTATAAACAATTCGTCAAACAACCGGAATAGATAAAAGCATTATCCTTGAAAATGGAATAACTTCCACTCTCAATTATAAACCTAAAACCTTCTCTATCCAAAACGGGAATAGAGATAATATTACGAATAATATCCGGAACATAAAGACAATTGTTCAAACATAAACCAACACCATTATTTAAAGATAGAGAAACAGTCCCTATAGCTACTGCAGCAACTCTTGCTCCATTGCCCATCCTAAAGACCGTTTCCTTGCTGTCCAGCTTCCTGCTTATTGCCATCATCTGTACATCATTACAGATATGTGAGCCACAACCGGTATCTAATACCCAGAAGCATCGTTAACTGATAAGTTAACTTCAACAAAATACATACCTGAACGTTTCAGGCTCGCAATATATTCCTTACAGTTCCTCTTCCAATGCCCCGTTTTGCCACAATGAAAACACTTGTGCTCGGCCTGAGAATTAACCTCCTGCTTTCCTTTGCCCTTAGCCTCGTTGCCCTTTGCTTTCTTGTTGGGCTTGGTGGGAACCTTTCCCTTCCACTTTCTTTTCGTAGAAGTAGACCCAACAAGAAGCATCGGCTTATCCTTCTTTATAGTGGATTCAGCCGTCTTTAACATGTTCACCAACTCGGGGAGAGTAGTCTCCATGAGTGCATGTTAAAGTTAACAACGAAGCTGTCGAATGAGGGAGGCAGAGATTGCAAGACAAGGTCCACAAGGAGCTCACTATCCATAGCGACTCCAAGGGACGTAAGCTTTTCGATGAGGCCTATCATCTTCAGCCCATGGTCTTGGACTGAAGAGCCCTCAGTCATACGGCACCTGAAAAGCTCTTTAGATATCTGATATCTCATTTGCCTATTTCTCTCACCATACAACTCTTGTAGGTGGGAAAGAATCTCTTTAGCACTATCAAATGCCTCATGCTGACTCTGCAGCTCATTCAACATAGATGCTAGCATGTAGCACCGAGCCTAGAGATTGTCATCACTATGACGAAGATACTCCCCATACGCTTCTGACGTCACATCATCAGGAGCAGTAGGAGGGGCTAAGATAAGCACATATTCCTTCTTTTCAGATTGAAGGACAATCTTGAGGTTTCTCAACCAATCAACAAAATTTGGGCCAGTCAACTTGTTTTGCTCAAGGATATTTGCAATTGGATTTTTAGCCATTCTAGTAGACAAATCTACAAAAATAAACGAAGCAGAAAATGAAGAAACTATAGAAAATATATCGATTTAATAGAAAGTCTTTTATATTAAATTACTCCCACTATTTTATTTAAACCCCAAAAATATTTTGAAAATCTTATTTTCATAGTAGGCTTGAAGTCCAATAAAAATAATCAACACCTCAATTTTATGAGCCCATGAAAAATTTAAATTGGTAGTCAACTCTTTGACAATTGTATCGACATACAACCTTCAAGATTATTTTGCCTCACGTTTCCTATATACCTCAATTTTATGAGCCCATATAGTACTAAGTGTCAAATTAAACCCATCAAACCTTCGTGTAAATGGAGCATCAAATACGTCCCACGACTCGTGGCCAACGCAAAGACGCGTTCACCTCACGAACATCTATATGTTTGGTAGAGATCACAGCTTTCCGCACAAGATCACTCCACGACTCATGGTCAGTGACCAAGCACGGTAGCATCGTCATGTCATCTACCTTTGATGGAATGCATGGAATAATAGGTCTCTATCTATCTTTATCCATTTTAATTTGATATGGAACTTAATAAAATAAGTCCCTCTAAAGTTTCACAAACTTAGGGTTTCTTTTAAAGACCTCATCAACTTCATTCAATATTCATCATATGAAGCGCAAGCAATAGCATAAAATAAATCTAACATGCATCCTATACAAAAATGATGGAATAAACATGTCCAAATACAACATGCTAAAACATACTTATCACATGAGACATAAATTCACTAATTTGAATGTAGATAATTTTGAAATGAAAACAGATTTTTCATTTGCTAAAATCAGAAAAGACCGCATAAAAGAAAGTCGTGGTTCTCAACACACTCATATTCTCTTATCATATGCTATACACGCATTTGGTTACCTTAACCAATAATTTGGTGATCCTAAGTCACTCAAACGCATATTACTTCAGCAAACATAAAATATAAAATATTTATATCATCATGAGACATAATCGCATACATGTTGTATCAAAAATTAGAATATTAATTATTGTATCATCATGGACAGAAAACATTTTTCCTTCTTGTGGTGAGAACAAATTATTTCATGTTTCACCATGAAATATACAGCACAAAGAAACCCTTTTCTTATGGCTAAAAACCAACATGTTCAGTGCATTAAAAATCGATTGGTTTTTGTAATTCGATAAAACACTTTCATCGTACACAAACAAAAACACCATTTAACTATTAAACATGTTTATCACATAGATATCAACGACGCAAAATCTAATTTTAAAAGATGCTCAAACGCGTGGCTCTGATACCACTGTTAGTTTCGCTAGACCGCTCGGGGCGATGCGCAGCAGAAAATTTCATTCGATAAAACATTTTTATCGTATAAATGCAACCCCGCCGGTTCATCTAGCGAGTACACGGATCGGCACCATTTCAAAATCACGTACGTTGTACGAATTTCACACAGTTAGGGTTTTGGAATATACCTATTCCTTAGCCTCTTTAGCGATGAGTGAGGGGGAATCAATTCCCGGTATGTAGCTACCACCGTCTTCGTACGTTCGTCGTAGGTATCACCGGTCTCGCACACTCGTCGTAGGGATCCAAATGTCTCCCCTCTAATCGAGTCCACCGTTTTGGATTACGACACCGGAATTATCTCTTCGCTAGTAGAGACAAGCCCGTTAATTAAATCGATACACCAGAAAGGAAATAGCAAGAACTTTTTCTTTTACTATCGGCACACGTCGAAATGAAATGTTTGGGATGATGATGAGTCTTCTCTATTTTAGGTTCGGCTGATATCATTATATATATATATATATATATCAATCGATACACACATGTCATTATTATTATTATATACATGCATATATAAAACCTTTTGCATAGCTTAGTAGAAACGGATCCACTAATTACGAATTAAATTCCATTTACTTGTCAAAGCAAGACCACCAACCGTTCCCCTTTCCTCTCTTGATCAAAACCGTTTAGAAAATTAATTAGCATTATTTTCTTTAAAATCAATATTCAAAGACGTTAGAAACATTTTCTTCTAATTAGTCAAAGCATTCGACGTGTGCTTTTATGGGCTTTAATTTAAATTTTAAACTCCAATTTAAAATCCAACAATTAATTAGGCAATTCTAATTAATTAGCAAATTAATATATAAGCCCAAACAATCAATCTCAATTGATTATTTCATTTCCTTAATTAAATTAATCAAAATTATCTAATCATATATTTAATTCAACAATTGAATTAAGTCCAATCAAAATGGAAATATCAATTTTGTGTTGTCATTCTCCGAAACTTTGTGTGACCCTTTTAGGTTCACGATTAGCACTAGTTGTGAATTTACAACTCATTGTAACTAACTAAATTAACTCTTTAATATCAAGAATCCACAAACCACGGGAACACTTAGCAAGTAGCATGGTCACTTAGTGTTAAGTGAAATAGCGAGCAAACCTTTTCGATTGCAAATGCATACACGTAAAATCCTTTCGACAACTAATTTTCCGATTAGACCTTGGGCATGGAAGTATAAGTCGAAACCCGATTGATTGATCTAATAACTATGATTTCATTTCAAGTTTAAATGATTCCTTTATGAATCTCAATTCATCATGCCTTGGCCAAGGACTTTGAATCATAAACTATGAAAACCATAGGAAATTCACTTATTCTAATATAAGTGATGAATTCTATGTTGGCCACAGATAAATCTCCATACACACTAATACAATACCCAACATATCCCTTTTGTGATTATCTAGTAATCAAAATATATATCAAAGTAAAGCATAATGCACACAAGACTACTATCGTGCTTCAAGTCAGAGGATTAGTCATGTCCTATCGCAACATGAAAATTCTTATTCGACATAAAAGTTTCCAGTTAAGAATTTTCAGCGGGTCAAGTTCAAAGAACTTGTTCCCTAACAAGCACCTGCATATATGCATTTGCGTCAACACACTAACGTTAATGGAACATAACATTCTTGTCTCACAAACATGCATCATATACACAAGTCTTTTCGGGTTATTCAATGTCCTGTCTTGAAATACCCATCGACTTGGAACTTTATTTAAGATCACAGCCTAAGACATATTCCATGATCGCCATCATATGCGCAACCATGTCCCTCAGCTTACAATGATCTAAGGACTTTATCATAAGTGCAAATAACTAAATTAATGCATGCACAAAAGATAAAGAGAATGCCTCTTATTAGATAAATTTCCAATAAATTGTCTTTACAAGTAGAAAATATACAAACAAGTTGGAACGTTGGGCATTCTACTCTAACAGAACACCTAGCGGGCAAAGCTATACAACTAACTATAAATAGACTCTAAACACAATCCATGTTACTAAATAGTATACAAACACTAACTCGCAAAGAATTTCGCACATAGTTTGGTATGGGGAGTGAATGGATTACCTTTCTTTACTTCTTAATGAAAGTTGATTCCTTCAGTAATGGAGGTTGGGGGACCTTTAGTTCTTCCCATTTCTTGTTTGTTTTCTACTTTCTTGGTTTTTTTTTCTTTTTTTAGTCTCCGGCTGTGGGAGTTTTCATCTCCTCTTGTAGGAGCTCTTTCTTCCTTCATGGGAGTGTCACTCCGCAGAAGACAAAATTTGAGTTGAAAACGGAAGAAAGTGAATTGACTTAATAGCCATTATAATGAAGTTTTAAGATAACATGTATTAGGGTCTTTAGTTTTTTTGTCCAAGCTTTGAATCTGTTTTTATTTCGGGCTTGTTTTTTCTTTTTTTTAATGGTATATTTGTTTTCCTTTCTCTTAATTAGAGTTTTTCTCTCAACCGGATGTCACTTGTTACCGGAGAGACTCAGGTTAGATTGTCTATCTTTTGTAACTTTTGTAATGAAAAGCATTTATCATTGTGAAATAATTTAATGAAAGTTGAAACCTTCCAAAAAAAATAACGAGACGATTAAATCAATTGACCCTTGATAATTCCGTTGTGGCCCAATTTTCCTTATGGGCGTAGCGGTTAGGCCCAATTCTAGAGACCCATATAATCTACGAAACATACCTCCTGCCTCGTTATTTATTTTTGGGTCGGATCAGCTGGGCCAATATAAATATAACCTCAAATTTAATTTTTAAATTTTCAAACGATTAAAGTAAAATCACTTATTCCCAGGGACTCGAGATGATTACATCGTAACGATTTATATTGAAGTTAGATTGAACTTACTTTACTTGGGATGATGTGAATATATTTCGAGTGAGTTGCGTGCGTGGAATAACTTCCTCGAGAAAAATAATCAAATCTCGGAGGATACTCTATTCTTTTCTTAAGATTTCGGGTTGATTATATACTTTTGTAGGATTTCACCGAAAAAGAAAATATCGTTGGAATATATTATGATGCCCATAACTCCATACTTAAATGTTAACGATATGCTTTATTTGAAACGATTGATGTAACGAGTATAATAAGAGAGGGAAAAAAAAGATTACTAAAAAAAGAAAGTGACTACGGACATAATTATTAGAACAGGGGAACAAACTTTGGTGGGTCATTGGTGGCTACAAAATGGAGTATTAGTACTTTCACGTTTTATGCTACATCTTGTCACGAGTAGAAAAAAATAATAAACAAAGTAATAGTAGTCCCTTATCGTCGATTCTTTTATGCATGAGCATGAAGAAGGCCCTTACTATTATTATTTTTAATTATATATTAAGCAGGAACATGACGCTGTTTGGCGTGTTACTGTCGGGATTTCAACACACTCACGTGCCGATGAGTGCTTACAAGTTATATATTTTCCGATCAAGTATCATTCTATTCATAATATTCTTTATTTCTATAGTTGTTAATGATGTTATGATGATGAAATGCAATGTGATGCTGATAAAAAAATTTGTTATGTACGCAACTCTAGGATCAGTGGGTTCACTCGACCCAGGTCATGGCCAAAATCAAAATGGCAGTGTTTAAAAGATGACGGAATAAACTAATTCTGACATAATAATAGTTTCGGCGATTGAATTAGGAAAATTTAACTTAAGCTCTCTGACTGAAGAATGGTAGTAGGAGAAACCGATGTAAAGAAAACGTCCGGAATGGAGTGAACTGAGGACATTCAAACGTTAGGACCAAAAATAAATAGTAGGTTGATCTTAGAGGACAAAATTGATAAAAGGTACGACTTAATTTAATCGCAAGTGATAAACCGGTATGAAGGGCCCGGTCGGTCTAAACCGACTTATCAAGATCAATGTTGAACACTTGAAAAATATCAAGAGTTAAATGATCAAGAGTGAACAAAGATGCAACCGATATCGGAACTGAAGAAGCAAGACCGATTCAATCTAACTTCCCAAGTCGTATGTATCAATCTGCATATACAATCGGTCATATATCAGATTGGATTCAAGGGCCCGAAGCCTAACAAATAATCCGAATATGAATCCGAATCCGAATGTCATACTAAAGTAGACAAAGTTATAAGATTAGATCACGAAGTATATTGGATTTCATTTTTTGGGTTACTATGTTTTATAAGTGCAAAAATAGGTCAATATACATTGTATTTCTTAACAAAATGATCATTAGTCAATTTTCCAGCAAACATTGCCAAAATCCGACGTGGCCGATGACATGACAGCAATCATGTGGGTGGGAATAAACCATGTCATCAGTGACGTCGAATTTCCGGCAATTTTTTGCCGAAAATTTGACTGATGTTCCAATTTTGTTACACCTACAAAGATAGTAACATGTTTTTGCAATTATCAAACATAATGAGCATAAAACGAAAACTGGTATACGTAGTAACTCAATATTATAATATTCTCTACTAAAGTATACGTTGATATTCCAACGAACTGTAAAAGTTGTTGAAGCGACTGACTTTATAAAGTAGTCAAGTGTGTGATATATGAATCTAGTTAGAGGATTAGCTAGGTGGATTGTACAATATTGTAAATCAAAGTCATCCAATGATCCTTCCCCGTGTGAAGAAGTGGAGATATATGAGCGTTAGCCTCCAAACTTTCATAAACAACTCGTGTCAGATACAAAATGATACACACGCATACACATACGTATATATCATTTCACAACTTAGAGCGTAAGGTATCTCCTGCGCTGGCCCACTGTTCATTTGGAAATCGATATCTTATTCAAATCGAATCAACTACCAACACAGGCGGTAGATACAAAAATACTTGGTGTTTATTCATCCCTCTAAACATGCAAACTGATCCTAAAATGTAGGATCGATATAAGAAGATTACCATATTAAACTCAGAATATGCATTACAAACTAAAAATTGTGGTATATTGATTTGCTCTTAATTTTTTCTTTTTAAAATACTTGAATATCCTATCTCTTTTTTTTTTCTATCCCAGAGTATCGATACTCGATCGCCTATGTATTGTGTCACACTTTTGGCCCATTGGATCGAGCTTGCGTCTACATACTAGGCCCCACGGAGTTGGGCTACGTTGCTTCCTCTTTGCTAGAAAGATAAGTATTTTTTGACTCCAAGTAAGTATTATTCAACCCCATACCCCCATACATCCTTATTTTTTGACTAATGACCTATGTTCGGAAATTGTGAACTGTCGGGAAATTTAATTATTATAGATTAGATGGTAACCAATACAATATAACAATATGTATTTCTGAAATAGATAAATAAATAAAAACTATATATAAACTGACCCCCTCTTGTAGAAATTATTCGGAATTTATAACCAAGGACCGTTCTAGTCATTATCTTCGTCTATAATATATATGGTCAATGAGATCACTAATAATTGCGTTTATTCTTACCCAATAAATAATACGATTATGCCATAGCAGGTAGTTGCTCTGGTATTATGAGTTTCTACAAACGGAATCAAGATTTGTCAGTTAGTTTTATATTCCATAATGCTTTCCTTGTCAAAAAATAAGATATTCAAAATTAATCATTTGGGGTGATATGTGTAATATTAGGGGTGAGCAAATCTGAATATCCGGATTTTCATATATTTAAAACTCAGAACCGTATTCGATCTGATTTTAGTCGGACGGATATCCGAAATCCAATTTTTTATTTCGACTAAATTATTTTTTTGAAAAAAATTGATTGCAACGTATTCGATTTTGTTTTCAACTCTCCATTTATTTTCACGTGATATAAATTCAATCCGATATATTTTATTTGGATCAAATTAGGATATTGAGCTATTTTCTTTCTTTCTTCTCTTTTTGGGTATCATTTTTTTTTTTGGGCTATCATTAATTTTTTTTAAATAAGTAATCAGATACCGGATATCCGGATTTTAGTACCAAGCGTATCCGCATCTGATCCAGTTTTAAAAACCAGATATTCGGATTTTATAGACCGGATACTGGATCGGATTCCGGATGTCAGATATTTTGCTCAACTCTGTGTAATATATATATATATATATATATATATATCTGTTAAAGAATGCTAGAATTAAAAATTAAATAATAATAATAATAATAATTGCTTTACCAAAATATCCTTCACCCTAATGATGTGTTGGAATCAATTGGTTCTATGAGCCGAGATCTTTCCTTCCTCGAATTCCATGAACTGTCACAAAAAACATGTTAGACAACGACGCACCTCCGACCAGGTCAGTCAGGATTTCCTTCTTTCTTTTGTTTTCTTTTGGTATCTTTTAAAAAATTAGAATTAGGATGTAGATAGTATGTATATGTATTTTTGCATGTCTTCTCTAGCCGTTGATATTTGAATCCAATATGGATAATTAGGATACATATACATGAATTAATGAATGATCTAGAATCAAATATTTCCTTAACATTTCATGATTTGTTTTTTTAGGAAGCAATAATTTCATTTCATAATATTAACCGGACAGAATTTACAATTGAATCAACAAAAAAGCCGTCGAAGATTATGAAGGAACACAAAAAAAGGTAGAAAAATACAAGTATTATCAATTGCTATCTATTCTTCAAATAATATCATCATTGCATCCTATTTTACAAGCTTTGATATTATTTAATCAAGCTCCATAACTCAATTGTTTGAATTACTAATGTCAGCACGATGTCCATGCTCACGTCTATTTTATAAGATCATTACAAGCTCTTATTCAAGAGAAGAAACTCTCATACGAGAGAATAAAATTGTCATTGGAGAAAAAATAAACTATCATACAAGAGAATAAACAAAACATAAAATCGAAAAACATGGAAATTACAAAAGAGAATGAAATAGACAAAATAGACAATGGGTGATCCAATTCGATTCGCTGGCGACTATGGTGACAGTAGATCTGTGCCTGCCGATGGTGAGAAAAACAAATTAGGATTTTGTTTCTATAAAAACTGTAAAGGATCCAATCAATCTGGAAAGCCCCTCCCTATAAGCTCCTCTGTGATTCCTCTCTAAAAGCAATTGACAATAGATTAAGTGACCCACAAACTTATAAAGAGGTCATGTTTGTATCATGTATTCGATGTGGGATTGTGTGTGACACCCCAGCAATCTCCCCCTCAAATACAAGACCACCAAACGGGCCTTTTTTTTTTCTTCAAAATTATCTTTTTGTACCGCCCTTCAACCCAACGGGACACATGGAACAATCGTTATACAAGATTGGGGACACATTATTTATTGATTAATTATTGATCCACGATGGATTTCTCGATCACTCACTCGATCCACGCTCACCGAATTATTTGTAAGGATTCAAATCCCGAAAAGCCCGCTCCCTATAAGTCAATTGATTTTAGGAAGGAACCTCACAAGGCTTATAGAAAGGGGACTTTCGTGATTGTTTGGATACTTACAAAAGCACAGTTGAATATGTCATGATTTGTTTCTAATATTCTCAATAAAAAATAGTTTGACAAATATTCTCAATCGAAATATCCTCGATGTAAAAATAGAAATAACATGGGCTTTTCTTTGTGTGCTCCCGATGCAAGTTGCACCGATATTTAATCTTGAAAATATCTAAGGCACTCCTAGAAATCGAGGTCTCCATCCTAAAACCAATTGGTGATAGGTGGAGTTGTCTTTTGATATATATAGTGGATTTAAGAGCTTGATTTATTCTGTATATAGTGGATTTAAGAGCTTGATTTGTTCGATGTGGGACAACACCCACGTAATTAGAATCTCAACCGTAACAAATAATAGTAACTAGTAACCGTGCACACTCGATGTGTGTGCAACGAAACATGATCTAAATAAATCAGCGAATGCTTGAAATGAAAAATTATTTTTAAAAGCAACGAAATATCTTTGTCAAGATGTTTCTTCTAATAAAAACACTGAATTTGAAGAATCAAGCTTTATATTAGGCATAAATAGATTTCAGTTTATGCCACTTATAATAAATAATTTCTTTGCATTTGCTATTTTACGTAGTGAATGCTAAACGTCCACAGCCTGCAACATACGGTTCGGAACATTAATTTACGACATAAATATCTCATTTCAACACATATGAGTCTAATGTTAGGAATAATCATGAGAGGATGAAGAATGAAAAGCCAAAAATCAATTAATATCTTTTTACAAATCTAAAATAGTAGTCCAAAATTTAAAATGTTCTATTTATAAAAAAAATCCACACAGTCCTAAGATCTTACTTTGGTGAGAAGCGATCCTTCAGTTTGGCATGTGGAAGCACAACATAAAAAGAACCAAAATATCACCGAAATAGTTCTCCTAACAGGCTGATACTCATCGCAACAACTTAAAAATATCAACTCTAAGAAAAGTATATAAAAATATTAATTTGTAAAATTGCAAGAATCGAAAATTATAAAGTTATAAAATTTTAAAATTTTGATACCGTAGTAGGGCTTGATTTAAAATTTAGTTTCTTCCACTATCTCAATAAATGACATCGATGTGTTAATTTCCTTGGGACGATTGAAAGGTAGCGCCACTGCAAAAGAAGCCATTATAATAATCCACATCTGACAAATTCTCATGTTCGCAAAGAAATCAAACCTTCGAATTCAATATTTTAATTTAGAACTGAATAAGGTAACGGACAACAGGAGGATAATTAAACTTCAATCATATTTAAAAAAAATAAAATAAAAAAACCCTTAACAATTTTTTTTTTCCACTTCTAGTGAAGACGAAGATGACACGGTAACGAATTATTTCATAGCATAGCCACGGGCGACTCGCCGAAATTTGCCTGAAGGATGGTCGGAGTATTCGAGGGAGACATATGAAAGACGGTGGCATTCTACGGCGTCACACTTCCACAACTGCCGCAGATGCCCATATTAATGGATCACTTCTCTCGGATTGGGGCCTATTGAATGATATATTGACATCGAAATAGATTTGTTCTCAGTGTGTACATATTGTAGAAACCCAAAGGCATAATGAATAAAATGGAGATTGAAATTAACGATAGCAACTGCCCACTATGGATCATGGCTAGTAACACAACTATCAATGTGTTTGGCAACTGTCCACTACGGATCAATCACTTAAGTGGGTAGTTTTTATGATAATTTCAATTTTAATTTTAATTTAAATAAAATGGACCGTCTATCAGTTTTTTACTCTTGGACGTGTGTTATTAATTGTTTTTGGTTAAGAGATACGGCAAATTAGACAGACCAAATCAAACATGAAATTAGACGGTTTATAAGTGGGGAACACGCTTAATATAATAGAATAGATAATAATACCAAGAGGCAAAATTCATGTGTACATATAATGTAAAAGATACCCTTTATATTAAGATATTTTTATTATATTTTGACACTAATGGGCCATGATTTAATTAAAACTGTGTGCCTATGATTTGCCACTTCACACTACTTTTCTATTTAATTAGAAAAAATAACGCCTTTAATCAAAAAGGAAATATTCGAATGTCTCGACGGTTAGATTCGGTAGAGGTCGGCAAGTGCTGAGAATCAAAGCATCGCTTAACTAAATTTGTTGTTATGCAATAATAATCAGAATATTTGAACGATATCTTACTATACCCTTAGTTTATTTAAATTAAATGATATTTTATAGCATACATACAAATAAAAAGGAAACGTCTTTTTCTTGGGTGGGCCTTTTGTCTGATACGGAATCTCACAGAAATAGAAAGGAAAGCCGAGATTTACATATGTATGCATGATTGAGATTCAAAGGTTTCTGCCTTTGACTGTCTCGTTGAAAGACATACATATAAATAATAATATATATGGCCGACATGCATCGTTACATACAATGTATTTTTAATTACTTCTTTTATAGACTATAATCGCTGGTTCTGGTAGACTGTCCTTGTCTTTAATCTTAAGGTAAAGGGATAATTACGCTAACAACTCCCCTTAGTATTGCTTAATTAGACAGACATCCCTTCGACTATGATAATTACACTTACACTCCTTTTAGTTTACTCAACATTTACACTAGGGATGCGTTTGGATTTCAAAAACGGACCACTTGCGGTTGAATTTCAAAAACATCAAACAACAAGGATTTGAATTCTCCTATGATTTAGATGAAATCGAAATCTAAATTCGAGCGGTTGTCAAACGGGTGATTTGGATGAGTTCTGGATTTCAAATGAAAATTCACGAATCCAAACTGACCAGAAGATCATTTCAATCTATTTTCCACGGTAATTAAAGGGGAGAAAAAAAATCGTGGTATTCCAAATTTACCCTAAGTTTATCAACAAAAATTACAAATTTTTTTTCTTTCATTAGTTAACGTCGAAAAGATGATTTTGCATAAACAATTTTGCATAATAATTATGCATATATCAAATATATTGATTTCATAAATTATTCTAAAATATATATTTAGACCCTTAGATATTAATTCATTATATATAAATTCATTTAAACATTTTTATTTCACAAACTAAGGAAAAATCTGGAATATCTCAATTATTTTCTGCCCAAATTGTTAAATTACTGTCTAAAATAAGCTGAAGGAGTCTTAATGTAAATGTTGAGAAAAATAAAATGAGTGTAAATGTAATTACTATAGTCAGAAGAGGTATGTGTAATTGAGCAATACCACGTGGGGTGTTAGTGTAATCCCAATTATAAATAATTGTTCTCAGAAATTTTAAGAAAAAACATTAATGGTTCATTTATTTATTAGGGGGCGTATATAATATTGGATGGAAATAGACGATGTAACTGTTTTATTCTTCTATACACAATCGCTAATTATATTTATGTTTTGGATCACTATAAAATTTGCCTAATTTCAAATGTCATAACAAATTTGACTATTTGTTCATTTTTTTGACAACATAAGTAAAAAAATGGATCGATGGTTTCGGGTGGAGTGATATGATTTTTCGACTCTAGGAGTACGTTATGATGTTATTGAAAATTTCCTTTGGACTAAGAATATCAAATGTTTCAATGGGCCCCGCTTGCTTCTTTTCTAGTTTTCCTTTTCTTAGTCTACGACACTAATATCCTACACATCCCACACATCATATGCATATGCTATGTTTTATTACATATTATTGGAATTAAATGAGATACGAGAGCCTTATTAGCAGATGCAAATGTTGGCTTATTTAACATTATTGACTATATGTCTGAAGAGAGATATTGTGTTTAAGAATGCCCGTCGCACATTGAGAGTTTTAATCAACCTGGCTTAGGTGGCATATAGTAGTATAATACTATATTGTTTGATAAAAACTTTAATAATATATATATATATATATAATATACCAATTCGAATATATTGAAAAATAGAGTTTTAACGTTGTGAATGATCATTTATCAAATGCATTAAAACTAGGGTTTCCTTATAAATTAACTAAATTATTTCAGATAACAGTGTAAATTCCATTCCTATAAAAAGGGCTTTTTTTCAAGTTGTCTGTCGAGACATTAGTAGAGATAATAAGGATTATTTAAGTAAATGGCCTTTGACTGGGTCAATTTTAAAAAAATGGCCTCCATAATGTTTGAAGTCTATTCTACCCTTACTAACTCAGGGAAAAAGACGTCTTTACCCTTATTTAACCCATTCAACAACCCAAAGTAAAATTAATTAGGTTTAATCGATTCCACCCACTGTAGCGTCACGGGTCTTCTTCTTCTTCATAACCGAGTACAATAATTGACAGTTAAAACTGAAGAAAGACACATAACGGAAACGAAGCAGTAAATTTCCAGATCTAAGAAACAACCTTTACCCAAAGCAGAAAATTCTCCAAACCGACTACAATGGCAATGAACGCGCGTCCCGAAAGAGTGCCGGTAATTTCACTGTGATTTCGTCTTCCTCAGGAGCAGGTCTCGTGCGTCGAATTGGTTGGGTCCGGCGCATGGTTTCCCAATTGTGCAATTTGGACACTTGTTCGCAAGGGAACCGTGCGTCGAACCAATTGGGACCCAAACAGTCGCGCAAATCAGGGGACCCGTGATTGCAGGCTTGGGACCCGAGCACAGTCGCACGGTACCCATACGCACGGTACCCATACGGGCGGCCCCTTGCGATTGTGTGCGGGTACCATGCGATTGAGTGCGGGTACCATGCGATAGTGAGCGTGGGTACCGTGCCTGCGGGTATCCTGCGCGCATGCACGGGTACCATGCTCTTGTGTGCGGGTACCATGCGCGCATGCGCGGGTACCATGCTCTTGTGTGCGGGTACCATGCGCGCATGCGCGGGTACCATGCGCGCAAGCGCGGGTACCATGCTCTTGTGTGCGGGTACCATGCGCGCAAGCGCGGGTACCATGCTTTCCTGTGCGGGTACCATGCTCTTGTGCGCGGGTACCATGCTTTCCTGTGCGGGTACCATGCGCGCATGCGCGGGTACCATGCTTTCCTGTGCGGGTACCATGCGAGTACTAATTGGTTATTTACTCTTATGATTCTCAGGTTGTGCTGAAGAAGCAATTGTCATCCCGAGACGACGACTTCGAATTCCGATTGACAATGACCGGGATGTACACGGAGGCAAGCGCGAAGATCAGGAACAATCTAAATGAAAATGAGTGGGAGAGTTACAGGGCGGAGAGTCCGTTTGGTAGACTCGTCGAGGCTGCGGCCGATTTCAATTTATCCGCCCAGCTCATTACGTTTTTGACGAGGAGGCAGACTACTCTTCACGAGCGCGAGGAGTTGTGGATGGTCATAAACAACCGACCTCTCCGTTTTTCTAAAGCGGAGTATTGCTTGATTACCGGGCTAAGGTTCTCCGACGATATCCCGGAAGTAGACCCCAATGGTGATTTCGCTCAGAGAAACTTCCCGGGAAGATCCACCATCCGTTTGTCGTACGTCGAGGATCGGCTGCAAGAGTTGGGAGCCAACGATGACGGAAACGTCAACTTCGATATGTTAAAGTTGGCGGACATTCTCTTTGCCGCACCTGTGGTGCTGCCTCGACCGTCGAAGAAGGACACGGTTCTTCGATCGTGGCTGCTTTCGTTGGTCGAAGACGAAGTCGCATTCGCCAACTATCCTTGGGGCAGCGAAGCGTTCAAAGAGGTGATACGCTCGGTGAAGATAAACCTCAGGGAGAAGAGGGATTTTGTGCGGGAACGAGCCCGCAACGGGGGCAGCGAACACTGCGGGCTACTGATTAGTGGCTTCGTTCATCCGCTTCAGGTCGTTCATTATTTAAAATCCTTATAAATATATATTTAATTGTCATTATATATTTGCTAATTTGGTTTCTTTGCATTGTAGGTTTTGGCGTACGAGTGCATACCAGGCATTCGGTACGCGTTCGCAGATCGTATCAACGAGGCGGACGTGGTGAACCCGCGGATATGCCGGCACGTCACCAAAGATTGGTCGACGAAGGGAGCTCCGAAGATGGAGACGATCCTCCAAGCCGTAAAGGGGTCACCCGTCTCGGGGATGTTGAGCCCGACTGTATCGGAGATGAACGAGCCGTATTTCCGATATAGTCGGTTCGAAGTGGAGGAGCGGCATGAAGTCCTCGACCGTATAACGAGTCTCCTCGATGATGGTGTCGAGCTTAAGTGCGTACGGCATCTGCCGGCCGCGGTGGACGTCGCACCAACGCAGCCTTCGCCAATCATGCCGCAACTATCGCAGCGGTCATTCTACGAGGAAGAGGCGGACCAATTTCGTCCCCCCTCACCTCCACGGTACCCGAGCCCTCCTCCACAGCATTACTCGGCCCCTTCACACCCACGGTACCCATCCCCTCCTCCACAGTATTACTCGGGCCCCTCCTTCGAGCAATTCGATGAGTTCACAAGACGCGTGGACCAAAATTTCGAGACGGTGAATCATCGATTCGACGACGTTTCTACGAGCATCTCGCAGTTACGGGACTCGTATGATGAACGATGGTCCACGGCTCAAGAGTGGGGCGCGAGTATATTCGGGTTGCAGCAGTCGATGACTGAATTGCAGCAGAACTTGCAACAGGGGTGGTACAGGCCCAACCGAGACTTTCCGACGCACGCGTCGCACGGTACGCCCCTATAAATAATTTGCTGCAATTTCGATAGTTTCTGACGTTGGAGTTTTATCTTGTTAGATTATGAGGCCGGTGGATCCAACCAGGCGTTCTGTCCCTCGGAACCCGAGGCAGCCCGAGAGGCCGAGTTCCCGCTTGAACCCGAGGCCGCGAAGGAAGCCGCTGCCGCGGAGGAACCCGAGACCGCGAAGGAACCCGAGCCCGAGGAGGAACCCGAGCCCGAGGAGGAACCCGAGGCCGCGGTGGAGTCGACGCCGCCTCGGGAAACCAGGCCCTCCAAGTATCAGGTGACCCCATTCACCGACCCGAACCAGAACCGTATCCGGAACAGCATAAACCCAATGCTGGAACGGCACATGAAGAGAAAGCTGAAGTTATGGCCACGACAAAAACAGATGATCGATACGATGGAAGATACTGAGCGGCTCCTTTGCTTGTCCCTATCGTACCGAACCAAGACGTGGTTTCAGCAGCTGTACACGCCTTCGTTTTGGCTCGACGACGCGGTAAGAACAATTGATAACTTCAATACTTCTAAATGCATTAATACGTTTTATTAATTAACTTGTTGCCTTTTATTTTATAGCACATTGACGAAAGCATCAGAGGGTTCCTCGAGATGCAGAGGGTTCATACCTTCTGCTCTCGTGCCATCTCCTTCATGAGTGTTTCGATGAAGGAGAGCATCGATCGGGACTGCATAGAGGACGACAAATTTGTCAAGGGCAGGCTGGCCTTTTTGGTCCACTACGCAGAGGGACGGGATCAGGACTGGCCGTGCGTGTCATGGCAAACATCGGACTACATCGTGGTGCCGGTGCAGACCATCGCCCATTGGGTTCTTGCAGTCCTCGACTGGAAGAACAAGACGATACGAGTATTCGACTCGGATCCGTCTTGCGATGTCGACATGCGCAACATGCACGCAGCCCTCGCCGGTCTCCAAGTAGCTGTCCCGATCGTGCTCAAAAAGCTCGGTCTGATTGCAGCAGCCTTTAGGAAGTGGAAGGTCGAGCGGATCCCCAACTTCAAGAAGCAAGAAAATTCGTAAGTGTATCATATTTCGATATTAAGTTGATTTTAGTACTTCATATCTCATTATTAAATATTTGGTTGTTTTCAGAGGCGATTGTGGGGTTCACGTGTTGCGGGCCGCATTTTCTATGTTATTCCGGGGCGATAACGTCGCGGAGCTTACGGGGCGGCAAGTGACCCAATTTCGTGAATTTTTATGTATTTCGATTGCATGAAAGATTGGGGTGCTTGGTATCAATAATTTATATGTATTTCAATAATTTTGTATTTCGGAATTTTGTAAATCTGGATAAATTTTATGTCATAATGGAATTTCGAGTTGTATATTCGGGAAGTTGTATTATCTTATAAGTTGGATTTCGAGTTGTATAGGCACGGTACCCGCACACTCGCGCACGGTACCCGCACACAAGCTCACGGTACCCGCACTCTCGCGCACGGTACCCGCACACAAGCTCACGGTACCCGCACACAAGCGCACGGTACCCGCACACTCGCGCACATGATGACAACTAAAATGAGTTCTAAACATGTATTCTACATGATGACAACTAAAAAGAGTTGTGTCAATGTGATATACAAACTTCGATGAACTTATTGAATAATGTTTATTAATTATATTGTGATACACAAAACTTTCATAAGCTTCTTCGTATAATGTTCATCTTGAATCGAGTTTAATCTTTATCTTGAGTTAAAATTGATTATTTTTACCATAAATGATTAATTCTTGAAATTTGTAATATTCGAATACAAATAAGCTTATATGAATTCAACTAAGACATTCAAATAAGCGTAACTTTAATTAGTCATTTTCTTGATAAGAGTTTAGAGAGAAGTGAGAGTAAAATACGAAGAGCGAATTCAAATATTAGTGTTTAAAGATTTCACCATTCAATTAAGCCTTATTCGGGTTCGAATAAGCCCTATTCGGGTTCAAATAAGCCCTATTCGGGTTCAAATAAGGTTATTCGGATCCGAATAAGGGTTATTCGAGTTCGAATAAGCGTATTCGAACTCGAATAACCTTATTCGAACTCGAATAAATCTTATTCGGGTTCAAATAACCCAGATTATTCGAACTCGAATAAGGGTTATTCGAAATCGAATATATCTTATTCGAACCCGAATAAAGCTTATTCGAATTCGAATAAGACTTAACTGAAACGACGAACTCATTTAAGTGACTAAACTAATATTAATGACTTTTTACTCGAGGGTATTTTTGACTTTTTCCATACAATCCCTCCAGCTTAAATAAAATATGTTTCGATCCCTTTTATCAAACCCCATGGCGCACGGTACCCGCAAACTAGCGCAGGGTACCCGCGCACTTGGCGCACGGTACCCGCACACTAGCGCAGGGTACCCGCACACAAGCGCAGTGTCCCCGCATACATGGCGCCGTTATTTTGAAAACATAATTTGGTAATTTATGATTATCAGAATAATTGGTTAATGATTATCTCGATCATGATAAAATTATTTTATGATTTAACGTACAGACAAGACGTAAAGCACTGACGTGATTGATATATAACATATTTAATATAATAAAAAAATAAATTATTATTTTATGATTATCAGAATAATTGATTAATGATTACTTGGATCCTGATAAAATTATTATTATATGATTTAACGTACAGACAAGACCTACCTACTGCGCTGACTTGATTGATGTAACATATTTAATGTTGAAAGCATTTGATAACTGTACTGTACCCGCACACAAGCGCACGGTACCCGCACACAAAGGCACGGTACCCGCACACTAGCGCACGGTACCCGCGCACAAGCTCACGGTTCCCGCACACAAGCGTACTGTACCCGCACACAAGCGCACGGTACCCGCACACAAAAGCACGGTACCCGCACACAAGCTCACGGTACCCGCACACTAGCGCACGGTACCCGCGCACAAGCTCACGGTACCCGCACACAAGCGCACGGTACACGCACACAAAAGCACGGTACCCGCACACTAGCGCACGGTACCCGCGCACAAGCGCAGGGTACCCGCACACAAGCGCAGGGTACCCGCACACAAAAGCACGGTACCCGCACACAAGCTCACGGTACCCGCACACTAGCGTACGGTACCCGCGCACAAGCGCAGGGTACCCGCACACAAGCGCAGGGTACCCGCACACAAGCGCACGGTACTCGCACACAAAAGCACGGTACCCGTATACATTATACGATACCAAACATTACAACATACCTAATATCCATATCAATTATACATAACCACATGTACAAATCAAACTCATAGGATTTACCCCCTCCTACCGAATTCTCCGACGGATGGCATTCTATTTTTTTGTGCTCTTCCGCGTTTTGGGTCAACGAGTGGTGGTAACATATTGACAATTCCTTCAACGCGCTCGGTTACAGGCCATATGGTACCCTCGTACGCTGATTTCCATGTCTCCAAGCTGTAATACGCATGGACTAGCGAATATACCCCTACACACAAGCCGCAATGGCGTGCGCACATGGGATACGATCGATATCAAACATCTTACAACTACATGACTTCGTCTCGATATCGACCACCTCGTTGAGTCCATGCCCGTATACATTATACCGTTGAATGCCAATTTCCGAGACGTGTAGATTTTGAGAATTTATGTAGTGAGACCGTAGGATTGACTCGACCTTCGGCGTAAATGACGTGACATTGGCTGTCATCGAAGCTTCGCAAGTTCTTCGATGCTTACTAAACCAACTAGTCGTCAAACGTTGTATCAAATCCAACAATCCTATGAGTGGAAGCTCTCTATCCGCACGTAGAGCGACATTTATCGATTCCGAGCCGTTTGTGGTCATGATGTTGTACCTCGTTCTCGGGCAATACGATCTCGTCCATTTTGCCTTCGTACCCTCCTCAAGATACGTATGTACGTTTTCGTACCGTTCCTTTAGCGTTTCCAACAATCGATCGCAATCGCTCGTCTTGTAGGCGTATGCAATATTAAGGAATAACGCACACACACCTTTCTCCTTCATACGGGTCCTTATATTTTGTTAAATATGCCAAGCACAGAACCCGTGAAACGCATTTGGGAAAACTGCCAGGACGGCTGTCTTTATCCCGCCATGTCTGTCAGAAATTATGACGAGGTCATTTGAATAGCCACGATCCGTTTCAATCTCGTTAAGAACCATGACCAAGATTCGGTAGATTCGGTGCTCGCAATACCCCATGCGATAGGATATTGGTGGTAATCGCCGTCTTGCGCCGTAGCAACAAGCATCACCCCTTTATATTTTCCCTTTAAAAAGGTGGCGTCGATAGAAATTACTTTAGGCATGAAAGCAAATCCCGCTATGCATGCACCGTATGCCAAAAATAGATATTTAAATCTGTTATCCTCGTCCATCTCCCAATCCGTGACACTTCCGGCGTTCATTTGCTTCACGGCCTCCAAGTACGCCGGGATCAACGCGTAACAATCATCCCCGTTACCGACCAACTCCTCCGTAGCGATATTCTTCCCCTTCCAAGCCTTGTAATAAGAAACATTCACCCCCCTATTTTGCATCATAGACATGATAGCCTTTGGCGCGGGAATGTCTTTAGGCCCGCTAAAATTGTCAAGAAGCATCCTAGACACAACCGATGAAGTTCCTTGACGATGACTTCGACGTCGATGAGACACGCCGCATGTGTGTGTGCCGCAATATGTCCGTACCGAGAAAAAAGGGGAATCTCTATCTTTTGCAGCTCGAAAGCGCCACGAACATTGCTCCATCGCACATCTTACTACATACAAAGTCTTGTTCGACTTGACTAATTTGCACTCGAACGACGCAGCCAACGCGATTTTAGATATTTCCTCGATAACTTCCGCCTTATCACGAAACTGCTGCCCAACGTGTAGGCTTGAACTGTCCGGAAATGCAAAAGTACCATCGGCAGCCTCTTCTACCGAGTTTCGATCTACATCGTCATCTTCATCGTCATTGTGATCACGGGCTACAAATTCCTCTTCCGACTTGCCAGTGTTTTCAATTGGCTCATCTTCATTTTCATTCGAATGCCAACCCGAGTAATCCCTACCCCCAGACGGTCCAGCGATATCTTCAAGACCCTCATCTTCATTTTGGTTAGAAGGGCTGCAACCGTACCCCTCAAACGGTTCGATTTGCGCATTTTCATCGCAATCGGCTATGAGCCCGGTATTATTACTAGAAGAACCAGCAAATGCGTCCGACGGAGCCACAAGCGCACCTTCCACCACCTCGACATGAATCACGGGTCTCGATTGAGGGCCACCAAAACCCAAATACGCACGTAGAGCATAGTCGTTATCGATGTATATGGGCCTCGGATAACTATAGGGTACATTTGGCATATAGCTTAGTGTTAGCCTCGCATTATCGTTGCGAAACGCTAACACGGATACAATTTGCTCCTTTGCGTCTTGTAACGTGCATGCGTCCTCATCCACCAAAATTGAATGCCAGCTACAATTTAACGCAGGAGACCAAGTCGAGGTATTGTCCTCGCCGATTAACCACCGACCATCGAATTGAAATACAATGTTGGTAATTGTCATTTTGAGCACTTGCAATATTATGCAATGTTATTGTTTAGAAAACGATTCTCGTCATATATCGTGCTTATATATGATCTTCAGCGCATGGATCCCGAACATGGGATCACGGTACCCGCACACAACGCAGGGTACCCGCGCATAAACGCAGGAGACCCGCACACTAGCGCAGGGGACCCGCGCGCATGGTACCCGCACCAATATCTCACGGTACCCGCACCTATATCGCATGGTACCCGCACGCATGGGTCCCATGCACAAAAACTAGACCTCAGAATATGTATTTTCAGGTCCGATTTCTCGTAATAACCACTGAAATATCGCTACTCTGGCTAGTACACGTGATCTAATAAATAACCCATACATTTTAGGGGGTAATGGACAGGAAATTTACCATTTTCGACGTTAAAATTGCAGTTTTCATGTAACGAATGCTTACTGGTAAATATGCTGAAATGTTTGCTGTTTTCTTGGTTTGAGAAGTTGTTTTCCGGCACTAAACGAAGAGAACAGCTCGCGTCGCTTTAGGTTTGTGAGAGGGGTGTGTGTGGTTACCCTTTGTTCTTTAAAATGGAGAAGATAATGCATTCATATCGATTGTAAGGTTATGGTTAAAGATGGAGATGGACCCATGTTCTGTTCAGTAAGTTATTGCGGCCATTTTTTCGTTTTTCTTTTTTTTTTTTATTTTAATGAGTTAAGTATCAGAATTAGTTAATATGGTTAACGTTTAAACAAAGTGAGGGCTATTGACCAAAAAAAATCGTCAACGAGGCCATTTTTTTAAAATTGACCCAGTCAAAGGCCATTTTTTTAAAAGACCCTAGAGATAATGGAATGGTACTATTTCTAATTTTTATGTTTATATATATATCATAAAATGCAACCTCAGACTTGATATAGTTTGACCAGAAAAATCCCAAAAAAATATTTGGAAGAACTTTTTGTCTACAATATATGTATTCATGATGAATTAGCCTTTTGTCCCTATTACTAATTATCACATCTCCCTCTCCTTTTCTCTCTCTCTTTCTCTCTCTGTATGTGGAGGCTAGCATGACAACCACGCTGCAATGAATCAAATAAGACAATCTGTGCGTTATTACACATAGTGAAAAACCATGTGCTGATTTTTTTCCTAAGTTATATAACTTGAATCAGCAGAGTGATTTATCTTGTACTGCCCGAATTAATCCTATCACTACAGTGTGTAATGCAATCAAGCATCCGTCAAGTCTGCGTGGCGCAACCGATGCCGGTATATAGAGGCTATCCATAGCCAGTTCGAATGAGAATACATATTTTTAAAATTACATACATAAATCCTATTTTTAAAAAGTATCTCTTTAAGTTTTTGACACATCACTAATTCAATATATATATATATATATATATATGGATAAATTATGCAAAACCCACATGTGGTTATAGTGAAATGTACAAAACTACCATATGCTTTTTTTATTGCGCAAAACTCTCTTGTGCTATTTAAAACTTAGCATTGTATCCCCGATTGTTTTTTAAAACTTAGCACAATAACCCCTGTGTTGTCGAAAATTTAGCACTGTACCCCCTATGTTTTCTAAAACATAGCATTGTACCCCCAAATTATTAGGTGAAAATGACAAGGAAGAAATTTTATGCTATTTTCGAACCATAGGGGTTTTGATGCTTATTTTTCAAACTACGGGTGAGTTATATGTTATTTACCCTATATATATCCACACAAGGTCATTGTATTCCCACAATACAAAAAATTCAATATCAAGTAAATCCTAAACTCGCTATGACTCTATGTGAAGCTTCAAGTTTCCATCATAACTAATCCTCATGATCTGTGTGTATCATCTCATCTCCGCATTAATAAAAATATTTAGGCTGTGTTTGGAGACAAAAAGAAGTCTGAAAAAAAGAATCGGAGAGAAAATAGTTTTCATATCCTCACCATATGATTGAGAAATGAGTTTTCCAAATATAAATTTAACTAGATTTTTGTTTTTTTTTATTTTTCCTAATATATTTCGTTAACCAACCAAAAATAATCATTGTTATATAACTGGAATTTGTTTTTTTTTTTTGGTGTTTGTTTCTTCCCTCTAAGATGGTCTAACTTAACAAAAGGATGTATCCGAGCACTTAAGCCATTGCAAGTAAATGCAACTTTTCATGAAAAATTTAAAGAGCTTAGGAAAAAAGCAAGAGGAAATAACAGGAGCAATAACCTCAAAACAAAAAGAATAAGAAGAAAAAGAAAAACAATTCTTCACCATCGAATTTCTGGGCAATCAAAAAAAAAACCTAAGCACTTGCAATTTCAAATGATATGATCTTCCCATCTCTAATTTTCGCTATTTCTCCTAATTGTTTGCTCATTAATTATGATCGGACACCTCATCAGTTGTCCAGCTGTGTAATGAACCCCTGCGATCGATCTATGTGGTAAGAGATTCAACCAATCATCATGCACTGTTTCTGAGGTATCAATCAATCGAATTTCAATAGCTCCACAGACTTTCCGGGTCGGAATTATCCGGCGACTCAGGCGGAGACCCGATTCGCGGCGGGCTTACGAGCATTCCTTCGGCCATACCCATCAATAAATTAGGCATATCGAACAGCTCCTCCTCATCGAAAAACTCAAAATCGCCATCGCCACCTGGAAATTCATCAGCGGCACCGCTCTCCTCCGGCGCTGCCCCTTTCCTCCGCCGCTGCCCGCAGCCTTGGCAGCGGCTGCAGCAGCGGTCCTTATATCCTGAGGCGCCGGAGAATCCGGGGCCGGATAAGTCCTCGCCCGATCGGGGAAGTTCAGCACCGCATCTCCTCCCTTGAGCGCCAGCGCCGCCACGTCGTACGCCGCGGCGGCCATCTCCGGCGAGGGGTAGGTCCCCAGCCATATCCTCGTTGTTTTCTTGGGTTCGCGGATCTCGGAGACCCACTTCCCGCTCCGGCTCCTTATGCCCCGGTACGTGGGGTGCTTCCTGCCTCCGGTCAGAGGGCGGCCGGTGGTGGATCCGGCGGAGCCGGTGCCGGAGTCGGTTTTCTTGACCTTTTTGGGAGATGGGAGGGATTCGGGGCTGATGGTTGGCTGCAAATGCAGATAATCCGGTGGCGGTGGTGGTGGTGAGTGTGGCCGGGCGGTTGCAGCTGGTGGTTGGATGGTTGTTTGCGGTGGTGGTGGTGGAGGCTTTTCTTGTTGACTACTCATGCTATGGCCTATGAGAACTTACACTCTTTAAAAACGTACAAGTGCTTGTAATAAGTATATATATTGACTAGGGTTGCATTTGACTATAGGCGTTTATTGCAGCTTTGGAATTAAGGTATTATTAATGAGCATGATAGCTACATATATATATACACATCTTGTATATATATATATTTAGATTTATAAATAGATATTTGTGTGTGTGTGTATGTGTGTTATTGAAAAAAGCTGAAGCCGTGGGTAAATCGTGGGGAGCTCAAATGACAGTTAAGCTTCTCTATGAACGAACACAAAAAAAACACAGACACACACGTATTGAGAGAGAGAGAGAGAGAGAGAGTTTGATGATGGAAACACGTATATAAAGAGGAGGGAACAAGCTACTAATTAGCTGTTTCCTGGTGTGTATTGTGTGTGTGTACTCTAAGTGACCGATTGATGATAATGATGTTTAATTCGAAGATTAATATAATAATTTTTTTTTTTATTTACTGTGGCTATTTCATTGGCTTTACAAAGTCATGGATACACTGATTAAATATGTACCACTATACAATTTTGTTTAAATGAATGAACGAACGAACGAATGAAGCCCCGTTTTCTTGTTTTTTATATGTTCTAATACGTGCCAGAATGAGGCTGTATAACTTGGACGCATGTATATATATATATATATATATATATATATAATGTAATATATGCATGAATATATTTTAACATGTAGAGAGAATTGCATGATGAAAATCCAGTTGGATATATATCCTATTTATTTATGTACAGAACGAGATGTTATACTTGAGCAGAACTTCCATATATCATGCAAATGTGTATAACCACATCAGTATATGTTTCTAGTGGAACTATCTGTATAATGTTGGGAAAATTAAAGCCTACTATACATTTATATATATTATATGTATTTGACTAACACGAACGTGCTTGCCTGATTTATATCTCAAACTCAATTTAGACCCTACATATAAAAAAAAACAAAGCTTGAACGTGCAACTTATGTAGGTTAACAAGTCTAAAGGCAAAGCTAGGTAATAAATTTCACCAACTTTGAGCATCATATATAAAGTCTGACACATACAATAATATCTTTCCTGGAATTTAATTAGGGTCCAAAATATAAAGACACATAAATATAATAAAAAATAAAATATTTTTATCAATAATACTCAGAGATTTTTTTGTCCAAATAATACTCGAGTTTATGTTCGAATAAATTAACGAATCTAGTCGAGCACTATACGTTATTAGTTATTACAAATGAATTATCTTTAAACAAATGATGAATAACACATAGATCACAATCTATATCATTGAAATAATATTTAACCATAAGCACATATGCTGAATTAGTATTTATAAGTATAAATGTGTGGATATGCGAAAGTATGGGTTTGATCGGGTTATGCAATCGAAATTATATCGTGACTGGCATATTTATCAACGCAGCATGTCGAGAAACCACGTGTTGAAACAGTGAGCAAAACTAAATATAAGTTAAATTATATTTTCTTTGAGTTTGATTATCTAGCATTTTGCAAACAATTAACAATGACTATTCTTGTTGATTGGGCATTTTTAATTTAATGGCTGGTAGACGAACAACGAGGCTCGTTTCTTTTTGAAGATTTATACTAATAACCGTCTAATATAAATATATAGTATAAAAACACACTAGTTTGCTTTTGATTAGCTTTGCCAATGACATCATAAAAGCAAATTGAATGACCTCAATTTTTTATATTTATTAATATATTATATTAAATTATACGATGATGCACTTTTGATATAACAATCAACTTCGAAAAGTAGGTGTTCATTGAATCTTCAACTTTCGACTTTTTCCCCTTAATCCCGTTCGATTAATGTAATTCAGGTAATAGATTTATATGAACTTCCGCTAAAGAGAAAAAGAAATGCTTGTAACAACTTAGTTAACAGACAATTATTAATTACCTACTTTTTTAATCAATATTAATTACCAATTAATATTGTTCGTTAAGTGCGGATATAGTACAAGAAACTTTAAATCTTATATGCATCGCAATTATCTATCTAGATTAGACATGCATAAATGAAAATTCTACGGGATAAATTTGCAAGATTACGTACGGGAAAATTATAATATCGGATCACTAACTATATTAGTTTTCGTTTTTATATCACTATGTTTGATAATTACAAAAATAGGTCACTGACTTAGTATATCTTAAATAAATTGGGTCATCAGTAAATTTTCCAGCAAAAATAGCCGAAAATATGACGTGCCGCTGACGTGGCTGCTGACATGTCTCGACCAATTGATAGTTTTGCCGGAAAATTCATCTGTGACCAAATTTTGTTATGATATACAAAGTTAGTGACCCATTTTTGCAATTATCTAACATAGTGACACAAAAACGAAAACTGGTATAGTTAGTGTCTCGATCTTATAATTTTATCCGGCATAGTACACACGCTTCCAGAACCCGTAACCTCATATACGACGAATCTTTAAAGCATAAATTGCGGTGAAAGATAGAGATACATTCCCACACTAAAGGCAGCTTGTAACGGATCCGTAAGAGTCCCTATTAAGACTAGGGGTGAGCAAATCCGGATATCCGGATTTTCGAATATTGGGACTTTCGAATATCTATAACCTAAAACCGTGTCCGATCCGATTTTAATCGGATATACGCATTCGGATATCTGGATTACAGATATCCGAATTTCGGATATCCGAAATCCGATTTTTTATTTCGTTTTTGAAAAAAATAATTGATTGTAACGTAATCGATTTTGTTTTCAACTCTCCATTTATTTTCACGAATGATTAAATTCAGTCCGATATATTTTATTTGGGTCAAATTAGGATATTGGGCTATTTTTCTTTCTTTTTTCTCTTTTTGGGCCTAATTTTTCTTTGTTTTTGGGCTATTATTTAATTAATTTATTTATTTTAAATAATAAAATGAATACCGGATATTCGAATTTTAGTACCGAGCGCATCCGCATCCGCATCCGCATCCGCATCCGGTTTATGTTAAAATATTCGGATTCGGATATCCGATCCGATTTTAAAAATCGGATATCCGGTTTTCCGAACATTATAAACCGGATACCGGATCGGATTTCGGATTCCGAATATTTTTGCTCAGTCCTAATTAAGACTGTGCTTGGTTTGCAAAAATTAATGAAATGAAAAAGAAAAAATAATTTTTATGTTTGGATGGTTGAAACAATAGAAACGGACAGAAAAAAAAATAAATCTAGTTAAATTTATATGTAAAACTAAGAAAAATTTATTTATTCACCAAATGATTAGGAAAATGAAAGAAAAATTATTGGAAATCGTTTCTCCTATTTTCTTTTCCACACTGTTTTCTTCGTTCCAAACACAACTTAAAGCTCATATGTTGTTTTTCAGGGCGACGAGAATTTTATATAAAGTAAATACTCATCTAAAGCCACATATTATTTTCGAAAAACTTCGAACAACATGAAGTAACAGTGATAAAAAATTCATATTAATTTTGAGGACTTAAAACAATTTCTTGAAGCAGAATTCGATATTATGCTCGAGCTGTGACCTACGTAGCTGATTTTTTGCCATCTCCCCTCTCTCCGGCGAGTTTACAGCATGGAACAAACTAGTGGAAGAACCCGACGAGGCTAATCGCGACGAAACACAGTAAGAACCCAAGAATCGATACGGACGCTTCGATTGTTGACTTCGGCGACATCATCTAGGGTAGACCCATTTATGCGGTGGAGTGCACACATGTATATACGGATTTGAACTAAACGCATACGTAAAGTGGTAGTTTGGCCTGGTCAAGACCTGTGATGGGGTGGAGTATTGAATTTTGGTAAGCAACAAATATGAAACGTAACAACGTCCCCACCAATTGGGTCGAGTTGCCGGCACATTTCTTAGTTCGTTTCCATTTGTATTTGTTTTTTGAGATCGCTTGTTGTCTGAATTTTTGTAACGTATGGGATATGTTGATTTGTCGGGATGATGTTAAGATTTATCCAAACTGAACTTAATAATGTGAGGACTGGCGTTATTGTTGTGTGCGAAAGTGTGTTTGTATGTGGCTGAGAATTATATCAAGTTGGTAAGTCGGGGACGAGTTTGACTTGTTGCCCATGAGACGAAATTGCCCCAATTACAGTTCTCCGTTTCGACTATTATCACTGAAATAAAATGACTTCATACATCGATGTCGTGACACAGCACTAACAAAGTGCGAACTACTCGATACTACATATTTCTTGGTGAAATGAGAAGAGCAGATGTGTTTGTAATGTATGCCGAATGCTCAAAGTGAACCAAATGAAATTTTCATAAAGGGATTTATTTGTAGGTTGTGAAGAGTCAAAAGAATCATTTCGTAAATAGTACCAAATCTTGATTTTTTATTCGTAATGGTCTGTTGGATTTGGGCTTTGGGCCCTAAAGTTGGTCTTAAACTCTAAAGCCAAATCCGATCGATTTTGGATGTCATCGTCCATCGAAACTTGAAATTGATGAAAGATTCATAAACTACGTTTCGAGGAAAATTTAATGAATATTGATTTGCTCAAAATCGATGTCGGATAAATGAGAAATTAATTTTTTAAAGTTAGCCCAATAAAAATATTTAAGTGTCTAATAAATAAATGAAGGGAACTTTGTCCCACATTGGTTAGATACTAAAGGTTTCATCACTTTATAAAGGATTACCTTGTGTAGGTAATTCAAATGGGCTTGCCTAAAGGGTGGACTCAAGTGGGCTTAATGGGCTCGGGTAATTCTGTCACGTGTAACTTTTAAGTGGAAAAGGCGAAGCGCTCGATGCCTTTAAAAGATACAAGAGTGAAGTTGAGAATCAATATAACTTAAAAAATCAAAATAATACGAAGTGATAGAGGAGGAGAATATGTGGCACCGTTTGAGAAATTTTGCAGAGAGCATGGCATTATTCGTCAAACAACGGCACCATATTCACCATGATCGAATGGCATTGCAGAACGCAAAAACATAACTCTTAAAGAGATGATGCATGCGATGTTGATCAGCTCAGTGCTACCCCAGAACTTGTGGGGAGAAGCCATTCTATCAGCAAATCGCATTCTAAATGTATTGCCACACAAAAAGAGGGACAAAACACCGTATGAGCTGTGGAAAAATCGAAAGCCTTCATACGGTTACCTGAAGTATGAAGGTGCCTAGCAAAGGTTGAAGTACACAAAACTAACAGGTTAAGATAGGACCCAAAACTGTTGACTGCATTTTCATCGGATATGCAAACAACAGTACTGCATACAGATTCTGAAATCAGAGATCCCAGACATGAATGTTGGGATGGCAATAGAATCAAGGAATGTTGAATTCTTTGAAGATATCTTTCCAAAGAACCTACGATGTCGTCGAAAGTTCTCCTCAAGAAGAGGAAGACAGAGGCAAAGAAAGCGAAAGAAAGTGGCCAAGTCATTCGGGCATGACTTCCTAACTTATATGTTAGACGACGAACGTCGAACATTGCTAGAAGTTCTGTCGAGTCCAGAAGCTCCGTTCCGGAAAGAAGCTGTGAACAGCGAAATTGAGTCCATCATGCAGAACCATACTTGTGAGTTGGTAGATCTCCCGAAAGGGCGTAAACCTTTAGGATGCAAGTGAGTCCTTAAAAGGAAACGTAAAACTGATGGATTAATTGAGAAATATAAGGCTCGACTAGTAGCCAAGGGTTTTACGTAAAAAGAAGGGTACGATTTCTTTGACACCTACTCGCCCGTAACAAGGATTACGTCCATACGGGTTCTTTTTGCTATCGCCGCATTGTATGACCTCGAGTTACATCAAATGGATGTAAAAACGACATTCCTAAATGGGGAACTCGAGGAAGAAATCTACATGAAACAGCCCGAAGGGTCTATCGCACCCGGACAAGAGAACAAAGTGTGCCGACTCGTGAAGTCGCTATACGGGCTTAAACAAGCACCGAAGCAGTGGCACCAAAAATTCGATATGACTATGTTGTCGAATGGGTTTAAGATCAACGAGTGTGACAAATGTGTTTACATTAAGGGCACACCCGATGAATTCGTGATTGTGTGTCTCTATGTTGACGATATGTTAATCATGGGAAGCAATCAGAGAGCGATCGTGAACACAAAGAACATGTTGAAAAGTCATTTCAACATGAAAGATATGGGTTTGACTAATGTCATTCTAGGGATTAATGTCTCTAGAACACCCGAAGGAATTCTGATGACACAATCTCATTATGTTGAGACCGTGTTAAAGAAATTTAATGTCTTTGATGCTCCAGCTAAGACCCTGGTATATCCAAATGTGCATTTAGCCAAAAATAGAGGAGAACTCATATCACAGCACGAATATGCTCGGGTGATTGGCTGTCTGATGTATTTATCGAACTGCACTCGACATGACATAACATATTCAATCAGTAAACTTAGTAGGTTTACGAGCAATCCCGGGAGTAGAGCGGTCAAAACGGGCAGGCGGGCCGGGCCCGCCACCAAGCGGGGCGGGCGCGGGCCTCTGAAATGCAGGCCCGCCCCGCCCCCCTGGCGGGTTGCGGGCCTGGCCCGCCAAATTTAAAAAAAATGATAAATTAAAAAAAAAACGAAAAGAGATGCATGTTTGGGGTTTGAACCTTGCACCTTACGTATAGAATATTGCACTTTACCACTATGCTAATGACACATTTACATAATTTAATACATATATATTAAATTTATTAATAAAAATATATATATTTATTTTTTAAAAAATAGGCGGGTAGCCCGCGGCTAGCCCGCCCCGCCCCGCCAAGCCCGCTCCCCGACGGGCCTAAAAAATCTAGGCCCATCCCGCCCTTTTGGCGGGCCTGGGCGGGCCGGCCCGCGGGCTTCGGGCCTTTTTGACAGCTCTACCCGGGAGTAGTCATTGGACAGCCTTGAGAAGGGTGCCCAGATATCTGAAGCACACTATGAATCATGGCATACTTTACTCGAGATATCCAGCAGTTCTTGAAGGATACTGCGATGTTAACTGGATATCAGATAGCAAAGACTCCAAATCCACGAGTGGTTACGTGTTTACCATCGCTGGAGGAGCAATATCATGGAAATCTTCCAAATAAACTTGCATAGCTCGATCCACAACGGAATAAAAGTTTATTGCGCTGGATAAAGCCGGCGAAGGAGCTGAGTGGCTTAGAAATTTTTTGGAAGATATTCCCTGTTGGAATAAACCTGTGCCGCCAATAATGATCCACTGCGACAGCATGGCCGCAATTGGCAGAGCTTAGAGTAGCATGTATAACGGTAAGTCTCAACACATCCGTCGGAGACATAACACCGTAAGACAACTGATCTCTAGTGGAATAATCTCTATCGACTATGTGAAGTCAAAAGAGAACATAGCAGACCCTTTGACGAAAGGCATTGCTAGAGATCAACTTTATGATGCAATAGGGGAATGGGGCTAAAACCCACACACCCAAGAAGGGGCTCGGTGGTAACTCAACCTTGATGGGTGGAGATCCCACAAACTTGGTTCAATGAGACAACTAAACTGAGACCGGTTCATAGCTTACTTGGAAACAAGTCTAAAGAAGCTCATTCTCGTAAGCTGCCCAAGTAATTACCCGATGACGTGTGGTAAAGGGTAAGCAATTTTGCTTTTAATGCTGACTATACCCAGAAGGGTAGAGTATTTTGGGATACTCCTGGATTCAAGTCCTAATAGTCGATCACCTATATAAGTGAGAAGTGGGGTCGCTTCAATGATAACACTTATCAATCCGAGATATGGTCCAAGGCCGAAAAGGAAACAACGCGAGAATCGAAAGAAATTAGATTCGTCATTATGTGTATGCTGTTGTCTTGGTTTACACAAAATGCTGTCAGTTCAAAACATCACGTTCACTAAGCAGTGAGTGAACCCGACAACATTTCACTAGGGAAGGTTCAAAGCCACAAGTTACCTATCCTGATGCAATGATGGGTCGTCGAGCTTTTCTTGCTAGAGTCAGCATGCACTTGCATTAATTTCTATTCATGTGGGGGATTGTTGGATTTGGGCTTTGGGCCCTAAAGTTGAGCTTAAACTCAAAAGCCAAATCCGATCGGTTTTATCGGGATGAAATCGTCCATCGAAACTTGAAATTGATGAAAGATTTATAAACTACGTTTCGAGGGGAATTTAATGAATATTGATTTGCTCAAAATCGATGTCGGGTTAATGAGAAATTAATTTTCTAAAGTTAGTCCCAATAAAAATATTTAAGTGTCTAATAAATAAATGAAGGGAACTTTGTCCCACATTGGTTAGACACTAAAGGTTTCATTACCTTATAAAGGATTACCTTGTGTAGGTAATTCAAATGGGCTTGCCTAAATGGTGGACTCAAGTGGGCTTAATGGACTAGGGTGGTTTTGGTCCAAGTGATAGCCCGGTGCTCGGCGGTACCTCGCACCGCCGAGTCCGAGCCCGCGTGCATGTGCCCGGGCCGAGGCTGAGTCCGACACCGACCCGAGCCGTGTCAAGTGCGCAATGGGCGCTTTGTAGGCGCACTTTGCACGCCGCATCGTCGCTAGGAGCTATTGGAGCCAAAAATTTTGGTCGGAGATGACGTGGCGGCGAGACGGTGACGTGGCAGCTCGGTGTCAACCTGGCAAGGATGGCACGCGTGTAGGTAATGACAAGGTAGCACCGCGTGAGCACTGCCTGGATTAGCTGAAGTGGCATGACCCACTGGGCATACCGGACTACCGAATGGACCGACCCGACCCGAAATACGAGGGGACGGGTCGAGAAGCTTCCAATTGCAAGGCACTCCAGAAGTTGTGACCTTTCACATTCTGGCCCCGAAAGGTCAATGGTCAGGAAACCCAACAGTTGCATTGATTGCGATTCGGTCCCCTAAAGTCCTTGATGCCCTATAAATAGGTCCCTCACGAGTTTGGAAATCATTCATTCCAACACTAGCAATCTGCATAACACACTCCCAGCTCCCCAATTCCCGAGGCAATAAAAGCTTGAGTTTCGAGTACAATTTGCCCGAAAACTCGAATCGTTGTGCTGCGATAACGAGTTCCGAAGTCGTTGTATCTTGGGGACGATCGCCGATAATCGAGAGCACGAGAATATCGGGACGATTTCGTCTTATGGAGAGTGTATTAAATACACGCCTCGACTTACCGTACGACGCACTTCCGACGTCCAAAGCTGCCACTGACCAAACGCAACACAACACTGCTTCCAACATGGTCTTCTGGGAATATGCACAATAGGTCCATTGCTTCGGATTAAACCATCGGGGCGATCTTTTTGATCGGAGTGCTTTGCAATCTGACAACTCTCATCACATATCATCGGTATCAGTCACAACCTATTGACCCAACCAATCATTGACATCTCAACGCGATCAGTATCAAGCATGTTCGCCACACGCATGCCACCTCATCACACACGGGTGATGATGATGAATTTCTTTGAAATGGACACACCGAAGGTGGCGGCTGTGGTGATGGTGGAGCCGAAGGGGGAGGCGGATGTGATGGCGACGCCAGAAATGGAGGAAAAGCACAGTTATACGGAGATTTGCTTATGATGCTCACGGTGGGTATGCAGCATAGCATATTTCCATACACACACACACATATATATATATATATATATATATAATAAAGGAATGTTTGTGTGCCAAAAAAATTTCGCCCACTCTAATATATATATATAGTGATGTATTAACACATTTTTATTTGGACGACTTTATAAATTAGTTTGTCATTCACTCGATGTCGCTTTTGAGCAAATTAACAGTATATAAATTCTTCTCGAAATGTTGATTTGATTCTTAAAACTCAGCCGAAGGCTTCTTGATTTCTAACTAATCTATTAGTTTGAACTATATGAATTATTTATTTAAGTTGAGCACAATAGATTAATATTGTCCAAAACCCAACATATACATCTAGAGAAAAAAAACAAAAGTGAAACCAATCAATCAAATAGAGACATTATATAATAGAAGTATAATAGATTTTCATTTCGAATCATTATATTTGATAATTGAAATTTTAGGACGCTTGACAAGATTCCATGTCAGCGGATAGAAATGTCATGCATCGACGTCTAAGTAGTATTTTTGATTTATTTTTGTGAGATAAACGATTGTAGACCGAAATTGTTTCGGCATAAAAAGTTAGTAATTATCTTTACAATTGTCAAATATAATCGACTCATTGGCATATAATTATGCCATTAAATTGGTAAAAAGATCAAGAAAACATTTCCATTTTCTAATTAATTTATTCTCAACAACATCTGAAGTAAAGCTAATGTCAAACAATAAATTCAATTTCCCGGAACTTGATTAATAAAAGCATTCATTAATGATTTCTTAATTCGTCTCATTCTTTTTATAGTAAATCACATCCATAATCTCGTTCCGCAAGTGACAATCGCAGGTAAGGTACTGAACACCAAAACCATGCACCCCAAATAATGCCAAAACAGTTTTGTCTTATTTGGAACCCCAAAACCCGCCACGTGTAACCGGTCACGAGCCGCAAGCTTCAAACGATGACGGGCAATCACCTGTAAAAGGTGGGCCCAACTACCTGCAGCAACAAGTCCGCAGAGCAACAACGCTTCTATGGCTTCGCTCACGACATAGCGACTTTCCACATTCTTCACTTAAAATGCAAAGCACACACTGAGCACACAAACATGAAGAAACTGGCAAAGGGTTTCCGAAGGATCAATCGATAGCCGCGTGGGTAAAACTCGCATTTCGCTCCTTATCCGTATTTTCTTTTTGTTCTGTTTTTCACTTGAAGTTTAGTTTTTTGGCTTGCGATTATGACCACGAAAAATACGTGATTTTTAAAAAAAAGGATTCGAAAGCTTTCATTATTAGTTTATCCGATGAAAAATGATGATGTATTTGAACTTGAACGATAATATTTCAGCTTGCATGTTCTTTGAATGAATCGTTGTGGGTAAAGCCGCCGCCTTCCTTTTCCTTTGTTAGATTTTTTGTTTCCTGCTTCTGCGCTGTAATAGTTTCTATTATATTTTTCATTTATTTCCTTATTTATGAAGGTTGACATTATATGATATGCGTTTTCCAACAATCAGGTCCTCCGTAGCGAGATTATTCTATTCTAGGCTCTGTTTATTATATTCTAGGCTCTGTTTCTTGTATGGTTAGTGTGTGTGTGTGTGTTTGTATGTGGTGTTATTACACGAGCACCACGCTGTCTTAATTTCCATTTGGCACCAGAAAATGCTTTTGATGCTTGTTTGTATTCGTTGACTCGAAACACAAAGTAAAGATTGAGGTGGTGTTATTTGTCGTGATGCGATTTTCCAGTCTAATCGTGTTGCTGTAAGAACATAAGCTATTGTTTCTTCATCGGCATTTATTTAGATTTTGTCGTTATATCACCTTCTTCTCCACCAACTTTTACTAGTATAATTACATTACTCATCGGTGGTTTGTATCCATAGAGGCCTTCATGGATTCTAACGAAGACCCTGCGACACCTCGGTACTTATTACACACCGACGATGTTCACCGAATATCTCCGTTTATGGCTTACGGTGTCACGAATCCTATGATTCTCGAAAATTCTTCCTCATCTTTTGCTGCTGCTTCGAATGTGAATTTTCCGATTGATCCTTACTTGCTGAGCCATGGAAGCACTAGTGACTCTTGTGTGGCTTCTTTATCTTCTTCGTGCTCACATCAAACCGAGAAAAATAGAACTCAGAAACCGAGAAACGCTGCTGCTTCTAAAGATCCAAACAAGGGGAGATCACAAAATAAGCAAAATCGGGCTCTTCTTGATGGGCCAAATTCTCCCGCTGCTCGAATCTCTAAGAAACCTCGTCTCGAGGAGAGTGTAGAGCAGCGGGTTCTTCAGGGATTATTGCTGAAGGGATTAAATTACAGGAATCCACAAGTGGAGGCGATGATCAAGAACCACCTTCAGAAATCTCAGATGCAGCAGCTGATTTCGAATCGGTCCCTTAGTCCTTGGCGGTCGTATTCGCCCGTATTCGACGTTGATTTATGTTCGAGGCGATTCATGCAGTACTTGTATCATCTCCGTAACGGAGCACCGGTGAGTTGCATTACATCGTCTGGTTTTTTTAATTTTCTTATATTTTTTTTACTTCTTTTGGTAGATTTCATTTGAAGGTTCTTGTGTTTTCCTGATTTTTTAATTTTTTTTTTTAATTTTAGGATAATGGGATTGGATATTGGAAGAGTTTCGTTTCTGAATATTATGCTCCCGGTGCGAAGAAACGGTGGTGCTTCTGTAAATTTCAAAACGCCGAGCTCCACGGAACCGGCGTTTTCTGCCCGAAAAATATGGTACAGTCACCGTTTGGGGAAACTATGCTTCACATTGCTCATGATTCCCTGTCACTATTTTTGTTTGTTTTTTTCCTACAACTTCATCTTGTTTCCATCATCATTTTCTTACAGGAGATTTGGAGTTGTGATGTATGTGGCTCGAAATCAGGGAGGGGACTAGGTATGTGTTTTACTATCACCCCCATTTAAAAGATCATCGATTTATTGCCACAATAATGCATTATTTATGTCCTTGGACAATTTATCCGTATTTAGAAGAGTGTACGATTATTCGTAACAGTAGAATATTATGGTATTAAATTCCTCAGATGCATTTGTGATTTTTGTTTCTCAGAGGCATCTTTTGAACTGCTGCCTCTGTTGTACAAGAAGAAATTCGAAGCCGGTGTGCTCGATGAGATGTTATCTCTAGATTCTCCTCAAGCATGTAAAACATTATTTGGTGGACTCGTAATAGAATTCAAGAGAGCAACACAAGTGAGTGTGTACGCGAACAGCCGCATCGTTCATACGGGTAAACTCCGCCTCGTTTTCAGACACGATTTGAAGGTAAAAGTATGCTGTAATAAGCTGAGCTCGTTCGATGAAATAATACTAAGATTCCAACTCGCTCCTTTGTCGTGTAGATACTCTCCTGGGAATTTTGTGCAATAAATCACGAGGAGTTCTTGCGGAGAACAGCTATAGTTCCACAGGTCCCAGTTTTTCTTTTCTTTTTTTTTTTCCCAGGATTTTTAAGAAGTGGAAATGGCCATATCTTTATATTCTGCTAAAGAATTAATATGATAGAATTTCTTTTTGTTATAGATTGCTCAATTAGTCCACGCAGCACAGGGATTTCGGAGCAACAATCAGCATAATTACTTCTCCCGCGGGATTTCCCAAGCAGATTTGAACAGGCTCGTTTTTTCTTTCATATAAATCCCACTTCTTTTTTTCTGTACTTTTGTCTAAATGCATCTTCATGAATTTTCAGGTTTGTGTTAGCCAAAGATCACCTCAAGAAAAGCATGGAGCTACCAGTCGTGAACGACTTGGGATATCCAAAGCAGTTTATTCGGTGTTTACAGGTTTTCTTTCTTTCTTCGTGTTTCTTCTAACATGACAAAAAAAAAACACCGTCCTAGATTCTCCCGTGCCTGTAATGCAGATATCTGAAGTTGTCAACAGCATGAAAGATCTCATGGACCTCAGCATCCTCCGATCACTGGGACCAATTGGTACTCTACTACCGCACACATATTTTCCTAAACATTTTCATATTACGGAGATTTTTATCGCATCCTTCTTCGTTCGTACAGAAAGCTTGCACGAATTCGTTAGAAGCACAAAAGGGGACCCTTCAACAATGAAAAGCAGAGGTGCCTCAAATGCAGTAAGAAACCTGCAGCAGCCCACCGATTCTAACAGCCCTCAATTTCTTACACAAAGCTCCTCCAACTACACCGCTGCAAAGCGAAAAAGGCAAGGGAACGAACAAAATACTACGAATCTCTCTCTCAGGCCCATTAATCCGAGCCCAAGCGATGCACAGCAAGTGTTTACGGGGCAGAAGCAACTCTCCGAGTGCGATCAAAATGCTCACAAAGCCCTGGTGGAAAGAGTACTCAGGGAGATGGCAGCTTCTAATCGGGCTAAGAACGATGAAGCCTTGCACCGATGTAGATTTACCGGTGGGCCCATGCAAGCTTTTGAAGCCCGAAATGACGATGTGGGCTTTAGTGGGATTCCTAGTGCGGGTTCTTCTTCTTCTGCACGGGTGGGTTCGGAGGATTTGGTAAGAAGTAACCGCGGTTACCCAGCGGTTGAGGCCCCGGTTAGTGCACGCGGTGGTGTTGCTGTCAAGGCAGAGCCTCGTTCGCCCGAAAAGTTTAGGAGTTCGTACGAGGATTTATCGGGCATTGGAGATTATTATTACTGGTGATTTTATATGCATGCTTGGGATGTTTCTGCAGCAGTGTTCTCAAGGCGGTAAAGGATGGATAGTGAAACATTTGAAAAAGGTAGCTTTTCTTTTGTGTGTCCGAAAGATAGAATCTGAGATTTTTGGTTTTGGTAGGGAGATTTCTGAGGAACTCTTTTTATCCTCTGGTTGAAACTTTTTCGTGTGTTTTGAATTTTGATGTTCTTGAAGACATATGTTGAATCCCTTTTGTGAATTATTTCATAACTACATCTTTATCTCGTTAGCGTGCTACAAAACATTCACTGTAAAAATTCCTACAAGAGATTGTTGTTGTCGAGCAACGCTATGCAGTAACCTCGGTATGAGATCGTCTGTTCCCATTTGATATTCTAATTTGGTGTTTCATGCATCATATTGTGACAAGTATTAAACTCAATTGATTTTTTTTTACACGAGCAAAGAGAAACCAAATTATAACCTCTCTCCAGTACGACTGACATATAATCTTTTATTAATATCATAATATAACCCTTGAAAAATTATAAAATTTGGTTAATAACTATGTCAGTTTTTGTTTTTAGGTCTTATGTTTGATAATTGCAAAAATAGGTTACATTATATCTAAACAAAATTGGGTCACGTCGAATTTCCGACATTTTTTATCGAAGTGACCCAATCTTGTTAAGACATACAAAATTAGGGGCTTAGTTTTGCAATTATCAAACATAATACTCCAAAAACGAAAAAATAGTGATCCAAACCTATAATTTTGTCCGTAATCCTTTCTATAAAAAGTTATTACATAATCGAATTGGTATTTAAACATATTTGGGCCCAAAAATATGAAAGCACGCCTTAATTAAATGAGCCGAAAGTTCTAACTCAAAGATTGAAGCCCAATCAAATAGTAGAGCGAAGGAGTCAAAAGGACCGGAGTAATCATCACAAACGACTTTTAGCCATCGGACTTTTTTGGCGCTCCAAGAAAAACAACGCCGGTGCACACACTGTTCCTAACCTTTTCTGTCCCCAGCAATAAGATTCTATTTCTTTCATGCTTTGTTCTGAACGAAGAGGCGCTTGAGAGGGTTTTCGGCCCCCCTTTTTCTCGCCCATGTGAATGGATTCCCCTGCCCATCAGTCTCTGGAGAAACTCCGCAGCGATCGCCGGAAGCTTCTGGAGTTTCTGCTGTCTTCTGGCATCGTGAAGAAGATCACAGCTCATGGGGACCCCGTGAATTATTTTTCGAGGATTGATTTTGATTCATTGAGTACTAATTACGTGTTAGAGTGCATTCGAACAGGTGAGTGGCGAGCTCTTTGTTTTGTGCGTATGTGTGAATAATTTTTTAAGTTGGTCTTTCTTTCAGTGCCAAGAAAAAGAAAAGGAAACATTTGTTTCTTTTTCTTTTTGTGCTGAGATTGTGACTCTTGAATTGGAGTGGAATTCAGTTTCAACTTTTGATCGTGTGCTCTGTATAGTTATAATTATGTTATGTGTTTAGAATCTTAAATGAGCTAGTTAAGCTAATTCAAGTTTACATGGTTACAAAGGGATAAATCTGATTTTTGTTGGTCGATCTTACTTAGAAATTAGTTTTCAAGTTCTTGTTTGCTCCTGAATGTAGTGAAATAATGTGATGTGCCTTTAATTAATTTGTGTGCTCGATGCTTGCTGCACTGTTGAGTATTTATTGTTTATTGAAACTTATACTTGCTTAGGTGGTGTGCTCGATGTTTCTCAGGCAACAAAGAGATACCATGAAGAGGTTTCACATCCAATTGTGGTGAGAAAAATGCACTATATTTCATTTTTTGCGGGTTCTTTTAATCGATCAGGTTCAGATTACAAAGTTCACGTCATCGAGAAAATGCCTTTAGTATATATTTGGGTTTATTTCCCAACTTATTAAGTAGCTTTGCCATGTTGCGGGGTTTTCTTTTTTAGGTTGTTATATATTTTATTCATTTGATTTACTTGATGTGTATGAATTTTGTTGTCTCATCATACAAATTTGTACAGTGTCCCTCGAGATCCGGAGATGTTTTCCATCTTACCTCGGACCCAGAATCTTCCGGTTCTCCTCCTCAACGGGCCCCACCGATTCCAGTTGACAAAAGTGTCCCTCTTCAGACGGTAAATAATTCTACTGCTAGGGAAGTACCATCCGTGCCCATGCAAGAAAATGGCACGAGCAGCCGAGCAACAACAGCTTCACATCATGGATTCGAGCACTGGGAGAGGTTTCCCTCACTTGGTTTACCGGATCTAAGAACAGGTGCACAACTTGCTTATGTTGTCTGATTTTTCATTGCATATCTAATCTTTTGAACTAAAGGTTTGAGTAGATTGAGACATAGTTTTTGGTTTTTTGAAGGATTAAAGGACGATGATTTGCGTGAATCTGCGTACGAAGTGTTTCTTGCTTGCGCTGTATTTTCTGGGTGAGATATTTATGTCCTATCATGTTTCATATGTGTATATTGAGCTTTTTGTTGGTTCAATAATTATCGTTTGAAAGCTAATTTTATGATTTTCACTCGGTGGATTTTACTGTTGTCTTTGATGTCTCTTTGGTAATGGAGATTGTACTTTCTTTTCTTGTTTTTGGTTGCTTGTATGCAAAGGGTTGAAACTCAACCGAGTGAAGTTACAAAAAAAGAGAAAAATTCTAAACTTCTCGTCGGGTTCAAGAATAGAAAAGCCAAACATGTGGTTGGATCCGAATCGCCCGAACCACATTTGAAGGTCCTTGACACAATTCGCGTTCAGATGCAGGCAAGTGGTGATTATATAGATTTATTCGTGTCATTTGGTGTTCTTTACTAAAAGCTGTACATTACTAAGTATAAGGTTATGTGTAAGAGTAAAGTTTGTCCAAATGGAAGTGCCGGATACGATTAAAAACGGTGCACTTTATGCAAATGGATTTCATTTCTTGAATTTATAAAACATTGAGTTCTTAAAGTGACATAAGTATTTAGCTTCTCGCTGGTGTAAGTAAGGCTTCAGTTTCTGGAATCCATGTTGTCAAAACCTGCTTTTTCTTTATTTTATTTTAGTTGATGACCCTTCCCTGCTAATTAATTTCTTATTACTTTTTTTTTTGAAATTTCATGATTATTGGTTCCTGATACTGTCTATTATTAATTTATGTAATTTCTGCGTTTTCCAATTCAGATTTCTGAAGCAACGGATGCATTAATCAGGCGAAGGCTAACACAATTCTCCTCAGTGAGTTCTTATGGACCAATCGATGTGCCGCAATTATCATTGACGCTTTTGACCGGAATATTGAGGTCTGATTTTATAAGTCCAAAATTGTACCTTCACTGGAAAAATCGACAGGTGTGTAATATATACATATTTACCACATTTTCATGAAAAGTTTCCTTAATTTTAAAATTGCTATCGAACTCGTTGCTTTATCTCTTTACACAGGCAAACACTTTTGAAGAACTAATTTGTTCTAATCAGAGGAAGATGGAGATGCTATCGGTTACATCCCTACTTGCGAAGATAAGAAATTTAGAGGTAATTTTATTTTATAGCAACACTTTGGCGGCGTTTGGTTTGTGGAACTTGGTAGGGAGAGGAAAACGAACCAGAAAAGGGAAACTAGTTTTTATGTCTGGTTGGTTGAAGAAATAGATAATGAAAAGAAAAGTAAAGAAAATTTAGTTTAAGTTTATACTTAAAGCTAAGGAAAACTCATTTCTTTACTAAATGGTGAGGAAAATGAAAGAAAAACTTATAAAAATCATTTTCTCTCCGATTTTCTTTTCCGACTACTTTCTTCATTCCAAACACAGCCTTAAGGTGAAAAAAAGTAGAAACATCTTTAATCTTGCTTGTTATCACTCTTCATCATCAGGAGTGGGATATTAAGATGTCTCCTTCCGAGAGGAGCGATGTCCTCATAACACTTCGACAAGTTGCTCTTGAATTCTCGAATTTACCTGCACGGTTCGGCGTGGAGGGCGAAACGTATTATTGGACCTGCGGTTATCATATAAACATCAGACTCTACGAAAAGCTACTCTTTTGCGTCTTTGATATACTCGAAGAAAGTCAGCTAATTGAGGTTTAGACTTTTCTTACTCATTTTTTGTTCTTACCCATAAAGTAACTCATAAAACAAATGGAGATGATGAGCTCTTTATCAGGAATTCGAAGAGGTTCTAAAGTTGGTGAAGTTGACGTGGCCCCTGTTGGGAATCACTGAAAAGCTGCACAATGCGTTATTTTCGTGGGTGCTTTTTCAGCAGGTAATCATTTAAGATAGCATTTTTTCGAATTTATTGGTTTATTTTTTTGGCAAATTTGATCACTGTTTTGTTTTATCCTTTTGTGACAGTTTGTGGCAACCAAAGAGACGTTACTATTAGACAATGCAATTTCTGAAGCTGAGAAGGTTCTATTTTCAGCTAAGACTTACGAAGAGAGCGAAGTGGCTTACTTGAAGAGCTTGATGTGTAATTCTTCGGTTGATGGATGTGAAGTTAGATCGAATTTGCTTCGATCAATCTTTTCCTCTATCACTTCGTGGTGTGATTACCAACTTCAGGATTATCATCTTCATTTTAGTAAGGTTTGTCTCCTTACATAAATTTGAAAATTATGCGTTATTTTGTCTCCTTAATCTTTCAATGTTTCAGAATTTGCCACTTTTCGAGAGAGTGCTAAAGTTGGGTTTACTCGCTTCAGTTAAAGATTTGCTTCCACATGGACATATTGGGGTAACAAACCTGGAAATTTTATTATTTTCCCTCTGAATAATTAAGAAAAAGGGATCTTTCGCTTCACATGAGGGCCTAATTATCTTGCTGATATCATTTGGGTTATAAAAAATGGCAATTTCTTTAATGGATTGCAATTTTTTTCTCCACTACCTTTTAGGAAGATCGTACTCTACTGTACTTTGATACAGCACTTGATGCCTGAGAACCCTAAATTCTTTTCATAAACTTAATATTCTTTCCCCTTCACAGCTTACGGGATCTCGCATTCCTCATGAGATTGTCGTTGAAAAGATCAAATTTTATGTCGAGAAGTCATTCAACGCCACATGCAGCAGGGTATTCCTTTCTTTTTAACTGTGTTAATCAGTAAGTGCTTTAAATAGCTGTCACGCGAAATTAATTATATTCTCAGGTTTGTGCTGATATTAGTGGCACTGCAACTACCAGAACTACAATGACTTCTCTGGATATACTTGCCAAGGAACTTAGATCGATTGCTGAGGAAGATTACTCTCAATTTTGCCCCATCATCAGTATTTGGGATCCTGAATGTGTTAAGATGTCAACCAAATTGCTGCATCGGTTTTACGGTGAAAGATTGGTCTGATAATGATTTAAACTTTATATCTTTTTCGTAAAGATGTTTCATTGTGGGCATCATAAATTCAAATTTTTTCATATTTATTTTTCTAATCTTTCAGGAACTATTCCTCAAGGACGCGACAAGCCTGTCAGAGGATGTCCAAGAAGTTCTTCCCGCAGCTTATGCATTCGAGCGTTGCCTAATCCGACACTATTCTTCAGCTTGTAAAGAAGATAGCCAACAATATGGCCTAGAATTTGAGCCTTACCCGGTTTGTCTGTTGAAATAATTTTTTTTTATCCATCAATTTGGGAACGTACTTGACGTGTGCGGCGTTTTGTGAAGAGCCTTTCGATTATGCAAAATGGTTTATGAGTATAGGTTTTGGGTTTTAAGGTTTAGGGGTTACGGTCTGTCATGTTGCTTTCATGGTGAAGCTTGTCTGCGCGTGATTGTGTTTGTTTCGCCAGCCATGCTTTTCTGAGTCTCATTTATTGTTAAATGACCACTGCACTTAAAAGCTTAAGCTTATGTAACGTATTTTTAATTTTTTATACTTTATTTCCAACACGACCCATCACGTCTAGGTTGATTTCTTTTTGAACTAGCCTTAGACGTGGAATTTTCATTTAAATAGGTGGTCGTGAGGATTTGTAGCCATGACCTCTGTTCGACTAGGCTCTGATACCATATTAAATGGCAACTTCACCAAAAAGCTTAAGAAGCTTAAAGGATGTGGATCATATTCTCAATTTTATATACTTTATTTCCAACATTTATTTTCATTTTTCTCAGATTTCTGACCTGTCAAGGTCCATCATTCTTGATTGGGTCGTTTCTCAAAATGAACGGATCTTGGAATGGACCGGGCGGACTTTTGATCTTGAGGTAACTATAGCTTTGCTCATCCCTTCTTGAGACATTGATAGTATATGGCCCATCAAAACCTTGTCGTGTTTTAAATCTTAATTACAATCAAGGTAATATATTTTCCATATATATAGGAGTGGGAGCCTTTATCATCTCAGCAGAAGCATGCCATATCAGCAGTTGAAGTGTTTAGGATCATAGAGGAGGTACAAATTTTTTGCGATGGCATTGATTTTTTCTGCCTCAGTATGGTTAAAAAAAATTGGTTTTGGCTGCTTATTTTATCAACTGTTGTGTGTCTTAACACGGGCTTATGTTACCTATCTTGTCTTTGAAACCGTTTTAAATAAAACTTTCATATTATTACGGAAAAACCAAGTGAAATTTCTTCTGTTATGTGTATTGGATGCGTCCATGATTCGCAGACAGTGGATCGATTTTTCGAATGGAGTCTACCGATGGACATCACCCATTTACAAGCTCTGTTGTCTGTAATTTTCCACAGCCTCGATGCCTATTTGTCAAGAGTGGTTAGCCAGTTAGGTAAAGACCTTCGAAACGCTTTGATGTCTTTTTCGCATTTGAAGAGTAAATTTTTTTAAGTCTGAACGTACCATTATCTCAATGAAATACAATCCGAAAGTAATATAAAAACAATTTGTTGTTTTAGAGAAATGTGACGGTGTTTCATTATGCTTAGAATCGTTTGATTATCCGCAAACTATATATGTCTCAAATACCAATTTTTGTACATATAATTGACTATTGTCCCATATTTTACGCAGTTGACAAGCAAAACTTGTATCCACCTTCTCCTCCATTGACTCGTTACAAGGAAGCATCATTTCCTATTGTCAAGAGAAAAATGGTGGAGAGTTCGATTGTGGAGGATCAAATTTATAGCCAGTTGGATGATTTCACAACTTCCAAGATATGCATCAGATTGAACACATTCCGAGTTCGGTGCAAAATATTGTTTTTATTTAATTTTTCGGAATATTCTTTTATACCTACAATTTGCTCTATCCTATGAAGCAACCCAACTCCATTGGATTGTTGACACGTCATCAATCCAATGAAGTTGGAAAGATTTATTACATGTGTAGCATAGAATGAATCATGTTAATTGACTGTAGGCTGATTCCTTCCTTATCTAGCCTTAGACGTGGACTTTTCATTTAATGTGCGGGCAGTTGTGAGGATTCGTACCCATGACCTCTAAGAGCCTGGGTTCTCATCCCATGTTGAATGATCACTCCACTTAAAAGCTTAAGCTTGGAGTCAGTGTATCATATTTTAAATTTTTATATTATAGTTGAGCAATATTTTATCAATGTTAATTCTCTGCTTTTAATTTGACCTTTTCTAGTATATACAACGGCAAACCGCTGTACTCGAGGATGGAATAAGAAAATCATGGATATCTCTTGTTTCATACCAAACCAACCGATTCAGTAAGCATTGTGATCATAATCGTGCAACGTTTCATATATTTTTTTCAAGAATCTGCATTATCTGTTCGTATAATTTATCTTTCTATTTGACTTTTTGATCTTCTTTCCATTTCTTTCAGCTACCGACGATGGCTTAGAGACTTCTGACGCAACCGATTCGATTGGTGAATTGGTTACTGAACTCTTTGTTGCCACCTTGGACTGCATCAAGGCCTCCGCTTCTCAGGCTATTACTAAGACTAGCGATTTTCTTGGTAACAGAATCTTTGTGTCAATGGAGAATTTTTTTTTGCTTTATTTATTGGCTCATTATATTTGTGGACTCTGCCTGAAAATACATATCACGTGCACAAAACGAATTGATTTTTTCGTAAAATTATGGCGTGTAAGAGACATTTTACGCGTTTTACTTTGTACTCTATTAGGCATGACCAATTCTTGCATCTTTTCTACTTCTAATTATCACAGGGGACAAAATTGTTTTCTGGGACATGAGAGATTCGTTCTTGAATTCTCTTTATCGTGGCGGTGTTGAAGGGAACCGTATCGAAGGGGTACTTCCGGAATTTGATCGCGTAAGATTCTTCACCGTAACGATCAACGGAGTCATATGCTTCTCTTTTTGAGATATCTGACATTTTAATGTATGATGTAATAATAGGTCCTCAATGTTGTATCTAGCCTCATAGACGAAACGATAAGAGATCAGGTGGTTTCAAGCATATGGAAAGCTTCGCAAGTACGGCTTCGTAATATCTCCAACATCTTAGTTTACTTAAAATTTGTTTTTTTTTTCACCGTTTTTCGTTGTTGTTGCTGTAGGAAGGATTTATGAGAGTTTTGCTCGACGGTGGGCCTCTGCGTGCCTTTTCTGGTATGGATATCAAACTGATCGAAGAAGATTTTAATATGCTAAAAGTAAGCTAAAATTCCTGCCGTTGTGGTGCGTGATTTTTCACTTCTTATACCATTTACGACCAAGATATACGGTAACAATGATGCTTTATGCTTCCTCAGTTGGTAAATGTTAGAAGTTTCGAGATAGGCTTAGTTGTTTTTTTTTCTAACTATAAGTTAAGAGGGCTGGCATTTCAGGACACACAACTTAAGGTTGCAGATTTTAGGACACTGACATTCAAAATCAAAGCAGTTTAAGGATAAGAAGCATCAACTGCACGCCATGTCGCCTCTTCTGATAACGTGTCAGTCCATCTTGAAGCCGACTGGTCGACACGCGTCATACAGAAGAGGTGACGTGGCTTTCAGTTGGATGCCACGCCATACCTGAGGCCATGTACCGTCCAGATGGACTGCCACCTCATCAGCTGAGGCGACGTGGCGTTCAGTTGGCGCTTGTTGTCCTTAAATTGGTTCGATTTGGAAAGTTAGTGGCCTAAAATTTGCAACCCCTTAAGTTAAGTGTCCTGAAATGCCTGCCCTATTAACTTATAGGACGCAAAAAAGATAATTAAGGCTTTCCATATATGTTAGTCTGAAGATTTATCATATCCTACCCATGTGGGAACACCGATCCAACTCGTTAGATTTTCTACACGTCATCAAAAATTCAAATTTTCGACGGCGTGTCGAAAATCCAACGGAGTTGGGTTGCTACCCTAGCTAGTGGGTAAAGAAGAATAGACCTAATATGAACTTTACCATATTTGTATTCTTGTGCCATCTTCTTTGTCATCACTACTATTTTCCGCTATATACTCTCCGAATTTCCAAGGATATGTTCGTTGCGGATGGAGAAGGTCTCCCTCGATCAGTAGTCGAAAAAGACGCGAAGTTTTACCAACAGATCCTAAGTTTGTTCTCGCTTCAGGTTTTCAGACAACTTACACTTTCACTATCTCTTTTTTTCCTGTTTCCAGACAATAAATCATCTTATGTTTCCTGAATTCGAACAGACGGAATCTCTGATCCACATGTTGATGGAATCGAGCGAGAGCATAAACTCCCGTAAAAACGGCCAGCACTACCTCGGGGACGCCCACACGATGATACGAATACTCTGCCACAAGAAAGATAGGGAGGCCTCCAAATTCTTGAAGAGACAATACCAACTTCCTCCATCTTCTGGTAATTTTTAACTGCTTTTTAACTTTATTATGCTGTTGAACGACCACTTCACCTAAAAGTTTAAGCTTGGGGAATATTATATTTTTAAATTTGTATATAATATTTTCATTTCGCCCCTTCACTTTTGGGCTGGGTGATTTTTTTCTCAACTAACATTAGACGTGAAATTTTCGTTTAATGGGTGGTTGTGAAGATTCGTACCCATGACCTCTAGGCTGGAGCTCTGATATCATACTGAATGACCTTTCAATGAAAAGCCGAAGCTCGAAGAGGGTTTATTATATTTTAAATTTGTAATTTATATATTTTAATTTAATCAATTATATATCTTCCATTACAGATTACGACGAGGCTGGAGCTGAAAGTCCTAGCATTAGCTCGCCGCTCGTTGCGGACATCTGGAAACGAAGTGCTTCGATTCGTTGGTCAGAAAAAGGTCAAAGCAGCTTCAGATCGTTTAGGAAGAAACTGCAAGACGCGACGTGGAGATAATGGAGTTATTTTCTAAATCGGAAATGGTAGACATTAATTATCGATATTTTTCAGGAGGGCTTGGATTTAGGATGGCCTTGATCGCGATCGGATTTAAATAAATAAATATGTAACAGCATACATATAGGTTGGTGGTTGTATTTATAGCTGATCACAAAAGCTCTATTTTTCTTCCAACTATATCTTATCTTCAATGAATTTACAAGTACGGCTAAATTAAGAGTGAATACAGCTCCCATCGAGAGAGAGAAACAACTAAAACCCCCGAAAAAGAGAAAAACAAAAAGAAAAAAAAATGCAAGAGAGAGAAACAACTAAAACCCCCTAAAAAAGAGTATGGATATTCCGCACTTTCCTCGCAGTTGACGGCCCTTTGAACTGAAGTATGGTGCAAGCCCTATCTTAGGTTGGAGATTTTGTCAACAGATTCTGTGTGTGTGTGTGGGAACAATGAGGTGAGATGATGAGAAGTAAAGGTTTATTGCTCAAAATGAAATTACAAGGGTTAAAAAGTTGAGATGCACTGAATGTAACATCAGACATCCAAATAGATTAAAGCTCTTTTACCAACTAGAGAAGAATCAAACAAAATTAAACAAGAAAAACAAAGCCCAAATGAAACTAGATTAAACAAACAAAAAAACCAAAGAACTTGTTAAAAATGAGACCAACACTTCATAAAAATGGCTTTTGATTTCAATATATAACTCTTCAACTTCAAAGAGATTGTTTTCTTTAGGAAGGTTTTTCTCAACTGCAAAACAACTCCTGCACGAGAAAATAAAAACTCTCAAGTTGGGGACTTGAAAAAGCAGGAAAAAAAAAAACAGAACTCATAGCGCCGAACAAGCAAAATGACCAAGCAAGAAGGATGAGAAAGAGATGAACTCCGCCAACCTCCATCAATGGGAAGAGGGAGAAGGGTTTGCGTTTTTATTTTTTATATGAATCTTTTTAAATTAGAGAGAAGGGAAATGTTTCATTAGATTATGAACTCATAGGACCACAATTTGCAATTAGTAGTGTGAATATCAGAGAGAGTATTAGAGAAAAACGTTCTTCTATATTGAATAAATCGTAAGTAATACAATATGACTTGGTTTCTATTTATACCAAGTCTCAATTCTAAATATTACAATATGGTCTCTGTAGAGTATATCAAATGCACTTACTACCTATCATTACACATAAACGTACATATCATTCCTCACTACAAATTACACTCACTCTCATATTCTTAACACTCCCCCTCAAGTTTGGGGTTCAAATAAATCTAATACACCAAACTTGGTTAATAGATAATCAAATTGACTCTTGCCCAACGCTTTTGTGAGCAAATCAGCAGGTTGCTCTTGAGTAGGGATGTACTTCGTTTCAATCACCTTTTCTTGAATCTTGTCCCTAATAAAATGACAATCTACCTTTATATGCTTGGTTCTCTCGTGGAAAACCGGGTTTGCCGCCATTTGCATTGCCGATTTGCTATCGGTATATATAGTAACAGGCTTGATAATTATAATCCCAATATCTTTCAAAATATTTACTAACCATAATATTTCCGCGGTCACCATCGCCATAGCTCTATATTCGGCCTCCGCCGAGCTTCTTGAAACAGTGCTTTGTTTTTTGTCTTCCACGAGATCAAAGAATCTCCAATTGCAACCATGTATCCTGTTAATGACTTTCGGGTAATCGGACATGATGCCAAATCTGCATCACAACAAGCTTTTATGTTTAGTGCACTATCTGCCTTACGAAATAATCCTAGTCCCGGTCTACCTTTAAGGTACCTCAATACTCTATACATTGCCTCAAAATGTACTTTATTCGGCTTATGCATGTATTGAAACAAAATTTGAACCGCATAACAAATATCTGGTCTTGTTAGACACAGATATATCAATTTGCCTACGATTCTCTGAAATAAGTTCATATTCTGCACCTCTATATCAGTAGGATCATAGCATCATTTAGCCTCTGATTTTGCATAACTGGTGTGGCTAATGGTTTTGAGCCAAGCATACCAGTTTCTCCCAAGAGCTCTATCACATATTTTCTTTGGCTCAACACAATTCCCTTATTGGAAAGTACCACCTCAACGCCTAGAAAATATTTTAATTCTCCTAAGTCTTTCATATGAAAGACTTTATTCAAATAGGCCTTAGTTTCACTAATCATGTCACTATTGTTTCCCGTTATAACAATATCATCTACATATACTAATAAAATGCATATATTTCTCCCCCTTGATTTTACAAATAAAGAATAATCATTCTTTGATTGTATAAATCCAAATGTACTAACAGTCATAGTAAATTTATTATTCCATTGGCGTGAAGCTTGCTTTAAGCCATATAATGATTTTTCAAGCTTATACACCTTAGGAATGTTACCTGACTTAATAGATTGTAAACCTGGAGGTAATGACATATATACTTCTTCATGTAAATCTCCTTGCAAAAAAGCGTTAGTGACATCCATTTGCCAAAGTGGCCAATTATGTATAGAAGCTAAAGAAATTACTAATCTAATGGTCACATGTTTAGCAACAGGGGCAAAAGTATCCGTATAATCTATGCCTTCTATTTGATTATACCTTTAGCTACTAAACATGCTTTATATCTTTCTATTGTACCGTTAGCTTTATATTTAATTGAATATACCCATCTACATCCTATAGGAATTTTACCTCGAGGTAGATCAACTATCTTCCATGTATTATTTAGCTCAAGAGCTTCAATTTCCTTTGCCATTGCTGCCCTCCAATTCTCAGATTTCATCGCATCATTGTAGCTTTGTGGGACTACATCACTTGCCAGAGCTCCCAAGTAGGCAGTATATTCTGAATTAATCCTATCATATTGCAAGAAATCTGAAATAGGATGTTGGGCAGAAGATGCAATGTTAGTATCATTATTGAAAGGTGATATATATTCTCTCAACCAATTCGGAGGTTTAGTTGCTCTTTCACTTCTCCTCACTGGAATGACTGGAGCAGATGTAGATGTTCCTTCATTGGTATTATTTTCTTCTCCTACATCATTTCCTGCACCTCCTTCACTTATAAAATCATTATTATGAGTAGTATCATCAATAATAATATTATGATCAGGAGCTTCTTCAAAAAATAATTCATCGTTACCAGATATGCTTGGACATTGTCCCACACAATCTGTTTTGTTTCAGCAAACGGAAACCTATCTTCAAAGAATATGACATCTCTTGAGATAACAAAATTTTTTGTATCTAAATCAAGCAATCTATATGCCTTCTGGTGAGCCGCATATCCCATCAGGACACATGGCTTGGATCTTGGCCTAAACTTATAAAGTTGTGGCAATATTTTAACATAGCATAGACAACCAAATACCTTTAAGTGATGAAAATTAGGTTCTTTCCCATATAGTACAGCAAAAGGACTTTTACCATTCAATAGAGGAGTTGGTGTTCTATTGATAAGATAAATAGATGTTTCAATACATTCTCCCCAATATTTGAGTGGCACATTATATTGGAATTTCAATGCTCGTGCCACATCTAAAATGTGTCTATGCTTCCTCTCAACGACTCCATTTTGTTGTGGAGTATATGCACATGAACTTTGATGTATGATACCTAGATATTCAAATAGAGCCTTACATTCTTTACTAAAGAACTCCAATGCATTGTCTGTTCTAAGCTTCTTAACCATGCAATTAAATTGATTTTTAACATAACAAAAAAATTTGTTTAGTATGTCATATACTTCCGATTTATTTTTTATGAGGAATCCCCATGTTGCCCTAGAATAATCATCAACAATGGTTAAGAAGTACCTCTCACCATTGTAAGTAGTCTCTTTATAAGGACCCCACACATCTATATGCAATAATTCAATTATAGATTTGGTATCACTAGTCTTCTTGGGAAACATAGTTCTACTATGCTTAGCAAGAGGACATATATGACAATATTCATGATTATTCATGATCTTTAAGTTCAAACCTGGTAAAAACTCAAGCCTACTAAAGGACATGTGCCCAAATCTTTTATGCCATAATGAAATTTTATTACATTCTGCTTTATTTGATACAATCAGTGAATTCAGTTCAGCATTTCTACATGGATTCTTGCAATTGTCAGCCTTAATACTAGAAGTATTTTGTCTATCATGCTTGACTGAATCTGCAACATAACCACAATCTTTACTAGCAGAATTATTATCAACTACATGTAGGTAATATAATCCATTGCAACTTTTACCAATCCCCTTTATCTTACCAGTCCAGATTTCCTGGATTAAGCAAAAATGAGGATAGAAAATCACAGTCATATTGGATTCTTTGGTTAATTTAGATACTGACAACAAATTGTGTTTAAATGAGGGAACATACAACACATTTGTTAGTCTAATATCTTTGGACAGAGTTACTGATCCAATATTTATTGCCCGGCTTACACTTCCATTTGGAAGTTTTATACATGCACTAAGATCATAGTTGTTTGACCAGCTATCATACATGATCTTGTTTGATATCATATGTTGATTAGCCCCCGAATCTATAATCCACGCATTAATTATTGAATAATCAGGGTTGCCAATACCTGAGCTACTACCTGCTTGGTTTGCTTCTGCCATTGTTGCTGTTGGTCCACTCATTGATGATCCACCAATCAATGACAAGATCTGTTGGTACTGACTTGTAGTAAATTGTGGAATTGCTGCTCCTCCAGTAGGCCCCATGTTTGGTCCAGCAAAAGTAACTTGTTCATCAGCATTTCCCATGCCTCCACCAGGGTTCTGAATGTTGCTCTGCGGCATATCCTGCTGATTGATCACGCTTGAGTTTGCTCTGAGAAGATTTTCATTCCATTGCCCATTAAACCTTCCTAGTGCTTGATTAGTAAATCTGCCTCTCGGACCTCTTCCTCTTGATCCTCTACGTCCTCCTCTACTGAAGCCATGTGGATATCCATGAATTTTAAAACAAGTTTCCCTCGTATGACCAGCCATACTACAGTGATCGCACCACATATTGGCCTTCTCTATTTGATTAAACCATTGTCTACCTTGCGTGGTGTTACTTTGCAATGCTATTACAATATCTGTCCCATTTCCTTGAACATTTATATTCCTTTGTGTTTCCTCATTGCATATCATGGAGTAGACTTGTCTGTGTGATGGTAAAGGTGCCATCATCAAGATTTGCAATCTCATATTCGAGTATCCTTCATTGAGCCCCATGAGGAATTGCATCATTTTCAGCTGATTCCCGAACTCTATGTATTCTTTGACACAATGGCCGCAGGAGATGGGATGAGACTATCATACTCATCCCATAGCTCTCTCAATTTAGAGTAATATTCAGTAACCGAATTCGGACCTTGTGTAATGGTGTTGATTTGTCTGTAAAAAGCATAGAGTCTGGCCCCGTTGATCTTGTCGAAGCGATCCTTTAGGTCTCTCCATATCAGCAACGCAGATTCACAATAAATCACCCCCTGAACTAGTTCTCTGGATATCGAACGATGAATCCACGCTCTAACCAGTGCATTACAACGTTTCCATTGCTGACTCATCGGAGATTTTTCTTCTGGCTGCTCACACAATCCATTGATGAATCCTAATTTATTCTTGGCCTCAAGAGCTATCACCATTTCACGGCTCCACACCTTATAGTTCTCTGTTCCGCGCAGTATATCAGTGACTAAATCCAGATTTGGAGTATCGGATGGGTGCAAGTAGAGTGGATCGCTGAAATCGATAATCGATTGTCTTCTTGAATCTTGATTCTCAATTCTCGGATATTGTTCTTTATCGCTCTTATCGTTGCTCGGATCTTTGTCGTCCGCCATAGCCGCGAGATGTCCTTCTCTTGTTCTTATGAATTGCCCTAGAATCGAAAAGACGTTAATTTTGGGGAAATGGCTCTGATACCATGTGAATATCAGAGAGAGTATTAGGAAAAACGTTCTTCTACATTGAATAAATCGTAAGTAATACAGTATTTTACTTGGTTTCTATTTATACCAAGTCTCAATTCTAAATATTACAATATGGTCCCTGTAGAGTATATAAAATACAATTACTACCTATCATTACACATAAACGTACATATCATTGCTCTCTACAAATTACACTCTCTCATATTCTTAACAAGTAGCTATTCCTGTTGTCATGAAAGTCGAGCAAGTAGTCCTAAGCAAAGCATAAAGCAGTGCTTATTGGGCCCAATTATAGAAATATAACGGCCTACGGCCCAATGGTTTGAAACCATCTCGGACCCGGCCCGTTTTTGTCCAATAAACCCGGTTTATCTGGTCATTTCTTTAATCTCATTCTCATCTGAACAATTCCTCTCGCGCAACAGTACCAAAATGGCAGCAACATCCTCAATCTCTCCTTGCGTTCGACCCAAAATTGAGGCTTCTCTAAGGTATCCGTGTAATTCTAATCTCGTATAGTTTCTCATTGTTTGTTTACTGATTCGTTGCCGTTTGCAGCTGCGGAAGCAAAGTTTTTATAGGGTTAAGAGCTCAACCTCCAAGTGAGTTGCCTAGCCTCGCGGGGAATTATTGTTGTAAAACAGTTTCTTTTATGCCAATGAAGCTGTAATTTCTCTTGATTCTATCTTTTTTCGGGATTGAACAGATTGCTGTGTGCTTGGGCAGCGCAGTACAAATGCGGAATTTCACAACAAAGTTCACAAAAGCATCCACTTCAGGTACCCTCTTGTGTTCCAGTTTTAATCTCTGTGTGTGGTGAAGATGTTTGTTGCTTGAGGATTGAAAGTTGAATGTGTTAGTTGCTTTATTCACTGATTTGGTTGCATTGCCTCCACATTTGCACTGTTTGTCCTTCGTAAACCATTCCATTTAACGATTTAGCTACTAAAATTCCAATCAGTTCATTCGTTTATGATGATTCTTTTTCGAGTCAACCGTGATTATAAATCTTACATCCTATTGTGTTTGTTTTTCTAACGAAATTTATGAAAGATTTTTGCCACAAATTAATATACCTAAAACCCAGGTCCAAAAACAAACCAACACGAGGCCGTGTCACGATGATGCCTATCGGGACACCAAGAGTGCCTTATAAAAGCCCAGGCGAAGGACGTTGGCAGTGGGTCGACTTGTGGAACGCTCTCGTAAGTTATTTCGTCTCAGGCTTTTACTGCAGTTACATTGATATTAAATATTTTGCTGATTGATTCTTATAATAATTAGTTCTATAATCTTTTTTTCTATCAGAACTCGTATATGTAGTCTATTTTCTTTTTTCTTTTTGGGATCACCCTGTGTCTAAGGTTTTTTTGGTTGGTGCCCAAAGTATAATCCAATTTCGGTTGGTAATGGTAACCCTGTGTTTAAGGCTTTTCTAGTTGGCGCCCAAAGTGTTTTCCAATTCCGATTGGTGACCCTGTGTTTAATGCTTTTTCAGCTGGTGCCCAAATTTTCACCTTTTCGAAACTTTTTCAACTTTCTCCTTCATTTGATATCTGAAGAATCCAATTTTCGTTCTTGAAACTCCACCAACTGAAAAGAACAATGGTAGTGATGGAGCTGTAGAATTTTGAGAACAAAAATTGGATTCTTCAGTATATCAACATGAAGGAGAAAGTTGAAAGATCCGAACCGCTATTTCGAAAAGGTGAAAATTTGGGCACCGGCTGGAAAAGCATTAAACACAGGGTTACAAATCGGAATTGGAAAATACTTTGGGCACCAACTAGAAAAGCCTTAAACATAGGGTTACCATTACCAACCGGAATTGGATTATACATTGGGCACCAACCGAAAATACCTTAAACACAGGGTTACCAACCAGAATTTCCCTTTCTTTTATATGGCCACCAATTGATGTTCGGTGAATAATTTTTCAATCTAAGTACCGGGAGCGCATAATATTCGTGGGGGAATACATGGATGAGGAATATAGCAATCAAATACTCGCGACGATGCTGTATCTCGATAGCGTCGACGATTCGAAGAAGCTGTTACTGTACATCGGCAGCCCCGGTGGAGATGTCAGTTTGTTTGTTCTCACTCACTCTTGTTGAAATCCATTCATTCATTTTTTTTTTTTTGTTCCCAAGATTTTTCACTCGTTTCTCTCATTTTTTTTCGCAGCTAACTCCTAGCATGGCTCTATACGACACGATGCAGAGCTTGAAAAGCCCTGTTGGCACTCACTGCATGGGCTACGCTTTTAATCTCGCAGCCTTTCTACTCGCCGCTGGAGATAAGGTGCCAACTTTTTAGCTGCACAAACACAACATACATGAGAGAGAGAGAGCATATATGCATGCTTATTCCTTTTAAACATCCATTTTCTTTTTAAAAGGGAAGTCGTTCGTCTATGCCCGCTTCAACTATCGTGCTTCAAGCTCCTGCTGGAAATGCCCGCGGCCAGGTTCGATCATATAGGAATATATATATATATATATATATATATATATATATATATGTGTGTGTGTGTGTGTGTGTGTGTGTAGATTGTAGCTTGGTGATAGTAGATTGCCTACAAAGGCATAACATAATACTCTTGCTTGCAATATATCATATTTTTCTTAGGCGGATGACATTCGTAACGAGGCTGAGGAGCTGCTGAAGATAAGGGACTACCTCTTCAAGGAGTTGGCTAAGAATACTGGTCAACCGCTCGAAAAGGTGATCCCCGTGGATTGTATTTTTTCTCTCTTTTTTTTTTTTATTAAAAAAAATCGCATAGTAAGTGTTTGTTAAGACACGTCGTCGCGTCGATTATGGGTTTTAATTTTATTTTTTTTTGGGGGGCAGATTTACAAGGATCTGAGCCGTGCAAAGCATTTCAATGGGCAATCGGCTGTCGAGTACGGTCTGGTGGATCGAGTTGCTAAGCGTGCTCCGAAGAAGGAGAGTGCGCGTATTCAAGATTCAACTCAAGGTCTTGGTTAGTTTGGAGGCTGTTTCTTCTTCTCCTTATCAAGATATATATAAATGTCACTTTTTTATTGTGGGTATCTTTATTTTTAATTATGAAACCTAAGCTACCTTTGTGATTAAAGCCTTTGTCATGATTGTAATTTCCTCTCAAGTGTCTTAATTACTCAAGTTGGGCATTTTCTTATTACAAACTCTGCGTATTTGATTTTATTAGTACTTACTACAGTATACATACATATATACATGTAAGGTAGCCGTGATAGTAATTTGCATTATAACACCTTTTATAATTGTATCAACAGATCAAAATAAGTGGTATTTGTTTGAGGGGATCTTACATCATAGTGATACACACGCCGTGATGTGGATCAAGGTGATATATCATCACCGTGTTTGTTTTGGGGTGATATTTCATTTTATATATCAAGATGATATTTGAATATTATGTTTATTTATCAAGGTGATGTGTGGGATGATATTGTAGAAATGTCATATTTAACCCTATGAGTCCGTTTGGTTTGGAGGGATGAGTGAGAGAGGGAAATTTTTAAAAAAAGGAATAAAAATAAATAAATAAAATTTAAAAAAAGGATAATTTTGTCCAAAATGACTGGGATTAGCTAAAGAGGGGTGGAAGTTGCTTTAAATAATACCTTATAAGGGGTATTAACTAAACATTCCCTTTAAATAAACCCTCCAACCAAACACCAGTTTAGCTAATCCTAACCCTCCTAATACCCCAACCAAACACACTCTACGTATATTATGTAAGTAAAGTGGATTAATATGTTCATTTTGAGGTAATATTGTATGTGATAATGATTAATGCTTCAATATTAAGTATTAATTTTTTAGGCATTATTTATAAGTATTTTATATAATTCTTCAATATTATTCTTAAACATATATTTTTATATTAAGTATTAATTATAAGTTAATTATATATACTTTTCAATATAATTCTTTTATTTTTTTAAGCATAAATATATTTTTAATATTTAAATATGTTAGTTGTGTGATTAAAAATATGAATACGGTATATAAGGAATGAATATTAAAATATACGGGGTAATTTTGTCCAAAAAAATTAAAAATATCACCCCATTACGGTGATGGAGGGTCACCCTTCTTTTTGGGAATGATGCAAAAGTTGGACTATCACTCCTTTTTTATGGCCTATGTGATTGATCCTTCATCATAGTAATGACTAATCAACCCTGCTAAACAAACACTGATGAGATTTTGGAGGATCACCCCAAAACAAACACCCCTAATAATGTAGCGGATCATAAAGGAAAGTGTAATCTGCCCGAAAGGAATGATATGATGAAACCTTGTGTAATATAAAGAAACAGACAGTGACACTCTTAAGGATGATTTGCAATAAATATAAACATTACATTACAGGTTTATGATCAAAACCAAATCTCGTTGAACATTAACCTGGAAAATAAATAAAGAAAAAGAGAATAATGACACAAATGATGTCTCTCTCGCCGAGAATGCATGCAAGCAGCGAATCGGAATGGAGACTTATAGCTCATCATCTTCAAGTGCGTTGTAGATCATCCTACACATCCACAGGAAAATATATAAATTTCAATATATCATATATATAGAATAATTATCGGTATATATTATTAATACTCACCAGAACAAGCACATGAAGAGTATGAGTATGATATAACCAAGCTTGAAGAGCCTTTGCTTCTTCTCCCAATTGAGCATGTTGAAGATCTCTGTTACATCGACAAGGTGTTCTCTTCGAAGGTATCTGAGATATAATACAAAACGAGCCTCCTTGTCAGAGAACTTGTTACATATTTGTAAATACTTGCGTTACAGAATATATATATAGAAGAATTTTATGATGCTCGCCTTATGTGGGCGCCTGTGCGGGACTGATTCGTGCCACATCAATATCAAAGGCCATGTGCATTGATAAACAACATCTTCTACGTACCATTGATTGACACCTCTGATACCGATGTGACACAGATCAGTGCCACACAACAGGTGCCCGCATAACGCATCAACATGCCACATCAGCATTAGAGGCGTCAATCAATGGCACGTAGAAGGTGTCAATTAATACCACATCACCTCTGATATTGATTGATTTGGCATGTTGATATGGTACGGATCAGTGCCACATCAACATGTGTCCACATAAGATGAGCACCATAAAACTTCTCTATATATCTAAATACTTCTCTCTCTCTATATATATATATATATATGTATCATGATATCAACGGATAGGTCGAAGATGATAAAAGGAATGCACGGTAATAAGATATTCTTCATAGTTGAAAATAAGGGAGAAGGGGTAATAAGAAGTTCTTACAATCTAACGTTGTAGTAGAGGTAAGGAACACATAGAAGGGACATAACCCAATGCCCCGTGATGAGGAAGAGGAAGCATAGGACTCCTTGCGTGATGAACTCCGGTAGCACCACCTTGTTTATTCGAGAGGCCGAGTCGTACGGATTTATGTAATCAAATTCCAGATCCGCAAAGCACATAAGCTGCATAAACGATATAAAAGCAAAGCACCGTCGATAAAATTCCGTTGTGGAAATGTAAAAACTGAAACTTTAGCTCTGATACGAGGGAAATACATATATAGAAAATGCATGCTAAAATTCTCATAAGATTTTGCAAGGCAATGTAGAAAATTCTATGAGCCAAACAAAATGCCCATGAGCACAAATTCTTGGCTTATCAGGCAAATGATGAACCTCCTCAAATATCACAATTCAAGACCTCTACTCACTAAACCATAGAGAAGTAGTTGGAAAGTCAACTTTCATCAAGACATCATATAATAACCCAATATGTTGAGATTAATTGGGAAATTAACTTCACGCCACTCAATCTATAAATCAGAGAGATATCTCCACCTATCAACAATTGGCTTTTAGGTTGAATCCCTCAATTCTAACATGGTATCAGAGCGGTGTCGATCTGCGGGTTATCGCGGGTGTTTCACTCACTCTCAGCCGATTCGCATGTCCATGTGTTCCTTCAGTCATGCCACGTGAGGAGACATATTGGGATTTCTAATTCCGATTCAATTAGTATATCAAAGAGGCAATTTTACCTATCATCGATTTGTTTCGGGATAAAGCCCTCAATTTCTGATGAAAATAAAAGTACGTGCATTCAAAATTTTAATTCCGTAATCGACAAATTCCGAACTGAGAAACGATACTTGGACAAAATCTTGTAAAAGATCAGACTTTTCCGCAGCATTTCACCATTACGATCCAAGATGTAAGGGAGACAAAAACAGGCATGTACAAAGGGACAAAAGGCGTTGATTACCTGGAAAACAACCATAACGAGAAGAGAGACGGTGATAAAAAAGAAAAGGAGCCATGCCAACAAATCCCACATATCTTCGAACTCTTATTCACCAATTTCGGATCGAAAATAGACGAATTTTTTAATTCAAGATATGCTGGGCCTTCAGCGGCGATTGTGATTGGAAGCTCCAGGTGCCGAGATCACGCCCTGGTAGCTTTAATCAACGACAAAGAACCCGATGTGATCGGAATTTGTTGGAATGGAACCCTAGAGTTAATTGTTGCGACCAAAGAATCTCTCTCTCTCTTGTTATCGTTGTTTCCTTTTTATTGCATTTTTAATTACGGTAACAATTGTGCCAGTTTGTTGCGGATAAAACCGTTTGTTCCATTTTATATGTCCGTTTTTCATTTTAGGGTAAATTATGCAATACCCTCACGTGGTTATACTAAAATGCACCTAATTACCATATGCTTTCTTTATTGCGTGAAATTTCCTTGTGCTATCTAAAACTTAGCACCGTATCCCCGTTGTTGTATAAAACTTAGCACAGTAAACCTTGTGTTGTCGAAAACTTAGCACTATATCCCCTGTGTTTTCTAAAACATAGCATTGTAACCCGCAATTAATAGGTGAAAAATGACAAGAAAGGGATTTTACGCTATTTTCGAACCATATGGGTTTTAATGCAGGGGATATTACGCTATGCAGGGGATTTTACGTCTCATTTTAATGACAAGAAAGAGATTTTACGCTATTTCCGAACCATATGAGTAAATATCGAAAAATATAAGACATGAATATCAATTTGATCATCATAAAATAACACATAAATTAGATATCTTTATTTATTTTTATCATGTAAATCACATGTAATAATGATGATTTTATAATTTGGTGTAATATGAAATTAAAAAGAATTAAAATATAAAAAGATAATTTATGAGCCATGCGATTTAAAATTTAACGGTGATGATGGAGTGGAACACAGAATGTGACATGCAAAATGGGACAGACGATTTCATCTGAGTTTTTTGTAATTACTTATCGTTCGTTCTGGTTTAATGAGAGATTATTAACCCATAAATACGGTTTGCGCTATCGGTGTAGACTTTCGCCACACAGATCTGATGAAGGCTGCCATACACTCCAGTTGTGGGATTAATCTGGGGTCAGATGACAACGATAATCATGAAATATAAACCATACATACATGAACATTAAGAGAAGAGTTCAAATCAATCTAATTTGAACTTTGCCTCAACCACAGTCCACTATTGCAATTATTAACGTTGCCACTGCAGTTGCTGAAAAAAACTTTTATGGGAGCATATATTGTAACTTTAATGTGATATTATATATAATTCTATTCTTTTCTCCCATATATTCTTGAATTATTCGTTGGTGTCATCTATACGCCTAACTCTCGTTATCAATGGACGAATCCTAACGTGTGGCCCATTCAATTCAAACATTCCACAACACAACTTCAAGCCATTCCCTTCGCTACTCTCTCGCTCTTGACACTAATATCTTCTTTCTTTTTCCACGTATATTTTCCAAGTATATTTCTGTTGAAAGGAAGCACGATTTTGGTTGCAAAAGTGGAAGGAAGGAAAAGTGTTAAGAAGGGCAAGGGACTGCAGTATAGAAGAAAGAAAAAGAAGCAAGGAGCGAAGACAAAATAAAGTAAAATGGAAGGACCAAAGTGAAATATACTTGGCTGAGAAATAAAATAAGTATGCTAGATCGGAATTTTTTAAGTTATTTTTTTTACGCTTCTCTCTCACCTTCCAAAAATAAAAAGACGAGTTCTTTTTTCTAGGGTTCATAATTTTTCTTCGCTGGAATTCTCGTTGATTTCTTCTTGTCCGTATCTGTGAGTTCTTGTGTAAAGATTGTGAAATTGTGAGTATTGGAATAAGATTGAATCATATTTTAATATGGTATCAGAGCCAAAACTGTGAGTCGAGAGTGGAATTGCGATTGTATTAATCGATCTTGAAATCTGAGTGCGCGCCGAAAGCTTCTCAAATTCCTCTGTTCTCTCAAGTCTTGCAAGGAAGTTGACGTTAGGAAAAGAGCATCAAAAGCATTGGAATTCTTGGAATCAAAAATCAATTGGCCAGCGGACACTCGGTGCTTTCTAACCTTTTCCTTCCTTTCTTATAACGTGAAATACTTGCTACTGTTTAGTTCCTCTAAAGTTCGTGGAAGTTTTCTGTTCTTGCTACACATATGGCTTCTGGAGTAATTAATATAAGAAGTCCATTGTTTATCAGCTAAGCTGATATGTCTGTAATAAACATAACCAGTGTAATTTTCACTGGTTGTGAGAACTACGCTGCGTGGAGCAATTCTATCACGATGACTTTAACCAGTAAGAATAAACTAGGGTTTATTGATAATAATGTAACTAGGTATGCAGATAAAGAGTTAGGGGCAAAATGAGATATGTGTAATGCTATAGTATTGTCATAGTTATTGAATTCGCTATCTCCTGAGTTAAGAACTAGGTTTGTATATGCTAAGTCTGTTGCAAAAGTTTGGGAGACACTAGAAAAAATCTTTAAAAAGGTAGATAGCTCAAGAAAATTTAGTATAGGGCAGGAAATTGCCACTGCTAGACAAGGGTCCGATAATGTTTCAGTTTATTTTTCTAAATTGCAACAATTGTGGGATGAGTATGAAGCTTTAAAGTTGGCCCTTTGTGCACATGTGATGCTCATGCTCATCAAATTCAGCAAACTGAGGAAACAAAGCTCTTTCAATTCCTTATGGGATTAAATGAGTCATATCAGTTTGTTAGAAGTAACATTTGTTGCATGTTCCCTTGCCTACTGTGAATCAAGCTTATAATCTTGTGTCTAGAGAAGAATCACACAGATTGTTAACCTCGGAAGTTGATAACAATGCTGCAATATTCTTTAATAAAAGCACTAATAAACCAAATGCACACCTTATTTGTAAGCACTATGGTACGAAAGGTCATACTATTGATCGATGCTTCAAACTGATTGGGTATCCAAATAAGTCAAATAATATTAATAATCACAACTCAAATTTTAACAGTTTTAATAAGAAAAAATCACGGAACAAAAGTTTTACAACAAACGCAAATTGCATAGAAACAAATAGTTGTCCTTCAGAGAATATTGATACTCAATCTATGTTGCCAAATTTGTCTGTAACTCAGTATAATAAGTTGTTGAAGCTGCTGGACACAAACACTGATGAAGGAAATATCTCAGAAATGATTGCAGGTGTTGTGATTAATTCTTTTTCTTCAGATTATACTTCTGGCTGGATTATAGATTCAGGAGCTACTGATCATGTTGTTAGTATTCCAAATTTAACTATCAATATTACACAGTTAAAGAACAAGAATGTTCAAATAAAATTGCCAAATGGAAACCTTGTATTGGTGCAATTCATAGGTAAAGTTAGGTTATTGAACAACTTAGTTATTGATAATGTTTTAGTAGTTCCCGAATTCAAGTGCAATTTAGTTTCTGTATCAAAGCTTATTTCAGAAAGTAATTGCTCAGTTATATTTGATAAAGATGTTTGCATATTTCAGGAACATCAATCCAAAAGGTTGATGGAGACTGGCAGACTTAAACGTGGTTTATATTACTTATCAAATGATGTTATTTGTGTACATAATGCTGAAGTTGGTTCTGTATGTAGAAAATCAGAATCACAGAAAGCCTCACAGAAACTTTGGCATGCTAGACTAGGACATCCTTCTGATATTGTGTTAAAACTGTTGAAATCCAGTCTAGACATAAGAGATTAAATAAATTCAAAACCTTGTGACAAAATGGCACAAGGCAAAACAGACTAGAGGCCCATTTTCTTTTAGTGACCATAAAACAACAGATCTATTCGAGTTAGTTCATCTTGATGTTTGGGGTCCTTTTAGAGTTACTAGTCATAATGGGTGCAGATTCTTTCTTACAATTGTTCATGATTATTCAAGAGCATGTTGGGTGTTCCTGATGAAGAATAAAACTGAAGTTCTAAGTTTATAAATGCTGATTTTTCCAGGATAGTCAGAGCTGAAGGAATTATCCATCAAACTTCATGTGTGGAGACTCCTCAGTAAAATGGTTTGGTAGAAAGGAAGCATAAGCATTTACTTAATGTTGCTAGGTCATTAATGTTTCAATCTTTTTGCCCGTCTTCTCTTTGATCCGAGTGTGTCTTAGCTGCAGTATTCATCATAAATAGGTTGCCTAGCTCAGTGTTGAAAGGTCAAACACCGTTTGAAATGATGTTTAATCATAAACCTAGGCATTTGGCTGTTTATGTTTTGCAACTGTAGTCAGTCCAAAGGACAAATTTGAGTCTAGAGCTAGGAAATGTGTTATGATAGGATATTATGAAAACAAAAGGGCCTATAAGCTCTATGATTTGGAAAGAAAGATTGTTTTTGCCTCTAGAGATGTAAAATTTTATGAGACTATCTTTCCCTTAAGGATGAATATTAAAGCTGTTGATATTTTGGTACCAAAACAGAACAATGGGCAGCATGATACTTATTTGAATGATACTGAGTTTTTGTTTGAGGGTGTCTATGATGACTACATGGCTGCTGAGAGGGATACTGAAAATCATGCTGAAAATAATGATGCAAGTGACCAAAACAGCAGTGAGTCTGAGACATTTTCCCCAATTGCAGTTAATTCTTCAGAGCTTGGACAAGCAGCAGAGTCCAGGACAGAAAATGCTAATGAACTTGTTCCAGCTAGGTCTAAAAAAGTTGCTAAGTTTCCTTCATATCTCTCTGATTATATTTGCTCTTTTACTGATCATAAACATAACATGTTGTATCCTTTGTCTAATGTTATGAGTTTAAATAGTCTTGAAAGTGAGCAAAAAGTGTTTCAGACAGTCTTAGACTCTGCTGAAATTCCTAGGAATATAACAGAAGCCTTGAAGGGTAGGAATTGGAAAAATGCAATGAATGTAGAAATGAAGGCTCTAATTGAGAACAATACTTGGGACTTAGTAGAATTACCTGTGAATAGGAAGGCTATAGAAAATAAATGGATTTATAGGATTAAGTATAGGTCAAATGGTGACATAGAAAGGTACAAGGATAGATTAGTATCAAAGGGTTATAATCTAAAGGAAGGGATAGATTTTAATGAGACCTTTGCTCCTGTAGTAAAGATGGTGACAATTAGATTAGTGATTTTTGTAGCTGTTAAACTAGGATGGACTGTGTTTCAGCTTGATGTGAATAATGCCTTCTTACATGGAGAACTAGAAGAAGATGTATATATGTCACTTCCAGAAGAGTATTTTGATAAAAATGACAAAAGAGTTTGTAGACTTAGGAAGTCATTATATGGCTTAAAGCAAGCACCTCGACAATGGAACGATAAGTTAACTAGTGTACTGAAAAAGAATAACTTTATTCAAAGTTACCATGATTATTCCTTTTTCTACAAAACTGATAATTCTGGTTGTGTCTATGTACTTGTGTATGTTGATCACATTTTAGTAACTGGTAGTGCTATTTCTGAAATTGAGTCCTTGAAAATATTGTTGAATCATGAATTTGGTATTAAGGATCTTGGTGAAATCAAATACTTTCTGGGTATTAAAGCAATAAAAAATGCAAATGGAATAGTTCTTAGTCAAAGAAAATATACACTAGAATTGTTAGAAGAATATGGCATGTTGGGTTCTAAACCTAAGTTTACTCCTATGGAAAGAAACATTAGGTTTCGAATTGTTGCTGAAAATGATCAAGATTTAGAAAATGTTACTGATTATCAGAAATTAATGGGAAAGTTGTTGTATCTGTGTAACACAAGACCTGACATATGCTTTGTTGTGCAAACATTAAGTCAGTTCATGCATTCTCCTAAGAAGTTTCATCTTGCTTGTGCATTTAGAGTTCTTAGATATCTAAAACAATCATTTGGTTGTGGTATTGTATGCTTTAAAGATACTGATTGGTGTTTGCATGCATTTTGTGACTCTGATTGAGCAGTATGTGAGATGTTCAGAAGATCTGTGACCGGGTATTGCATTTTTATGGGGAACTCACTTGTTTCTTGGAAAAGCAAGAAGCAAAAAAACTGTCTAGATCATCTGATGAAGTAGAATACAGAGCTATGGCTCAAACTTGTTGTGAATTGATTTGGTTAAGAGGGTTGCTCAAAGATTTGGGACTGAACAACTCTGATTCTGCTGAATTATTCTGTGATAATAAGGCAACAATGCAGATTGCTTCTAACCCCATTTTTCATGAGCGTACAAAACATATAGAAATTGATTGCCATATAGTTAGAGATTGTGTTCAAAATGGTATCATCAAAACTGAGTTTGTGTGTAGTGAATTTCAAACTGCAGACATATTGACCAAGGCATTTGGAAAAGAAGCTCATCAAAATCTGAGGCTTGGGATGATCGATGTTTTTGCACTTTCATCGTGAGGAGGGGTGTTGAAAGGAAGCAAGATTTTGGTTGCAAAAATGGAAGGAAGGAAAAGTGTTAAGAAGGGCAAGGGACTGCAGTATAGAAGAAAGAAAAAGAAGCATGGAGCGAAGGCAGAATAAAGTAAAATGGAAGGACCAAAGTGAAATATACTTGGTTGAGAAATAAAATAAGTATGCTAGATCCGAATTTTTTAAGTTAGTTTTTTTTTACGCTTCTCTCTCACCTTCCAAAAATAAACAGACGAGTTCTTTTTTCTAGGGTTCATAATTTTTCTTCGCTGGAATTCTCGTTGATTTCTTTTTGTCCGTATTTGTGAGTTCTTGTGTAAAGATTGTGAAATTGTGAGTATTGGAATAAGATTGAATCATATTTTAACATTAGCGTATGCTTGTTTTGTTGAAATTGTGATTTGTATTAAGCAAGAATAGAATAATTGGTTCTATATTATAATAGCGACTTTTACAATATAGAGATTTATCACTCATATATGAATGAGATACCGGCTTTAGATGATTGAATTTTTAAAAAATAAACGCACCGGAGAGGGTGACGGAAGAAGGCGAGAGGCTACTATCCGGCGACGATTTCGTATGGATGGCAACGGGTCCTAATTGGGTTCTTAACGGGCTTCGATTTAAGTCTTAGACCCAATGGATCCAAATGGGCCTGGCTCAAATCTACGTCCATTAAGGACCCAATTAGGACTCGTTGTCATCCCTACGATTTTGTTACCGAGAGGTGGGGAGCTCGAAATCTCGTTATGCAAGGCTTTTTATTATAACCTCAATATGTTCAGGTTCATGTGGAGGACCGCGGCTACCGACCACCATGAGATTGATGCCCGTGCCGTTTTTAAAAGATGTGGTGGAAACTTTGGGAGCCTTCGGATTTTGGCCCTTGCTGCTACATTTCTCGGTGGAGATGTATATAGTCCCGATGAGGATCGAGAAGTATAAGCCTTTGATGGATGCTTAGTTTTAGTGATTGAGCAAGAACTGGAACCTTCGGTACCGAAACCACTACGGAGGACTGGATGCCAGCTGGAGCAAGCTAGTACCGGATCTGCAACAACATCTGTCAAGAAGGGACAGGGTGCAGACATCAGACGAACGCATTGAATGCAAGGCTACGCTGAGTACTAGAGGAGAGCAGAAGACTTTCCCGAAGAGGCAAAAGTGGTACTCAGACGCAGAGTCAACACTGAGAGCCGCAGTACCCAAAAGAGGCAAATATAAATGCAGCAAGAGTGGGCTCAGGCATTCAAATCGCAACGGCTACTTCAGGAGCGTGAAATATAAAAGGTCGAAGAACCTCAAGACGAGAGACAATTCTTTTAGCACTTAATCACTTTGTACAAAAGAAAGGTTTAAGTCTACGTTCTTGAGTGTTCATATTCAGGTGTGATTTTGTAAACAACGGACTGTAAAAAGCTGTTGTAGTTAGACGGTGTAGGTTGTACGTTAAGTAAACCATACTTCTAAGGGTGCCTTCCCGAGGGAAGAAGGGGAGACGTAGCAGTTCATTAACACTCCGAACTTCCATAAACAACTTCGGTGTCAAAACACAAACACGAACTCAAACACAAACACTATACTATTCGATACTCAGCAGTGATAACTTCCGCGTCACTGAGTAAATCAAGTGTCAGAACACAAAATACACATAGTACTGAAACCCTTCGGTACTAAGAGTCAAACACTTAGAAAAATCTGAGTAGTGTTCATTCACCCCCCCCCTCTAAACACTACCTAGTACCGACCCGATCCTAACAAGTGGTATCAGAGCAGGTTTCACTTCTTTCACACAATGAGTACCTACAACAAGATGTCGATGTTCAGCAGAGAAAACTTCCCGGAATGGAAGATAAGAATGGAGTCGCACTTATCAGCGCAAAACGAAGATATGTGGGATATTGTCACTGATGGGCATCCCACGCTTCTCAAAATAAATCCAGCTCACACTAGCGACCCCTCACAACCGCAACAAGTTCCAAAAATCAAAAGCGAGTGGACTGATGCCGAAAAGAAACTTATGAATTTCGACAAAGTGGCCAAGGATACACTGTTCAAGACCTTGGACACTGGAACATTCAGACAAGTGATGCTGTGTAAAACAGCTGGAGAGGTCTGGCGAAAACTCTGTCAGATCTGTGAAGGGAATGAACAAACTCGAGAAAATAAACTAGTGGTTGCTATTAAAAAATATGACTCGATCAAGATGAAGATCAGGGAGACCATGACAGAGTTTGAGGACCGATTCACCACGATCATCAACGACCTATCAGCACTTGGGAGAACCATCGAGAACAGAGACATGGCCATAAAAGTCATGAAGGCGCTCCCTAGGGAATAGGACGTCAAGACAATGGCCATGAGGGAGGTTAAAGATCTGAGCAAGTTACAGCTCCATGATCTTTTTACCGACCTAAAGGCGTACGAATTCGAGCTACAAACTCGAATGGAAGAAGTCACGACGGTGCCACCAGTAAAAGCTCTGGCGGCAGCAGAAAACACGTCAAAGTCCGCCGAGGACATGAGCGAAGAGGCGATTGCACTCTTCATCAAAAAATTCGGGCGATTCATGAAAAGAAATTAGTCCACTTACTCGCCACGGTCGGGTAAGAAAAACACTAAGGATGATTCTAACAGTAACACTTGTTTTAACTGTGGCAGGAAAGGTCACTTCATAGCCGACTGCAAAAAGCCCAGAAACGGTAAGGGCAAAGAGAGAAAAGATTCCACCGGAAACCGAAGGCTCTTGTAGCTGAAGACAAGAAATGGTCAGAAACAGACTTTGACGACTCAGGGTCAGAAGGAGAATCAAGCGATGAAGAAGTCGGGTGTTTGATGGCAGACATCGACGAATCCGAGGTATTCGATTTTCCCAACCCGAATTCACTCATGAGGATCTGATACAAGCCTTACGTGAGATGACTGAGGGGTATCAGAGACTCGCAACTCTAAAGCGAGTAATACCATAACTGGAAATAATATCTACCGGTATCAGTACAGAAGAATTCGCTAAGGCTAAAGCTAAAGTGATGTCTCTGAGAGCTGAAAATGAACTCCTCACAGAGAGTTTTATCAAAACAAAACCCAGGTTCCTTGACTTCCGCACGATGTCTGAATCGTGGTCTGAGTTATCAAGGAAACTCGAGACCTTGCAAGGATTATCCAAAAATCCTAGCGATAGGACGTGTCTGGGATACAGTCCAGAGCCTCTAAATCCTACTACCTCAGTCTCTAAACTTATTAAATTCGTAAAATCCTCAGAATCAATGGCAAAGATCGAATTTCGGCACCCTTCAAATGAGGGACAGAGCAAATATGGGCTAGGGTATAAACCCAGATCGCAAGATGCTACACCAACGAATTCCCAACCAAAACATTGGGAATCTATGGGTAAAAGGCCAGTTCCTAAAACACATGGAAGGATAAACAGAAAACCTCAGCAAAAGCCTACTGAGTACCGGAACCGTTATCAGAAAGGATTCGATACTCAGTACAAAACTCAGAAATTCAAACCCGATAACACCCGGCACCTAGGTAGGGGGAAGACCTTACCTAGGATGCTCGTAGATCCAAGTACAGGAAGGTTCTTACTCGATGACTGCTCACCAGCCGCAACTCCCATGAGCTCCTCCATAAAGCTCGACAAAGACGAAACCGGTACTAAGGTAGAAACTACCAAGTACATCGGACTCATTGGGTCCTTGCTGTATCTAACAGCCAGCCGACCAGACATCATGTACAATGTATGTCTCTGCGCCCGATTTCAAGCAGACCCAAGACAGAGTCATTACATAGCTGCCGAACGAATTCTTAAGTATCTCAAGGGTACGACCAACGTAGGACTATGGTATCCTAAGGACTCTTCATTCGCACTGCATGGCAACACGGATGCCGATTATGACGGCTGCAAGCTGGACATGAAAAGCACTAGTGGTACATGTCAGTTTCTTGGAGATAGACTAATTTCTTGGTTCAGCAAGAAACAGACATCAATTGCCACATCAACAGCTGAAGCCGAATACCAAGCCGCAGGTAGTTGCTACTCACAACTGCTTTGGATTCAGCATCAGCTTAAAGATTATGGGATAAACGAGTCCGAGACACCCATTTATTGTGATAACACAAGTGCAATCGCCATATTACAAAATCCGGTACTCCACTCAAGGACTAAGCACATTGAGATCAGACATCACTTCATCCGTGATCATGTAATCGAGAAGGATGTTCGTTTGGAGCATGTACGAACCGATCAGCAAGTGGCGGATATATTTACAAAGCCGCTTCCTGAAGCAAAGTTCGTTATCTTCAGAAACGCTCTGGGCCTACTTGACCTATCAAGCCTCTGATAGTCAAACCATGTCATGTATATGCTTGAGTACCGGAGACAACAGTTCAAGGAAGAGAGGATCAGCGATAGATAAGGCTACATGGGTAGTACCGATTCAGGGGGAATTTTCGGTACTCATAAAGGGAGAATAGTCATCTCAGTTACTCAACACCGAAAACAATAGTACGAAACTGGTTTCGTTCTCCATAAATGAGAAAAACCAGGTCTGAGACATAGGCCGTCAATCCGAGGAATTTTCTCAGAGTAGTCAAATCGTCTGGCAGCATTAAATGATGTCGCAACACTTTATCCCGCCCATTTACCTCTACTTATACGCATGAAACGTCACACTTACCATTTACGTTTCATAAATCTCCAAAACTCTAATTCTCAAACGCTCCCAAATCCTACATCCCACACCTTCAAATCTTCAAAATCTAAACCCAGAAATATCAAATGGTTGCTCAAACTTCATCCTCTACACAAATCCCTTCAGAGTTCATGAGGGTCGCCGTGAAAGTTGATGTCCTGGAACTCATGGGTTCCAGCAACGGTGAAGTCCATCAGATGGTGTCCTGCATCATGGACTCCGGCTTGGTGACTTTTCTGGACAGCGAACGTGAAATCTTCACAGATCTCGTTCGCGAGTTCATTGTCAACGCCGTTTTCCCATCAGAGTCTCGGATCTTCAGTCGCGTCCAGAACCGCGACATAGAAGTCACGAAGGAATGGTTCGTCGAAGAATTCGATCTGCCAATAGTGGGACCAACGAACCTCCGTAAGGCCATAGGCGACATACGCAAAGATCTGAAGTCGCACATATCCCTGAGCGGAGCCACCTTTAATGACTCCGATCGAAAGGCGGTATTGAAGCCCGCGTACCGTCTTCTCCACGACATCGTGGCGAAAGGGCTGCTTGGGAAGGCTGGAGCATTCGACATGCTCACGGGCGAAAAGTTAGACGCAATGGTGGTCATCCTCACTCATGCCGCGTAAACTGGGGCTTCATCGTCTTCAACGCCTTCCAAGCCACCGTCCGTGCTAAGTCAAGACTCATCAAGAACTTCGGTCCTCAGCTCACCTATATCCTGAAGAAGAAGATAGATGTGGACCTATTTCAAAACTTAGCACGACGGGACTACCTTTCCGATGAGTGAGTGATCGGCTTCCACTTGGTGCCGGAGGTAGCATTATCTTCTCCAACAAAGGGGACGAAACGAGCAGCTGCCACCAAGTCCAAAGCCAAGGCACCTGTCGCGCAGTCCAAGAAGAATGCTGATGCCCCAAGGAGAAGACGCTGGCTATAATCTCACATCCAGAATCGGAGCCCGTGCCCCTTCAGACCGTGCCAAGCCCGATGCCAACAAAAGCGCCCGCTGCCGAAGAACCAACCTCTCCAGTCCTAACGGACATCTTCCGTAGCCTCATTGGAACTGGAGAGGACATGGGGCGAGAATCCGGAACCGGTTTCCAGAGTGAATTTGCTCTGGCGGTTCCGAGAGGGGGTCAACGCAATGCAACTGTCCCCGAAGAGGTCCCAGTACAGCCAGCATCGGTTGAGGACCGATCTATGACAACTGCCCGAACAGCAATCCTGGGCATAGTCATCAGGGAACCCACTGCGACGCCTTCCAAGTAAAGGAAGCGCGCAAGTGGGAATGAGAAGATCCACTCCAGCCCCCGCCGTTCATCGTACACCAACACAGTCCTGAGCGCCATTGAAGCTCACCTTGAAGAAGCAAGGATTGTTGCTCTTCAAGACTTTGAAGAGTGGTGGAACGTACGGGTCGGGATGGCACTGGCCCAAATATCCAAACGCACAGCCAGCGGTGCCATGGCCATCGAGACCCGACTGTTGGAGCACCTTGGATTAGAGTCACCTCTTGCTCTACTCCAAGGTCGGGAGCTGTTAGAGGTGCATACTCGACTGCACGAGATCAACCGCTTGCTTCAACAACGAGAAGCAGCCTTCGACCCCAACCATAAAGAAGCCAGATGCGAAACGAAAATCCTCAAACGGCTTCGGGCGGAGGCTGCAAATTTGCAGTCAAGAATGGAGGTGATACGAGCTGAGCTACAAATACGGGGATCGCTCAGCTCCGTAGCCCTCAGCACTTACGGAACTGGAAGGGTAGGGACTTATCAGACACCAGCTGGAAGTCCTCAAGATCAACAATAAGCACGACACCTATCTCCGGCTCCCGCCTCTCCAAGGGAAACCACCTCCGTGTTTCCTAGTCCAGCCAGTGAAGCAGAACCTGCTCCAGTTCTGCAAGAGGCCATATTGAGCCCACCACGGGTTGACGAAGCCTCTCAATAGCAAAGCCCAGTACCGGCTGTTGAAGCTTCGGCCCTGTCATCGCCTCCCTCGACGTTAGCGCTCCAGCTCCTCCTCACTTATCAAGAGGACGTCGATGCTGCTCCAAAATCGACTTCGGTCCATGAAGAGCAAGGAGCACAAGAGGCCGGTATCAGCGCTCCCCCTGCTGCCGCGGTCACCCCGCCACCCCAAACTCAAAATAACGAGCGAGAGGTGACCCCGACACCGCAACCCCTCGCGTCCGAACCCTCCTCCTCCCGCCCGCACGCTGGCCTTCGTCAGCACAGCTCACGAGGAGTCATATATGTAAGGGCACCGATCGGGAGCTCAGCAAGATCAAGCACAAGCTGAGAGACTCCGCCAAGTCCACCAAAGAAGTGCTGCAAAAGGTGGTCATGATCGCTGCCAACCAGGCGGAGCTGAGGGTTGGCCTTTGAAGCCCAAGAGAGTGTGTCGGATGAGATTAAAGTTCTCTCCGCACAACTCGCAGCCATCGTCGAGCATCTGGCGGCTCAAGGCGATATCGGCTCCGTGATTGCCACAAAGGGGGGAGGACGAGGGAAGAAAAGCGTCGGTGGAAGCTCTAAGGCAAGCATCACCAGAGAGCAACGGCAAACAACATCGGCTCCGGTTCCTGAGTCTTCAACAGCAGTACCAGCTCCGATACTGCCTAGGACTCAGACCGGATGATCCTTGTCAACAGCTCTGTACCAAGGCACGAGGTACACGGACAGCAATGAAGAGAGAAACAAAGTCCTCGCGCTGGTAATACCGGATCAAGATCTCCCGCCCGTTCGCCGACAAGCAATAGTAGAAGCTGGAGTTGGACCGCTCGAGCGAATCTACCACCCTACCGGGCTAAGGGACATCGCAGCCTCTCTCACTGACGATCATCTAAGTGAAGTCGTCCGGCTTCACGGCATCAAGAGAATCTCCTACGCCAATGCGATCACTCAAAAGAAGCTTGACAAGATCGCTAAGGAAAAGGAGAAGAGAGGCTGAGGACCGGACAAAGTGCTCTCTGGTGAGCCTGATCGAAGTTTTGCCAATCACCAAAAAGGGGGAAATTGATGGATGCTTAGTTTTAGTGATTGAGCAAGAACTAGAACCGTCGGTACCGAAACCACTACGGAGGAATGGATGCCAGCTGGAGCCAGCCAATACCGGATCAACAACAACATCTGTCAAGGAGGGACAAGGTGCAGACAGCAGACGAACGCATTGAATGCAAGGCTGTACTGAGTACTGGAGGAAAGCAGAAGACTTTCCCAAAGAGGCAAAAGCGGTACCTAGACGCAGTGTCAACACTAAGAGCCGCAGTACCCAAAAGAGACAAAGAAGTAAATACAGCAAGAGCGGGCTCATCCATTCAAATCGCAACGGCTACTTCATGAACGCGAAGTATAAAAGGCCGAAGAACCTCAAGACGAGAGACACAATTCTTTTAGCACTTGTAATCACTTTGTACAAAAGAAAGCTTTAAGTCTACGTTCTTGAGTGTTCATATTCAGGTGTGATTTTGTAAACAACGGACTGTAAAAGGCTGTTGAAGTTAGAAGGTGTAGGTTGTACGTTAAGTAAACCATATTTCTAAGGGTGCCTTCTTGAGGGAAGAAGTGAAGACTTAGGAGTTCATTAACACTCCGAACTTCCTTTGTCAAAACACAAACACAAACACTATACTATTCGGTACTCAGCAGTGATAACTTCCGCGTCACTGAGTGAATCAAGTGTCAGAACACAAAATACACATAGTACCGAAACCCTTCGGTACTAAGAGTCAAACACTTAGAAAAATCTTAGTAGTGTTCATCCCCCCCCCCCCTCTTCAAAACACTACCTAGTACCGATCCGATCCTAACAGCCTTTTCATTTGAATTCTTGATTGAGAATCATTTATGAAAAAAAATGGTAGAGCAGAATCCTCCATAGAAGATGGATTGATGATGAGAAGAATCTCATGATGATTTTGGTCTTTTCATTAAGTGATGGAGAGGGCATTTTCATCCTTTTCTCGAAGACTTCCATTGATATTGAGGGCATTTTTGCCGTTTCTAAAATTCCTTTAGCTATTAACGGCTTAAACACATAAAAATTCAATTTTTGGTCATTTAGTGTTAGAGGACTATTTTTTGTCATACATCAGAGGTACCACTCGAAATAAAAAATAACTTTAGGCACCAATCGGAAAAGTCTTAAACACAGGAATGTCAGACGGAATTCACCATATTTAATTTATTTGGGTCAATTTGTAATTGTTAATTTATGTAGATCAATTTGTAAGACTTCAAAACTTGTGGAAACACATTTTAAGTTTGGAGCTGAGAGAAATTCACATTATTCTCATTTTAGGTATGTGAATGGAAATTTATTGGAGGCTTTTTTGGTTCTTGTGTTGGAGAGGCGGGTATTGGTTGGAGTTGGTCTAAGCATCTATACTATATATAATTTATGAGCATTGTAAAATAACTATTTTTTAAAATTAATTTGGTGTCATTTCAGTTTTACCCTTTCACTTGTTTTTTATTCAAACTTTATTCTCCAATTAAACACTCTAATTTAATAACAAACCTTAAAATATAAAATAATATTATATATTTATATTTGATGTACACGCACCGGATTTGCATAAAGACTAGTAGTAAGAACCGGGTCGGGTCGCACTTAATTGTTTTAATCTATTAATATGTAAAAAAATTATTAGAAAATAAGTTTTCTTCAACTAAATAATCGACAATGCACTCATCTCAAATAAGGAGCCTCTTCTAATGTGTCAAAGAAAATGTTTATCAGTGCGAATTTATTTATGGATTTGATGAATAACACGTGCTTATAGGCTGGGCTTCTTCACGCTCTTTTGTATGTTTTTTCTAATATAGGTATAAACATGGGTTTTTGTTCACCGATTCAGTCCTTTATCTTCTTTTTTATTATTATTATTATTATTATTATTATTATTATTATTATTATTAATTATTTTTGTTATTGTTATTGTTATTATTATTTGCTGATAAATATCGAATCATCTTGGATCAAAGATAGGAAGACGCATGCAAACATCAGATATGTCTGAATTCCATTACCTATTGATTTACGCATGGAATAATTATTAGAAAGTTGAAAATTGATATATTTTTCCATTTTGAATGAAAGTAAAATAAAAAAGCAAATAATTATTATGTCTCATAGTGCAGTCAATGAAAGCTGCAACCATCTTTAAATTGATACACGATTTTTTTTTCATATTTTTATCCTCTTAACTATGATCACGGCACATCATTAAGTGGAGTTTCGACCTTTTTTTTCCGAACTCTGTTCGATTGATGTTGAAATGATAACATACTGCAAGTAGAAGTGTATTACAATAGATATCCTTAACTCTTGAAAATTCTAACTAGTACTATTAGAAAAATTGAATAGAAATAAATGCAGACATAATTATTCACTTAATAGGTTGAGGAAGCAAAATTACACGGAAATTGCATCGATTTGGCCTACAGATGAGTCTCTTCGGTTGTTAAAATGTGAAAGGAATTTAAAAATCGTGTTGCTCGTCTTTCTCTCTTCATGAAATATATTTTATGTATATATTCAAAATTCATAGGAAAGTTCACAAAACATGGAAAATACGGTTGTCTGAGTTTTAAATTTAGAGTGATTTTATTACGCAATTGGTGTATCGTGAGATCCTGCCAAACTAATATTCCGTAAATAGCATACTAATGTTATATGACAATTTATAATTAAATCTACTTTAGATGGTTCATTATATTTGCGCACATAGACGATGTTCCAGTACTAAAGTTCACAATCACAATTCAATTCTTAAATTTAATGCATCTATGTGATAATATACTTGGCCAAGATACTGTAAAGAACTCTAAATTAGGTTATTTAATTGAATTTTGTATAAACACATCTTATAATTATGTTTATAAATATATATCTAATCTTTCCTCACGGCACGAGTGATTAGTGGTTATCATAGGATAAATACATATATAGAGCCAAAAAGCACAGATAACTGAGATTGACTTAAACTTTTGATAAGTATTTATAGTCCTTCCAATCATTAAAGTGTTCTTGAATAATCCCAAGTCAAGCACTTGATGCACAAAGATTTCGATGATTAATGATTTATATGATTAATAGCATGCTTGAGTTCGAAATCATGGAAATCAATTAGCATTCAGTAGATTTAAGCAAATAGTTTCAAATAATATTTGTTTAATTGCGAAATATTTTGTAAAGTTGGCTTTGGAAAATCATAGTTCTATCTTTTCATGACAACTACTGACAAGTTAATGCAAAGGTTGTGTGAAACCCGCATTATCAATAATACGTGGATTAGGGTTTTCATTTAATGATGACTGATAGTAGGGAGCAATCAAGCATCACTTTAATTTACTAAAAATAAATTTGAAGACGCCATGCTTCCACTTTATAATATAATTTGTTTTTGCAGATATATATTGAATATACAGTGTAGCCCTAATGCCCGGGAAAGTAATTAAAATTTCCAAAGATAAAACACGCCGTTGAACTGACTAGTAAGAAATGATATACAAAGCGTGCAATGTCTCCGTTAGTTGTGTAATACTCATAGTATTATAATCGATTAGTTAACATGATGTAAACCAGTTAGCTGTATCACAATATTATTTACTGTATTTATTATATTGCTTTAACATATTTGAATTTTTATATTAAGTTAGTTGGGTTGAATGGGATGGTTTTGTTGGGGATGGAAGTATACTTGATAATTCTTAAAATAAGTCACAAATTTCATATGTTGGAATAAATTTGGATATCCCTTTTCTCCAATAAAATAACGACACGCTATTGACTGTATTTCTGTTGGCCTTGGCATCCAATATATAGATTAATTTTCAGTTTTGGTGGAAGAGTAAATGATGTAGAAGAGGGGCTGCTGCTGCCGTTTTTTTGCTCGAGCTCAAAGTCTCATTCTCAGCACACAATAACGTTTACAGCTCACACACTAAAAAATCTATTAAGGCTTACATGGGCCAAAGACAAATCAAGCCCACTAACACAAAATATAAGCCTCATATAAAATATTAATTTTAACACTCGCCCTTAATATTTTTATCTTGCATACCGAACAATTCCCGAAGGTAAACAAGCTTGTCTCCCGGGAGTGCTTTCGTGAAGATGTCCGCCAATTAGTCTCCGGTCTTCACGTGCTTGATCTCGATCTCTTCATCTTCAACCGCCTCTCGGATGTAATGATGCTTGAGATTAATGTGCTTCGTTCGACTATGAAACACCGAGTTCTTCGACATCGCAATCCCCGACTTGTTCTTCGACATCGCAATCTTCGACATCGCAATCCCCGACTATGAAACATCGAGTTCTTCGACGTCGCAATCCCCGAGTTCTTCGTTCGACTATGTCCCCCATATCTCTAAAATTTTTCTCAACCAAACCACTTGCTTGGTTGCTTCACTTGCCGATACATATTCGGCTTCGGCCGAAGAATGAGCTACCCTCTCTTGCTTCTTCGACGCCCAACTAAACACCCCGAAACCGAGTGTAAATGTGTATCCGGAAGTACTCTTCATATTATCCATACTCCAGGCCCAATCACTATCACAAAACCCAAACAGCTCCAAACTTTCTCTTTCATTCCTCTCATACATAAGACCCAAACTTTTGGTACCTTGAATGTACCTCAACACTCTTTTGGCAACTTCAAAATGTGTTTTGCTCGGTCGATGCATAAACCGAGACAACAATCCCGAAGCATACATGATGTCAGGCCTCGTAGTGGTAAGATATAATAAACTCCTAATAAGACCCCTATATTCTGCCGCATCGGCATCACCACTACCATCCTTTTTCACCAATTTTTCATTCACCAACAACAGAGTCGTAACCGGGTTACACTCCTCCATCTTGAACTTCGCATGAATATTTTGGGCATACTTCATTTGAGAAATAAAAACACCATCTTCTCCTTGATCAACTTCAATCCCCAAAAAATAATGTAACAAGCTCAAATCATTCATCTCATATTTCATCAACATATCATTCTTGAATTCAAGTATCATCTTCTCATCATTTCCCGTAAAAATCAAGGCATACGTAAAGAGAAACGAGAAGTATAGAATCGGTACCTTGCTTGACGTAAAGCGTCGGCTCACTATGACTCATCTTGAATCCTTTATCAGAGAAATATGCATCGATATTCCCGTACCACGCACGTGGGGCTTGCTTCAATCCATACAATGCTTTCTTCAATTTGTATACTTTCTCTTCTTCACCTTCCGCCTCAAATCCTTGTGGTTACTCTACATACACCTTTTCTTTCAACACCCCGTTCAAGAAGGCCGACTTCACATCAAGTTGGTAAAGTTTCCAATCTTTGTGTGCCGCCAAAGCAATCAACAACCGAATAGTCTCATGTCGAGCAACCAGTGCAAATGTCTCATGATAGTCAACATGGGATTGTTGAGAGTACCCTTTCGTCACCAATCTCGCCCTGTACTTTTGAATCGAACCATCCCGATTAGTCTTCATCTTGTATATCCACTTCAACCCAACAAAGTTCTTCTCCTTCGACTTCTCAACCAACTCTCATGTCTCATTTTTCTCTATCATTTTTATCTCCTCTTCCATGCATTTCTCCACACTTTTTCTCCAATAGTTTGCTTAAATCTCTTCGGTTCAACAACAGCAAAATTGCATCTTGCATAAACTTTGCTTAACCGTCTCATTCTTACCGGCGTTGAGCTTGGAGATGATGAACTCGACTCGATATTATTTGTTGGAGATGATGGCCCTTCATCTTCAACATCATGCCCACTACTATTTGGCTCTTCTAGTGCATCACCATGAATCAGAAATGACACACTTTCAACACCTTTCTCTTTCCAATCCCACGTGATTAAAAATCACATCTCGGCTCTCTATCACCTTGTTTCTCTTCAAGCTAAAGAGCCGATACCCCTTCGATTTAATAGTATAGCAAAGAAAGACGCATTTCTCGCCTTTATCTTCAAGCTTATGTCTCATTTCTTTCGGAACATGAGCATAGCAAATGGACCTGAACACCTTCAAATGATTCACCGATGGCTTTTTGCCTCCGGACCAAGCTTCATAAGGAGTCTTGTTCTCAACCGCCTTCGTGGGACACCGATTTAATAAGTAAACCACCGTGTACGTTGCTTCGGCCCAAAATGTCAATGGTAGTCTCTTCTCTTTCATCATCGTTCTCGCCATTTCGACAATCGTCCTATTCTTCCTCTGGACCACCCCGTTTTGCTCCGGTGTAAAGCCAATCGCTAATTGCCTCTCTAGGCCAATTTTCACAAAACTTCTCGAACTCCTTAGAGTTGTACTCGCCACCTCTATCGCTCCTCAATTTCTTTATCAACCGGCCACTTTGTCTCTCCACCATTCTTTGAAATTTCATGAAGATATAAAATGCTTCCGACTTTTGCCTCAAAAAATAAACCCAACACATTCTTCAATAATCATCAATGAATGTGATAAGGTACCGGTTTTGCCATGTGAGTTCGTGCTCATGGAACCACAAATATCGATGTGGACAAGCTCTAATGGTTATCTTGCACTCCATGCCTTCTCCTTAGGAAATGACTCTCGATGTATCTTGCCGAGAGCACGTGCCTCGCATACGCCACATTTCTCTTCTATTGTTGGTAGCCCATACACCATTCCTTCTTGCTTAGCAACTTCAAGCTCTCAAAGTTTAAATGACCAAACCTCTTGTGCCATAACCATGAGCCGTCTTCAACACCAACCTTCAAGGCAACACTTCTTTCGGGCTTGAGAGTGAGCGAGAAGTTTCTATTCCTCTCCATTTTGACTACGGCCATCAATTCTCTCTTCTTCTCAACTTTATCAAAAATTCTACAAGTCGCACCATCAAAGTGAACCGCATGACCGTGCTCAATCAGTTGCCCAACACTTAGCAAATTTTGAGCTAAATCCGGCACTAGCAAGACATCGTGGATTAGCATCATACCCTTCTTTGATGCAACTGCAATCGTGTCACTTCCTTGGATTTCACCACCGCACTGTTGCCCATTGTAATTTGAGTCGTGACGTTGCTATCAAGCTTGCAAAAGATAGATTCATCACCCGTCATGTGGTTGCTACATCCACTATCAACAAATCACACGTCTTCCTTCTTCTCGACCGCCTATTGGCATGCATAGAAAGTGCTCACATCACCTCTCTTCTCGGGATGCTTTTCTTCGGTGTAGTTTGCTTGCTCCTCATTCTTTAATCTACAAAACTTCTCTTTATGACCAAACTTCTTGCAATTGTAGCATTGAATCTTCCCTTGTTCCAACAATATTTTTCGATGTGGCCCGGCTTCTTGCAAAAGTTGCAAGTTCTAGCTTCTCCACTTTGATTGGCACCTCTACCACCTCCTTGGCTAAATCGGCCTCGGCCTCTACCACCGCTATAATCACCACGAAAGGTATTTCCGGTAGGTGCTTTTTGGTAATGCTCTTTCACATTCACCTTCGATTGAAAGGCGCTTTCAAGACTTTGGTCACCATGCCTATTCAACCTTTACTCATGTCTTTTAAGAGAGCCCATAAGATCATGCACACTCATCGTAGAGAGGTCTTTGATTTCTTCAAGGACGGCCACTTGTCATACTTCGAAGGGAGACTAATCAAAATCTTCTCGCACACCGACTAGTCGCTCAAAGCTTCACCCATATTCTTTATTTGACTCACAATCTCAATCACCTTAGACAAATACTCTTGAAGAGTCTCTTTCTCCCTCATTTGCAAATTTTGGAATTCCCTTTTCAAGCCCAACAGTTTCACCGCCCTAACCTTGTCGGTTCCTTAAAACTCCCTTTGCAAATTTCCCACGCCTCCTTCGAAGTTTGAGGTCCGATTATCCTCGGAAAAATCTTGTTGGAAATGCCTCCTTGAATCAAGAAAAGAGCTTGTGCATCCTTCTTTCGATTCTCCTTCTCGTCGGGATCTACAACCCTAATCTTCACAATATTCCCATTTTCATCCTTCTTTTCTTCAATTTTCTCCTTTTTCACATAACCCTCTTCCACAATCTCCCACAAATCTTGTGAAATCAAGAGTGTCTTCATCTTAATACTCCAATAATCATAGCTCTCACCATCAAATACGGGTTGCCCACATTGCGGAGCCCAAGCACCTCCTTGCATAGCCATGGTGCTCTTCTCAAACCCTAACTTGATTTTTCTACTCAAATGGAAGACACCCACTTGAAATCACTCAACCCAAAAGCTCTGATACCATTTATGTTAGCCTTGGCATCCAAAATATAGATTAATAGTTTTGGTGGAAGAGTAAAGGATGTAGAAGAGGGGTTGCTGCTGCCGTTTTTTTGCTCGAGCTCAAAGTCTCATTCTCAGCACACAATAACGTTTACAACTCATACACTAAATACATCAATTAACGCTTACATGGGCTAAAGACAAATCAAGTCCACTAACACAAAATATAAGCCCAATATAAAATATTAATTTTAACAATTGCAAGTCAATGGCTCTAGGCGCGAAATATTCCAAGTCAGGAACCAAGATTACTCTGTCAAAAAAACGATCCGACCCAAATTTATTTAAATATGTAAGTTAATGACATAAATTTGCAGTAAAATAATATAGTGGTTGAAATCGAAAACTATTTAGTTAGTGGGTCAATTTTAAATTTTTCCCATATTACTGGCAAGGAAACTTTAAAACCAATGTCCTTACATCTTTAGACAATCCCAACCGAAGAACGCATTCTCAAACTCAAACTCATTCTAAAACTCAAAATGCAGTAATTCGTCTCCAACCGAAAAACTCATTCTCAAACTCACACAATTTTTTCAACTTTTTAATAATACCCACATATTTTATAAATTTTCAAAACACTATTGTAATCTTGTATTAAAATTAAAAAAATCAATATTTTATTAAGAGTCTTATTAATAAATAGATTGTAACATAAAATGTTAAACTACTACATCTATTATTCATCTTATTTTTACTTTAAAAAATTAATATTATTTAAATTTAAAAAATAATTTACTTTAAGAATGCACGTCTTTTCACAAAAAGAAGATAATCAAAATGAATATTACAAATACTAACGGACGAATAGATAAAAATAATTGAAACTATAATTTACTCTTTCTCTCATCTCCTATTACTCTTTATGGTCGCCTGACACACCAGAAGAAAAAAAAAAGCTATCAAACAATTTAGATATTAAAGTAAATAAAAGGTTCAAATTGCAAAGGCATATTTGAGTTTTTTTTAGAGAGAAACGACAAAATGCATTTGGGTATAAGTTTTCAGTACCATTGGAGTAATTTACCTTATTTTTTAGGATTTTACAGTTCGGTCGGAAATGAAATTATGCACCGAAGTAGCTGTATACTTTAATTTGTATTACAGTAAATGGGAGTGCCAAGCTCAATAATCACACACGCGCACATACATCCGTGATTTCAGTGAATTAATATTTGTAATAAAGTCAATTTAACTTTTAATGTTCTATTAATGCTTCAAGTCCAAAATTAGCTGCCTGTTTTTGGGTCAAAGCGAAACTATGTGGTGCATGGGAAAAACCTATACATACCTAACTAAATAACGAACTTGTTTTTAGTTATTAAAGTTGCCTACCACGATGAGATAAATAGCATTTTGCTTTTCTTACACGTAATTCCTATATTTTATTTTATTCCTAACTAATTCCTTATTTTATTTTGCATCAATTAAATTATGTAAGTACATTAATATCATCTACAAAATCTCAAAATGCAAAGGGAGCGTTATATTCGTTTGAGGGAGATTATTCTATTTCAAAGGAGTGTGTAATGACGGGCGCACACATTTTTTTCGGATGAAAAAACGGGCAAAGCCCAAAACTAACGAAAAATTACATGTCAGGATAAGGCAGTCCCACAGATATCGCCAGGCAATAAGGGATGAAAAACAAAACAATGTGTTTTTAGCTTTTTTCTTTGTTAACACGAACCATTCATTACCACACACATTTGATGAAAGACACAACAAGGTGAAGGATGGGTTGCTCTAACCAAGCAATAATGAAGCCATGACGAACACAGTGACAAACAAATGTGGATTTGGGTCTATAAGTAGGCTTGTTTGATCATGTAAACATACCCCACGAGCGCCTCAAAATGTAGTCTTAGAGCGAGGGAGAGAGGAAGATAGACCTAGAGGAAAGAAAAACTTATCCGATTGGATAAGGGTGAGAGTGGATTAATTTGATTGGGGTAATTGTGGATATGTACAAATACATTAACAGAGTAGGTAAGGGGTCTCGCGCTTGGGTTAAACACGAGCGTTAATCTGAACATTCTCAACATAGTAAAATTGTTGTCTCCGTGGGGGTTGACGATATTGACAGAACCACGTAAAAATCTCGTGTTCTCTCGTGTCATTTCGACTTTCACAATTATCCCCAAGTAGTGTGCACGATTCAAATACAACTATCGTGCGCCCGAATTTTTAAATATTCCCCAATATGTTGCAATGCCTTATGATATTCTGAGAATGCTATGTGGTTGCAGCTTTGTCTGATCTCACATATCAGAAAAGATATAAAAAAATTTAACGGTCCACGGGGCCAACTTCAACAAGTTGATGCCTTGTGTCGAAAGTCTTCTGACAAAGATGCTCATGCGGCATGTTTTCGTTAGGCAGGAACGAAAGTACAAGATGTTATGTTGGAGTTGGGCTTATTCGGCTTTTGAGCCCAAAAGTGGGTCATTTAAACCCAAAAGCCAAATTTAATCGATTTTTATTTAAATCGTATCATCGTCCATCGAAACTTGAAATTGATAAAAGATTCATAAACTATCTTTCGAGGGGAATCTAACGAATATTAATTTGCTCAAAACCGATGTTGAATGAGAAATTAAATTTCGAAGTTAGCCCAATAAAAGTGTTAAAGTGCTTAACAAATATATGTAGGTAATCTTTGTCCTACAGCACATTGATTAGACACAAAAGAAATCGTCACCTTATAAAGGATACCTTGTGCTGGTAATTCAATTGGGCTTGTGGGCTAATGTGGTCTCATGTAATTCACCTGTTGGACCCTTTGTGAGGAGGTGCAAAGCACCGATGAGCTCGAGCCCAGGTCGGGCTTGAGACCGACCCGAGCCGGAGTCATGACATACCAACATGCGCAATGGCGCTTTGAAGGTGCTCTTTAACTAGTTGGAAATTCATTTATTCCAACCCATGCAATCTTAGCATAAGTCAATCCCCATCCCGAGTTCCTAGAAGTAAGAAAAGCTCGAGTTTCTAGTTAGTTCGCCGGAGAACTCGTTCGTAGTACTGTTACACGAAGTTTGAAGTCGTTGTATTTTGAGGACAACTACCGTCAATCGAGAGCACTGATATTCGGAGCCATATTGTCTTACGGACAATGTATAAAATACCCGCCTCCGTTCATACGAAGCTCTGTTTGACCTGCTGCCGCCGACCAGACGCATACACCGGCCACCAACAGGTTATTGTTGATGGAGGATCGTCACGGGGGAGCTAGCATCAGGCAGGGCTTGTGCGCTGGTGGAGTTTTTTGCAAGTTGTGGCAATAATACTGTATAGGTAAGTTTGTCTCGATGGCTGTGTGAAATGTGACCACACCAGATCTTTTTAACAACTTACTAAGAAGGATAATTCTATCTAGAAGGTATGTCACTAGCCTTTGATCAAGACTATTTAGGTCGGTTGTTGTTGAACATCTGCAAGAATAATGGCGACGGAAAACAGCATCAAAGTGCGACAAAAAGAAGTTTCAATCTATGGTAGAAAAAAAGTGGAGGGTATCGTTCACCAAGGCTTGGCTAAAGCTTTGAAGGAAGAGGAGGAAAATACGAAGAAAATGACGAAAAGAAGAATGAGAGGATTTCGGTTCGAGAAGCATAGGTAGAGGAAGAAGATAAAGCCATTTTACTTCTTACCTTCCTTCTTGATTCATATGATTATCTAAATATGACCATCTTATACGTAAAAGAGAAGGTGGATGGTGGATGTACAGCCGAAGTTGTTGTTGCATAGAAAGAGAAAACCATCAAATTATTGGGATGGCCCAAATTCGACACAGGCTGGAGAATCATAGAAGAAGAACACACAACGAGGTATTTGGAGGCAACATCAGATCTAAATCCAAGGATAGCGGGAAAGACACGATGTGCTATAAGTCTGTAGAGTCGTGACACATCAGAAGAAACTGCCCGACTTGAAGAAAAAACGGGAACGGTTTTGGAAAATTTTACAATGGTAATATCACATGATATAAATTATCTTTGAGAGTTTCTCACAGTCTCTAATGACGACACTCATCCTCATAATGAATTAATAATGTAATGGGTTTGGGGCCAAAATATCATGTTTACTATAAGAGAAAGTATTTTATGCATTTCGTAAAATACTAATGAGTTCGATCTTCATGGCTTATGGATATCGCCGTGATGTTCAGGTTGTTGGAACGATGAAAATTAAATGACTGACAGGGCAGTGCACATTTTGGGTGGCATGATCTTTGTCCCAAAGTTGCGGACGAATCTAATATTCGTTATCCAGTTAGATTCCAAGGGCTATGGAAGTTTCATAGCATAGGAGTCTGTAAAATCACATGTGGCGAAATGGTTCTACTTAAGGGATGTGGACGTCTTGAAGGAAGTATAGTAATATTATACTAAGACCTCGATGAGTTCGACGAAATCGCGCGCGTGAGGAAAAGAAAGATGATGGTGAGAAGGCAACTGATGCTGGAGAAGTGATTGCATCGAAGTCCCTTTTTCAGAGTTGACGGGTAGAGTCGATTCGGCAACTTCACATATAATTGACCGATAAGTGAATCAAGTGGGATACTTAAACTCTTGATTCAAAATTATGTGTAACTAGTACGACGAAAGGTCAATGGACACGGTTAGTGGGTTAGTTTTACGGGTGTAATTAAGAGTATATACAAATACATTAAAAATGTGGCTAAGAGATCTCCAGTTAACACGAACGTTAATTTGTACGACGTAATATTCTCAATATAGTAAAATTATTGTCTTTCTGTGGAGATAGATAGTTTGCTGGAACCGCGTAAAATCTCGTGTTCTCTCGTGTCATTTAGGCATTCACAATTTTCTCGATTAATTATTGTGGGGTCCAAATACAACTTCCAACGTCCCAAATTTTTTATTCCTCCTCAACAACATTCTCGTGAATGGTGCCTTAGAGATTAGAGTCATTCAATGCAATGTCTTTCTGTCTTCTATTGGCCAAAGTTTCGAATGATTAGTTTCAATATTACAAGTAACCGATATTTTCTTACGAAACAAAGATTATTTAACTTATTTTCATTTTTTACAAATACAACTTCAACGAATATGAATATATAAACCAAGCAGCTCAAATTATTGGATACGATCAAGTAATAAAAAAACACCAATTATTTTTTATAAAATAATAAAAACAAATTATATGCATACTGTTGGGTACAATGGTTGTATCCGCTACAAGACCAATCGAAATGTGAGTAAAGATCATGAGTTAGATTCGTTTCGAATTAATTGTTTGAGATGGTATATACATGTCATGAGATTAGTATCCGTATAATTTGGGATCGTCCAATTTGCAACTTTGAGCTTCAGATTTACTTCAGCCTAAAATTAGTCGGAGGTCTTAACATGAAAACTACGTTAGCGATGTGTGATAATATATGTAAATAAACAAAAGATAAAATCTATAATCCGTAATTCCAATGAATTGATTGAGCATACCTTCTTTACCTTTATTTTTAGTTTAAAATAAAATAGACCAAATTGACCTTAATGGTGCCATTAAAACTCCATAAATGTTACACCTGTATGCAAAGCCGAACTCTATGTGGTCCATATGAAATTAAATTAATAAAGAGGGACAAAATCACTTTTGGTCCTCAATGTTTAATCTATGTGTAATTTTGGTCGTCGATGGTTCTACTTGCCACATTTACTTTTTGTAATAGTCCAATTTGAACCAACTTTGGTCCCTCCTTAGATTAAACGTTAATTTGGACAGAATTTTTTCATGTGAGTTGCTCGTAATATTTTATAACCCGCCAAAATACAGTTTATATGCTTATTCATCTTAAAATCCTTTAAATTTATCTCATTCATTCCACAATCTAGGTTTTTATGATATTGATTTTTAGGATTCGATTGTGCGATGAAAGACACGAATTTAAGGGATTTTAAGACGAACGTACATATAAACAATATATTGGGGATTTATAATATATCATGTGCGATTCACATGGCAGATTCCAAATTGACGTTTAATCTAACTGAGAGACCAAAATTTGTTCAAATCGAATAACTACGGGGACGATATGTGGCAAGTAGAAACATCGGGACCAAAGTGGCTTTCTCCCTAATAAATACACAACAAACTAACAAGTGACGCACCCCCGTACCACAAACAATTTAGCATCAATTGAGTTAATTTCTTAGAGGCATTTGCTCTACTTCAGATCTTTATAGTACGATGGAAACCACAATAAATTCAAGAAAATATATTCTTATTTATTATGTAATATGAAAGGACAACGCACTAATAAAATAAAGGGTAAATTCACTTTCAGTACCATTTGAACTTCAACTTCCTGATCAGTACCCCTCAAAGTATTTCTTCTTGTTCAGTACTCATTTGCGAAAAATTGTGTGTTTAATACCACCAAACATTGAAAAGACGAAAATGACCATTCTTTACAGATTCAGTTATACCAACTGGTCTCATTATTATACCAATATATTCAATTATTATACCAACTGTTATCACTATTATACCAAGTCAAATTTACGAGTATTTTATCACTATTATACCAAGAGTTCCCATTATTATACCAATATATTCAATTATTATATCAACTGTTATCACTGCTATACCAAGTCGAATTTAAGAGTATTATATTATACCAAGTGTTTCCATTATTATATCAGTATATTCAATTATTATACTAACTGTTATCACTGCTATACCAAATCAAATTTAAGAGTATTATATCATCATTATACAAGTGTTCTCATTATTATACCAATATATTTAATTATTATACCAAATGTTATCACTGTAATACCAAAAGTAATGTTATTATAATATCCGAATTGTTTGGTATACATTCGAATTTATTGGTAGAATACTCAATTTTATTGATAGAATAATCAATTTTATTGGTATAATAAGCGGTTTTGTTGGTATAATAATCGTGTTTTGTGGTATAATACGCAAAAATCACTTTCGTATAATACGCAAAAAAAATTATTTTGGTATAACAGTTAGTATAATAATTGAAAATATTAGTATAATAACGAGAACAATTAGTATAATAGTGATAACAATTGGTATAAATGTGATAACAGTTGGTATAAATGTGATAACAAGTGGTATAATATTTTTAAATTTGACTTGATATAAAACTGGAGATAATTGAAATAATATTTATGTATGAGAAAGGTTATTTTTGTCTTTTTAACGCTTTTTAGGTACCTAACACACAATTTTTTTCAGATGGGTACCTAACATGAAGAAATAATTCGAGGGGTATTTAAGAGAAAGTTGAAACTTTAAAGGGTACTGAATAGTAATTTACCCTAAAATAAATAAAAACATTCAAAGGACACGTCCAACACATCTTCACAAGTCTTGTCTTCTATCACATTCTAATAAATTTGCTCTCCACCTCATATCATCATATGATTAATATATCTTGTATCGAGATTCCTCCCCCTTCTTTAACCGCATTATTCCCCCGAAACTACCCGACGAAAAAATTTACATATATCGCTACACTACAAAGTCATCGTCGGAATCGCCACAATGTTGCCTTACGCCACCGTGCAAGAGGCCGAATCGGCCCTTGGAAGATCGCTCACGGCGGCGGAGACCGTCTGGTTCAATTACTCCGCCAACAAGTCCGATTACTTTCTCTACTGCCACAACATTCTCTTCTTGTTCGCCATTTTCTCCGTCTTCCCCTTCTATTACCTCTTTCTCGAGTCGTTTTTCGGGAAATTTATCGCCCGTTATAAGATTCAGCCAAAGGTCAACCTTTCTTGGTCCGATACGCTTCAGTGCTACAAATCTGTCATGCGCATGTTCTTCCTCGTTGTGGGCCCTCTCCAGCTCCTTTCCTACCCTTTTGTTAAGGTAAAGATTTGACCTTTTTTTCTGGGTTTTTTTATTTAATCGATGCCGCCTTGGTTTTGATGATCTTGGAGATGATTTACCGTAAGGCTCTTGTGTTGATTGATTACTTTGCTTTTGATGAGGATTCGTTCAATCTTGCTTTTTTATCCCAATCTTTTATCTTTACTGAGACTTTTGATGCTCGTTTTTCTAGCGAGTGCCGTTCGGTTGTGTTTGGTTTTTGGAAATTAGTAGAGAAAGTAAAATGAAATATAATATGACAATCAGCTTTTATGTATGATTGTTCGAAGAAATAAATTATGAAAACAAAAGAAAAAGAATTCTAGTTTAAGTTTATACTTGAGAAACTAAGAAAGCTTATCTCTTTGCCAAATGGTGAGGAAAATGGAAGACAAACTTATAGAAATCATTTTTTCTCCGGTTTTCTTTTCCACGCTACTTTCTTCGTTCCAAACACAGCCTTAATTCTTGTCTTTATGGTGCTTTGATGGCCCTTATTGATATATTGAATTTGCTTCTTTGTTGATCTTTGCTGTGTTTTCGAATTCAGTTCATAGGGATTCGAACGAGCTTGCCATTGTCTTCTCTGTGGGAGATAACGCTGCAGCTAGCGGTTTACTTCATCGTAGAAGACTACACGAACTATTGGCTCCATAGATTCCTACACTGCAAATGGGGATACGAGAAGATTCACAAAGTGCACCACGAGTACACCGCGCCCATCGGATTTTCGGCTCCGTACGCTCATTGGGTCGAGGTTTTGGTCCTCGGGATACCTTCTTCTCTCGGGCCCGCTATGGTCCCGGGGCACATGATCACTTTTTGGCTTTGGATCGCTCTGAGGCAGATCGAGGCCATCGAGACTCACAGCGGGTAATTGCAACAGTAGGGAGAAAACCCAAAATGATCCCCTAATGTTTACCATGTGGAATAATTTAGTTATTGGTGTTGTTGATTTGGGACCGATTTGGTCATTAGGTCACGATTAACGTCAATTTTAACGGGAATCTCGCTTGTGCCTCAAACTGGCCGAAGAAGCACTGGTCTGCATTGGTAAAATAGAGGGCATGTCGGAACATCCGCAGGAGTTGGGGGTTCGTATTGTATTATTCTACTGTTGATGGAGTTATACGAAGCAGACGATCTAGAGCTCATGTTCGAATTTTGGAGGAGGATTTTTGGTTTCGTGCCCTAATTTTAGTGACCCTTCAATTTATCGAGACCACGCGTGGGGCACGTGCGAGAATCCCGTTAAAATCGACGCTAATCGTGACATGATGAGCAAATTGGTCCAAAATCGACAACATCGGGGACTAAATTGATTTAGACGAAACATGGAGGACTAAATTAGTCTACATGGGAAACATTGGGGATCATTTTGGGTTCTCTCCCACAAAAATACTCATACTGAATGCACTAGGCATGCTTATAAATTATTTGTTAGTTGATTTGATTTGAGGTAAAAACTTGTGTTTTTTTTTCGGGGTTAACCACCTAATCTGCTTTTTCTGCTGCCATTTGACCAAATGATGGGCTAACAGTGATGATTTTCTTGCTTTTAAGTGGAAAGCAAGTAGATTTAATTAGTGGGATTAACTGGAGAGTAATAGTAGATTTGTTCTTAACGTATAATATACTAATCGGGAATAAATTTTGCTAACATTTAGATACGATTTCCCGTGGAGCCCGACGAAGTTGATCCCTTTCTACGGTGGCCCGGAGTATCACGACTATCATCATTACGTCGGAGGGATGAGCCAGAGTAATTTCGCGTCGGTGTTCACTTATTGCGATTATATTTATGGCACTGACAAGGTAACTACTATGATTATTGCATTTCATCTTCTGTTTACCGTTAGGCTGTGTTTGGTTTAAGGAAATTGGTGTAGAAAAAAAAAATTTGGAGAGAAAATGGTTTTCATAAGTTTTTCCTTCGTTTTTCCTCACCATTTGGTGAAGATTAGTTTTCCTTGTTTTAAGTGTAAACTTAAGCTAGATTTTCTTTTCTTTTTCTTTTCATACTCGATTTCTTCAATCAACCAAAGATAAAAACTAGTTTTCTTTTTTCATTTCATTTTTCTTTCTCTACTAATTTTCACAAACCAAACACTATAAGAAAAAACTGAGCTCGATTCATATGTTTTATGTTTTTCTATTCAGGGATATCGTTACCAAATGAAAGTTCTTCAGCAGGTTCGTTAATTTCACTCTAAAAACTCTTCTCCTTTTTTTCTTTATCCCCTATTGTCTCAAAAGATTATTTTCATTGATATTTGAGTTTTTTTTTTTCAGCTGAAGGAGAAGAAAAAAGACGAAGCTGAGCAGAAAGTTGGAGAAGTTTATAAATCGGAGTAACTACTCGAGAATTCGATCTCCACATCGATGAAACCATTTGTTCAAATGCTTTTTGATTAGAGGAGACTATCACTAGTTTGATAGTAAAATGTATGAAGGAAAGGTGCCTTTGGTTATAGTTTGTTCCATAATGTACGGTCGATGTCCTACGTGTTCGAGCTCGAGACTATCATTAGCGTGAAATCTATTAACTTGTCACCACGATAGCATAACAATCAATCAGTAGAAGCAGAAGTTTTTGTTGGGAATTTTAGACACAAACAATTCTGTATCCGGAGAAAGTTCACTATGTGAAAAGTACAAGTAGACTGGCCCATTTTTAATCGGAACCGGCGGTTCCAACCGGCAAACCGCCGGTTCCAAACCGCCGGTTCCGGTTGCTAACCGGAACCGGCATCAAACCGGAACCGGCATCCGTAGGAGGCCGGTTCCGGGCGGTTTGGGATTTTCCCAAACCGCAAACCGCCGGTTTGGCGGTTCAACCGGCGGTTTAATATATATTATATAAATATATATTTTTATTATAAATATTATTATAAAAACTAAAAAAAACATAAAAAATATAAAAAAATTATTTATCCAAAATAAAAAATATTATTATAAAAATTAGTCGGTGTAAAAAATAAAAAATGACAAATTTATGATTGAATTTCGCACAAGCAGATACATGTCAGACACCGATTTCATACCAAAATAATTATTTTATCTATTTGTTCTTATTTTGAATGATGCATTTAAATTTTTGCAACGGAATTTATGTTTCGTAAACTTTAAGTATATGAAGTTTTGTATCGAAAAATATACCAAAAATTTATGCAACGCAGTACAAAGATAAAAAAAAAAGAAAATAAAAAAAAATAAAAAAAAAAATAAACCGGCGGTTCAACCGTTAACCGGCGGTTGACTAACCGCCGGTTAGCTGAACCGTAACCGGGGGATAGCCAACCGGCAACCGCCCCCGGCCGGTTAGAGACGGTTGGTCCTTTCGACCAACCGTCAACCGGCGGTTCCCAACCGCCGGTTAACCGTAACCGGCGGTTGGGCATGACTAACATCAACATAAGAGGTACGTAAATATCAATCATCTTATATGTTGAAATGACATCAATCAGTGTCACAAAATATGTGCTCAGATAAGGTAAGCGTGCGTGCGCGTACGCACACACATATATATTCTACACACACTATATAAACCAGATTAACGGGTTAATTTGGTATGTCATTTATTTTACAATATTACCCTTCAAATGTTTTATTCTAATTTGATCCTTCAATTAAAATTTCAACTATTAAACATTCAAATTATTAATAACTCTTAAAATACAAAGTAACATTAATATATATATATATATATATATATTATTGCACACGTGTTGAGTGTGTTTAAAAATATTAGTATAGATATATATATATATATTCTCACGAGGTGCTTCGTTAGAGATCGAGGAAGAGATGGGCGGCTGATGCTTTTGAATCACTCCTCTGTAATAATCTTTTCAAATGCGAATTCCAATTTGTGACTGCTATGTTTACAAGGGTATAATGATGATTCCACTTTTTTCATTTGTTCGTTTGACTTTATTTGACCGGGATCAGAGCGTGTACAAAATTAAACAAACCACGAGGGTACTTCACGTAATAAAAGATCATATTGATTTTAGTGCATTTCAGTAGGGGTTTTATGCATTTTAGCTAATAAAAAATGTTGTGATTGTTTGTTGGTGATCGAAGTAGAGTTGAGTGAAGCTGAGCTCGAGCTCGAGACCGTCGAGGATTCGAGCTCATCAACTTTCGAGTTCGAGCTTCATTGTAACGGTTCAAAAGCTCACGAGCTTTTATTAATTTATTAAACATAAATTTCAAATTTCGAGCTTTAATCTCGAGCGCGTCGAGTAACCAAGCTATAACAAGCTGAGCATGGATTTATTCAAGCTCGAGCTCCAAAATATATAACTCCTCAGTCGGGTCTATTTTATAATTTTCGATATCAATCTTAGAATACGAACCGGGAGCTCTTTTGGCCCTTGGTCATGATACTGTAATTTTGGGTCAATAAATTGTTATGCTTATTACATTGTTGTGCCTTTGTTATTTATCCACGCTAGATAATATAAAGTTAAAAGTAAGTTCCTTTTCTATACAAAGAGGGATATACCCTTTGTTTATACGCAAAAATAGTAAAAAGTAACTCTAAAAAGTTTTTCTGATTTTTATATTCATTGTTCTCTTCTCTCTCTACCCCTTTTTCTCTTCATTCTCTCTAAAGAACCAAAACCCTAAAACAAAAAATCTTGTTTCCACCCTTCCTCCATTTATGGAGGTTGGGGGAGCTCATATTTTATTTTACTCGTTTTTCAGTCGTCTTTTTCTCTTTTTTCATCTTGTGTAGTCTCCCCGTGTGTGAGTCTCAGTCTTTCACCTTTGAGAGTTTTTTTATACCCTTTTTGGGTCTTCTTCCCCTTTCATAAGGTGTTCTTCCCCATTATATGATGTGTCCGTCTCCTATCGAGGGAGGTTTTAATCTCTTTTCATGGGAGTTTGATTAGAAGATACTTGCAGATCTTACCAAAGAGATACGACTCAATCAAGAAATGATACTCCTTATTCGTAGAAAAAAATTGTAGTCTATACGGATATGAATCCATCTTTGCCCAAGAGTTGTATGTTCATTTTCGGTTGTAGAAGTTCATGTTTTGACTGCTCGAGTAGTTTTATTTTTGTGTTTATTTCGTCTGTGGTTAGATATACTATTCGATCTGTATTCGCTTGTTTACTCATTATGCGAGCCATTATCTCTACTTACTGGTATGATCATTATAAACCAGACAGATCCTTCGAATTTTTTCCCGAGTACTTATCTTGTTGAAAGAGAGAAAGTTATCGTTGGAAAAAAAAAACTCTAAATGTTTTTCATGAGAGTTAATGATACTCCGTAAAATTATTTTTTGATTGTCATTTTTCATTTAAGTGAGAGTAGAAAATTGTGCACTTGTACTTAGTCATGCCCAACCGCCGGTTACGGTTAACCGGCGGTTGGGAACCGCCGGTTGACGGTTGGTCGAAAGGACCAACCGTCTCTAACCGGCCGGGGGCGGTTGCCGGTTGGCTATCCCCCGGTTACGGTTCAGCTAACCGGCGGTTAGTCAACCGCCGGTTAACGGTTGAACCGCCGGTTTATTTTTTTTTTATTTTTTTTTATTTTCTTTTTTTTTTATCTTGGTACTGCGTTGCATAAATTTTTGGTATATTTTTCGATACAAAACTTCATATACTTAAAGTTTACGAAACATAAATTCCGTTGCAAAAATTTAAATGCATCATTCAAAATAAGAACAAATAGATAAAATAATTATTTTGGTATGAAATCGGTGTCTGACATGTATCTGCTTGTGCGAAATTCAATCATAAATTTGTCATTTTTTATTTTTTACACCGACTAATTTTTATAATAATATTTTTTATTTTGGATAAATAATTTTTTTATATTTTTTATGTTTTTTTTTATTTTTTATAATAATATTTATAATAAAAATATATATTTATATAATATATATTAAACCGCCGGTTGAACCGCCAAACCGGCGGTTTGCAACCGGCGGTTTGCGGTTTGGGATCCGCCCGGAACCGGCCTCCTACGGATGCCGGTTCCGGTTTGATGCCGGTTCCGGTTAGCAACCGGAACCGGCGGTTTGCCGGTTGGAACCGCCGGTTCCGGTTAAAAATGGGCCAGTCTAGTTGATGTTGCATGATGACGTGACACTGATCAGTGCATATAACAGCTACTTACCCATAAAATTTCTCTAGAGTGTAACAAGAACAAATAAAAATGAGTACATCCACGACCCGTTTGTTGTCCACTATTAGGCGAAACAATATTAATAATACTAGATAATATTGGATATGGTTTCTTTAATTTGAGTCAGATATTAATAGATGAGCCCACTATTAGACAATATGTCCGATATAAATAAACTGAGTTAAAGTACCTAGATTAATTATCCTGAGCGAATTTAAGTTGGGCATTTATACTAGAGCTTACCATCGAAAAGGAACCCCAGAAAAAAACGTCAACGAAAAGGTATTGTGAAATCCATTTATTTCCTTGTCAAAATATATTGATTTTCGAACATACAACACGGCATATATAGCACGAATACTACCTACCAGAGAGATCTTTTGGGTTCTTTAGCCCCCATAAATTCCATTTAGTAATAAAACTTCCGTTTGGAAAAACAAAAAATACATGCAAAGCACGAATAATATCAATCAAAATGCACGAAATATACAACATGCACAAACCGTGGATTATGAATTCCCAAATAAGTTGTTCATCAAATAAATTACACAACGTGACAAGCAAAGAGATCAACAAATCAGCAGCTAAAGAAATGTAGATAGACAACTGAGAAGCATATATCTGTGAAGATAAAACAATCACTCACCACCCAAACATAGGCAAAGATCTATCTATATCTGAAGATCATCCAATGAGAGTTCACTTGCAATCATCAACTTCAGCTTCTGCAATGCAATGACAGCAAATTATCGGTACCAAGTACGAAAAGATAAAAAAAAAAATTCTTGCAAGAGAAAATTGAAATATTAAACGCAAAATGCTGCAAAAATAAAATTGTAGGGGAAAGGGCCTAATTATTTGATGAGAGATATGGTACTTGAAAATAAATTTTAAGGTTGTGATCATTTGCTCATATTTACGAAACGGTTATTTCTACTTATTGACAATGATGAAAGAGCTAACATACACAGCAAGAGTACGAGCAAATATTCCCCCAAGTTTTACTAAAAGGTTGATGGATTCTCAATAATTAAAAATACATGAAATATGCAGACGGTTTTATGCCTATTTAGGATTCATGTCACGTTTACTAGTACTACTACTATCTGAAAAAACCACGACGACGTAAAGTAGCAAAGGAATGGAATATATTTAGGGGAAAATGGCATATTTGTTGTACCGTGATAAATTGAGGAGGGTCATCAAGACTCGATGATCCGATGACAACTTCCCTATTCAACTTTGCGGACAGCTTATGGCAAACTCTTAGCTGCATTCAAAGAAAGAAAAAATGTAGAAACAGAAAGACATAACTAAAACAAATTAATTGAAGAAATCACCGCATACGTATGGAGATAGGGGGAATACCTCTGACCGAGTTGCCCCACCAACGATAAACACGAAAATTCGCCGACCCATCTTCTTGAAATCGCTCGAAGCATGCCTCAATATTGAATCGCTAAAGTATGAAAAGAACAAAGCAGAGAACATAAGTCGTGAAGTTAGCCACACTAAGTGTTAATTAAATTCCAATAAGACAAATAACATAACATGTTGGCTCTATCAGATAGAAGCTAATACGAAGTGCAAACAGGAGAATTGAAATGTTGGAGAAAAAGAGACCTTGAATAACCATCATCGGAGCTTCGAGGACGAGCCCATGTAGGTCTTCTCGATCTCATTGAATGAGGAGCGGGAGACTGATCTGTCCTCATTGATGTTGATGGCGAGGTTCCATGAAAAGTTGGACTAGGGTCGTTCATACATGGAAAGTCATTCTTTGGTAGCTCACCTTTACTGAGCTCTTCAATAAGTTCCTACAAGGCAATAAGGGACAAATCAACACAACAACATTACCCGGTCTGTGGAAATTAGATACTACTCCATCGGAATCGTTCAGAATTTTTATGGGAAGCTCAATTTTCAACAGGGGTTTGCGGAAAAGTTAAGTAGATAGAAAATTTATACCGAAAAAACTTGTTATCACTACCAACAACATTTCTTTAGGATGCGTTTGGATTGCGGAATTCGGTAAGGAGAAGAAAAGGAAAGGTGTAGAGGTACAACGGTCGAAGCGTGAAGAACAATTGTTTGATACGTTAACTTAGTTTTCCGTCGTGCTTTCCACACACGAATTCCGCATACCAAACGCACCCTTAATATCTCATCACAGATCTAGGAATCAACCTAAAAAGGTATAATCGTAACACATGGTAGCATACACTTCCACCCTTAACTTGTTGTTTCAATCAATATGTTTATCGTGATGGTTAATATTCACAGTCCTAATCATTAGATAATGCTCGGGACAAAAATCAGCCATAAACTCATAGGTTCCGAGGACAGAAAACAAATAAATAAAAAAATTTAACATACCTCAATTATAGGGTAAAAACGTGATAGCTGCCATGTCACTTCTTCACCGGGGCGATCCTTCCGAGATGCATGCTTCTTCTGCAAACAAAAAAAAAACATAGGTTCTTATTTACATGGGAATTATTAAGATAATAATTATTTCGAGAAAACCGTAATTACCTTGTGAACATCGAATTTGAGTGAAAATGGTACTGAGCTGTTTTTAGTTTCTGATGAAGCCTCCAGTAACCTCATGTTATAGACAGCATTCATATCGTCCGGTGGCAGTCTAGCCAACTATAAGCATGCATCCAGGATTTATGTTACCAAGAGTTCTAACATTACCTAAGCATGATATTATATAAAACCCAAAAATCAAGTTTGGAGTTTGAAAAAATATTCATGTTATTAATGTAAGTCGAAGAAATTTGTACCAAAAATAGACAAAAAGCAGGGAGTATTCTAAAAGAACAACACGAAGCAGCGTGTCTATTGTAATTAGAGTATAAACAGGGAAATTAGTACAGTGAAGATTTAATATGGCTTTTTCTTAAATCTGTTAAGCCAAATATCAGATGCAAGGGGCAGCTAGGTATAGAAACTTCATTGATTATATAAGAGCACCCAGATTCACGTAATCTTAAAATGTAAAGGAAGCGAAAGAAGCATCAAAAAACAACATATAACATCTACGTTCTATTAAAACTAGTTCAACACACAACTGAATGCCATTGACCCACCCTCTGGGATGAGAAATAATAAGCATAAATGAAGAATAACAACATCACAAAATGTGAGAGATTCTGAAACGAAATAATTAACCTCCATAAGTTTAGAAATTTTGTCATCATCAAATTTCTCAGGATATACAGCTGCATAGATCATCAGTAACCGCAATTTATATTCACGAGGTACATCCTGTCAATAAAGAACATTTAGATCATGTAAAGCATGACGAGACAGGGGGAGTTGTAAAATAATCATAGAGAAAATGTGAATAACCTCTTTGACTCTAAGAAAATTAATAAGGTCTTTCGTTCCTGCATCTCCAAAAACAATATCCTGCTCCAACTGCCCAACTTCTTTAAGTCCCGATTCCCTTATTATTTTGTTGATTTTTCCAGCTATCTGAAGGAAAATATGTAATCAGAAAACTGTAAGAAAACTACTCTCGGGCTAGCTTGTTGCTAACCGTTCCTCAAGAAAGCGAGTCATGTCTTTTTGCACCACTGGAAATTTTTTTCACAATAAACACAAAATTGCAAAACAAAATATGGATAACTCTATAAACGGGTGATATTTTACGAAAGATATATACCTCCTCGATCCTCCACAAATGGAACTTGCACTATCATAGTTGAGTTCAAACAAAATACTCATTTACTTTCTAGCTGCCATATATTTCTCCACAAAATCAGTAGTCATTCTAGATGCCAACTTAATATTTGAAAGCTAAATAGTCACAAATTCATTTTCGTAACGGACTCTTTGAGAAATTAAGCATCGAAAGTTTAGTGAAAAAACATATAATCATAGGGATAGCAGGAAATATGTAGACAAGATGAAAGTTCTAAGAAGGAAATTCTTCTAATCTTTTGTTGTAATACTCATCATTACTTCTGAATTTGGATGTACAACTCACCCACAAAGAATGTTTTCCAGTAGTTGCCTAAGTGAGTTATTTAATGCTTTGAAAGAAAAAGACATGAAAGTTGTCGCAGTCGGAGCGAAGACTTACATCAACATGAAGAGATAGTTTTTCAATTTGTTCACTATATTGTGGCAGAGCTTGAACCATCCTTTGTAAATCCCGAGTAGACAATTCACCACCCTCCCTACACAATGCAATCATACAACAGCCAGATGGCCAAAGGAAGAGTAAGCAGTTGCACAAACAAACGAGCAAACAAATATCCACAGCCAACAGAAGGCTTAGCCTAAGATTTATGGTTCTAACTCGGAAAAGGTTAGGGGAAAAATATCTGGCATCCTGTAAAGATATGTAGTCGCTTGAGACAGGATGCCAGATATTCTGAGACATGATATTTTTACAAGGGTATTCTAAAATTCAAATCCGTGCCTCGTAGGAGTTACATAGTGAGAAGCTTTGGCGTTTCTCTTTCCTAATATGGAAAATTACATTTGCTAGCATTTACATTGTAAAGAAATGCATTTAAATACTAAATAGACACAAAAGCAAATGGATGAAACAAAACTATCAGCCAACCTTGAACCGTGAAGTTGTGCAGCTTTATTCTTCGATACAAAGCTTGTCATCTTCTCATGCAACCGTTCACTAGCCTGACATGGTTAATCCAACTGACTGATACTAAACGATAAAATTTATCTGATATATAAATTTCAACTAGATGATGAAGGCATACATCGGCTATGTGTGCATGACGAAGTTCTAGCCAGATAGGATCATGATCTTCCAAAAGGACCTCTTTTTTCTCAGGAATACCACCATTCTTACTCGGAACCTGAACAGTTTTTTTATTAAATAGATGCATTTATACGTAAGAAAAAAGGATTAAGATCAGAATTCGCGGCCTCACCTCATGAACATATTTATTACCATCCATATTTAGTAGATCGTGGCACATGGCATCATATGTCCATTCATGTATGATGGGAGCAATCTGATACCAACACCCAAACGAGTCACATATCACGAATATGGAAATGAAAACATAAATATGATTACAAAGAACAAGAATTATCAGATAAGATGACTTTATAATCGATATTAACAGTAACCTGGTCTATTGATCTATCGACAATAAGCAGGTCGCAAGTCTCTGATTGGGGGAAGTTAGCGATGGTGGTTTTGTATTTTGTTAGACAATTCCAAACAGCAGCAGCGAGTTTAGTAGGAACAAGATCCCGATAGGTAGTCATTGTAGTAGGATCCAAGGATTTGGCAGCACGGTAACGCACATATGGAAACTCCTGTCACATAGCAAAGTTGTGTAAATAACAATTATTATCCATTATACCGTAGGTTATCAATCAGACATATGTTGCCTACCCTTAAAGAAGCCAACACTGTAGCTATGCGGGTAGCCATCAACCTCAAACATGCGTCCCCTTTGCGGGAGCTTTCTTCTTCCCCGAAAAGATCTTCCAGAGCTCCCTCATTATCAGTGACAAAACCCTGTGGTTAAAATCATTACACCAACTAAAGATAAGGCTCCAAGAACTCAGTGAGAAAGAAAAAATGAAAAGTGAAGCCAACAATTGAACAAAACAGCACAAAAAGAAAAGTTTCCTAAAACTTTAGGGGCAAATGGACGGCTAGTACTACCAAAGAAAATTACTTAACAAGAAGAGATATTCAGCCAAAAATGGCAGAGTCAGAATCATAAATAAACACGAGAGACATAGTAGTGCACCCCAGCTCTTAAGAATCTTAATTTATTTTGCTAGAAACCAATATATGTAACTAATACATTTCACGATTGCCCATAATTAAAAAAAATTTGGCACCAACTACTGTTAACATGTCTCCACTATAAGCCAAAGAAATAACTAATGTTTGTCTCTTCAAAGCACATTTCTATTCATTTACATTTATAATTTTCATTAAGCCGTAATTAAACACAGTTTCCAATCATGGTTTTAGAACATGTAGGCAACCTGGAGATTCCTGATGCAAGTATATCCGATAAATAAAATAAAATAGAACATCTTGAGGAACAAGTACCTGGCTGTCAATGGCAAAATACTCCAGGTTCATCTGCAAATGCATGTACAAAATGATTAGCGGAGTAAACTATAACTACAATGTAGAATTCGGATACCGAAGATTCATACGCTCTAACCTCTCTCAAAGCACCAATTCGAGATAAAATACTTCCATCTTTCTTTATGTGACTAACCAACTCTCGGGAAATAGGCGAGCTAAAGAAAACAAATGCCCTAAAAGGACAAAAGAACAGAAAAAAATACCAAATAAAAAAATGAGAAATACTTTTAAAAGGAGACCTCTTTCAGTTTAACAAAGAAAAAGGGCCCTACTTCAAATTTTGAATATGTATGTTGTATGTGTGTGTGCATGCTTGTAGGTACATAAGTGACTAGTATATGTTCCGATGTATGTTTTCAAAATAAATATATTACGTACTTCCTATATAATGATGATCTTCCACCCATATCTGAAAGGAATATGACAACACTGCAGATCAAGGAAAATAAAGTCATCAGCAAGATGATGATATTATAAAGATAATAAAAAGCGCCGTAGGACTCGTGAAGGGTCGGTACTTGTGTATTACAATAAAAACTAAATTGTCTCAGTGCATCATTTAGTAAATCCTCCATACAGGGACTTCAATTTGGCAATAGAGCACAGAGAATAAAATAAGAAATAAAATATATACAGGCAAAAATTATTGGAATAAGAAAGATAAACGAAATTCGGGTCTATGAGATAATTAGTGAAAGAGGACACATGACAAAGTTGCACGAGTTGTGTCAAATCAGCACTTGGATGTACACTATATAGGCACTGCGACAAATGTAATTAAAACATTGTCCACACTAGCTTCCAATTCATTTTTCCACTAGCAAGGCCCCAAGTAATTATTTATGGCACAATAAAGATGTAGAAATCATGGAGTGAATATATTACTTTTCTTTAGTTGGCTGTATAAAGTATATGGCATCCATGCTTGGAAGTGGTTGTCTTCTCTTGTGTATGTCTTCTACCACTGTAGATGATTAAGAATGCAGTTAGTTACGTCTCAAGATCACAATCGTGTATACCATCTGCTTTGACTAAGAGCGTATCGTACATAACATTTTAACAAAAATCAATAATACATATGACGAAAATAAAGATATACTCGCAAAGAAAGATGCAAATTTTTCTCTCGAGACTGGCCTTCTATATCTTACATGAAACTCCTTCTTCAGTGATATCAGCCATTTTGCACGCGTAAGACATCACTTTCACTGTTACCTTGTCCATGATGAGTACCTATAGCTCGAGAATTCCAGGAAATTAACTCAATCAGGTAGTTGAAAAATCGAAAGTAACCTAAAAGCTAAATTAGATTATATAATACATACAGCAAACACAAAATAATGATTTATCCATTTTCAACAAAGTATGGACAGGTCAAAGTTACTTTAACTACAATATGATTCGACCACCTCCCACTTCGTCCAAGTATGAGTGTTTGACGAATGCTACCAATACCCAACCATTTATCTTCAGGAAGGCGATCAAAATTTAATATATTAAGGGTACAAACAGTACTTAATATATTTTGCTTCAACAAAGAATCTCTGAAAGCCGTATGATATTTCATACATTTATTGGACTAAAATGTTCAATATGGTAAACAGAAATCTTGACGTGGATAGTTACAAATAGATCTCAAAGAATGCCAGAAAAATTAAGAGGCACTGATACTTGCGTTGAGTGAATTAAACCATACTGTCATCCACCAAACGAAAAATTGACTATGATTTATAATCTTAAAATAAATATAAGATCTTAGCAAATAAGCTCAAAGATGAGTACAATAACGTAATATACTCGTACCTTCCAACTCGCTTTTGAATCCCCTGTTTTGGTAGATCGTAGCATTTCATATAGCAATCCTGTAAAGTACAGAAATGACAATACGGAAAATAAGAATGTTGTATTCGGGAAGAGTTTGATATTAAAAAAGAGATCGAATGATCGAGCACAGAGCACACAGACAGGTTTCGAAGAAATATCATTTCAACATTTCTCTTGATGCAGTGATATTGAAACTTGAAAAAGTATAAAAAATTGTCTACAACAGGACACCATGATACTACATAAGAACCATTTACAGTACTTATCACTTAAGTCAAGATAACTTCCATCAGAACTTGATCCCTGGCCAGTTCTTTAAAATTATCCGTAAAACAAAAAAGACAGTGGGTCAGGTGCAGGTTGTGCAAAACATAAGTCAGCCCATATTCCACCATCACCCGTATTAATTTTAATTCCAAAATATGAATTTGCATAACTTAAGCATATTAAAGCTGGAATTTGGAGTTTAGCAAACAAGAAGCATAGAAAACTTCAATATCAACAAACTTACTGGGTTACGGGCCAAAGTAACTCGTTCTATGATAGCTATATGTGATCTGATTGAAGAATCACAGGCTAGTTTAAGTTAATCTAACCCATCACGAATTAATTGGATAAATTTCAAGAAATCTAAATACTTCGAACTAGGATAGTTGATATTGACATCAAATAATCATAAAAGCGTCACATTCCACTCCATTTGATTGTCAAAATCAAACACAGAGTCCCGCACAAAATAAATCATAAACAAACTTCTCAAATAGACGATCATGCTCCGGAGCAGAAAACAAGCCGATTCCAAAAACATATCAACATTTAGAAAATGTATTATTGAAGTCAATCGAATCAGATCAACACATTAGCAGAAAGAGCCCAAACACTTAAGGTTTAAGTGACTTTACTATCGCGGCTAATTTGGCGAAAATTCTTGTAATCCCCGCCCTGCGACAATGTGTCGGAATCAGACATCGACATCCCTGAGCGTATTGCTATAATAACGTCACTAATTCTTCCTCCGATTACGCCGTTTTCGCCTCAAAATCAACAAGACAGCAAGTGCTGATAGAGAATCCCCCCGGATTCTTCCTAATTGCTTGCACGAAGAAGACGGATGAAGAAACTATAGAAAATTCTCTTACTCTTTTTTTTAATTTTCTTTACGTGGTTTAGTAAAAATATTTATTGTGGTTTAATAATTGCATTTATAAGTAAACGGGATTGTTGTGGGCATAGTTGACTCTTCTCGGCCAATTGACCCTCGCAGATTTGTTATTATATTGTAATCCATCCGTGTCGCCTTTTTTTATTTTTATTTAATTTAGTCTTCGAAATTACGAAATAATCAAAATATTCCCCTGTTTATTCAAATTTGAACAAGAAGAATCGTAAAGGAATGAAAATTATTTAACGCGCTGTTTCAACGGACTCAGTCCAGTTGTCTTTTATTTCGCGACCGCTACATCATTCGTTAAATCGTATACGCATCGGGAGCAAAAAACTGGAAATTACCAAAAAAAAAAACAAAATTACTGCATAGGTGTTAAATTTGGGTTACGGGGACATGCGCACACGCGCCGCACGTAAGGAGGTTTAACCGTATATGTTTGATGAAGTTCCTTCCTAAAATCAATTGGTGATAGGAGGAGTGACCCATCAATCAATTTTTTTCGTCATAATCAATATGAGACATTTGACCATCAGATGTGATATTCTCACAATATGATATACATATAAAGTGATTGGAAGATTTTGTTTGGCTATCAAATCCACACCCAAACTATAGGAAATATCAAATTCTGCCTCATTTCGAGAGAAAAACTCCATCAAATGTCTCATTCGATAATAGCTATGAATCCTTTGAGTTCATATTTTTAAAAAGATAGTAGCCTCGATTTAGCCCATTATAACGGGCCCAAAGCATATTAAAAGAGCCCGTATTTCTCTACAATCCTGATAGTGGTGCCAAAATCGTTGCGGTGACCATCCTTGTGATATTCGAGGTTATTGAGACCGGAAATTAAAAGTTAAAACAGAGATCGAGATGTGGATGGAATTCATGTTCTCGGCCCAGTTTCGCCTCAAAACCAACACAATTTGTACCGGACGGTAATTTTCCGTTCCCCAAATATATTCATTACTATGTATAGATAGCATGTAAGATAACATTATATAAAAAAAAATATATCTATATATCCTCTATAACATTTTTATAAATTTTCACATCATATATTGATGTTGATTGATGTTGTAATGTTTCCTTATTGTAATTTGTCGTAATTTATTTTTATCATGAATGATCCGTTATTTTCATTGTATTGGCGGTACTTATTTTACTTTTTTGGTGAAAAATTACTCTGAATTGTATCAATATGGGGAACCGAATCCCTCAGTGAAATCTGGATTCCAAAACAGTGATTTCATCCCCAAACCAAATCATCATAAGCGATACAATGGATGATATTTCAAACGAGAATTTGGGGATGATATGTCTAATATCAGCCCCGAACCTTCCCATTGTCACCCTAAACCCCTTTCGAGTCTCGTTCTCCGTCGGTCTCGTCACTCCGATTCAAAAATCCTAAGGGTGTTTTTGGTTTGTGGAAATTAGTAGGGAAAGGAAAATAAAATGAAAAAGGAAAACTTGTTTTTATGTTTGGTAGATTGAAGAAATAGATAAGGAAAAGAAAAGAAAAGAAAATATAGCTTAAGTTTACACTTAAAACTAAGGAAAATTAGTTTCTTCACAAAATGGTGAGAAAAACTTACGAAAACCATTTTCTCTCCAATTTTCTTTTCCACACTAATTTTCTTAAACCAAACACAGCGTAAAAAAAATCTCCTCTTGTTGATCTCAATGTCCTTCCTACTTGTGCATTCTCCCCTCGCACTTGCCGTGAAGGAGTTCATCCTACGTAGATGCTTTTCTTGGCAAACCTGAAGATGGTTTTCCGACAAATCTCCTATTACGGATCTCGTGAAGATGCAAGTTGCAAGCTAGCTACAAAATATGGTTCGATTAGAATGATAATTTCTTTTGGAAATAAATAATATTTATTTAATAGATTTAATGTGAAATGTTGAGATTCATTTAATCTAATTCAAATTATTCTGAGGGGCTGAAATGATTTAGTAAATTGAATAAATTGATTTAGTTTATATACTTTGGAAAAATAGAATGAAATTCAATGATTTATTTGACTAGTAAGGTCATTTGAATTAATTAAATAAATTCTTTGGAATATATTAATGAAATAAATGAATAAATTAGATTCATGTTAAGTGAATTTAATAAATGTGTCCGATTATTCGAATTCAATCACGTTTTCCGTCATTGAAATGTCTCCGTTCACTAATAAACAGATATTTTTCTTTTTTTACTTTGAAACACACATCGAAGCACATAATCAAAATCAACAGAAATAATACACATAGTCGAATAGATACTTAATGCAAAGCAGACTTTTCGTTTATATTGTATCATAAAAAAACAGCTGTCCACGATCCTCCCGAACATTCGGGAGTGAACGAACTTAATTTAAGGTCGTCGTGTTTTCGCGAACATCAGAATTCGTCCACATCTACAAAATACTCCTAAACCTGACATAATTGATATTTAAACCCAACAATTAACAGAATAATCATTTATATTTTTTTGGTATCCAACAAATCCAAGACACCAAATACTTTCTAAATTATTGTACTGTTATTATTTATTTTGAGCATTGTCTCATCGGAGTTGCCAGATTTGAGCAAATGGCAAAATGTTGTGATACAATATGTAACTAAAACATGATTTTAACAGTACAATAATAATATATCTACGTATAGATTCATTGAAATACAATATGAACATCTTAAGTCGTTCATTTAAATCGTACGGCCTCCAACAGAGGAACGATGCTGTCCAGTTAAATGCTGATCCCCTTATCCATCGACACAAACCAAACATATATAAACATTTCTCTCACTTCATTTCTCAATTTTCCGCGAGGCGGGGCCATAATGTCAGACCTCGAAATTGCTATTGCCACTCCTGAAATTTATTGTTGCCCCATTATACCCCTGAAAACACTCCCAAGAAAATCAGTTACAAACAAAAACACGAATCCCCCGTCCCATCTTTTCACCGTTTAGTTCGTGCGGATTATCGAACATTGAAGTACAAGAGCTTCTCACCGTATCGAACTTTTGGTGGCTCGGGCACCGATGCATGTTTCGGGTTTTCCCACTTCGAGGTATGTTCGCCGTCGAAAATGGAAATTATCGAATTAAGCGGAGGCGGGTTTTTTATTTGGTCAAATGCATATTCTAGTATGATGCCGAGGAAGAAGAAGTTCGATGCATGACGAAATGGGAAAATGAATATATGCCGAGTGTTTTTTTGAGATTATGATATTGTTTGCGACATTTGGTTTATGATATGAGGGGTAAAAGGGGAAATTCGCTTCGTTGGTGGTACAATTTTACTAGTTCCGTTGCCTTGGCAATAACGCCCTCCCAAGCCTTTTCTACGCCAGATTACCATCTCCTCTCAGATAGAGCGGCATCATTCTACTGCACTCTTTGCTGAGGGCCTAAGGTCAGTATTTTACGCCTCTTCCCCTTTTCGGTTTTCAGTGGTCTAATTGATGTTGGCTTTTTGCACGCGTTGCTCCGTTTTGATTGGATTAATGTTGACTCGTGGATGTCTTCGGCGCTCTGGCATTGATTTTTCTGGAAGTTTGGCGTGTTTCTCTGTTCATTTTCTGTTTTCGAGCTGCGTCATGGAGTCGTTTTCGTGTTAGTTTTTGATAATTATTGTTTTCGGAGGGGAGAAGCTCAAATGCTAAGTTCTATTGCGTCAGCCTTTGTTTTCCTGCGTAGTCAAACAGGAAAATGCGGCGGGAAAGATTGATTTGTGTTTTTGCAGCAGCTATGTGTAGGCGGTGATCGTGTTTTACTTTTTCCAGAAAATTTTTCGTGAAATTCCAATTTACTGAAGAAATAAAGCGGAGAAAATGGAACCTCAGTCATTCAGTAGATACGTAAGTTGATTGCTGTTGTTATTGGAATTTCAGGAGCTTCTTTAGCACAAGGTGTGCGTCTGTTGGGCATTAGCTTGAAGTGTGCTTGAATTTGCTGGCAATGTCGTCTTTTATTAGTGCTTCTCTGCAGTCCAAGTAAGTTTCTGGAGGAACGAAGGCACACATTGTCAATCGAATTTATGTATTGAACCACGTTCTTCAAATGTTTTTTTCATAAATTTAACTATGTTTATGTTTGTGCATGCATTTGCATCAGTTATTTGAGGCGCCCTTTACGTGGGGATACAAATGGGACTCGTGTTTCTAGAGTTCCCGTTTCCTCAGCTGCTTTCATGAGGAAGATGATAAGCTGGAAAGACTCCAGAAGTTGGGACCCAATGAAATCGCACCATGATCTGAGAGTTAGAGGCTCACTGGGAAATTTTAAAGCTACTGATCCACTCGAAACCATGGTCAATAAGGAGGGTACTGAATTAATTCGTGTGGGGAAGTCAGCTGACTGTGTTAGAGTGAATCAGCCTCTATACTTGTACAGGTAAATCTGTCACTTCATTTATTGTGCGACACATTTCCGAAAATTCATTATAGGTCATCTCATTCAGTATATAAGATTTGGTTTGCATAGAAATATATACGTTCATTTTTTATGATTGCATGACCTGCAGCCAGTTCATGTCCATAACCTTCCGTAATTTTCCTTTTGGCAGTGTTAAAGTTTTTATATATTAAAGTAAAACAGCTCGTAACAACCATTTTAGATTATCATAAATTCGTTACAGTCAGAAGGAGAGCCGTGGCTTACTCCTCATCAAACTATTGGCCAGCATCACTCCTTTAAAGTTCTAGTATGCCAGTGAAATCTATGCATTGATTCTAATTTCTGAGTGATACACGTCAACAAATTTAAAAAAAAAAAATCAATCTGGTGTATAGCATCAAAAGACCAAACATTGCATGACACTCATGATTGAACTCTAGTGCAGCATACTTGTACAAGGTGCTTTATGTATAAGTATAACAGTCACTGCATAGCCATGGCTTGTACTAACTACTCATGCTTGAACCGTGCCTATGTGGAAGTGTTGCTACACTTGTTCTTATTTTTCTGCCTGATCTCTTCAAAAATCAGTTTTTACGGGAATAGCGTGATAAATTTCTTTTTGGTTACTGTGCTAGGAACCCCAAAGTTTACTGTAGTGCATCCACCTCTGGGGACTTTTCAAGTGATGGTCCGGGTAAAGTAAGCCAATACGAGAAGATAATTGAGACCCTCACGACACTCTTTCCAGTGTGGGTATGTCAAGGAGCAGAGTCTCTCCGTTCTTGTAGTTAATTCTGAAGAATCTCCAACAACTTTTTCGATGATAACTTATCTTTGCTTTTTTTTTTTTTGTTCTTACAGGTTATTTTGGGAACCGTCATTGGAATCTACAAACCATCTATGGTGAGTTCTAGTAATCTCAGTGTCTTTATAGCTTTCTAGTAACTAACGCGATGTATCTTCAATGCTTGAAGGTCACTTGGTTAGAAACAGACCTTTTCACTCTTGGGTTGGGTTTCCTCATGCTTTCGATGGGCTTGACACTGACATTCGAGGACTTTAGAAGATGCTTGCGCAACCCGTGGACTGTATGTTGCAACTCATCTACTGTTTAAAGTTCGTCAACAAGCACTTTAGTTTTTTTTTTCATTCTTATCATTTTTTGGTTCCTTCTCTTGTTTGTTCTACAAGGTGGGAGTGGGCTTTTTGGCTCAATACCTGATCAAGCCTGTATTGGGTTTCTTTATTGCAATGGTATGCCTTGTGCTTTTTGACGCGTTTGTTAGATATTATCTTTACAATGGGAGGTTTTAGTTACAAATTGGTAGTAAATTTATTACAAAATGAGCAATGTTTTTTTGCAGACTTTAAAGCTTTCTGCTCCACTTGCAACTGGGCTTATTCTGGTCTCATGCTGCCCCGGTGGTCAAGCATCGAATGTCGCTACGTATATATCAAAGGGCAATGTTGCACTTTCAGTTCTTATGACAACGTAAGAGTTATTTCATTGGTTGGGAAGAAAAAGAACAAAGATATGTGGGGTGAGAAATTAGCTGCATATATATGTTCTTTTGAACTGCAGTTGCTCGACCATCGGCGCCATAGTGATGACTCCGCTCCTCACCAAGATTCTTGCGGGTCAACTCGTGCCTGTTGATGCTGCGGTAGGTCTCTGTTATTCTGTTAATTTTAGGAGGTGTTGGCAATAGAATATATAAATTGAAAAATATGATTCACCACCTTCAAGCTTAAGCTTTTAGGTCAATTGGTCATTTAACATGGTATCAGAGTCCATGCCTAGAGGTCATGGTTACGAATCATCACTACTACTCATCTAAGAGAACTCCATTTAAGAATTGTCTAAAAAGCTAGATAAGAAAGAAATCAGCATGCAAGGGAGTGAGTTGGAAATAAAATATATAAATTTGAAATATGATTGACTCCCTTCAAGCTTACAAGTCATTTAACAAGTGGTAATGAGTTCGAAATGAAATTCATATATAGAGTCATCAATTCTTTAAATTTTCAAATAACTTCCGTGGAAACCAGAGACAATATGAGCAATAAGTGTATACTGGTTACTCTCGCGACAGTTGTTAATTTTACTTCATTGCTTGATCTTCACATTATGTTATAATCCATGCAGGGTCTAGCTATCAGCACTTTTCAGGTTGTTCTAGTGCCGACAATTATAGGAGGTAAAATCAGTCATAAATTTCCTTGTTTTGTAGTAAGCTACGATAAATATCCTAGTTTCATATAGAAAAAAAAAAAGAAAAAGAAGGGTAAATGAATGATAACTTTTGCAGTTTTGGCCAATGAGTTCTTCCCAAAGTTCACCTCGAAGATAATCACGGTTACACCGCTAATCGGAGTTATCCTTACTACCCTTCTCTGTGCTAGTCCTGTAAGTACCAAACGAATTAGCGACAATGGCGATTTACTGAAAAATAATCTTTATTCGATTATTTGGATCAACGAAAAAAAATATATATATTTTTTTCTTTTCCGGTTCCAGATCGGGCAAGTCGCGGATGTGCTAAAAACCCAGGGCACTCAGTTGATTCTCCCAGTGGCCTTATTACATGCTGCAGCATTTTTCCTAGGTTATTGGATGTCTAAGGTATCATTCGGTGAATCGACTTCAAGGACCATTTCCATCGAATGTGGAATGCAGGTATGTATTATTGTCCATCTCTTTTTCTGCTTTAATTGGTAAAATAAACCGAATTTGTTCGAAATTGTACAACTCCTCAACATGATTTTACCGTGCAATTCAATGTTCAACATAAAATTCTTGAAAAAATCCATTCACGTGCAGAGCTCTGCTCTCGGATTCCTTTTGGCCCAAAAGCACTTCACGAATCCACTCGTGGCTGTGCCTTCTGCTGTGAGCGTCGTTTGCATGGCGGTACTGTCTTTTTTACTTTATTACATGAAATATGCAATTAAGGTGGTTATTATTGATTATTATGAATTGATTTTACAGCTGGGTGGGAGTGCTCTTGCAGTGTTTTGGAGGAACAGCCCGATACCCGCTGATGACAAAGACGACTTCAAGGAATAGTTTTGTCTACTTCTATTCTATTGTTTGAAGTTTTTATCATGCGTATTCTTGTGTTACATGTCGGCATATTTTGATCAAACAATGAGAGCTTTTCTCTTGGATTCGAGTATATGTTTCCATGGGACCATGCTTGCTTATTCGCTAGATATTATATTTAACCGTAGTTATTTATTTAGTCGTGTATATTTGGAGAAGGGCATATAACACATAAACACGGAAGCCCATGGTGTCGGGTTGTGTGTACTGCTCAATCAGCCGCGATCTCGAAGCCCAGCCGCTCGCTGCCGGCCGTCACATCTCCCCAGCGCTCAGATCAGACTAGATTTCGTAGCCCCACCACTCGCTTCCGGCCATCCCATCTCGCCACCTCTCGAATCGACCCCGATTTCGCAGCCACTCCTCAAGTAGGTCCCGCTGCAACACCGCAGCCCTGCAGCACAGCCTACCGCAGCGCACGCTGCCAGTCTCTCGCGCAACCAGCCCCCTCGCAGCCTCCCAGCGCCATATCCGCCACCAGCCCTCTCGCGACACCATCCACCACCGCAGCCACCAGCCACCAGCCCCCCCTCTCGCGCTCGGACCTGTTATCACGCTGAGAAAAAAAAAAGGAAGAAGAAAGGATAGGGAGAAAAAGAAAGAAGTGAGGGAGGAGGAGGAGAGAGGAAGAGAGAAGAAAGAGACAGTTGAAGGAGATGAAACAATTAGGCTTCTTGATATTAAAAATAAAATAAAAGAGGAGAGCGGAAGAGAGAAGAGAGAAGAGAGAGACGTTGAAGGAGATCATAAACGGAATTATTTAATTAAATGGACTTTGACTGGGTCAATTTAAAAAAATGGCCTCCATAATGTTTGAAGTCTATTATACCCTTACTAACTCAGGGAAAAAGACGTATTTACCCTTATTTAACCCATTCAACTACCCAAAGTAAAATTAATTAGGTTTAATCGATTCCCACTCACTGTAGCGTCACGGGTCTTCTTCTTCTTCCTAACCGAGTACAATATTGACAGTTAAAATTGAAGAAAGACACATAACGAAGCACATCAATTCTCCAGATCCACGAAACTAAATTTACCCGAAGCAGAAAATTCTCCAAACCGACTACAATGGCAGTGAACGCTTTTCCCGAAAGAGTGCCGGTAATTTTACTGTGCTTTCGTCTTCCTCAGGAGCAGGTCTCGTGCGTCGAATTGGTTGGTTCCGGCGCATGGTTTCCCAATTGTGCAATTTAGACACTTGTTCGCAAGGGAACCGTGCGTCGAACCAATTGGGACCCAAACAGTCGCGCAAATCAGGGGACCCGTGATTGCATGCTTGGGACCCGAGCACAGTCGCACGGTACCCATACGCGCGCGGCCCCTTGCGACTGTGTGCGGGTACCATGCGATTGAGTGCGGGTACCATGCGATAGTGCGCGTGGGTACCGTGCTTCAGTGTGCGGGTACCCTGCGCGCATGCACGAGTACCATGCTCTTCTGCGCGGGTACCATGCGCTCATGTGCGGGTACCAGACTCCTAGGCGCGGGTACCATGCTCTTGTGCGCGGGTACCATGCTCGCATGCGCGGGTACCATGCTTTCCTGTGCGGGTACCATGCTTTCCTGTGCGGGTTCCATGCGAGTACTAATTGGTTATTTACTCTTATGATTCCCAGGTTGTGCTAAAGAAGCAATTGTCATCCCGAGACGACGACTTCGAGTTCCGATTGTCAATGACCGGGATGTACACGGAGGCGAGTGCGAAGATCAGGAACATTCTAAATGAAAATGAGCGGAAGAGTTACAGGGCGGGGAGTCCATTTGGTAGACTCGTCGAGGTTGCCGTCGATTTCAATCTATCCGCCCAGCTCATAACGTTTCTGACGAGGAGGCAGACTATGTTTCACGAGCGCAAGGAGTTGTGGATGGTCATTGGGAACCGACCACTCCGATTTTCTGAAGCGGAGTATTGCCTGATTACCGGGCTTAGGTTCTCTGATGATATCCCGGAAGTAAATGTCAATGGTGATTTCGCCCAGAGAAACTTTCCGGGAAGATCCACAATCCGTCTGTCGTACGTTGAGGATCGCCTGCGAGAGTTGGGAGCCAATGATGACGGAAACGTCAACATCGATAAGTTGAAGTTGGCGGATATATTCTTTGTCGCATCTGTGTTGCTGCCTCGACCGTCGAAGAAGGACACGGTTCTTCGCCAACTATCCTTGGGGCAGCGTAGCGTTCAAAGAGGTGATACGCTCGCTGAAGATAAACCTAAGGGAGAAGAGGGATTTTGTTCGGGAACGAGCCCGCAACGGGGGCAGCGAACACTGCGGACTACTGATTAGTGGCTTCGTACATCCGCTTCAGGTCGTCCATTATTTAAAATCCTTATAAATATATATTTAATTGTGATTATATATTTGCTAATTTGGTTTCTTTGCATTCTAGATTTTGGCGTACGAGTGCATATCGGGCATTCGGTACGCATTCGCCTATCGTAGAAACGAGGCGGATGTGGTGACCCCGCGGATCTGCCGTTGGGTCACCAATGATTGGTCAACGAAGGGTTCTCCGAAGATGGAGACGATCGTCAACGCCGCAAAGGATTCACCCGTATCGGGGTTGCTGATCCCAACAATATCGGAGATGAACGAGCCGTATTTCCGATATAGCCGGTTCGGAGTGGAGGAGCGGCATGAAGTCCTCGACCATATAACGAGGCTCCTTGAGGATGGTGTCGAGGTTAAGTGCGTACGCCATTTGGCGGCCGCGGAGGACGTCGCACGACCGCATCCTTCGCCAAGCATCCCGCAACTATCGCAGCGGTCGTATTACGAGGAAGAGGCGGACCAATTTCGTCCCCCCTCACCCCCACGGTACCCGTCCCCTCCTCCACATCAATACTCGGGCCCTTCACACCCACGGTACCCGTCCCCTCCTCCACAGCAGTACTCGGGCCCCACCCGGGAACAGTTCGATGAGTTCAGAAGATGCGTGGACGACAATTTCTAGACGGTGAATAACCGGTTCGACGACGTTTGCACGAGTATCTCGCAGTTCCGGGACTCGTATGACGAACGATGGTCCACGGCTCAAGAGTGGGGCGCGAGTATCTTCGGCTTGCAGCAGTCGATGAGGGACTTGCAGCAAAACCTGCATCAGGGGTGGTACGGGGGCAACCGTGACTTTCCGAACCCCACATCGCATGGTAAAAATTTATAAATAATTTATTGTATAGGGTTTTATATAGTATAGTTTTTGACGTTGAAGTTTTATCTTGTTAGATTATGAGGCCGGTGGCTCCAACCAGGCGTTCTATCCTTCGGAACACGAGGCAGCCCGAGAGCCCGAGGCCGCGGTGGAACCCGAAGCCGAACCCGAACACGAAGCCGCGGTCGAACCCGAGGCCGCGGTGGAGTCGACGCCGCCTTGCGAAAGCAGGCCTTCCAAGTACCAGGTGACCCCATTCACCGACCCGAATCAGAATCGCGTTCAGAACAGCGTAAACCCACAGCTGGAGAGGCACATGAAGAGAAAGTTGAAGTTATGGCATGGGATAAAACAGAGGATCGATACGATGGAAGATAATGAGCGGCTACTTTGTTTGTCAAATCGTATCGAACCAAGACGTGGTTCCAAGAGCTGTACACGCCTTCGTGGTGGCTCGACGACGCGGTAAGAAGGATTGATAACTTCAATTCGTTCAAATGCATTAAAACGTTTTTTTAATTAACTTGTTTTCTTTTATTTTATAGCACATTGACGAAAGCATTAGAGGGTTCGTCGAAATGCAGAGGGTGCATACCTTCTGCTCTCGTGCCATCGCCTTCATGGGTTTCGCAATGAAGGAGAGCATCGACCGGGACTGCGTAGACAATGGAAAATTTGTCAAGGGCATGCTGCCCCTTTTGGTCCACTACGCAGAGGGACGTGATCAGGACTGACCGTCGGTGTCATGGCAAGATGCGGATTATATCGTGGTGCCGGTCCGGTGCAGACCATCGCCCATTGGGTTCTTGCAGTCCTCGACTGGAAGAACAAGACGATACGGGTATTCGACTCGGATCCGTCATGCGATGTCGACATGCGCAACATGCACTCGTCCCTGGCCAGTCTACAATTAGTGGTCCCGATCGTGCTCAAGCATCTAGGTTGTTTTCTTTCTTATATCAAACAAAACAATAAATAATAGATGCAACACGAGACCTCACGTCTAGGTTGTTTTCTTTCTTATATCTCCTTCGTGTAATTTTTTTTCTTAAATGAGTGGTCGTGAAGATTCGTACCCGAAAGCTCTGTGGTCCCTGAGCTATGCTATCAAGACCATTTCACTAAAAACCTAAGTTCGAAGGAAGTGTATCATTTTTTAATTTATATATTATATTTCCAACATTTAGCTTTTAACTATCTAGCAGCTCATTTGCATGTTTCCCATTTATTTGCAAGCTTTCATTCTTGGCTTATAAGTATTTACGTGAACACTTTCAAAAAATGCTTGCATGGTCCATCTATATATTTTCCTTTAAAATGACACCACCTCTCCATCACTTGATTTCGGTATAAACAATCAAACTCATATGAAATTTAAACCACGAAAGTAATCATTAATTTTGAAAGTATCGCACAGGCTTATCGAGGAATGGATAGAGAAGAGGGTTTATCCAAATTAAAGTTTGATGCTCAATTACAATTGAAAGACAGTAGCCAAAATCCCCAGTTACATAAATGCAAGTCAATATAATAAAAATAGTTAATAGTTCGAAAAAAAGAACCAAAAAAAAAATCTCAAAATGATTTTACATGCAACTACATGAATGACAAACACTTAATTTCCAGCTGTTAAAATGTAAACAACCCACAAACAAATTAGTAATTATCATAATTGAAAGATGCATAATCCAGTTTTACCGCTAGCTATCATTTGCCAGTTATCATTTATTCAACCTTCTTTTCTCTTCAAGACCGACCACCATATATATATATATATATATATGTATATATATATATATGTGTATAACTCAACTATGCAAAGACTCTCCAATATATATACATACAACAGTATAGTAGAAATCTGCGTAGACCCATCAAATATGGAAGAGCACAGTGGAAACGTGCATATTCGTTGTCGGCGATCATGGAGGGGACAGTCGTCGGAGCGGGAGCTGCCACCACCAATTAAATCGTGGCACGTGCCGCTGGTAATGAGTAGATGCGAAGGAAGGTTGATTATAAAGCAGGAGAAATTGAAGCGACAAATCATGTGTTTGGAGGAGCATCGCTCGAAAGGGCGCTTCGTACTCAATATGGTCCCACTCAGTCCGGTGTGAGTACGATGACGACTGCGTTTATGCCGCCGCTTCGCCCACTTGATTGATAAAGGAGTTCGTTCAACGTCGAGCGTTTTCTTTTTTCCCCCATCCACAAGTTTTCTTCTCTTTTGCTTTTATTTGTTTTGGGGGATTTTCAGCAATAATGATGTTTGATAAAAAGGTTCTCATTTCCGAATCATCCCTGTGATGTATGTGAAGAAAGTAATGAAATGTATCAATTCACCCAGAGACAAACAATTAATCATCCGCCTCAGTAATGGAATACTGTGAGGACTCATTGGGCAATTTTGACAGCTACCATTACAGAGCTGAGAGTCAAACATGCAATTAATTAAATACCATCTTTAATTGTCCGTTTTGAAGTCACCGAGCGATACAACTAAGGTAATAATTTGCATTAACGACGACGTAAGGTGCTCCTCATCAGTTTCCAAACCATCCACGTTTGATTCATTGTGGGCTAATGGACTTTTTTTTTTTTAAATACTTGTCCGCCTTCCTAATCGATCTCTATATTGGATAAAAGTTTAGGAATATATTCCAGAAGTATAGTGGTAAAAATGTTGCTGTGAAACAACCAAAGAAAACGGTTCTTCTTTGTGCATAATAAACTTGAAAAGAAACTGTACAAAAGCTCAGGGATGTTTCACGAATTTGGGCTATAGGCCCAAATGGGGTTTAGATCCAATAAATAAAAGCTTAACCGATTTTAATTAAATCGAGAAGCCGTCGTTCGTCGAAACCCAAAATTGATGAAAGATTCAAATTCTACGTTTCGAGGGAAATTTATCGAATATTAATTGGCTCAAAACCGATGTCGGGTGAATGAGAAACTAATTTTCGAAGTTGACCCGATAAAGAGATGAAATATAGATTTAATATATATAAAGGGACTTATTGTTGTCCCACATTGGAAACTTCATCACTTGTTTATAAGGAGTCTCCCTACATGGACTACTCAAATAGCTTGCCCAAGTGGTTGGTGGATTATGGGCTCGTGGGCTTGTGTGGGGGTTTGAGACCCAATTATAGCCAAAGTGCGAGGCGGTGCCCCGCCGAGCCCGCGCCCGCACCCGCACTTGGGCCGATGCCGAGGCCGAGCCCGGACCCGGACCCAGAGCCGACACCCAGCCGTGCCAAGTGCGCAATGGGCGTTTTGAGACGCACTTATTCGATCCAAAATGGAAGAAAATATCTTCCGAAACCAAACAAAGAATCCAAAACACCAAAACATAAGAAAATTAAGGAGACAAAAAAATTAATACGCTAAATTAAAACTTTATAAATATAAGAGTAAACGACAAATTTGGTGCTTAAACTATACGAAAATATCATTGTTGGTGCTCAAACTTTTAAATGTGCTATTTTAGTGCCTAAATTTTGCTAAAATCGTTCATTTTTTATTCTTTTGACCTAGAGAACCAGTAAAAGAACTAAAAAAGAAATGTTTTGCAAACTTCATGAACCAAAACAACACAATTAAAAGTTTAAGCACCAATAGTTAGAAAGTTTTTTTTTTACATTCATGTTGTTGTGTGAACTTGATAAAAACTTCGATCACCGCGAGATTTTTGAACTACTTTTTTTTTTGTTTCAAGAGGTATCCAAACATGATCACAAAAAAGAAGGTTAAAAACTTTTGTTGTGATCGAAGTTGAATTTTATATAAAGTTTACAAAATAGATAAATGTAAAAAAACTTTCTAAGTATTGTGCTCAAACTTTCAAATGTGTCGTTTTGGTTCAGGAACTTTGCAAAATCTTTCCTTTTTGGTTCTTTTACCCATTTTCTAGGCCAAAAGAACAAAAAGGAACGGTTTTGCAAAGTTTAGGAACCAAAATGATATATTTTAAAGTTTGAGCACTAATAGTGAGATTTTGATATATTTGAAGTATCAAATTTGCCGTTTATTCTAAATATAATTATTTATAGTAATTGTTACTATGAGTTTTGTTCGTTAGTTGGCGGTGCGAAGCCCAATCGAATCACGAAAGCCCATTACAGGCACACGCAAGTCGACCTTTTCTTTATTATCCTCTTATAATCGTTGGTTGAGTCCTCGTGTAATTTCACAAATTCATTCGCGAAGTGGGAATCGCGATTATCCTCTCCACGAGGTCTCTGGAAATCAAACTGCTGCGGACTGCGATAACAATTTTAGGGTAAGTGGCGTGTCTTGGCTTCCTCCTCTACCGGTTTGTTTCGTTTCGATCTGCTGTTTCCTCTGGGAATTGAAAATCCCTTTTTTGGTAGTTTTGTTATGCGAACGTGAGGTACCGTAGCATCGGTCCGAAAATTAGAGCTCGAGACATTGGAATTAGGTGATTCGAGAAGCATATGTAATGTTTGATGATACTTTAAACCCTTTTTATGCCTTCTTTGCAAGTTATTTGTCATCGCAAGTTTCCGAGGTGCTTTCTTTTCAGGTTTCGCTAGGGCTATGTGAAAATTAGGGTTCAGGCTGCTTTTTTTTTGTGTTTAAGTTGTTTCATTCAATATCAGTTCAACGCTATCTCTGATTTGGCCATCCAATCTAACGATCCTAATTGTGGTTTTTCCCCTTTGCTTTTATGCATTTCCAGTGAGTTCTACCAGATTCAAGATGCAAGGAGGCAGAGACCCGTTCTTTGGTTTTGGTGATCCTTTCGGTAGTTTTGGAGGCTTTGGAGGTCAAAGGAGCCTCATGTCTAGCTTTTTTGGTGGGAGTGATCCATTTGATGATCCCTTCTTCTCACGCCCCTTTGGAAATATGTTCAACTCACTCCCTTTTGGGAGTATGCCCAACAACCCGAGTTTCTTTGGATCTGCTGCAAATCCATTTATGCACCCACAGTTTGCAATTGAACACCAGCCACAGCCTCCCCAGCAAGAGCTACGTAGGGGCTCGGTAATCCAAGAGCTGGATTCAGACAATGAGGCAGATGATAAAGGAGAGGAATCGAAGAAAGAGAATCCAAGAAAGCATGGAAGGTCCGGAAAAGAGCCCATCGTGGAGGAGCCAGAGGACGAAGCAACTGGTGCGTTTTTTAATTTATTCTTGATGATATCTGGAGTTCCATGTGAATTTTTTTTGTAGTTACTATCTTATGTGCTCTCTCTGTGCTTTCTCAGTTAAAAAGAGCAGGCATGTGTCGTCCCACAGAAATGATGTGAACTCACATATGATGAATCATGCGATGTCACAGTCACATCCCCAAACTCACAGCTTCACTTTCCAAAGCTCCACTGTTGCTTATGGTGGTGCAAACGGTGCATACTACAGCTCCTCTAGAACAAGAAGGATGGGAAGCGACGGCGTAAGTAGCATCACATGATTGTGAAGAGTGGTTTTGTTTCTGACACGTTTGGGGTGTTAACTTATTTGTATACGTCTTCCTTTATATAGTTTACATTTGAAGAATACAAAGAAGCTGATTCGTCCACTCGTCAGGCATCTCACAGGATCTCCAGGGGCATCAATGATAAGGTATTACTGTCTCTTCCCTTCTCTTGCATTTGTCACTACACTGTGAAGTTGTTTTATTTTTCTTTTTATTCGGTGCCGATGAGATGACAAAATTATATTAATACAGGGTCATTCTTTGTCCCGGAAGCTGAAGTCAGATGGGCAAGTGGAGACAATGCAGACTCTGCACAACCTACATGAACGTAAGTAATTTTTTATATTGTCTTGTTGAGTGCTACACAAAGTGTTGCACACGGTTTCTATCTACAACGTACTAATTCGTGCATGCATGTTGTATATGCTTTAGATGAAGTTGGTGGTTTTGAGGAAGCATGGAATGGAAACGCGGGGAAGTTTCTTCCGGGGTGGAATCAAGAACTTGCTACTCAACAACACATTGCTGGTGGTATTGACTTTACTTGGAGAAATTCTGTTTTATCCAGTTTATTCTATAATATAAACAATGAATCTGATATTATTCCTATTTGTGCGTATAATATTTGAGAAATTCTTTTGTATTTTCAGGGCATGGAAGTGAAGGAGGTCAACAAGGAGCGACGGGCATGGGGGGGAGTTGCTTGGCGCTTCCTTCTGCTGGAGGCAACAGAGCAGCAGCGCGTGGCAAGTCGAATGTAGGCGGCGGTCCCTCCAAAAAGCGTTAGAAAAATGTGTAAGAGAGAGAGAGAGAGAGAGAGAGAGAGAGAGTAAAGAGAAACTGCGAGACGTTTACTAATAAGCATTTGTTTCCTTGAACGTTTGTTTGCTCATAAGCTTTGTATATACTATAAACTAATGATGATGATATGGAGGTTGGTTTTTAATTTTCTTTTCAATCCCCAACTTGTGTGTGGTTAATCAGTTTCAACTGTGACGTTTAATATTCATATTATAGTTGGAGATGGATATATTTTTACTTCTCTTTTGTCGATAACGATTTTACAAGTGGTTAAAGAGGCAAGAGATTTAGACTAGAGAACTGAACAATCGATCAGTCTAAAATTCCATAAACAACGCAATGGGGAGTAATTGGAGAGATTCATGAACCGAAATCAAAATGAAGAAGCAACGAGAGCAAAAAAAAGCAAGGGAGCTTCCCCAACCTCCATTACTGGAAAAACTCAAAATGTAACTGCCGGAACCGGCCCGTTGGCCCATTTAACTAGGTCTAATTTACACCACACAATTGGACATAATTAAGTTATTTAGCTCGTTAAGAAAAAAAAAGCTCATTAAGAATAATTTTTTTTTCATTTTATATATATATTTTTTCATTTTTATCAACGTCATTGAGTACGTTACTTTTTCGCGCGCAATTGAGTGATGATTTGACAATCACGAGCAGTGATGATTGACGAAACTACCTTGTAATTTGGTTTCCCTTCTCTAAATAGGATTTCTTCACTTTCTTTCCGCCCAACTTGTAAAAAGTTAGCTTTTGTGACATTTGCCCATTCGATTCAGTTGGCATTCTATCTATCAACGTTGCTTCACAATGTGATTTGAACTCACTCAATTAGTATTTGTATTTGTGGTGCGTTTCTAATTCCCTTTTGTTCCGAATATGCCACGTATTTTGTGATTTGAAAGCTCATTGTAAAATTTGTCATCGAGCCCGTAAGGATTCCAATCAACTCAGAAACATCCCCTCCCTATATGCCCTTGTGGGGTTCATCTCTAGAACCAATTGGTAACAGAGGAATAACTCACAAGCTTATAAGGAGCTTACGATTCTTTTGTCTGACTAATGTGGGAATTGGGTTTGCACCTCAACAGAGCCTACGCACGCGGGCCCGCACATACGAATGATGACCACATAAACTTGATGGGGTTTTATCCTAAAATCAATTGATGATAGGTGGAGTAGTCAAACAAACTGATATACCATTCAATTTCTCTCGTGCTAATCGACGTGGGACGATCACACGTGGCTTTGTTCCTAACACTCATTCTATCCGTTTATTCCGTTTCGCTATTTCCTTTTCGAGGGTCATTTTTCTTTGTCCTAATCAGTGGAGGACTCAACCGTTATATTTAGTTTTTTCTTATTCTTCCATGATATTGATGGAACGTGATCAGTGTTGATAGAATTGTCTAAGAATGAGTCTTTTGATCAGATGATTGATAAATTATGGAGAGATTGTAATTTCTCTACGAAGAACAGAACTCCAAAGTTGCCCTTTTCCTTTATGTATTGTAGTCACGTCTTTGTTGTTTGTGAACATTGAGGTATGACAATACCTTTTTCCATCATACAGAACAAAATTACAAGTTTTCACTTAACAAAAAAAAGAAATTACAGCTACTTATAGAGAGTAAAGCATGAATTATGATTTGTCTAACACTGTGACTGGCTAAATTACAATCTTCGACTCAACATTAGTTACGACATATATTGTTGTCGATATCAATATTGTCTATAGCTGTTTGGATGATTATCAATTAGTGTATAATCGGTTCCACTGTCGCAGAAAAATAAAAAAAATTATTATACTCTCCGAGAAAAAAAGGTTGTTATAATAAAATAAATCCGGTATTGCAACTCAAGAAAATACATTTTTTTCAATGCTGGACTAATTATTGTTTGATTTATGATTAATTATTGTCAAGCGCAAGTAAAAAAAAAAAAAAGAAGATAATTATACTCTCCGAGAAAAAAAAGGAAGGTTGTTATAATAAAATAACAACAAAAACGAAAAAGCAGCTGTATTATTTTGTTAATAGTGTTATTAACTTATTTTTGGATAGAGACAGATTGCAAAGAGAAAGTGGGATCTATTCCTTGATTAGGTCTATAACTTTATCCATTACTACAAACATGGTCACAGTAGATGTAATAAATATTTTTGTACGGATCTTCTCTCCTCTCCTCTCCCAGTTGAATAGCAGCCAGAGAAATGCTCAAAGAAAATTGACTGCTCATCACTATTTAATCCCACAACACCTAATAGCTTTCTGATCGCATCGCTTACCCTTCTACAACACCACAACAGGTACGTATTTGTTCTTTCATGGCATGCAATAATAACAATACATTTATTTGCTCCAACAGAATAAAATGCATGGGATACATATTCTGTAAGTAACAATTATATTATTGTGTAAGTAACATGTTAATAAAATCTCTATTTTTGAAGCAAGAAAGAGAGCAAAGATGGTAGGAACAGGATTGCCTAAGATACAAACTGACAAGGCACTCGATAATGCAAATGCCCAGAATAAGATGAACTCTCAGCCCACCACACCCACCAAGCCCCATCTTCAATCTATGAGGCATTACATAATATATATATATATATATATATATTTTATATTTTTTGTAAAAAAAAAATGCTGATAATACTATAGTAGCTAGATCTCTGAAATGTGTTTTCTGCTGATCTTATCTTCATCAATCAGTTCATTCTTGGCTGAGTACAATGCTTCTCTGACGAAAAACATCGTTCCAAAGGTGAAGACAGAGAGCAACATCTTCGCTTCGAGTGATACTCCGCTCAACAAGTTCCGACATGTCCTCTATAACCTGTCGCCTCCCGGTAATAATATAAATCTTATCTGACTTGTACTATGTTGCACCATACTTTCTTTCTTGTGTCGAAATATATGTAATAACCGATATATATATATATATATATATATATATATATATATATATATATTGTTGGGTGTGGTGGGGTTATATATATATACAGAACTTTACGAGCATGCGTTGAAGTACGAGGAAGGATCGTTCATTACATCAACGGGTGCACTGGCCACGCTCTCCGGGGCCAAAACCGGCCGTTCTCCAAAGGACAAGCGTGTCGTCAAGGATGAGACCACCGAGGCGGAGCTCTGGTGGGGAAAGTAAGTGTCATCACTTAATAATTTCTTCATCACTATGATTTAATTATAATCTCTATATATTTATATATATGATGCTTCGTTGTTTCCAATTATATATTGTTGGTTGTATTAGGGGGTCTCCGAACCTGGAGATGGACGAGAAGACCTTCTTGATCAACAGAGAAAGAGCCATGGACTACCTTTGCTCTCTTGATAAGGTTTTCGTGAACGACCAATTCCTCAACTGGGATGAGGACAACCGAATCAAAGTCAGGATCGTCTCCGCAAAGGCCTATCACTCCCTTTTCATGCACAACATGTAATAACTAAGTTATATCATTAGACTTACCATCATCCATATAAATATATACGTATATATATAGAGGAATGTTATGGTGCTCACTTCTACGTGAACACCATCTGTAGGCACCTCTTATGTGGCATCAATTGGTGCCACCTCCTTCATATATATGTCTCATAACAGACAACCTATGTATAAACAAAACCCTAATTCTAACTGACTTCCGTTGAATATTTGCATGCAGGTGCATCCGGCCCACCCCGGAGGAGCTCGCGGGCTTCGGCACGCCGGACTTCACGATCTACAATGCGGGTCAGTTCCCATGCAACCGGTTCACCAGCTACATGACCTCCACCACGAGCATCGACATCAACCTGGGGATGAAGGAGATGGTGATCCTCGGGACTCAGTACGCGGGAGAGATGAAGAAGGGCCTCTTCAGTCTCATGCACTACCTCATGCCGAAGCGAAAGATACTCTCCCTCCACTCGGGATGCAACATGGGGAAGGATGGAAACGCGGCCCTCTTTTTCGGGCTTTCCGGCACCGGGAAGACCACATTGTCCACTGACAACAACAGGTACTTGATCGGGGACGACGAGCACTGCTGGGGGGAGAACGGCGTGTCGAATATCGAAGGCGGTTGCTACGCCAAGTGCATCGATCTCTCGTGGGAGAAGGAGCCGGATATCTGGGACGCCATCAAGTTCGGGACCGGTATAATATATATATATATATATATATATATATATATATATATATATATTATATGACTGTTATGATAATGCTCACAAGGTGGGCACTATTCGTGTGCACCTGTCTCTGTCTCACATGGCACCAATTAGTGCCGCATAAGCATGACACGTCACATGAGAAGTGCACAAGGATGGTGCTCACCTCCTCTATCTAATGCGTTGTATTAGTTGATTGTTACGTAACTGCATGCATGCATGTATCTCGTACCATCTTATATTGCATGCTGGGACATAATAAATTAAATTAATAACATGTCTGAATTTTCTTTTTAATTTGGTGCTTGCAGTTGTGGAGAATGTGGTGTTTGATGAACGCACTAGAGAAGTAGACTATGCTGATAAATCAGTAACAGGTAATAAAACGGATTTTTAAGTTGTCGTTATATATATATATATATATAAGTGATATTAATAATGTAGATAAATAGTGGAAATCCCCCAAATACATGTCAAATATATAGTCCCCAATCAACCAATTGAGGTGATTTAGGGTTTGGTTCGTTGTATCTTACAATTATTATTATTATTATTTGATAAATATATAAACAGAAAATACTAGAGCTGCGTATCCGATCGAGTTCATCCAAAACGCAAAGCTACCGTGCGTGGGGCCTCACCCGAAGAACGTGATACTCTTAGCGTGCGATGCATTCGGAGTGCTCCCACCCGTCAGCAGGCTCACCTTGCCCCAAACCATGTACCACTTCATAAGCGGCTACACTGCTCTCGTAATATTCGAAAACTTTAACAACCCTAAAAATTAATTACTCCGAAATTGACTAAATAAACATAGAGGAATGTTATGGTGTTCACGCATCGTTCGGGGCATCTGTGGCACCAATTGGTGGCACATAAGAACGCCATGTCAATTTAAATGTGATGTGGCACTGATTGCCACTTTACGTGGCATTGATTGTGCTGACGTGGCGTGTTTATATGCCGCCAATTGGTGCCACATAACAGGTGCCCACAGATGATGCTCACACATAAGGTGAGCACCGTTGGTTGGGATTCCATGTTCCCGTTTCGGTGTGCCCATCCGTGTTCCACATAGAAAAACGCATTATACTTTCCCCGACAAGTGTTGAAACACTCGTAAATATAATAACATCCATTAATATCAACATACAGAGTGTTTAAACACAAAAAAATCAATATTATATATTTTTCAATTTCATACTCATCAAGATTATATTGATAACCATATATATATTATACAGGTGGCGGGAACAGTAGACGGGATAAAGGAGCCAACGGCCACGTTCTCCGCTTGCTTTGGAGCCGCGTTCATCATGCTCCACCCCACCAAGTACGCCGAGATGCTGGCTGAGAAGATGAGCCAGCACGGAACCACCGGGTGGCTCGTGAACACGGGCTGGTCCGGTGGGAGCTACGGAACGGGCAGCCGCATCAAGCTCGCCTACACCCGTAAGATCATCGATGCCATCCACTCGGGGGCTCTTTCCAAGGCCAATTTTAGGAAGACCCAAGTTTTCGGGCTCGAGATTCCCGATGCGGTCGATGGGGTGCCTTCCGAGATATTAGATCCAGCTAATGCGGTGAGCGGCTTTCTTTCCGACGATATGTTTATAATTATAAATCTCTATTTAATTTTTTTTTTGTTGTTGTGCGACATTTGATTATAGTGGTCGGATGCGAATGCGCACAAGGAGACTTTGTTGAAGTTGGCCGAGCTTTTCAAGAAGAATTTTGAGGTGTTCGTTGATCACAAGATTGGGACCGATGATGCTCTCACTAAAGAGATTTTAGCTGCTGGACCTAATTTCTGATTGGGGGATGATTTCTTTTTTTACATTTTATTCTTTCGTTCATTTATATAAGAAGATGTTCTCTTTCTAGGATATCACGTTGTTAGAATGTTTTTTATATCTCCTCATGAAGTATGTGGAGAATTATTATCATACCGTCCCTAGACGGATGGATGTATTAGTTTTTTCTATTTGTCAGTTTTTAAATAATTCCTATGGGTATATATATAATATATATATGTATATATATATATATATATATATCTGTTGCAACCTCCAAAAACAGACCTTATCTATTACCAACCTTTACTTATTTACTTTCTTTTAACTTCATTTTTTAGTTATATTATCTCATCTCATTATTAAGTATAGATTAAAAACATTTAACTCACGAGGATATTGATATATATTTATTATATATTCATTTCTAATTTTTTTAGGTTGACTTTGTGTAATGATAATTTCCTTTTCTTTTAATGGGTTTTGATATTGTGTGTGTGTATATATATATATATATAAGGGTGAGCAAATCCGGATTTTCGGATACCTAAAATCTAGAACCGTATCCGATCCGGTTTTAATCGGATATCCGAATTTCGAATATCCGAAAATTCGGATATCTGAAATCCGATTTTTTTTCGATTAATTTTTTTTTAAAACAAATTGATTGTAACGTATTCGATTTTATTTTCAACTCTCCATTTATTTTCACGAATGATATATATTCAATCCGATATATTTTATTTGGGTCAAATTAGGATATTGAGCTATTTTTCTTTCTTTTTTCTCTTTTTGGCCTAATTTTTCTTTGTTTTTTGGGCTATTATTCAATTAATTTATTTATTTTAAATAATAAATCGGATACCGGATATCCGAATTTTAGTATCGAGCGTATCCGTATCCGATCCGGTTTATGTTAAAATATTCGAATTCGGATATCCGGTCCGGCTTTAAAAATCGGATATCTGGTTTTCCGATTTTTGTGCTATTATTTAATTAATTAATTTATTTTAAATAATAAATCGGATACCGGATATCCGGATTTTAGTACCGAGCGTATCCGTATCCGATCCGGTTTATGTTAAAATATTCGGATTCGGATATCCGGTCCGGCTTTAAAAACCAGATATCCGGTTTTCCGGATTTTATAAATCGGATACCGGATCGAATTTCGGATATTTTTGCTCAGCCCACACACATATTTATTATAGGAAAAAATCCATAAGAAAAGAAGTAATCAATATATATGTATATATATATATATATAAGAAGTAATCATATATATCTATATATATATAAGTTGGTTCGGATTCTCCTGTCAGTCCATGCCAGCAACGCAAGCACCACCACATGCGACAAGTGCAGAATATGTGCAAAATGTAGGATTATATTGGTGTAATTTTTAGGTTCCGTACATTGTATTGAACATATATTTTCCGTGATTGATGGTTGAGAGAGGTTGTTGTCACCCCCATGAAGCTCAGCGGTCTTGCAATTGTGTAATCTAATTTTTTTTTTTTGAAAAAGTAACCATTTTTATTTGTTGGAGTTAGTAATAAAAACATACATCATTCATGACAACAGGGGGCGGCCTCTGCAGCGAAAGAGGTTACAAACAATGGTAAGAAATACATTCATTTCAATACGATATCACGAGCTTGTTTATTAGTTGGGAACATTTTTTCGATGCTTTAAATTTAATTTTCATTTGAATTAATGTTATTTGTTGGTTTTTTTAGTTAGATTCAAGTTCAGTTGATGTATGTGAATTCTTTTTTGCAACGGAACTTACAAGGAATTAGTCGAGGTCATGTTGCCTGTCCAGAAAATTGTCTTTTCTTTAAGTTTTTGCCAACTCATTTTCCTATTTTATACTATGAGTTTGCTATCTCATTTTCCAAGTCAATGTTGTCTGTTAATCAACAACGTTCTATCGATGTAGAATATTTTCCTATATTCTTTATAAAGACTATGATAGGAGTGAGGTCCGTAAAAGATATGTAAATAGCTAAGTTAAAAATAAACCAGAAATGTTGTCTCTAATGTTGAACCAACATTAGGATCAGAAAGTTTTAGCACAGCGGAAAGTTTCAAAACTTAGCAGTTAAAAACGACGGAGACACAGTTTAAAATATGCAGCAAGTTAAATAACTTACTACACGCCTTCAGGGCAAAATTCCACTCAAAGAATGGATTAAAAAAAGTAGAACTATCGAAAGACAGTAAAAACAACCTAGTAAAGAATCTAATGACTCTTCTGATCTAAACACAGTTACCTACGATCTATGCAAAGGTAAAACACTAGGTAAAGATAGACGAATATATGGTGAGAGCTCTCTCGTTTTCGTTTTCTTCTCTTTCGTCGCTCGTCGTTTGTTATTCGTGGTCGGCATCGGAGTCTTCTATTTATACTTTTCATAGCTTCGACTCCAGTCCTCCTCACGTTCTCCATGATCTTCATGTCTTCACGTCTGAGATTATGCTTCGACTTATTCAGCCACGAGCTCCACTTCTCCTATTTTTAGTAAGCACATTGTAGCGGTTGAATAAGCATCCTATTTTTAGTATCCACTCCACTCCACTCTTGTTTGAACAAGTCCATCTCGTAACTAACCTCTGCACACATTTAAATAATTCTGCAATAATAGGGAAAACAGTTTTTGGGTTTGAAAGACAAAATTAAGGTTGGACCAAGTCCGAGCCAATCGATGTTGACTGAAATGTTGAGTCCACATTGTCAATGTCAACGGTGTCAACATTAACAATCTCTCCCTTTTTGTCTTTCTTTCCAAAACCAGTGCAGAGCTAAATCCAAAGATGTTCCAATCTAGAGAACTCAAATCCATAGAACTCCCCCTGAAAGCATCAAGTAACTTAGAGCAAAAAATGGATTAAAATAGGAAACATTAATACATAACCAATTTAGAGGTTCTTGGTCATATCTGCAAAACAAAAAATCACACACAAAACATAGAAGTCTGTATGCAAAAAAGGAAATCAATCAAGCAAATAAAAAAACTAAAACTGAAGACTCATTATAGAGTCATCTGAAGCAGCATCCTTCTCAGCTTCAGCTTCCATGTCCGTTCCATCTCCGTTTCATGTTGCAGCAGCTTCCTCTTCACCAGCACCAGCACCAGCATCTTCTTTAGCAGCTCCAGCTCCAGCAGCTCCTTCAGCAACTCTAGCTCCAGCATCCATGTCAGCTCCATGGTCAGCTCCTTCCTCTGCACGAGCTCCATCTCCCTCTTTTTGGGAAGAGAGCAAATCCCGAAGAACTTCTCTCTGAGCGATCAGACAGGCAATAGTGTCGTCCAGACACTTGATCTCCTTCTCCAGGTTGGATGTTGAGGATGATGTTGAACCAATATTAGGTTCAACATTTTGAGCTCAAATCCAGGGTAAATCGATCACTTTGTTGTGCCCCGTAACATAGTTGACTGAGATGGTAAAAGGAACTTTCTTGTGCTCCACGTAGTCTCTTCCCAACGGCTTGAACCCTCTATGAATCAGCACCGACCAAATGACATAGGGAAAGGAAGAATACCTCTTCCAACTCTTTCTGCTCAATAGGGTATCTGATTGATAATATACTCTCCCCAGTTGATGGGGAGGTTATGACCCAGAGCATACAAGAGTTACGCCATAGGTTCCATTACTCTACTATCGTTTGCCGTAGGCAACCAATTAAATATCGCGATTTTAAAAAGCACGGAGTAGAGTGAGGTCAATTAAGTGGCATAAATTTTTTCTCCCACTTAGTAATCCTACCGCCGGTAATGAAAGTGACGACCTCATCTATGTCACTCTCACTAAACTGATCTACTTCTGGGGTTTCTAAGAGTTCATTAATAAGCCGAGAAGAACATTCGTAAAGAGAACTGCGCAAGAAAATCTTACCAAATTTCCTAGAATTTGGCTCATTCAAGGAAGGAGAGAGATTAATGTATACCTAACCGCCTTCCCCAAATGTCGGGACTCAAGGAATTGAAGCACGCCGTACTTCCTGAAGCTGTTGACATCAACGATCCTTTCAACTCGAAGAGTTCTCGAGCTGAAGGAGGACCAGAGGTCCTCGTGTTTCTTGGAATAGAATTTCCTGGGAGTTTGAGTGATCTCCCAGTCTGAGCCTTCGGGCAGTTCGTTGTCTGCTGAAAATGTTGAGGTTGGAGTCGTCTCAGCATCGACCTCAACATTAGCAGGATCCTCTTGTGGTGTAGGATCTGCAACTCTAGCCTTCTTCGTAAGTCGAGGGCCAGAACTCAACGGCCTCTTTCCCACCTTATTCTTCAGTTTATTGAATATGTTACTCAACAGAACTGAATCAGGGAAATCTTCTTCTTCTTCTTCTTCTTCTTCTTCTTCTTCTTCTTCTCCTTCTTCTCCTTCTTCTTCTTCTTCTGTAAAAATCGTGTGATGATGAGAGAGAGTGCAAAAGTAACCGTTAGAGTGCTTAATTAAAATAATAATAATTTTTTTTATTATTATTAAAACGAGTAAAGTACGTGCTCTAACCGTTGATGGTTGAGAAAAATGTGGAGAGTGGATAACGTGTAACATTTAAAAATATCGTGCAAAAAATAATCATAACAAAAATTAAGTCGAGATCGAGTGCACTAACCGTTTAGGTGTTCCGATGAACGCATGGATCAAGTGAGGATAGCCGTTCTTCTTTTACTGCAAAATGAGAACTAGACACGACATATTATTTATATGTATACCTAAAATCTATAAAACAAAGAACATAAACAGAAATATAGCATGATCATGATTAGTCACAAATGTTGCTCAACATTGAACCCAACATTCTCAAAACGATTTCCTTCATTTTCTGTTCAACACCCTAGATCATAATTTTTTTTCATTTTCTTCCCTTATCCCATCTTTATTATTGATAGAGAATATTGTGCACTGCTCTATAATGATTTCCATTTCATCAAGGTTCAGTCATTCTTGCCCGCATAGAATAAATCGTCACCGCGAATGCCGTGTATCTAAGGATCTTAATATTCTGAACCTGTATCTTGAAAAGGATCATGAGCATACTAGTGCTAGGGAGTGGGTCATTGCAGAAAATGGTCTAGGTGAGTCAAATCATTTCAGGAATTTAACAAAGAGAACGTTAGACCAAACAGTAATAGTCATATTTGACATATGCCAATGTTGATCCAAATATTGGACCAATATTTACTGACTCTGACAGAGACCTATAGACTTCTTTAGGCTTGAGAACCTTTCGTAGTCTAAAGCTTTAGTTAAAATATCAGCTAATTGATTCTTAGTATCTAATGCTCTATTTTCACTAAATCTTTCTCAACTATATCTCTCAAAAAATGATGTCTAATGTCTATATGCTTAGTCCTAGAATGCTGTATCGGGTTTTTCGAAATGTTTATGGCACTAAGATTATCACAATACATCAGCACGGTTTCGCTCTCTAACCCATAATCACTCAACATACTCTTAAGTCATATGAGTTGTGTACAACAGCTACCTGCTGCCACATACTCAGATTCGACCATAGAGAGAGAAACACAATTTTGCTTCTTATTAAACCAAGACACTAGATTATTACCTAAGAAGAAGCAACCTCCACTTGTGCTCTTACGATCATCTTCATCACCTGCCCAATTGGCGTCACTGAAACCAACCAAATTAGTGTTAGTATCTTTTGAAAACAATAAACCAAGGTTACATGTACCACTAACGTACATCAAAATTCTTTTGACAACATTAAGGTGAGAAACCTTTGGTTCAACCTGATATCTCGCACACACACTATACATAATGTCTGGTCTACTCGCAGAAAGATATAATAAGCTACCTATCTAGAACGATATAATGTTGGGTCAACATTCTCCCCAACATTATCTTTACTTACCTTCTGCGTAGATCCCATGGGAGTTCTCATTACCTTGGTGTTATCTAAGCCGAACTTCTTCACAGTATTCTTCGCATATTTTTCCTAAGACATAAATATGCTATCCTTGCTTTGTTTCACCTGTAGACCTAGAAAGAATGTTAGTTCACCGATCATACTCATCTCAAATGTGGAATTCATAGCTTGGACAAACTCATCCGACATAGATCGAGATGTTGATTCGAAGACTATATCATCCACGTAGATTTGAGAGATTGATACTTCACTACCAACTCTTTTTACGAAAAGAGTTCTATCAGCTTCGCCTCTAACAAATCCAAAATCTAAGAGAAACGAAGTTAGCCTACCATACCAAGATCGAGGAGCTTGCTTTAAATCATAAAGAGCTTTTGGTAACTTAAACACATGATCAATATGGTAAGGATCTTCGAAACCTTTCGGTTGCTCAACATAAATTTCTTTATTAATAAAGTCATTTAAGAACTTACCCTTAACATCCATCTGGTGGAGGGTAATGTTGAGCCAACATGCAATAGCAAGTAAGAGTCTTATAGATTCTAACCTTGCTACGGGGGCAAAGGTTTCATCAAAGTCTATACCCTCAACTTGGGTATAACCTTGGGCAACTAACCGAGCTCTATTCCTAATAACATTTCCGTACTCATCATATTTGTTTTTGAAAATCCACTTTGTACCAATGACGTTACCGTCGCTTGGTCGTGGAACCAAAGTCCAAACCTGATTTTTATCAAATTGAACAAGCTCTTCTTGCATAGCATTGATCCAAAAACTGTCCTTGATGGCTTCAAGAATGTTTTTCGGTTCAATTTCAGATACAAAACAATTAAACCTTACCTCGTCGTATACGGGAACTCATGCATACATTTTTTTACCATAGATCTATAATCTCTTCGTGGTTTATCTCTGGTCTTCCTTCCTTCATCCAGTCTAACAATGTTCTGATCAGAGGGATGAGACATCTGAATCCTAGCAGGGGGATCTCTCTGAACATTTAAGGTTTCATCTTCAGTATCCTGTTCAAGAGCTAATGTTGAGTCGGATGTTGACTCAACATTTCCAGATCCTCTACTGGACCAACCGTCGGAACAACATCTGCAATGTCAACTTGAGGAGTATTTCTGCTAATGTCAGCGGAATCATCAAACACAATATTAACAGATTCCTGAATAGTTTTCAATCTAAGATTGTAAACACGATAAGCACGACTATTAGTGAATATCCCAAGAATATGCATTTGTCACTTTTCGAATCAAACTTCGTCAAATACTCACGATCATTCAACATATAACAAGTACATCCAAACACGTAAAAATACTTGACCATAGGCTTCGTACCCTTCAATATTTCGTAAGAGGTTTTCTTTGTCCCTAGACGAAAGAAAACTCTATTGGAGATATGAGAAGCCGTGTTCAATGCTTCTGCCCAAAATCTTTTAGAAAGACTCTTGGGTTATCGCATTACACGGGCCATTTTCTGAAAAGTTATATTCTTCCTTTCGACTACCACATTTTGTTGAGGTGTCTTAGGAGAAGAAAACTCATGGATAATACCCCTTTTGTCACAAAAATCTTTAAAAAATTGATTTTCAAACTCTCTACCATGATCGGACCTAATACGAAAAATGGGAGCACAAAAATTATTATTGGTCATGGCACAAAAGGTTTTGAAAAAATCAAAAGTTTCAGATTTCTCTCTAAGAAAAAATATCCATGAAAACTTAGAAAAGTCATCAACTAAGACATATACATATTTTCTACCACATATGTTGTCTACTTCCATAGGACCCATTAGATCCATGTAAAGTAGCTGAAAGCAGTGGGCAGTTCTAAAATGTTGAACAATATGTTGGTCAACATTATGACTGGCATGCTTCTGCTTGCCTTTCAGACATTGCTTACAAATAATCTTTCCACAATTCTTAAGATTGGGAATACCTCTGATTGCCTCATGCCGAATCAATTGTTCCAAGGTTCGATAATTGACATGACCCAATTTATGATGCCAAAGAACAATATCATCTTCGGTTTTGGACAGCTTACATACCTCTTTTCTTTCATCCGTATCACCAACTTGATAGCAATTATCACTAGACCTTCTACCTGCCATCACACACAAGTTTTTGTCATTAAACAGCATTCTCTATTAAACCTTATCTCAAGATCGTTGTCACATAGTTGACTTATGCTAATAAGGTTAGCAACCAAACCGTCAACATGGCGGACATTCCTTAGGGCAGGAAAACCAACCACATTAAGTTTACCTCGTCCGAGAATTTTACCTTTCGCCCCACCTCCAAAAGTAACTGTACCGTTACTTAAGGGAGTGTAGTCTATCAAGTAGTCTTTGGTACCTGTAATGTGTCGTGAATAACCACTATCGAAGTACCAAGATCCTGAAACGTTAGCTTTCAAGGACGTGTAAACAACATTACATAAAATTGGTGATTTTCGTACCCAAGCTTTCTTCTGAACTGATGGACTCTAAAAAGTTGTATTCATGTGATTCACAGAACCAGAACTAATGTTGTCTGAACTACCTCCAGACATTTTCTTCAACACTGATTTCTCAATGTTTGAGCGAATGTTGGATGTTTTTTCAGTCAACATTTGCTTTTTGGATATCACATCTTTCAGTTTCCAGCAATAAGGTTTAATATGTCCAGGTTTAAGACAAAAATGACACTTAAAACTTCTAGACCTGGACTTCAATGCAGAATGCTTAGATTTTTTAGGATGTGATTTGAATCCTAGACCATGATTAGAAGTATTAACGAAAGAAAGTACATCATCAAGTGTGGACTTGCCTTTATTCATCTTTGAGAAGGTATCTAAAGCCTTGTTGACTTGCGTTTGAAGTTGGTCAATTTCTTTGTCCTTTCTGGTCAGTAAGGCTTCCATCTTGCTCATCCCTTCAAGCAAGCCATTGATTACCTTTCATTGTTCACATTTTCCTCAGTCAGCATTTGGTTGTACGGAGTCCTTCAATTTCGAGATCTCCTTCCTTTGATTCGTCCACTCTACGTACAGTTGTTTGTACGTTTCTTCCAGTGATTCACCATCCTCAGCATGTTCTAAACAATCTCCTGAATCATCTAACAAAAAAGAATCATCAAAATTATTTGATCATCATAATCAAAGAGAATATAATGTTCAGATGTTGAATCCAGTGTTGGATCAACATCCGTTACCGCATTAAACCCAGTATGATGTTCCTCATCCTCGTTGTCAGAGAAGGTTGGAATTGGAACTTTAATCCTTTGGGCGACCTGATGCGTATTCCTTGCTGGCACGTCATCTTCGTCATCAGATAGGCTGACCCAATATCCTTTTCCATACATGCGAAGAGTGTTAGCACATTCATTTGCAAAATGACCCCAGTCTTTACAAGCATGACATTGAATGGAGTCCCTGTCAAGTTTGTCGGCTTTCGCTTTATCAGCAGAGTTTCTTTTGTTGGTAGAACGATTCGGAGCAGATGAAGACTCTTGAGCGGTGAGACTATTCTTGAATGTTGGACCAACATTCAACTCTCTTTTATTTATCAGTAACCTTTTGAATTTCCTAACAATCATAGCCATTTCCTCATCATCGCATGGATCAACATCAGATTCAACAACTGATGGTTGCGAGACTAGAACGAGACTTTTACCCCTTGATGCATGTTTCTGAACTTCGAGATTGGTCTCGTAGTTCTTCATAATGTTCATGAGGGTATTGAAGTCGAGTGTGGCTAGATTATGGGCTTCCTCTACAGCTGCCACCTTCACGTTGAACTTCTCGGATAGTGACCTAATAGCCTTAGAATTTAAAACTTTGTTAGAAATAGGTTCACCTAGACTATGACACTCGCTAGAAATATTCAAAAGTTTCCCAAAATAAATAGTGATGTCTTCATCGTTCCTCATACGAAGGTTTTCAAATTGGCTATTAAAAGACGCAACTTTGTGTTTTTTACGCTCGCATCACCCTCACATTACTTTGCAACATGTCCTATGCATGTTTCGCATTAGTACAGTTTTGGATGATTTTGAACATAAAAATATCGGCGGAGGAAAAAACGGCATGTAAAGCTTTTTCGTTAAAATCGGCTGCTGCTCTTTCAAGAATAGTCCAATCGGCAATGGGTTTGTCAAACACTTCTCCATCAGCATTTGGAGGTGTTTTAGAAGGGGTATAACCGTTAAGAACCGAATTCCAAGCACGCGAGTCTATCGACTTTATGCATTGTCCCATTCGGGTTTTCCAATAGGCATAGTTTGATCCGTCTAAGACGAGGACTTTGCCAAAATAGTTTGAGCTCAAGACATCCATATCAAGGATAAAAACGCTTAGTGTATCACGCGATTGCTCTGATACCAATCTGATAGGAGTGCGCTCTCGTAAAAGATATGGAAATAGCTAAGTTAAAAATAAACCAATTGTCCCTAATGTTGAATCAATATTAGGATCAGAAAGTTTTACCACAGCGGAAAGTTTCAAGACTTAGCAGTTAAAAACGGCGGAGAGACAGTTTAAAATATGCAGCAAGTTAAATAACTTGCTCTACGCCTTCAGGGCAAAATTCCACTACAAAGAATGAATTACAAAAAGTAGAACTATCGAAAGATAGTAAAAACAACCTAGTAAAGAATCTAATGACTCTTCTAATCGTAACACATATATCTACGATCTATGCAAAGGTAAAACACTAGGTAAAGAATTGTTAGACGAATATATGGTGAGAGCTCTCTCGTTTTCGTTTTCTTCTCTTTCGTCGCTCATCGTTCGTTATTTGTGGTCGGCATCGGGGTCTTCTATTTATACACTTCATAGCTTCGACTCCAGTCCTCCCCACGTTCTCCATGATCTCCATGTCTTCACGTCTGAGATTATGCTTCGACTTATTCAGCTACGAGCTCCACTTCTCCTATTTTTAGTAAGCACATTGTAGCGGTTGAATAAACATCATATTTTTAGTATCCACTCCACTCCACTCTTGTTTGAACAAGTCCATATCGTAACTAACCTCTGCACACATTTAAATAATTCTGCAATAATAGGAAAAACAGTTTTTGGGTTTGAAAGACAAAATTAAGGTTGGACCAAGTCCGAGTCAATCGATGTTGACTGGAATGTTGAGTCCACGTCAATGTCAACGGTGTCAACATTAACAGACTCAATCATTTATGAAAACAAAATATTTTGATCTTTTTTAGCTAAGTTGCCTTTAATGTTTAACTAGATAAATTCAAGTTGAGAACTACGCCCGGATACCGCGTGTGCCACACCCCAATTACTAGTGATAATAAAGCTTATAATATTAGAAAGAAAGATTGGAGAATTAAAGTATGAAGTCTTATGTTAAAGATTACGAATTAACAATAAGTTAATTCTCAATAATAATTTTGGTGATTGAATAAATATAACTTTAAGACCGACAAACAGAAAGCAAAGATCAAAGGCGACAGACCAGAATGAGGAAATCAGACTGAAGATCTAGACTGGTCCAACAACTGAACTGAAACCGAAGCGAGACTTAAATCGAACTTATTAATATGGAATGGCGCACTTCGATTTTACAGGAAACGGTCTGTAAGATCTGCCTCCGTGAGATTGTCCGACGGATCCATGTTAATCAATAGCGATATACGAATGAGAAGATTTCATTGGGTATTTGAAAAAGAAAAATTGAACAAGACTTAGCACTCTCGGTAGGAGAGGGAGAGAACTCTCTTTAGAGTGAAAGTACCTCATTACATAGAAATTATTTTATTTATATTTATATGATCAACGAATGTATACTATAAAATTATCATGCATTAAAAATTCGTACAAGATCGTTTTGATTTCGATGACATGTAACGTTTGTGTTGCTAACGTGTTAAATAATAAAACTATTTGAAGGAGTGGTGGGAAGTGGTCCCGATAAATTGATATGGGAATAAACTAAGTTATCAGAAAAACTCAAACATTGATCATAATGTTGAAACTACACTCGGGATCAGAATATCTTTGCACAGCGGAAAAGTAAACTTAGTTATAAAATGACGAATACACAATTTTAAATACGCAGCAAGTTAAATAACTTATTACGAGCCTTTAGGGCAAAATTCCACTACAAGAATGAATTACAAAAAGAAGTTCAGCAATGGAACACAACTACCATAAGATAGTAATCCTACCCTAGAAAAGAGTATTAGAACTCAACTGATCTTCACACAGAACACAGGTATAAAAACTAAGTTTTATACAAAAGTGTGGAGACAAATATTAGGCTAAAACAGAACGACTAGAGAAATGAACTTATGTTCTTGTAAGATCGAATATGTATCTCGTTTTCGCTCTTGAGATCTCTGTCGTTCTCTCGTGTTTGCGTTATCTCAGCGTTTCGCTCAGCTCGTCTCTCTGTTTTCTTTTCGTCGCTCAAAAAATCGTACAATCTTTGAGATCGGAGTCTTCTTTATATAATTGTGATTACATCCACTCCGATCACCTCCACGTTGTTCACGACTCCAGTACAATGATAGACGTTGCTCAATGTTCTTGTCAGTTGTGGTTTGACTCGTGATCGTCATATTCTCTATTTTTAGTAAATGCGACACCCTCTTTTTAGCTCTAACTAACTCCACTTTCTATCATCATATCCAACTCGAAAATAACTCATGCACACTCATAAATAATCCAAAATTATAGAATAAGGTTTTTGGGCATGAAAGACAAAACCAAGGATGATCCAAGTCTGGGTCAGTGTTGACTCACGTATTGGCTCCATATTGTCAACGTAAACATTAACACTATTCGTATTATACTATTACGATTATATAAATATCATAGATTTGAATACCTTCTTTTCATTCAATATGATTTTACCAAATATAAATCACCAATTTTTTGATAAATCCCTTAAATTACATCCACAAAATAATATATTTACATCTATCGTTCATCGTTAATATAATGTTGCATCTATCATTCTTAATTAATATAAGGCCAAATTATTATCTTAGGTCACTAACTATACTTCTCGTGTTTTTTGGGTCACTAAGTTTCATAATTGCAAATATAGGTCACTAAGTAACGTATCTGATTTCTTTTGGGTCACTTGTGAATTTTCCGGCAAAAATCGCCGGAAATCCGACGTGGACGATGACGTGTTTGCTGACATGTCATCGGCCACGGCAGATTTCCGGCGATTTTTGCCGGAAAATTCACAAGTGACCCAAAAGAAATCAGATACGTTACTTAATGACCTATATTAGCAATTATGAAATTTAGTGACAAAAAACGAAAATAGGTATAGTTAGTGACCTAATTTAATAATTTGGCCTTAATATAATGTCGCATCTACGATTGTTAACAATTAAAATAATCTCATCTAAAACTCTATCAACGTTCGTCGTGAATTTATCTCTGAATCTTTTATTTAACCACCATAGTAAATAACATACATCCACAATTTTATTGTAACACACCCTTTAATTTTTTCTTTTTTTACTTATATTACGTGGAAGTTTATGTATACCAGAAAACCGATAGACTATGCGACAGATGGATGGATCATTCATACAGACCGGAATCAGACAACCTCGGAGTCGCTGCCACAACCAACGGGACCCTTTTCCTCAAAACAATTCCGAACTTCTCAGATATGTCCAACGTTTCGCCAGCCGGAACGGCCCAATCGAAAGAATGGAGGAAAGTAGCCATGAAATGCATGAACATCCTCTCCGCCATATCCGTTCCCACGCATATTCTTCACCCCGAACCGAAAGGAAGGTACTTAAGATCATTCCCGGTGTAATCCCACTTCTCATCCACAAACCTCTCGGGTAAAAACTCATTAGGGTTTTCCCATACGCAGGATCCCGATGAATCGCCCGCACGTTGACGACAACCCGAGAGCCCTTTGGGACCGTGTATCCTGAGACATTGCAGTCTTCGCTCGGGGAGTGAGGGACTAATAGCGGCAAAGCGGGATGCAAGCGTAAGACCTCTTTCATCACCGCGTATAAGTACGGTAACTTGGGAATGTCTGAATCTATGACCGTTCGGTCTCTTCCTCCAACTCGATCGACTTCTTGTTGGACCTTTCTGAGGACCACTGGCTTGTTCATCAGCTCGGCTAAGGCAAACTCAATTGTGCTCGATGTTGAGTCCGATCCGGCCAGAACCATGTCCTGAGGTAAGGTAAGAGAAGAACAACGTAAGCAAAATCGTAATAAAGTCGGTACCTTTTTTTTTTCTTTTCAAAATTTTGTTAAATTACAATTAGTAATCGCCCTCGATCCGTGCAGGAGCGATACTTGATGATTGTCTACATATATCCTATTTCTTTAGCTATGTCACGTTAATTAGGTTTATGCGTAGGTGTGGTAATTAGGGTTTAGGGTGTGGTAATTCAGTAGCACATTATTTGGCTAAACACCTAGCTAGGCTACGACGGTGAGGGTCATTCTCCGCCGTCTCAAGTTTTGTTTGAATTGTCGACTCGCGATATTCATTAATAATATTACGGGGAAATTATAAGATTAGGTCACTAAGCATACATATTTTCGCTTTTGTGTCACAATGTTTGATAATTACAAAAGTAGGTCACTAAATTTGTATGTCCAAACAATTTTGGATCATGTTTTCAATTTAAGTCACTAAGTCTATATTTTTCAATTTTAGGTCACTAAATATACATGTTTCAATTTTAGGTCACTATGTTTACAAAGTTATTAGTTACCAAATGAGTGACACGAAATTGAAAAAATCTATAGTTAGTAATTCAAAATCGAAAAATATATACTTAGTGACCTAAAATTGAAAAAATGACCAAAAATTGTTTTGACATACAAAGTTAGTGATTTGATTTTGCAATTATCAAACATAATGACTCAAAAACGAAAACATTTATACTTAGTGACCTAATCTTATAATTTTTCCTTAATAATATTACTCTTTTCTTTCAATTTTTTTTTTACCATAAGTAAAGCTTTGAGGTGAAACCCCCCCTCCCCTTCTCCTCCATCCTCCTCCAGCTGCAAGTTGCCACAGAACCTTCACGAAATCCTTATCTCCACCATCTCCGTCACTCTCCGTCTTCAGCCTCAGATCGATAACGGCATCGAAGATCCGATTGAGCTTCATCACCAAAGCCCTCATCCTCCTCCGAATCCCCTGAACGTCGAACCTCTCCAACCACTGATAAAAGTCCGAGAAATTAGGTTTTCCCGCCAAATCCACGATATCGTTGATCACCCGCTTAAACTCGGCTCCCAAACGAGCTCGTTCCCCATCGCCCTTCAAAGTCCCGCCCCACAACATGCTCGTGATCACGTTGAGCATTGTGGAAAAGATTAGCTCTCCGAAATCAACGGGTGCCTTTCCCTTTCGGTACAGGTTCTTTATGGCCCTCCTCAGCTCTCTGTGCCTGAGTTCGAAGATCGAGTCAAGGTTGCTCCTGCTGAGCATCTCGCTCGTGCAAAGCTTCCTCATGAGCCTCCACTCGGGTCCGTACGGGCTCCACACGATGTCTATGCCTCCGTAGGTGACCTCGCGGCCCGCGAGGGGCACGTCTCGGTTCGCAAAGAACGAGTCTTGGTCTTTGAGCACCTCTTTTGCTAGGGCTGGAGAGGTTATGACGATGACCGTCTTTTGGCCGAGCCTTATGGTGAAGATGGGTCCGTAGGTTCTCGAGAGGTCCGCGAAGTGGGTGTGTAGCTCGGTTTCGAGGGAGAGGAGGTTGCCTAGTAAGGGCATGGCCTTGCAGGTGGCAGTGGTGGTTTTTGTTTCTTGTTGGAGATGAGCGATCGTAGAAGTAGCCATGCAATTGCCGCGAGGACGATGAGGCATGTTTGGTCAAAGCCGGCGGCGTTTGACCACCGTGAACTTGTTTTTAAGATGTTCATTGATACATGGCGAGTTGCATTATTATTATTATTATTATTATTATTATTATTTTGAATAGGAAATCATTGGGCTTGGGTTTTTCATATAGGCATTCTTATAAGGGGGGTTTTAAACCGACTTTTCATAATAGATTTTGATTTGAAATAGAAAGGTTTGGTTGGTCTAAAGATTCATATAACTAACTAGACAACTAAAGGTAGTAACATGGGCTTGTCTATCTGTCTATCTATCACATATGTATCGGTTATATATGTTTTCGAATTTATTGATTTTCTGGTAAGCATCTCAAATAGGTTGGCCTGGCCGTGTTTTCTTGTGTAAGAATCTTACTATTCTTTTATTTTTGTCTTGAGGTCGTTGCTATTGTTAAGATATCGACATAAATATATCAAATGCCCGTAGACAATAAAATAAAATTTCTCAAACACTTGATTAAATAATGTTTGACACAGACTCAATCGAAACGCCGTTAGATAACAAAAAACCCTTCTCATTCAAAACCCTCTCTAGAAAAAAATTCTAATTTATTTTTTTCTCTGCCGGCGACCACAGACCTACAACCACCATGATCGCGGGCCGGGTTGGAGCATCCATCACTTTTTTTAATGTCCTTTTCAATTTTCTTGTTCCGTTTTTTACATTTTATTTTGATAAATTTCTTCTCTCGTATAAGGGTATTTTTCTCTTGAATAAGAGTTTGCTATGATCTTCTATATAGGTCCGAGTAATGGACATCACGCTAGCATCGATGATTCAAGCAATGAAGATATTGTCAAAAGTGCTAGACGAAGGAATTGCAATGGGTGATTTTTATATTTTTATTATTCCTTCATATTCTTCAGCAATTTTGTTTATTCTTCCATAATAAAATTTTGTTCAATTGATATTTTGGAATGAAATTATCCTTTTAAAGAAACGCGTTAGATAACATAAAGATTATTCCAATTGTTAGAAAACAAAATGAGCAGTTCCCGTTAAGTAGAAAAGTACATTAATTAAGAAAACATTATGAAAGTAGCAAATAGTCTCAGATTGAAGAGAAATGTTGCCTTGTCAGAAAAATGAGTAAAACAGAAAAAAAATGTGATTGAATTGAAATTAAATATCAAATGAAAAGAAAAAGGAAAAAGAAATAGGCTATGATTTCAATAGACGTGCAAGTTTGGTAGAGCACAAAGCGACATTCTACCAACTCCCTGGGACTAATCTGTCAATGGCTAAAGATAATCTGATACGTCACTTTGTGTGCCACATTCTTTCTTAAAAATCATATTCGAAAATTGTGGTAACCTAAAACACAAGGGAAGAGATGTACCAAATTATAAATCTGGGTCATTAACTATATTGATTTTAAGTGAGTTTAACAAGAGTCTAAATAAAAAAATCATAGGAGCCGTCTCTCAGAAAAATTCTCCAAAATCAACTGCCACCGTGGTCGCCGGCGGATCGAGTGGAGCACCCATCATCCTCTTTATTCGCTTCTTTAATTTCTTTATTTTAGTTTTATATTTTAGTTTGAGAATTATCTTTAATCGTTGGAGAGTTAAATTATCTCGTATGAGAGTTTAGCCTCTCGTACGAGAGTATATTTCTTTAGATAAGAGTTTGCTACGATATAGTACATAGATCTGAGGAATGGACATCGTGCTTGCATTGGTGATTCACACGATGGAGACACTGTCGAAAGTGCTTGATGAAGCGACTACAATTAGTGATTTTTATCTTTTTTGTCGTTCTTTCATATTCTTCAGCAGTTGCTTATTGTTCCATCGTAAAATAATATATTACCCTATGCTGTTGCTGCATGCGTCTCTAAAGTCATGAAGGACACGTTTACGCACACAATACGATGTAATACGTCATCGTTTTTCATAATAATTTATCATCCACTCGATCTAATGAGCTCAAAGCAGCACGATATCCATGTCGAAGCAGAAATCAGAAAACCCTAAATCGTCGCAGTAATCCAACAGCCACGATGAGTAGTAGTCGCTGTTACTGGCGGCGACACATTGCTCTTGAAAATTATCTTCTTCTTCGTCTTTGAATAGGTAGCTGATCAAAGGATCATTTTCGTAAATGTTGCGCGAACTATCAGATGAACTGTTTTGATCTGACGACGAAAAGTTGCTCTGGGCTGAGGCAACATCGTCGTCGGCTGCCATAGATTGTGATATCGATGAGGATGAGTTATTCATTGGATTTTCATTATTATTATTATTATTATTATTATTATTATTATTATTATTATTATTATTATTATTGATTTTTTGGGGTAAGTTGGTGAGGGGTTGGTGCGTGACAGGGTCGATTCCCATCTTGAGGAGCTTTTTCTTGATGTGTGTGTTCCAATGATTTTTTATCTCGTTGTCTGTTCTTCCTGGTAGTTTTGATGCAATTTTTGACCACCTAATCAAATCAAAGTTAGATATAAATATATTTATTTAACAAATAAAATATGCAAAAGGAAGAGAATAGGCTTCAAATAAAAGCTATTTAGTTGTTGATATGCATATACAGATCATAGATACATACACACAAAAAATTGAAAGTACAAAAAGGCGAATATTATAAATGCATTAGTTCCCATTTGGAAGTTTCTGGATGTAGACAAACATTCATTTATTTCAGTAAAGCAATATTACGATTTACATGAAGTATATGTCAAAGTGAGTCTAATATTAAACAAAATTGTTACTATTGTTATTATTATCTCTTTTTTCCTTTACTATGCTTTATTAGCATATAATATTAATTTAAAATGAAAAAAAAAAATCATAGCAGCAGAAAGTAATGCAATGAATACTTTTAAGTTTTCTTTCAGTTCGACATTTATGAGTGAGCTATTAAAATAAAATAATTATTTTACTATTCCCAAGTAGTTCATCCATTTTCAACATTTATTTCAGGAAAGGAAAAAGAAAAAGAAAAAAAATGCAATAACTTATTTATTACCTGTTACCAAGACGTGCATGTAAGTCGATGACAATCTTCTCCTCATCGTCGTTGAGAAGGCCCCTCTTGAGATCTGGCCGGAGATAATTAGTCCACCGGAGACGGCAGCTCTTTCCGCAGCGGCTCAGCCCCGCCAGCTTCGGCACCGCCCTCCAACAGCATTGACCGTTGGTCAAAATAAAATTGATCAACTTCTTATCTTCCTCGGCGGTCCACGGGCCTTTCTTCACGCCAAGTTTGTCACAACACGGTTGCCTTCCCATTATTATTATTATTATTATTATTATTATTATTATTATTATTATTATTATTATTATTATTATTATTATTATTATTATTATTATATCAAGAAACTAATAGGAACTTGTGAACGAACCACCAATAACTATTTTGTTACAACGTTAAGAATATGTTATGTGATAATATGTTCGAAGACTTTCGTTGTTAGAGATTACAATGTCCCTCCTTCACCCACCTATATATACACACCACTACCAAACCGCATGAAAGTCTCGTCAGATTACTTTCTCTAAAGTTATAATATTGTTGTGTGTAGGTGCGTGCGATTCTTGGGCCCTACCATCACCATTTTCTTTCTATGGTTTTTAAATTTTCTTTTGTGAAAGCTAGTTAATTACTTTCTTCGAAATTATCTATTAAATCTATTATTTTTAATTAATAATAATTGAAGAAGTGGCACATAAAAATGTCTGTCATTGGTGATAAGATTTTTACCTTTGTATATATAGTTATAAATAACAAATATATAAAAAATTAAATTAAAATTGTATCTAGTGTTGTCTTATATTAAAAATAATTCCTAAAATATGGATAATATATTTATATATTATAACAAATGAATGAGTGTGCTTAAAATATTAGTATTATTTATTTGTGCGAGGATCCCATCGTCAATTTGATTTTGTGGCTGCTAGATAGTGAATAGTTTTTATTTTATTTACCTTATATTATTAGTATAATTATTTAAAGTAGAGCTAATTGATTATTCCAAGGATATGTGAAGCACATGATTTATGGTTTCTCATCACGAAGGTCATGAGTTCAATTCTATGTGGATTCGAAGCCTCTAAGTTTTGATGTTCATGTGAGATTGAATGAGATCCATAGACAAGGAGGATTATTTTGCTTAAAGTCGGAATCGTCGCTCATAATGAGAATTATGATTGAACTTAATCAGAAGACAGATTGCGGTTAACGTTGTATAAAAATTCAAACTAACTGAGGAAAAAATAATTTTGTTACTATTCAAGATTCAAGAATTTTATTATGGTTTTATTTCTGTGTTTGAATTTCTTTTTTATTATTTAACTCAAGCATTACATAAGCTTCACAATTAATAATTGTTATATATACTCTTTTATTAAGGGAAAGCCCCTTTTAAAAACCGTCAAGTTTGGTGTATCAATCAACCAATCATATTTTATTTGTCATTAACAACTGAGAAAAATTGCAAAATAATTAGCCACGTTAGAAAAACATATTGTCTGCTTGGAATTTGACTTTCATTTCTTAAATATATAGGAAGAAGAATATTTTTCCTTTAATTGAATATTTACCAATTGCCTGCCCTGGTACTCTTGTCTTCAGAGACCGCTTTTTCCACTTTGGGTAATTAGCTATGGTCAACATCTTGTGCTGCTGCAACCTTGCATTTAATGCACTTCAGTACGTGGTCAATGTGGTCTGCGGCTTCGCTCTTCAGTATTCACCCGTCTTCTGAATACTTGCCACGTCAGCTCAGGTCTTTACCATGCTCCGTTCTTTTACACAATCACCAAAACTTTAAGTATCCAACAGTAATACTATTTTTTTAATATAATCAAGTTACTAAACGAGTTCGAAGCAATCAACTATATTTACGTACTTTAATCATGATTATCAACTTCAATGCTTTACAAGTTATGATGTCTCTCTCTCTCAAACCCCACCACCGAAAAAAAAAGGAACTGAAAAGAAAAAAAAATGACATAATGGTAATTGTTTTATTATGAAATCTGATTTAAAAGTTACGTAACTATGCCGTCATCGCCAACGAGTATACGTGTCACCTGAACATGGAAAAATAATAATAATAATTATGTGCCCATCTTGGAGAGATTTCACTTTATATTGGATCTTTTTTAAATAATCCTTAAGTTAGTTAAAATGAATAATCATGAAACCTTCACACGTTATAATCTTTTCTCAAGCTATTTATTTGAAGACAGAATAATTGCAATCACGTATATAACAGTGTAGTAACTGTTGGTGAGGGTGGTGGGGCCCGCGGTGGTCAGTGGGCCCCGCAGCGGAAATCGGTCCTAGATTTGCTCGGTAGAACGATCGAGAAAAGTGGGACCCACGAGGTAACTTTTTGTGGGACCCGCACAGAAACTAAAATTACCGCAAATAAGATAGACACCAGAATTTTACGTGGAAAACCCTCTGTTAACGAAGAGGGAAAAATCACGGCCGAGTCGGCAAAAATCTTCACTATAGTAAAAATTACAACACTCAATTTTTACTAGATCACGACTTTTACCACTCGTAATTTACCTCACACCTCTCTGTGGATGTGGAACCCTATCAGTTTCTACCCGAATTGATACCCTTACAATTCACTCGGACTACTTCACTCTCAAATGTAAATCTCGAATGAATCTGTGATGATAATAACTGATGAACTGCAGCCTATTTATAGATGTCTTCAGCTCATCTGGATCGTTCAAATCCAACGCCCAGGATCTCGCCGCGTCGCCAATCGATACGAGCCGCTCATTCATTATCTTTAGATTTTTCTTTTTTTTAATATATAAAATAATATTATATTATTATATTAATAATATTATTTTATTTTATCCTTATTTAATGAGGTTGCTGGCTCTGTCTGTGTCGGTAGTAAGGCTGGACTAACAATTCTCCCCTTCCAGCCGCATTCACCATTACGGGGGAGATCTACTACCGCCTCAGTGATAGCCCATCCTGGCGGTTCCGCGCAGAACTCTGTCTTCTCCCTTGGAATAGCCTTCTTGAGAATGTGCGCAACATTCTTGTCCGTGTGGATCTTCTCCTGCTTGAACGCTTTCTCCTCAATGGCCAGTCTGAGCCAGTGATGCGAACGTCGATGTGTTTCGTCCTCGAGTGATACATAGTATTCTTGCTCAAGTCCAACGCACTTTGACTGTCGCAAAATATTATGTATTCCTCCTGTTGAATGCCCACTCCTGAAGGAATCTCTTTAACCAAAGCATCTCTTTCTCGGCTTCGGTGGCTGCAACGTACTCCGCTTCAGTAGTTGATAAAGAAACACATTTCTGTAACCTCGACTGCCATGAGATAGCTCCCCCTGAGAGTGTAATATGTATCCCGATGTTGACTTTCTGCTGTCGAGATCACCGGCCATATCAGCATCTGTATAGCCTGTAAGAAAACATTTACCACTTCCAAATGTTAGACATAATTTGGAAGTTCCTCTCAGGTAACTCAAGATCCACTTCACTACTTCCCAATGCGACTTCCCGGGATTCGATAGAAATCGACTCACAACGCCAACTGCATGAGCGATATCTGGCATCGTACACACCACGGTGTACATCAAACTTCCGACCGCAGATGAATATGGAACGTCTGTCACCTCTTCTCCGTCTTCATATGTTGGTGGACTGGATTTCTTTCGCAACTTGAAGTGCGCGGCAAGTGGCGTGCTAACTGGCTTAGCACTCTTCATATTGAACCTCTCTAGAACTCGTTCAATATAGCGCTCTTGGGATAGCCACAACTTCCCAGCTTTCCTGTCTCGGGTAATATCCATTCCGAGAATCCGCCTTGCTGATCCCAAATCCTTCACGTCAAACGTCTTTGACAAATCTCTCTTCAATATGCTAATCATCTCTGCATCTTGTCCGACAATTAGCATATCATCAACATATAGGAGAAGAACGATAAATTTACCGTTAGAGTATCTCCGGACATATACACAAGGATCCGCATCCGTTCTTTTAAACCCTTAGTGCACCATGAACGAATCGAACTTCTTGTACCATTGTCGTGGAGCTTGTTTCAGACCGTACAAGCTTTTCTTCAGCCAGCAGACTATGTCCTCTTTACCTCTAACCTCAAACCCTTCTGGTTGTTCCATGTATATCTCTTCATCGAGATCACCATGCAAGAATGCGGTCTTCACGTCAAGTTGCTCCAATTCAAGATCTATGGTAGCAGCTAGTCCCAATATGACTCTGATTGAACTCATCTTCACGACCGGTGAGAAAATCTCGTCAAAGTCGATCCCCTTCTTCTGAGTGAAATATTTGACCACCAATCGAGCCTTGTATCTTACCAGCTTGCCATCATCCTTCTTCAATTTGTACACCCATTTGTTCTTGAGTGTCTTCTTTTCTTTCGGAAATCGAACTAACTCGTACGTCTAAGTGTTCTTCAGAGAATCCATCTCCTCTTGCATGGCCTTTATCCAACAATCTTTGTCCCTGCAAGATTGTACTTCCTGGAAGCTCTCTGGCTCCCCCTCGTCAGTAATCAAAATATAATCAGAACTCGGATACCTCGTAGATGGTTGTCGTTCCTTAGTTGACCTTCTTAGCTGAGGTTCAACTATTTCTGAAGGCTCCCCCTGCACAGCCCCTTCAGTATGCTCATCTACCTCTGGCTCATCATCTCCCGTGGCTAGCTCTACCGATTCAGGTTCTGATTGTTGCATTCCTTCCTCCATGGCATCGTCGTGTGGAATGGTGGCTGGTGTATAATCATCAACACCGCCACCCGTGGATTTCGACACATCCACGTTTGAGTCTCCCATGGTCTCGTGCTCATGGAATACTACGCCGCGACTCCGAACAGTCTTCTTCTTCTTTGGATCCCAAAGTCTGTAGCTGAACTCCTCGTTTCCGTACCCAACAAAGATGCAAGGATTCGATTTATCATCGAGCTTCGATCTTTGTTCCTTCGGTACATGCATGAACGCCCTACAGCCGAACAATCTCAAATGCGAATATGAGATGTCTCTATCGATCCATACTTTCTCTGGAATATTGAAATCCAACGCCGATGAAGGTAGTCGGTTAATAATGTAGACAGCAGAGTTGACAACTTCACCCCAAAATGACTTAGATAAGTTAGCCATTTTGAACATCGATCGAACTCTCTCCATAATGGTTCGATTCATCCTCTCTGCGATACCATTTTGCTGAGGAATACCAGGAATTGTCTTCTCATGCCTTATGCCCTGCTTGGTGCAATAATCTCTGAACTCCCGAGAGATATGTTCACCACCATTATCTATGCGTAGACACTTCAGCGGCATTCCCGTATCTCTTTCCACCATCGCGTGGAACTTGTGAAATAATAGAACACCTGGTCCTTCGTCCGCAACAGATATACCCAGGTCTTACGAGTAGCATCATCAATGAAGGTCAGAAAATATTTACTGCCTCCCAGAGATTCGACTCCATGGGTCCGCATACGTCAGAGTGTACCAACTCTAACTTCTTCATTCGCCGGGTCGAATTCTTCGCGAATGAAACTCTATGTTGCTTCCCAAATGGACAATGATCGCAGGGGTTCAGCGCTTTTCCCTTGGCTACCGGTATGAGGGACTTTCCAGTAAAGATACTCAACCCCTTCTCGCCTACGTGCGCCAGCCGTCTATTCTACAAATTTGGAGAAGCATCATCTTCAACTGCGTTCAGTTGGTTAGCACATATCGTCGCGTGCGTCTTGTACAGCGAGCAACATAACTTTCCTCTCGCTACCACCAATAATCCTTTGGTAAGTTTCCAGTTGCTATCACCCATCTCGTTGTAGAATCCTTCGTTGTCCAGCACCTTCACAGAAATCAAGTTGAGACGAAGATCTGGAATATGCCGCACATCCTTCAGCCTTAATGTGCAACCCACGTTCGTCTGGATACAGATATCACCGATTCCCACAATTTGAGAAACACTTTGGTTACCCATCTTGGTAGTACCAAAATTTCCCGCCTTATATGTGGAGAAGTATTCACGCCTTGGAACACAGTGGTAGGAGGCACCAGAGTCCACTACCCACTCGATGTTTGTATCTGCTACATGACAACATTATGCTTCATTCATCAGCGTAACCTCTCCATCATGGTTGAGGCGATCGCAGACGTGTTCTGTCATCGTCTTGTTTCTGTTTTCCGTTGAGAAGCCTGCAATTTCTTTGCAAGTGACCGATTCGTCCACAATGGTAGCACTTCCTCATCTCTCTGGACTTGGATCTAGCTTTTGACTTGTCGTATCCTTTCGGACCTCTACTCTTGCTCCGACCCCTAATCTCCGTGCAAGGGCCTGATTTTCTGTACTGATATTGGTGGCTTCCTTCCGTCGCAGCTCTTCATTGCACAATCTGTTCTTCACCTTATCCATCGTTACTTTACCGCTTGGTGCTGAGTTGGTAAGCGATACCACCAACGTGTCCCAACTCTTAGGTAGAGATCCCAGTAGTAGACATGCTTGTGTCTCATCATCAAGGACTAGACTGGTACTAGTAAGTTGAGTCGGCAGTCATTCAAAGTCATTCAGATGTTCAGCAACTGATCGTCCCTCGTTCAGCTTCATATTCATGAGTTTCCGCATCATGAATACCTTGCTCAGCGCATTCGTCACATCGTACATACCCTCCAGTTTCTTCCAGAGTATCAGGGGGTCCGTCTCGTTTCTTACATGGTTGTAGAGGCTAATGTCCACCCATTGGCGGATCGCACCTAGCGTCTTTCTTTGCAACTTCTTCCATACATCGTCCTTCGTACCTTCGGGCTTCTTGCCTTCACCGTCGATAGGATCATGGAGGTCTTTGCACTAATGGTAATCCTCCATCCTTGATTTCCAAAGGGAGTAATTCGTTACTATCAACTTGATCATTCCTCTGTCGTTCTCCATGGCCGTCAGTCTACCAGCAACTTATTTAGTATCTTTTCTGATGTGGAAGATCAGTCTCAGCTGCAACCACAGAGCATACTCAGAATACCAACTAGGCTCTGATACCACTTGTTGGGAAGGGTGGTGGGCCCCGCGGTGGTCAGTGGGCCCCGCAGCGGAAATCGGTCCCGGATTTGCTTGGTAAAATGGTTGGGAAAAGTGGGACCCACGAGGTAACTTTTTGTGGGACCCGCACAGTAACTACCATGGTAAAAATAAAATTACCGCAAGTAAGAAAGACACCAGAATTTTACGTGGAAAACCCTCTGTTAACGAAGAGGGAAAAACCTCGGTCGAGTTGGCAAAAATCTTCACTATAGTAAAAATTACAACACTCAATTTTTACTACCTCACGACTTTTACCACTCGTAATTTACCTCACACCTCTCTGTGGATGTGGAACCCTATCAGTTTCTACCCGAACTGATACCCTCACAATTCACTCGGACTACTTCACTCTCAAATGTAAATCTCGAATGAATCTGTGATGATAATAACTGAAGAACTGCAGCCTATTTATAGATGTATTCAGCTCATCTGGATCGTTCAAATCCAACGCCCAGGATCTCGCCGCGTCGCCAATCGATACGAGCCGCTCATTCATTATCTTTAGATTTTTCTTTTTTTTAATATATAAATTAATATTATATTATTATATTAATAATATAATTTTATTTTATCCTCATTTAATGAGGTTGCTGGCTCTGTCTGTGTCGGTAGTAAGGCTGGACTAACAGAAACAAAAAAACGTTTTTCCAAGATTATCTCAATCAATCCTTCCAGATTGTCCCACCAAATGTTTATTTATTTTAAGATTGCCCGATTTTCCAGAGAAGTGAACCAATTGCATGTTTTGAAATAAATTATCTATTTGCGTGATTGATCCAATTTAGTGAGTGTGTCCTCTTCAATGAGATAACTTGAAACTATACCAATTCCGTGTATTTTCTTTTTATCAAACACACTTTCACCTGAACATAAATTTAGTAAAATGCTCCTTCTATTGACAATGAATTTTGAAATGGAATTCCACTTGCACTTATATGTTTGTACGAAAGAGATTTAATTTTTTAATCATCATTATGGACTTCTGGATATGGACCAAGAGATTTAATAAGTCTAGGTATGAGTTCAGCTTGCTTTCCGTAAGATAAAATTTCCTCCATTTCAGTACTCTCATGTTTTAATTTATCTCCTTCAAGATATAATGACTTTTTGCTTTCTTATCGTAGCATAACTATAACAGAGTTTTCTACAAACTACTTAATACTCAGATTTTTCTTACTCGGCTAGGATAGAGGAGGTGGTTATCGACAACTATAACAAAGTTCTCAACGAACTACTCCATGATGTGTGATGAATGTTTGGTTGGGTATGAATGAATATTTCAGCTGCTTGGGGCGCTCCTATAGATTTCAAAATGTTATGGGGTCTTTCTGCAAATAGTCACAATTTTTGTGTTCGATTGGGATATATTCTGATTGTGCATCTGGCACAACAAGAGCTCGGCCTCGGACGCGGCTTCGTCTCAGGCTCGTAGGTCACGAGATCGAGGGAATATTTTTATATATTGTTTTTATTAAGTTAATTAGATAATACGTTTTGGAAAATTTTTACATAATACGTAAATATAATATATATATATATATATATATATGCAAAATTATAAGATTAGGTCACTAAGTATACAAGTTTTATTTTCTGGGTCACTATGTTTGATAATTGCAAAAGTAGGTCATTAACTTTGTATGCCAAAACAATTTTTGGTCATGTTTTCAATAGTTCACTAAGTATATATTTTCGATTTTGGGTCACTAAGTATACATGTTTAATTTTTGGGTCACTATGTTTACAAGGTTTCTCGAAATTGAAAATGTATATATTTAGTGACCAAAAATCGAAAAATATATACTTAGTGACCGAAAATTGAAAACATGACCCAAAATTGTTTTGGCATACAAAGTTAGTGATCTAATTTTGCAATTATCGAACATAGTAACCAAAAAAGAAAACTTGTATACATAGTAACCCAATCTTATAATTTTGCATATATATATATATATATATATATATATATTACTAAGGTAAAACTTTGTTCGCTTTGCTAAGTGGGATTCTTGACCTTTCTTTATACATTAATTCATTTATAACTTCATTAATTAAATCTCATTCGCCCGATCAAATTGATAGTTTAAAAGTATCTATTTGAAATGTAGATTTTATTTCTCGAATCAATTTGGAATTTCGTGGAACTACGAGTTTTTCTCAATTACTGAAAAGTGCATATAAAATGGGATACTAATTAGTTTTAAACCCAAAATGACTCAAGGCCCAAGTATCCAACGGAGAAAACAATTATATATAGTTATCATTTATCAATCATGATGACGAGATCTTCACATAGTGCCATCGTCATCAAGGACTGTCTAGATCATGTTTCAGCAAATAATTTGATAAATTGGGAGGAAACAATTGCAGATGAAAATCATGATTGAGGACTGTAGCCTTTGCAAGTGACCACCACCAACCCTCAAAACCTTTTATATCCAATTGATTTATCATCACCTTCTGTCATGTTAAGTAGTAATTATATGGTTAGAAGCACCTGAGTGTTAAGATTAATCAGACGCGTAACTAATGCAAACGACATGGGCATTGTAATGGACAGGGCCTCTTTTGGTAGAGCAGCTAAATCAAGTGCTTTTGGCCCCAATTTTTTAGAGCCCCAAGTTTAATAATACTATTATATATATATATATAATTTATTTAATTTGTTAAAAAGTTATTTATTTTGAGGCCCCCAATTTAGTTATACTAGCATATAATAAAATTGAGTTAGTTAAAAATTGAGGCCCCCAATTTAGTTATACTAGCATATAATAAAATTGAGTTAGTTAAAAATTGAGGCCCTCCATTTAGTATATATAAATAAAATTTGATTAGTTAAAAGGTGTAATATCTTGACGCCCCAAATTCAGTAATACTATTATATTAATAAAATATAATTAGTAAAAAGGATCCAAAAAATAAAAAATCCTAAATTTAACCTAAACCGATAGCTAGACTACGTTGATATAAGATTATGTTGACGATTTTCGTGATTGTTGCTTCGACAGAAAGAAGTTTTTCCAAATTATAAATTATAAAACATTTACTTAAGATCCATAATATCTCAAGAAAGATTAAATGAATTAGCTATTTTATCAATATAAAACGAATTGGCAAAAAAGAATTAATTAAGAAAATTTTATAATAGAATTTGCATCAAAGAAAGTTTGTAGGAAAAATTTCATTGAAAAAACGTTTTAGTGTTTTGTTTTGAAAAATTCCACTAAAACAAAAAAAAATCTTTATTTTTTTCCTTCGCATTCTATAAACTGTTGGTTTGTGGTTTCAAATACGAATAAAGGATGAGAGTTGTACTAGGTCGACATGCAAAAAAAAGCCTCGTTTATATGTTTGCTTTAGGCCCCACATTATGATGAGCCGCACCTGGTAATGGATATGTTGGGAGAGGTTTAACCATTTGAAAAGGGTTGTAATTATTACGTATTCTTTTGTACGTGTATATAACAAATATGTATAGTGGAAGATGATGGTGTTTGGTGAAGAGAAAAGAAAAGTACCTTTCTATAATTAATTAGTTGGTAAGGTATCATAAATAAAAGGGAGAACAATAAAATCAATTCTCGTGTTAACTTCGGAAAAACCAGATAAAATTTACAAAAAAGTGGTTTTCTACTTTTCGGTGCAAGCTCAGCTAAAACTTGAACATCATTTGGATTTAATCATATTACTAAAACCTGTGCAGTGGCTTGTCTTGAATGTTCTTATTCTAACATCGTATAGAAGTACATCTTCTCACACGGTTGCAAAAGCGAAAAACAATTGGAATCATTTCACAACCATATCATGATTAAAATTAGATTTTTTTTTTGGTATTTACACGATATAGATACCAATATGGACGCAGAAAAGTTTTCTTGATATTCAAATAAATTGAAAACAAGGCTGATATAAACCAAAATTTACTTAAAATACATTCCAAAGGAAAACAAATTGAAAACGTGGTTTACATAAAAAAAAACCAAAATACATTTACTTTTCCAAATCAAAACAAATTGAAAAACGTGGTTGATATACGAAAACCCAAAATTAACTTAGAATACTTTCCGAAATTTACTAAAGTCTTCCTCCATTGACAAAGACAAATCCGACACTACTTGCCTGTGCAAGAGATCTCGCCGTTTATCATTATCCTCATCACTCGTGTAAGTTCCATTTTTAATGAATTTATGGAGCCTTGGACTTCCTAAAACCATGTCAATAAACCTAAAATATACATTTAAGTAATCTAAAATAAAAATACCACCAAAATGATAAATATATAAAGCCCACTATGATAAGAAATGTAAATTGAAAATAATTAAGCATGTATCACAACGTTTTTATCATTGAAGAAGCCAAGTGACTTATGAAGATGATCTTGCCAGCAACGTTTTTTTAACGCAGAAAGTCATTATCAGTTACAACGCGGGAAATATATATATATATTTATATATATATATATAATTTCCTTTCGATCATGTGATGTGTGTGATCATAATCTTTCTTCTTCTTCACCCAGCTAAACGTGTAATGCATGTGATTAGGGTTCTTCTCTGATTTAATTTCCATAGAGATCTTTGCGTTCGTTTACTCTGTAAAAATCCTCTCAAGCAATAAAATCGTTTGAGTGTTGGTGTGTGGATGTAGGATTGTTTCAATCCGAACCACGTTAAAACTCGGTGTTCAATTCAGATTTTGTTATGGTATCAGAGCGAATAGCAGGAGACTGTGCATTCAAGTATTCAATTGTGTCTTTGATCATCAAAGATGAGTGATTCAACAGATCAGAATCCAATAGGTTCACCGGCGACGAATTCATCAGGGAACAATAATGAAATGGCGCAGACGAATGATCCTTACTTCTTGAGCAACAATGATACATCGGTGCAACTTCTTGTGCATGAACAGCTCACTGGAGAGAATTATATGACCTGGAGTAGAGCCATTGCTCTTATTGGAAGGAACAAGGAAGGATTCGTAAATTGTGAAATTCCAGCACCACCTCCGACAGATCTTAATAAGGTTAGTTATTGGAGGAGAAATAATAATATAGTCATACATGTATATTAATTCTCTTTCAAAGGAGATTTCGGCTAGTATCTGTATAGCGCTTCTGCCAGAGAAGTGTGGATAGATCTTCAAGAAAGATATGGCCAAACAAACAAATCATGAATCTTTCAACTCACGAAGGAACTCATGAACCTCATGCAAGGACAGAGCAGCATTACAATTTACTTTACTAAGCTAAAAACACTATGGGACGAGTTGTCAAGTTATAGACCTGCTTGTCAGGGTACTTGTGGAGGGATCAATGCCATGAAGACCTATCTTGATGAGGAATATGTTTTAACATTCTTGATGGGATTAAATGATTCATATTCCCATGTGAGGGGACAAATTCTTCTAATGGATCCAGTTCCTACTATCAACAAAGTGTTTTCCTTGATGATTCAAGAAGAAAAACAGAGATCTATGAATCCAGGACATTCTCGAGCTATTGATGATCAAGTCAATAACATGGCAATGTTTACAACAAATAATGATCAGGAATTCTCAAGGAGGAATGTTTATAATTAAAAAAAGGAAACTATGAAAGATGTATGTACACACTGTAAGAAAAAGGGGCACACAATGGAAACATGTTATCAAATTCATGGTTACCCTCCAGGATATAGGCGAAATCCAAGATTCAAGACAGCTATAATGAATCAGGCCACAGTGGAATCCATGTGTAAAACATGACATTAATTTGATCATTTGGTACAAGGATCTTCTTCTCAGACATATGCATTGGTTCAATTACAACTAACTCTGTTTCACCTGCGAAGCCTGAAGGCATTGATCAATCAATCAGAGGGCAATACACAGTTCAATGGTAAGGATTGATGCAACAAAATGAGAAGGGACCATGTACATGTTTTACTTTTAATTTACCAACACTTACAGATTCAAATATCTGGCTTGTGGATTCAGGAGCCACGAGACATGTCTTTGGAAATAAGAATTTATTAATTGATTTACATGATATTGAAGAATCAAAAGTGATCTTATCAGACAACACTATGACTAGAGTTAACAAAGCAGGGAACTTCATATTGAACAGATTCATTGTACTTACAAGCATTCTTTATGTGCCAAAATTTCATTTTAATATGATCTATGTTAGTTACTTAGCTAATTCTTATAAGTTTTGTTTTGAGGCTAATAGTTTCTAGATACAAGACATTTCTCAGCAAATGATTGGCAAGGGTGAACAGGTGGCAGGTTTATACATCATTCGAGCACAATTATCCCCTGTTAAGTGTGTACAACCTGTTTTTCTCAATAAGTTGTCAAATAATGTGTGGCATAGTAGATTGGGGCACCCCTCAGATAAGGTTTTAGATATTCTTAGAAGCATATTAAGACATGATAATTGGGTTATGAATTCCAGCTATAAAATTTGTCCCATTGCAAAACAAAAGAGAAATTCTTTTCCTAATAACAACAATATTGCTTGTTTCATACTTGATCTCATTCATTGTAATGTGTGGGGGCCTTTTCATGTTCCATCTCATCTAGGACATCAGTATTTTGTGACAATTGTTGATGATCATTCACGTTTTACATGGCTTTTCATGATAAAGCATAAATCAAAAGTGAGGGATGTTATTACATGTTTTTTGAATTTGATAGAAACATAGTTCAAATGCAAAATTAAAACCATTAGGACAGATAATGCTTAGAAGTTTAATCTGTCAGATATATTTAGAGATAAAGGAATCATTCACCAATTATCTTGTGTACAAACACCACAACAAAACTCGGTAGTAGAGAGGAAACATCAACAGTTATTAAATGTGGGACGTGCTTTATATTATCAATCTGGAGTTCCTATTGAGTTTTGGTCAGAATGTGTTTTGACAGCTACTTATTTAATCAAAAGAACACCTTCATTACTTCTGAATAATAAGAGCCCTTACGAAATGTTATATCATAAACCAATTGATTATAGTGTGCTCCGAGTATTTGGTTGTCTTTGGTTTTGCTCAACTCTTCAGGCATGTAGAAGAAAATTTGATCCAAGAGCAAGGGAGTGTCTCTTTCTTGCGTATCCCAATGGTGTTAAAGGATAAGGTGTTGGATTTAACAACCAAGGAAGTTTTTGTGTCAAGAGACATTATTTTCAGGAAGGATGAGTTTCCTTTCAAGACAAAAGACACTCATATGAATCTGCAAGATCCTTTCTCTTCTTGTGTGTTGCCACGATCTTATGACATCTCATTAGAAACAGAACAAGGAGCTTTCTTACCAGAACAAACTACATATGTTGATGTGGATCATTTATCACGATCAACTATTCATCAACATCAAACTCTAAATCCTCAGCAGGATCCAGCAGATGAGCATCAAGAAGAAGGAGCAGGGCAGAAGTACAACATCAAGTACACGAATTGTATACAAGATCTGGAAGAGAATCAAGAAAGCGAATATATTCAAAGGATTATCACTGCAACAACATAACGGGAAGACAAGTTATGTACCCAATATCAAACTTCATTACTTATCAGAACTTCTCCAATGGGTATCAAGTGTTCATTAACAATATCTTTCAGGCAAAAGAACCAAAGAATTATTCTCAAGCAGTAAAGTCAGAGGAATGGTTGAGAGATATGAGAGAGGAATTGAGAGCTCTTGAAGAGAATGGGACTTGGTCATTGATGAAGTTACAAGAAGGAAAGAAGTTAATAGGTAGTCGTTGGGTAATGCTAATGGAGAGATAGAGAAGCGCATAAGGCATGATTAGTAGCAAAGGGCTATAATCAGAGAGAAGGTGTAGACTCTATTGATACTTTTGCACCCGTCGCCAAACCCAACACAATCAAGATAGTATTATCCTTGGCAGCAAAACTTGGATGCCATTTGTTTCAGTTGGATGTAAACAATGCTTTTCTCAATGGGGATTTAGCTGAGGAGGTATATATGTATTTGCCCCTAGGTCTTGAGAGTGGTAGTGATGGAACAGGGCAGATTAAAACAATTTGTAAATTACATAAATCGATATATGGTTTAAAACAAGCATCAAGACAGTGGATAGAAAGTTTACATATTCTATAAAAGGTTTTGGTTTTATGCAAACAGAGTCCGATCACACCTTGTTCACTAAAGGAAAGGGAAATCAATTGCTTATTCTATTAATGTATGTTGATGATATAATTTGGCAAGACCATCAAGGGAAATGAAGTGAGACGAGGGGGATAAGCTTCATCGTCGAGAGGGAAACAGCCCGGACACCAGCTAAGGCCCCTAAATGATTGCTCAGTGATAAAGGAGGTAGGGGTGCAGAGATAGCCAGGATCAGACAAAGGACTTCCTTCATTCATGTTTCAAAGTCAGGGATATGGGGGAGCTGAAGTTTTTCCTTGGAATAGAGGTAGCAAGAAATGAAAACGGGATCTATGTGTCACAAAGACAGTATATTTTGCAGCTACTTGAAGATACATGTTATATCAATGCAAAACTTCTTACCACACCAATAAATCCAAGTGAGAAGATAACGGCGGATGATGGAGAATTATTATTGGATCCTTTTCAGTTTAGAAGATTAATGGGAAGATTACTTTATTTGACCTTTACAAGGCCAGATATATCCTTTGTTGTCCATAAACTCAGTCAATATGTGTCAGCACCAAGAACATGACATTTAAGGGCAGTCCATCATTACCTGAAGAACTCATCGGGGCAAGGACTTCTTATGTCCACAAATTCAAATCTAGACCTTAAGGGATTATCAGATGCAGATTGGGGAGCTTGTAGAGATGCTAGGAAATCAGTCACCGGATATTGCACCTTTATTGGAGATACCTTAATAACATGGAAGGCTAAAAAGCAAGCAACCATTTCCAGATCATCTACAGAGGCAGAATACAGGGCTCTAGCATCTATTCTTGCAGAAATTTTATGGATCAAGCATTTGCTCAGTGAATTAGAGTTTGATGTTGGGTAAAAACCTGTCATTTATTGTGATAATCAGTGAGCTTTAAAGCTTGCTTCGAACTCCAAATTCCACGAGAGGTCGAAACACATCGAGATTGATTGTCATTTCTACAACATCATGTTATGATGGGACAGTAAAGTTGCTTCCCGTAAGATCAGAACATCAACTAGCAGACCTTTTCACTAAGCCGCTTACAGGTCCTTTATTACAAAGATTGATACTCAAGATGTCAGTTAAAAACTTATATCTTCCATCTTGCCGGGGATATTGGATTCAAGACAACAAAACCAAGCTAGAAGAACTTGAATCAAGTTAGGAAGCTCAAGTTTAAATGAAGAAATGAGCGGGTCTTGAAAACGTTATGACGTTTTTATCATTGAAGAAGCGAAGTGACTTATGAAGATGATGTTGCCAGCGGCGTTTTTTAACGCAGGAAGCCATTATCAGTTACAGCGCGGGAAATTCATATATATATATATATATATATAATTTCCTTTCGATCATGTGATGTGTGTGATCATAATCTTTCTTCTTCTTCACTCAGCTAAACGTGTAATGCATGTGATTAGGGTTCTTCTCTGATGTAAATTCCAGATAGATCTTTGCGTTCGTTTACTCTGTAAAAATCCTCTCAAGCAATAAAATCATATGAGTGTTGGTGTGTGGATGTAGGATTGTTTCAATCCGAACCACGTTAAAACTCGGTGTTCAATTTAGATTTTGTTAGTATCGAATATTTTTCCTCTTGATGCCTTATTTGATTTATGCTATTTACATTCTTCATGTGTATTGTTTACTATAATCACCAAACTTTTATTTGATATTCAATTTGGGCTTTTAAAGGCTACTGAAGTGGGCTGGGCCAACCCAAAAGTCCACTATAATCTCAAAACCCTAAACCCACTTCCTGCTCGTATCATTAAACTTTCGTTTTTACTTTGTTGGTTTGTACGGAGCATATCACTTTCAAAGGACATAATATTTATAACTTTTCGAGGACAATGCTTAAAAATATCTATGAATAGGGACAAATGAGTGGGAGAAAAATGTTGACTCGTAACGAGATAGACGACTTATGCTCTCCATCTCCGTTGATCGGAGGAACAAAATAAATTTTATAGAGGGTATATTTTAATGTATTTTTATATTATTAAGTGAGATTTGAGGGGAGAAAGAGAGTGAGAGATGTGACCAACATTTTTGGACATAAGCACACGATAATTATTTGGACAAAAGGGACTTCGAGTAAATATCTGCAGGCGTCAATTTGTAAGCGGAATAATACCAACGGCAACAACAATAAAACTAATATAATAATAATACTAACAACAATAATAATATGGTAGTCTTTCTTCCTGTTTCATTCATTCATTATTTCCTGCTTTTAGTTCGATTAATAGGCGTTGGGTGTGGGAAATTTCTTCTTCCTACATAAGATTGACTAGTAATCTGCGTGTGCAACGATGATTAATCCGTCTTCTCTCGTACACTTTTTGTTCGGCTTGTTCGTTAGGTTGATTTTTTCTTATTATTATTTATAATAAAAGTATATAATTGGCTGGCCAAATTATATATGACAGCAGTTTTTTTTTTTTTCTAGACAAGCGGTTACTCATTCATGAAAATGGGGTTTAATATTTTTATTTTTTTCTCAATTATTAATTATAGAAAAAATTTTACATCAATCAAAGAGTATAGATAGTTGGGATACGAAGAGTAGTAGCATACGAAGACATACATACATATACTCATTTTTCCAAGTAAAAACATTTTTCTTAACATGAATTATAAAAGAAAATAGTTGACCGAGCCTCAAAATCCCATTGATTGAGATTCATTACCACTGAGAAGCAGAGAGAACACCAATGGATCACTCTTGATAAAAAATACTAAAACTACGGCCCTGAAAATTTGTACAAAATCCCTAAATCGAGAGTTTTGATAACGACAAGAAACTTAAAACGTACAGAAATAGGCTTAGCCCCACCGCCTCCGTCTGAACCCGCCGCCACTGACGGCGGCGATCCTCGTCTTCACGTCTTCAACCTCCGACATAGGGCAGGGTATCTGAATCCCACCGGGATGATCGAAGCCGTACACCTCCTCCGCCTCCTTCAACAACTCGGCGAACAGAGGGTGGTTGAAGTACACCACGGGCACAAGAACCCGACACGCGTCGTCCTCCGATTCGCCAACGTACACCGCCAGGTGACCCTTGGGCAGCTTATTCCCATCCACCTGCGCCGCCTCTCCCTTCTTCTTCTCCAGCTGGGCGTAGCCACGCGATTTTACCCTTCTGCCCCTCCCCAGCAGAGAACGGACCCACCTCCGAAGCTTCGACGAGGGACCGGCACACGGCGGCTTCACCCGTCGGTACGAGGCGGAGCTCCGCCTCGTGCGAAGGAGCCGCCATCTGAAGACCCTCCCGAGCCTGAATCTGAACCCCCTTTCTCTCTTTACGAATTCCATCATATGGCCCACTAGAAACGAGATTTATGAATATATGGTCTTTACTCTTTAGGAAAAGTTTGATCCGTACGGAGTCTTCTGCTTGGTTTTCTGTGCCAAAGAAGATGGTGATTTAATGTATTAAATTATTTTATTTTTGGTGGAGAGAGAGAAAGATATATATATATAATATTTGTTATGTAATGGCTAATATCATGAAAGTCATGGGGGACGTTTATATAGGAAACGAAGAGTGTACGTTTTCGTACAAACGAATGGTCACAGAGCGTGTGGCGATTGGCGAATTCTTTTCTTTGAGACTTGTAAATTGAGGGCTCTTGACTTAGTAAGTTTTGCATTTAAATTTCAGAGATTTTATTTATTGATTTATTTATTTTGGAAACTTTATATTTTACGTTTTGTTCTTCTGCTTATCCATTATTTAAATCCGGATTTGGAAATTAAGTTTAAGTGGGAGGATGAATAACATGGTATAGTTATTAGTGAATAATGTACAGTAAACATTTGCTATATGATATTACATTTAAATAAAATTAAGCCGTATTTATCTTACGTAACTCCGTTCAATTAAATATGATTTTGAAGCTTAATTAATGTTAATAAATGGAGGAAGGAACCAGGAAGCTGCCTAGGTGATAGGTCAAATCGGAAAGCTGAGAACTTTTAAACCCAAGGCAGTGACACCCAAATTGTATTTATTTGTATTAATTATGAAAGTAAAAAGTCTTCCGTGAAAATTCAAAAGATTTTTCATGCATTTTTTTTAATTTCATATGACAGTGGTTTATATTGCAATAACTGTTGGGGTATTATATTAAAATTAATATTAGTAATTGCAAACCGTTACTGTATCACCTAGGCAAAATTTGTGCGGTCACAAGTCAAAACCGACTTAGGACTTGTTCAAAATTTACCGGAAGAATTGACGTTTCCAATTGACTCCCATATTGACTATTCTGTTAAATTGTATTAAAATAAAAAATTATATATCTTCTATCTAATCAAATGAAGTGCTTCATTCTTTGCTATAAATATAATTGTTTCACTTGCAAGACGCCACATATCCAAGTGAATCCTTGGGAGAAACTATGTTTTGTCGATGATCAAAGAAACATGAAATCATTAAATTAATTCTTCGATGGGCAATAATTAGCAATTTGTCTTACCATCGGCATACATCATCTCAATGTCCTGAATTAAAATAATGATAGTTATTATACGGACGGATCCCTCCGTACACTTCGAATGAGGCTGCTTCCTAGTTTAATGTTGAATGTTTTAGATTTTATTTGGTGACGCACGAGCGTGGATTTGAATATAGCTCGTAGACATTCATATAAATAGTTTATAAAAAAAATCGATACACCACTTACTACTCTTCATTATATAACTAATAAATATTTATGAAAACACAAGAACCTCGTTTGTGTAGAAATGTAAGGAAACACGATCGGCAAAAAAGCTCTTGGTGGTTCTGACATTTTCTTCCCGCTATATTAGGATCTAACGTAAGATCTAATATCATGAAAATAAATTACTAAATAATAAAAAAAGATCGGATTTAGCAGATTTTATACTATTATTACACTGCAAGGTAGATTGATTGGACACGCGTGAGCAAATTAATTGACACAACTTCGAGGAGACGAAGTGTTTCCTAGAAACTGAACTGGGACAAGACACCGGAACAAGTTTTCTGCTGCTTATTCTCATATTCAGATACTCTAATCTGTGAATATTATTGGCTATTTCAGTTAAGCATTGGGACTTAGACGCAATTTGGGTACCCATCACTTTCTATTCCAAGGGCCTTGTAGAATTGAGAAATCGTTCAACAAAACTAAAAAGTAGTGTGAGATTCAATTATAGAATTATTATGAAATAATAATAATAATGTGTGGATGTTTTTAGATTGTTGATAAGATAAGATATGTTTTGATTGGTTTTGATAAGATTTGAGATAAGATAAGATGTAAATGTTAGGTGAAATAGTAGAAGTTTTTCTACTATAAATAGACCGATGTATTTATATTGAATGATATCGAAAACATTATTATCTCTCTACAATCCCGTTTTATATTTCTGTTCTTGTCCAAATATAATAGTTTTATAACACGTTATCAGCACGAGCGCTCTCCGGCAACGATCAACCTCTGGACAAGATCTTATACAACTATAATCGAGGAATTTCTCTGATGGAAACGAACACGTGCAATGGAGAATTATGTCTTGCAGACTGTGCAACGACTCATACGATTCTGAAGAATAAGAAATATTTCGATCATCTTGAAATGAAAGAAACAAGTGTTATTACAATATCGGGTAGCACAAATATAATTGAAGGCTCCGGAAGAGCCAATATTTTACTACCCAGAGGAACAAGGCTGATAATTGAAAACGCATTATATTCTCCTAAGTCTCAAAGAAATTTATTGAGCTTTAAAGCTATTCGACATAATGGATATCATGTTGAGACTGCAGAAAAGGCAGATGTTGAATATTTGCACATTACAAAGGGGGTTTCTAATGATAAAAGAATTATGGAAACATTACCTTCCTTTGACTCTGGGTTGTATTACACATATCTTAGAACGATCGAGTCGTATGCTACCGTAAACCAGAAGTTTACTAATGACTGTACATTTAATGTTTGGCATGACCGGTTGGGCCATCCCGGTGCAATTATGATGCGGAAAATAATTGAGCATTCACGTGGGCATTTAATGAAGAACCAGAGGATTCTTCAAAGTAATGAATTATCATGTGTCGCATGCTCTAAAGGGAAGTTAATTATTCGGCCATCACCAGCGAAAATAAAGAATGAATCCATAACATTTTTGGAGCGTATACATGGTGATATTTGCGGACCGATACATCCATCATGTGGACCATTTAGGTCTTTCATGATATTAATTGATGCATCGACTAGATGGTCTCATGTATGTTTGTTATCAACACGCAACATGGCGTTTGCGAGATTGCTTGCACAAATGATCCGACTAAGAGCACATTTTCCAGATTATCCAATAAAGAAAATACGCCTTGATAATGCTGCTGAATTTACTTCCAAGGCATTTAATGATTATAGTATGTCTATCGGAATTGATGTTGAGCATCCCGTGCCACATGTTCATACGCAAAACGGTCTTGCAGAATCGTTGATTAAACGCTTGCAATTAATTGCAAGACCATTATTGATGAAGTCGAATCTTCCCTCGTCTTGCTGGGGACATGCTATATTGCATGCAGCAACAATAATCCGCATCAGGCCAACAAGTTATAATGATGTCTCCCCATTACAAATGGTTCATGGTCAGGAACCAGATATTTCCCATCTAAGAATTTTTGGATGTGCAGTATATGTTCCAGTTGCTCCACCACAACGAACAAAGATGGGACCTCAAAGGAGGTTGGGAATATATGTCGGATATGAATCTCCATCAATAATAAAGTATTTGGAACCTCTAACTGGAGATTTATTTACGGCCAGATTTGCCGACTGTCATTTTGATGAATTGAATTTTCCGACATTAGGGGGAGAAAAGAAACAGCTGGAGAGAAATGTTAGTTGGAATGAATTATCGCTAAATCATTATGATCCTCGAACTAAAGAATGTGAACTAGAAGTTCAAAAGATAATTCATTTACAGAGTTTAGCTAATCAACTGCCAGAAAGTTTTACTGACCTTAAAAGAGTGACAAAGTCACATACACCAGCTGTTAATGCTCCTGCAAAAATAAATGTTCCTACAGAACATATTATCGAGCCTAAGCCACAGCTAAAGCGTGGTAGGCCCTCGGGTTCCAAAAATAAAAATCCTCGGAAAAGAAAAGGAGCAAATAATAATAAGAATGGTCCAACCGAGGATTTATCGACTAGAGAAGAGTCGATGGGCAATGAGAATGAAACTCATGTACCTGAACGTTCAGAAAATAATGATAATGAAGAGATCTCGATAAACTATGCCCAAAATGGAATTAGATGGAACCGAGACGAAGTCAACGTTGACGATAAATTCTCATTTAACGTAGCGCTACATGAAATGAATGAGATTAATGAGAATGAGGATCATGAACCAAAGTCTGTACAAGAATGCAGACAAAGAAATGATTGGCCAAAATGGAAAGATGCAATCGAGGCCGAATTGAAATCACTTGAGAAACGAAAAGTTTTCGGACCTGTAGTCCGTATACCAGATAATGTAAAGCCGGTTGGATATAAATGGGTTTTCATTAGAAAGAGGAATGAAAACGACGAAATTGTAAGATACAAAGCACGGCTTGTTGCGCAAGGTTTTTCGCAACGACCATGTATTGATTATGAGGAGACGTATTCTCCTGTGGTGGATGCAACTACTTTTCGTTATATAGTGAGTCTGGCAGTAAGAGAATGTCTCGATATGCGTCTTATGGATGTTGTCACTGCTTATCTATATGGAACACTTGACAGTGATATATATATGAAGCTTCCCGAGGGATTTCAGTTGCCTGAAAATTCAGGGCCCAGAAACGAGTACTCAGTTAAGTTGGATAAATCGCTTTATGGATTAAGCAATCTGGGCGAATGTGGTATAATCGCCTGAGTGAATTTTTAGTAAAAGAAGGGTATCGGAATGATCAAACTTGTCCCTGCATATTTCTGAGAAGATGTAAAAATGAGTTTGTCATTATAGCAGTCTATGTTGATGATATCAATATAATTGGAACTCCTGAAGAGTTGACCAAAGCTGTTGATTGTTTGAAAAGGGAGTTTGAAATGAAAGATCTCGGAAAAACAAAATTTTGTCTTGGACTTCAAATTGAATATTTGAAAAGTGGAATATTTGTACATCAAGAGACTTATACGAAAAAGGTATTGAAGAGATTTTACATGGATGAATCTCATCCACTAGATACTCCAATGATTGTTAGATCTTTAGACGTAAATAAAGATCCCTTCAGACCACGCGGAAATGATGAAGAGCTACTTGGTCCTGAAGTACCATATCTTAGTGCTATTGGAGCACTAATGTATCTTACGAGTCATACTCGACCTGATATAGCGTTCGTTGTAAATTTATTGGCAAGATATAGTTCTTCGCCGACTCGTAGACACTGGAATGGAGTTAAACGGATTTTTCGATACCTTAAAGGAACATCTGATATGGGATTGTTCTATTCTAATGAGTCGAACGCAAATTTAGTTGGGTATGCAGATGCTGGCTATTTGTCTGACCCACATAATGCTCGATCGCAAACAGGTTATTTATTCACATATGGTGGAACCGCTATTTCATGGCGGTCAGTGAAACAAACTTTAACAGCTACTTCATCTAACCATGCGGAGATTCTCGCTATTCATGAAGCTAGCCGAGAATGTGTTTGGTTGCGATCGATAATTGAGCATATCCAACAGACTTGTGGATTGCTTTATGAGAAATTACTTCCAACGATCTTATATGAAGATAATGCGGCATGTATTGCCCAATTAAAGGAAGGATATATTAAAGGGGATAGAACAAACCATATTTCACCGAAATTTTTCTTCACCCATGATTTGGAGAAAAATGGTGATATTGATGTTCAACAAGTGCGATCAAGTGAAAATCTTGCAGATTTATTTACGAAAGCACTTCCCCCAATTATTTTCAGGAAATTGGTATATTCAGTTGGAGTTCGAAGACTCCGAGATTTATAATGATGTTATCATCAGGGGGAGAAAATACGCATTGCACTCTTTTTTCCTTCACTGTGGTTTTTTCCATGTGGTTTTTCCAATAAAGTTTTTAATGAGGCAACAAATGAAAGCGTGTCAAAAGGAATTGTGCACTCTTTTTCCTTCACTAGGTTTTTGTCCCACTGGGTTTTTCCTAGTAAAGTTTTAACGAGGCAAATTCTTTGAAAAACATCCAAGGGGGAGTATTATGAAATAATAATAATAATGTGTGGATGTTTTTAGATTGTTGATAAGATAAGATATGTTTTGATTGGTTTTGATAAGATTTGAGATAAGATAAGATGTAAATGTTAGGTGAAATAGTAGAAGTTTTTCTACTATAAATAGACCGATGTATTTGTATTGAATGATATCGAAAACATTATTATCTCTCTACAATCCCGTTTTATATTTCTGTTCTTGTCCAAATATAATAGTTTTATAACAAGAATATTGATTTGCTGAAAATCAGTATTGTGAATATTAATTAAGTTGGCCCAATAGATATTCAATGAAATATTTTTTTGATGAAATATTTAATAATGTAATGTACACGTATAAAGAATGATAAGTTTGTCCAATATTGAAAAACTACATCAAGATTTCATTCATACTTTGTATATATATATATATATATATATATATATATAGCTAACTGTTGGAGAACAAGGCAATCAAGTCAATAATTCGTACTTATCATATTCGAGCAGAGCTACAAATGGCAAGGATCAAGGCAAACATATCAAGAATATAATCGGTTAAATTAGGAGGCATATCATGTCCCATATTATCTCTAACGCATAGTTTTGAGCTCTATATATTAGCCTATGTATTTTAGAAAAAGAATCAAGAAATACGATACAAGTTCTATCTTTTTCATCATGGTAGCAGAGCCATAGATCCAAAATGCTCAAGAAACATACGCCTACTATGGTCGAGAAAAACAAAACTCATGTCATCACTCATCACCCGCTCACCGCACCACTCATCCACACAGAACCCTCAACAATATTCACAACACCAGACCATACACAACAACGCACATAGGCGTCTGTTTTTAAAAAACAACCAAATCAAGCAATTACCTCAAAGCCCACTCTCTCAGAAAGTCCACACATGAATAGAAAAACAAGCCAAACTCATGTCACTCCGATGGGTGCGGTACACCGGTTGCGTACCACGCTGTCCGGATCGCCCAACAACGATACGGGTTGGATCTTTTTGATCGAAGGCAAAAACTACAATAACTGTAAGAAAGAGGACCACGAACGAAGTGGGTGTTGGTTCCTATACTCTCACCTACGACCGAATCGGGCGGAAAATAGCAATGGAAGAGCAACGACGGGCAAGCGCGAGGTCTGGGCCGATGGATCAGAGATGGAATGCCGAAGAGATTCTTGATTGTGGACAAAGAGAAAACAAGGGTTGTTAATGGGCCAAGTAATAAAATAAAAATTGGGCCACACAAGCAGTAATCGGGCTTGAGAGAGTATGACGGCCCAACAACCACCTTGGACTTGATACAAATCAATTTAATACATTGATGGGCCAATTTGCGGACTTTTTGACCAGATCAGGTCAGCATATGTATGCCGATCCTGACCGAAAATTACACTGTTGTTAATACCGTTTATAATGATGATTGGATAATTGAGTCGGGAGCCATTGATCATATGACTAACAACAAAAATTATATTTTAAACCTAAAACCTTGTTATCCGCAAAAGAAAGTCACGGTAATTAATGGAAATAAAATTCCAATCCATGGAATAGGATTTTTGAGAAATCTAAAAGAAACTAACAAACGTTTCATAATTCTCAAACTTACCTACAAATATCTTATATGTTGATAAATTAGTAAAAGACTTAAACTGTACTATTATTTTCTCAAATAATAAAGTAATATTTGAAGACAGAATATCTCTTAAAACGATTGGTGACGTACACCAAGAACATGGACTATATATAGTCAGAATATCTAATAAAGTACTCCAAATTTCTACTAATGACAACCATCTTTTACACAAAAGATTCGGGCATCCATCAGATAGAGTTCTATGTAAACTTTTTCTTTTAAAAGTTTTGATTCAAATAATTGCGAAACTTGTAAGCTTGCTAAGCAAACCAGGTTACCTTTTTCCGTATCTTTGAATAAAATTGAAGGAGTATTTGATTTAATTCATTTTGATATTTGGGTCCTGCTCCTATAGAATCGTATAATTATTTTAAATCTTTCGTTACTTTTATCGATGATTTTAGTAAAACAACATGGTTATACTTACTTAAACAAAAATCTGATGTTTTTAATTGCTTTCAAGAATTCCTTAATATAGTCGAAAATCAATACAACACGAGAAATAAAATTTTTTGATCTGATAATGGTACTGAATACATTAACAAAAATTTCTCAGAACGTTTTTTGAAAAAGGGAATTTTACGTCAGACCACATGTATCAACACACCAGAACAAAATGGTGTGTCTGAAAGAAAAAATCGGCGCTTGGTTGAAATGACAAGAGCACTACTCTTTCAAAATAACGTTCCAAAAATCTTCTGGTCTGACGCATTACTGACTGCTACTTATTTGATTAATAGACTACCAACACCATCATTAAATAATAAAAGCCCTCTATCTATTCTAATAAACAAAGAAATAAACTCAAACCATCTTTGCATATTCGGATACAAATGCTTTGTCAAAATTTCAAGAAAGGACAAATTAGACCAAACTCAATCAAAACAATATTTTTGGGATATACCCGCACAAAAAAAGGTTATAAATGCTATGATCCTTTCAATAAAAAACTTTACATATCTCGAGATGTTATTTTTTTGGAAAAATAACATTATTTTTCGAAATAGTTGGGCAATTTGAGTTACCCAATAATATACCACTACCAGAATCAACATCATTGAGTCGAGAAAAAAGTCACACATAATTAAAGAACCACTCCAACAATCAAATGAAAATGAAGCATCTGAGGCAACAAAATTTGCTTCAGGGGGAGATGAACCACAAATAATTCGAAGATCTACAAGACAAACTAGACCACCTTCAAACCTAAAGGATTTTATAACAAATCAACTATCATACCCCATCAAGATTATATCTCTTATAACAAAATATCACCACCTTACATATCTGAGTAAAATATCAGAAGAACGAGAACCTTTAAACTTTCAAGAAACAAAAAATCAACCTACATGGCGACAAGCTATGGCAGAAGAATTACTAGCTTTACTAAAAAATCACACATGGGACATTGTCCACATACCAAACGATAAAAAACCCTTTGGATGTAAATGGGTCTACAAAATAAAATATAACACGATGGATATGTCGAACGATACAAAGCTAGACTGGTGGCTTAAGGTTTTACACAAACCTACGGTGTCGATTATCAAGAAACATTTGCACCAGTAACAAAAATGAACACAGTTCGAATCATCCTATCAATAGCTGTAAACTCCATTGGAGCCTAACTCACATGGATGTAAAAAATGCATTCCTACAAGGTGATCTAGAGGAAGAAATATACATGAAATTACCGCCATGTCATAAACTCGAAACTAACCCAAGCTAGCATGCAAACTAAACAAATCAATTTACGGACTCAAACAATCACCAAGAGCATGGTACGCAAAATTAAATAAAGCACTATCAAAATACAAGTTCCACAAAAGTATGGCAGATTCATCATTATTTATTAAAAGAGAAAACATAAACATAACTATAATTCTAGTATATGTAGACGATATTATAATTGAAACAACAACATGGAGATTGAAGATGTAAAAAACTACCTAAAATAACAATTTGATATTAAAGATTTAGGACTACTCAAATATTTTTTGGGGATTGAAATAGCCAACTCTAAAAGGGACTATTTCATTCCCAAAGAAAATATACATTAGACATTCTCAATGAATTGGCAAACTTGCGTCGAAACCATCCAAGACACTAATGGAAAGTAACAAAAAACTTAATCACGAAGATGGACAACCACAGAAAAACCTCGAACAATTTCAACGTCTGGTTGGAAAACTTATATATCTCAATGCCACCCGTCCTGACATTTCATATGATGTTAGTGTTGTCAGTTAATTCATACAGGCTCTCGGGTCGACTCACTTCTAGGCAATCGACCGATTCTAAGATATTTGAAGGGAACACCGAGCCGTGGGATATGGATGAAGAAGAATTCTTCGTTGGAGATATCGGGATATGCTGACGCAGACTGGGCAGACAGCTTTGATCGCAGATCGACGACGGCTACTGTATGTTTGTAAGCGGTAATCTCGTCATTTGGAATAGCAAAAAACAGAGTGTAGTAGCTAGATCAAGTGCAGAAGCAGCGTATCGAGCCATGACAACACATCGAAGTTGATTGTCACTTCATCAGACAAAAGGTTCAAGAAGTTATAATAGAGACTCAGTTTGTCAGAAGCGAAAGAAATTTGGCAGACATATTCACTAAGGCACTCGATTCCCCTAACTTCGAGAATATCTCTACCAAGTTGGGTCTCATTAATTTATTCGAGCCCAACTTGAGGGGGAGTGTTGGAGAACAATGCAATCAAGTCAATAATCCGTACTTACCATATTCGGGCAGAGCCACAAAAGGCAAGGATCAAACTAATCATATCAAGAATATAACGGCTAAATTAGGAAGAATATCATGTACTCGATTATCTCTAACGGCTAGTTTTGAGCTCTATATATTAGCTATGTATTTTAGAAAAAGAATCAAGAAATACAATACAAGTTCTATCTTTTTCATCACTAATCGTTGTGGTTATTAATTCGTCAAGTGGTCCCAAGGTGAGGTGGACTCGAGGGCGAGTCCGCACCTATGAGCCTGAGAGCCCGGGTCATGTGCGTGCACCTGCGGCCGAGCTCAGGCCCGTGACGTGCCATGTGCACAATGAGCGCTTTGAGGGCGCATTTCGTACGCACGCATCGTCCCGAGGAGTATTGAGGAGCTCCGGAGGTGATGTATCCGTGAGGTAGCGTGTGACGTGGTATTGACGATGGTGGTGGAGGGTGGCAGTGGAGTCAAGCTGATGTGGCGGGTATGATGGCGTGCCGGAAACACGTAGGCAAGTGAGGGTGATGTAACACTGACTAGATAGTGATTGGGCAACTGGGCAGTTGGATTGAATGGGTGTGACGGATTACGATGAGCGCGATCTCATCAGTTAGCGTTCGAACCGATTCGACCAAGGTAAATGCCTGATGGTTTGATCCGAATGGGTCAAGAGTCTTATAGGAAATCAGTCCAAAAGTTGTGACCATCCGCTGAATAAGCCCCGCTCACCGAGTCAACTTTCGAGAGTTTATTCACAAACCTGTCCTTGTAAATCTTTCGAAACTATAAATATGTCGCTCAAAAGTTTTGGAAAAACATTCATTCAAACACACAATAGTATTATGAGAATCATCTCCCCAAAGTTCCCAGCCCGAGTATCAAGTATTTCGTTGCGATTTTGTTTCCTTGTGCTATGATAGCAAAATCTTAAATTCTTTATATCTCGACACAAATGCCGACCGCAATAATTGGGGTAATATTGTCTTACGGCAAACGAGTATAAGTAGTGAGATTTTTTCCCTAGTTTCGGCTTGTAGTAAAGCAACCAATAAACACCGATATTGTCATAAGCAACAAATATATATTATAAACTAACCCCATTCAACTACGGACCTAAAGTCGGGTTTGGAGGGTCAAAACTAGAGGTGAAAGTTTGGGCCGCACGGCCCGCGGACCGCCAGAGAAAACACGGGCCGGGTCAGGTCTAATTTTTACGGGCCGAAAAATCTAGGTCATCGGGCTCGATTTTTTTTAATTTATAAATTTATTTATTTTTAAATATTTTAATTATTTCATTATAAATTATAATTCTCGCCTAATATTATATAAAATATTATAAATACATAATGTTGAAAACACAATTTTCGGTAGAGTAAAAAGATATGTTTCCTATAAAAATTAAATTTTATAAAATATTATACATAAAAAAATAAAAGAATATAAAGACAAAAATCGGGTCTAATTGGCCCGCGCCCCACCGGGTTTTCTGGCCCACGGGCTGCTGGCCCTCTGGGCCGGGCAAACGGCCCGATGACATTTTAGGGTTCAAAAAATACGGCCCAATCCCGGGTTTCTTCAAGCGGGCCGAACCAGGCTATGGGCTCAAGCCCAAACCGTGAGCTCTAGTCAAAAACTCATAGCGAGTTATTCACTTGTCTAAATTTCAAACGGATTCCAATTAGAACGCAAGAGAATTGAATAAATGAATGTCACTCGTTCATTGGAAAACAATTCTCTTTCATTTTTCAGCTCATATATGTACTTTTGTAACCAACCAATGCTCGTCCATGTGATATTTTCTCTCAATCTCCACACACACATAAACAAATAAATTAGAAAGCGAACTTAATTGGCATCACAAAGGCCCGTGGCCGAATCGCAGAAGCCATCGCGGTCAAGTAATTTCTTCGGAGGAGCGCTCAGAAGAGGCGAAGACGGGGAACCGTAAACATTCCTCCGAGTGTTTCCGCAGCCGAGGCTTTTCCTCGTGCTCACCCCCGTTATCGAATTTGTCCCGCTAGCGTACTTGCACAGAGCCTTACGAAACAGATTATGCCCGCAAAAGAAATTAAAAAAAATAATATTTTAACGCCAATCCTTCAATGGAACGGAGGCACAGAAAGGGAGATAGAGGGTGCACCTGTTTCTGAAGAAGGTCTATGACCGCATCGCTGAAATCAGCACCGTCGATTATAGCTCCCCCGAGATCGCTACGTGTTAGGACCGATCGAACTAGGATCGCATTCGTAAAATTAGCTTCGTTCAGAACCTGTAATGAAATATCCACTTGTGCTGGATAATCAAATATACAAATTTTAAATATGATACACCGTCCAACTTTTAGGTGAAGTGGTCATTCAACGTGGTATCTGAACCAGGCGTAGAGGTCATTGGTACAAATCATCACGGTCACCCAATAAATGAAAATTCTACGTTTAAGGCTAGATAAAATAAAAATCAGCCTAAATGTGGGGCGGCGTGATGTAAGTAAAATATATAAAATTTAAATATGATACACTGCCTTCAAGCTTAAGCTTTAAGGTGAAGTGATCATTCAACATGTTACCCGAGTCAGTCCTATAGGTCATTGGTACGAAGCATCACGATCACCCATTAAATGAAAATTCCACGTCTAAGGCTATATAAGGAATGAATCAGCCTAAACGTGAGGCGGCTTGATGGGAATAAAATATATAAAATTTAAGATATGATACATCATTCCCTTCCAGCTTAAGCTTTTAGGTGAAGTGAACATTCAACAGTTTGTATAACATAATACGCAATATTCTCATGGAGCAGTCAATGTAAACCGGATAAACATGCTACTACCAAAGCTACATTACATCATGCATGACTAATCGGCGAGAATAACTAAGCTGTAAGTACCATTCGATCCATGAGCGTGTCGCTCAAATCGGCACCTGGAATATATCGAAGAACCCCGAGTTGTCAGACAAGTTTCTCAATGAAGTACGAGGATGTAATGAGGTATATACATTCACATATACCGGTGAAGTTTGCTTTATAGGCAACTGCTTTCTCAAGATATGCACCGTTGAAGGTCGAGCCTGTGAAATCTGCTTCCCTCATATCAGCAGCCGTGAAATTGGCTCTCCTGTGATCAGCGATTTTTACATCAACATTTTTTCTTCCCAAGCTTAACACTATTACATCCACAGGATGGAAAAGAAAAAGAAGAATGACCTGAAATTCTCGTTCGTATGAACAGTTTTCCTGCGAATTTCAGCGTGGCATTTTAACAAACAGAATGCATGCAATATCACAACTGCTGAAATCGTTTGTGATCCAAAGTTATAACTAACTTGAGATCCGCAGAACCAAACTGAGCAGCCGATCCAATCCCAAACTCGCCCCTCATTTCGGCTTCAAACTTGTTGAGGTCCGCCAAAGCAGACATGTCGGCGCCGAAGGTTACCACAGCGGTTGCTAGAGCAGCTGACACGAGTTTTCGCCACGTCTTAGGTTCTGTTAAAAGGAAAGAAAGCAGATGAACTCAGAACATTACATGATTGTTAACTAACCATGGTTAATGACCTTTGGTAAGATTCACCCTGCTGCTTTGATTCTCCATCTGGCAGGAGATGCTTGATGGCTTTGCGGGGCTGTTATGAAAGGAGCACGGAGATTTGTCTGCGGCGAAGGAGGGAGATAATCCATTGATAGGCTTTAAGGGCAAAATGGAGATTGAAGAGATGCCCATTTTTTGTTTTCTTTTCTTCCTGAAGATGGATTGTGGTTTTGGATTGAAAATAGATGTTGGAGGATAGCGAGTGATCAATGAACTGAGGAAATAATTTTTCGATATTTATTTATTTTATTTATTTTTCATAGTTATATTCACAGCCACAAGTATTTCAAAAGCTGATAGTTTCGTGGAATAAAACACGAGAAAAGTGTATCATGTCATGAGACTTGGCTTGTGTATTGCCACTCATTGTGCTGCTGGAATTTCAGTCTGTAGAGCTATAGATGTTGGCCGATATTAAAAAGCATAATTACTAATTAATTTGTTGGAAATCAGGAATTAAATCAATTCTGTTATAAAATATTTCTTTTATATAAATCTTTTATGATATAATACACTGTATATTGATTATATCAACACAAACGTAGAACGAGAACAGGACAAAAATAATCTTATTTCTTTTCCTCGTTAAAAACCTTACTAAAAAAAATCCGATGGGATAAAAACTTAGTGATGGAAAAAAGAGTGAAACGCATATTGTCTCCGCCTTGTATGTGGAAAATATACTGTCATACATGCCTCTACTTGTTGCCTCATTAAAAATCATACTAGGAAAACCACGTGGGAAAAATCACAGTGAAGGGAAAAAGAGTGCAACGTGTATTTTCTCCCCCTTATGATGACATCATTATAAATATGGTGTTTCGAACTCCAATTGGATATACAAATTTTCTCAAAATTATAGGGGGAGTGCTTTCGTAAATAAATCTGCAAGATTTTTACTTGACCGCACTTGTGGTACATCAATATCACCATTTTTCTCCAAATCATGACTGAAGAGAAATTTCGGTGAAATATGCTTTGTTCTATCCCCTGTAATATATCCTTCCTTTAATTGAGCAATACTTGTCGCATTATCTTCATATAAGATCGTTGGAAGTAAATTCTCAGAAAGCAACCCACAAGTCTATTGGATATGCTCAATTATCGATCGCAACCAAACACATTCTCCACTAGCTTCATGAATAGCGAGGATTTCTGCATGGTTAAATGAAGTGGCTGTAAGTTTGTTTCACTGACCACCATGAAATAGCGGTTCCACCATATGTAAATAAATGTTTGCGATCGCATATTATGTGGGTCAGACAAATATCCAGCATCTGCATACCCAGTTAAATTTACTTTCTACTTATTAGAATAGATCAATCCCATATCGGTTGTTCCTTTAAGGTATCGACAAATTCGTTTAACTCCATTCCAATGTCTACGAGTCGGCGAAGAACTATATCTTGCCAATAAGTTTACAGCGAACGCTATATCAGGTCGCGTTTGACTCGTAAGATACATTAGTGCTCCAATAGTACTAAGATATGGTACTTCAGGATCAAGTAGCTCTTCATCATTTTCGCGTTGTATGAAGGGATCTTTATCACGTCTAAAGATCTAACAATCATTGGAGTATCCAGTGGATGAGATTCATCCATGTAAAATATTTTCAATGCCTTTTTCATACAAGTCTCTTGATGTACAAATATTCCACTTTTCAAATATTCAATTTTGCAGTCCAAGACAAATTTTTGTTTTTCCGAGATCTTTCATTTCAAACTCCTGTTTAAAACAATCAACAGCTTTGATCAACTCTTCAGGAGTTCCAATTATATTGATATCATCAAAATAGACTGCTATAATGACAAACTCATTTTTACATCTTTTCAGAAATATGCAGAGACTAGTTTGATCATTCCGATACCATTCTTTCACTAAAAATTCGCTTAGGTGATTATGCCACATTCGTCTATATTGCTTTAATCCATATAAACTTAACCGAGTACTCGTTTCGGGGCCCTGAATTTTTAGACAACAGAAAAACCCTCGGGAAGCTTTATATATATATCACTGTCAAGTGTTCCATATAAATAAGCAGTGACAATATCCATAAGACGCATATCGGGATCTTCTTGTACTGCCAGACTTTCTACGTAACGAAAAGTAGTTGCATCCACCACAAGAGAATATTTCTCCTCATAATGAATACATGGTGGTCGCGAAAAACCTTGCGCAACAAGCCGTGCTTTGTATCTTACAATTTTGCCGTTTTCATTCCTCTTTATAATGAAAACTCATTTATATCCAACCGGCTTTACATTTTCTGGTATACGTACTACAAGTCCGAAAACTTTTAATTTATCAAGTGATTTCAATTCTGCCTCGATTGCATCTTTCCATTTTGGCCAATCATTTCTTTGTCTACATTCTTGTACATACTTTGGTTCATGATGCTCATTCTCATTAATTTCATTCATTTCATGTAGCGCTACGTTAAATAAGAATCTATCGTCAACGTTGACTTCGTCTCGTTTCCATCTAATTCCATTTCAGGCATAGTTTATCAAGATCTCTTAATTAACATTATTTTCTGAACGTTCAGTTACCTGAGTTTCATTCTCATTATCTTTTATGCCCATCGACTCTTCTCTAGTCGATAAATCCTCGGTTGGACCATTCTTATTATTATTTGCTCCTTTTCTTTTCCGAGGATTTTTATCTTTGGAATCTGAGGGCCTACCACGCTTTAGCTGTGGTTAGGCTCGATATTGTGTTCTGCAGGAACATCCATTTTTGCTGGAGCATTAACAACTGGTATATGCGACTTTGTTACTCTTTTAAGGTCAGTAAAACTTTCTGGCAGTTGATTAGCTAAACTCTGTAAATGAATTATCTTTTGAACTTCTAGTTCACATTCTTTAGTTCGAGGATCGTAATGATTTAACGATAATTCATTCCAATTAACATCCCTCTAACTGTTTCTTTTCTCCCCCTAATGTCGGAAAATTCAATTCATCAAAATGACAGTCGGCAAATCTAGCCGTAAATAAATCTCCAGTTAGAGGTTTCAAATACATTATTATCGATGCATATTCATATCCGCCATATATTCCCAACCTCCTTTGAGGTCCCATTTATCCTTTGAGGTCATATCCGACATATATTGCACATCAAAAAATTCTTAGATAGGAAATATCGGGTTCCTGACAATGAACCATTTGTAATGGGGAGACATCATTATAACTTGTTGGCCTGATGCGAATTAGTGTTGCTGCATGCAATATAGCGTGTCCCCAGCAAGACGAGGAAATATCTGACTTCATCAATAATGGTCTTCCAATTAATTGCAAGCGTTTAATCAACGATTCTGCAAGACCGTTTTGCGTATGAACATGTAACACGAGATGCTCAACATCAACTCCGATAGACATACAATAATCATTAAATGCTTGGAAGTAAACTCAACAGCATTATCAAGCCGTATTTTCTTTATCGGATAATCTGGAAAATGTGCTCTTAATGGATCAATTGTGCAAGCAATCTTGCAAACGCCACATTGCGTGTTGATAACAAACATACATGAGACCATCTAGTCGATGCATCAATTAATATCATGAAATACCTAAATGGTTCACATGATGGATGTATCGATCCACAAATATCACCAATGGATTCATTCTTTATTTTCGCTGGTGATGGCTAAATAATTAACTTCCCTTTAGAGCAAGAGATACATGATAATTCATTACTTAGAAGAATCCTATGGTTCTTCATTAAATGCCCACGTGAATTCTCAATTATTTCCGCATCATAATTGCACTGGGATGGTCCAACCGGTCATGCCAAACAATAAATGTACTGTCATCAGTAAACTTCTGGTTTACGGTAGCATACGATTCAATCGATATAAGATATGTGTAATACAACCCAGAGTCAAAGGAAGGTAATGTTTCTATAATTCTTTTATCATTAGAAACTCTCTTTATGTGCAAATATTCAACATCTCCTTATTCTGCAGTCTCAACATGATATCCGTTATATCGAATAACTTTAAAGCTCAATAAATATCTTTGAGACTCAAGAGAGTATAAGGAATTTTCAATAGTCAGTCGTTATCCTCTATGTGATAGATTATTAGCTCTTCTGGAGCATTCAATTTGTGCTATGAGTAATAAGAAATAAACTTTAATATTAATAATAGCTTTAAATTCACATTACCATTGGGCGTATGATGAATTAATTAAATTCATATTTAGTTTGAATTAATAAGTAGCTTGATTCGATGGAGAAAACTTAATGTGGTTTCATACCTATTCAAATGGAAATATTCCGTTCGGTAGATTAACCATAAGAGCCATATTACGATTATCCGCCATGCTAATCATAATATGATGCACAACGAATAATGTTTTCATGTAATAAGCATCACAATTAATACCATGCCAAATAATTCGGCATATTAAATTATAAACGGAAATATGCTTCTGTAATACAATAACTAAGCACGTAAATGGCTATATTTTATATGCACCAAGTAACCGAGAAGTGTGACCTACGTTATTATTTTATTATTATGATTATTATTTAATGTAACAATCGATACTAACATAATGTGATAAGGTAACACAGTCATGTGTTTAGCATGAATTGGTGGTTGACACTTATTAACATTTCTAGAAAGAATGAATTCTCTAATATTTGAGAGAATGGCAAAACTAAGCAACTTTTAAAAATTGACTTGCAAAAGTAATTAACGTTTTAAAACTATTGCAAAACTACGCAACTTCTTAAATTTTCATTATTATTATTTTCATTTACACCACAAAACTCTTTAATATTGTCATTTTCCAATATTTTTTTTAACTGTCCTGAGCTATCTTTATTTCAAATAAATCAAATATTAACTATGATTTAAACCCCATTTGTTTTTATTTTTTTACTAAGCACAACAACATTAATTAATTACATATTCCTTGTTTATCAGAGGTTAACATAATGAGATATTTAGATTAAAGAATGTAGAAAAAAATATAGAAAAAATAAAAAACCACTATAAAGAATGTAGAAAAAAATAATATGAGTGCTCCCATTTTCTATAATTAAAAGGACATTAGAATTTAAGATTAAAGAATGTAGAAAAAAAATATAAAACCATCATAAAAAATTCCAGGTGAATTTTTTATAGTGGTTTTATATATTTTTTTTCTATATTTTTTTACATTATTTGATCTAAAATATCTCATTACGTTAACCTCTGATAAATAATGAATATGTGATTAATTAATGTTATTGTGCTTAGTAAAAAATTTAAAAATAAATGGGGTTAAACCATAGTTATAAGTAATATTTGGTTTATTTGAAATAAAGATAGTGGAAAATGACAATATTAAAGAGTTTTGTGGTGTAAATGAAAACAATAATAATTAAAATTTAAGAAGTTGTTTAGTTTTGCAATAGTTAAAAAAATTTTAAAAATTGCTTAGTTTTTCCATTCTCTCATATTTATTGCATCTTTTCAGTTATCATAACATATCACATGCATTTAATAATAATATTTTTTAATATGTTTTAATTTACCTAGCATGTCATAACCATCTAGGCCACTTTATGTGTTACTATCATATATATGTATTATATATGAGAACCATCGAATAATGCGAAGCTACTCACAATAATAGTATTCAATATCAAATGAAGTCATAATAATGCATACGATAGTTGTTGATTAAAACAATAAGTTTACCAAATAACAAAAAATAGTTTAATTATTTATGCTAATGGATATATCCCTCTTTTTTTTTCATAAGCAATCAAAGAACATGCAAGATATTCAATTAGAGATGCAATCAGGTAAACGTAGCATCAAACAAGAAATTTCTATGTATGATCATAAACGTAGCCTCGTCCATGACTATCTTACCCTTATCATCATATGCATATTAATTAAGTTACCTTCAAACTATTTAATTATTCATGAAAATTCCATCATCAATACCTTAAATAGCTGCTAGATGAATAATTCACATATACGTCCCAAGTTTCTTGTCTCTTGTCATTTCCATAAAGAAATTACTTATAAAATAATATGTTTTGTAAATCACGAATTAAAAATATACATATGGGAAATAAAATATTCTTTTGTTCACCATTAAGTGAATCATTTAATACATCTCCATCTAATAATAATGATGAAGACGCGTGGGGTAATGATTGTTTGAAATACAATCATTCTTCGCTGAGATGAAGCATCATTTGGATGAAGCTTAAATAAGGTAATAAAGTTTAAACGTCTTGATAAAGCTTTAGTAAAGCATAACTGCTTCGCATGTGGGAATCGCACATCTACTTGCCAAACCATCGTTCTCTTCTGTATGTCAGGCTTTTTTTTTTTTATTATAGAGAATAATACAACTTACCGACATATGGCTTCAACCAACAAGGCTCCACGAAAGCTCACTCCAACTGTGTTTATCGCAGACATCGTCAGTAGCCTTCGGAATTTGATCTTGCTTCGTTGGTATCAACGACGGAGAGCGCTCGTGCTGATAACCTGAAATAAAATATTTCTTTATATAAATCTTTTATGATATAATATACTATATATTGATTATATCATAGTATATAGAAGACAAAACGTAGAAGGAGATCAGGACAAAAATAATCTTATTTCTTTTCCGGGTGTATATGTACAACGAGTTTAACGCATGCCTATAAATAGACAGAACTATCAACTGCTACCAACTACTTGATATCAACGATCAACAACCGTATTGAAGAGTGAATGGACATCCATATTTTGTCTATAGTTTCATAATAAATTCTGAATGATTTCAGTGAAGGAACAAAACGCTAACCGGACTAAATGATCATATAGTCTTATCGGACTAAGTGAGTTAACATGTTTGGTATGAATGCCGACTGACTGTAGCGGAGCCACCTTTGAGCCAGTGGGATCATTGGACCCAACTTAATTTTTTTTCTTTATTATCTGTTAATACAAATTTGCAAATCGCACCCTGAATTTTGTAAAACTAGTTAAATGATCCAGTAAAATTTTTCTTAAGCTTTGAACCCCTAGAAAAATGTTATTAATTATATTTTGACCCACTCCACATAGATTCTGGCTCCGCCACTGCCGACTGAGTAGGGGGTATAATGAAATCCGTAAAACTCTTATGTATGTTACTGACGCATTTGAGGCAATTCTGAATAGGACATTACACATGCGAATGGGATGGGTTAAATTTTCAGGCTTTGAGCAAGCACAACATGAGTATCATGTAATTCAGGACACATATACCTTAGATCATGTAACCGAGAATAGTACGTGAGAATTTTTTCACCAACAATATGCCAAACATAAATGCAATCATGGAGCGGGTGTTATTAAAGCGAAACCACAACTAGAAAAATGTGGGTAATATTATATATATTATAAAAATTATTGTCAACTAGGGCTGCAAACAAATCGAATATCATGATATTCTATTATCAAATTTCGATTTCGAATACTAAAAAACGGTTTGAATTCGATTTGATTATGACAATCGAATATTCGAATATTCTGATTCAAATTTATATTTTATTTTTATAGTTTTTATTTAATAAAAATAAAAATGATATTATATTTAAAATATATATTGACTTATAGTATCTTATATTTAAATATTTGTTGAATCATAATATGTTGTATTAAATATGTATTTATCGAATTACAATATATTACATTCAAATATATATTGAGTAATAATATTTTATATTTAAATTTTTACGAATCGAATTAAATATTCGAATTGAATATTGCGAGATTTGTATTCGTATTCTAAAATTATTCGAATCGGGAAAAATATTCTTATTTGGATTCGATGTTCTAATATTTCGAAGTCGAATCTCAATTTTCGAATCGAATAAAATAAAATCCGATTTGCAACCCTTGTTTGGACTATATGGGCCATTGGACTCATAGTTGACTTGATTCCCATAAGGTTCGAACTAATCGGTTTTATAGAATCGAGAAGTCATCGTTCAATGGAAGTAAAAAAATGTGAAAGATTTAAATCTAAGACTTCGAGGATAATCTATTAATTTAATTTGCTCAAAACTGACACCAATTTAATGAGAAATTCAGTTATAAAGTTGACTGTAAGGATTGGAGATTGGTATCTCACATCGAAAAAACATTCGAGTTTCACTTGTTTAGAAAAACTTGCCTTGCCTTGTGTGGATTCTTATAAACGCTTGCCTTATGTAGTTTTAATTGATTAATGAACCCAAGTTGCACCTACGAGCCTCTGCCACGTGCGCAATGTGCCTTTGAAGGCACACTTCGCCCAAAGCATTGATGAATACTTAGTTTTGTTGATTGAGCAAGAAGTGGAACCGTCGTTACCGAAACCACTACGGAGGATTGGATGCCAGCTGGAGCAAGCCAGTACCGGATCTGCAACAGCATCTGTCAAGGAGGGACAAGGTGCAGAAAGCGGACTGGAACGCATTGAATACAAGGCTGCGCTGAGTACTGGAGGAAAGCAGAAGACATTCCCAAAGGGCAAAAGCGGTACTCAGACGCAGAGTCAACACTGAGAGCCACAGTACCAAAAAGAGGCAAAGAAGTAAATGCAGCGAGAGCGGGCTCAGGCGTTCAAATTGCGACGGCTACTTCAGCAGCGCGAAGTATAAAAGGCCGAAGAACCTCAAGACATAAATACAATTGTTTTTGCACTTGTAATCATCTTGTACAAAAGAAAAGGATTTAAGTCTACATTCTTGAGTGTTCATATTCAAGTGTGATTTCGTAAACAACGGACTGTAAAAAGCTGTTGTAGTTAGAAGGTGTAGGTTGTACGTAAAGTAAACCATACTTCTAATGGTGCATTCCTGATGGAAGAAGGGGAAATGAAAGAGTTCATTAATACTCTGAACTTCCATAAACAACTTCGGTGTCAAACACAAACACGAACACTATCCTATTCGGTACTCAGTAGTGATCACTTCCGCGTCACTAAGTGAATCAAGTGTAAGAACACAAAATACACATAGTACCGAAACCCTTCGGTATTAAGAGTCAAACACTTAGAAAAATCTGAGTAGTGTTCATTCACCCCCCTCTAAACACTACCTAGTACCGACCCGATCCTAACAAACATCGTTGCAAGGAACTTTGAGGAGCCTAATTAATGCTCTGACGTGGCGCTGGATGAGACGTATCACCAAGATGGCCACGTCAGGACAATGACTTGGCGGCTCGACTGGAATGCATGGTTTTGAAAACGGGACCGGACCACCCGGTCCGACCGGAAAAACCGTGAACCGGTCGGAAATTCGGTTTGGTTCCGATCCGGTTCATCTTTAATTAAAAAAAAAAAAATAATACAAAAATAAGTAAGTAAAAGGTAAAATATGTTGTGGTAGTATAGTGGTTAGCATTTTAAAGTTACATTTCCAAGGTTGTTTGTTTAAATCCATAATTTTGCATATTTTTTAGATCTTATTTTAAATTAATTTTTGATACCGAATTAATTTTTATCTCCCAATACATTTTATTTTTTTAACCCTCAATTTATAAATTTTAATTCTTGACACCCCATTTTACAATTACTTTTTAACCCCGAACACATATTATATGATTAATTTGTTCATAAATATAATTTTATTATATATATAGCACATGTTTTACGCCGATTTTATCCCGTTTTATACCGATTAAACCACTAAACCTTAAACCACTAAAATTTTCGGTCCGGTTTAAAAGATCGGTTTTAAAACCATGTTGGCATGACGTGTTAGTGATATGTAAGCAAGTGAATAAGTAGGCACAACATCGAGTGGGCGTTGACTGGGCACGCGAGATGGCAGGATCCGATAGGGTTGAGGGAACGCACCGGATCGCGAAAGGTTGCTTGACTGTTGGACTGAGAATTGGTCTGACATAGTAAACGCCCGCCCGGCATTTCTAACCTAAGCGGTGGGTTTACATCACAAAACCATCGGTTATGATTTCGAAATCAGTTATGAACCGTCCCCCAAACGGTTCTGATCATATTTTTGAAACCGGTGCTCAGAGTTTCATTTACACTTAAAACCTCCGGTTCACAGCTGAACCTTTTTTTTCTGTTTTACAAACCTGCGGTTTAAACGGCAGGTTTGAACCATTTTTATTTTTTTGCTTTTAAAAAAAAAAATACAAAACGTAAAAAAAATATTGGTAAAACAAATAGCCGGTTTAAGTTTCAAACAGGCAGTTCTTGACCGAACATAACCGTAACCAAATCGTTAAAATCACGGTCAACGATACTCGTTCGGTTCCAATTTTTGGGGACCGTTAACGTCTATTCATTCTCAATCTTCGCTTTCTTCTCTCTAAGAGACTCTCCATTGAGTATTTTATTATGTGTAAAATACGAAAATAGAGTACAGATTTTCTCCAACGCGGTATTCTATTTTAACATTATTATAGAGTTTGCAGACAATACTCTATATTTAGAGTAACTTTATTTTTCAACTTTAAAAGTTACAATTTAATTTAATTTTATTATATTTATATAAATTTATTTAGTTATGTTTAAAATATTTTATATCATTAAAATAACAAAATTAAATTCTATAAACGTATTTTAATATTCTATATGTTTCGTTTTTATTTTATGAAATAAAAATAAATATTTTATTTGTACATAGAAAATATAAGTATATTTACTTTTAATTAACATGTCAATTATATATTACTATGTTTTTTATATATAAATTATAATTTAATTTTTGAAAATAAATAAAAATAATTTTTCAGGCATAATTTAAATTTAATTTATATAATATTTTCGTATTTTTAAAAAATTATAATAACAATTAGTAAGAATATGAAATATTATTTTTAGTATAGAAAATAGAGTTAATGGACTCGATTAAAAAATTAATGTGGAAAATAAAGTTAGTGAGTTGAAGTAAAAACAATGTAACAATTGTATTTTTGTGTTATGTGTTGGAAATGGCCTAAATCTAGTTTGATAACCTAGTACGTTCATCTTTGGATTGAATAACGGTATACAACACTTTTTCTGCTAAGGTGATAACCTAGTACATTCATCCTTACACAATTAATCTTACCATGGGTTTTATTGTAACTCTATTCAAATTATAAAATTAGTGTGATTTTTAACCTTTTTATAGTTAATATTGTTCTTCCTTAGTAAATGTAGTGATCACTGTTCAAAAACTGTACTCGTTATATATAAAAAAAAAAAACTTAAATCATTGTGTCAATGCGTAGACTGAAATGGGCTTTATCTATCTATCACCCTTACCCAAATTTAACGTGCTTCAAACGAGAAGGGAGAAAAATACTGTATTAGCACACTTAAAGCATATTAAAATTTTCCTCCATGTATTTGCCCAAAGGTTTCAGTATAATCTGCGTTGACCCGTTATGTTAGCCTCCATTGCCCAGTCCCAACTTATAATCTGCTACTTTATTTCGTCCCCATCTCCTTTCTCGGAAAAAGGGTTATTATTCAAAGTAAAAAAAATGTCTTGGTTCTTGATAGTTATTTACTTAAAAAGTGGATAGGAACATATTCTGGATCCAAACAGCGGGAAGTACTTTTTAATAATTTCTACTAACTTCAAGCCCCAATGAAATTACTTTTCCATAAAAAATATCCCGTTGGATAATTTATCAAATCTCCATTACTAATCCTTTGTGTATCTTGATCTTCCTAACCATCCACTAAACTTTGTGAATCTCCCATTAGGGTAGTACATCTATTAGTCAAAATCATAGATAGTTGATCTTTTTTTCCCGCTTCAAGACATGATGATTAATCAACCAATCTTGGGGTAAACAGTTCCGTTCCGATTGGTTATGTTGCCTACATGTCATAACATTTTCTTGCATTGATGGTATTTGTAGGGGGTCCCGTCACAAATGGATGTAAACACACTAAGTTATAGACTGATGTTGGACGTGATGTTGGGCTAACACTCACACTCACTTAGAAACACACAGCGGAAATGATAATTATCTAGTGACGAAATGAAACGACCACAAGAAGTGATTCTATGCAGCAAGTCAAATAACTTGATGCGTGCCTCAAGGCGCAAAACTCCACTATAAAGATGGATTACAAACTATCAAAAAGGATAGTCAAAACTAAGCCTAGCAAAACCTACGAACCAAACGATTCTGCAAACTACAAAGTCTTTCGACCTTTGAAAAACTAGGCTAAAAAGAAAAACTCTCATAAGAGATGATACTCGCTCGAACTCTCTCTTAAAATCTCTTTCTCGCTCGTTGTCTATTCAATGGTGAAGTGAAGTCCCCTTTTTATAGTCTTCGACTTCGTGACTTCTTCACCACAGACTTGGTCACATCCACTACGTCCACTAAGATAGTTGTGACCGTTGAGAGTTGATTTGAATCAGCTCCAAATGACTTGGTCTTGACTTGAGCTCCAATCTTCCTATTTTTAGCATGCTTCACTCCTATTTTTGCTCCAGCTTATCCATACTCTTTCCACACGGTTTGATCCATTCCAGCACTTATCCATATCCTGTACAACACTAGAAAAATGCCACGTCTTCACTAAAATAAGTTTTGGGCATGAAAGATAAAATTGAGATAGGGAACATTCTCGGCCAACAAATGTTGACTAGAATGTTACCCCAACATTGCCAATGTTGAAAGCTCAACATTAACAATCTCCCCCTTTTTATCTTTCTTCCCAAAACCAAAGCAGAAGTTAGTCGTAATGAAACTCCCTCTGAAGGCCACATCTACTCAACCACAAAACATTAACAAAATGGTTAGAGTAAACACACAGCCAGAATAGAATGAAAACTATTCAAAGTACTACTTAGATAGTACACGCCATTAAGGGTCTGAAAGTGAAACATCTGCAAAACAAAAAGAAATGGTCCATAGACATAACAGAAACATACGCTAGACAGCAGGCAAGCATGCAAAACCAAAATGCAATAAAGGCACACAACCGCATGCAAAGAATATTCAGACCCCTGCCTAAATATTCAGACTCTCGATCGAGTCCTCTGCCTCTTCCTCACAATCTCCCCCTGTCTGTACTGCTTCAGCTCCTTGACCATCCCCACCTTGCTGCTCGGTCTGAACCCCACCGTGTCCACTCGTCCCAGCCTCTTCTTGCTCTTCAACTTCTGCCTCTTCTCCCCCTTTTTGGGAAGAACGCAAATCCTTCAGAATTGATAGCTGAGACGTCAGAAAGGTGATGGTGTCCTTGAGACACTTAATTTGTTGATCTAAGCTGGACTGAGGAGCAGATGTTGAGGCAACATGTTGCTCAACATCTTCAGTAGGAGCTCGCCACAGCAGATCCACAACTTTGTTTGGCCCTGCCAAGTGCATATGGGAGACAGCGTACGGCACTTTGATAGTCACCACCTGGTCTCTGCGTGATGGCTTGAATCCTCCACGAACTAACATCCCATAGATCAAGGAAGGGAAATGCAGGATTCCAGGTGACTTTTTTTCGGCCTCTTTGGCAAGCTGGTCCCAGCACTAATTCACCCAGATTTAAAGGCAGATTCTTCCCAAGGGCGTACAGAATATGCGCCATATTCTCAGCCACACGGGTCTCATTTGCCGTTGGCCACCAATTAAAGATGCCAATTTTAAAGAGCACAGAATAGAGCGAGGTTAAAAAGCTCACTGAAAAATTTCCATCCCACTCCCTCACTCTACCCCCGGTCAGAAAACGCACCACCTCATTATTATCAAAAGTCTCATTCATGTCAACATTTGGAGTGCCCAAAAACTCATTAATAGCCCCCGCCGAAAACTCATATAACCTCTCCCTCAAGAAAAGTTTCCCATACTTCCTAGAACTAGGATCATTTAAGCTAGGGGAAAGGTTAGAAAGACCTCACGGACCACTGTATCACAGTAGGTCCTAAACAAAGTTACGATCTTGTCAAATTGTCTGGACTCCAAGAACTGCATAACTCCATATCGGCGAAAGCTCACCACATCTGCAGTCCTCTCAACCCGCAACACCCTTTGGCTGAAGTGCGGCCACAGCTCCTCATTAAATGAGGCGTAGAACCTCCCCCTTGGCAACGGAGTCTCCCAGTCTGACTCGGATGTTAGGTCAACTTCCTCCTCAACATCGTCACTGTGACTGGGAATAGACGACAGAGCATGACTGCTGGCTGCTGGCTGTGAGGACTCAGCTGGTCGAGGTCTCTTGGAAGGTCTGTCCTCTGAACTCATTGGCCTCTTTCCCGCTTTCTTCAGCAATTTGTTCCTCCACGCGGCCAAGGTTTCAGCTACACCAAAGTCATCACTGCCTTCGCTATCAGAGGCAGGGGAGTTGGACTCAGTAGATGGTGTGTCTCCCTCTGGACCCACTGCCTCATCATTCAGCCGGTCAGAGGTGGTAGTGTCAATAACCTCGTCTGTTAAAGCCTTTGACGGAGATGATGATGGGGCTGGGTTTGACTCTGGAACATGTGAGGTGGCAGCAGCACTTGTCTCCCCCTGAACTGGGGCTTCAGCGGCAATCTGAGTGGGCTCGTCCTCCGAGGTTTTCGTTGCAGTCTCTGATGAGGAACTCGAGAGGTTAATGGGCTTATCTGCAGTCGTTTTGGCCCCTTCGTAGCCTGGGACTGCCGCATTCTGTTGCTTCGACGTTGCTTTGGAACATGGGCGCTAACTTCAATAGCCGGTTGGGATCGAGACTTCTTGGAGGTGCTCTTCTTTTTCTTTGGCTTCTTGGGGGTTTTCTCTGTGGATTTGAGGGTTGGAGTTGGGTTTGTAGGTGGAACTTCCGGCTCGATCCTGTCAGAAACAGGGGTTTCTCCCATTCTCGTAGGGTTTTCCACTGGGTTCATCGTGTTTATCGATCCGCCCACCACTCTGGTCTGGACCGATCGTTGTCTTTCAGGGGTCTGATACAGAGAGCTGAGAGGAACATCATCCAAGTCTTCGATCTGAGCCGGAATCGCCCGTAGAGGTTGGATGTCGTACACAGTATCACCGAATGTTGGGTCAACATTCTGGGTTTCTACATGATTAGGTGAGTTCGACATTTCGAGAGATAAAATCAAAGAAATTTGGATGAAGATCAGAGTGTAGAAATAACGATTATGCACTGAGAAGCAGAGAAAATTTCTAGAGAGATGAAATCGACTTAGGAACTAGGGTTTATGTGAAGTGAAACTTGATCAAACACTCTTTAAAACACTTGAATTTCAACGATTACAAGCAAACATGTCCACTCAGTAATTCTCGCATATAGTGGAGTAAGTGGTTCATAAAAATAACCGTTGGGAGCTTAAAGTAATTTAGGCACATTGGAAGATAAAGTCGAAGTAAATTCAAAAATTGCCTAAATAAACATGGAGCTAAATATAGTAAATTGAAGAAGTGGTCAAGAGCGAATTTAGGAGCACGTCAGATCATGATTCTACCAAAAACTACCAAGTCAAAAATCAAAGTAGAATCGAGCGATACTAACCATTTGAGCGAATCCAAATTCAAGTAAAAACGTAGCTAACCGTGCGTACCAAGCTCGAGGAGCTTGCTTCAACCCATACAGCGCTTTATGCAACTTAAAGACATGGTTAGGATAATGAGGGTCTTCAAACCCCTTAGGCTGTTCGACATAGATTTCCTTATCAATGTACCCATTTAAAAAAGCACCCTTAACATCCATTTGATGTAAAGTGATGTTAAGCCAACATGCTATAGCTAACAAAAGCTGAATCGATCTAACCTAGCAACAGGAGCAAACGTCTCATCAAAGTCTATGCCTTCTACTTGCGTATAACCCTGAGCTACTAAACGTGCTTTGTTTCTAACAACTCTACCAAGTTCATCAGATTTGTTCTTAAAGATCCACTTGGTGCCTATGACATTTATGTCTTTCGGCCGAGGAACCAAGGTCCACACTTGGTTTTTCTCGAATTGCAAGAGTTCCTCTTGTATCGCGTTTATCCAGAAACTGTCCTTGAGAGCTTCAAGGACATTCTTAGGTTCTATCTCAGAGACAAAGCAATTGAAACGTACCTCAGCGTATATCGTGTTCATGCATACGTTTCTTACCATAGACTTATAATCTTTGCGCGGTTTGTCTCTGGTCTTCCTCCCTTCGTTCACGTCTCCAATGATGAGATCAGTGGGATGATCTTTCTGAATCTTCGCTGGGGGATCCCTTCGTTCTTCACTTGGTCCTTCATCATTGTTCTGTTCAGGTGCTGATGTTGAGTCAGATGTTGGCTCAACATTTTCCTCAGCTTCAGCCTCTGTTTCCACAACTGGTGGGACAATATCTGAAACATCAACTTGAGAAGTATTTCTGCTTGGGTCAGTAGCATCATCAAACACGATATTGATAGACTCCTGAACAGACTTCAAACGCAAGTTATACACACGATATGCGCGGCTATTAGACGAGTATCCAAGAAAAATACATTTGTCACTTTTCGAATCAAACTTGGTCAAGTACTCACGATCAATTAACATGTAACAATAGCACCCAAAAACATGAAAGTACTTCACAGTAGGCTTTTTCCATTCAACAACTCATAAGACGTTTTCTTAGTACCATGCCTAAAGAACACACGATTCGATATGTGACAAGCTGTATGCAAAGCTTCAGCCCAAAAACGCTTAGAAATATTCCTAGATTGCAACATCACACGAGCCATTTCTTGAAGCGTCTATTCTTCCTTTCGGCCACCCCATTTTGTTGGGGCGTCTTAGGAGATGAATACTCATGCACAATACCTTTCTTATCACAAAATTCATCAAAGTATTGATTCTCAAATTCTCTACCATGATCAGACCTAATGCGAAAGATAGATGCACTGAAATTGTTCTTAATCATGGCACAAAAATTCTTAAAGAAATCAAACGATTCAGATTTTTCCCTAAGAAAGAATATCCATGCATATCTAGAATAATCATCTACGAGCACATAAGCATATTTCCTACCACCTATGCTATCTACTTCCATCGGACCCATCAAATCCATATGAATTAACTGAAAACAGTGAGCAGTTTTAAAATGTTGGGAAGCTTGTTGATCAACATTATGGCTAACATGCATTTGCTTACCCTTCAAGCATGACTCACAAACAACCTTACCAAACTCCTTAAGCTTAGGGATGCCTCTAATTGCATAATGTTTGATAAGTTGCTCCAAGGTCCGGTAGTTGACATGGCCCAGCTTGTAGTGCCATAGGATTACATCATCTTCGGCCTTAGAAAGTTGGCACACGTCCTTAACACTGGATTTTTCGCCGACTAGGTAGCAGTTGTCTCTCGATCTTTTTCCTGCCATCACTCGCACAGAATTGCTGTTAAAAACTTCACAACACTCCTTATTAAATCTTACCTCAAGGTCGTCGTCACAGAGTTAGCTTATGCTGATCAGATTTGCTACGAGCCCGTCAACATGAAGCACGTTGCTTAGCTTGGGAAAGTCGGGCACGTTCAATCTGCCTCAGCCGAGAATCCGCCCTTTAGCACCTCCTCCGAACGTCACAGATCCACTCCATAAAGGCATATAATCACTGAGATACTCCTTGGTACCTGTCATATGTCGGGAACACCCGCTATCGAAGTACCATGAACCTGTCACGTTAGCTCGCAAAGAGGTATAAACAACATGGCATTTATGAACAGATTTCTCGACCCAAACTTTCTTAGACGACAAAACAGTATCCTGTTTACTAGAACTTGAAGATGAGCCAGCTGAGCTTTCTCTAGTCATACCTTTCAACACTGATTTCTCAATGTTGAGCGGGATGTTGGATGACATTTCAGCCGTCATCGATTTCTTTCCAGAAATCTCCCTCTTCAATTTCCAGCAAAATGGTTTTATGTGACCTGTTTGCTTACAATGATGGCAAATATATGAGCTATCCTTACTTTTAGTGGCAGCATGCTCAGAACTATTCTTAAGTTTCACAGTTTCACTCTCATCACTCGTGGCTTGAGATTTAACAAACACTATCTTAGGTTGAACATGGGTCACGGGTTTTGGGACATCACAAGCAGGCTGAGAATTAAATCCTAGACCTTGCTTATAAAAAATACCTAGAGACAATACCTCATCAAGAGTAGATTTACCCTTGTTCAACTTCGTGAAGGTCTCATCGGCTTCGTCGACTCTTTTTTGGAGCTTGTCGATCTCCTTGTCCTTTCGTGTCAGTACGGCTTCCATCTTGTTCATTCCTTTCACCAAGCTTTCAATCAACTTTTCATTCTTCTCATTCTCCTCGGACAGCACTTTCAGTGCGGCTTTTAGTTGCAAATTTTTCGCCTTTTCAATTTCATATTGTGAGGACAGTAGCTTGAAGACTTCATTCATCTGAACTTTTTCGCTGCAATCTGTTTCTGCATCATCATAACTCAAAAAAATATCTAAACAGTTTGAATCATCATAATAAAAAATGATATGCTTTTCAGATGTTGAGTCAGATGTTGGCTCAACATCAGTTACCGCAGTGAAGCCAATTTGATGATCTTCATCGTCTTCTCCGTCTGAGAAGGACTGAATAGTCACTGATGATTGCTTGGTCTCCATTTGGCACGATTCTTCATCTTCATCGTCAGACAGATCGATCCACATAGCCTTTCCGTGCTTGCGAAGAGTGTTTGCACACTCGTTGGCAAAATGGCCCCAACCTTGACACTCATAACATCTCACAGACTCATAATTGAAGTTCTTCTTTTTCCCGTCTGGCTTCCCATCTGGCTTGCGTTTAAAGAACGGTGGAGCAGAGGAGGGTTCAACTTTGGCATTCTGTCCTTTTCTGAATGTTGGGCCAACATTTTGCACAACATTCTTTTTCCTAATGAACTTTGCAAATCTCTTCACGAGCATGGCCATGTCATCCTCGTTGCTGGGGTCAATCTCAGTTGGCTCCTCGGTTGGCTGGCTGACTAGAGCAAGGCTTTTACCGCGCGAAGCCCTCTTTTGTACTTCGAGATTAGTCTCGTAGTTCTTCATAATGTTCATCAATGTGTTGAACTCCATACTAGCCAAGTTGTGTGCTTCTTCGACCGCCGCTACCTTCACATTGAATTTTTCAGTTAGTGTACGAATAGCTTTAGAATTTAATACCTTATTGGCGATCGGATCTCCTAAGCTGGCGCACTCGCTAGAGATTGTCAAGAGCTTTCCGAAATACGTGGTGATGTCTTCATCTTCCTTCATCCTTATATTCTCGAACTGATTGAGAAGTAGCCGTAATTTGGTTTCCTTCACACTCGTATCACCTTCGCAGTACCTCTGAAGTAGATCTCACGCATTCTGAGCCGTCGTACAATTCTAGATGATCTTGAACATGAAGATGTCCACGGATGAGAAGATGGCGTTGAGTGCTTTGTCGTTGAACTCAGCAGCGCTTCGTTCAGGGACTGTCCACTCTTCAACCGGCTTGTCAAAGACTTCTCCATCAGCGTCAGGGGCTGTTCGAGGTGGGGTATAGCCGTGGAGTACTGTTTCCCACGCTCGCACATCGATGGACTTGATACACTGCCGAACACGAACCATCCAATATGCATAGTTGGTGCCGTCTAACACAGGAACTTTACCGATGTAATTTGAACTCGTAACATCCATTGTAGAGGATTTTCAGTGCTTAGTAACGTCAAGCGTAGGCTCTGATACCACTTTGTAGGGGGGTCCCGTCACAAATGGATGTAAACACACTAAGTTGTAGACTGATGTTGGACGTGATGTTGGGCTAACACCCACACTCACTTAGAAACACACAGCGGAAATGATAATTATCTAGTGACGAAATGAAACGACCACAAGAAGTGATTCTGTGCAGCAAATCAAATAACTTGCTGCGAGCCTCAAGGCGCAAAACTCCACTATAAAGATGGATTACAAACTATAAAAAAGGATAGTCAAAACTAAGCCTAGCAAAACCTACGAACCAAACGATTCTGCAAACTACAAAGTCTTTCGACCTTTGAAAAACTAGGCTAAAAAGAAAAACTCTCTTAAGAGATGATACTCGCTCGAACTCTCTCTTAAAATCTCTCTCGCTCGTTGTCTATTCAATGGTGAAGTGAAGTCGCCTTTTTATAGTCTTCGACTTCGTGACTTCTTCACCACAGACTTGGTCACATCCACTACGTCCACTAAGATAGTTGTGACCGTTGAGAGTTGATTTGAATCAGCTCCAAATGACTTGGTCTTGACTTGAGCTCCAATCTTCCTATTTTTAGCATGCTTCACTCCTATTTTTGCTCCATCTTATCGAGACTCTTTCCACACGGTTTGATCCATTCTAGCACTTATCCATATCCTGTACAACACTAGAAAAATGCCACGTGTTCACTAAAATAAGTTTTGGGCATGAAAGATAAAACTGAGATAGGGAACATTCTCGGCCAACAAATGTTGACTAGAATGTTACCCCAACATTGCCAATGTTGAAAGCTCAACATTAATAGTATTGGCCAAACCGTTCGTCAAAAGTTTGGCTAACTGTGGTCAAAGGTTCGAATTAGATCAAAATTTGGCAAAACCGAAATCAAAGCCTATTACTTATGGTTTTGGTTTCGAAATATGGAAGGGCTCAAACTTTAACCAAAACAAGCTTACGCTAGGGTTTGTTTATGGTTGCAACGATCCCTGAACTGGAACCGGTTGACCACATTCAGTGGCAGAACCAGATTGGTCCACCAAACTCAGATGTATTAAGTGGATTAGTAGACTTACTTTTAATATGTTCAGTTGTTGCTTAATTGTTGTGGATTAGTATACTTACTTTAATATGTTTAGTTGTTGCTTAATTAAATTGTTGTAGATTATGGCATAAGTTTTCGACTCCAGGTTTGATTCCTCATTGTCACATTTTTACTTTGATTTGTTGTTATCCTCCAATTTTATTTTACTTGTAAGTTGACCTTCAACTTATAAGTTCTGCTTCCGCCACTGATCAGTCTATGCAACATACATATTAACGATCTTATTATGAGCTACTCCATATGTATTATTTTATACAAACACAGACAATTATACACATCGTTCTCAATGTTTCATTTCCCGTCCGAATACGAGTTTTGAGTTAATATATACAGCGCTAATCGTTGAAATTTATAATCGAGGTAAGATACTTATCAATATATAATAATTAACAATTTGTTCGTGTTTGTCATAATATAAGTAATAATTCTGCTGAAATGGTTGATTTAATGTAGGCAGAGGTAAAAATACTCGTGCTAGCTCAATTGAGTTACACTAATGAAATGCATATCAGTCCAACAGACAAAGAAAGATCAATGCGAAGCTGAAAGAGAAAAAATCATCAAAGCACCAAACTCCGAAAAGAAATCCTAAGGAAACTTCACTTTCATTGGATATCATGCACAGATGAAATCCTTAGGAAGCGTCTTCCCGCAAGTGTTTATAAGCAAGCTCAAAGAAATGGGGATGTTGAGATTGATCCCGAGAATGTTGGCCTTCAACGCAGTGCACAGACAAACGGCAGCTTCGAGATCCAAAAGCCCGCCAAGAGCCGAGCAGCATTGGTGATCGGGCGGGGACCCGATCTTTGTCCCAATGCTATTGTTCAAAATCTTGGCACAAATTCCGAGCTTTAAGGCATCTCTAGGGCAGGTTCCCTTAGGGTTAGGGTTAGGGTTAGGTTCAGGGTTTGGGTTCGGGTTCGGGTCGGGGTTTGGGATTGGTTTTGGGTTGTTGCACGTGTAGCAACTGCTCACTAGGGCAAAGAGCATGAGGTTGATGGAGAGGAAAAGCAGGGCTGAGGTGGATTTCGTGGAAGCCATCGTGAAGTATATTGGTGTAGGTGTCACTGTCACACTTGCATGGGTATTTATATTGGGAAAGTTTTGAAAGAATATTAGTGCATGTGGAGAAACAACATTAATTTAAACATGTATATGTACTATAAAATTGTAACTTCGATATCATAAAACCGACCATTGCCAACATATATAGTTAAAGTCCGTGACTCCAATGGCATGAAGAACGTGTGGAAGGTTAAAAAATAGTCGGGAGAAAATCACTTTTGGTCCCGGCCGATGTTTATCCTATGGGCAATTTAATTTTGGTCCCCAGTGTTTTGACTTGCCACATTTAGTCCATGTAGTTGTCCGATTTGAACCAATTTCGATCCTTCAGTTAAATAGAAATTCCCTCAGTGCTAGATCGTCGATCTAATTCAATGAAGAATGTACTTACTAAGTGGGATTTTATATTAGGTATCAATTTTGAACAAAATGTGTCATGAGAATCGCACGTAATATACTACAACCCTCCAAAGTACAATTTATACGTCCATTCATCTTAAATCCCTTAAACTCGTCTCCTTCATCCCACAATCTTTGTTTTTATGGTTTCCATTTTTAGGGTTCGATTGTGAGATGAAGGAGACGGGTGAAGGGGATTTTAAGATGAACGGACGTATAAACAATCTTTTGGGCAATTGTAATATATCACGTGTGGCTCACATGACAAATTTCGTACAATTTGACGTTTAATCCAACCGAGGGACATGAATTGGTTCAACCGTACAACTGTAAGGACTAAATGTGGCAAGCGGGTAAACATCGGGACTAAAATTGCCCATTAATTAACATCGTGGACCAAAAATGATTTATTCCAAAATAGTCTAATAATGGTTGTAAATAAGGGCTAGACATGGAAAAAAAAACTCATAAGCTTCAAACTATCATATTTCATTACCAAGTATGGCTCGAAATTTCCATGGTTGTAATGTATGCTTCTTCATGGGCCTTGTGTGGGATGGAGTTTAAGCATTAAGAGTCATTTGGAAATAAATGCTTATGTAGATAATGCTATGGGCCTTTAAATTAATAAGAAATTGATCTTCAACAATTTATTGCCTTTGCTAACACAAGTTAAATAAAAGAAAAGAAAAAAGAAAAGAAAAAAGTGACTTAAGAGCATCATTTATTTCATTTATTGTTTCTTTTTTTTTTTGAACATGGAGAACCCTAATCTTTTATAGCCAAGTAATTCATAGTAAGATATGTCCATGTGTGACAGACTTCTTAAGATATTGGGGATGCATGATGGATTCGAACATGTGAACTTCCGAACATCTTACGACCTCAGTCTTGAGTACTAGGCTAAGACCTCGTTTTATATATTGTTGAATTATAATTTATTAAAAGTTTAAGCTTGTGAGTATTATATTTCAATTTTATATATTTCATTTTCTGTATTATATAGATATATATATATATATATATATAAAAGAACAATTGATCTACTCACATGTAATTTGATTTTCAATATGTGTGTGTGTGTTTATGTATATGAGTTTGTATGAGTATATTCTAAATAACAAATATTAAAAAAGGTATATTCGCAGTATGAAAATTTGCAATTCCATGCAAAATGCGCCACATCTGTTAGGCATCAAGTATCAGATAAACCAAAGTTTACGTTAAGATATTAGAATAATCACGGACCAATTATGCATACATTATAATGTGAACATATTGAAAATAATATATTAAGAAATCAAACAAAAGTTTTGGTTGTATATAGTCCGTGACACTTGAATCCAGAAAACAAGCTAGCTTGCCACCGGAAAATGCCAGCTAATGGAATAAGACAACATCCGATAATGATAAATTAATGCCTAGACTTTCCAATTTCAATAATTAATTAAAATTCCTTTTCTTTTTTGTTTTTTTTCAATCAACAAGATTTCTATAAACCTATTTAAAATGGAACATTCATGTGGGTGCGAGAGAGTTAATATGAAATTAGTTGTTAACAAGCTTCGATCGATACTCTTCTTGTCTTCAACTTCGATTATAAATAACTATCGTTATATTATTTTGCAATAACGTGAAGACCATCCATAAAGACGTGACCATACGGTTCGCGTTTATGATTCACTGTTCAAAGCCGCCCACTACAATTTTGAAATAGGCCAAACATTAACTGAACTATCATTTGGACATTTTCGAAAGTTTATATTTATTTTAAAAAAATTAAAGACATAAATAAAAGTAAACAAATATTAATGATAAAAGACCGCCGGTTCACCTGGAAGTTAATGGTTCGAACCAGCAATTCTTGACTTGAACCGCTGGTTTGGACAAACGGTGGAAACGGCGGTTCAAAAACCGCTGTTTTGAACCGGTGGTGCTTCGAATTTATCGAAACAGTTGAACCCGTCTAAACTATATCGACTAGGGTATTACAATATAAACTCTATAGATCAATACTCGTGGCACTACCAAAATTTATTAATTAAAAAATTTATTAATTAATGTATATATAAATAGTTATTCATTTATAAATTCATTAATATTTTATTAATTTTTAATGAAACTCAATACAAACGTCTTCAAACTTTCAATTAATTATCGTATGTGTACATTATTTATCAAATGAAAAACCAAATTTGAAGGAAACCTTCAATATCTTCAATATCTAACCTATTACGCTTTTTAAGCTAAATGATTAAGGTTAGAGAGAAAAAATTCAATGTGAAATTGATTTGAACAAAAAACAGTAGTCAAACAAGTCATTTTCAAGAAATTCTATAAATCATTCATGTAATAATGAGTATTAAGAGATTATTAATTCATATTTTATATGGGGTCTCTCGAAATCATAAAAAAATGTATTCTTTTAATTTTAGTGAATAATTAATTAGTACCTTATACCCGGTTAGGACCAACAAAAAATATTATCTTAGAAAACTTATTAAATAATAGAGTATTAAATTATTAGTTTTATTAAATAATAAAATATTAATTTATCAGAGTTTCGGTTGTATACATGTAAATATATATATATATATATTTCTTTTATATGTATTTTATTAATTTTCACCTTATTTAGTAGATTCTTTTAAGGGAAACTTACACTTAAATACCTAGTAGAATAAAGTTTTTACACATAGGTAGTCATTTGCTGAAGGTATAACGTATAAGACATTTAGGTACAATAAAGAACGTAGTGTCATACATAATAGAGTAAAAAAAGGTACGTACTAAAGCAAACAAAAGGTACATCATATAAGGACCTCAGGTACCATAAAAAACGCATTTTGGTACCATAAAACGCGTGATGTGGTGCGTAATATATATAAAAAGGTACGCAAAGGAGTGAAAAAAAGTACTCTCGGCCAAATGAGTACCTATGTAAAAACATTTTCCTACTAGGTACTTTCATATAAAATTACGCTGGGCTGAATTGATATTATTTTATACAAAGAGGTATTTTTTTATAGTCACCTTCTTTTAATTACGCTGGGCTGGTCGTTGTGCAAGCAACGAAACTATGTTTGTCCTTTCCCAAACCGATGACCTATACGAAGTTGTCTCATCTCAGGCCTCATCGATTCCATGATCAATCATTAATTGTTATTGAATGACCGTTTTAACTATAGTATGTTTTCTAGTAGCTGTTTGGATCCCTTGTTCGAACTTTGTCTCCCATAACCTAACACGCGGTTTCGAAAATAAAACTAGAATTGAAGGTTCTAACCTAGTTACAACTAACGATTATAACTTGGGTCGCTAATAGGTTACCGGTTTATGATTTCATGTCACCATATTTGATGCTTGAAAAAAACAGACCACAAACATATAATTGACAAATGATCGGAGCCATGATATACGTGGCATGTGTTTGCAATGATCAAACATAGTGACTTTGTTTATATAAGTCAGATATTGGTTTCAATCCTCGATATGGAACAAATTATCCTAATAGTCAAATCGCTTATGTGTCTGCTACGATCACATAAAAAGAGCGATTTTGACATGGACGTTATAGTAAGATAAACGTGACAGAAACTTGTGATTGTTCTTCCGCCTTTGTAATAAATGAGTCGATAGATGGAGTAGCCATTTGTTTTTATAGAATGAAAGTCGAACTAGTTTAATATATACGACATGAGACAAATAATCTCAACAAATGTAACCGTATTTTCTTAATGCTGATTATATTTTAATTAGAACTGATCCAAAAATACTTATCTTCTTTCAAATATAGCATCTTGTATCCGTATGATTCACGGATCTCTTGGTAGGTTTCGGAGTTCTATTGTATGAATTCAATCCATTATAGATGTAACATTTATTAATTCGCTTGCCAGCCGATTACAATGGGGTAATACCTACATTGTTTAAATTTAACGTCCCCATCAAAACATCAAGAACGACGACTCATGCACACTATAAAAACCCTTGTTTTATCAGCATAATCAAATCAAAGAGTTAATTAGAATATATTTCCCTAGAATATTATTGCCTTTAGGTTTTTCTAATTACATCACCACCACAATGGCCGGCAAATCACTCGCTCTCTTTATCTTGGTCAACCTCGTATGCTTTTCTCTAGCAACTGCTTGGGCTCCACCAAAGCCTAAGCCTCATCCTCCTAAGCCAAGCAGCAAGTCATGCCCGAAAGACACCTTGAAACTCGGTGTTTGTGCTAATCTTCTAAGTGGGCTTTTGAATGTTACCGTTGGCGAACCGCCGAAGACTCCGTGCTGCTCTTTGATCGAAGGGTTAGCCGACCTTGAAGCAGCTGTTTGCCTTTGCACTGCTATTAAAGCTAATATCTTGGGGATTAACCTTAATATCCCCGTCTCTCTAAGCTTGCTGCTCAATGTTTGCTCCAAGAAAGTTCCCAAGGGCTTCGTTTGTGCTTGATTAAATACTTAAGCTCGTTGTGATTAAGATTTTACGTTTAAAGTTGATTTGCATGTGGATTTTTTTTCCTTTGTAGTGTGTGCTTCACGTTGATGTGGTTTGCATGTTCTTAGTTGTAAGCATCTAAGGGCGTCCTCTAAATAAGACACTTCTCGTGTTTGTTGTTATTATCCAATGAAAGATATATACATATTATATATTGTGTATTTGTGTGGGTTTGTATTCCTTTTTTTCCCTCTATGTTAAAAGCTTTGATAATCTACAATCTCTACATGCTTCTTTCCCTCTTAGGGAAATTATAAAATTGAGTCACTAAGTATATCAATTTTCGTTTTTTGGTCACTATTTTTTTATAATTGCAAAAATAGGTCATTATCTTCGTATGTCCAAAAAAAATAGGTTTGTATTGCAAAATAAGTCATTAACTTTTTATGTCGAACAAAAACAGATCACTAACTTCATATGTCAAAGTAAAAATAGGTCATTAACTTCGTATGTTGAATCTAAAATAAGTCACTAACTTCGAAGTCAACGAACTATTTTTGCCAGTGACTTCGTTTTGTTTGGACATACGAAGTTAGCGAGCTATTTTGACAATTATCAAATATAATAACTCAAAAACGAAAATTGGTATACTTAGTGACCCAATTTTATAATTTTGCATATATATATATATATATTAGCTAACAGATATCGATAGGAATCTCATTATAATTTTCAAACTTATATATTTATATAATTTTAAGAATGCAACTACTTAACCCTATTATAATTATATTCCCTTACTCGAACAAAATACCTTGTCTCAGAAAAACCGATTTGTGTGTTTAGAGTGATTAATAGAGTCACGATATTTTTGTGCTCTTTTTCAGTTTGTGTTGCTATCGGTTCGGTTTGAACTAGATACCGATTTCCAATTCGAACAATGAGGCCAAACACAGAAGATACCTTAAGTTATGATCTGTGAATTGACTTGTTTGTAATGTTTTCGTTTGCCATATTTAGTCCCCTTGTCTAATTTTAACCAATTTTGGTCCATCGGTTAAAAACGTCAATTTGGACGAAATATGTCATGTTAATCGCACGTGATATATGACTATCCCTCAAATTACTATTTATACGTCTATTCATCTTAAAATCCCCTAAATTCGTGTCCTTCATCCCACATTAAAACCCTAAAAATCAAGAACACAAAACATCTAGATCGTGGGTTGAAGGAGATAAATTTAGAAAATTTTAAGATGAATGAACGTATAAACGGCGGCGAATTATAATATTTTACGTGCGACTCACATGATAAGATCCATCCAAATTGACGTTTAATCTAACCGAGGAACCAAAATTGGTTTAAATCGGACAACTACAAGGACTAAATGTGACAACTGAAAATATCAGGGACAATAATTATTCATTGGATAAACATGGGACTAAATGTGGTTTTATCCATAGTCCTTTCTCCCCTTTATTTGTATAATTGGCTTTATTGACTTCTTGATATCTTCGGCCTTTATTTTCGTGATCTTCTATTATTGGGCGTTGATTGTTGATTTGATTCCGTAATCTTCAAGAGGAAGTTCAATACTAAATCCCACACATCTTCCCCTATTCCTCGCAAATTAGTATAAGGCTTTGATTTACCACACCATAATACAACCACCTAACTATATACTATTAGGATTGGGTCGGTACTCGGTATTGTTTAGAGGAGGGGTGAATGAACACTACTCAAATTTTTTCAAGTGTTTGACTCTTAGTACTGAATGGTTTCGATATTATGTGTATTTTGGGTTTTTATACTTGATTCACTCAGTGACGTGGAAGAGATCACTACTGAGTACCAGTAGTATGTTAGTGTGTGTTTGTGTTTGTGTTTGACATCGAAGTTGTTTATGGAAGTTCGGAGTGTTAATGAACTCCTACGACTCCCCCTCTTCCCTCAGGAAGGCACCCTTAGAAGTATGGTTTACTTGACGTAAACCTACACCATCTAACAACAACAGTTTTTTACAGTCCGTTGTTTACAAAATCACACTTGAATATGAACGCTAAAAAACGTAGACCTAAGGCTTTTTCTTTCGTACAAAATGATTACAAGTGTTTAGAAATTGTTATCTACGTCTTGAGGTTCTTCGGCCTTTTATACTTCGCGCTCCTGAAGTAGCCGTTGCGATTTGAACGCGTGAGCCCGCTCTTGCTGCATTTACTTCTTTGTCTCTTTTGGGTACTGCGGCTCTCAGTGTTGACTCTGCGTCTGGGTACCGCTTTTGCCTCTTTGGGAATGTCTTCTGCTTTCCTCCAGTACTCAGCTCAGCCTTGCATTCAATGTGTTCCAGTCTGCTATGTGCACCTTGTCCCTCTTTGACAGATGCTCTGTCGCAGATCCGGTACTGGCTTGCTCCAGCTGGCATCCAGTCCTCCGCAGTGGTTTCGGTACCGATGGTTCATGTTCTTGCTCATCACCAAAACTTTTAAGCATCCATCAATTTTCCCCTTTTTGGTGATTGGCAAAAACCTAGCTCAGGCTCACCAGAGAGCATTATGTCCGGTCCTCAACCTCTTTTCCCCTTCTCCTAAGCAATCTTGTCAAGCTCCTTTTGAGTGATTTTCTTGGCGTAGGAGATTCTTTTGATGTCGTGAAGCCGAACGACTTCACTTAGCTGATCGTCTGTGAGAGATGCTGTGATGTCCCTTAGCCCGGTAGGGTGGTAGATTCGCTCGAGCGGTCCAACTCCAGCTTCTACTCTTCCTTGTCGGCGTACGGGCGGGAGATCTTGATTCGGTATTACCAGCGCGAGGACTTTGTTTCTCTCTTCATTGTTGTCCGTGTACCTCGCACCTTGGTACATAGTTGTTGATAAAGATCCTCCGGTCTGAGTCCTAGGCAGTACCGGAGCTGGTACTGCTGTTGAGGACTCGGGAGCCGGAGCCGATGTTGGTGTTTTTCGTGCCTTAGCGCTTCTACCGACGCTTTTCTTCCCTCGTCCTTCCCCCTTTTTGGAAATCATCGATCCGGTATCGCCTTGAGCTTCCAGATGCTCGACGATGGCATCGAGTTGTGCGGAGAGAACTTTAATCTCATCCGACACACTCTCTCGGACTTCAGTGGCCAACCCTCAGCTCCGCATGGCTGGCAGCGATCATGTCCACCTTTTGAGGCACTTTCTTGGTGGACTTTACGGAGTCTCTCAGCTTATGCTTGATATTGCTGATCTCCCCATCGGTGCGCCTTCCATAGATGACTCCACGTGAGTTGTGCTGACGAAGTCCAGAGTGCGGCCGGGATTATGAGGGTTCGGATGCAAGGGGATACGGTGTTGGGGTCACCTCCCGCTCTTGATTTTGAGTTTGTGGTGGCCGGGTGACCGCGGCAGTAGGTGGAGCGCTAGTACCAGCCTCTGGTGCTCCTTGCTCTTCATGGACCGAAGACGATTTTGGAGCAGCATCGACGTCCTCCTGATAAGTGAGTAGGAGCTGAAGTGCTGACGTCGAAGGAGGCGATGATGGGGCCGAAGCTTCAGCAGCCGGTGCTGGGCTTTTCTGTTGAGGGACTTCGTCGACCCTTGATGAGCTCAAGATGGCCTCTTGCAGAACTGGAGCAGGTTCTGCTTTACTGGCCGTACTGGGAAACACCAGTATGGTTTCCCTTGGAGAAGCTGGAACCGGAGATCGACGTGTTGGATGTTGATCTTGAGGACTCCCAGCTAACGTCTGAGAAGTCCCTACCCTTCCGGTTCCATATGTGCTGAGGGCTACGGAGCTGAGCAGTCCCCGTATCTGTAGCTCAGCCCGTATAACCCCCATCCTCGACTGCAAATTTGCAGCCTCCTCCCGAAGCCGCTTGAGAATCTTCGTTTCGCGTCTGGCTTCCTCGTGGTTGGGGTCGAAGGCTGCTTCTCGTTGTTGAAGCAGACGGGTGATCTCATGCAGTCGAGTGCGCACCTCTAACAGTTCCCGACCTTGGCTTAGAGCAATATGTCACTCTAATCCAAGGCGCTCCAGCATTCGGGTCTCGATGGCCATGGCACCGCTGGCTGTGCGTTTGGAGATGTGGGCCAGAGCCATCCCGACTCGTGCGTTCCACCACTCTTCAAAGTCGTGAAGAGTCACGGTCTTCGCTTCTTCGAGATGGGCTTCGACGGCGCTTAGGACGTGTTGGTGTATGATGAACGACTCCCACTTGTGCGCTTCAAAGTGGGGCACCTTCTGTTTCCCACTTGCGCGCTTCCTTTTCTTGGATGGCGTCGCAGTGGGTTTTCTTATGACTATTCCCAGGATTGCTGTTCGGGAAACCGTCTCAGGTCGGTCCTCAGTCGGTGCTAGCTGTACTGGGACCTCTTCGGGGGCAGCTGCATTGACTTTGAGAGTACATCCAGCGTCTTCTCCTTGGGGGCGACAACCTTCTTCTTCTTGGGCTGCGCGGCAGGTTCCTTAGCTCTGGACTTGGTGGCAGCCGCTCGTTTCGTCGCCATTGATGGAGAAGGCAACAATACCTCCGGTATCGAGTGGAGGCTGATCACTCGCTCATCGGAGAGATAGTCCCGTCGTGCTAAGTTCTGGAATAGGTCCCCCTCTCTATCTTCTTCTTCAGAATGTGGGTGAGCTGGGGACCGAAGTTCTTGATCAGCTGGACTTAGCACGGACGGTGGCTTGGAAGGCGCTGAAGACGATGGTGCTCTAGTCCACGTCGGTATGGGTGAGAATGACCACCACTGCGTCTAACTTCTCACCCGTGATCATGTCAAATGCTCCAGCTTTTCCAAGTAGTCCTTTCGCCACGATGTCGTGGAGAAGACGGTACGCGGGCTTCAGTACCGCATTTCTGTCGGAGTCTTTGAAGGTGGCTCCGCTCAGGGACATGTGTGACTTCAGATCTTCAAGCATGTCGTCTATGGCCTCACGGAGGTTTGTCGGTCCTACTGTTGGCAGATCGAACTCTTCGACGAACCACTCCTTAGTGACTTCGATGTCGCGGTTCTGGACGCGACTGAAGATCCGAGTCTCTGACGGGAAGAAGGCATTGGCGATGAACTCGCGAACGTGATCTGTGAAGATTTCACGTTCGCTGTCCAGAAACATCGCCAAGCTAGAGTCCATGATGCAGGACGCCATCTGGTGGACTTCGCTATCGCTGGAACCCATGAGTTTCAGGACATCAACTTTTACAACAACCGTCATGAACTCTGAGGGATTTTATGTAGAAGATGAAGTTTGAGCGGCCATTGAATATTTCTGGGTTAGGATTTGAAGATTTTAAGGTTTGGGATTTGAGAGCGTTTGAGAGTTAGGGTTTTGAAGTTTTAAGAAACGTAAATGGTAAGTGTGATGTTTCATGCGTATAAGTAGAGGTAAATGGGTGGGATAAAGTGATGCGACAACATTTAATGTTGTCAGACGATTTGACTACTCTGAGAAAATTTCTCGGACTGACGGCTTGTGTCTCAGACATGGTTTTCCTCATTTATGGAGAACTAAACCAGTTTCGTACTCTTGTTTTCGATATTGAGTAGCTGTCAGATGAATATTCTCCCTTTATGAGTACCGAAAATTCCCCCTGAATCGGTACTACCCATTTAGCCTTATCTTTCGTTGATCCTCTTTTCCTTGGACTATTGTCTCCGGTACTCAAGCATATGCATGACCTGCTTTAGTTGTCAGAGACTTGATAGGTCAAGTAGGCCCAGAGCGTTTCTAAAGATAACGAACTTCGCTTCAGGAAGTGGCTTTGTAATTATATCCGCCACTTGCTGTTCGGTTCGTACATGCTCACGGATGATGTGATGTATGATCTCAATGTGCTTAGCCCTTGAGTGGAGTACCGGATTTTGTGATATGGCAATTGCACTTGTGTTATCGCAATATATGGGTGTCTCTTACTCGTTTATCCATAATCCTTGAGTTGATGCTGGATCCAAAGTAGTTGTGAGCAACAACTACCAGCGGCTAGGTATTCGGCTTCAGCTGTTGATGTGGCAATTGATGTATGTTTCTTGCTGAACCAAGAAATTAGTCTATCTCCAAGGAACTGACATGTGCCACTTGTGCTTTTCCTATCCAGCTTGCAACCGGCATAATCGGCATCCGTGTAGCCGTACAGTGCGAACGAAGAGTCCTTAGGATACTATAGTCATACGTTGGTCGTACCCTTGAGATACTTGAGAATACGTTTGACAGCTATGTAATGACTCTGTCTTGGGTCTGATTGAAACAGAGCGCAGAGACATACGCTATACATGATGTCTGGTCGGCTTGCTGTTAGATAGAGCAAGGACCCAATGAGTCCTATGTACTTGGTTGTTTCTACCTTAGTACCGGCTTCGTCTTTGTCAAAATCTTGATGGATGAGCTCATAGGAGCTGCTGCTGGTAAGCAGTCCCCGAGTCCAAATTTCTTTAGTAGATCTAGTGTGTACTTTTGTTGACTTATAAATATTCCTAGACTCATTTGCTTGACTTGAAGCCCTAGGAAGAAATTCAGTTCCCCTAGCATACTCATCTCGAACTTGTTTTGCATGAGTTTCGACACTTTCTTACATAGCTTTGGGTCTCTGGAGCCAAATATTATGTCATCCACATAGATTTGCACCAGCAAGAAATGTTCCCCTTTGGTGAATCGAAACAAGGTCTTATCGACAACTCATATGGTGAAACCGTGATCGACAAGAAATCTAGTAAGTGTCACATACCAAGCTCTGGGAGCTTGCTTTAGACCATAGAGAGCTTTCTTGAGCTTGTACACATGGTCTGGTTTCTCATGATCTTCGAAATCGGGTGGTTGAGCTAGATATACTTCTTCAGACAACACTCCATTTACGAAGGTGCTCTTGACATCCATCTGATATACTTTGAAGTTCTTGTAGGCTGCGTAGGCTAGAAAGATTCTTATTCTTCTAACCTGGCTACCGGGGCAAAGGTTTCGTCGTAGTCGATGCCTTCTTCTTATCTGAATCCCTGATCAACTAATCTAGCCTTCTTTCTCACGACAAGACCATCTTCATTTACTTTGTTCTTGAAGACCCACTTGGTACCGATTATGTTTGTGTGGGACGAGGAACTAAGGTCCAGACTTCATTTCTTTCAACCTGGTTCAGTTCCTCTTGCATTGCTGCAACCCAGCTGTCATCCTTGAACGCTTCATCAATCTTCATCGGTTGTGACTAAGATATGAATGCATAGCTGAAGAGATTTTGGAGTGATCGTTGAGTCTTCATTGGTGCCTTTGGGTCACCCATTATTTGATCTGAAGGATGATTAAGTTTGGTCATGTTCCACTTAATGCATTCCCCCTCACTTGGTGCATCTCCTATATTTGTGGGAGCAGTACTGGATTCTTCCGGTGCTACGTTTAGTTCATTTGAAGTGGGCGTTAAGCTTCCTACAGGTACTTCAAAGCTGGGTACCGGAAGTGGTTAGGTACTATGTTCTTGCAAGTTCTTTATCGTCCCTGTTAGCATTCATCCGTGCTCGTCATTCAGTTTTGAACCCTGAACATCCTCATCACAAGATTCCTCTAGGTGTGCATCTTTCAGGAGCTCATTTAGACGATTTATATTTGTTGGTGAACTGTCTTCTTCTTGAGATTCCTCGAAAGTGGCATGAGCAGATTCTTTAATAGATAACGTCTTGTTGTTGAATACTCTGTAGGCCTTGCTTACAGCAGAGTATCCCACAAATATTCCTTTTTTTGCTCTATTCTCGAATGCTGACAGATGACTCCGGTTGAGATGAATATAGCATCGGCTTCCGAAAGTTTTGAAGTATCGTACTGAGGGGACGTTCCCTGACCAGATTTCATACGGAGTCTTTCCTAGATTTTTGCAGATCATTGAGCGGTTCTGAGTGCAGCATGCGGTATTGAATGCTTCCGCCCAGAACTTCTGAGAGATGTTAGCATCAGCCAACATGGTCCTAGCTGCTTCCTTAAGTGTGCGGTTCTTTCGTTCAGCAACTCCGTTTTGATGTGGTGTCCTGGAAGCAGATAACTCATGGCAAATGCTATGGTCCTCGAGAAAGGTGTTAAGTATGTTATTTAGAAATTCAGTACCGCGATCACTTCTTATCGTGTTGATCTTAGAGCTTTGCTCATTTTGAACTCTTTTTAATAATTTGATCAACATAGAGGGAGTTTGATCCTTAATTCTTAGGAACAGTACCGAAGTATATCTTGAGTAGTCATCAATGACAACTAGAGTATACTTGGCTCCTCCTAAGCTGGGTACTGGTATATGACCGAATAGATCCATATGCAGTAGATCTATGCAGCGCTTAGACGTTGTCTTCTCTTTGCTTTTGAAGGTAGATCTTACTTGCTTGCCGAGTTGAGAAGCTGCACATGTTTTGTCCTTGAAATAATGCACTTTAGGTACTCCATGAACTAACTCGTTAGAGCTCAGTTTGGATATAGTTTTAAAATATAGATGGTTCAATCTTTTGTGTTACAACCAACTTTTAGAGCTTTCAGCTAACAGGCAAGTTGGCTTTGTCATAGATTGTTCTTTCCATCTCACTATGTAGGTATCGTTGGTCCTCCAACCAATGAGTACCGTTTTTCCAAGAGGATCGATGACTTCGCATCTATCCTTTTTGAAATCACACACGTATCCGGTATCGCATAATTGACTTATGCTAATTAGGTTGTAATGAAGATTCTTCACAAGACTTATGTTATTTAGTGTGAAGTGGCCATAGGTAAGCCTACCATTACCGATGACTTTACCTTTTCCATTGTCTCCAAATGTGACAGTTTGGCATGTGCATGGTTTTATGTCGGAGAGCAATTCTCGGTTCCCCGTCATGTGCTTGCAGCAGCCACTGTCCAGGTACCAGCTGAACTTGCAGGTCTCGTTAGCATGTCCCTGCAATGAGTGGGTTTATGGTACCCATCTTTTGTTTGGGTCCGTGTCCATGTAAGTGTTTGGGTATCCTTATTTGGATAACCTTGAAGCACCTTCATGTGCTTGGATCCACCAGAATCATAGGTAGAGTCTTCCCCTTACCTAGGTGTCGGGTGTTATTGAGTTTGGATTTTTCAGTTTTGTACTGAGTACCGAACTTTTTCTAAAAACGGTACCGGTACTCAGTAGGCTTTTGCTGAGGTTTTCTGTTATCCTTGCAAGATCTCGAGTTTCCTTGACGACTCAGACCAAGATTCAGACATCGTGCGGAAGTCAAGGAAACTGGGTTTCGTTTTGATAGAACTCTCTATGAGGAGTTCATTTTCGGCTCTCAGAGATATCACTTCAGCTTTAGCTTTAGCGAGTTCTTCAGTACTGATACCGGTAAGCATTATTTCCGGTTCTAGCACTATTCGCTTTAGAGTTGCGAGTTTCTGATACTCCTCAGTCATCTCATGTAAGGCTTGTACCAGGTCCTCACGAGTAAATTCGGGTTGGGAGAACTCAAATACATCGTATTCGTCGATGTCTGCCATCAGACACTCGACGTCTTCATCGCTTGATTCTCCTTCTGACTCTGGGTCGTCAGAGTCTGTTTCTGCCCATTTCTTGTCTTTAGCTACAAGGGCCTTCGGTTTCCGGTAGAATCTTTTCTTATTTTCCTCCTTTCCCTTTATCGTTTCTGGGCTTTTTGCAATCGGCTATGAAATGGCATTTCCTGCCACAGTTAAAACAGACGTAATTGTTAGAATCATTTTTAATGTTTTTCTTACCCGATTGTGGCGAGTAAGTAGGCTGATTTCTTTTCATGAATCGCCCGAATTTTTTGATAAAGAGTGCCATCGCCTCTTCGCTCATGTCCTCAGCGGACTTTGAAGTGCTTTCTGCGGCCGCCAGAGCTTTTACTGGTGGCACTGACGTGACTTCTTCCATTCGAGTTTGTAGCTCGAATTCGTACGCCTTTAGGTCGGCGAAAATATCATGGAGCTGTAATTTGCTTAGATCTTTACCCTCCCTCATGGCCATTATCTTGACGTCCCATTCCCTAGGGAGCGCCTTCATGACTTTTATGGTCATGTCTCTGTTCTCGATGGTTTCTAAGTGCTGAGAGGTCGTTGATGATTGTGGTGAATTGGTCCTCAAACTCTGCCATGGTCTCCCCGATCTTCTTCTTGATCGAGTTGTATTTTTTAATGGCAACCACGAGTTTATTTTCTCGAGTTTGCTCATTCCCTTCACAGATCTAACAGTCAGACCTCTCCAGCTGTTTTACACAGCATCACTTATCTGAAAGTCCATGTGTCCAAGGTCTTGAACAATGTATCATTGGCCACTTTGTCGAGATTCATAAGTTTCTTTTCAGCGTCAGTCCACTCGCTTTTGAACTTTGGAACTTGTTGCGGTTGTGAAGAGTCGCTAGCATGCGCTGGATTTATTTTGGGAAGAGTGGGAGGCCCATCAGTGACAATATCCCACATATCCTCGTTTTGCGCTGATAGGTGCGACTCCATTCTTATCTTCCATTCCAGGAAGTTTTCTCTGCTGAACATCGACATCTTGATGTAGGTACTCATTGTGTGAAAGAAGTAAGACTTGCTCTGATACCACTTGTTAGGATCGGGTCGGTACTCGGTAGTGTTTAGAGTGGGGGGGTGAATGAACACTACTCAAATTTTTCTAAGTGTTTGACTCTTAGTATCGAAGGGTTTCGGTATTATGTGTTTTGGGTTTTTATACTTGATTCACTCAGTGACGCGGAAGAGATCACTGCTCAGTATCGGATAGTATATTAGTGTGTGTTTGTGTTTGTGTTTGACACCGAAGTTGTTTATGGAAGTTCGGAGTGTTAATGAACTCCTACGTCTCGCCTTCTTCCCTCAGGAAGGCACCCTTAGAAGTATGGTTTACTTGACGTACAACCTACACCTTCTAACTACAACAGCTTTTTACAGTTCGTTGTTTACAAAATCACACTTGAATATGAACGCTCAAGAACGTAGACCTAAGGCTTTTTCTTTCGTAAAAAATGATTACAAGTGTTAAGAAATTGTTATCTACGTCTTGAGGTTCTTCGGCCTTTTATACTTTGCGCTCCTGAGGTAGCCATTGCGATTTGAAAGCCTGAGCCCGCTCTTGCTTCATTTACTTCTTTGTCTCTTTTGGGTACTGCGGCTCTCAGTGTTGATTTTGCGTCTGGGTACAACTTTTGCTCTTTCAAAAAGTCTTCTGCTTTCCTCCAGTACTCAGTGCAGCCTTGCAATCAATGCGTTCCAGTCTGCTGTCTGCACCTTGTCCCTCTTTGACAGATGCTCTGTGGCAGCTCCGGTACTGGCTTGCTCCAGCTGGCATTCAGTCCTCCGCAGTTGTTTCGGTACCGATGGTTCCGATTCTTGCTCAATCACCAAAACATATAGGCATCCATCATATACTTCTCCCAATAGACTCCTAGTACCATACGGACTCGACTGCTTTTAAAAGTCATTTATTTCAACAACTTTTTACGGTATGTTCGGATATCAGAATGTGATTTATTTAGAACTACGACTTACAAAACTATACAGTGTGCTACTATTCTTTATGAGCTTTTAACTTCTCATTTTCTGTTTTAATAACACAATGTGTGGGGCACGCGCGATATTTCCGTTAAAATTGATGTAAATGGTGACAGAAGGACCAAGCTGGACCAAAATCGTCAACGCCGGGAACTAAATTGGTTCACTCGAAACACCGGACATTCTACGTGAGGAAACTGATGAGAAGTTAACACATCTTAATAAAGTGAATCAACTTAGACAAATTCAACTATAACTATAACAAACTCAACACGAAGTTATCTTTCGATTGATTAGAACTTGCGATAAGATTTATTACTAATTATATATACATAAGATTAGACATATAGGGAACATGTTTCGTGTGAATTGACAAAGATCGAAATATAGTGTGCGCCTAATACGATAAGCTAAATGTTTACAGGTTGTTAAACGCTAAATATATTATATGTCAAGATAATTTTATACGTAGCAGCATCCATTGAAATTTTCAGACATAGAATCCAAAATATCCAGAACAGTGAACATGTGAAGTCTTGGCACCACATGATGCAAAGATTGTGGTAACTTACTATTACACTTCAAAGATAAAAATGAAAATATATAATAATAAAAAAAAAAAAGTGAAGTAGGTTTGGCGATGGGGGATTATCCGGTTTGGGGACATCACTCGCGGTTGGCGGGTCTCCACCCCGTGGGGATTCGAAATACTAATTTATTAAACTACCCTTATTAGTATTCTAAACGCTAATCTTTCTTTATTATTTTTCTCATTCTTCCCCTTATCGGAATATATTCATATTATTTATTTATGTTTTATGGTAAATTCGTAATTTATGTTTGTTATTATTTAAGATAGTCTATCAAATCATACACTATAAACATCGGATGACAAGAACCCTGACAGATTCCCACCGGAACGAGAAAGGGCAGGAATGGGATTAGTACACTCCCCGCCCTTTGCCAAGCCTAACAACAACGTTTACATTACTCACTGCCCAAGTCCACAGTGCATCTCATTTCTTAACCTATTGACATGTAAAACTAATAGCTCAATCCACAGAAACTAATTATACAAAACCGGAAAATCTCATCCCAATCAATGCAACTTGCAATCTATTCCACAAGCATCCAAAATTTAGAAGAAAAATATCCCATCATAGACCTTTCCAGCTAACTAAAGCTCAATTTCCCCTATTACCATATTTAATCAAATGAATAGAAACCCATTTCCCCCATTCTCCTCTCTATATAAACCACCATTCACAAGGGTTTCCTCAAGGCAAAAAAAGGAACATGGCTTCCACGAATAACACATCTATTGCTCTTCTCCTAGTTCTAAACCTTGCACTCTTCACTCTCACTAGTGCATGTGGAACATGCCCTAGCCCTCCAAAACCCAAGCCAAAGCCGAAACCCAAGCCCAAGCCCAAGCCCTTGTGTCCACCACCCCCTTCCCCGGTTAGCCCGGGACCGGGTAAAGCCGCGTGCCCTAGAGATGCGTTGAAACTAGGCGTGTGTGCTGATTTACTTGGTGGCTTGATCGGTATTAGCATTGGCACGCCACCAAAAACACCGTGCTGTACACTACTTGAAGGCCTAGCTGATCTTGAAGCTGCTGTTTGCCTTTGCACTGCGATTAAAGCTAATGTACTTGGGATTAACTTAAATGTGCCTCTTTCACTAAGTTTGCTACTTAATGTTTGCTCAAAGGAAGTTCCATCAGGTTTCCAGTGTGCTTAGAGCTTTCGTAATGATCAAACGCTCTTTGATCTAATAGCTTGTGTATGATGTTATAAGCTGAATATGATATTGTCTTGCTTTATATTGTCAGGAGATCTTAGGGTTTCTACGTGTGCTTTCGGATCGTTCGACTTTGTAAGAATATCGTAATGTTGGGGTTTTTTTCGATGTGCAATTATATGTTTTACGAAGTGTTTTGCTTGTGATCAATAAGAGATTTGTGTTTTTATTTATCATTGCTAAAATTAAAATGTTGGAAGGAGATCATACAATTAATGAAACTATTTGGAAGAAATAATCAATAATTGCTTATAAAAACATGTTCATGCGACTAATATTATAATAGAGTTAGATTTTAATCTTTCGTCACGCATGCCCAATTTATGTTATGTTATAAGATTAATCTAGAACTATAGGAGTAATATTATCTACAACTATAGGAGTAACATTATTTTATTATTTAGTTATACTATATGATTTATGTTTTGTTTGAGTGACGACCAGATACTTACAGTCTCCTCAAATAATTGAAGATTCCAAGGAAACTGACCAAATGAAAGCACATTAAATGTCGGTGCTAATATTTGCATTGCGATAATCTGTAAGCCAAAAGGTAAATTAAATACTTTCCAATACCTATCACCATCATCCTAATCGGCGTATCTCGGTTAAAATCTTGGTTAGTTATTATAACATTTAAATATGTAGGACAAAAAAATAAAACATGGAGATAGTATAGTATGTGTGTTGTGTGTGCTACGCCTTTATAATATAAATTTAATGTGTTTACATAAAAGCAAATTAAAATAAATAAGACGGAGTAGATTTTTTTAGGGAAAAAATCAATCTTTAAAACTTAGTCATGGGACTTGCACAGTATTATATGGATTGTCAATTTTGGCAATAAAATCAGATATCTATCTAAATAATATTACTCATTTAAAGTTTCAAACCATTTGATCATAGGCAGTTGGTCTCTTGGGTGCTACTCATACAAGCAGGGGTCGCCGTTCATATTCGGATTTTCGGGTTATAATCCGATTCGACCGAGTTCAGGTAGTTCGGGTTATTTTTCTGATATAGCGTGATTCGATACCCAATAATTGTTGATCGGGTCGAATATCGAGTACTAATTTGCTATCCGATCGGGTTCTTCTGATAGCCGACGTAATTTTTTGTTTTGTTTTTTAATAATACTTTAAATTTACTATTTTAGTAACTTTATACATTAAAAATTCAAAAATAATAATTAGATATTTAAATATCTATATTTAATTTTGTTGTTTAAGTTTTAAACATAATATTGATTACTTTTTTATTTTAATCGCATAATCAACAAGCGATGTTATATTATCAATGCTTCATTATGTTATATGCTTCTCTCTAAATTATCTAAAACTTGTTCCGGTGATTTTGATAAATATTTTGTTTTATAGGCGATACTAGATATATAGTTTGATTATTTTACATGAGTATGGCATTATAGTATTTTTCGTTATTTTTGGAATTCAAAATCGAGTACTCGAGTCGGGTATCCAAACCCCATCATATACCCGACATAGCGGGTGACTGCGATAGATCGGGTCGGGTTCGGATAGTGAAAATTAATCTAAACCTGAACTAACCAATACGCGACTATCCGATCCGATGTCCGTCCCTACATGCAAGTGTGCGAAACTTGCATTGTCGATGTATTTTTTTTTTTCGAAACTATAGTTTAATATATAAACAGCTAAAGAGAGAAACAAACGATCTTCAAACAATTGAATAATCAGTAGCAAAATAGCCCAGCAACTCTTGTCAGAGATAGAAATGAACACAACACATCAGAGAAAAACAAGAAAAACATCACCTAAAGAAAACAATATTCAAAGTTCACACAAGAAAACTAAAGAACCTACTACATATAGTCTAACAATCCATAAACATGGCTATTAAGTCTACATCTACAACACACTTCACTTTTTTCCGTCTTCAACCTCCAACTCTTGTCGTCTTCGATAAAGCATTCTCACGTGGAGAGACGAAAATTCCTACAATGATGAACTAGCTTCCAGCTTGGGAGACTCACGAACCGAAAAAAAAAAAGAGAGAGAAAACTGAGAGCAAGCGTAATGTAAGCCCCTAACCTCCATTAATGGAGATGGGAGAGGATGGAGTCGGAGCGTTTTTTTCATATGCTAGAGAGAGAGAGCAAGCGATTTCATCGCATGCTTTCTTTGGTGCATTATTGAGGTTCTGCACGACAATTGCTACAATTCATTAGTTTTCAGTGACATCTCAGGCTTGAAATTGTTAAACGGATGGCTCCAACCGGCGGTGCTAATAAAATCATCGTCGATGGTGCGACTCAATTTAACTGTTATTCATCTTCTTTGTCTGAAAAACAAATTTCTTTAATGGCGTAATTCAAGATGAGACAATTGACGCTTTTGCTATCAGAGGTGCGTGGGTTTTCTTAATTGTTATGATCGGAGACCGGTGTTTAGAGGAGGATTAATAAACAGTTAAGAAATATTCTTTCTTTTGTGAGGGTGAGTACTGATCTTACTCAGTACTTAAGTACTAGGATTAGTACTAAAAGTTTTCCGGTCCTCACTTTTACCTCACTCTCGATCGGGTGACAATGGTGCGGAAGTTATCATTACTCAGTACTTGTTTTGCGTGTATATGTTGGTGATTTTGTTTGCAGACAAGATTTTGTTTATAAAAGTTCGGAGTTAGAAATCTCATATGTCTTCCCTTGTTCCTCGCAAGGATGTATCACGAGATTTCGGATTACATTACACACAAGTACAACCCTATCTAGCCATGTCTAACTTCTACTACAACAACTTTTTAAAGTCCGTTGTTTATAGGTTTCACTCACGAATACACTCGCATTTGCTTTTTAAAGTCAGTTGTTTACAGAAGGTTTTCACATAATACGCTCGAGTCCACCGTTGCGCTTGAGAGCTTTTCCACGTTTATTCTCTATAACTTCTCTCACTTCTATTGCTTGATATGTGTTCAGTTGTGAACTCATTGAAGTCTTCGGTTGTTTATAGTCTTCACTTGAGAAGCAGCTGTTGCATTTGAATATTTGAATCCGCCTGCATCAGCATTGGATATCTTTCCTCTTTTGGAGACTGTTGACTCCAATACTCCTTTGTTGTCTGAGTACTGCTTTTCCTTCGGGTAGTAGCTCAGGTCAACACCCGATATTGTTGGACCCTTGCATTTAATGCTCTTCAGTCCCAATGGTCCATGCGGTCCTAGGCTTCGCTCTTAAGTAGTCGTCTTCAATTCTTCTGAGTACCTCCACGTCAGCTCTGGTCTCGTCATGCTCCGATCCTTTATACAATCACCAAAACTTCAAATCCAACACTAATCGTGAAGGATGCAATTCTTTATTTGTTGAGGGAGATTGTGTTGATTCCACGGTAATCGATAGCCTATTATCTGAAACGAAAAATTTTGATTTTATTTCATATTCGTTTGTTCTTCAGGATTCTATTAGTGTTGTATAGTATTTAGTCAAGGACTTGGGTTTAACGAAGAAGCTTGTTCTATGCATCCGAAAGTCATGACAAATCTCTTGTACAACGATATTTTCATGAAATGTGTATTTTTCTATAATATATATTTTTTATTAATCTTTCTATTTCATAGTCTTTTCTCTTAAGTTCATTTTTTCTATTCCAAGGATCTCAATAGTATCTATCTTTTTTTTTATTCCAAACACGTTATGTTTTATTTAATTGTTGATACATTGATAGTGTCGTCTTATTATTATTGATTTTACATTCTTTTTCTGACCTGCTCTTGTCTTTCCCCATTGGCAAAGGCACATTTATTCAACCTTTGCTGATTTCATTTCTACATTATGAAATCGACCTCTCGAATATATTGAAAACTCATATTTGGAGAGTTTTGTACTGATATTTAATTATAACTTCATTGATAGAGAAATTATATAATAACATTTTGCTAGTTGGTAACTAATAATAGTTAGACCTTCTAAAATTATCTAGCAAATATAGGTTAAAATTAAGAAAAATATATAAAAAGGATCCAAATTCTATAAATCGGATCCATCACTTAGACAACTCACTTGCCCCTTTCAACTAATGAACCATCAAGGCAGATTTATATATAATTAGTGCGATTTTAAGTATCATATAATTAACGGAATAATTTACCAGAATACTGCCAAATATATTGGAATCCACCACATTCATTTCTTTTATATAATATGACAATTTGGAATTCTATTTTCATATGCATCTAATTGCTGCCAGCTATTACATTAAAAAATAAATGATTATATATATATATATATATCATATAACCCTCATCACCCTTATAAATAACCACACTCACTCACACAAATCCCGTACTACAAACCCATAAACTCCCAAGTAAAAAGCAATCAAAACATCTAATCTATCAGTTTTTTGTAATAATGAGTTCCAAGAATACCACCTCGTTAGCTCTCTTTCTCACGCTAAACATTCTATTCTTCACCCTCACAAGTGCATGCGGGACATGCCCGACTCCCAAACCTAAGCCCAAGCCTAAACCCGAGCCAAGCACTGGCTACTGCCCCAGAGACACCCTAAAGCTCGGCGTGTGTGCTAATTTGCTCGGTGGCTTGATCGGTGTAACCATAGGCACACCACCGAAGACTCCGTGCTGTTCGTTGATCGAAGGCTTAGCCGATCTCGAAGCAGCTGTTTGCCTCTGCACTGCCATTAAAGCTAATATCTTGGGGATTAACCTTAATGTGCCTCTCTCGCTTAGCTTGCTTCTCAATGTTTGCTCCAAGAAAGTTCCCAAGGGCTTCGTGTGTGCCTAGGTTGAATTGATCGAACGCATGCAATAATTCCGCATTGTCTGAAAAAGAAACGGCGGATATAGTGAATGTTAGCCCGTTTGAGTTTGTGTGACGTACTTAAATATTTGGCGTAAGTGTTTACTTGCATGAAGTGGTGTACTTTCGAGTTCGATATGTTGAGTTATGCGCTATTTATGCACGTTGTGTATCAATCCCGAGCGCTATCAATGTGCTTTTACTTGATTTGTGTACGGTACTTCTTTTTCTATGTTTAATTGTATGCAACTATTATCATTCAAATAACATATACACACACGCACGTACACATATATATATATATATACATATATATATATACACATATATATATATACACACATATATATATACACACACACATATATATATATACACACACACATATATATATACACACATATATATATATACACACACACATATATATATATACACACACATATATATATACACACATATATATATATACACACACACACATATATATATATATATATATATATAACCATGTATGTCTCAACTATCACGTAAGTAAACCGGTTCGAAATAACCTTCAAAGTCTAACCCGAAAATATAAAATCTTAGAAATTGAGGTCTCAATTCCTAAAATCAATTGGTGATAGGTGGAATTGCCTCTTGAATATATGGTAATTATGAGAGCTTGATTTGTTCGATGTGGGACACCCACTTAATTAGAATCTCAACATAAAACTGAAAAAAATAGCAACATAAAATTTAACGTGGAAACTATGAATCAAAAGAAAAATAACAAGGCCGTAGAGATCAACTATGTGAATTTTTACATTTTTGGTCCCCGATGTTTGGCCTATGGTCGTTTTTGGTCATCCATTTTTGCGAGTTACAGTTTCAGTCCCCAATGTTATCGATTTTGGGCGTTTTCGGTCCCCCGATTAACTTAATCATATGTTTGGAGGGAATTTAGCACGTTACAAGCACCTGATTTCATTTTACTCGACTTAAATGCTCAGAAATCACCCTGGAACGAAAGGTTTAGGGGGAGAGGTAGGGCATAAATTCGAACTAACTATTTCATTATAACAATGGGATGTTTTGAGCGTTTAAGTCGACTTGAGCACCTTTTTTTGTTGTAATATGAAAATGGAATGTTTTAAGTTCGAAAGAGGAAAATCATGTGCGTATAACGTGTTAAATTCCCTCCAAACTTACGATTAAGTTAACCGGAGACCAAAAAAAGCCTAAAATCGGTAACATTGGGGACTAAAACTGTAACTCGGAAAAATGGAGGACCAAAAACGACCATAAGCCAAACATCGGGGACCAAAAATGTAAAAATCCCAATTTTTAACAATCAAACAATTTTTCTACCTTTAACGACACCCGGAACAACAATAAAAACTAAAAGAATTCTACCCTTTAACATGTAACTCGTCATAAAAGAATTTTTCTAAAGTTTATTAACACAAACTAACTCCTGACTTATGTGTTACTAAAGGATCGACTCTTGTATGAAAATGAGAAATACACATGTCTTCTTATCCCAATTGGTTTGGCATAAGTAACAAAGGCTCGTGAATAGAACCATACAATTTTCACCTTGTGGATTTTTTTTATCAAAACTTAACTCGATGAAGATGAAGTTTCGCTATCATACTCCACCGCATAAGCATATCCTCTCATAATAATATTCAAGCATTTCTTCGACTCGTGTTGAAATAAAACTCTGTTGAAGGAACAAATTATAGTTACCAAATCGTCCAATCTCAAAATAGAAATTCATGATTCGGACCAAAATGTCGACCAAATGGGAGATAAGTCTAGCAAATCAGGACTCAACCTAAATATGAAAATAAGATCAACTGAGCATCAATCACCAAAAAAATCACACAGACTAATGAATGGAGATATTTATTTAGCTTATATCAAGGCCAACGGCTCTCTCAATATGAAGGCTGAATCGTGCACCTAAAACCACAAGCAAAAGAGAAAATTTTATACTTCATATTTCATTAAACTCGTTGGATTTTTTGGTGCAAATTTCACGTTTGGCTTTTCGAAGTTCAACAACCATCGATATGAATTTCGCCGTTCTTGAAGTTCATCAACCCTCCACATAAATTTCCTCCACACACTATAAATATCAGTTGAAATTCTCCTTCAATTTCATATTATGTTAAAAAAATATAACGTTTTTTATGGCATAATAGAAACGTCCATATACAGCGAAAGGAATATCGAACTTTCCAAGTCAAACATCATTAGCGTTTGGACACTAATTGCCTAATCCGAGCGAGAGAGATCCAAAGAATAAAGAAGAAAGACAAAAAAAAAAAAAAGATCGCGCAATTTAAAATAATATATAACTGTAAGAAATAGAATGATTGTGTGCAATTGAGTCGAAGTAAGAAGAGCAATCACGGGCCAATGGAATTTTGGAAGATTTCTTCTATAGTATGACCCGTGAACAACTTAATGCCATTAATTAAATGTCTTCTTCACATGATGTGCCAAGGAAGAATAATTACTTTCACACTATAAAACTCGCCGATGATGGAGGTGGTTTTCATTGCAAGTTGGATATATTATATATATATTTCATATATAAAATATATTGAATATGTTATAAAATTATATAACTCGAAAAGAACGGAAATGTAAACACCGTAATTGTAAAGAGAGAATATTATTAATGTTTTCGATATATCTCATTACAAATACATCAGCTTATTTATAGATGAAAATCTCTACTATTCAAAAGCATGATTCACGCCCAAAACATATATACCGATGTACTATTCACGACGACTACTCAAATGGCATGATTCACGCCTTAAACATCCACAATTTATATATTTATAATAGAATATAGAATTTCAAATAGGCTAATATATTCGCCGCCGTTCCATATTTATTTCTATTTATATGATTTACATCCAACAAGAGTCGACATATAGTAAAGATTGAAAAAACTCACTTAAAGCATTACCAAAAAGTTCTAAATTGGGCCGTAACAGGCCTTTACTAACAGACTAATTGGGCCTAATAACACACCAAATTTATCTTTTACATACTAAAATTAAAGGGTGAATTGTGCTATTTTTACGCAGCCGAGCTTGGCTTATCATGATTGAGCTCGATGAAAAACCCTAAAGTCGTCTATGAGAAAAACTCTTCAAAAAATTATCAATTTTTCTTCTCCGTTGGCGGCCACAGATCTATCGCCAACATGGTTTTTAGCATTTCGGGTGGGAGCGTCAATAATCATCTTTCTATTTTTCCCGAAACGATAGCTAAATTTTCAAAAACACATACATACATGAGCTAAATGGCTCGACGGATCTCTCCAGTAACATCAAAATTCAATAGAGAACAAAGGCTCACAAATGAGCAAGAAAAATCAAAACAAGGAAAAAAAGTCTACAGAAAATAAAATACACGATCTTTTCTAGTCTCTTCTTCAATTTCTTTATTTTCATTTTTATATTTTGGTTTGAGAGTTATCTTCTCTCGTATGAGAGTTTCTCCTCTCGTATGAGAGCTATCTTCTCTCGTAAGAGGGTATTTTTCTCTCAATAAGAGTTTGCTATGATCTTATACATAGACATCGTGCTGTCACTGGTGATTCACGCAATGGAGATAAGGCCAAAAGTGTTTAACAAAGGGATTACAACCAATGATTTTTATCTTTTTTTGTACTTCCATATTCCTCAGTAGTTTTGCTTATTGTTCCATTGTAAAATTTTGTCCAATTGATATTATAGAATGAAATTATCATTTAAAAAAAAGGTTGGAATTCGACAAGTTGCTTCTTTTCAAACTCAACCGCAATTAAAATAATTCAGCTTGAATTCGACATGATAGCTCGTTTATGTGAGATCGAGCTTAAGCTCAAAATTTTTTAAGTTAGAGTAGAAAAAATAAACTAAGTCAAATTAAAAACTCATCGTCATGGCCTTGAGCTGAGGTTCAGCCAAACCGGCTCATCAAGCTTGTGAATCAACTCGACTAGTCTTTGACCCCGATTTTTTACCTACTGAATTGTCTTAGGCTCCGTTTGGTACGCGAAATTTGTGCTTGAAAAAGACGAAGGATAACAATGTTAGTGTATCAAGCAATGATATTTTACATTTCGAGTGTCATACTATTACACATCTTTTCCAAAAAAATCATTATACCAAACAAAAAAGTTAAGGGCGTTTCCGCAATTCCACAACCTTGGAAACAAGAACATCATACATGCATGTGAATCAAAATCAAGATACAATTGAAGCCCAAGACACAAACAAATACATGCAAAAAAAAAAATGTAAATAAATAACACCACAAAAGTAAATCAAATATTATCAAATGCAAGCTATCGCATAAACCTCCTCTCAAGCACATTGGATCCCGGAAGACACTTTCTTTCCGCAGTAGTTCAAAAGCAAGCTGAGGGAGACCGGGACATTAAGGCTGATCCCCAAAATATCGGCTTTAATAGCAGTGCAAAGGCAAACGGCTGCTTCCAGATCGGCCAACCCTTCAATGAGGGTGCAACACGAAGTCTTTGGTGGCGTTCTGACGACTAAGTGGACCAAGTCATTGAGCACATTGGCACATACTCCTAGTTTAAGAGTGTCTTTAGGACACTTTCCCTTATTACCATGGCTAGGTTTTTCCGGTGCTGGTGGGCACAGCACTTAAGTGGAGCTCGCCATTTTGAAGAAGAGAATGTTGATGAGCAGTAAAAGGGTTGTTGTTGAAACAGCTTTTGAAGCCATTATGAGAAGATTCGTAGCAAGGTGGGTGAATGAGTTTTATGTTTAGTTAGCTTCAATGGATTGTGGTGATGGAGAAAAGTCGCTTAGTGTATTAGGGTTTTATAGGCGAAAATTTGAGGATATTATGACTTTTTATGGTGATTTTGAGAAAACAATGACCTTCAAATTAAATAATCTTAGTCATTTCGAGTTTCCACGTGAGCTCATGAAAAATCATAGCTGGAATGTCCAAGGACAAGCCGGATCTTTGCAAGCTTGGAAGATAAGGCTTTGGGGTTGTAGAGTTTGGAGTTATATGCAAATTCGGGACATGGATTTTTTTTTAAATGACAAGCATCGCGCCATTATGACCGACTCGTGTCAATAAGGGCCTCGCACCTCGATTCCTTGTTGCCACGATAAGCCTCTGGAACCAACTCCGCGCTATTTTAAAAGGGGAAACAAACAAGACACTGCTTTAAAAGTGGACCGTCAGAATAACTCTCCGTACTTGTTAACTCTACTACTACAATAAAGTTACAAAGGCGAACACCCAATCCCGTTAAACTTAATAGGTCTTGGCCTAGCTTTCACTCACTCGAAAACTATAAGAAATAATAGGATTCACACTACCTATCCAGACTATGCGATTATCTCCTAAATCCATGGGATCTCAATCACTTACTGAACCAATCTTGCTTGAAAAACCTACCCATGGGACCCCGGCAACAATTGGATTTTCTCTCGAGAATTTTACTTGTGATTGCCCTTTTTTGTGCTCGAACGTTTGTGCTTTGTGAGGCTAGACCGTGCCTTACTTTATAGGCCTCGGGAGCGTTTTGAATGGCTAGAGAATCCCGAAAATTCAACATCCGCTTCCCAACCAAGATTTTTTCAAAGTTACTTACTAATCAAACTTGAACTTGATCTATTTTTAGTACTCCAAAAAATATCTCAACCTCCTTTCTTGTTTGTGTTTTCTTGCACACTATCGCGCCCCTAACGTGTCCTGGTCAGCTCCTCTCGCAAAGCTCGGGCTCACCTCACTGCTCAGCCTACCGGATCGTCGGCTCCATCGACTCCACCATGCACAACCAATGCACTGCCATGCGTCGTTTTACATAGCAGGTCGATCACATCGGATCTTGGGTTGTTCGCCGACATGCGCCGCCGTCTAAACCTCGGTCAGTTTTGTCCCGCACCCATAGTGAGATTCAGACACTTTAGACTGAACTTAGTCGGAAATTGGGAACTACGGTCATGTAACTATAGGTTAGGCATGGGCGTGAGAATATATCGAATTCTTCCCCATCTTTTATGTAATCATTTGGTTACGTGTTAAGTATTTTTTTTAATTAATCATATGAACTAATGCAGAATAATCATCTGATGCTTCTCATTACATATAGGGGTATTTGTTGAGGTAATTCAACATCACGGTAAAACTCACATAGGTAATATGTTATCACCGTGTTTGTTTTTTGGATGATATGTTATTTTCATATCAAGGTGATGTTGGAATATTGTGTTTGGTTAATCACAATGACGTGTGGGATATATCAATTCTTCCCCATCTTATATGTAAGCATTTGGTTACGTGTTAAGTCTTTAGATTGAGTTAATCATAATGAACTAATGCAGAATAAACATTCGATGCTTCTCATTACTTATATAGTTAAGTTAGCAAAGCACATGGGCTGCCATAATAAGAATTAAGATCAGTGTATTTAAAGGGTTTTATTCTATACTATTAGTCAATATAATTTGATAAAGGCCAAATTGCTAAATTAGGTCAGTAACTATGCCTCTCGTGTTTTTTGGGTCACTAAGTTTCATAATTGCAAACTTAGGTCACTAAGTAACATATCTGATTTTTTTTGGGTAGTCGGTAATTTTTCCGGAGAAAATCACCAGAAATCCGACGTGGACAATGACATGTCAACAGCCACCTCATCGGCCACGTCGGATTTCCGACGATTTTCGCCGAAAAATTCACCAGTTACCCAAAAGAAATCAGATATGTTACTTAGTGACCTAAGTTTGCAATTATGAAACTTAGTGACCCAAAAAACACGAAAGCATAGTTAGTGACCTAATTTAATAATTTGGCCTTTGATAAATTATTTATTCGAATAGACACATTATATATGTAAACATAGAGTCGGAGTATAAATACACTTTCGAGCCGTAAAAACATATTTTAGCTTTGGATAATTATGACGTGACTATGGGTATGCGATCGTCAATTTTTATTTGGTGTTTCAACCTGATGTTCCATACACCATATTGTGACAAGTGTTAAACACAATTGATTTTTTTACACGTGTAGTCACCAGATTGTCTCTCTATGGAACAAAACAAACATCAGTAAAACGAAGTGCTGCCCATGATCTTTATTAGGGTTCTCTGTTAGGTTTTAGAAAATGAAATTGTTTATTTTTTTATTTTTTTGGATATGAAATAACTTTTCATTACCACACAAGGCCAAAGTGGGGTTACGTTTCCAGTCTAAACCACACTTCTACACAGATACGTCAACCAGTTCTACCTAGTTAGCATCTCTGTTCTCACGGAATGCATCACAAAACCTTACTAGAGCTGCTCGGCTTCTTGTCGACGGCGTTGATTCTTCACAATTCATACAGAGTCTGCAAGTTGTGTTTTGAACAGAGACACCCCATGCCTTCAACCTATCACTTGTTAGCGGCTTCTTATCAGCTTTTTATGTATCATAAGCCAAGTTATCATCGAATGTTTGGGAATGAAATTGTTTAGATATAAAAAGAATTTTATTATAGAAGATATAAGAAAAGGTTTTATAGGATCCTCCAAATTTTTCCGCACATCATTTTGTTGTAACTTCAAGCCAATGTGAATGTTCACGAGCTCGCGTTCTTCATATGAATTTCTTGGGACAAAACCACTTGGTCCCGATGTTTATCGTATGGGTAATTTTGGTCCCTGATGTTTCCATTAGCCACATTTAGTCTTGTAGTTGTCTGAGTTGAACCAATTTTGATCTCTCAGTTAGATTTAACATCAATTTGAACGGAATTTTTTCATGTTAGTCACACGCAATATTTTATAACTTGCCAAAATACATTTTATACGCCCGTTCTTCTAAAAATTCCCTAAATTTATCTCATTCATCCCACAATATGGATTTTTATGGTTTCAATTTTTAGCGTTCGATTGTGTGATGAAGGACACGAATTAAGGAAATTTTAAGACGAAAAGACGTATAAACGATATTTCAGGGGATTTTAGTATTTCACGTGCGATTCGCATGACAGATTCCGTCCACATTGACGTTTGATCTAGTCGATGAACCAAAATTGGTTCAAATCGAACAACTATAAGGACTAAATGTGACAAATGGAAACATTGAGGACCAAAATTGGTTTTTCCCAAATTTCTTCTATCCTCAACACATTTTTCGTGAGAGTTGTTTTTTTTTTAAAAAAAACTTCTCGTTGGATTGTTTAATTTGGATTCCGATAAATATATCAAAAGTCCAAATCTATCATCTCAAAATTCATTCATGTTTCTTAAATTCCTAAATCAACTCGAGTTAGTACAAGATAAATAATATCATAAATATAAAGAAACACAATCAAAAAATCTCACACACGACTTTTTAAAATAGAGAGAAAGCTCACTGGTCTTCTTCGAAATCCTATTAGAGATAAGTACTGATCGTTTTCAAGTATTGATCGATTTCGTTGTTCCAAATTTGCTTGGCGATAAAGAGTTCTTTTAAGTGATATGCTTTGTCAGGATTTCACTGATCGATCTCAAATCATCATTATTATTATTATTGCTGTTATTATTATTACTCTATTATTATTATTATTATTTCTAGAAAAATGTTGAGGAATCTAAACTTAATATATTTTGTATAAAAAGTTACAATTCATTATCATGTCAAAAAAAATTATTTTTAGGTATCCAATTCTTTTATACGTACCTTTTATATGTATATTACGTACCATGTCACGCGTTTATAGGGTATTTATATGCATTTCTTTAAGTTATCTAAATTTATTATATGATATACCTTTTCTCACGGTACTATGTACTATAATACGTTTCGACGTGGTACTTAAAATTACTTATATGATGTACATGCGGCGCAAACGGGTACTTATGTGTAAAAATTTCATCCAATTAGATACCTACATGTAAACAAATTCTGATAAGGGACTGAATTGACAATTTTCATACAAAATGATAGCGTAAGTTTCCCAAAAATGTTTAACTGAAAAATTAAAAATTCGATGACGACACAGATAAAAGATAAATTAAAAGCTTTGGTTAGTCATGCCCAACCGCCGGTTGGTCGAAATGACCAACCGGCCACAACCGGCCGGAGACGGATGCCGGTTGGCAGTCTCTGGTTGTCGGTTGACCAACCGGCGGTTGAGTCAATCGCCGGTCAAAGGGTATCCGGCGGTTAAAACCGCCAGATTTTTTTATTTTTTTTATTATTTTTTTTAATTTTTAGTGTTTATTTCGATAGTTTTCGGTACAGAATTATGATTTTTTCGGTATATAACAAGGTTTTTCGGTTTAAAACTTTTAATCAACGTAAATTTCATTACAAAATGAAGTTACAATTACAATTAGGATTTACAAATTAGAAAATACAAAGTAAGGAAAAAAAATAAAATATTCGTTGCTCGTTGAATCGGATTCGCCAACGCCATTCGATACTCGGTTTCTGAGAAAAAATGTACAATAGAAGTTAGATATATTTTTTTGGAACATAAAAAAATTAATCAATAAATAAAAAATGAAATTAGTATTAAGGACTTATCTTTTTTCGGGCTTTGTCGTCGGCTTGGATGTCAAGCGAGCGGTTGCTTAGAGACGTTGGCTAAAAAATAAGATTGTATTAGTAAGTAATTATTTAAAATATAAAATAAAAAATTAATACAATGAGATTGAGTCATACTTATCTTTTTTCGGGCTTGAATCTTTCGTCATTTTTGGAGATTCTTTACTCTCTCTACTCGTAGTCGCCGTCATTGCCGCCACCACTAGTCTCTGTGCCGGTGGTGTCATCGAACACGTGTCGTCCGAATCGGTATTTGGGAAATCTTGTGTTCGATGTTCGGCTCTCGTCCAATCATCGAGAAGCCATTGGTATTCGACCTTTTCTACCGTCAACCTTGAACGCCTTTTCACTTAGGGTGTGTTTGGTTTGTGGATTTTGATATGGAAAGAAAATGTAAGAAAAAAAAAACTAAAATCTGAGAAAGATTAATTCCTTGTTGGTGTTTGGTTTAGCAAAAGGAAATTTATTTTCTCCGAAACTAGTCGCTACTATCATATGAACATGACTATTTACAAAATATTTCATTGAGGTAATTCACGTGTCTTGTTAAATCCGAAGTATTAGCGTATCGGATTTTGACGAGTATTTTTTTCGATTCGAGATTAGCTTTCGTCTTTGTTTAGAAACCGATGTTGAAGACCACATCGATTACGCGATTTTCCGTGGTTTTCATCACTATTTGGTAAGGAAATGAGTTTTAGTTGTAATTTTAAATTATTCTCTTTTCTTTCCTTTTCTTTTCTTTTCCTTCTCATTTTCCTTTCTAACCAAACATCAAATGTAATTTTCCCCACCATTTTCTTTTCTTTTCCCCATGAAAATCCACAAACCAAACACACCCTTAAAGTTAAGTTGTCCATGCTAAAAGCATGTTCAACCGCAACGGTTGAAATTGGGATGACATCCCGAGCGATCTTCGCCAATGTTGGATACGTTGGCGACATCTTCGACCACCATCTAAGAACGTTGAACTGATCCTCGTCCTCGGCGAACTCAAACGTGGTCGAAAAGTAGTTATCTATTTCTACGAACGGGTTCGTCGATCTTTGGCGTTTGCTGTGTTGCTGTGGTTGTAGTAGGAGGCTAAGCGATCACTCCCGGTACCACTACTACTACTAGTGGATTGACCCGAACTCGATCTAGTTGGGTCTTGACCAATATCAGTCTTATACGCTGTAAAGACTGTCTTTAGAGCGTCATACCCTATATCTAACTTGAATATGTAGTTCACGGGGAGAGCACTGGAATCCGCCGCAATGTACTCGTAATATAGTGCCAGAAAACTATTTGTCCCCTCTAGGCGCATTCTGGGGTCCAATATCTTCGCAATGATGAAGATATCAGGTAGTTCCCAAAAGTATTTCAGCCATTTAGCCTTCATGGTTAAAACGGTCGGCCCGCAAAATCGTCCTCCACAAAAGCCGCTAGAATGCATGTGACTTTAACGCAATGATCTAAGGCTGAGATTGATGTCGGGTAATATGTTCCCGGCATATCCTTCGTGGCATCGTGAAATACTTGAAGTATTTCACATATGCTGTTGCACCCGTCCCACATCGTAGGATGTACCGTTACGCCGAATTCAGCGTTTTCATCGTAGAAATCGCACAAGGCGTGGCGATATTCGTACGACGTATCCAACATCTTGTAGGTGGAATTTCACCTTTTGGGTACATCTAAGGCAAACTTTTTGGGTGTGATTGTCACACTTCTACAATGACGCTTCCACTTCAGTACAGAAGAGTGGCGCATCATGTAACTAATTGTCGTTCGTATCGACATAACGTGTGCCTTTAGATGCGTGAGTGCATCTTGCACACATAGGCTAAGTATGTGACAGAAGCAACGGACATGGAAGAATCGACCGCCAAATGACGGTCTACAATACTTAATCAAATCTTCAATGCTTGCGGTATTAGCGCTAGCATTATCAAAGGATACCGAAAAAATCTTCTCGAGTATCCTATATTCCGATAACATACTCCTAATCTTGGATGCGATGTTTTGGGTTGTGTGTGTTGTGTCAAATTCGCTATACGCAATTAAGCGTTTCTGTATTGTCCAAGAGTCATCAATCCAATGGCATGTAACGTCCATGTAATGATGATCTTGCCAGTGATCGCTCCATATATCGGAGGCAATGGACACTTTACACTCTAAATTTCCTAATTGATCTATTAACTCGCATTTATACGCGAGTACAGTCTTCCTAATGTCTCGCGTAAGGGTGCTACATGAAACTTTCTTCGCTTGAGGGTTATACGACTTTCTGATCCACTCTTCATAGATAGGATCATCGGCAAACCGAAAGGGAAGATGTTTCGCGTAAACAAATTTTGCAAGTTGTTTGCGCGTGACGTCTTCGTTGTACATGAACAAGACGTCAGACTTGCACTAGGTCCTTGTCCGGTAGCGGACGAACCCGTACCCGTAGCCCCGTGCATTTGGGTTTGACTTTGACTAATTCCTATCTTAGTTGGATGTTTTGACCGGATATGGCCGTTGAAATTGCCATATCCGCCACCCTTCTTAAAAGGGTACTCCTTACCACAATAATTACATATAACTAAAAAATCTTTATTTTCGGTCGGTACCTTCTTGAAGTGTACCGCGAAAATATCCGAGCGTAGCGCAGCTGCTGTGGCTCTTGCTTGGGTCTCGGTCGGCGGCGGCCTAGGAATTTCTTCCGAATGGTCCCGTTACGTGTTGCTCTCCGTTACATCCATGTCCGAGCCTAGGACGTCACTGAGATCTAGCATAATTTCGGGGGAGTCAACATATTGGTAGTCATCTTGCGATGAACTACCAACAATCTGTTTTCCCCTCGATCTCGAACTCGATCCTCGACAACGGCTATCCATATCTAAAATAAAATATTAGAAAAAAACGTTAGCTAAAATGTGTGTAAACTTACGAGAAATGAAGCGTGTAAATTCGGAGCGTCGTGGTAGAGCCGGGCGGGGATTAATGAGTGTACTGTAGTAGAGAGCCGAGGCGAGACGAAGGCCGAGAATTGAGGGATTAGTATTTTAATTAGTTTATTTTTAATTCGTGGACTAGAACGAAGTTGAGGATTGAAACTTGAGAGTGAATAATTGAGAGAAAGAGATATAATTGAGTTGTGATTTTTGAAGAGGGTGGGGGGGTATTTATAATTTTTTTTTGGGTTCCTAGTCGTTGCAACCGTCGGTTTCCCGGTCAACCGCCGGTTGCAACGGCTATTTTCTTTTTCTTTCTTTTTTTATTTCCAACGGCTATCTTTTTAACTTTTTTTAATAACAATCTAACGGCTACTGACCGGTCTGACCTGCCAGATTTTTTTATTTTTTTTATAACGGATATAATTATATATTAAATATATAAATATATATATAATAACCGCCGGTTCGCGGTTTGGGAAAATCTCAAACCGCGCGGAACCGGCCAACCGCGGCACACGGTTGCGGTTGGTGGCCGGTTCCGGTTGGTAACTATTACGATTATATTTCAGAGTATCTTAGGAAATGATTGTGTACATAAATAGGAGAATATTTGTTTTATTATTTTAGGGAAGTAGATCGTGCTATTAGAAAACGAAGATTGTACTTTTTATATTTATATGCCTACGGGGTAAAATGAAAGGACATCGAGATTGAAGAAATTGTGTCATGGTATCAGAGCCACAAAAAGCTTGGTTACCTTCTTCCTCTTCGTGCGTGAGATAAAAAAATGTATGAGAAAGAAGAAACGAAAGAAGATCTCGATCGCAAGGTAGATATGACGTATTATCTTGGATCGAGCGACGGCCCGGGAAATATTATCACACCGATTCAACTTCGTGGCGATAATTATGACGAATGGGCGAGGGCGATCCGAACCTCTTTAAAGGCAAAGAGAAAATTTGGGTTTATAGAAGGCACGATTCCGAAACCCAAAACTACGGAGAAACTATATGATTGGCTCGTTGTGCATTCGATGTTGGTATCATGGTTGACCACCGAGCTGTCCGTTAGATCCACTCGGTGAATATGATGACGCACAACTTTTGTGGAACAATCTCAAAAACAGATTTTGTGTGGTGAGCGGGACTCAAATATGTCAACTGAAAACCTCCTTAGGGGAGTGCAAGCAAGGAAAGGGTGAGATCGTGACCAATTATTTTGGTCGTATGTCGAAAATCTGGGATGAACTGAACACATATGTGAAGGTGCCGGTTTCTAAGTTTGGGGCATGCAAGTGTAACATAAGCATGCAGGTCGAGAACTCAAGGGAGGAGGACCGTCTACACCATTTTCTTATCGGCCTTGATGGAGCATACGGTTCTATTCGTACAAATCTACTTGGACAAGAGCCATTGCCAACACTCGTCAGAGCGTATCAACAAGTAACTCAAGAAAAATACATTCGAAATGGAGAACTGTCATTACCTAAGGATCCAAGGGAAAATATTATGGCCTTTGCAATTCAACCCGATGCACGTGGTAAATATCGTCATGAAGATAATACGAACAAGTTTTGCGGTCATTGTAACAGAGAAGGCCACGACGAAACAACTTGTTTTCAAATCCACGAATTCCCGGAGTGGTGGGGAGATCGACCACGTGGAGGAAGGGGTTGGGTCGTGGTGGAAGACGATCTGCAAGAGGTGGTCGTGCTGGTCCTGGCCGTGGCAGAGAAAATACTGCGCCACCAGTCCGAGCTAATAAAACTAGCGTGGGTGAAAATTCATGTGTGCAATCGAATTTGCAAGGTGGTACGGCCGAAACTGAACTCTTGCATGTGTTACGACGACACAGTTGCAACAACTTCTTGAACTTTTGAGCGTAGCCAAATCAAACGATCGACTCCATGGTAAGGAAGGTGATGGTAGATGGATTATTGATACATGGGCGTCGAATCATGTGACATTTGACTTGTCTAATTTAAGACAAGTGAGGAAAATAAAACAGTGCCCGATGAAAACACGACAGAATCGAACGAAGAAGGGAGTGTCGTTTTACGAGGAGGATTGAAACTTGACAATGTTCTATATATACCGAGATTGACATGCAATTTAATTTCTGTTTCGCAGCTGACCGATGAATTAAATTGCGATGTTTTGTTCACTAAACATATGTGCGTTATAATGCAGGACCGACCGACGAGGAAGGTGATTGGAGTGGGTGAAAGATCGGATGGACTTTATTTTTTTCGAGGTGCTCCTCAAGTAAAGGTCGTGACAATGGATGGAAATTCTTCGTTCGAATTGTGGCATCAGCGTATGAGGCATCCTTCAGAGAAAGTATTAAAGATGATTCCGTTTGTGAGTTCTTATTCGAAAAACAACAATAAAGCTTGCGAAATGTGTCCACGCTCCAAGCAACCTAGATCGAGTTTCCCGTTGGGTAAGAATAAAGCTTCTAGAATTTTTGAGCTTGTTCATTTGGATTGATGGGGACCTTACAGAACACGTTCTTCTTCCGGGACTGTTTATTTTTTTACAAGTGGATGATTTTTCAAGAGGAGTCTGGGTATATTTATTGTGCAATAAGGTGGAAGTTAAATCTATGTTTTTGGATTTTATTGCTATGGTTGAACGCCATTTTGAACAAGTAATAAAGCGTGTGAGATGTGATAACGGTATCGAAATTAATAGTTTGCATGAATATTTTAGATCTAATGGAATTATCGTTGAGACTTATTGTGTTGGGACCCCGCAGCAAAATAGAATAGTCGAAAGGAAACACCAACACATTTTAAATGTGGCTAGAGCGTTGAGATTTCAAGGAAATTTGCCGATCAAATTTTGGGGAGAAGGCGTGTTGGCGGCGTGCCACTTGATTAATAAGACGCCGTCGACTTTGCTAGAAAATAGATCACCGTTAGAGATATTATTTAAGAAAGCGCTTTCTTATGATGAAATCCGCGTTTTTGGGTGCCCCTGCTATGCTCATAATCAACGACACAAAGGTGACAAGTTTGCAAGTAGAAGTCGAAGGTGTGTCTTCGTTGGCTATCCATTTGGAAAGAAAGGGTGGAAATTATACGACTTAGAGACGCATGAGTACTTTGTGTCGAGGATGTGAAATTCTTCGAAAAGGAATTCCCTTTTCGTCAAACCAACCTAGTAATGTGGTGATTGCAGATTTGGCGAACGATGAGGCGGGGGCAAAGGGCGAAGATCCGAGTGATATTATGAGCCGCGGAGGTGAGGATGTCGATGAATGTGTTGTGTGTGTTGAGGAGGAGACGAATGATGTGGAACACCTTGATCATCAGAGGGTGGATGGTGATGGTGTGGAATATATTGTGGGCGAATCAAGTGAGCGTGTCGACTGTGCGACGAATCAAGTGAGCACATCGACTGTGAGCTGCCAAGGAAAACGGGTTAAAGTCCCTTCAGCACGCTATCGTGATTATGTTACTCACACCGTACGGAAAATAAGTCCATCTGAGAATTCATCGGCTCCTTCTCCTTCTTCAGGTACGCTTTATCCTATAACGCACTTTGTGAATTGTGAACGTTTTTCTGTGAACCATAAAATAATTTTAGCAGCAGTGACAGCGGGACATGAGCCTAAAAGTTTTAAAGAAGTTGTTAAAGACCCGGGATGGCGAGATGCAATGCATAAGGAAATCCACGCTCTCGAAGACAATCGAAATTGGGTCATGGAAATGCTTCCCCCGGAAAGAAAGCTTCGGGGAGCCAATGGATATACAAAATCAAGTATAAGTCCGATGGAAGTGTAGAGAGACTCAAAGCAAGACTTGTAATCTTCGGCAATCATCAAGTGGAAGGAATTGATTATAACGAGATGTTTGCTCCGGTGGCTAAAATGGCGACGGTACGCACTTTTCTCTCTGTTGTTGCTGTTAAACGGTGGGAGATACATCAAATCGACGTGCATAACGCATTTCTTCACGGCGATTTAAGTGAGGGGGTATACATGAAAGTGCCTCCCGGTTTCAAAAATACAAATCCGAATATGGTGTGCATGTTGAAGAAGTCATTGTACGGATTAAAACAGGCCCCTCGATGTTGGTTTTCAAAATTGTCCACAGCCTTGAAGGATTACGGGTTTGTAAAATCATATTCTGATTATTCGTTGTTTGGGTTGTGCAAGGGAAAAATCGAGATCCATGTGTTTCGAGATCCATGTGTTAGTGTACGTTGATGACTTGATTGTGGCTGGTAATGATACGACGACATTGACATTGTTTAAAAATTATCTTTGTCGATGCTTTCGTATGAAGGATTTGGGCGTTTTAAAATACTTCTTAGGTCTGGAGGTAGCGCGAAATTTGCGAGGCATATTTCATTGCCAAAGAAAGTATGCACTCGAAATACTCTCTGAAACAGGTTTGTTGGGAGCGAAACCTGCGGCACTCGAAATATTTTATCTCAGTTTATGCAGATACTTCGCGATGATCATTTGGAAGCAGCATTACGAGTTGTGCCATACTTGAATAAAAGCCCCGGACAAGGGATTTTGCTTCAAGCTGATAGTGATCTGAGCCTAGAAGGATGGTGTAATTCAGATTGGGCTAGTTGTCCTCTTACTCGCCGATCATTGACGGGATGGTTCGTTTTACTTGGCCACTCTCCTATATCGTGGAAAACAATGAAAAAACACACCGTGTCTCGATCGTCTGTTGAGGTTGAGTATAGGTCAATGGCAGCAGTTGTGTGTGAGCTGAAATGGCTTAAACAACTTTTAGGTGATTTTGGGTACAACATCCGAAAGGCATGAAGCTGTATTGCGATAGTCAGTCGGCGTTGTACATAGCACAAAATCCTATTTTCCACAAACGTACGAAGCATATAGAAGCTGATTGTCATATAGTTCGAGATGCGGTGACTTCTAGGATGATTTGTCCATCGTATGTGTCAACTAGTATTCAACTGGCGGACATCTTTACGAAAGCATTGGGAAAGGCAAAATTTGAGTTCATACTTCGCAAGTTGGGCATTCGAGATCTTCACGCACCAACTTGAGGGGGTATTACGATTATATTTCAGAGTATATTAGGAAACGATTGTGTACATAAATAGGAGAATATTTGTTTTATTATTTTAGGGAAGTAGATGGTGTTATTAGAATATGAAGATTGTACTTTGTATATTTGCATGCCTACGGAGTCTTGTCAAACGATTGTGGGCATGACTAGCTTTGGTATGAGATTTGCAAACAAACAAGCATTTCGGAGTCTTGTCAAACCTCCGACGTTCGGATTAATTGAGTAAATAGACTCCCCAGACAGAAATTTTTAAAAAATAGACTCCTCATTCTAAAAGTACAAATATACCCTTACTAATATGACTTAAAAGACAATTGTACCCTTATTTAGTGCAGTCCAATGGCTTAACCCACCCACAATTAATAATTATTAAATTCTTCATTTATTTTTATCGAAAAACAGTAAAAGTAAAAGCACGTGTCAGTCAGAGTGACTGTTCATCTCACTCAACTGTTCTTCCCCTAATAGTCACGAGAGCTTTCACTTTAGATTTTACTGCAATTCCTGAGAGCTTAACAAAATTCCAGTTAAGGCAACTCAATTTCTCACAGACCCACCCAGAATTGAACGGAAATATCGATGGCAAGCAGTGCGATGGCCGAGAAGGTACGCGCTGTTAGCATGTTATGAATTTTTTGCAGCGCTGTTAGCATTTCTATTTCATGCGGTTGTACGCGGGGTAGTGTGGATTGTACAAGACTCATACACAAGGTCTCATGCGCTCAGTGAGGAATGGGAATGGGTCCTTAGTCATATCTGGGTCCCTGAGAGTTCTGTTTGGGTCCCCTGAGAGTTCGTGTTTGGGTCCCCTGAGAGTTCGTGTTTGAGTCCCCTGAGAGTTCTGTTTGGGTCCCCTGAGAGTTCTGTTTGGGTCCCCTGAGATTTATGTTTGGGTCCCCTGAGAGTTCGTGTTTGGGTCCCCTGAGATTTCTGTTTGGGTCCCCTGATAGTTCGTGTTTGGGTCCCCTGAGAGTTCTGTTTGGGTCCCCTGAGATTTCTGTTTGGGTCCCCTGAGAGTTCGTGTTTGGGTCCCCTAAGAGTTCTGTTTGGGTCCCTGCGTCCATTAAATACTCGTGTTTGGGTCCCCTGAGCGCCCTGTTTGGGTCCCCTGAGCACTGGTGTCTCCCCTGATCATATGCAGGGGACCTGCACACGTATGACCAGGGGACCCGCGAATATATCATTATCCTGAATTAATATAATAATTTTACATGTTCTTTTGAGGACGCAAATGACCAGTGAAGATCGGGATTTCGTATGCAAATTAATTCTGACGGCCAAGTATGTCAAAGCAAGTCAAACCATTATCGCTTTTCTGAATGATGTTGAGGCTTTCGAATTTATGGAGAGCAGTCCGTTCAGATATCTCGTAGCTTCAGCTGAAGACTTTAACCACTCCAACCAACTGTTGTGGTTTCTTATGAAGATACAGACGGTCCTTCATAATCGGGATGAGTTGTGGATGATCATCCGGAAGAGACCACTCCGATTTTCTATATCGGAGTACTGCTTGATCACTGGTTTTAACTGCTCATCCAACGTACCAGAGGTTAACGAGTCAAATGCTTTCAAGTTGAGACATTGGCCGTGCAGATATACCATCCGGCTATCCAACGTGGAGAGAAGAATTTATGAATTGGCAGCCGAGGACCACGATGGGCGTGCCAATATCGAAAAATTGAAGCTCGCCGACCTATATTTTGCTGCTGCCGTTTTGTTACCTAGCAGAACGAAGAAGGACCCCATCTTGCCATCATGGATTCTCTCATTAATTGGCGATCTGGATAATTTTAACAATTATCCATGGGGCACAATTGCCTTTCGAGAAGTTTTACGTTCATTGAAACGTGATCTGACGGAGAAAAGGGACGAAGCTCTTGCTCGAGTTGCGGGAGGCAACGACGAAGACATCAGCTTATGCATTAGTGGTTTCGTGCACCCACTTCAGGTAGAATAATAGCGTTGCTGTTTTAATTATAAATTATTTGTTCTAAATCTATGGTCTAATTATTGGGTTCTTTCTTAGATCTTAGCATACGAGTGCATCACGAACATCGGTAATTTATTGGCCAACCGCAAAGATCAGAGGAACGATGATGTGCTTCCGAGAATATGCTTGTGGACCACGAAGTCGTGGAGTAAGAAGGCTAGCCCGAAGTTGGAGGCGATAAGCAAGACCGCGCTAAAATCCGAGGTGCGCGGTTTGTTAATGCCAAGTCCGCCTAAGAGCCACGCCAACTACTATCGATTCGGTGACTTTGGCGTGGCTCCCTCGCATAGCGTACTGGACCACTTGACCAGCCTTCTCAGCCTTTATACTTACCTTTCAAAAAGGTACCGCCGATAGAAAGAAACCCTTCTCATGTATGCAAATCCCCTAATACATGCGCCAAAGGCTAGGAAAATATATCTAAATTTGTTCTCGTCATCCGCCTCCCAATATGTGATGCTACCAATATTTGCTCTCTTCACAGCTTCTAAGTACGCCGGGAGCAAACCAAAACAGTTTTCGCTATTTCCGAACAACCCTTCCTGTGCAAGTTGCTTACCTCTCCAAGCCTTGTAATACGATACATCGAGACCCCTGTTTTGCATCATTGAGACAATTACCTTTGGTCGCGGGATATCCTTGGCGCCTGTGAAGTTTTCGACTAACATACTCGATACCACCGACGAACTACCCTGTCGGTGTCTCCGGCGTCGATGTGATACATCGCATGTGTGTCTATTACAATACGTTCGAATGGAGAAAATCGGCGAATCTTTATTTTTTGCAGCTCGAACACGCCAAGAACATTGGTCGTTTACGCAACGAACCACATACAACTTTTTGTTTGAGTTTACCACTTTTAACTCGAACGACGCCTTAAACGCAACTTCCAACAACTCTTTCTGCACGGTAGCCTTGTTCTGAAATTCTTGACCAATATATAAACTAGAACCATCAGGAAAGGCATATGTACCATCATCATCAGCTGCTAATGCGTCATGCTCCTCGCCATCATCTTCAATGCCGTTATTGTGTTAATCCCTTTTAAAGGACCCGTGGTGTACCTCCATCTGTTCAGTGTGCTCCTCTTCGACGGGCTGGACGATGCCATTTTCATCGCAAAATGCTATAAGACCGCTATCATTGTTCGTAAAATCATTACGAGCGGGAGGATCATCGGTGGCACTAGATCGGAGTTCAATGGGTGCATCAATGCCACTACACCGGACTTCAATGGGAGCTTCACTGGTACATTGCTCGACCTCAACATGAAGCACGGGTCTTGATTGCGAACCACCAAAACCAAGGTATGCACGTAAAGCGTAATCGTTTTCGATGTAGATAGGTCATGGATAATTGTGCACTACATTAGGCATATAGCTTAACGTCAATTTCACTTTGTTGTTTGGCAACGACATTACAGTTATTATCCCGTCCGTCACGTCCTTAATCGTGCATGTATCCTCGCTGACTATGATTGATTGCCATATACTTCTCGGTTGTGAACACCATCTCGACGTATCATCCTCATTAATCATCCACCTACCACCGAATTGGAATATGATGTTGGTGATGTTCATGGTGATCACCTATAATTTAGGTAAAAAAAATTAGTGGTTGAAATAATTTTTCATATAAGAAATCTTAAATTTAGTATTATATAGGGGTCCCCTGAGTGTAATCCCCTGAGTGTATGTGTACAGGTCCCCTGTAATATGTGTACGGGTCCCCTGTAAAATGTGTATGGGTCCCCTGAGTGTATGAGTACGGGTCTCCTGAGTGTATGTGTACGGGTCCCCTGAGTGTATGTGTACAGGTCCCCTGTAATATGTGCACGGGTCCCCTGAGTGTATGTGTTCGGGTCCCCTGAGCATGGGACCCGTATACATACACTCAGGGGATCCGTTCACATACACTCAGGGGACCCGTTAACATACACTCAGGGGACCCGTACACATTTTACAGGGGACTCCTACACATACTCTTAGGGGACCCGTTCACATATTACTGGGGATCCGTTCACATTTTACAGGGACCCATACACATACACTCATGGGACCCGTTGAAATACACCCGTTCGCATACACTCATGGGACCTTTGGGCAAATGCAGGGGACCCATCATAAGTTCAGGTCTCCTGTCAACTGTGACCCAATAGTCAGATTTTTTCAAAAACTCATGTCCAAATTCGTAACTTATTTCAACGGAATCGATGTCGCCCAGCATACACACCGAAAACCCACTTAATTTCGTAGCTAATGGAACCGAAATTCTTGGATTTTGAAGTTAAAATTAGAAGAAAAAAAAAACTTGACAACACATACTCAGTGGCCGAAAGCTTTTGTTTCTTCTTCAGGATCGATCGAGAAGGTCCACGTATGGTGGATATGGTAGTGTCTCTTCTTCTGGATATTATGTATGGTGAATATGGGGAATAAGGTTCTTGCAGTGCCATTATTGAAGACAAAGCAGGTGGGTCGGTGGCCATAACGTAAATGCATTTTCCCTTTTTTTTCTTTTATTCGGTGGATTTTTCGTTTTTTGTTTTAAATTTAAATGCTAATGATAAGTAGAGTCTATTGAATAACAAAAAAGTTCATGGCTCTATTTTTTTAAAAGACTTGTCATGGCTCTATTTTTTTAAAAGACTTAGCGGTCAAAGTCTCTATTTTAAAGAACCCCCGACGTTCTATCTTCCTTGCGCTGCCACCGCACCGTCGCCGCCGTACGATTACTCTGAAAAATTCAATGTGTTTGTGAGAGCGTTAAGCATCAATCCTCGTCGGGCGAGCCGCAAGACCCTCTCTGATCTTGGACAGTGCTCTGACAACATCTGCCATGGACATTCGATCTCTCGGATTCTCCGTCGAGCACGCAACTCCAATTCTTAACACAGAAGCCACAGATTCTCTGACATTGTCGTCATCTCCGACTCCAGCGTCGAAGCTCACAATCTCCATCACGCGATCGGGCAACGCACTGCTCACGAAGATGTGAAGGTTAAGGTGATCGCGAAACAAATCGTTTGTAGGCCTTATGTTTGTGAAAAGTTCCAAGAGAAGAATCCCATAACTGTATACGTCTCCTTGCGTTGAAACCAGATTACTCATTCCATATTCTGCAAAAATAAGCTGCAACATATCAAGTGTTGTGGGATTTAGTTATCATATGAAGAAGATGAGAAGCCAAGTGAGTATTGTACCTGGAGCAACATAGCCTACGGTACCCTTTATAGCCACTGAATTGCTGCTCTGATGGATAGGGACTGAGCTCGTGATGATCTTAGCTAACCCGAAATCACCAACATTTGCATTCATGTCATCGTCCAAAAGAATGTTGCTTGGCTTCAGATCTCCGTGGACGATAGTTTCATCAGTACCGTAATGTAAGTATTCTACTCCTTGAGCCACATCGATTGCGATATTTATCTTCTGGACCAAGTTTAGCCTTCGAACTTGCTCCGTTGTTCCTCGTCCCTTATCTTGATGCAGCCAATCCTCTAAACTACCGTTGGCCTTAAACTCGTAAATCAATGCTTTGAAATCATTTCCCTGGTAATCTGTGCTTTCGCAAACACTTAGTATTTTTAGCAGGTTCCTATGTCTTATGCTTTTCAGGGCATTGCATTCTGCTAGAAAGGTATTAGGTGCTCCTCTGACCGCGAGCTTAAGCACTTTCACAGCAATTAAAGTGTTCCCATCGTTTAGTATTCCCTTGTAAACTGAACCAAACTTTCCAGCTCCGAGAAGGTTGACTTGAGAAAATTCATCCGTGGCTTTTAGAAGATCAGAGTACGAAAGCCTCAAAATTTGGATGCCATCAAATGGTGTAACAATCTTTTCAATCTTGGACTTCCTTTTCTTGCAGGTGAGCCAAATGAAGTACGATGAAAGCGAAAGGAACATCAACCCACCAACTATTACTGGAGTCAAGATTTTGATTAGAGCGGACGAGGAGTGCTTCGATTTTGAATTCGCCACGGGGCAAGAGGGAAACTCCAACTCGGGGATGCCACCGCAAAGCCCTCGATTCCCTTCGAGTGAAATTGAAGATTTGTTTGCAAAGACTCCTTTCGTTGGGACTTCTCCTTGCAAATCATTGAATGATAAGTTCAGGTACCAGAGGTGAAGCTCGCTAAGGAAACTTGGGATTTCTCCGTTTAGCTTGTTCCGTGAAAGGTCCATCTCTTCGAGTCCTTTCAAATCAGATATTCCAGAAGGAATTTCTCCCACAAATAAATTGCCTTCCAACTTCAGCCACTGTAAGCTTCCGCAACTACTTAAAGAGTTGGGAATTTCTCCTGACAAGTTATTGTTAGACAAGTCAAGTTTTCCAAGGCCTGTCAGAAATTGAACTGCAGGTGGAATTGAACCAGAGAGGCTATTGTACGACAGATCAAGCAAGATATTCATGGAGAAGAGTTTCATGATCTCTTGAGGCATAGTGTTATTTAAGTTGTTGTGAGATAAATCCAACGACGATAAGCTCGTGCAGTTACCAAGTTCTTGCGGTATACTTCCAGAGAAGAAGTTATTACGCATTGACAGTTTATTCAACGACCTCAGCCCTCCGAAAGAAGACGGTATCTCCCCCACAAATTTGTTTCCTTCTAAGTTGATCTCATGCAAATTTGCAAGATTCCCGATGCTCGAAGGAAAGGGGCCCTCGAGGCTATTGTTAGCAAGAATGAGATTACCGAGACCCGCAAGGTTTCCTATGCCAAAAGGTACCTTTCCTTTGACATCCGTATTGGAAATATACAGACGCATGAGAGATTGAGAAAGATTTCCAATGGATTCGGGCAACGAACCACTCAAAGGATTATCTCCAGCTTCGAGATAAACTAGCTTCGAGCAATTCGTAAGAGAAGAGATGAAATTAATATCATCTTTTATATGATTATTCGATATGCTGAGCTGCAGGAGAAGAGGAAGCTTCTCCATTCCCTTGGGCACACTCCCCACGAAATCGTTATCAGATAAAGCAATTTTTTGCAGGGAAGAAACGTTGGACAACGAAGGAGGAACCTCACCCGTAAACCGGTTTAAGCTTACGGTGAAGGTTTGCAAATTAGGAAGTGTGAATCCTACATCAGCAGGTATTTCTCCTTGGAGCTTGTTGTCACTCATTTCGAAGATGACAATGGTAGATATATTGAAGAGCCCACGAGGGATTTTGCCCGTTAAACTATTTATTCCTAACTGAATGAGCCTCAGGCTTTTAAGCTGCGAAAAAGATTCCGGGATTTCTCCCACGAGGTTACAGTAAGCCATGGAAAGTTTCGTGAGAGATGTCAAGTTGCCAATGAAAGGAGGGATGGGCCCGAAAAAGCTGTTGCTAGTTAAACCGAGGGCTTCGAGCTTACGAAGAGAGCCCAGCTCCCGAGGGATAACTCCCGTGAGTTCGTTGCCAATGACATTCAGATAGTAAAGATTCGTACACTGGGACAAGTTCTTCAGGATTTGTCCCGTGAAGGAATTGTTGCTGAACTCCACGTACTCGAGCCTCCGAAGAGAGCCAATTTCTCCCGGGATTGAGCCCGTGAAGGTATTGTTCTGCAGATCGATGCTTCTGAGGAAAGAGAGGTTACCTATAAAAGGAGAGAGGGAGCCCACCAAGCGTTGAGACTTCAAGAATATTCCCACTACTCTTTCCGTGTGCTTCTTACCGCATGAGATTCCTTTCCAAGAACAGAAGTTGCTCGATGTCTCGTTCCATGATGATAGAGAGTTTAGTGGATCTTCGAGTATTGAAGCTTTGATAGCTAACAGTGCTCGAAGATCCGTTTCGTGTGTGGCTGCAACATTAATGGTGAAGCAAGAGAGGAGGAAGATGATGAAATGGGCAAGGTGGTGGAATGTGAATGCATGCGCCATAGCTTTTTTAGGCGCTTTTCTTCGGTGTTGTATGCGTAGTTTGGTCATAAATTTATAGGACAAGAAAAATAAAATAAAAAATTTAATTAAGTTACGTCCATTTTGGTTTGACTTTGTCAATTAATAACGAAGCTAGGTAAGGATGATCGATCGTTGAAAATGAGTTATATTCAATTCAAACTACCTCAATTATGGATTTGCGGTTTTCAACTCTTGTTGTAATGTCGTCATCGTCAACTCTCTGGTATTAACTGATGTTGCAAGGACAGAGAATGCCTTTTGTCAACTCTTATTACGTATTTTATCTTTTTGCTCCCACGAGTTTAATTTTTTTTACTGAATTTTGGCCAAACGAATTACCTCAGATCATGTTCTTCATTGAATGAAGGCTAAATTTATGTTTTGCCCCCACGTGGTTCTAATAAAATGCATGTTACTATCTGATGTTTTTTTTATTGCACAAAAATTTCCTATGTTGTGTTAAACTTAGCATTGTACCCCCGATAGTGTCTAAAACCTAGCACGATACCCAATTAGGGGGTGAAAATGACAAGAAGCGTGTGATTGAATAAACCACTAGGGGTTTCTATGCAATTTACAAACGATAAGGATTTTGGTGCATTTTATGCATTTTAGCCTTGAATGAGTAAACAAAATAAACAGAAAATTATGGCATACAGACTACGTTGATTTCTGGAACTTATGTGTCGACGGGATTGAATCCAAGAATACATTATTACAAAGTGAATCCAAAGAACATCCCTAACCGAGACCCAAAACTCAAAATGTAGAGTAAAAACATTCCGACCGTCCTCCAAACTCAAATCCAAAATGCATTTTTGGGTTTCTCTCTCATCTTTCAAACTCAAATTTGCGTTCCAACGCAAAAAATGGGTTTAATATTTCAAAATTGCAAACAAGTCCCTTTGTTTACATTGACTTATTAAAGCACTCATATACAATAAATGAAAAACAATAAAAATTACAAAAAGAAATTGTATTAATAATTATGATATAAAATTAGCAAAATGATTAATCATTTAACATTTACTCTTTATTTTTAGTAATAATTTTTTATATTTTGTTGATATGTAATAAATAGTTAAATATTGTTTTTACTATAACTACAAAATTCAAAATAAGTAGAGATAAATATTATCACATTACACTTCCGAATGTGCTAATTGATCATTTGATTGAGGTATACACTAATTCGAGACTTGTAGAGTTATCTTTTCGAAAATATTTTTACATAACTAAATAATTTTTTTTCTCGTGTAGTGTAATTTATGCGGATTAAATTTTTTATATGTACAATAATATTAAATATTTTCTTACTCGACTTTAAAATAATTCATTGGTCTAATTTGAAAAAATGTAAAATATGTGGGACGTATTAAAAGTTAATGTAAAATAGAATATTACAATATTGTCTTTTGAGTTTGAGAATAAGTTTAATAGTTGAATAAGAATTATTGTATTTTGAGTTTGGGAATGAGTTTGAGTTTGATAAATATATTCGGATGTTGATGGCATAGGTATGAACGAAAATCATATGCCTTGGAATGTAATTTCTCTCCGCTGCCGCATATCGTTATAGATTTTTGTAGAATTAAGCCATCGGAAGTGACATATCTCGTAGAAAATCTCTCTAATTCGTAATATAATGTGCCAAGTATTTATGATCACTCTACATATGGTCTTGGTTACACCTCTGACTTTGACTTTGTCGATTTAGCATATATTATTGACCAGCCAAAGAAGCAAATAATGGCACATGATTATTAGTCTCATTTAATTGATATCATGTGAAAATTATAAACAACTATATGCCGCTAGTCTTGCCCAATTTTATCCGGAACCGGCGGTTCCGATCGGCCCACCGCCGGTTTGCCAAGTCATCAACTGCAACCGGCTGCCGCGGTTGGCCGATTCAACCGCGAACCGCCGGTTGTAAACCGGCGGTTGCCGGTTCAACCGGCGAATATAATTCTATATATATATATATTTAATATATAAAATATATAATTATAATCCATTAAAAAAATCTGACACGTCAGTCAGGTCAGTAGCCGTTAGATTTAAATCTGACCGCCGGTTGTGGATGACGATTTTGCGGGCCCAGCCGTTTTAACCATGAAGGCTAAATGGCTGAAATACTTTTGGGAATTACCCGATATCTTTATCATTGCGAAGATATTGGACCCCAAAATGCGCCTAGAGACATATAGTTTTCTGCGACTATATTACGAGTATGGGTGAGCAAATCCGGATATCGAAAACCTATAACCGTATCCGATCCGGTTTTAATCGGATATCCGAATTTTGGATATACGAAAATCCGGATTTCGATATCCGAAATCCGGTTTTTTATTTCGATTATTTTTTTTTTGAAAAAAAATTGATTATAACGTATTCAATTTTGTTTTCAACTCTCAATTTATTTTAACGAATTTATTTTCACGAATGATATAAATTCAATCTGATATATTTTATTTGGGTTAAATTATAATATTGGGCTATTTTTCTTTCTTTTTTCTATTTTTGGGCCTAATTATTTTTTGTTTTTGGGCTATTATTTAATTTATTTATTTATTTTAAATAATAAACCGGATACCAGATATCAAGATTTTATTACCGAGCGTATCCGTATCCGATCAGGTTTATGTTCCCGTTATAAAAACCGGATATCCGTTTTCCGGATTTTATTAATCGGATCGGATTCCGGATATTTTTTGCTCAGCCCTAATTACGAGTCCATTGTGACGGATTCTAGTGCGATCCCTGAGAACTACCATAATCAAGTTAGGAATATAGGGTATGACGCTCTAAAGGCAGTCTTTACAGCGTATAAGACCGATATTGGTCAAGACCCAACTCCATCGAGTTCGGGTCAATCCACTAGTAGTAGTAGTGCTACCGGTAGTGATCACTTAGTCTCCTACTACAACCTCATCAACATGAGCATACGCCAAAGGTCGACGAACTAGTTCGTAGTAATAAAAATTACTTGTCGACCACGTTTGAGTTCGCCGAGGACGAGGATCAGTTCAACGTCCTCAAATGGTTGTCGAAGATGTCGCCAACGTATCCAACGTTGGCGAAGATTACTCGGAAAATCTTTGTCGTCCCAATTTCAACCGTCGCGGTTGAACATGCTTCTAGCATGGGCGGTTTAACTTTAAGTGAAAGGCGTTCGAGGTTGACAGTGGAAAACGTCGAATATCAATGCCTTCTCGATGATTGGACGGGGGCCGAACATCGAACACAAGATTTCTCGAATACCGATTCGGACGACGACGTGTTCGACGACACCACTGGCACAGAGACTAGTGGTGGCGGCAATAGAGGCTACTACGAGTAGAGAGAGTAGAGAATCTTCGAAAACGACGAAAGATTCAAGCCCGAAAAAAGATAAGTACCATTCAATCTCATTGTATTAATTTTTTTATTTTATATTTTTAAATAATTACTTACTCATACAATCTTATTTTCCAGCCAACGCTCTAAGCAACCGCTCTCGCGTGACATCCAAGCCGACGACAAAGTCCGAAAAAATATGTCCTTAATACTAATTTTATTTTTTATTTATTGATTAATTTTTTTATGTTCCAAAAAAAAATATCTAACTTGTATTTTACATTTTTCTCAGAAACTGAGTATCGACTGGCGTTGGCGAATGGCGATTCAACTAACAACGAATAATTTTTTTTTATTGCTTTGTATTTTCTAATTTGTAAATCCTAATTGTAATTGTAACTTCATTTTTGTAATGAAATTTACGTTGATTAACATTTTCAAACCGAAAATCCTTGTTATATACCGAAAAAACCATAATTGTGTACCGAAAACTATCGAAATATACACCAAAAATAAAAAAATTCAAAAAATTAAAAAAATTCAAAAAAATTAAAAAATGCGGCGGTTGTAACCGCCGGATACCCTTTGATCGGCTGTTGACCAACCGCCGACCGGAGATGGCCAACCGGCATACGTCTCCGGCCGGTTGTTGCCGGTTAACCGAAACCGGCGGTTGGGCATGACTATATGCCGCCGCAGCCACTTGCGGTATTGTAAACCGAAACGGTCGGGCCGACCCAAAAACTACCGTTTTACTTTGGATCTTCTGAATCGGGTCTCCAGTAGTCATTAAACAGTATAACAAACCCTAAAATGATAAATGGGCTCAACGTGATAGAATTGGCCCATTAATAAAACATGCGGCCCATTTACGTTGTCGTTTGTCCTCGTACTTGACTCGTCTTTTTCTGTTTTCTTCTCTCTCAAGTTTTTAGCTGATTTTTTCCCCCCAAATCTATCGGAACATCGGTCAGATATCCGTCGATTCGATCAAATTAGGGTTTGCGAAACACCATGGGAGGCCACGGTGGATTGAACATCCTCCCCCAGAAGCGGTGGAACGTCTACAACTACGACAACCGCGAGAAGGTCCGCCGCGACGAGGAGAACGCCGCAAGGGAAGAGCAGATCCAGCGCGAGGAAGCACGGAGGCGCGAAGCCGACCATCGCCTCCAGCAGCTTCGCAGATCCCGCGGCGTTCCGGATCAGAAAATCGACGGCGGCGACGCGGAGGATCAAAAGCAGCAACAGCCGAAGGATTCAGAAGAACAGCCCTCCGCCCTCGGATTGCGCCCAACGGAGTCCGAATCGAAGAGGCACGTCAATTTGTTCGAAGGGATTAGGATATTCGACCCCGTAACTTCCGACGACTTGAAGGAGAAGAAGAGGAGAAAATCGGACGGCCACGATAGCGAGAAGGTGAAGAAGATGAAGAAGAAGATGGAGAGCGAGGTGAGGGCTGTGGGCCCGGAGGACGAGAAGTATAGAATGGGGTATGGGGTTTGTGGGAAGGGCGTGAAATTGCCGTGGTACATGGAGAAGAAGAAGAAGAAGATTGGGGGAGATTCGGATGATAGCGATGGCAGCGAATATGAGAAGAAATCCAAATCAAAGGGAACAGGTAACAATAATAATATTAGGAAGAAAAGCTTGGAAGAGCTGAGAGAGGAGAGGTTGAATAGAGAGAGGGCTGAGAAAGAGAGAGCAAGGGCTTTGGTGTCGTCATCTAAGTCGAAGAATATGGATGCTCGAAGAAGATGAGTATACATCATTGCTTAAAAGGATTGTAAGTTGTTTCCCTGTCCCCTATTATCGCTTTTTTGAGTTTTTTTTTTCATGGGGTAATGAGATGTAGAGAAAGAACTGGTTGTGTTAAATCTGAAGATTTACGATTTGATTTTTCTAAAACTGCAACTACATCTTCTATGTATTTGTATCGCCGGTTGAATTCACGGTTTGCCGTTTTGGGATCTGGAAAATTGTAACTGAACCGTGAAAACCGCAATTGCATTTCTGATTGGAGCTGAACCGTGATATCGACGGTTTACGACTATCAAGAAGATCATATCTGAACCGTAAAAACTGCAGTTGCGTATTGGGTTGGAACCGAACAGAGATATCAAGCCGTTGATCGACGGTTCGATTACGATTTTCTTTGCCCGTGTATAGGTGTATGTAAAACTAAGCCCTTGTTTGGTTCATGGGTTTAGACATTTTAAATGTTGGTTTATAAGATGTTGTCGTGTTTGGTTCATGTGTTTATATAAAACATTGGCCCTGTTTGGTTCATGTGTTTAATAGTTTTAAAGGTAGGTTTATAAAATTTTAATGTGTTTGGTTAATGTGTTTATATAAACCAAGGGTTTATATATAATAAATAGGTTTAAACTCATGCAGACGGGTTTAAATAAACACGCCTCTCAGATGAGTTATTATAAACCCACTAATCAAACATACATTTTATTTTATACCCAATAGTTAGTTTTATATAAATCTTACTAATTTAAACCCACCTTAATATAATCTGACGAACCAAACAAGCTCGTAACTCTAAACTCATCATGTATACGGGTTTAGATAAACACACCTTTCAGGTTGATTATTATAAACCCACTAACCAAACATGCATTTTATGTTATACCTCATAGTTAGTTTTATTTAAGTCTTACTAATTTAATCTCTCCGAAATATTAACTGACGTACTGAATAGGCACTAGTAGTTTATACTTTATTATTATGCCATGTAAAGGATGAAGTGGGTAGTCCCAAATGCATGAGACATTTCCAGCAAAAGAGGTTTCGGGTGCAATTCCTGGATAGGGGTGAAAATGAGCCGAGCCGAGCCCGAACATGGCCCAACTCGAACTCATCTCGATTAAGTATAAGTGAATTCGAGCTCAATCAAACACTAAAAATCGAGGCTCGAGCTGCTCGAGCTCGGCTTGATAAGCTCGAATTCGTTCAAATCTTGTACTCGACATGCTTGAGCTCGGCTCGAAATGCTTGAGCTCGGCTCGAAAAGCTCAAATCAATATTATAATATAGTTTTTCGAAATAAAATTATATTGTTGAAAAATATAATAATGAAATTCTGAATGTGTATTTTCCTTATTTTCATAGGATAATTGTTTTACGTAACCATATATATAGAGATTGGTGATCTATAGTAATAAATAAATATGATTGTTGCTAGAATCAAGTTAAAGAATCAATCATGATCTTCTTTCCCTGTAGATGTTGGTGGAGTGAATTAGTGCCATGATTTACGCTTGGACAATTTGGCAAGTGGCCGTTATTTTCAACACTCCTCCTCAAGTTGGGTTTGTAGATATCAATCAAGCCCAACTTGTCTATTATTTTCTGAAATACTTGATTGTCAACCGCTTTTGTAAATATGTCGGCCGGTTGATTTTGACTTCTCACAAATAGTGTCTCGATTTGTCGCGCTTGAATTTTTTCTCGAATGAAGTGGCAGTCTACTTCAATGTGTTTGGTTCGCTCGTGAAACACGGGATTAGATGCAATATGTCTTGCCGCTTGGTTGTCGCAATATAGTTGCATCGGCTCGTTGCATGCCTTCTTCATGTCTTGTAGTAATTGTTTTATCCATATTAGCCCTCATGTTGTAGAAGTCATAGCACGATATTTTGCTTCAGCACTTGATGTAGCTACTACTGTTTGTTTTTTGCTATTCCATGTAACAAGGTTGCCCCCGACGAATATGCAATAACCTGTCGTCGATCTCCTGTCATAGCTTCTTGCCCAATCAGCATCAGAATAGCCAACTATGTCATTTGTCTTGTTTGGTCTCATCCAAATTCCACGACCTGGTGTCCCTTTTAGATATCTTAAAATTTTGTCTATCGCTCCGAGATGAATAGACCTGGGAGCCTGCATAAACTGACTAACACAACTAACAACGAATGAAATGTCATGTCATGTATCAGTTAGATATATAAGTTTTCCTATTAATCTCTGAAACTGTCCTATGTCTTTAATAGGTTCTCCATCTTCTTGATTCAACTTTTTGTTTGATATTGGAGTTTTAGAAGGCTTTACCCCCAATTTTCCAGTTTCTCTGAGTAAATATAGGGTGTATTTTCTTTGGGAGAGAAGTAAACCCTTTTCCGAATGGGCAATTTCTATCCCTAAAAAGTATTTGAGGTGTCCCAGATCTTTTATTTCAAACTTTTGTTTCAAGTAGTCTTTTATATTTTTTATTTCTTCAGTATTGTTTCCAGTTATGATTATGTTATCTACGTATATTAGAATTATTATAGTAGTTTGATTTTGATTCCTAACGAACATCGATGTGTCCGGCGAGCTTTTTTCAAATCCACATGCAAGGAGTGCATGGCTTAATTTATGGCTTAATTTAGTATATCAAGCTCGTGGAGATTGTTTTAGACCGTGGATAGATTTATTGAGTTTACATACAAGATTCTTTTCTTGTTCTAGTTTATGACCAGGTGGAAGTGACATATAAATTTCTTCTTCTAGGTCACCCTGAAGGAATGCAATTTTAACGTCCATTTGTGATAAGGTCCACCCAGAATTTACCGCTATAGATAGAAGTATCCGTACAGTTTTCATTTTTGCAACGGGAGCGGAAGTTTCTTGATAGTCAATCCCATATGTTTGAGTATAGCCTTTAGCTACTAGTCGGGTTTTATATCTTTCGATGGATCCGTTGTTGTTGTATTTGATTTTATACCCATTTACAGCCGACGGACTTCTTGTTATTGGGTAGAGGTACAATATTCCATTTATTGTTTTTTTCCAACGCAAGTTCTTTTATTATTGATTTGCACCAAGTGGGTGATTTAAGTGCTTTTGAAAGTTTGTCGGCTCTGTTTCTTTGATTAAGTTTGAGAGGAAGTATAATATTTTGGACTGGTATTATTATATGAGATGTAATTTGAATAGGGTATGTGACTTGATTTAGTACAAAATCTTTTATTCGTTCAGACTGTCTTGTTATCCTTGTAGATCTTTCATTATTTGTAGTTTGGGGTTGAATGTTGGGATTTTCTCGCCCTGAAATTGAATCTATTGTTTCAATATTTTGTGAAATTTGTGTTTGTTTAGATGTTGGAATAGATTTTTTATAAAAATTGTCTTGAATTATCGGAAGTGGCGTGTTATATTGATTTTCTAAGTTCAAATCTTTTAAATTTTCATTATTGGAATAATAAGGCTCATTTTCCAAGAATATTACATCTCGAGAAATATATAATTTTTGGATCAAAGCATTTATATCTCTTTTTTTGGGATGAGTATCCTATAAATATAGCTTTGATAGATGTGTCTAATTTATCATGTCTTTTGATATGTACAAAACAAGTACATCCAAAGACAGGCATATGCCCTAAATTGAGAGGCCTTTTATGATCTAATTGAACACCTGGTAGTCTATTAATTAGATATGTAGCTGTTAAGACTGCATCAGACCAAAAATACTTTGGAACATTATTTTGAAATAGAAGTGATCTGGTGACTTCACGGAGATGGCTATTTTCGCTCGGATACTCCATTTTGTTGTGGACTGTTTATACATGTGGTTTGATGCAAAATTCCTTTACCTTTAAAAAGATTTAAAAAAATTATTAATGTATTCTGTGTCATGTTTTAATTTTAGCATTGAATTGATTTTCAACTAAATTTAAAAATTCTTGAAAGCATAAAAAAACTTCAAATTTATCCTTAAGTAAAGCCAAGTAATACGAGAATAATCATCTATAAATGTAACAAAATATTTAAAATTATTATAAGAGATTATCGGGGCTGGGTCCCAAATATCGGAATGAATCAAATCGAAGATTTTTTCTGATTTAGTCTTGGACGAGTAAAATGGTAGACGGGTTTGTTTTGAAATTTACTAGTATCGCAATTACTAGATTCTAGAATTATGGAAGGAAAAATTTTGTTTAAGACTTTATCATAGGGTTGACCAAATCGCTTGTGTAAGATTTATTTTGGTCAATAGAGTTTTGTGTAGTGTATAGGACCTTATTGGGAATGTCGACTAGATACAATTCGTTTTCTAGTCTTCCTTCACCAAAAATTGTCCCCGTGTTTCGATCTTGAAAAATCACGTTATTATGTGAGAAAATAATTACAATTTAAATCTTTAGATATTTTATCGACTGACAATAAATTTGATGTAAGATTTGGTAGATATAATACGTTTGAGATTTGGTAGATATTTAATCTTGAAAAATTCTTGATGTTCCAATTTTCTTTATTGGAATTTGTCTATGTTTGCTACGGTGACATATTGGAAAAATTTTGGATTGAAATGATTAAATATATTATTTGGGCTACATGTCATATGATATGTTGCATCGGAGTCAACAATCCAAGAATCTTTTAAACAATAATTCATGCAATTTGCATTATAATTCCTTGAAGAAATTAGGTATTTCATACATTGGTTGTGTTTACCTGATTGGTTTAAATGTTGTGACAATAGATTTATTAGGCGACTGGGTCGCTTCATCAGGTCCAGCCCAAGTGGTGTGAAACCCAGCAATATGTGGTCCCGTTGGGTGATATTGAGCCGTTGGCAAGTAGTTCCAGCCCAGTTCGCTGCCCTTTTTCATGAGTTGACGGGCCTTGTGTTTTTTCTTTTCCAGCCTGAACCATCAACAAATAAATCGCCTGCTCCTTCCACGTCATCAACCCCGTCACCGCCGCGAGTGTTATTCTTCTTCTCGATTATTCTATTGTTTGGAGATTGCTCTACACCGTCGTCGTCTACGACTGTTTTCATCGTTTATTGTATCTCGATTCGGGTGAATTCGGTCGCATTGAACGGTTGTCAGAGACATCTGGTGGTGTTGACTGTTCGTGGCGCCGTGAGGTGGCTGCTCGGTTTCTGAGAAGGTGAGGAACGTATGTGTGTATGTTTGAGAAAAGTACTGAAGGTTCTTGATTCAAGACCTCACTGTGTTTTGTTACTTTGCAAGGTTATAACATATGCTCTGATACCATGTTGAAAAATATAATAATGAAATTCTGAATGTGTATTTTTCTTATTTCATAGGATAATTGTTTTACATAACCATATATATAGAGATTGGTTGTTGCTAGAATCAAGCTAAAGAATCAATCCTGGTCTTCTTTCCTTGTAGAGGTTGGTGGAGTGAATTAGTATCATGATTTACGCTTGGACAATTTGGCAAGTGGCCGTTACTTTCAACATATATATATATATATATATAATAAATTTGAGCTCGATAGGCTCGACGAGTTATTGAGCCTATATCCAGCTCAGCTCAGCTCAGCTCAATAACTCATCGAGCCAAATCGAGCTCGGTCAAACTCGAACTCAAACCGAGCTTTGATCGAGCTGCTCACGAGGAGCTCGGTTCGTTTTCACCCCCATATACCTTTGAATTCCAGTTAAAGACTTTGACTGTTGTTTGCAGAGTGGAGATTGGAATGTTGAATTTTCACACCATCAAGTTTGTGGCGCAAATTAATGGTTCATTGAACAAAAAAAAAAGTTAAAAGATGAAGTGGGCCGATCCGTGGGGCTTAGCCATACCAGGGACTCGAGTTTCCCGAATATGGATTTTTGAAGATGATATTATTGGGCTTTGCATGTGAATATAAGCCTAAAATCATTTCTGAAAATTCATCCCACGAAAAAATAGACATGGTAGTAGATACTTTAGAGTTAATGCCTTGATTTCATCGATAACGCATGCAAAGCGTCGTCGTCTCGCGATTAATTTCATTTCACGCATATCCCTTCACCTTTTCAAGTGAAGCAGTTGCACACGTGCAAAATAGCTAAATTGGAGGAATCATCTAGAAAGAAAAAAAAATATCCAATTTGCACAGCTGGCACAGACCAGCTGGCGATGAGCAGACACGCGCACACGTCTTGACTTTTTCTGTAATAAATAATAATAATTATTATTATTATTATGGGAAATAAACAAACAAATACAGTCTCAACCTGATGTCAATCGTCACGTCACCTTCTTCTTACCAACTAAAAGATTAGATAAGAGATGCCCATTCATGGGCCTTCGCTGTCCTTTTCCGCATGCCCACATTTTTTAAGCCGAATGTGTGTGAATTTGAAATATTATATGCATTAATTTAATCCTAGCAAAATTTTCAATAAACATGTATTATTTTTCATAAGCGGGTCAAACTGAATGTCTCATATACGCAGTCATTTTTTAATTCATTATAAAAAAGGTAAATTCATGAAAACACTCAAAGTAAATGCTAATTTACAGCTAGCGAATGATATAATGAAAATAGGACAAAAATTTTAAATATTTGCAGTCCAAGGGTTGTGTACAGTTGTTACATAACATTTAATTGATCCCAAGAACTTTCAGTTCGGTTCAGCTTTGACATTCTCCAAAGCAATGTCCCAATTCAGAGCCTAAAGCACTAATTACCATTTAATACTGTACTTTCAATAATCATTTGCTCTCTTGAAAGAGGACGGATGGTTTCAATTTAAAAAAAATTATTTTCAAAAATATAATGTTCGAAGCGTTTAACCCTCCTATTATTTACAATTATTTGGACAATAAATTATCGCGATTGAAAGTAAATTTTACATGGTCCCAATGGATAAATCAATTGCTCATACCTTGATATAGAGGTAATGCTTTCGAATTCACATTACACAGAACACATGCAATTAAGGATAGTTCCACAGTAGATCGGCGTGGTTCCACAATCGATTTGAAATTATCGGAGTTTTTGGCACGGAAACGGTGAAACCGCACACATCAGAAAATTAAATAATAAAAAAACTGACAAACAAAAAAAATCCGTATATCATTATTATTCCACATTGCTGCATGTCTATATAAAAAGCATAATTTTAATATTATTTATATAGTTATAAATATATATAGTATGTATTACTATTATAAAAATTGAAAAAATAAAAAAATAGAAGTACGATTTTTCGGCAAGTAAAAGAAATGTTGTAAAAACTTAAAAACATATACCAAAATTGAAAAATTCAGTTCGCTATTCGGTAAGAACTGAGTTTCGTCATTTGATAGATTAACCGAACTATCAACTCATTATCATTTATACATTGAATTTAAATAAAAATTAAATAAGAAATATACTACCAATAAAAGGTTATGAAAATAAAATATAAAAAGTTATGCCTACTTTTGTACCAATTTAGACGACCGTGGTTATTTTTACAACTCACTTTCCAAATGATGTAAATAATTGCAAATCACCTTGTGTAAATATTTTGCATAAAAAAGAATACATGAAATAACGCTGAAAACCTCGGGGAATAAGGAGACATTGTACTCCAAATCTTAGTAATTACCAATTATAAATATGATGTCAATGATACCTTGGTTTGATTGTCAAACATTAAGAATTTGTGGGTTATATCGTAAGTCGAATCATTTCCTACAATTCTTTGAGTAGTATTAATGGGATTTATGTTTTACGACTGTCGTTTTCAGGTGAATTTGGGACATTCATTTTGGCCCGGGGATTCGTTCAACCACTAGAGTATTGTGTGGCGCAATTAAGCTTCCGCCGGCCACAGGGATTAGTCCCACCACTGGAGTGCGTGACGCAATTAAACCTCCGCCGGTTTGTGTGGCATAAGCCCAGGCCGATATTTATAGGTTAACTCATAGGCATGTCAGTCAATTTATGAATTAGGATAGCACGAGACAAAAAATATTGATTACGATGAGTATAAATTATTAATTGGTTGTTTTTAAAATTAAAATCTTTAAAAGCGACCTAAAGCGATGACATGGCAAGTTCAAATTCATTTGGCTTCTGGAATCTCTCTCGTGCAAATGTAGTCAACTCATAGCATATCAAAATCAAACAACTGCCATCACCAATTGCTATCCTAAATGTAATTGCATTGAAAATTCAAACTTCCTTCAGCCAAGCCAGCCATTATTTATTAATAATTGTTATTGATGATCAAAAGTAAAAATCTTCCTAGCCAAAACGTGAAACATACTATGCAAAACAAAAAAATTAACAAATGTTTTTTTTTTAAAAAAAAAAAGCCACAAGTCATTTGACCTTCTCCCCAAGTCAAACCCCTCCAAAACATTTATTGCAAAACAAATTTACAAATTAAATTAACAGCTAATTGACTTTCACTTCAAAGTCTCCCACAAAGCAGCGCACTTCCTCCTCGCAAACCCAATCCTATTTTTCACCAAATCGTAAACCACCTCAAACCCTTGCTGCTGATAATTACCCAACAAACCCGCCGGCCCACCGCCGACCTCAGCCTCATCTCCGCCGTCCACCAACATCAAGCAACCCACCTCTCTCCCACCGTCCTCAAACTCGTAGAAATAATTCCACCTCGGCATCACGACGCTGCTACTCAAACCACCGCCGCCGCCGCCAAAATGAAACACCAGCCTCGGAACTCTCGTCGCGTTCTCCAACGCCGCCTTGCTCCTGCCGCCGGTGTAATAACACGGGCTGAGCCCGCTCGTCCGCTCCACTCCCGCTGCCCTACGGTACAAACCCCCCATCATCCGCGCGTGAAACTCATCCACGACGGCCCTGTAAAATTTTCTCGGCAGCATAGTGTAAGTGGTCCCCGAATCCACCACCATTCCTCCGTCGCCCTTCGAATCCACTCTCTTCAAGCTCTCCGTCGCTTCGATTCTTGTTTTTCCGATGGAAACCGCTTCTAATCCGACGCAGTAGAAGTATGGATGCTTAGGGTTTTCTAACATCGGCGTGTAGACGTAGTCAACGCGGCCGCCGCCGCCTTCTTCTTGCCTCAGCTCGCCGGCGTAATTTCTCGCGCCGGCTACGGTACTGTTCGGAGAAGTTCTCTTCCTTTTCTGATCGTACCGGCCGAGAATCAGAGGACTGGGCTGGTGGGCTCGCTCGGCGTCGAAGCCGTGAGAAATCAGGCAGTAGGAGAAGTAGTTTCCGACGTCCGGCGACTCCCTCGCGAGCTGAGCTGGCAAGGACAGCGACCCGCGTCCGAACCCGGCGACGCCCACGGGTTCGCCCAAGGCCGTGTGTGCGCACCCGAACGTGAAATCGGGCACTGAGAGCTTCGAGGTGACGGCGAGTGGGCTCCTGTAGAGGTTTCCGACGAAACTTCCGTCGCCGTAGGCGTAGTAGAAAGGCGGGCAGCGAAAGGAAGCCTCGTCGCACTCGCTCATCTCGATGGAGTCCAGGGGACACTTCGCCATGGCGCAGAGGTCGGAGGAGGAGAGCGACCCGTGGACGGCGGAGCAGGCGGGGGAGGAGCAGCCAACGGCCACGGCGGTGCTGGCTCCGGAGAGGTTCAGCGGCGGCGTGGTGCGGTTCGGGACCTGCTTGTCCTCGCAGAGGATGCACTGGAAGGGCCTGCACGGGAGCCAAACGACGTCGCTTCCGGTGTCCATGTAGAGCGACGCCGGCTGCCCGTTGAGGACGAGGGAGAGCGTGTAGTCGCTTCCTGGGGAGAGGGGGAGGGAGACCTGACGGTGGCGGCGGAAGCGAGCGGTGGAGGAATCGGCGGCGGACTTGAGGAGGTGGTGGACGGAGCGGGGCCCACGGCGGCCGGAAAGTCTGTGTGATAGGGGGAGCACTAGAGGAGACGAGTTGCAGAGAGCGAACACCAGAGAGACGACGACGATTAATAACAGAAGAACAGAGCGCGAATTCGCCATGATCGTTGGAGCAGAGAAGTTATTAGTGTGTGAGAGAGCTTTATTTGTGAAAATACATGTGTATAAAGATATATATATATATATATTTACACGTATGCGAGCGGAGGTGAGAGTGAAGAGTTGGGGGAGGTTATGAAAAGGGAAGGTGAAGGAAAGCGAAGGAGGCGACGAAGTTTCTTGTTTGGGATTTTTAATTATTTATTTAAAAGTTTGAAACATACTTTTTGTTTATCTAATAACGTTTGGTAATGAAAACTGTCGACTCCCACAGAAAACGAAAAAGAAAAGAAAAGGTGAAATTACTACATGGATGTAATATAATGTACAATAATCCGAATCCGTGAAAGAGGTGTTAATCACAGTCTTAATTGGATAACTACTCGTAACGCTTCCTTCGATGTGACATGAGTTAAAGCATAATGCATGCATGAATCTCACTTAGTGATAAATGATTATTTAATTATACCAACCACTAAAACCAAATGTTGAAAAGACTGTAATAATGAATTATTATTGAATTGAAATGAAAGGGTGAGTCGATCGATCGATTGATCGACATGTGTGAAGTTTATGTCCAGCAGTTTTAAAGTGGCTGCTCCACGTCCACTTGGTTCACTTCAAGAACACATCAAATCGTTTTCTCAAATTTTCCTTTTATAGTTTTATTATTATTAATATTCTCATTATTATTATTATTATTATTATTATTATTTTGTGTAACGCCTTATGGACAAAATAAATACAACATGCTTTTATTCCTAATCGATTGATTTCAAATAACGTTCTTCTAGCATTTGAGACTAATTATGAGCTTAAACAGAGACGTCGAGGTAAAGTGAGTTATTGTTCCATTAAGCTGGATATGAGCCAGGTGTTTGACCTAGTTGAATGACTTTTCCTTGGTAATGCGTAAGCTTGGTTTTCATTCACAATTCATTTCTCAGTTATGCGTTACGTTAATTCGGTAACATATGATTTTATGCTAAACGGTCATGATTTTGGGAAGCTTAATCCATCTCGTGGCCTACGACAGGGGGACCCTCTGTCTCATTACCTTTTTTTGCTATGTACGGAGTCCCTATGCAGTTTGTTACAAGATGTTGAGCGATCTAGCTCACTACGCGGTTTTGCGATTCGTCGAGGAGCACCGGAGATTTTACACCTCCACTTTGCCGACGATACCATTATTTTCTGTTAAGCCAACCCAATCGTCAATGCTTACTCTTAGTAGAATCCTCGAGGAGTACAAGGAAGCATCAGGACATCAAATAAACCTAGACAAGCCTTCAGCCACGTTCTCACCGAACGTGGGCTCCCAAGACCGAGAAGCATGCTATCGGATCCTCGGGTTATCACAGCCAGCCCGTCATAGTTTGTATTTGGGGCTCCCATCCATTCTAGGCCGAAACAAGAAAGAAGTTTTCTCTTATATCACCGATCGAGTCTGGGCTAAAGTAAAGGGATGGTCCGAAAAATTGCTATCTCAGGCGGGGCGTGAAACTCTCATAAAATCGGTAATAAGCAATTCCCACGTACGCTATGAGTTGCTTTTTATTACCTACGCAAGTCCTAGACGAGATCCAAAGGAGAATGGCGAGGTTTTGGTGGAGTTCTTCTAACAAATACAAAATACATTGGTTAGCTTGGCACAAACTTGCGAATACGAAAAATGATGGTGGTATCGGCTTCAGGGATCTGACATCTTTTAACCTTGCTTTACTCGCAAAGCAAGCTTAGCGCTTGATCACTCAACCATGTTCTTTGCTGGGAAGTGTTCTTAAAGCTAAATACTTCCCTTCTCGATCATTCGAAGACGCTCCACTAGGTTTGCATCCATCCATGACGTGGCGAGGCATGATCGCTGCCGGACCACTCCTTTTTATCAGTTAGATGGCAAGTACACTCAGGGGCAAATATCAATGTATGACGAGATTCATTGCTTCCTCGGCCGTCGACTTTTCGAGTCATTTCTCCCCACAAGCCAGAACATAGTGGTCATACTGTAAGCGACCTTCGAATGGGTGGAACCTCCTTGTGGAATGCAACGCTAGTAAAATCGTTATTTGCACCGCTCGATGCAGAACTAATCATGAGCATTCCGATGCGCTCGAGCCACGCCCCAGACAAATTGATATGACATTTTTCTGTAATGGAAAGCTTACTGTTCGATCAGCGTACCCCCTTGCTCGCCAACGAGAAACTCTTACTTCTGCCGGTACGAGTTCTTCATCAACCTGGAAGTTTATCTGGTATGCCCCTGTTATCCCGCGGGTTCGAGTTTTTGCTTGACGATTGTGTCGTAACGCTCTCCCGACAGCGGAAAATCTGTTCAATGTCTCCCACTCCCGATCTGTCAGCGATGCGACGCGGCTTGCGAGGACACTCGTCATGACTTCATCGATTTTTCGATGACACGAGCGATATGGAGCTTGGCTAACGTTGTACGTGACACCGACCGTTTTTGGACTATCTCAGCAGAACAATGGCTTCAGAATATGCATGAACTCCTCGGCCTTGATGACTTTGCTAACACACTCAATCTCATGTGGGCAATCTGAATTCCCGGAATAATTTGGTGATGACGGACAAACTAACCACCCCGCAAACGGTTCTTATTAAAGCTGTTGATGTCCAAGTTATTATTGTGGCAACCTCGCTCACACCTGATCTTACCCTTTCCCCATATATGGACCGATGGTTATGCCTTCCAGACAATTACATTAAGGTCAATTTTGATGGAGCATACACGCACAACATCATGGGGCTGCCATAGGAGTCCTAGCTAGAGATCATCAGGGGTTGTGCGTTGAATGGAATGCTAACTTCTTCGAAGGAGCCTTTTCACCGGAAGCCATTGAAGCTCTCGCTGTTCATCGAGCCATTCGCCTTGTAGTACAAACAAATGGCAGCGCGTTATCATCGAAGGAGGTTGTCAAACGCTGATCAATAAGTTGCATAAGAGGAGCACATATTTGTCTACTATCGGAGTTATCCTAGAAGATTGTGTTTGCCTTTATCGTTCTTTTATTTCCATTCATTTTTCTTATGTGAAGCGGCAATGCAACAGAGCCGCCCACTATCTAGCCAAATCTTTAGGTTATAATAGCAAGGGTCGCTCCCCGCCGACTCAAGCTTTAGCTGGTATTCTGTAAAGATTCTTTGATAAAAAAAAACCCCAAAACTGATGTTGCACTAGCCCAACAGGAAAAAAATTCTAGGATTAGTCCATGTATGATTGACTCATTTAAAATAATTGTAGCCAGATAAATTCGAAATGTGTAACATTCCTTCAAACACTTTGAAAGCCTGATTTAATCATTAGGCCAAACCAAATTAGCTTATTATTATTATTGTCCCAACATTAGAGCATAGCCGCTGAAGTTATATACATAAATATTTCTAAATAACAATAGGTTTTATATATAAAAGAAGATTTGTACCTACTCATCACAGGCGCATAAATAATGAAGGCTAGGTTGGAAAATAATTAAATAATTTCCCAATGCTATTTTATACATAGAAGAAAGCAATCCAATATATATATACACACACATATATATATATATGCGCGCGCTTGTCGTTGTCACCATCATGGTTTTAAAAATGACTTTTTGAATAAGACCGAAAATTTTAGTGCTTTAAGGTTTAGTGATTTAATCGGTATAAAATCGGAGTAAAGGAAGTGCCTATATATATAATAAAATTATATTTTATAGATAAACCAATTAAATAAAATGTGTTGCGAGATTAAAAAGTAATTGAAAATGGAGTGTGAAGAATTAAATTTATAAATTGAGGGTTAAAAGGTCTTAAAATAAAATGTATTGGGATATAAAAAATTAATACTAAAATGATGTATCAAAAATAAATCTAAAATTGACTAAAATAATATGCACTAGTAGGGAATTGAACCCACAACCTTGGAAAACTAACTCCAAAAACCCTTACCACTAGACCACAACAACATACTCTAAATTTTAGTTATCTATTTTCATTTTATTGTACTTTTCGGAATTTCTTCTTTTTTTTTTTTAAAATTAAAATCGAACCGGACCGGACCCGAACCGAATTTTCGATCGGTTCACGATTTTTCCGGTCGGAACGACCAGTCCGGTTTTCAAAACCATGGTCACCATTACTGGATTCAGATTTTTCTTGACTAGTCTAATGTGAAAGGCCAGCTTACGAGGGACAATAAAGTTAACATATCTTAATCATGCATAACATGTCAGTTAATGAAAGGAAGAATTATAAGATTGGGTCACTAAATATATACATATTTTTGTTTTTGAGTCATTATGTTTGATAATTGTAAAAGTAGGTCACTAACATTATATGTCAAAACAATTTTGGGTCATCTTTTCAATTTCAGGTCAATAAGTATATATTTTTCGATTTTGGGTCACTAAGTATACAATTTTTCAATTTTGGGTCACTCATTTGGTCAATAACTTTGTAAACATAGTGACCCAAAATTGAAACATGTATACTTAGTGATCCAAAATCGAAAAATATATACTTAGTGATCTAAAATTGAAAACATGATCCAAAATTGTTTTGACATAGAAAATTAGTGACCTATTTTTGCAATTATCAAACGTAGTAATCTAAAAACGAAAACATGTATACGTAGTGACATAACCTTATAATTTTGCCGTTAATGAAATTAAATGTATCAAGGGTTTTATACATTGTTGATTGTACCATGGCATCAAAGTAAATTAACCTGGCCACCTGCCTTGATATATACATCAAACAGTTTCATCCACACGTATTTAGAATAAAAAACCCACTTTGATCTATTGTATATACATAGTAAAATTGATTTAATTTTCTTACTCAATCTGCCAAGATTTATCTTAGTCTTAGCACGTCCCTCATTGCAACAAATTATACATATGACATTAAATATATATATCATAGTTAATCTTTTTTTTATGATGTATAACATATGAGCTAATGAAATTAATTGTTTGAAGGGCGTTCAAATTACACATCCCACGGTTGGTGCGAATTGATATATTATCAAGTTCGTGTACCACTTATATTTATTATTAATGTAAGGTAATTTTCCGCCAAAAAAAAGTTACGCATCCCCTCTTTATACAATGTATCTTATCATAAGATTAAATGTGCAGTGTTATCTCACACATCTATACTCTTATATTAAAGTGAGACTAGCTTAAAAACTGTCAATTGGTGTATCACAGTCATCCAATGACAATTTTTGTATAATTAATAATTGGTAAAAAAATTTAAATTCAAATGAAGTTCCCCACGCTATAAGTAACCCACGAACTAATACATATAAAAAAATCATGTAATTAAAGAAACAAAACCCCCATGTTTTCTAACCATATGTGAGTGTGTTAATTATTTTGTGCTTTTCATGTTTTGATTTTGAAGTTTTTCAAGTAGATGTTATTGTCATTATAAGTTATTTGTTGCTCGATACACACAAAGCGTGTGCAAGAGTTACTATTTACTAGTATAATTGGGCAAATTATTAAATTATGTCACTAACTATGTCTCTCGTATTTTTTGGGTCACTAAGTTTCATAATTGCAAACTTAGGTCACTAAGTAACATATCTGATTTCTTTTGGATCACTTGTGAATTTTCCGGCGAAAATCGCCGGAAATCCGACGTGGCCGATGATGTGGCTGCTGACATGTCATTAGTCATGTCGGATTTCCGGCGATTTTCGGCGAAAAATTCACCAGTGACCCAAAAGAAATTCGATATGTTACTTAGTGACCTAAGTTTGCAATTATGAAACTTAGTGACCCAAAAAATACGAGAGACATAGTTAGCGACCTAATTTAGCAATTTAGTCTATATATTATCAATAAGCACAATTTTCGGTTAACATGTTGAATCGTCGTAACATGGCATTTGTAAGATACATGAACCTGTTGGGTCCAGCCACATGCGGCCGCCCAACAATTAAAGAAAAAAAATAAAAAGAAAATAATATTATATTATAATATTATTTTAATGAACGGTTCGTATTGAAGGGCGACGCGGCGGATTCCTGTCCACCGGTTTTGAGCGGTCCAGAAGAGCTGAAGACATCTATAAATAGGCTGAGGATTCTTCAGTTATTATTATCCCAAATCAAATGAGAGTCTAGAGAGTGAGAGGTAAAAAGCTTATCCACCTTCGGGTGGATAAGGGTGAGAGTGGGTGTAGTTTTACTGGGGTAATTGAGAGGTAGTACAAAAACATTATCCGAGTGGGTAAGGGGTCTCGAGTTTGGGTTTAAACACGAGCATTATTTTGTACGATGTAATATTCTCAATATAGTAAAACTGGTGCTCTCCGTGGAGGTAGGCGGTATTGGCCGAACCACGTAAAATCTCGTGTTCTCTCTTGGTGTCATTTCGGCTTTTATAATATCCCGATAAATTGTCGTGGGGTCCAAATACAACCACCGCTTGGCCCGAATTATTTTATTGGCGCGTTTTCCCCAACAAGTGGTATCAGAGCCTTGCCCTGCTGGTATTCTGAGTATGCTCTGTGGTTGCAGCTGTGTCTGATCTTCCACACCAGAAAAGATATCAAAAGGGTTTAGCGGTCCGGGGGAGCCAATATTAGAGCGAGTGTTCAACGATGTGATGCCTTGTGCCGGGGGCGTGTTCCGTTCGTGAGAAACGGCGGTACAAGATGGGATATCGTTGATGGGATGCTCGGTGTCGGGCGGAGCTTGTGCGGCGGTGGAAGTTTTGGCAAGTTGTGGCAATAGTACTGTGTAAGCAAGTTCTGTCTAGGTGACTGGTGCATAAGTGGGACCGATGTGACCCCACCAGATCTTCCTGGGAACTTACTTAGAAGGGTAATTCTGTCTAGGAGGCAGGTTGCTAGCCTTTCCTGGGAATTTTCTGATCAGTACTATTTGGGCCGGGGCTGTTGAATCTCTGCAAGGATAATAGCGACGGATAACAGCACTAAAGGGCGACAATTTGATGGTACGGGAGGTTTCGCTCTGCGGCAGAGAAGAGTGAAGGATGTGCTCGTTCAACAAAGCTTGGCGAATAGCTTTGGAGGGAGACGAGGGAAAGCCGAGGAAAATGACAGGGAGGATTTGGGGTCAAGATGTGTCGGAGAGGAAGAAATAAGGCTCTTTTACTTCTTACCTCGCTTCCTGATTCGGGTGATAATTTGGTCACAACCATCTGGTACGGAAAAGAGCCGGTGAAGGCGGTAGATGGTGGAGTCAACTCTTTTGAAGCGTGAAAAGAGAAGGCGGCCAAATTTATGGTGATAGTCGGGTGTTGGCTATACACGGAGCGAATCGTAGAGGAAGGTGATACGCCAGGGGATTTGGGGACTGCAGCAGGTTCAAATCCAGGTGGCGGGAAGGGCATGTGATGCTACAAAGGTGGTGAGCCGGGACACATCAGGAGAAATGGTCCGACTTGGAGGAAGAAGGACAGACGGCTAGGAAAATTCCACAACAGAGGTAGCACACGATTCATCTTGGAGACGTTCTCACAGTCTCTAATGATGGCGCTCGTTCTCATAAAGAAGGATATTATATCTGGGTTTGCTCCAAGATGATATTTTGATGCGTTCCGGGAATACGAACAGGTTTTTTCGATCTCCATGGGCCGATGGATATCGTTGTGTTGTTCATGGTGTTGGAACGGTGAAGATCAAAATGGTTGAAGGAGCGGTGCGCATTTTGGTGGTGTGACATTGTCCCAAAGTTGCGTGGAATTTAATATCCTTGAGCCAGACAGATTCCAAGGGCTATGGGGTTTCATAGCAGGGGGAGTCTGGAAAATCACACATGGCGGAAATGGTCCTACCAAAGGGAGAAGAGCGAGGAAGTTTGTATCGTTTGGACGTGAGTATGGTATACAATACTCAGACTTCGATGGGTTCACAGAAATCGCGCGCGTGGGGCAGACGATGGTGAGAAGTGAAATCCTGCTGGGGAAGGGGTTGCATCGAAGTCCCTCTTCGGGAGTCGACGGGTATAGTCGGCTGGCAGTTGCACATAGGATTGGCCGCTGAGTGAATCAAGTGAGGTGGGACCGGAATTCTTGATTCGGATTATGTGTAGCTGGTACAAGGAAGGCCAATGGACGTTCGTGGTACTTACGAGCGAGAAACTCTCATTATAGTCAGACTCGCTGGATGGATGCTTGACGGTGCTGAAGACGATGGTCAGGAAGGTGTCGAGTGAGGCTGGAGGGGGAGAATTGTTGGGTCCAGCCACATGCGGCCGCCCACAAAATAATATTATAATATAAAAAGAAAATAATATTATATTATAATATTATTTTAATGAACGGTTCGTATTGAAGGGCGACGCGGCGGATTCCTGTCCACCGGTTTTGAGCGGTCCAGAAGAGCTGAAGACATCTATAAATAGGCTGAGGATTCTTCAGTTATTATTATCCCAAATCAAATGAGAGTCTAGAGAGTGAGAGGTAAAAAGCTTATCCACCTTCGGGTGGATAAGGGTGAGAGTGGGTGTAGTTTTACTGGGGTAATTGAGAGGTAGTACAAAAACATTATCCGAGTGGGTAAGGGGTCTCGAGTTTGGGTTTAAACACGAGCATTATTTTGTACGATGTAATATTCTCAATATAGTAAAACTGGTGCTCTCCGTGGAGGTAGGCGGTATTGGCCGAACCACGTAAAATCTCGTGTTCTCTCTCGGTGTCATTTCGGCTTTTATAATATCCCGATAAATTGTCGTGGGGTCCAAATACAACCACCGCTTGACCCGAATTATTTTATTGGCGCGTTTTCCCCAACAAAACCAATGGTTTTACAGGAAAAAAAAAAATCTCAGTGGACCATCTCCTAAATATATATCATATGTCGCGATTTTTTTTTTTCAAGATTTTTGATAACTCAATCATGATTTGATATTTATATTTTCAGAAAATATCTCGTAGTCTAATCCCAAACGACATGCGTCTTGCAAAAAGTTCAAACAAATGAAATAGCGCGTAACCGGAAAATTAAAATGATTAATTTCGTAAATGGAATATATATTTATTTATTCACCTGTTGCAGTTCTCATATATTTGTGGATTTGTTTCGATGTTGGGTAACGCACCAAACTCCAATCATTATTTTCAATATGCGAGTAGATACGCTTGTTGTATTCTTCCCTAACCGATATTGTAAAATAACTATTCTAAATAATTTCTAATGCTTTTTTCCAAGATAATTAACTATATATTGTCAAAGATAAGAATTAGTTAATCTTTCCTAACCGATATTGTAAAAAAACTGTTCTAAATAGTTTATAAAGCTTTTTTCCAAGATAATTAAATATATATTGTTAAAGATAAGATATATTAATTTTGATAAATATAGATGACAATAAATAAAAGTTAATTTGGACAACAAGTGAATAAATGGAACCGAAAAAGAGGACGGTGAGCGACCTGTACGAAGAAACGACGACCAGACTCAGACTCCAGACTGAATCAAAGACTAATAAAGAAACGAGTCTAAAAACGGAAAACAATATGAATATCCACGATCGAATTGAAGACTAAAGACTTAAAGAATCGGACACGACCGAGAGCTCAACTGAAACCAAAGCGTTGAAGCAAATAGAGCAACCCTGTCATTTTCAGCAGCCGTATTTAACGCAAGCTGAAGAGCGATTCTCAAGAAGATCATCAAAGCAACCGTCGTTTTAAGTCTTCATCCTATAAATACCAAAAGATTAACATAGATAGGGACTTTTGAACATTAGAGTATTGCGCATACAACTTCAAAATCAAGTAGGCTTACATAGACCATAAGAGAGTAAAAAGTTGTAGAAGCAAAAGTCCAACGTAAGACCAGGTCTACGTTGTAGAAGTCAACATAGTACCAACTAAGTATGTGTTGGTAGTTCCAGTAAGCGACTGAAGTCGTGGACTTTAATAAGGTGTTAAGGTTGAGAGATTAGGATCCTAATTTGAAAGAGTCTAACTAGGTGGATTGCATAAGGTGTTGTAAGTCTTCTAATATTATCATTCATTGCGGGGGAGAATGAGAGACGTATGAGGGTTAACCTTCGAACTTCCAGAAATAAATCTTGTACATTAATACAATTGATAAACTCACACAAACATATACAAACCAGTTCACAGGTGAGAGCTAGATATCTTTTGCGTTTAGCCTCATTGACCGACTTAAAATGGCCATCTAGTTCAAATCGAACTATTACCAATACTCAGCACAAGCCGAAAAAGCGTATCAAATACTGAAGTGTTCATTCATCCCTCTTATAATGAGACATACGGTCCCGTTAACCATTAAGAAAATATACGACGAGAAGTAGATTGCCTAAATCAAATATGTATATTTTTTTAATCTACGCCGATCGTTACGACATAATCATTGCTGGTTTAGTACTTCGAATGATTCTGAATAAATAAAATACTCCATTCTTTTGCATCAACTATATTCGATACTCCATTAAACATTGAATAATAAAGCTACTAATAATTAAATTGAAAAATCTAACTGCCCCTTTCTTGTTGTTTTTCTTTTTAATATTTAAATGTAAAGCAATACTACCAACTCAAACTCAAAGTGAAACACCTGTCACCCAATACTGAATTATTTACTTTTGACTAATTAGTAACGGAGTAACTAATATATATGCTATGCTAAATGTTTGGACCAAATTCGTCATACATTTTTCGTGATAAAACTCGTCATACATTTAATTGTAGTTATTTAGTTTAACTATTCAATACCGCGGTATTAATATCATAAAATTATGCAGTTCTAAAACTCTTTGTTCATGTAACGCTGTTTTAGTAAATAGTACATTATTTATATATGTTATATAAATTACATTATAAGGCCTGTGAAGAGATTAATCATTATTCAAGTAATGCGATTTGAGTATTAAGATTTGCCATTCGGCCTACTTTATGTTTTGATATTTTATATTTCGTATCAGACTCCTAATTTATATCAGATATAAAAGGTGTATGTTCATAATCGCGTTCCTTTTCGTTCTGGAATTTCAGAAAATTGAAAAAGTAATTAAGAAGAATAGTGCAATGCGATGGAAAATGGAATTAATTTTTATCCAATGTCGTAATATTTTATATGAAATATTCATCGTTGTCTCACGGTGATTGAAAACGGGCTGTTTCCAAACCCCAAGACCAAAAATTTATAATAAAGGCCCAAACAATTTAATGAAACCAACACATTTCAATCTTACTTTTCTGATGCGAATTACTCAGCGCCGCTCATTAGGCTGAACTGAAATTGAAAGTCCAATATAATCTAATAACAAGGAGCCCACTACATAACTTGCACAGCTTTAGCCCAAGAAAAATCTCAATTCATTAAGATAATCTTTTTGTGATAAGGAAACATTTCAATTTTTTTTAAAAGAAAGCTGAAGCTTATCATTGATATTGAAAATTATATCTTAAAACACAAATATTAATATTTTTTTGTCAGAGAAGACATTTTCGAAAAGTTTTATAAATTATATTTATCAAAAAGCCGATCGAAACCGAATTTTCAATCCGTGAGAAATAGTAGGAATCGAAACGTTTTATTCGTCGTTTAAGATTTTCATGCATTATTATTATTATTATTTTTATTATTTTCCACTACGTTGTACAAAGTATTCTATTGTTTGTTAATGTACTAAATACATGGAGGGTCAAACTTGTTCAACTAGATCACGCGTATCTTGATGAGCATGTGATACATGTATGTGCTGTCGAGGCCATCTAAGTGACGTGGTTCGCAGGCTATTATGCTAATTTTTGGATTTTCTAGACTATAAAAAAAATCATATTTCCCGGCTTACTCAAAAAGAAAAATAAAAGTGCAAGAAAATAAAATTGATGTGAAGTTTGTGATGTTTACCCTTTAGATGGAGTGATATGATGCATGAACTGCAAAACGGGGGATCGAACCCTGATGAGGCGAATCGGAGCTTCACCGTTGGCTCTTTTCCGGTTTTGTAAAGCAGCAATATCATGCAATAACAACCATCAGACCTCTAATGAGAGAAGAAGTATGATTTTTTCTTTCCACACATATTACAACAATTATGTGGAGACTCCGACATCTTCGGAGACATGCGGGAACAAGAGAGAAAAAAATTGGATCGAAAGAATGATGCTACGTAAAAAAAGGGACCGATATGAAACTCACAGTTGTCCGAGGGTAGATAGATCGAACTCGGGTCCCAATTATTGGACGATGTCATCGGGAGGTTGACAACATTCTTCGATCTTCTGAATGAGCTATGCGAGCCTGTTGAAGTTATCTGGCTGATTCGTAAATTCGATTCAGTTCTTCTACGAGCTCGCACTGATGTGAACGGAGCACGAATTCTTCGCATGTTAGTTTTTTTGTTCTCTTCGGGCCATTTCGGGAAGCGTTTGCCAATTTCTTTCATGGGCTCATGGAGGATTCCCTTTGATAGAAGCTGTTGCATCATCTGTTGGGTCCACTCCAGCCTATACATTGAGGAGAAGCTAAGGAAACAACTTGATGCATTAAAGACGTTGCTTGTTAACTACGCCAGTTAATGAATGGTGATGCAACGAATGAGAATTTCTTCCAAGCATTTTTTCTATAAATAGAGAGATTCGGCAATGGTTTAACACACCCAAAGAAAAAAAACATACACCGATGAGGGAGAGAGAGAGAGTGGGGAGAAAAAAAAGTTTATCCACCTTCGGGTGGATAAGAGTGAGAGCGGGTGTAGTTTTACTATGGTAGTTGAGACTGGGTACAAAAACATTACCCGGGTGGGTAAGGAGTCTCGAGTTTGGATTTAAAAACGAGCTTTATTTTGTACGGTGTACTATTATAATATATAGTAAAACTAGTGTCTCTCCGTGGAGGTAGAGGGTATTGGCCAAACTGCGTAAAAATCTCGTGTACTCTCGTGCTGTCATTCCGCTTTTATAATTATCCCGATAAATCGCGGGGTCAAATACAACTACCTTTGGACTCGGATTTGAAATGTCCCTAACAAGTGGTATCATAGCCTAACCTTGCTGGTATTCTAAGTATACTATGTGTTTGCATCTGTGTTTAATCTTCCACATCGGAAAAGATACCAAAATAGTTTAGTGGTCGGGGGAGCCAGTATCAGAGCGAGGGTCAACGAGGTAATACATTGTGTGGAAAGTTTACCTGACAAGATGGGTTATCGTTGATGGGAGGCTCGATATCGGGCGAGACTTGTGCAGCGGTGGAGGTTTTGGCAAGTAGTAGCAATAGTACTGTGTAAATAGGTTCTGTTTATGTGACTGATGCATAAGTGAGACCGGTGTGACCCCACCAGATCTTCCTGAGAACTTACTTAGAAGGATAATTCTATCTAGGAGGCAAGTCGCTAGCTTTTCCTGAGAATTATTTGATCAGTACTATTTGGGTTGTGGCTGTTGAAATTTCTGCAAGGATAATAGCGACAACAATATTAAAGTGCGACAAATGTGCCACTATGGTCGTCAGCGGATCGATTTTAAGCTGCGTATCAACTATTTTATTCTCCTTTTCAATTTTCTTGTTTTCAATTGTATATGTTGTTTAAGAGTTTTCTCCTCTCGCATCAGATTTCTTCTCGTAAGAGTTTTCTCATATGATAGTATTTTTCTCTTGAATAAAAATTTACTATGATAATATAAACTAGATCTGAGAAATGGACATCGTGTTAGCGTTGACGATCCAAACAATGGGGATAATGTCAAAAAGTAATATTGAATGGATTGCAAGTGATGATACTATTTGAAGAAGAATTTGCAATTGGTGTTACTAAAATATCTATCTTTTTATTGTACATTTATATTCTTCCTATTGTGCTATGCGCGAAGATCAACTCTGCAGTAGGGAAGAGTGAATGAGGTGCTCGTTCAACAAAGCTTGGCGAAAAGCTTAGGAGGGAGACGCGGAAAAGTCGGAGAAAATGACGAACAAGACTGGGAGGATTTAGGGTCATGATGTGTCGGAGATGAAGAAGTAATGCCCCTTTACTTCTTACATTGCTTCTTGATTCGGATGATAATTTGATCACAACCATCTGGTAAAAGAGGCGGTGAAGGTGGCGGATGGTGGAGTCAACTATTTTGGAGACTGAAAAGAGAAGACAACCAAATTATGGTGATACCTGGCGTTGGTTATACACGGAGAGAATCATAGAGGAAGGTGATACGCCAGGGGATTTGGGGATAGTAATAGGTTCAAACCCAGGTGGCGGAAAGAGCATGTGATGTTATAAGTGTGGTGAGCCGGGACATATCAGGAGAAATGGTCTAACTTGATGGAAGAAGGACATGCGGCTAATAAATTCCACAACGACGGTAGCACAGAGTTTATCTAGGGATGTTCTCACAATCTCTAATGATATCGTTCGTTCTCAAGAAGAAGTATATTATACTCGGATTTGCTCCAAGAGGATATTATGATACGTTCCGAAAATACAAACGGTTATTTTCGACCTCCTTGGCCGATGGATATCGTTGTGATGTTCGGGGTGTTGGAACAGTGTAGATCAAAAGGGTTGGCGGAGCGGTATGCATTCTGGGTGGTGTGATTTGTCCGAAAAGAGCGTATAATTTAATATTATTGAGCGTCAGATACTAAGGGCTATGAGGGTTTCATACCAGAGGGAATCTGGAAAATCACACATGGCGAAAATAGTCATACCAAAGGGAGAAGAGCGAGGAAATTTGTATCGTCTGGACGTGGGTATGTATATAATACTCAGACTTAGATGGGTTCACAAAAATCGCGCGTGTCGAATAAGGGCAGACGATGGTAGACGATTATAGTCGGCTGACAGATGCACATATGATTGACCGCTGAGTGAATCAAGTGGGTAGAACCTGAAATCTTGATTCAGACTATGTATAGCTTGTACAAGGAAGGCCAATGGACGTTCGTGGTATTTACGAACGGATAACTCTCAAGACCAGACTCCATGGGAGGAGTATTGAGTGATGCGAAGATGTTGAATAAAGCTGGATGTGTGGGGGGAGAATTTTTCTGTCCACTCCAGCCTATACATTGAGGAGAAGATAAGAAAATAACTTGTTGCATTAAAGACGTTGCTTCTCAACTACAACAGTTAATGAATAGTGATGCTGCAAATGAGAATTTCTTTCAACCATTGTCTATAAATAGAGAGCTTCAGCAATGGTTTAGCACACTCCAAAGAGAAAGAAACATACGCCGGTGAGGGAGAGAGAGTGGGGAGAAAAAAGGCTTGACCACATTTGGGTGGATAAGGATGAGAGCGGATGTAATTTTACTGGGTTAGTTGAGAGTGAGTATAAAAATATTATCCGGGTGAGTAAGGGGTCTCGAGTTTGGGTTAAGCTTTATTTTGTACGGTGTAATTGTAGGGAATCGGTGCACGTAATCAAAGCATTACACGCAACTGAATTTTAAAAAATTTATATTGACATATTAAATCGATTCCACCGAGATCCATGCGAATAAACCCTAACTAGTATGTAGAAATTGTACCTGATGTTTATTTGAGATGGACGATACTTTATAATACCAAAAGTATGGTACCTCTACCGATATACACCAAGAACTTGATCAAAGAATCGCTCTTTCTTTAGCTAGAAATACTCAAAACGATGTTTGATTCACAGTTTCACGAGTAAATCAAAACCACTTTTGATTACCGTAAAACCCTAATACGAGAAAATGGACGTGTGTTTTTTCCACTGATCTTTTTCAATCTTCCATAGGATTAGAATCTCACCCACGCATCCTATATGTAGGCAAAGCCAAGCATATATTAGGTTAATATCCTTTAATCTCATTTAAGGACAAATAAACCAAATCATGGAATATATCATAATTGCATCATCATCTATTATTCAATCATAGCAATTAGTTGACCGCTCTTCCTTGAAATCAGTACTTTTCCATTAAATTAAATATCTTATCCATATATAATTAGCTTTAATGCTAAATATCATATATATTACATATATATTTATCATATAAATAAATAAAATATGTGTATAATATCATATATATTACACAAACTTTATTTTATTTGAATCATTATTATCATCTCTATGATATTGGTTTTCTTTGATCTTTTCTTTTCGGTGTGACCCAGTAGGATCCATGTCACGTTGGCAATAGAAATATAATTCATTTTAACTCTATAAATCATAAGCGGTACCTAGCAAGTACATTAAGAGTCCGTTTGGTTGGAGGGATGAGTTTAGATGGTATTAGTTTAAGTTGGGTTTATTTAATGGGGGGTACTAGTTTTTTTGGATGTTTGGTTGATAGGATTAAATAATGATGTCCAATATGTTTGGTAGATGGATTTAGATGGTATTAGGTTTAAATAAACAAAATTACAATTTTACCCATTCACTTAAAAAATACGGTATTAGGAGAGAGAGGAAAAAGGGAGAGAGGGAGAGAGAGGGAAGACAATTGAGAGAGAGGGGGGAGAGGGAGAGGAGAGAGGAGAGAGAGAGAGAGAGAGAGGGGGGAGAGGGGGGAGAGAGAGAGAGGGAGAGAGGGGAGAGAGGAGAGAGAGAGAGGGAGAACACGGGAAGACGAGAGAGAGAGAGGGGTGATAAATTTATAAAAAAATAAAATAACAAATAAATTAAAGTAAAAGGATAATTTGTCCAAAATGTGTGGGATTAGCTAAAGGGAGGGGTGATGGTTGCTTTAAATAATACCTTATATGGGGTATTAAGAGGGTATTAATTAAACCTCCCCTTTAAATAAACCCTCTAACCAAACACCCCTTTAGCTAATCCTAACCCTCCTAATCCCTCCTAATACCCCCAACCAAATACACCCTAAGATTACCCAAATGACATAGATAATAAGTATCCCAAATACGAATCATCATCCTTAAGCAGTAATTGCCCGTGTCAATTCCTTGTCGCATAATATCCTAAATAAGTTCAAGGTAGGAACGTGTCATCCTTGCAAGCTTGTTTATTTTCTTGATCCCAAAAATTCATCGTAAGTATGATTAACTCTTAACCACACTGCATGCATTACAATAATACTTTTATCAAGGGACCCATGGATACTCACTCACATCGAAGATGAGGGACAAAATATTCTTGATGAACATAATCCACTGCACTAGCCACGCCTGTTGCAGCACTGCCCATATAGTCACCTTTTACGGCTAACGTTGGACGATACTAACAGACATGCATGTCCAGTGTTGGAAACATGAGCATCTCAATTATAGAATTCAAAAACATGTATGAAACATTAATGACACAAACACAATCTATAATATGTCTAATTTCGGGTCTATCCAATATCATAATCTCCATATACATCTGTGTGATTAAATTGATAACTCTTTATCAAATAGTTTGTAGAATATAACTATCATTTAATCCACACATTAATCTTAAACATGATAATTAGTGTTCCATGTTAAAATCAAGATTAAGAATAATTTAGAATATATGAAATTCTACAATTGAAGTCATCGACTTAAATGATTCATAAATAATTATTTACTCAAGGAACAAAATGATATAAATCATTCAATTCATGAAAATAAATTTAAAGAACAATATTCCAAAATATTTCGCTTCTTGATCACTATACTAACAGTAATATTCTCAAATATAATAAAACTAGCGCTCTCTGTGGAGGTAGACAATATTTGTTGAACCACATAACAATATCTTGTTTTCTCTCGGTGTTATTTCGACTTTCACAATTATCTCGATAAATTGTCGTGGGGTCCAAATACAACCACTGCTGGGTCCAGATTATCTTATTGGTATTTCCGCAACATCATCGTCTCTACTATCGATTGCATATCATGTAAATGTAAGATATTGCTATTGAGGACATTAATTACCAGAAGTAGCTACGTAAATACAATCTTATATGTCTTACATTTAGTAATTATTGCACTTGCAGGGATCTATATGCAGATATTATACATGCTTGATAAAAAAGATGTTGGGCTATTCAGATTAATTCCAATTGATAGAACAATCACGGAGCGTGATTCGTAAAGAAATATAAGTAAACCGCAAGCATAGATAATTATCCTGATCCTACAAGAACGCTACAACCAATATAAGAAATGATGAAAATTCGATAAAAAATTCGAACATGCCCTTTTACAAGCTTCAGGAGTGGAAATTTGAAAGGCGAAAACTTTCAAGATTTTGCAAATTGCTCGAGAAATGCGAAAATCTAGAACTAAGACAACGGGGGAATTTTATATGATCATGGTTGTTATTTGCAATCTGATGATCCCAAATAAGTAGGGAATCAAATCCCGCCTCAACATACAAAGTAATGGACGTTTTATACAGCACATGAGCACGTCAAAGTTAATACCACCAACAAACAACACACATTCAATCAGTAAAGATAAAACCACGAACCTGAGACCGAGCTCCTCAGATCGCTTTACCCAATCTTCAATCATTGGGTCTCCACCACCAAAAATATCTTCATTATACCCATCTTTACATGTTGTTTTGTTCCCGTTGCAGCCTCTAACCCTTTAACGACTTTCTTTAGTTCGCTCCCTAAGCTAATCAAGAGCCTCAGAGATGTAAGAATCTTGCTTAATCACTGGCTGTGCTATCTTTTGCTTGCCCTTTCTCTTATTGTTCAAATCGGGTAAGCCTAACCCTAATCCTCTCACGTTTTTGAATTGTGATACATAGCTCTCTTGCTTGTCCTTTTCAGTATCATCACGACTCTCACCACCCATATTACCCAAAAAATGGACGAACGAAATTCAACAGAACTGCATGATCAAGGAGTTAGGGAAAACGATTCTCTACCTTTGAGCAGAAGATGAGAGATTGAGACTGTAGGGGGGTCCCGTCATAAATGGATGTAAACACACTAAGTTGTAGACTGATGTTGGACGTGATGTTGGGCTAACACTCACACTCACTTAGAAACACACAGCGGAAATGATAATTATCTAGTGACGAAATGAAACGACCACAAGAAGTGATTATGTGCAGCAAGTCAAATAACTTGTTGCGTGCCTCAAGGCGCAAAACTCCACTATAAAGATGGATTACAAACTATCAAAAAGGATAGTCAAAACTAAGCCTAGCAAACCTACGAACCAAACGATTCTGCAAACTACAAAGTCTTTCGACCTTTGAAAAACTAGGCTAAAAAGAAAAACTCTCTTAAGAGATGATACTCGCTCGAACTCTCTCTTAAAATCTATTTCTCGCTCGTTGTATATTCAATGGTGAAGTGAAGTCCCCTTTTTATAGTCTTCGACTTCGTGACTTCTTCACCACAGACTTGGTCACATCCACTACGTCCACTAAGATAGTTGTGACCGTTGAGAGTTGATTTGAATCAGCTCCAAATGACTTGGTCTTGACTTGAGCTCCAATCTTCTTATTTTTAGCATGCTTCACTCCTATTTTTGCTCCAGCTTATCCAGGATTCCAGGTGACTTTTTTTCGGCCTTTTTGGCAAGCTGGTCCAGCACTAATTCACCCAGATTTAAAGGCAGATTCTTCCCAAGGGCGTACAGAATATGGGCCATATTCTCAGCCACACGGGTCTCATTTGCCGTTGGCCACCAATTAAAGATGCCAATTTTAAAGAGCACAGAATAGAGCGAGGTTAAAAAGCTCACTGAAAAATTTCCATCCCACTCCCTCACTCTACCCCCGGTTAGAAAACGCACCACCTCATTATTATCAAAGTCTCATCCATGTCAACATTTGGAGTGCCCAAAAACTCATTAATAGCCCCCGCCGAAAACTCATATAACCTCCCCCTCAAGAAAAGTTTCCCATACTTCCTAGAACTAGGATCATTTAAGCTAGGGGAAAGGTTAGAAAATACCTCACAGACCACTGTATCACAGTAGGTCCCAAACACAGTCACGGTCTTGTCAAATTATCTGGACTCCAAGAACTGCATAATTCCATATCGGTGAAAGCTCACCACATCTGCAGTCTTCTCAACCCGCAACACCCTTTGGCTGAAGTGCGGCCACAGCTCCTCATTAAATGAGGCGTAGAACCTCCCCCTTGGCAACGGAGTCTCCCAGTCTGACTCGGATGTTAGGTCAACATCCTCCTCAACATCGTCTCTGTGATTGGGAATAGGCGACAGAGCATGACTGCTGGCTGCTGGCTGTGAGGACTCAGCTGGTCGAAGTCTCTTGGAAGGTCTGTCCTCTGAACTCATTGGCCTCTTTCCCGCTTTCTTCAGCAATTTGTTCCTCCACGCGGCCAGGGTTTCAGCTGCACCAAAGTCATCACTGCCTTCGCTCTCATAGGCAGGGGAGTTGGACTCAGTAGATGGTGTGTCTCCCCCTGGACCCACTGCCTCATCATCCAGCCGATCATAGGTGGTGGTGTCAATAACCTCGTCTGTTGAAGCCTTTAACGGAGATGATGATGGGGCTGGGTTTGACTCTGGAACATGTGAGGTGGCAGCAGCACTTGTCTCCCCCTGAACTGGAGCTTCAGCGGCAATCTGAGTGGGCTCGTCCTCCGAGGTTTTCGTTGCAGTCTCTGATGAGGAACTCGAGAGGTTAATGGGCTTATCTGCAGTCGATTTTGGCCCCTTTGTAGCCTGGGACTGCCGCATTCTGTTGCTTCGACGTTGCTTTGGAACAGGGGCGCTAACTTCAATAGCCGGTTGGGATCGAGACTTCTTGGAGGTGCTCTTCTTTTTCTTTGGCTTCTTGGGGGTTTTCTCTGTGGATTTGAGGGTTGGAGTTGGGGTTTGTAGGTGGAACTTCCGGCTCGATCCTGTCAGAAACAGGGGTTTCTCCCATTCTCGTAGGGTTTTCCACTAGGTTCGTCGTGTTTATCGATCCGCCCACCACTCTGGTCTGGACCGGTCGTCGTCTTTCAGGGCTCTGATACCACTTTGTAGGGGGGTCCCGTCACAAATGGATGTAAACACACTAAGTTGTAGACTGATGTTGGACGTAATGTTGGGCTAACACTCACACTCACTTAGAAACACACAGCATAAATGATAATTATCTAGTGACGAAATGAAACGACCACAAGAAGTGATTCTGTGCAGCAAGTCAAATAACTTGCTGCGTGCCTCAAGGCGCAAAACTCCACTATAAAGATGGATTACAAACTATCAAAAAGGATAGTCAAAACTAAGCCTAGCAAAACCTACGAACCAAACGATTCTGCAAACTACAAAGTCTTTCGACCTTTGAAAAACTAGGCTAAAAAGAAAAACTCTCTTAAGAGATGATACTCGCTCGAACTCTCTCTTAAAATCTATTTCTCGCTCGTTGTATATTCAATGGTGAAGTGAAGTCCCCTTATTATAGTCTTCGACTTCGTGACTTCTTCACCACAGACTTGGTCACATCCACTACGTCCACTAAGATAGTTGTGACCGTTGAGAGTTGATTTGAATCAGCTCCAAATGACTTGGTCTTGACTTGAGCTCCAATCTTCCTATTTTTAGCATGCTTCACTCCTATTTTTGCTCCAGCTTATCCATACTCTTTCCACACGGTTTGATCCATTCCAGCACTTATCCATATCCTGTACAACACTAGAAAAATGCCACGTCTTCACTAAAATAAGTTTTGGGCATGAAAGATAAAACTGAGATAGGGAACATTCTCGGCCAACAAATGTTGACTAGAATGTTACCCCAACATTGCCAATGTTGAAAGCTCAACATTAACAGAGACTATGAAAATCATCCAAAGCGCCTGAAATGACGAATTATACTTGAACAACAAGCGAAGAAGACATGCGAAATAAATCCATAAACCACTAAATTTGACAACACAGAAGGGATTCATCGAATTACCGTCGAGAAGTTGATCTAAATCATGGGAGTGAAGATCATCAGCCATGAACGCAATCCGGGTTCTCATGGCCTTTGGCCAAATTTTTTTAAAAAAAAAATGGCGAATTTTTTTGGTCAAATGACCTTAATTTTAAGGTATTTTCGTCAATTTACATGTGTACTCAACAAATCCGACTAATCAAACACGAAGCATTTAAGGGCGGGAGGATGGGGTTCTCAGCTATACAAAGGATTCTCAGAGTCAGATCAGATCTGAGAACCCTTAATTCCATCAAGATTCAGCCGGGTTCTCAGCTCTACAACAAGTACTCAGCTCTTGACCCAACTCTCTATGTACCTGTTGTATCTCTGCGTACCAATGTGACAACACATGGGGTACTCAACTATAGAAAACGATACTCAGCTCTTCAGGTACATGTTGTATCTCTGCGTACACAATGTGACAGTACATCTCAACTATACAAAAGGGTACTCAGCTCTCTGAGTACCCGTTCCATCTGTGAGTACCCATTGTGATCGCACAATGGATACTCAGCCATACCAAATGGTACATAATTCTCGGAGTACTTGTATGGCTGAGAGAACCCACTGTAACAACGGTTCACGTCTAACTAGCATGTTATGTGAGTCTGGATTATTAAGGGTATAGTCTATATATACTCGGAGGCTATTTTTTAAAAACTCAAATTACTATTTACTTAAATTTCAAGCAATCCTCTTGCTCTTATCTCTCTCCATTTCTACAATTCAAGCCGTCTCAGATAACTTCAGTGCTATCGAGTATATTTCTATATAGTTATTTTTCAATTAGTTTTCTATTTTATTAACGTACTATTGGCTTAACTACTTTTTAGTCCGAAGATTCGTTTTAGGGACACAAATTAAGGATGACAATTTTAGGACAATAAATTTTTAAATTGAAGCAACTTCATAATACTTAATGATCGAAACCAAATTTCAGCCCGTAATTAATACACGTTAGCCACATATGTAATTAGTTTTGGGAAATGTTCATGTGAGTTGGGAAAAATTCAATCCAAATTAGCATCTCGTCGAATTAAAGTAATATGAGAACAATTTACTCGGAAACATTATTTCAGACGAGGTGCACGTGACAATTATTATTTGAAGTCGAAAAAAATTCGTTTCAAATTAGCATGTCCAATGCCATGTAGGTTTCCCCCAATTTTACTTCTAAGTACCCCTCAAGTTGGTTAATCACAGACTAAAACTAGGTTTCGGGCAATAATTGTGGACATGACAAATTGGTTCATTTAAGAAACTTGTTATCGTCAATTGTTACTCCTTTATTTAGATATCTTTGTCTTTCAATTAAAAAATCCGTTTTGTTTAAAATTTATTTATTTAATAGTAAACAAGAAAAGATAAATTATTTAATATAATGAAATTGAAAGACCGTGGAATTGACATAAGCCCTAGCTAAGCTCATATTCGCCTTAAACTCACATTTTCTCGCGACGTCGCTGCTCTGCTCTCACTCCGTAGCTTCTGGTGAAAATTCTATTCGGCTTCTCCTTCTTTTTTCTGTATTTTTGTCTCATCTGTAATGCGCATATTTCCAATCATATGATAAGATGAATTTGCTTCTGCTCTCAATTTGGGATTGAGTAACCGAGTTAACCTTGTTCTTTCTTTTCGCGGTTCGCTGACTGGAAGTGTTCGTATGCAATCGTTTAAGCTCGTTATAGTACTCATCGAGGCCAAATTGCACTCGACAAATTGCTGGATAGTTGATGTTTATTTTATTTTGCAGTTCTGCCTCTTTTGTAGCTCATTTTGTGATTTCGGTTCATTTGTTGATAGTTAAGGGGGTAACGTGTATGTTTATTTTTTTTCTGAATACTTATGCCCAGCCGTTTCCATTTGATTATGTGATATTATAATGACATAATCCTTTTGTAGAAAGATCATGATGTAATATGACAATGTGTTGATTTTCAGTCAGTCATGTTATGCTCGCATGCTATCTATTTTAACTGCATTTTTTTTTTCTCAACATGTTGATCTGTTTGTGTTGGTTTCGGTTTTTGTGCAATGTTTACTTGATGCCAAGATCAAGATTGAAAACTTTCTTTCTTCTCACTTCACCGTTTCCGTATACCTCTATCATTAGTTACACTTAACCTGATCGATGAACTGAAATTGTTTCTTTCTAACATTGGTCAAAGCAGGTATATGTTTGTGGGTCGCTATGGCAAGTAAAGAAGACTTGGATGTTGAGGACGATGATTTCAGTGACATTTATAAGGCATATACTGGACCTGTGCATTCTAATGCTACCAATGTTCAGGATAAAGCAACAACAAATAAGAGATCTCATGAAAATGTGGAGGAGGAAGACCAGGAAACATATGACCCCAATGCTGTACCGACAGATTTTACTAGCAGAGAAGCTAAGTTTTGGGAGGCTAAATCCAAGGCCACGGAGAGGAACTGGAAGAAGAAGAAAGAGGAGGAGATGATATGCAAAATATGTGGCGAATCTGGTCACTTTACTCAGGTACCTACTCTTGCATATTATTAACTGTCCCTGTATGGATATTCTTTTGATATGATTGTGTGCACACAAATCATATTTCACTGTTAATATTTGCTTCCTAACATATATGTGACTCTGCAAAATATTTCTTGGACATTTGGTAAGATATTATATTTTCAGGGTTGCCCATCTACACTTGGAGCTAATCGCAAGTCACAAGATTTCTTTGAAAGAGTGCCTGCAAGAGATCCTCACGTAAAATCTCTATTTTCAGCGGACGTGGTGAACAAAATTGAGAAAGATGTTGGTTGTAAAATTAAAATAGAAGAAAAGTTTATCATCGTTAGTGGCAAGGACCGGCTAATTTTGCGAAAGGGAGTTGATGCTGTCCACAAAGTTAAAGAAGAGGGCGAAAGTAAGGGTACTAATAAATTCCCCGATGAGGGTGTTCGTAGAGGTTCTCGCTCTCCAAAACACTCCAGATCAGTTGAACGTAGAAGTCCTATAAGCTCAAGATCAGTTGAACGTAGAAGTCCTATTGCCTCTCGACTAGGGAGATCTGACTCCAAAAGATCTTACCCCAGCCCTCAAAGTAATGCACATGTTCCTCATAGATATGGAAGACAAGAGAAAGTTGTTGAAGACCATTCCCGTGAAGATCTACAAAAATTATCAAGCCACACCCCTCAAGGTAGGTTACCACTTTTACCCTTGACAACTTCATTCTTACGTCTATGTAGAAGACTTTCGTAGCCCTGTTGCAGCACTGCTCCTTAGATGGTCTGTATTTTTCTGTAATGCTGGCTATCTCCTGCAGCAAGAGGTAAGTTCTTATGCTCAAGTGGTAAGTTGGGTTCTGATGTTGCTTTCATGGTGGTTCTTAATTGAATAGAAAGAATATGAAGTCCTACGTCACTGCAGTTGGGTTCTTGAGAGAATTTAAGATATTATCGTGATAAAGCTGCAACCATGACGATGTACCTAACACAATCTTCATTTGGTGAAGCTTACGGTAATGGTGGAGAAAGAGGTAGAGTTCGATCGGGCAGTTCAAAGTCTCCTGCACGTCCATCTTCTTACACTGGATATTCTTATGGTTCATACGAAAGCCAGATTCAGAACAGAGCAGATGCGTACAGAACGAACGAGTGGAATACTGACAAAGTTGTAGTATCTAGTGAGCGTCCCTCAGAATTTAACTACCCCTCATTTCCTCACACGTTAGAGGAGTTAGAGTTACAATATAAAAGGGAAGCTGCAGAACTTGCAAGAATCCGAGACACAGAAGAGGACGAAGAAAACTCCAGGCATCGTGAGGTGAGTTTCTCTTTCTTTGGTTTGCATGTTGTAGACTAATCATTCTTATTGATACCACTGAGTTTTCTTGATGATGTTCATCAATATGCTGCTGATAACACATTTATTAAGCAGAACTTGCTCTCATTTCTATCTTTGGTTGGGCTCAATGAGCTAATCGTTTGGGGGGATATTTCGATTTCTAGGCTCTTCGAGAAATAAGGGAAAATCACATAAAAAAAGTGGGTGCACTGAAGGTAACACATGCAAGTATGTGGGACGGGTTTCTTCGACAAGAGGCCCAAAATAGGCAACAACAATTGCACCATCAGGTTCCTTCTCCAGGATTTGGTAGTGGTTACAACAAGCAGCCTACTTATCAAGAATTTGATACTTCCTCGGGCAATCAAACTTATTCAGGGACAACCAATGTACACTCGAGACTCAGGTATCCGACCAACGGGCCCAATTATACTTCTTCAAGATCCCATGATACTTATGACGACTTGCATCGTCAGAGGCGCGATGACTTTGGGAAACCCTATAATCATCGTTACTGATTTTGCTTGTTGGGAATTTGATTAGGTGAGTTGTCTCTATCCTTAAGACTTAAACTCTGTGCACCTAAAATTTTGATATATCAAAATTTAGGAGACCCAAGAATGTACAAGAAGGTCTGTGATTAGTAATTTTATTTTGGTTCATTTAGCGTGGGGTTTGTCTCATAATAGTAGAGCATACATGTAATTTGGCTGTGTTTGTTTTCTTCTGAAAAGGGGTTGCTTTAATTATTGATCAATTTTTCAGGATTCAAATGTTTGGATGGGTACAAGTTTTCTGCACAAGACTAGAAGAGCTAAGACAGGTGTTTCTCTCTATCTTTGTCTTGTCATTGTAAGGTGTTGCAGTGTTCTTTTCTCATGCTTTGTTGGAACATTACATTTTATATGTAAAACCGAACTCCTTGAAGAGACTTGTTGACGTGAAATGGGTTGCTTTATTCAGTTTGATGTTGTTGATCTTAATTTGAAGCATATAAAATCATATTTAGTACTAAATTTTATTAGCTTGATGGAGTAGGGCTTGAAATTAAACACGTTCAAATTCCAGAAACCCATCCCCCAAATGCGATAGTAGCCTCTATCAACACGTAAGAAATGAGACGACCCCCCATATATCTGGAAGAAATTCGTGTGTATGTACGAAGTGATAAACGAGCAGAGCAATCTATTCAAGCTGCGGAGATTCATGAATATAAAGTTGAATGATTGACGATCAGATATTAAACATTTGAATGACTTTGAAGGACTGGTAATTCAATTTACAAGTATCGGCCAAGTTCTTAACGATGAAGCGCAAACGTCTATTATTGTGATTTCCACCAAATAGCCGAGGATAAGTTGATAAGTAACCGAATGACAGATTGCGTAACTAATGAAAGATGTGATGGGAATAATGAAGAGCTGCAATGGAATACGGCTGCAAGTGTCATAATCAAATTGTTTAAAAAATCATTACACTTATAGTGTCATAAATCTTATTGTCTCAAAAATCATTACGTTATCATACGTTAGAAAAAAGGGTTGGCTATTTATTCAACCAGACACACGATCTCTGCCATATCCAATAACTCTATATGAACTGTACAACTTGCACTATTACATTCCCTGCAGCGGTTCAATAAGAGAAACACGGTAAAAGAGCCCATGATCCCGAACAAGAGACACCAACATCGAGGACCACAGCATCCAAAGAAAAAAATAATTCATGTAGTTACAGAGTAATCACAGCTCAACGTCATGAAGAAGATCATCCCCAGAAACAGCTCCACCGTCGTTCACCGATGACGAGCGATGAGCATCTTCTTGCACGAAGCCCAACACCTCCCCTAGGGGCTTCGCTTCGCCCCTCTGGGGCGGGCTGAACGACCCGTTCAGGCTCCCGCTCCACGACGCGGTGCGGCGGGATTGAGCCATGAACGAACCGTTGTGACCCATCATGTCGTTCTTTATGTTGCTCATGCTCGCGAATCGTTGCATGGGCACGGGATTGTGCGGTGCGTGGGATGAATTGGGCGGGTTTTCCGGTGGAGTTGTTGATGGGTTATTATTATTATCCGTAGTTGGAGAGGAATCTACTGGGCGTGGATCCTCCGCGTTGGATGAGACGGGCGATGGGACGAAGAATTTAGGGTTCGCTCCGGCTGATGCGGGTTTGGTGGAAGGAAGGGGAGCTGGTGACTGGAATAAACTCGCCGCCTTTCCGCCGCCTTGATTGAACGTGTCGACGTATCTGTAACGAAAAATAAAAAACCTCAATTATGAGATGATTATGTTTGCACGAATCGTGGATTTAGGACCGGTTAAAGGTAGTTCTTCTGATTAATGTTAAAACTAGCTTCATTTGATGGGACCCACGTGTACAAAACATGTGGGTCCCATCAATGTGTGCCATTTTGTTTTTTTGGGTGACCCGAGGAACCCTGACTAGGGGACCAGGTAAACCCCGGGAACAAGCAAAATAGCCTACAAACCACTCCAATTTTTATAGAACAAACTTCTGCCAACGGTTTGACGAGGATTCGGCTAGCAACATAAAGATACAAGAACACCACGAATCGTAATTTATACGCAATTGATTTAGGTTTTTACCTAGATTGCACTCCGACCCTCCCACGCGCCGAGTACTGGTTGCCAGTGGTCGGAGGAAGCGGTGGCATTCCCGAACTATTATTAGTATCGAGAGTGCTCGGGGTTTTAACATTGGGAATTCCATCGCTCAATGAAGGTTCACTTTGCAATCTACTCGACGTCGTGTAATCGGGCGTCCCGTTCTGAAAAGCTGTTGTCATTGGTGGTGGTGGAAGAGCCGTTTCCTCCGCCGGAGGTTCGGCGCCCTCCTCGACCCATCTCTTGAGTTTCTCGTCGTAGTAGAATTTGTTTGAGCCGCCCAATTTCGCCTGTCGAAACGCACTCATGAGCAACTTAAGGTAACTTAAGAGTTGTCAATTTATTTATTTATTTATTACCTGGCGTCCCTGACGAGGCTTGAGCACTAAACCGACGGTTTTCTGCAGTAGAGAAGACCCGAATCCGAAACGTCCGAATCGAGACGTGCCCGTTGCTGAAGTTTTATCTTGCACGCCGGTGGAATTAGGATTCTTGGAATCGGCCTAGTGCAAGTATTGGAAAATGAATCACTTAAGACTTGTTGCGAGAATTTTATATGTGAGTTTATTATATGCTGATGTGTTTTGGTACAAGGGTTTTATCAATCAAACTCTTAAACCCAGGTTTAGAAAAACACATGCGTGAGGTGGGCACAGTTTATTACATACCATTAATTAGTTTTATATAAACCTTAATAATTTAAATCTTCCTAAATATAAACCGACATGCATACTCCATAATATGGGGTCAGGGACAAACCTGCCGGGGACTTCTTCCGAAGTCGGGTTCAGAAACACTTCTCGTGTGCATCGACATTTTGCTTCCATCAGCTGCTGCCCATTCGTTTATAGGCTCTACCGATTGAGAAGGCACTAACGATGACATGGCCAATGTCGATTGGCTAGTTGATACTCTGGGTCCCATCGATTGCTGATGACTGTCGATACCGTGTGAAACGGCACTAGGGGTTGGTATAGGAGGGGGGAGACCACCTACAACACGGTGTGCCGTGCTATCGAAAAGGTTCAACAGTTTACCGATGAATTCTTTGGGAGCTTTTGTAGAAAATCCTCCCTGCATCGCAATGAGTTTTGATTAGGAAGGGAAAATTAAGGAGAATTACAAGCAAAAAGACGCAAGTTGAAGCACGTGGAATACCTGTTGATGAGCTTTGATCCTTTCCTCAAGAGACAAAACTAATTGTCTAAGGTTCTCGGTCTCTGGGTTTCGTCCAGTTTTAAGTGACTTCAATACTGCCTGACAGTACCTAAAAAGATTGGGCAACTATAATTAGGATAAAACGGGAAAAACCTCAAAAGATATAACAAAGTTGAATTTGTTTTACTTGAGTGCGTCGGATATCCTTCCAACCTCTGCCAACATGTGTGCGTAAATAAGCTTGTACGGTTGAAATGGAAGCAAGACAAACTGAGAGTTCCCAAGCGTCTTCGAATGCTCATATATCTCTGTCCTCTGTCACAGTGAATCAAAATATTCAATAAAATATTTAACACTACTCATTAAGAGAAATGTACCGCTTAATGCACACACTTACCAGCTCGGTAAATTAGCATCAAAATTATAAAGGATAATAACTATGAAAAGTAAATAGAAGGCAGGGTAATGAAGATGTTCCCCAACATGCGAAACGAGTTATATCAATAGAAAGCAGAATAAAGAAAAAATTGGTAACATGGTTAGTAATAATCACATGAAACTGCCAACAAGGTGGTTACTCTTTCACCTAGCATACAATTATAAGGTGGAGTAGAAGTTTAAGCAACAATGAAATCCGACCTGAATTGCTTCTGGACTTGCATAAGTCCGCGGGTGCTTCAAGTGATCGGCACCAACAAGGCACAGTCTTGCACTGTCCGAAAATGGCTCAAAACTTGCCTCCGCAACCAAATAGCAAATGTGAGCAGCAATTATCTATTTGTGGATTAGAATTGGTGAATTAAAACTTAGAGACAAGTACCAGATATTCAAGAATAAGAAAGAAAATGAACTACACAAAAATAACATACATCACTTCTGTCTTTCCATAGACAATCTCCAAGATGGATAAGCACGAGTTCATCATCCTTTGTTCTATTTGCAGTTATAATAGCCAGATTCTCTTCCCAGTCATCCAGCATGCTATTGGCACCAAGCTGTATACACAATTAAAAAAAAAACGAAAAACCAATCATTAAATAAATTTTAATGGGGTCAATCCAAATCAAAATCATTAATATTCATATTGTATGTTAATCATCACGAACATAATCCACTTACCTGAGCTGGTTGTTGAGGCATGTTTACGGGACCAACCCCGTTACTCTGAACTGGGCCATCAGCTGAAAAAACATCAGCTGGTTGGCCAGCAATCAAAAGACATAGTGTTCGCAATGGTGACCCTGCAGTCAACTGACGAAGTGCCATTTGCTTCACAGTTTCAACATAGAACTGCAGGACAAATTTCACGATTATGGTTGAATTATGAGAAGTGAAAAAAAGGGGATAAAGCTACTTTTGGTCCCTGATGTTTGCCCGTTGGGCAATTTTGGTCCCCGATATTTCGATTTGCCACATTTGGTCCCCGATGTTGTCTGATTAGGGACAATTTTGGTCCCTCGATTAATTTTCTGTTAATTTGGATGGGACTAATATGGAAGCGCCAAGTGCCGTCAAGCGAGTGGGCTTCTTTATTAATTTATTTTGGGATAAAAAAACCACTTTTGGTCCCCGATGTTTGCCAGTCGCACAATTTTGGTCCCCAAAATTGGTATACTCTGGGATATTCCGTCTAAATTGACGGAGATCTAACTGACGGACCAAAATTGTCCAAAAGCAGTTAACATCGGGGACTAAATGTGGCAAATAGAAATATCGGGGACCAAAATTGCCCTATGGGCAAACATCGTGGACGACCAAAAGTGGCTTTATCCTGAAAAAAGGCAACTGATAAGATAGGTACATCTTATAATGACTAACCTGATCACCAAGTTGGGCAGCAAGAACAAGGGCAGGGCCCCATAATTGACCCTCCTGTGCACATTGTAGAGCCTCCTTCTTTCTGCCAGAAACAAGAAGAGCTTGAACCTCAGCGGCCGTGGCCTACAACATAGGTAACGAATAATGAATACACGGCCCAACATTAAAACAAATTCAAAGGTGTAATCTATTTACACGTAATTGCCCTTCGGAGGGCATTTGCTGCAAGCATTGGGCAACTGCACCATATTGATGGAACTCCCGACGACTTCCTTTGGCAGAGGCAAATAGTTTTGCAACAGCGGATTCTGGAGTATCAGACTCCTACATGATACGAAATGGTGAAAAATCAACAATAGTATCAGACGGTTATTTCTAATGCCTGAAACAAGAAATGCAACTAGCTCTGAACAATAGATAATTGAGTTTGTTGGAACACTGAGATACGTATGAACAGCATTTCATATTAGATTATGCAAGTAAAAGCATGACTTGCTCGGAATAGTTGTGTATCAACTTACAAAAGGTAAATAATTGCACATCAACATATATTCAGAAATTCACCGAAGACCCCATGACAAGTTCAGAAAGATGCACTCATAAGTAGCATTACCAAAATCACTATAAGATTGAAAGACTCAATAGACACTAAGATTCCTCATTTACAGATGGAGACTTTGTCCCACCACACCCACAGTGACAGATAGAGGACAGGGAACATTAATAAGAAAATCAAATGGTTTTAAAGTACACAACAATGGATGTAAATGCATGAACGCACAGATATATAACTGATGCCATTGTCAGCAAATGATCGACAGTTGATAAACAATTTCTTGCTCTTAATTAACCATAATCCATCACAAGAGAGACGGTGACACATGTGGCGAGGCAAAACTACTAAAGTGGGATGTGGATGTATCGTGCTACGGATTCAAAATCCAGGTTAGCTTATGTAAGGAATATATACCTTCAAAGCACCATCTGTGCCATAAGGATGCCGAAGTTTCCCATAATACTGACAAGCGATTTTAAGCAGGGAAAGAAGCAACTTCAATACTTCATCTTTCCTGTTATCAATATAATTAGACCCAAGATTTGCGATTCTCTCATCAATCCATTTATTTAACTCCTTAACACCAACACTTCCACCAGTAAGAGGACCAGGGGCAGGTTGCTGGCATAAAGCCTGGAAATAGTTGCAGGAACCTGTTCCCCGTGTTGAAGCATTGTCATTGTTACTCGCCACTTCAGCTAAGTTTAGGACCGATATCGAGCCTCCAGCAGGATTCTTCATGGAAAATTTGAAAAAGGCAAAGACAAAATATTTAATAGTCAAGAATGATCAATAAACCAAAGAAAGTAAGATTTACACACACCTGAGCTCCAATGCTAGTCGAATATGTATCTTTCATCATTATAAGCTTTCCTCCAAATCCAAAAGTAACTAAGGCATGTGGAGGGCGACCTGCTGATGATCTTCCCGCAGCTGGGGAGTAGGAGGCTTGAGCACTCTGAACATGATGCTGAGAGAAGTTGATTGGGCTATTGACGTTGTAGTAATTATTATTGAAGAAATGCTTTTGGTCGTTCTGGTTGATTCCTGGATCATTAAAATTGCGACTCAAACTTTGTGATTGAGATTCTGCAGAGATATCGTTTGGACTTTGGCTCGCAGCAGCATAGTAAGAACCTCTTAACTCTTGCTGAACAGAATTCTGTTGGTTACCATGAGCATTCATATACAACTTCTCCCCAGATTGATTACCTATAACTTGGTTCCCACTGTAGAAAGAATCAACTTCATCATTTGCAACAGAATCCGGTTGCCACATGCTTGAGCTCAGTTCATTTTGGACGGTCCCTGCCCAATTCTGATCCTGTACTTGACTGCCTATGCCTTGTGAACTGTAACTATCGCCTAAACGATGAGAGGTGTATGTTTCTTGTCCCTGAGCTTGAGAAGTAGACTGAACTGACGCGACATATGTTTCCAACGAACGCCATTCATTGGCTATAGTATCATAATACGAGCCAGGGTATTGAGGATCAAACACCATATGAGACGGGTATACATGATTATCATGAGAACCCTGATTCCATTCCGATATCGCATCGTGTTGACTACTTACATGTGAAACTTGATCCAGTTTACTTGTGTCTGAAGCATCGCTCGTTAGAGAGCCTTGGTTCCAACTACTAAAACTAACTGTGTTGCCCATCTCAGCTACGGAACCAGAAACTGGCTGAGCACTTTGTTGCAAGTAAGAGAATTCACTCTGTGCATCTCCCCCAGCGGATGTATGATCACTGATATTTGTATCATAAGCATCTACCTGGTACCACTGTCCAGTACTTGTATCATATTTCCAACCCGGATACTGGTTCTCCCAATACTGGCTGTTACTCTGATCATGTGTACTGCCACTAATATCTGACACAATAGCATTGTTATAAACATCACTTTGCTGAGCGTTATTGTGTGATTTATTATCAACAAATGTGGACTCGCTGAAATTGTGTCCAACGGTCCGCTGAGGTCCATTGTCAATAAAATTGCTAGTCCGTTCATCAAAAGCGTTGCCATCATTGGCACCTTCAACTTCACTGAAAAAGTCTGAGTATGATCCGAATCCACTAATATCATTCTCAGCTGGATCAGCATGAAATGCACTCCATTCAACCTCCTTAACTCCTGGAGCTACCGATAAAGCTTCATTCTTTGTCGCAGTATTCTGATCTGACAAAGAATCCTCGGAGCTCTTACTCACTACCGTTGCATCTGATGAACGTTGGTTCTCACCATTTTCGTATCCAGCCTTTTCCACCAAATTATCGAATGCAAAGGAGTCTGATGCGACTAAACGATTTCCGGTCTCCTCCACATGTTCGACTTCGTGAACAAGTCCAACTTTTTCAACCTGTGGAGATAAATCTTCAGCTGGTTCAAGATTATCATCACCACTAATCAGGCCAAAATCTATTTCACCAGTGCTATCAAGCTCATTAATATTCAAATTGGCAAAAGCCTGAGCGGCTTCATCAGAATTATTCCCGTCTGAAAAAACCGAAGCTCCCAATTGCGACGATGCAGGGATCTTAAAGTCAACATCGTCATCATCGTTCACCAGTTTATCGAAAAAGTCTTCATCAGAGTTATCCTCCACCTGAGATAGAGGAGGATTCGAAGCCATCTCCAACAAAACCCCAATCTCACAGAACTGAATGCCCCAACTTGCAACGGAGGTCTGAAATTTTCAAAAACCTAATCAAGTCGAGCTGACGGCAGTGAGATCCGACAATGACAAACTGGCTCGATTCAATAACCGATCGCCATGAATCAAAATAAGACGCTCCTTCTTTTCTCTCTCACGGCGACGATACAACCACGATCGAGCGAGATCTAGGGTTTTATGAGTTCACCTACAAATCATTACCAGCCACGAGAAGAACATAAATCACTAAGAAACCAGAGACATGTAGCTGCAGTCGATTGCGTGGCTCCTAGAGGAAAAAAATACAATCGGTTGCTATAATTGGTACGAACAAAGCGAACGATTCGAAAATTTTCAGTCGTTTGCTATACGAACAAAACTAGTGTCAAAATCTCATATATATATATATATATATATGCGTGTGTGAATGTACAAACAGAGAAACGGGGAAAGAAAGGGGAATTGTGGTTGTGTTGTCAACGGAAAGAAAAGAAAAAACAAACCTTACTATTTCCTTAATAAATTAATTACGCTGTGGTATTATAAACTATTATCATCTAATATTTTCGCTAGGCCGCGTAACTGATTTTTCGTTTTTATTAGTAAAATTTCTGTTTTATATATTCCTAGAACACTAGTAAATAAAGCTTCTTGACTTTTTATTTACACAACATTTCTACTAGTATTTTTTCACACTCCATGCGTAGTCAAATATATAAATATACATAATATTATTTCATTTTAATTTATTTTTAATAGAAATTCTGATTTAAATTTAATTATGTAGTTATTGTATATAAAAAGCAAAAAATGATTTAATTATTTTTTTTGAAAGTAAAATGATTTAATTATAATAAATTAACAATTAAGGGTAAAATGTACATAGAGGGTTAAAATTAGAAATATAAAAGTATATATCAAATTGGACAGTTTTGAGATTAAGCTTAATAAAAGACTATAGTTAACATATGACTAAAGCGTCACTTTGCATTTTAAGGTGAACTGTTCATCACATGTTTTATTTTGTAATCGGCAGAATTGTAAATTGATCGTCATCTAGACGGATATGGTTATTGTTTGAAATGACTTTAGTTTCGATTCAGAAGGATTACAAATACAATTTATATATTGGGTAAAATTGTATGAATACTCATAACCATGGTCAATGGTACGGTTCAAATACGTTTTTAAAACTATTGCGCACATCAATGGTTATCCGCATGATGTCCGTGAAGTTAAGCCAACAAACATGAAGCAACATGCAGCTGAAATATTGGAGATTTTAGTTCTGATTTGGTATATTTGACTTGCTCATCTTTTGATTCTTCAACAAATAGATATTTGGAAACATCGTAAAAATATAATGAGATACCTTGCATAATCTCAGAATATACGCCGAAAAAACCCAAAAAATTCAGCAAAGTAACACACTTCCATCTCCAGCTCAGCTAGCACGATCATGAATTTCTCATGCAGTTCCATTGACCATTGGATGTTGATCTTTCGGTTCATACGTGACTAGATTTGATTTATATGATCTTCTATGGCTCCCCATGAACTGATCTTTCCCTTACCGACGTTGAGGATATTATTAGGGATGTCCCTGATCTCCGCATCCCAAGACCTGCCACAAATCTGTCACAATCAAAAGGTTGCCTTCTCTTCTCCCTCATGGCGTGTTTGTACATAGGGGCGGATCTACAGTGGGGATGGGGTCCCGTTGACACCCCCACCCCCACCCCCGGCTGGACGGCTTACCCCGTAGGATTATACCGACGGCAACCCACCAATGGCAGAGGTGCGGAGCTCCCCCTTTGAAGAAGACGATTAGGGCAGGGGTGTGGTTGATAAAAGGGCTAGCAACTAAACTTATGTTTTGTTAGGTTTTTTATTTATTTAGTATGCCTTTTCTCTTCGACCCATTTTTATGTTTTAATATTGTATTCCTGGGCTATAAATTTGTAACATTTGGCCTTTTGTTAGGCAGTTAGTCTGCTTTGTGCATCATTATCTTACATTACATAATCTTACGCGAAAAGAAATTATTTTTTAATGTATTTTCTTCCATTTTTCCCAACTTTCTTATTGGTGCCTCTCGTTTTGTTCTGCTTTCGCTATAGAATAGAATATATATATATATATATATAAGAAAACGTAAACATGATACTTCGTACATATAGCTCTTGTCTTCTTACTGCATAACTAATCTCCAGGCTGGGTGGATAGAGACGGTCTTCTATGTGGTCCGATCGACGAGTGAGTTATTATATACACATGAAGTAAATCCTCCCAAATCTGAAATTATGGGTCCGTCACTGTTGCCACAGGTGGCCATGCCCAAGGTCAACGGCTTCTCCACAAAGGAGAGGGCACATGCATCCAAAGCCTCCATGGTCCTCAACATGTTATTTCCCTCTCCAGACTTGTTAAAAAAAGACCCATGAAGGATTTCATCGGTTGACATAAAAAATATCTTTTCTTTTAATTATGATTTGTGATCATGGCAATATATATATATTGAAGAAACTTACTAATTGTTGGCAGCTGGATGCGAACGACATGCTCCAGAATTTTCGCGCCTCGGTAATCTGGAGAATTGATGTTCGCGATGAGAACATCGAATCTCATATTCCAGTTTGAGAAGATAGACATTGCAGTAGAAGCTTTTCCGATCACGCTCGCTGATAAATGAAAAAGAAACATTCAAACAATTACATTGCGATCATGATGTGAAATCCAAGTTAAACCCTAATACCATATCTATATCAGAGACTCGGATCCTAACAACAAATAACACAAGAGATTGGTGCGAAAAATATATTATTACCATAAAACAATCCATCAAAGATAACAACAAAAAGGGTGAACCCAACGAACGTGCAAAAATTTGAGAAAAAAGTATAATTCCATAAAGTAAAAACGTATGTCTTATAATCAAAATATGTCCAATGGTATGGTACCTCTAAACAGGGACTTTGTCGACAGTGCTTGCCAAGCCTTCGTGCTCATGATCCACCCGCAACACATGAATCAAGAGCTTCATTGTGTTGTTTGAAGCATCCATTAAATAGCTCAAAGTGATAATACTTTAAATTTTTTAATACCAATACACTAAAGATTAATGATGACGAGACAACTAAGAACTGATATTTTGGAAGGAGAAATAGTAATTACAGATTGTCAAGTAGCGCTTGTAAAAAGAATGCAGTTTCAGCGCAATCTACTTGGTGACCGTGAAAGAAACATAGAGGCAATATTTTTAGTGTTTATTGTGTGAAGCTAGGTAATAATGTACTTGGCACATATTTTAAGATAAAATTTAATATCCAGATTTACAAATATCAAATTTCAACTGGTCAACATTTCTTTTTACATGTTTATTTTAAGGTAATTTTGACTTCGTTGGTCTTATATAATATGTAGGGATTATATTATGAATAAAAAACTCATAATTGTGATAATATGATTTAGATTCTGATTTCTTCAAATTAATATAAATTTCATAGAATTTATGAATATCAATGACCTCGAATTTATGAATATTAATGACCTATAAATATTTGATATTTAGTCGACGTATAAAATTAGTTCCAAAATAGCCCAGACATACTATAGGATATTAAGTAACAATAATCTAGAAAGAAGACTTTCTAAACTTGAAAAGGGAAAAGAAATCTTGGATGAATCATCTTCAAGATCCCTTGAAGAATTTACCAGTACGATTGAAAATGATAATTTTCTTTCTACTTTAGAAGTTATTACTTCTCAAAAATGGCTAGTAAAAATATCATTACTAATCAAAAAAAATTATCAAAAAGATCTTATTGCTCTTATTGATAGTGGTGCAGATTTAAACTGCATCCAAGAGGGTTTAATACCTACCCAATATTTTTATAAGACAACTCATTCTCTTAGCTCTGCTAGCGGAGAAAAGTTGCAAATTAATTATAAAATCTCAAAGGCCTATATTTGTAAAAATAAGGTCTGTATTCCTACATCATTCTTGCTAGTCAAAAATATCACGAACCAAGTAATTCTTGGTACACCATTCCTTAGGAAAATATTTCCTATTACCAAAATTGATGAACATGGATTTAAAGGAAACTTCGAAAATAAAGAAGTGTACTTTAAGTTCATTACTGAACCAATTTCACGAATTCTTAGTGAAATAAAAGATTCTATTCTAATTAGAGCAAAAGAAAATCAAATAAATTATTTGAAACAAGAAATCAGTATACTTACGATTGAGGATAGAATCCAAAATCCTAAGTTACAAGAAAAAATTAAACTAATTCATAATGAATTCATATTACAAATATGCAATGATCTTCCAAACGCATTCTGGAATAGGAAGAAACATATTGTTTCTTTACCCTACGAGGAAGATTTTAGTGAGAAAAATATTCCCACTAAAGCTCGTCCCTGTCAAATGAATGCTGAATTATTAGAATTATGTAAGAAAGAAATAAATTCTCTCTTACAGAAAGGTTTAATAAAACCTTCGAAATCTCCCTGGTCTTGTACCGCCTTTTATGTTAATAATGCAGCAGAAAATGAAAGAGGAGCACCCAGGTTAGTAATTAATTACAAACCTTTGAATAAAGTTTTGAAATGGATCAGGTATCCTATTCCTAATAAAAAGGATTTGCTGGATCGATTGCATAATGCAATTTTATTTTCAAGATTTGATTTAAAATCTGGTTTTTGGCAAATCCAGGTTGAAGAAAAGGATCGGTTTAAAACCGCCTTTACTGTCCCAATTGGACAATTTGAATGGAACGTTATGCCCTTTGGTTTAAAAAACGCTCCTTCCGAATTTCAAAACATTATGAATGATATTTTCATTCATTATAGTAATTTTATTATCGTTTATATTGATGATATTTTAGTATTTTCTAAAGATATCGAAACACATTTCAAACATCTCGATATGTTTAAAAAGATAATTATCCAAAACGGATTAGTTATATCTAGTCCAAAAATGATTTTATTTCAAACTAAAATTAGATTTTTGGGTCATACTATTGAAAAGGGTAGTATTACTCCAATTAATAGAAGTATTGAATTTGGTCAGGAAATTTTGACGCAAATTCAATACTTCTATTAATTGGAGTAATACTACCCTTTTCAATAGTATGACCCAAAAATCTAATTTTAGTTTGAAATAAAATCATTTTTGGACTAGATATAACTAATCCGTTTTGGATAATTATCTTTTTAAACATATCGAGATGTTTGAAATGTGTTTCGATATCTTTAGAAAATACTAAAATATCATCAATATAAACGATAATAAAATTACTATAATGAATGAAAATATCATTCATAATGTTTTGAAATTCGGAAGGAGCGTTTTTTAAACCAAAGGGCATAACGTTCCATTCAAATTGTCCAATTGGGACAGTAAAGGCGGTTTTATACCGATCCTTTTCTTCAACCTGGATTTGCCAAAAACCAGATTTTAAATCAAATCTTGAAAATAAAATTGCATTATGCAATCGATCCAGCAATCCTTTTTATTAGGAATAGGATACCTGATCCATTTCAAAACTTTATTCAAAGGTTTGTAATTAATTACTAACCTGGGTGCTCCTCTTTCCTTTTCTGCTGCATTATTAACATAAAAGGCGGTACAAGACCAGGGAGATTTCGAAGGTTTTATTAAACCTTTCTGTAAGAGAGAATTTATTTCTTTCTTACATAATTCTAATAATTCAGCATTCATTTGACAGGGACGAGCTTTAGTGGGAATATTTTTCTCACTAAATCTTCCTCGTAGGGTAAAGAAACAATATGTTTCTTCCTATTCCAGAATGCGTTTGGAAGATCATTGCATATTTGTAATATGAATTCATTATGAATTAGTTTAATTTTTTCTTGTAACTTAGGATTTTGGATTCTATCCTCAATCGTAAGTATACTGATTTCTTGTTTCAAATAATTTATTTGATTTTCTTTTGCTCTAATTAGAATAGAATCTTTTATTTCACTAAGAATTCGTGAAATTGGTTCAGTAATGAACTTAAAGTACACTTCTTTATTTTCGAAGTTTCCTTTAAATCCATGTTCATCAATTTTGGTAATAGGAAATATTTTCCTAAGGAATGGTGTACCAAGAATTACTTGGTTCGTGATATTTTTGACTAGCAAGAATGATGTAGGAATACAGACCTTATTTTTACAAATATAGGCCTTTGGGATTTTATAATTAATTTGCAACTTTTCTCCGCTAGCAGAGCTAAGAGAATGAGTTGTCTTATAAAAATATTGGGTAGGTATTAAACCCTCTTGGATGCAGTTTAAATCTGCACCACTATCAATAAGAGCAATAAGATCTTTTTGATAATTTTTTTCGATTAGTAATGATATTTTTACTAGCCATTTTTTGAGATGTAATAACTTCTAAAGTAGAAAGAAAATTATCATTTTCAATCGTACTGGTAAATTCTTCAAGGGATCTTGAAGATGATTCATCCAAGATTTCTTTTCCCTTTTCAAGTTTAGAAAGTCTTCTTTCTAGATTATTGTTACTTAATTTTAATTTTTTAACTTCCGTTTTAAGAATTGAAATTTCAACAGTTAAGTCTTTAATATTAACTGGGGATTCGTATTTATTTTTATTTCGAAGTAATTTCATTACTTCTGACATTTTATAGGGTTCGGATTTTTGAATAACTTCTTTAGAAGTTTCTTCATTTTGAATAATTCTTTTGATGATTAGATTTTTTAAATCTGGATCATCAGTTTCTTTAAGCATTTCTAAGAGATTATTGTCAAGAACATTAACCTCTTGAAATTGGGAAATAATTTGATACAAATTATCATTTTCTAATTCAGATTCTGATTTATCTGAATCTTTGGAGCAAGGTTGTCCTATTTGACTGTTACGACATTCATCAGATTCTGATGAAATATCTTCAATAATGTTATTTTCATCATTTGAAGAGTATTCTGAATCACTGTCAGAATTAAGGAGGATTTTTTATAGTGTTTCTTTTAATTCACTATCTATTTCAAGATTATTAATTTTCTTTTTAGTCCAGCAAGTACTTGCTTTATGACAAATTTTTCCGCACTTTCGGCAGACAATAGGAGGGAATTTATTTCTGTATTGAAAATTATTTTCCTTAGAGAATTTTTGCTCTCTTCTTTTAGATTTTCTAAATTTTCTTTTTTCGTATTGCTTAGGAGAATATTTTTTAGTTTTATGTTCTTTACGAGTTTTACTCGTAGAGGGATTTTCCATGCCAAATTGGCCACAGAATTCTCCTAATTGTTTCTTTTCATCTAAAGAATGTCTTTTGACTTGTTTATTTAATTTAATTTCATTGCATAAGGCTAAGCCTTCTTGTATGCAAGTTCCAATGTTTACCATAAGTATAGGAGTTATAATCGATACTCGATTCTCCTTTTCTAAGATTATTCCTTACTCTTTCTGCGAAAAGAGAAGGAAGACCATCTATAAATTTAGATTTCCAGTGAGTACTATTTGACTCAGGGAGTTCCATAACTCGGCTAAGGAAGGTATATTTGTACCATCTAAAGGATGTAAGAGTTTTACACCTAAGATTTTGAAGAAGAGTTCTGATATTTTCAGAATTATCAGACCATCGGCCTGTAAAGTGTTCAATGATGTTTACACAAAGTGTGTAGACAACATTATCCACTTGTTGACCATCTTCTTCTTTCATGGTTAGATAAATATCGTCTTTTTCGCGTTGAGATAAGTAATTATCCCACCATCCTTTTAACTGACCAGTAAAGCCAGCGACGATCATTTTTGCAACAGCTCTATCATTATTTTGATTGGCTTTGCAAATCGTGCTATACATAAGCATTCTATGTATCATATTATAAATTTGTCTTTCAGTATAACCATCAAGATTCCATTCGTATATGCATCTACCATTATACGAATTGTTGAGCATGAATTCTTGTTCTTCGAACAAGATATCTTGGGGAGTAGGCCTAGGATAATAAAATTTACTTTGAGTTGGCCTATCAGCATATTTCGTATGCTTGAGTTTATTAATTTCTTGATTAAATGTATTTTGAAGATTATCTGAATTTTCTAAACGATCTTCAAATTCTTCGCTTAATGTATTAAGCTTAAGATGTTGAAATTTTTCTTCAAGAAGTTTCTCAATATGAGAAATAGATTTTAATTTAAAATCTGTAACTTCAGGAGGAGGTTGAATACTGGGAGACGCAATATCAACCAGTTCAATCTTATTTTTTTCTTTTAATAAAAATTTTTTATATCTTTTACTGAGGACGAAATTTCCTCAATATTTTTCTTTAATAAAGAAATTTGTTCTCCTAAAACAATAACATACATATTAGTATAATTTTGTTGCTTTAAAAGACTATTAATATGATTAATAGTAATAGAAAGTGTATCGTTTTCAAATAATTTTTGAAAAGCATTAAAAAACCTAATTTCATTTTCTTTTTCCATTTGGAAACTAGTTTGAGGAGGAAAGACTGAAATAAGATTTTTTCCCGTTGAAAGCTTATAATTTCTTTCAAGAACAGAAATCATATTTTTAAAATATTTTGATAGAAACCATGGAACAAAAGGTAATTTTTCATTCCGTTTTTCAAGGTTTTTATAAAATTTTTCTTGGATAATATTTTTATCTTCTTTATTAAAATTTTCAAAAAACCATTTTCGAAAAGGTTCCCATTTGGGTTGAAAGAATTCTTGTTGAATTTTCTTTCTTGCCGGTGATCCCGGGCTAAAATCAAATTTTGATTTAAAATCCATTAAACACGAAAATCCATTTCTGACTCGGTTATTTCCTCGTCTTGATTTTTAAAAACACCGTGAACATTTAGATTGTTAATAATATCATAGCATAAATCGAATCATATAACAAAAATCACAACTTTTTTTATTTCTGAGAAGATTATAACTTAAGAAAATACCAACAACGGGTCTCTGATATGACTAGCCCCACCCAACCATATATATATATATATATATATATTAATACTTATATATGCCAATGGAAGAATCAATAGTGTGTCTCGTCGTAACCTATAATTTCACGTAACGATTCCCTATAAGTCTATTACTTCGCGCGATAAAAGCCTAGGCAGCAAAGCCGCAGCAAAGCCGCAGCAAAGCCACGTTGTTATGTTCTTTAATTATTTATTAAATAAAAATTTGAGACTAGATTTTCGTTCAAACAATTGTGACTTGGTAATACCATACTTGATTTGCGTGCACATAGACATGCCATTATATAGGGTGATTTACCACTATAGGGATCGTTTGAAGAGTGATTGACAAAAATAGGCACTTTGTATAAAATATTTAAAAAATAAGAATAATGTTTTTTCTATTTTATTTTCATAATTTTTTTTCTTTGTTTTATTTTTTTTATATTTTTTATTTAAATTCATTGTATAAATGATTAGAGTTTTTATAAGTAATATAAAATTTATTTATTTTTTAATTAAAAATTTAATTTTCGATAGGTTAACTAAATCGAATAAAATCGAAAAAAGTTAGTTAATATTCAAAATGAATAAAACGGTTCTGTATTTGGTTTCAAAGTTAAACAAAGACTTTCGGTTAACTGAAAGTCCGCAGCTCGGTTCAATTCATTCTTTACCTTCGAGTACCCCAAATAAATGACACTGAAAGTTCTGCTCGGTTCGATTTCGTCATTATCAGGTCAATTTCCATTCTAGTTTCGGAGCAAAAGTCATACACCGATTCGAAATTAGTTGTGGATCCACATCTAATTTCGGACTGGTTCGGCCCATAAATTTAAATATTAAATTATTTATTAATTTAATTTATAAAGTAAAGCTATTGGTTTTTCGTCTGCTTTTGATTTTTCTCGAATCTATTTATTCTTTTGGCTATCAGATTGATGCCAATTCTGAATTAGTTTGTAATTTGCAAAAATAATTATATAAAATTCACTAATACATAGAATATTGAAAAAATTAAAAACTAATGAAATACGGATCATGTGTTCATTTTTTTATTTGAGCGAATCATATGTTTATTTCTCTTTCAAATTTGATTATAAAATTTTTCAAAAAAAGAAAAGAAAATAAAAAGATGCCTATTTTTGGAAACATATGTACATATCATAAAATTAATTAAAAAAAAGTATGCCTATTTATCAAATAAAATACAAAGTGCTTATTTTTGTAAATCATCAAATGCCTAGATTAATAATTATCTATTATATATGTAAATGAGTGTGTTACCTTACTTTTTTATATATATTCATATATATGATATATTTTGTTGTGATTACCACGTGCCTTGTCCCCCTAAAAAAGTTGTATGTATGTGCATATATCTTTATAGCAGTTTTTAAATTATTATCTTTTTAAACTTTAGTTTTTTAATTATTAAATATTGGGTTTGTTTTTAAAATATGAGACTTTGTTGTGGGTAACACAAAAAGAAATATATAGACTACATCTGCCTGCAAGTACATTGTGGAAATAAAACATGTACATATTAAATTTTTTATATATTATATATTTATTTTATATCGATCGTACGGATGGAGATCAAAGTTTGGATATGTATAGGCCAGCAAGACAGTCCGAATCATTGAAACTGTCTAAACACGATATGAGAGTAGTGTCACTCAACGATGGTATGAATGGTTAGGGTAGTGCCACTCATTGAAAATCTTTGTCTTTTGATTTTAGTTTTAGTTTTAATCTCATGTGTTAATTGTAGTTTAAATTATCTTCACTAATGACGACTTTGTTAAAATTTATAATGTGTGAATTGATGAATTATATTTTTAATAACTAATATGTTAATAAAAAAATATGGGCATTTACCGCGGCACATTGTGCACGGCTCCAAACCACTAGTAGATATAATATAGGGCCAAGTAGACGAAAACTGGCCCTCATAACTTATTTCATCATAATTATACCTGATATTTTAATTTAAAATAAAATAAATATAAAACATTGATTTAAGCCGTATGCGCAGAGTATAATGGTACGCTATTAGTTTAATGGTATTGTGGTACCATATGCGCAGAGTATAATGGTACATTGCATATGTCAGACTATATATGATTTTATTGGTACAATATATATGTGCTTAATGGTATTGTATGCTTTGTTCGGTTAATGCAGGAATGTCACCAAAGAAAAAGAGCAACCCTAGGTTACGAACTGTCGTCTAGGTGTTATCTTTAGGGATGTACTATCGGAATGCCATTCAATGATGAAATGAATAGTACACATATTTAATCAATGTATTATTTGTTGTACTTTTGAATATTGAATTCAAATATTTTAATTTATGGATAAATCTTTTATTTTGTTTTAACATTACATTCCATTTAGGCACATTATTTATTTACCGTCAGTTCTTACTTGACAACCGATAAGAAAGGTCAATAAAAAAATCCAAATAGTGCGAGTTTAGTCATTGATTTTCATGGGATGAGAAAGGGGCACCAGCGAGCTACTAATCTTGAATATTAAATATGCACATAAGTCTCAGGCTCCATTCGGGTGGTGGATGCCGATCACGGCTTATATGTGGACACTGATTCGTAATCAAACGATCACATGGCCACTTACTCTAAAAGGCGTCAATGAATAATCGATTGACTATAGTAGTTATGTGGACCTGAGATCAAAGGGTCATGACGGAGTTGACTCCGGGGTCTTGATTTTTCACTAGTTTGCTAGGACCATATTGTTCTAGGTTGAAGATGGATCGGCGACGACAATGCAGTCTTAACAACGAAGGGGGGACGTGATGTGCTTAGTAATTATTCCAGTCACGAATTCATCATAGTGTCGAGTAAGTGAGTTTGATTTATCTATGACTCTCACTCGACTGAACATACATAAAGGATTTATACGTATGACGACAATCTATAGTCGGTTCGTATCTATGATTATATTAAACCCGTACCCAAATCGGGATCCGTTCGGTACCACCGGATTGGCGATGTGAATACCGATCTCTTGTATTCCTTCTCGTGCCAGTTGAGACAAACCAAGAGAATTAGACTTAAAAAGGATCACTGAGATAATATCTATTGAAGAGAGACATGAACAAATACTTAACGCGTAGGGGTGGGCAAAAATATCCAAAAACAGGATTCCGATCTGATATCCGATTTTTAAAATCCAAAAAACTTGATTTCCGATTTAATAAGCGTATCGGATACCCGATCCGCTTAATTTTAAAATAAATCGGATTGGATACTATAGTGCCCGAGCTAAAATTCGGAGATTCGGTATCCGGTTTATTTAAAAAAATAAAAAATAAAAATAATAGCCCAAAATTTATATAATAATGGCCCATGTTTTATGAAAAAATGACCTACAATTTTTTAACCAAATTTTATTTTTACTTTTATGTAAATTAGACATTAATATATCATTTTTTAAATTAAATGGATGAAAACTTGGTTAATGAGCAACCAATAATCATTATCAATGAGATACGTGATGCTTTGGATTTGAATTTGACAGACAGTTGATGCATTCAACATGATTATTTTGGATTTTAAAATTTCATTATAATTATTTTTATTTCATTTTTTGGCTTTAAATGTAATTTTGATGTGATGACTTGATTTATGAGTACAATTATGTGCTTTTTGCTTTAATGTTGCGTTTTGTGTTACTGTTTCGTGTGAATTATTATGTCTAAGAATTTCTAGATGACATATATATTTCTATGGTAAAAAATAGAAAATGGCTCAATTTTGAAAAAGAAAAAAGAAATAACATTCGGTTATATATATAAAAAAAAAAAGCAAGTGTAATTTTAAAAACGAATATGGATATCCGATTTTAAATATTCGATAAAACAGATATCCGAAATTCGGATAGCCGAATGAAACCGGATCCGATACGGTTATCATTTTTAGATATCCGAAAATCCGAATATCCAAAAATTTGGATATCCGCTTTTGCTCACCCTACTTAATGGACATGGTGTCATTGAGAATGACGATAAAAAGTGTTGAATATCATTGGGTCTATTCGAGCTTGAGTTATAGTCTAATTGTTTGAAAAATATTTAAGTGCGAGCGTGAACTCTAAGGTCGAAAATAATATTAAGCCTTTATATTTTATTTTATTTTTTAAAATGATAATTTCTTTCCATAATATCAATTGGACAAAATTTTACAATGGAACAATAAGCAAAACTGCTGAAGAATCTGAAGGAGCGACAAAAAAAGATAGGAATTAGTAATTGCAGTCCCTTCATCAAGCACTTTCGACAATATCTCCATTGCGTGAATGACTAATCTCAGCACGATATTCATTCCTCGGATCTAAGTATTAGATCCTAGCAAACTCTTATTTAAATAGAGAAAGAGATAAATACTCTCATAGGAGAAGAAAAACTCTCATACGAGAGAAGATAATTCTGAACTAAAATATAAAATTGAAAAAGAAATTAAAGAAGCGAATACAGATGATGATGAGTGCTCCAATTCGATCCGCCGGCGACCACGCTGGCGGTAGATATGTGGCCGCAGGCGGAGAAGAAGAATTAAGAATTTTCGGAGAGTTTTTCTTAGAGACGACTCCTAGGGTTTTTCTTACCGCCGAAAATAATATTAAGCCTTTATTAGATATTGTGCTTAATTTAATTACAAAGTCCAAATTAAAATTTCGGGGCAAATATGATGTTTTTTTCACCCGATTATAATTTCGAATAATATTATTTTGATTAATTGCAAAAATATTAAATAAACAAAATAAATAATGAAATAAATAAAAAAGAAGTCATGGATCACGTTAGATGCAAAAGGCCAAAAGACTTTTTCTTCCAGGTTTTTTCTGATAAATGGTCAAAGACTTTTCAACACTACATTAAATGTTAGGCATTTACATGTATATGTATGGACAAAAATTGATATTATAAATAAAACTTAGAGCATATAACATGAGATGCTTGAAGAAATAAACTTGGATTCTTCATGATACAAAAGCATTTCATTCGGTTGTTATTTTTCTTTGGACGAAAAATATTTCGGGCATCATCTCTTGGAACAATAACTAGAAGTCTCTCTATAAACATCTTCACTTCCTCTCTAACCATCATGAGACGAAGGCGAATTTGGGTACCTTTCGGGGTCGGCGTGACAATCTTATGCTGCTACGTTGCTAGGCCGATTAATGACAGTTGAGAAATCTTCGCTACAAAGGTAACGTTCTTAATCCTTTAAACGTGTATATATATGTGTCATACTTATTTCTTTTTATTACGAGCGATCAGGGGCCTTAAATTCTGCACCGCCCTAGAAATCATCCCGGAGCACCCGAGGTTCCCCAACATCATCCCCATACCTTTCAGTCAAAGATGAATAACATAAAGAGGGATTTTTACATTTTTCGTCCCCGATGTTTGGCTTATGGGCGTATTTGGTCCCCCATTTGTTCGAGTTACAGTTTCAATCCCCAATGTTACCGATTATGGGCGTTTTTGGTCCTCCGGTTAACTTAATGATATGTTTGGACGGAATTTAACATGTTACACGCAACTTAATCCCCTCCATTGCAGCGATCCAACTTTGATCTTGTTTTGCATCTGTATAATCAGCAGGTTCACATATAGAGAGAGATCTTGCACCTTTCATAAATGTTTGAAAGCAACATTGTTCCTCTTACTGGAGGAACTCATCCTCTTCTGATTCAAACCCATCTCCAACATAGTTTTCACCCTTCTCCCGAGTCCCGTCATCATTCCAGATCCACTCTTCATCCTTAACAAAATGAACATCTTGGTTGACCACAATGTTTCCAGTCTGTGGTTGGAAATTTTTATAACCTATGAAGATCCCCGGTGTAACTCTTTTATCAAGCTTGTCCCGTTTCCTCCGTGGAACATGAGTGAAACACAAACAACCAAATATTCGCAGAAATTTAGTTATGGTTTATACCCATACCATGCTTCAAATGGAGTTTTATCCTTCAATGCATTTGTAGGAAGTCTGTTTTGAAGAAACACAGCAGTATTTGCTGCTTCTGCCCAAACGTTCTTCGACAAATTCTTCTCATGCAGCATGCATCGCGTCATCTCCATGATATATCTGTTTCTCCTCTCACTAACTCCGTTTTGTTGAGGTGTGAAAGGAGCTGCGAGTTGATGTTCAATGCCTGAATCTTCACATAAATTGTCAAATTCTGCTGAAGTGTACTCTTTACAAATATCCGACCTTATACTTTGAATTTGACAGCCACTCTCATTTTCAACTTGCACTTAAGAAAAACTTGAGCTACTTCTGATTTATATTTCAAGAAAAAAAAATATAGCACATTCTTGTGAAATCATCAATAAAGGAAATATAATACAGACATCCTTCCAATGAAGGCATTTTTTGAGGACCTAAAACATTAGTATGAATGAGTTGTAATTTGCGAGTGGCTCTCCAAGTTGACTTTGAAAATTATAAATGTCTCATTGTTGCTCCTGTGCTTGAAGAGCATTTATAATTTCTGCTAAACTGATCTGAGTAAGATCCTTGCTATTATCCAATGCTGCAATAGATGCCTCAAATTCTTCAGGTACTGTGTTGCAAGAATTTTCTGAACAATTCTTGAGTCTTCAAATGTAGAACCAAGTAATCTGATTCAGTTTGCAATTTCTAGTAACCTGTCAGAGTAATCTTCTATAGATTCTGTCTCCCCATTCGTTGCAACTCGAATTCTCGAATCAGGTTTAGCACACACATTCCTTTGATTCTTTGGTCTCCCTCATACTCTGTCTTGAGATAATTCCACATCTCATATGCAGATTTCAGAGTCATAATACGAGTAAAGATCGTAGACGAGACTGCATCAAATAAACAGGCCTTTGCTTTGGATTTATGTGTCTTATTCTCCTTGTGCGTTTTAATTTGCGCCACGGTAGGATTATTTCGAAGAGCAGAGATTTCATTATTATTTTTTACTTCTTCCGAAATATCCAAAGCTTCCATATACGTTTCCATTCGAACTGCCCGAATTTGATAATTGTCTCCATCGAAGAAAGGTAGAGATATCGTAGAAAAACCGGAACTTGCTTCAATATTCATGACAAAACAATTTCAGACACTTACTCACAGATCCCTTACGAAAAATGCTTTGATACCAATTGTTGATTTTTAGCGTGAAAGGTGAACTAAAGAGAAAACAGAATATTTAGTCACAGAAGCCTTACAACATTTTTGAAGTTCAGAAAAACAAGAAACTACCCACTAACATGATAATTCAAAAGTAGTAACCGACATCTAGAAACTTAAAACACTTGGACACAATCCTAAAACAACTTCTCAACAAGAACAAACAGCAAATATACGTAAACATGGATATATTTCCTTGATCTTCGGATGAAGTCGAGAGAGGAACGCTATTGTTGAATTATGAGATCATTTCAAATCTCCAACACACTCGATATTGATATGCAGGTCAGATGATGACGGTGGTGATGCTTCTTCTCTAAAACTCGAGTTTTGATCGCTACTCCTGATTGAACTCATCTTATCTTTCTCTAAGAGAAAAGCCCTCCATTTGTTAATACAAGCCCGAACCTCTCGATCCGTACTGGAAAGCGATTCAACGGCACCAAGAATCTCCAATATCTTCTCCGTCTCACCAACAAGTATGATGGCATTTCTCACATATTCCTCCCTCTCTTCGATCGAACTCTTATGGCATCTCATGAGTATTGCATCCGTTAGATTGGTCAGGCAAGCCCCAATAATGTCGACGATCATGGACTTAATCTTCTCGAACATCACCTTATTATTGCATTCGTCGCTCATCTCTTCCTCGTCCAGTAAAAGGGTCTCACATATTATGTACATCGAATGAGCAGCAACGCTCGGGAGGGGCCATTTGAAGGGATCATCCATCGAAGCTTCGGTGTTCTTAACATCGTTGAATTTCTTCTTCGCATTGCCTGAAAGCTGGGAAATGATCTCATTAGGGTTTTGTCCTTTGCATGGAATCTTCTGCAAGTCCAAATCTAACCACCTGTAATGAAGGTCTATACCGGCCCATACGACATCTGTTGTCTGTCGAATTTTGAACAAATCCCTCTTCACATTAAGGTTTTCTTCCACGACTCTTATGTACTTAATTCCTTCGTTCACGAGCTTTATAAGATCCTTTGCATTGCCAAAGTCATTACCACTAATTGCAACGGCAATGCTGGTGAGTGTCACCACGGGCAAAGACCAATTATGGGGAGGTGCCTTACAATGTAGCAAAGGGACCTTGTTAGAATCGAACTTCTTGAGGCCTTCAAATTCCCTCGCGCGATGTAGTTCTTCTAGCGCTATTATGAGGTCTTTGGGCTGCTTTTCTCGACCTATTTTCATCCAGTGGTCCGTAACGTTACGGTCACGCTCCGTCATCACATCTATTAGTTCTTCTTCGCCTTGAAGATGCAATACGTACTATTGGATGACAACTTCTCCTCAGGGTTAATCGCCTAACCCACGTAGTGTAGTTCCGTGATAATACTTCCTCCCATATCGAAAAGAAGTAGCCTCTAGCAAATGGATGAGAGATTTGGAGCATGTCTAACAACAAATATAAATTAGTATTTCTTTATAGCTTGGCGTTGTACATTAGTCATCTAATTCTTTATATCGGTCATCTTTTATCGAAATAAATAAATATGACATTGGGTTGGATTTATGCTTAGTAGCATTAATGCATAAACGGAAAACGACATTGGAAGATAATCAAGCTGCAACAATTCTTTTCAAACATGCATTTATTAATCTACGATAACATAAAATACCGTTATAGTGAACATAGGATTCTATTTTACAAGCAATTGGTCAAAAAATAAATACTATAAAAAAAATATGACAACAGCCCGCAACAGAAAGACATTAAACTCAAAAAAACCCTAATTGAGTACGAACCTAAAAAAATGTCCAAATTAAACATAAAAAAGCTCTAATTGATACTTTAAACCCTAATCGATCAATTAATCGAAGAAGCACAAAATTGATAGAATTTTGATTGGGGACGGCGATTCGAAATGTAACTCCTCGGCGAGCTAACGGAGAGTGCGATTAACAAGTTACAGGGTCAAACGAGAGACAAAACCGTAAATCATGAGTTGGAGGTGGAAATGTTTCTTGGGCGTTCGAGTTGGGGACGCATTCTGTTGGGGATCGTTCTCGGGGTGTCCCTCGGACGTGCGGCATTTAAAATTTTTCGAGATTCCCATAAACCCCGGATCGCTCGGAGACACGTAGAAACATATTGATACATATAATAAAGCCACCTTAAACCCCAATCACACGTAACGTAAAAGAGTTTCAGCCACTTTACCCTCGAAGAGAAGAGTTGCTAGCTTTCGTCGATCCCTCGGTTTGAAACCGCGCCTAGGTTGAAAGCAAACGCAAAAGAGGAGTCACGCCGACCCTGAGGATGTCTCAAACTCGAAATCTTTCGAGTATGGCTGGCAGGAGATCGAGTGATATGAGCAAGAGAGCACACGAATACTTTCGTTATATTCTCTGATGATTTCTGTTTTTCTCATGTTAATTGCTTGCTTGATTACCTTAAAATAAACTAAGCATCATTGGCCTTATTATAGTGGCCAAATTTGATACATGCTCCAAGAGAAAAATTCAAAACCTCCTTGCTTAGTCCAACCAAAAATTTCGACCACTTTGTTGCTTAGTTCAAGTTTGTTGACAAATTAAACGTGTGAGATTTTCTCAAAGTTAGTTGAGCTCATAAATTTCGATTTTAATTCAAAATTTAAATCAAAACATTTATTTTATTTAGGCTTATAATTATCGAACATATTAATATCTAATATTATATTAATTTCTAAAATTAAGTAAGGTAAAATACCATATTACCCTTACAATTAAGTCTAGGTAAAATACCATATTTAATCTTATATTTAAAGTTAGGCTAAATAATTAAATTAAGCTTATTATCAAATAATAACTTAATATAATTATACATATATATATATATATATTAATTTCGTCAATGGCTTTAACCTAAGCTTAAAATAATTTTGAGCACTTAGACTATCACTCAAGTCTCGATAAGCTCAACTAATGTCTAACATTGGTAAACCGTAAACCTTAACGACACAACGCCCGTTACGTATTTGTTTAAGTCTTTCTTTGATAGATACTACCTCAGTGGTCCTTTTTATGTCGGACCCTCTTGGTTCGTCTCAATCGGCACTGGGAGGAATCCATGAGTTCGGTATTCACCTAGCCAATCCAGTGGTATCAAACCAATCGCGAGTTGAGTACGAAAGTGATCTAATCATAATTCACAAACCGACTATTGATTTTGGTCCTACGTTTAAACCCTTCACATATGTCCCGGTCGAGTGAGAGTCATGGAACTATCAAACTCACTAACTCGGCTCTATGATAAATTTGTGACTGACAAAATTACTAAACTGCCTTCAATGTCCCATGTGAGTCAGTTTATTGCTCTGGATATGCATATGACATATATCTTAATTACTTATGATACAGTGAATTCCTTTCGGTGGTTAAAGCCCACCAGTCACACTTCGTTGTCAAGACCGCATTCGCCGCCGACCCATGCACTTGGCAATATGGACCTAGCAAAGCTAGTGGCAATGACCCCGAAGTCGACACCGTCAGTGACCCCTTCAGTCTAAGGTTCACGTAGACTACTATAATCAATCGATCGATCATTGACACTCCTGGAGTAATAAGCCATGTGATCATTCGATTACGAGTCAGTGTCCAAATACAAGTTAATCCTCTAATTCAACTCGTACTAATGTCACGACCTCCCACTTCCCAAGTGAATGATTGGCACAATCACATAAGAGTCGTCAACAAATAAGTCGTGATCGGCGATTCCAGCACCCATCTGGAGCCTAAGACTTATGGACATATTTAACGTTTGAGGATAATAGCTCACCGGTGCCCCCCCTCTCTCATCTAACGAGAATCGGTGACTAAACTCCAAACATATGGGTTTTATTTATTCGTCTTCTTACCGGATGCCAGGTAAGAAATATTGGACTAATAAATAATATGCCTTACGTAAAAAAATAAAAATAAATAAATTTTATTACGTAAATAAAATATTTGAATACATCGCTCAAATATAAAAAGCAAATGATACATTGTTCGTGTATGCCCTATTACATTTCATCCTCGAATGGCATTTCGAGGGCATATCCCTAACACATTCAACTGAGAGGAAGGGGGTCGATTCAGGACTCACTTTTTGTGGTACTTTTAGAGGTATTCTCGTCCACTCTAAGTGTAAGAAATGTTACCAACATAGTACTTTAATATATATAAAAGAAGTCTCCCATGTGTAGATATTTTATCCCGATGGGTATTACCCTCTTGAAATTTTGACATTTTTGGTCCTCCAATATTTGGCCTATTTGCTCTCTCTCTCTGGTTCCCTATGTTCTCGAGTTACAGTTTTAGTCCTAAATGTTATTATTTTTAGGCATTTTTGGTTTACCGGTCAGTTTAATCATTAAGTATGAGGAAAATATGGGTTGTGCTAGCATTCGGATCTGGCCCGCCCGTAAATTTGGGCTGGTCGTACCTGTTTTTCCGTCCAAGTTAATGTTAAATTAATTGGAGGACCAAAAACGCTCAAATCGCAACATTGAGGACTAAAACACCTCACTTTAGAACATTGGACCAGAGTTGTCCATATACCAAACATTGGGGACAAAACATGGCGAACTTCCAATCCCTTTAGAATGAAATTTGAGAGTTATGTAAGCATTGACTTGTCTCCTCCCGAGCTTTTAGCCACGAAGCAACCGCATCAGAAATCCTTTTGCAGACGGAACAAGGAGAAAAAAAAAATGCACACAAGACCAGAGGAAATTTTAATTTAACACGAGCTCATCGTTTCTTGATAAGAACTAGGAAACTGATCATTTGCACATATCAGTACATATGATACAACACTTGTCAAAGAAACATTCTCAGTCAATATTGAGGTAAATGTCAGATGACGACAATGGCGATGATTCTTCTCTAAAACCCGCGGCTCGATTGCCACTCCCCGAAGAACAATTCGAATGTTTCTCTACGACCAAATCCCTCCACTCGTTAATACAAGCCAAAACCTCCCGATCCCTACATGGAAGCAATTCAACAGAACCAAGAATGTCCAGTATCTTCTCCGTCTTACCCAAAAGTACGATGGCATTCCTAACATATTCCTCCCTCTCTTCGATCGAGCTTTTATGACATTTCATCAGTATTGCATCTTTCAAATTTGTTAAGCAAGCCCCAATAATATCAACAATCATAGACTTAATCCTCTCAAGCATCACCGCCTCATCACATTCGTTGCTTACGCAGTCTTCATTCAGCAAAAGGGTCTCGCATATTCGGTACATCGAGTTAGCAGCGATGCTCGGGAGGGGCCACGTCACTGGATCATCCATTAAACACGAAAAAGCTTCGGTTTTCGTAATTTTGTTGAACTTACTCCTTGCAGCTTCTGAAAGTTGGGAAATTACTTCCTTAGCCCTTTTTCCTTCGCTAGAAACCCCCCGGAGATCAAAATCGAGCCACCTGCGGTGAAGGTCCACGCCGGCCCACACAACATCTGCCGTTTGTCTGATTTTGACCAAGTCCCTCTCCACGTTAAGGTTGTTTTCCACCACTCTTATGTACTTAATTCCTTCGTTCACGAGCTTTATAAGCTCCTTTGCACCGGTAAAGTCGTCGTTGCCACTAATTGCAACGGCGATGCTCGTCAGGGTCACCACGGGGAGAGACCAGTTGTTGGGAGGCTCGTCGATGTGCAGGGAACGAACCTTGTTTGAATCGAATCTCTTCAGCCCTTCGAATTCCCTCGCGGGATTCATCTTTTCTATCATGGCTACGAGGTTTCTGGGCTGTTTTCTCCTGCCCATATTGATCCAGTGGCAAGTCGAATCGCTGTCCCTCTCCATCATCAGATCGATGAGCTCCTCCTCTCCCTGAAGATGCAGCACGTAGTTGCTGAGGTCCACTTTAGTGGGCTCTTCCGCTTTCGTTTCGACGTCACGAATCGTGTTATTGCAGCATCGAATGAGCTTCTTACAGCCATCTCTTATCAAGATCAACTTGTGCACGATTACGATCGAGATCAACCTCACAAACTTGCTCAAAACAACGATGCCCTTCTGAAGCATGATGCACAAATCCAAGGCCTTATCTTTCAAAAGGTGCACAAGCTTTCTACAATGTCTACCCCCCACCTGCAGCTCCAAGGGGCAATCCTTCAGCTGACGGAGCTTCTTGATCCAGTAGAGCTCAACGTTTGTGATATCGGGTTTCGAAGATTTCTTCTTTCTCGATTTCTTAGGGCACCGGAATTTGATCGCCAAGAACCATCTCGAAGCAGGAGCAATGGTGCCTATGACCACCGCAATCACCTGGGTCGCAAACACCACCACGATCGACCACTTGTAATCCGATTCTCCCCTGCAGAACCTGTAGCACCACGGGGACAAGTAGCTCCGAACGATCGCCTCCGCTAGGGTCAACGTGCTGAGTAGGCAAAACGCCCCTGAGGCCGTGCAGGTGGCGGAGCGGCCCACCACGAACTGAGGGTTGCACGTGTGAGCCATCATCCAATATTTCGTGAGATCGTCTTTTAATTTCCGGGTCAGAAGGTTTCTCCCGCCGTCGAATTTTGCGGAGCTGCATTCTTTGTCCGCCGCGGCGTACTTCCGCCGGAACTTGACGTCGAGGTAGTGTTTCGTGGTGGGGACCGCCACGGAGGAGGAGACGAGGAGGAGGAAGAGCACCACCATGAGGAACATCAGGGCCACGTGTTCTAAGCTGAAGAGGTAAATCACTCCGGTGGCCAGTTGAATACAGACGTTCACGATTACCGTAACGACGAGGATCCCGAGGGCCACCGCGTTCGCCGTCATCTCTCGGGCCTCCATGGTTCCTAATGAGGGGAGGGAGTTGGCCACGGCGGTGCAGAGGAAGGCGTTGCTGCTGAGCTTCGCGAGCTGATCGAGACGCCGGGGCATGGAGGTGTTGAGGTCGACGGAGAGCTTCACGGCGACGGAGACGACGGTTAGGGTCGCGGCGTTGATCCCGAATAATTTGCAGGGGAACCAGAATTTTCTGTAGCGGAAGCCGTGGAGGGCGTCGGCGGCCATGGCCACGGCGCAGATGGAGGAAGCTGCGGCGATGTATAGGCCTATCCACGGCATGGGCTCGTTGAACTTCGAATCGTCGACCGTGCCGTTGGAGCCGCAGCTCGACCAACCCATCTTCTTCGGCTCAATCAGTATTTTCACGGAACCGTTTTGTGAATTTTAAGGTTTGTTTTACTTTCACATCATCACTCGCTCTTGAAATTTTTCATCCGGAAGTTTCTTTACCTTTGACTTTGGTGAAAGTAGGCGGTGAGCAAACGTCATGGCTGACGCGCCCGGAAAACGGATTGATTTGGATGGACAAGAAATTATCTGTGTGGCGTACAATTGTTCTGCTGGGCAAGTATAAAATGCGTAATGACCATATTTTTAAAAAAAAAAAAAGAAAAGCAGTTTTGGGTTATTTCTTTCGTTTAAGAAGATAAAACTTTACAACGGATACACTTGACTTGGGATCAACGGCCGTCTTTTGAGTAAAGCAGGTAAATCAATAGCTTTAGGCCTCGAGTTTTTTAGGACTCTAAATTTAATAATACTAATATATAATTTATTTAATTTGTTAAAAAAATTAATTATCTTGATGCCATCGAGTTAGTAATACTAACGTACAAATGAAATATAGTTAGTTAAAAAATCTCAATCTATTGAGACCCTCAATTTAGTAATGTTATTATATAAATAAAATTTAATTAGTTAAAATGTACAATATCTTGATAAAACTGTCTTAATAAAACATAATTAATAAAAAAAGGCGCAAAAATTAAAAAAATCATAAACTTAACCTAAATCGATAGTTATAGTCTGTTCATATAAGATTATGTTGACGATTTCGATAATTGTTGCTTCCGTAGAAAGAAGTTTTTCTAAATTAAAAATAAATAAAAAACTACTTAATATCCACAATATAAATATGAAACGCGTTATGAGAAGGTTGATTATGAAAATTTTATAATAGAAATTGTGTCAAAGAAAGTTAGAAGAAAAAAATTCATGTAAAAAATATTTTAGTTTTAGTTTTGGAAAAATCCAAAAAAAAATCTTTTTTTTTAAATTTTTTTACCTCCGCCTTCTATAAACTGTTAGTTGTTGGTCTTAAACCCGAATAAAGGAAGTTGTTCTAGGTCGGCACACAGAAAAGGACCCACTTTAATGTTCGTTTTAGGCCACTGATTATGATGAGCCGCCCCTGATCAGTATGAATTAGATGAAAGCGTAATCTCCGTAGCAACGGTTTTAAAAAAACCGTTTGTATCACACCGCGTTATCAAATTAAATGCTCAAATTGAGGTTTTATTTTAATTATTAAACCACACCATAAAAATGACGCAATGTGGATTCATTGTGCAAACCGCACCGAACAAAACTGCATCGTACGTTAATATTTCTAATTTTTTAATTAATTTATTATGTTTTTATTCCAATCAATCATTATATATTAACTTCAAGTTGAGTTTAATGGATCATGTTTATACAATAATAAAAGCTCAAATATATTAGACTAATGAACAATTATTTAATGTTGAAATAGATATGGTTCAAACACTTAATAATAAATTGGCCCATTATTTAAGATTGAAATTTCAAATTGACCTTTGGGTTGGAATTTAAAATATTACGAATTGATTACTGCGCATTGTTTTGGTTGTAATGTAATATTAAGACTTTCTTAATTATTATTTAGAGTCCGACTCGTTAGGTAATAGTAAGATCCCTTGATAAAATATAACTATATTACCTATATCAGTTAAAACCCGCAAAATCGCACCGCACGTTCAAATTGCACGTGCGGTTTTATTTTTTAAAACTGCAAATTGAGATTTTTTTTTGAAAAAAAAAACTGACAATGCGGTGTGAAATTGTCCGAAAACCGCAACCGCACCATGAGCCCTACGTAACATCACTCAACCTTCCTTACTTTTTCTCAGTAAATAGCATACACCCCACATGTGATTTGAAAAATATGTATCAAACTTTATATGGTTCGGAAATAGCGTAAAATCCCCTCATTGTCATTTTCACCCTTAATAGTTCATTATAATCACATGGGGGTATTGCATAATTTACCCTTTTTTCGAAACGATGGATTGAATTTCATTAACAAGATTACACAGACTAAATAGCACAACAGGTCTCTCCGGTAACATCAAATTAATTGCGGAACAAAAATAAAGTTTAACAGAAGAGCATGAAACAACCAAATATGAAAAAAAGAAAAAAAGAAGAAGAAATTGTTATGAAACTATTATAACTGGACAGGAACAGAAATATAAACACGGGATTGTAGATAGATAATAATGTTTTCGATATGATTCAATACAAATACATCGGTCTATTTATAGTAGAAAAATTTCTACTATTTCATCTAACATTTACAACATTAAATACATCTTATCTTATCTTATCTCATCTCATCAACAATCAACTAACTTTTACAACATTAAAAACATCCACATATTATTTATAATAATAATTTCATAATACTCCACATTGGATGTTTTTCAAAGAATTTGCCTCGTTAAAACCTTACTAGGAAAAACTCAGTGGGATAAAAACCTAGTGAAGAAAAAAGAGTACATAATTCCTTTTGATACGCTTTCATTTGTTGCCTCATTAAAAACCTTACTGGGAAAACCACATGGGAAAAATCACAGTGAAGGAAAAAAGAGTGCAACGCGTATTTTCTCCCCCTGATGATAACATAATTATAAATCTCGGAGTCTTCGAACTCCAATTGAATATACCAATTTCCTGAAATTAATTGGGGGAAGTGCTTTCGTAAATAAATCTGCAAGATTTTCACTTGATCGCACTTGTTGTACATCAATATCACCATTTTTCTCCAAATCATGGGTGAAGAAAAATTTCGGTGAAATATGCTTTGTTCTATCCCCTTTAATATATCCTTCCTTTAATTGGGCAATACATGTCGCATTATCTTCATATAAGATCGTTGGAAGTAATTTCTCAAAAAGCAACCCACAAGTCTGTTGGATATGCTCAATTATCGATCGCAACCAAACACATTCTCGGCTATCTTCATGAATAGCGAGAATTTCCGCATGGTTAGATAAAGTAGCTGTTAAAGTTTGTTTTATTGACCGCCATGAAATAGCGGTTCCACCATATGTAAATAAATAACCTGTTTGCGATCGAGCATTACGTGGGTCAGACAAATATCCAGCATCTGCATACCCAACTAGATTTCGACTCATTAGAATAGAACAATCCCATATCAGATGTTCCTTTAAGGTATCGAAAAATCTGTTTAACTCCATTCCAGTGTCTACGAGTCGGCGAAGAACTATATCTTGCCAATAAGTTTACAGCGAACGCTATATCAGGTCGCGTATGACTCGTAAGATACATTAGTGCTCCAATAGCACTAAGATATGGTACTTCAGGACCGAGTAGCTCTTCATCATTTTCGCATGGTCTGAAGGGATCTTTATTTACGTCTAAAGATCTAACAATCATTGGAGTATCCAGTGGATGAGATTCATCCATGTAAAATATTTTTAATACCTTTTTCGTATAAGTCTCTTGATGTACAAATATTCCACTTTTCAAATATTCAATTTGAAGTCTAAGACAAAATTTTGTTTTTCCGAGATCTTTCATTTCAAAATCCCTTTTCAAACAATCAACAGCTTTGGTCAACTCTTCAGGAGTTCCAATTATATTGATATCATCAACATAGACTGCTATAATGACAAACTCATTTTTACATCTTCTCAGAAATATGTAGGGACAAGTTTGATCATTCCGATACCCTTCTTTTATTAAAAATTCACTTAGGCGATTATACCACATTCCCCCATATTGCTTTAATCCATAAAGCGATTTATTCAACTTAACTGAGTACTCGTTTCTGGGCCCTGAAGTTTTAGGTAACTGAAATCCCTCGGGAAGCTTCATATATATTTCACTGTCAAATGTTCCATATAGATAAGCAGTGACAACATCCATAAGACGCATATCGAGACCTTCTCTTACTGCCAGACTCACTATATAACGAAAAGTAGTTGCATCCACCATAGGAGAATATGTCTCCTCATAATCAATACCTGGTCGTTGCGAAAACCTTGCGCAACAAGCCGTGCTTTGTATCTTACAATTTCGTCGTTTTCATTCCTCTTTCTAATGAAAATCCATTTATATCCAACCGGCTTTACATTTTCTGGTATACGGACTACATGTCCGAAAATTTTTCGTTTCTCAAGTGATTTCAATTCGGCCTCGATTGCATCTTTTCATTTTGGCCAATCATTTCTTTGTCTACATTCTTGTACAGACTTTGGTTCATGATCCTCATTCTCATTAATCTCATTCATTTCATGTAGCGCTACGTTAAATGAGAATTTATCGTCAACGTTGACTTCATCTCGGTTCTATCTAATTCCATTTATTTTTGCAGGAGGATTAACAGCTGGTATTTGTGACTTTGTCACTCTTTTAAGGTCAGTAAAACTTTCTGGCAGTTGATTAGCTAAACTCTGTAAATGAATTATCTTTTGAACTTCTAGTTCACATTCTTTAGTTCGAGGATCATAATGATTTAGCGATAATTCATTCCAACTAACATTTCTCTCCAGCTGTTTCTTTTCTCCCCGTAATGTCGGAAAATTCAATTCATCAAAATGACAGTCGGCAAATCTGGCCGTAAATAAATCTCCAGTTAGAGGTTCCAAATACTTTATTATCGATGGAGATTCATATCCGACATATATTCCCAACCTCCTTTGAGGTCCCATCTTTGTTCGTTGTGGTGGAGGAACTGGAACATATACTGCACATCCAAAAATTCTTAGATGGGAAATATCTGATTCCTGACCATGAACCATTTGTAATGGGGTGACATCATTATAACTTGTTGGCCTGATGCGAATTAGTGTTGCTGCATGCAATATAGCATGTCCCCAGCAAGACGAGGGAAGATTCGACTTCATCAATAATGGTCTTGCAATTAATTGCAAGCGCTTAATCAACGATTATGCAAGACCGTTTTGCGTATGAACGTGTGGCATGGGATGCTCAACATCAATTCCGATAGACATACAATAATCATTAAATGCCTTGGAAGTAAATTCAGCAGCATTATCAAGGCGTATTTTCTTTATCGGATAATCTGAAAATGTGCTCTTAGTCGGATCATTTGTGCAAGCAATCTCGCAAACGCCATGTTGCGTGTTGATAACAAACATACATGAGACCATCTAGTCAATGCATCAATTAATACCATGAAATACCTAAATGGTCCACATGATGGATGTATTGGTCCGCAAATATCACCATGTATACGCTCCAAAAATGTTATGGATTCATTCTTTATTTTCGCTGGTGATGGCCGAATAATTAACTTCCCTTTAGAGCAAGCGACACATGATAGTTCATTGCTTTGAAGAATCATCTGGTTCTTCATTAAATGCCCACGTGAATTCTCAATTATTTTCCGCATCATAATTACTCCGGGATGGCCCAACCGGTCATGTCAAACATTAAATGTACTGTCATTAATAAACTTCTGGTTTACGGTAGCATACGATTCGATCGTTCTAAGATATGTGTAATACAACCCAGAGTCAAATGAAGGTAATGTTTCCATAATTCTTTTATCATTAGAAACCCCCTTTGTAATGTACAAATATTCAACATCTGATTTTTCTGCAGTCTCAACATGATATCCATTATGTCGAATAGCTTTAAATTTCTTTGAGACTTAGGAGAATATAAGACATTTTCAATTATCAGCCTTGTTCCTCTGGGTAGTAAAATGTTGGCTCTTTCGGAGCCTTCAATTATATTTGTACTACCCGATATTGTAATAACACTTGTTTCTTTCATTTCAAGATAATCGAAATATTTCTTATTCTTCATAATCGTATGAGTTGTTGCACAGTCTGCAAGACATAATTCTCCATTGCACATGTTCGTTTCCATCAGATGAATTCCTTTATAAACAAACACATAATAACCATTATTAAAATAAACAGATATATCACAAGAAAACATATAACTTAATAAAACACTCCAAATGATACATAATAAATCACACAATAATAAACCATACAATACACATAACAATAAAGCACACGATAATAATACATAGTAGATTAGTTTTCTTCAGGAAAAACTAGAATCCGTAGTTTCGAAATTTGTATTTTCATCTTTTGTCCGAGAAGCAGAAGCCAAATCACTTTGAACAAAATTCATTTCAATTATCTTTTCTTTGCCCTTGTTTTGTTGATATAATTCAACCAAATGTTTGGGCGTGCGACAGTTACGTGACCAATGGCCCGAACCACCGCAACGATAGCATTGCTCATTCTTTTTCTTTTGTTCAATGTGCCTCTTCACATCATTATTCTCGTAAATTTTCCTCTTCTGGGGAAAATTCTGATGACCACCACGATTGTTATGATAACCACCACGGAAATGCTGATAACCACCACCGTAATTTCCTCGACCACGTCCACGGCCTTGACCACCACCACGTTCACGACCGCGATGTCCACCACGACCATGTCCACGATCATTGCTTCGACTATTATCATTATTACCTTTGACTGCATTCGCTTCAGGGATTGCAGTAGAACCAGTCGGTCGGGATTCGTGGTTTTTCATCAACAATTCATTGTTTTGTTCAGCCAATAACAAACAAGAGATTAACTCTGAATGCTTTTTAAATCTCATCTCCCTATATTGTTGTTGCAATATCATATTTGATGGATGAAAAGTGCTGAATGTTTTCTCCAGCATACTATCTTCGGTAACTGTTTCTCCACACAATTTCAGTGTGGCAGTCACCTTATGAACAACCGAATTATATTTAGTTACGGATTTAAAATCCTGTAATCTTAAATGCATCCATTCATACCTTGCCTTTGGGAGGATAACAGTTGTCAAGTGGTCAAATTGATATTTCAGATTTTTCCACAATTCAGTGGGATCTTGTTCATTCAAATATTCATCCCCCAGATCCGCATGAATGTGGTGGCGAAGAACTATCAAAGCTCTTGCCTTATCCTGCGCTTGTGGTTTTTACCGTATCAGTGACGTCACCTGCACCCGTTGTGGTTTTGGGTCGACAATAGTGTCACCCAAACCTTTTGCTTTTAGATGAATTTCTGCGTCTACTTGCCAAGATAAATAATTCTTCCCTGAGATGTCAAGGGCAACAAACTCGAGGCTTTGCAAATTCGTCATACTATCGTAAAATACAAAAGACATTTTAATATTCAAATCATAAAGTATAAAAACAAATATATGATGTGAATAACATTAATATTTCCAATATAAATATCAAGACAAGTTTATCGCAAAATTTAAAGAAAAATTACAATTAATCTTTTTTTGTATCTTCTTTTGTAAAAGTCCTTACGAAAAATAAAGTCCACATCCCGAGGAGTGCCATCGTAAAAATAATAGTAGTCAAAAGATCAATCATCAGGTAGAGCGACATCTTTCTATCACAAAATATATTTCATAACAAACATATATATAACATAAAATAATATCATAATTAATCACTCTCGTAAAATCTTGGTAAAAACATAATCCATATATAGATAATTATCGGCGTGAGTAGAGTAAGAATCAGGAGATCAATCATCGTATATAGCAACATCCTTCAAAATATAAAATATATTTCGGTAATCATAATAATGAAAAATATTACAATTAATAACTATATTTGGAAACAACTGTAAAAATATTATCCACCACCCCATAAGCATCACGGTAAATAAAGTAAGAAGCGCAAGATTCATCTTTGTATAAAACGACATGATTCTATAATAAGAAAATCATAATAATAATGAGAGATGTAGAAATTTAATTTCTCCCAGTGGTAATAAAATTTGTTCATCCGTATAGTCAAAATTTAACTCAAAATATATATGATATATACTTCAGATATCAATAAAATAAATAATATTATTCAAGTTGTTCTTTTCAAAATCTCGTCAAAAACAAAATTCCACTCGCCACAACTGGGATTCGAAATCTGGACATCACATCACTTGTAGTGACGATATTCCGCGAAACCACTCGGGCTAAGGCGTGTTAGTGGTATATATGTTATATTTATATAATTTTAAACTGTTCGTAACAGACGTGTACTAGTATTATAAATAAACTCACCGTACACAAAATAAAATTACCATACCTCGATTATAGTTCTATAAGATCTTGTCCAGAGGTTGATCGTTGCCGGAGGCTCGTGCTGATAACGTGTTATGAAACTATTATAATTGGACAAGAACAAAAATATAAACACGGGATTGTAGAGAGATAATAATGTTTTCGATATGATTCAATACAAATACATCGGTCTATTTATAGTAGAAAAATTTAAACTATTTCATCTAATATTTACAACATTAAATACATCTTATCTTATCTTATCTTATCTCATCTCATCAACAATCAACTAATTTTTACAACATTAAAAACATCCACATATTATTTATAATAATTTCGTAATAGAATTGACAATAAGATCATTACCAAACCATCTGTAATAGAAATTAAAAAGATCTCTCTCTTTTTTTAACTAGGCATTTGATAAGCAAATTACACATAAATTCCATACGACGACAAAAACATCAATTTACTCCCATGTTCGATAAAATTTTCATATAATGACCAAATGGATACGTTTACTATACTTAAGGACCAATTTTTATAAAAATTCTATTTTACCTCGATTTTTCTTTTAAATGTTAAAATAACAGATTTTCATTATCGGTAGATTGAGAAGACCAAAGAAAAAAAAAAGATCCAATTTTGAACGAAATTCGATGTCGCCGGCTTTTCCAGGCCTGTCCGCTGCCGAAAGCACTATCGTCTCATCCTCCTAGTGAAGTCGATCCGCTCCTTCGCTCATGTAAGTTTTTCTTTTACATTGTGCCCGGTTACGGTTAGCTTCTGGCAACGCAATCGACCCAACAAACAGCATGGGAGCTGGGAAAAGACGCCGGTGAGCAAAAAAACGTCGGTGAAGAGCCATGTCTTGTCGCCCACTAAAAAACATGATTATGCCTTGTACTTCCATATTAGTTGGCTTGGGTCAGCTGCAAACGTTGGAAAATATGTATTTGGTAGTAAATGAGGGTTACCATGTCGAAACCCCTATTTTTCAGATGCGGATTATTTTGTATCAATTTATGTATTTTTCTCTCTCATTCGACCCCGTAACTTGTTAATCGCACTCGTCGTTTCAAGTCACGCTCGTCGAGGATTCCATTTCAAATCGCCTCGGCACCTAGAAATTGAAAACTAACAGAAATATTATCGATTTTTAGACGGCGGCGGCGACTTGAGATGGAATTCCTCGGCAAATGCAACTTGACACGGCGAATGCGATTAACAACTGTGGGTGGTAGATCGATCAATGAGCTATGGATGGAATCATCGTAGATTACTTTGACGCAACTTTCACTTCTCAGAGCTAGTCATGCCCAACCGCCGGTTTCGGTTAACCGGCGGTTGATGGTTGGTCGGAAGGACCAACTGTCCCTAATCGGCCGGGGGCGGTTTCCGGTTGGCTATCCCCGATTACGGTTTGACTAACCACTAACCGCCGTTTTATTTTTTTTTTTACCTTAGTACTGCGTTGCATAAATTTTCGGTATATTTTTCGATACTTTTCGATAGAAAACATCATATACTTAAATTTTACAATACATAATTCCGTTACAAAAATTTAAATACATCATTCAAAGTAAGAAAAAATAGTCAAAATAATTATTTTGGTATGAAATCGGTGTCGGACATGTATCTGCCTATGCGAAACTTGATCATAAATTTGTCATTTCTGTTTTTTATACCGCCTAATTTTTATAATAATATTTTTTATTTGGATACATAATTTTTTTTATATTTTTTATGTTTTTTATAAATTTTTATAATAATATTTATAATTAAAATATATATTTATATAATATATCTTAAACTGTCGGTTGAACCGCCAAACCGGCGGTTTGCGGGTTCCGGTTAAATTTGGACATGACTACTCAGAGTCCACGATTAACTGGAATCCACAAAGTGGTGGTCATACGAGTGAGGCGCGACGAACAGTGATCAAATGTTTCAATACCAGCGTTTGCGTTAAGCGCTTATTTTTTTTATAACCAAAACGCTATATAGGGTTAATTATTTAGCTTTTGTTTTATTTTCTGTTTAGTTTTTTTAACCGTTAATAATCCTATCCTCACCTACCCAGTAGGGCTGAGCAAAAATATTCGAAATCCGAAATCCGATCCGGTATCCGGTTTATAAAATCCGAAAAACCGAATATTCGGTTTTTAAAATCGGATCGGATATCCAATCCGAATATTTTAATATAAATCGGATCGGATACGGATACGCTTGATACTAAAATCCGGATATCCGGTATCCGATTTATTATTTAAAATAATTAAATTAATTAAATAATAGCCCAAAAACAAAAAAAAAATTAGGCCCAGAAAGAGGAAAAAAAAAGAAAAATATCCCAATATCCTAATTTGACTCAAATAAAATATATCAGATTGATTATATCATTCGTGAAAATAAATGGAGAGTTGAAAACTTAATCGAATATGTTACAATAATTTGTTTAAAAAAAAATAATCGAAATAAAAAATCGGATTTCGGATATCCGAAATCCGGATATCCGATTAAAATCGAATCGAATACGGTTCTAGATTTTAAATATCCGAAAATCCGGATATCCGAATTTCGGATATCCGGATTTACTCACCCCTATCACCCAGACCAGTGATGGGCCATGCGCCACGGTTGTGAAGTTTCCTGACTATATAAAAGGCCCCACAAAGAAAAGGAAATGAAAAACTAGTGGGCGATGGAATTTCAGAAGGGAAAAAAAGAAGAAATTTTTATAAAATTTATTCAACAAAATACTGAATATCATAATGCAGTAGTTTGTTGGGTTTATAAAATTAATAATAAAATAATACATTTTAATATAAATATAAGATTATTGATAGATGAAATAATTTAAAATAGGTGTATGTTATAATAAATTAAAATAATTAACAAAATTTTTTAAAAGTAAAAAATCAAATACTTTATTTTTATCTATTAATTATTAATTTTTATCTAAAAATCTCAATTTTATGTTATAATTAATAAAAATAGTTTAATGTGTTGTTATATATATGTTTTTTGCAATAACAAGTAGATTGCTCGAAATACTCGCGCAATACGCTACGCTACTTACGCTACGTAATATCGGAATTAAAACGCGACGCATTACGCAATACGCATTTTAAAACATTGGTACTAATGGTTCTATGAACCCTGTGTATATCTCCCAATCCCTAAAGTTTTCCAGTTTCTTTTTTATTTAGACATTTTGGTGATGAAAATACTCGTCGCGTTCTTGATTTTCTGAATCGTGGCGTTTCTGACTTATGTTTTACATGATAATAAATGTCAGAATCCTGATAATTTGACTAAATTTCGTCCTATTAGTCGATATAACGTTACATAGATGATGATCGCATCTAAGTGCAACATGATGTGCAAGAAGCATTCGCACGACTTCTTTGGAAAGTGGAGAATGAAGCACTCGGAACCCCTTTTTCGTCTCTCACATGAGAATCAAATGTTGTAAATGGTTAAAATTGAAGAAAAGAATAACTTTATCATCACATCTCCAAAACTACACATTCCTTGGTTGTCCCCTTCACCTTTCATTGTACCCTTTCTTGCACATTCCACAACACAGCAAAGCTCCTTAAAAACAAGAAAACAAAAAAAAGAACAAGTTGCTCTCCCATCAAATTCCCATGGAAAATGCAGCTTCTCCATCTTCTAAGCACAAAGCCCAAATCGCCAAAGACATAAGCTTCAAACTCCTCTACAAACCTGCGTTTCTTGCTTTGCTTCTATTGATCATCTCATCAAAATCAGCAGAATCCATCAGCAAATCCACAAGCTGGGAGCTTCTTCAGCTCCTCTTAGTTTGCATGGTTGTTTCTTATGGCTTTCTCTGCAGGAAAATCGATGAATCACAAGATTATTATGATAATCAAATGCAAAGCTCAAAGCTTGAAGACAATGCACCTTCTTACCATGTCTCAAAGCTTCTTCAGATTCCACCAGCCTTTGATGATGATGGAAAGGTGCAGCAGGCATGGAGTTCTAAATACTACGGTGAGAGACCTCTGGTGGTAATGGCCAAAGAAGAAAACCCTCCTGGAGAAGAAGGCATCATTACAACAGCTTCAATTACCACACAAAAGCCTTTGCTCTTGCCTGTTAGAACCCTCAAACCCGAAGATGGTGATGAAGATATAGTCTTTGAGTTCGCTAGCAGAGCCATTTCGCCCGGCGGTCTTAGCCGTTCCCGATCGAGAATATTTTTGAAAGCCGATTCGAGGGGGCCGGGAAATGATGCATTGCCTTCGACGGATGACAGAGAATACGATTTGGTGGAATCTATCAGATCTTTCAGGTCGTTTCTAAGGCGTAATAATCCATCCACACAGAGCCAATCTCCTTCATCAGCACCTCGCATTGAATCATCTCCAGCGAGATCTTTTGTTGTTTCGTCTGAATCTCAAAGAAGCGAAACATTTCACCAAACATCAACACCTACAATGTCGAATCGCCCAACCTATGCAGTTTCCTCTCACAGGGAATTCAAGCACAGAATCCATGAAGAGACCGAAGAATCACCAAATGCAACAAATCTCAGATCGGCTCGAACGTTTAAAAGCACAAGCAGTGAATCGCCGAAGTTGAAGCTGAAGAAGAGATCAACCTATGATGAGACACGATACGCGGACACGAGAACGAACAGAAAATTAACCAACGATGACGATAAGGCTTCCTCGATCTTGAGACGAACGGATTTGACGATTCGAGGAAAATCAAAGCATGATGATGAATACAGAGACAAGGTTCGCAATGAAACCGAAAGGGATGTGGACCAAAAAGCAGACGAATTCATCGCCAAGTTTCGAGAGCAGATAAGAATCAGAATCGGCCGATGACGATCACGTGAAGGGAAGGGAGCGAGAGGATTCGAATGTCGCAACAGTTCATGCTGTAAATTGGGCGTCTTAATTGGGCCGGCCCATTACTGACTTTCACCTATGTCATTGTCGGGCTTGGGCTTATGTGATAATGGATCTGAACACATAAATTACACTTGGAACATTGGTTGAAAATCAAATGCTAGTATTCTACTGGACGTGTGTGCTTTAATATGTAAATATAGATAATGTTACTTTATATTAGGTTTTTTTTTTTAACTCAAAAATGTTTAATAGGTAAATAACTTCAATTTTAATTGTGTATTTTTTTTTAATTATGTAAAACAAATATATTCTTGAGGATATATTAGGAATAAATGAAAGGTAAACATTGGTTCTTGAGGATATAACTGAACGAGATGAAAGGTAAAATGGCAATCACTCCTTGCATACCAAATTAATTGGAGATAGTGACTATTACAGATGTCACCATTAATATACAATCTAAATAATTAACATATAATACACTCTATTACGGGTGAGCAAACCCGGATATTCGGATATCTAAAACTTAGAATCGTATCGATCCGATTTTAATCGGATATCCGAATTTTGGATATCTGAAATCCAATTTTTTATTTCGACCAAATTAATTTTTTGAAAAAAATTGATTGCAACGTATTTGATTTTGTTTTCAATTCTCTATTTATTTTCACGAATGATATACATTCAATCCAATATATTTTATTTGGATCAAATTAGGATATTGAGCTATTTTTTTTTTTTTTTTTTTTCGGTCTCATGTTTCTTTTTTTTTTTTGGGCTATTGTTTAATTTATTTATGTTTAAATAATAAACCGAATACCGGATTTTAGTACCGAGCGTATCCGATCCGATTTATGTTAAAATATTTGGATTCGGATATCCGATTCGGTTTTCCGGATTTTATGGACCGGGTACTAAGTATTTGAACGAGAAAGATATTAAACACAGATTTTTACGCCAAAAAACCACCGAAATCACGACCAAGAATAAGAATTTTAAAATAACAACAGTTATAACCTCTTAATCTATAAATGACAAAACGTTTAATATCCCTACATAATAAGAGAAGATACCAAACAAATTTTCTTTTATTTATTCTCTAAATCTCTCCTTTTTATTTTCAAAAATAAATCTCTCCTTTTTTTTTCTCTCTCCTCGTTGCGGGATGCACACTTGATGAGAGAGAGACTTTTACACTTCATCTCAACTAGGACCGTAAATGAAGCATGCTCTAGCCCTTTCATTTGAGCTCGTGCTCAACCTCTACCTCATCGACCTTGTCAATCCGACCTCCTCGATTAGATCTAATGGAGCTCTGATTTATATTACAAAATAAAAAAAAATAAAGAAAAGGATCTCGAGTCGGAGAGAAAGCTCGAGCTTGATTGTCATGAGCTCGAGTCAAAGCTTCATTTGAGTTGGCTTGGGGCATATTTCACCGCTAATCTCAATCATGATGATGTGGAAGCATAATAAGGTAACATATTATTAATAAACAGATTTACCGGATATTTGAATCATAATCGGATAATATATTTTTATTTCTTCCAGGCTCGGCAACTTTTATCTTTCATGCATTGGTCCTCCCAAAAATACCTCTCTATCGAAAAAATCCTAATTTGTTTCTATCCTCCATCGGTGGCCACAAATCTATACAACCATGGCCACCGGCGGACACATGTCTACTGCAACCATAATCTATTTCATTCTTTTTCTCAATTTTCTTGTTTTGATTTTATATTTTGTTTACTCTCTCTCATGAGAGCTTATTTTCTCTCCAATGAGAGTTTTCTCTTATAAGTGTTTTGAATAGCATAGAAGAGCGAGTTTTGTAGCTTTTTACCTGAAAATGCGTTAAAGTGCATTAAATATAGCATTTTGTCCTCAATAGCGGAGGTATTTTGAGCAATAGCGTAAATAGCACAGTAAATTGCTCATATAGTGCAAATTTTTTATTTTGGAAAAAAAGTATGATTTTTTATTCGGTAAAAAAAATCTACTACTAATTTTTTAAATCTCATTTTTATGTAACAGGTGGAAACAAGGATTCTCACCGACGTTCATGATGATGTGGAGATGCAAGAATTTGGTGAGATTGCTCCAAGGATATTTGATAGTCGAGATTCATACACTTTGATAGTAGTATTGCCGATGATAGTCAAATACAATTGGATGACACATATTATTTTTAGATTTTGAATATATGGTTTGAATATATGTCTTTTAGTTGTTTGTGGCAACTAACATCTTAATGTTATTTCGTAGATTTAATGTATACTTTCATGATTGAAGACCATTTGAAACTGGTTTGTTTGCTTATGTAGTTATATATTATAATTATTTGGCATTAAAAATGTCTTGCTCGAAAAACTCACGCAATATTCTTACGCTATTTACGTTATGGAAACTACGGAATGCGTTTTAAAACATTATATAAACTATATATGAGAATCAGGTATTGTGCCGTTGGTAGAATAAGATATTTTTATTGATATATTCAAGCTTGAAATCAAAAATTCATTTTTTTTTTCCTTTTTAATGATTTTAAGTTATAAATAGAATGAAAATGCGGTGCCATCGTAATATCTATAAATGGGACTGGTTGGTAAGTAGGATGCCTTGTCTTTATTATTATATGACACAGCAAAAGGACAGGAGAGTGAAATAACACACACGAGGCCATACTAACCGTTCTCATAACCTCCACGCGCCACAACCAATCTCCGGCCATTACATGTCTAACTATATATATAATATATATACCTACCTAGGTAGATTTGTCTTTTGCTCCAAGGGTTTCATATTCACTTCTCAAATCATAAAATGATTCCTAAAAAAGAAAATATCCAAAATAATCGAAGGTTGCCGAGAGCTCTCAACAAAGGGGCATGGACTGCCGAAGAAGACGAGATTCTTGCCCGCCAAATACGTAAGCAGGGTCCCAAGAGGTGGAAATCCATAGCCGTTAACTCAGGTAATGAGTAAAACAGTAGAATAATTATATTTAATTACATATATATATATTATATATATATGGGGTGTGTTGAAGGCCTTAACAGGTGTGGAAAGAGCTGCAGATTGAGGTGGCTGAACTACCTCAGGCCCGACATCAAGAGAGGAAATATATCTGATGCAGAAGATGACTTAATACTCAGGCTTCACAGGCTCCTAGGAAACAGGTAATATATCGTGTGTGTATATATATATATATCATATCATATATAATATAAAGGGAAATTATAAGATTAGCTCTTTATGTTTTTCGTTTTTGGAGCAATATGTTTGATAATTTCAAAAGTATGTCACTAACTTTGTATGTCAAAACAATTTTAGGTCACTAAGTATATATTTTTCGATTTTGGGTCACAAAATATACATTTTTCAATTTTAGATCACTTATGTGGTAACTAACTTTGTAAACATAGTGACCCGAAATTGAAACATGTATACTTAGTGATCTAAAATCGAAAAATATATACTTAGTGACCGAAAATTAAAAACATGACCCAAAATTATTTTGACATACAAAGTTAACGAGTTACTTTTACAATTATCAAACATAGTGACCAAAAAACGAAAACATGTAATGACTTAATTTTTTAAATTGTTTCATATAAATTCTAATTCCCATCCCCACGTTATATTATTATTAATTTCTTATTACATGCTCGTTATGTTTGTATTAGGTGGTCGGTTATTGCAAAGAGACTTCCGGGCAGGACCGACAACGAGATAAAGAATTATTGGAACGCTCATCTGAGGAAAAAGGAATGGCTCATGTACGAATTGCCGGCGGCTCCTTATATAGCAGCAGCTCGAACTAAAAGCTTCCAAGATAATGGCTCTGATGATAAAGCAGCTGCTGATGAGGAAAGTAGCAGTGATGGTGTTGATCAGAGGAGAAGAGAAGCTGCGGAAGAAGATGATGATGAAGAGATCATGAGCTCTGAAGCCGCTGCTGGCAGCGACGATGTTTCGTCCGATCATAGGAGAGCGAATAGGTTGAAATGGGTCAGAGATTTTCTTGGACTCGAGTGAGGTGGTGTGAGGAGGTCGGTCGGTTATAACGATCGTTTTCTCCGATTGTAATAAAACTCCGATTGGAGTTTGGATTATGATTTGGTCTCACAAGATTGATTATCAATGCCACAATGGTTAACCAACCTTTAATTAATCATTATTGGGGTAGTATTTTATGATTTATTGGACGGCGATGGCTTTGTTGTTAGCACCATATAACCAAATAATAATTCATCTAATTATTCATTGGGGAGCTCTAAAGTGTTATTCTAATCACATAGTTTAAATTTATAATAAAAAGATATTATCATAGGCACTATTGGATCTCACCAATAATCCTCCAAATGTATTGACTACTTTAATTTTTCAGAAAAGGTGGTGGGGGCTTTATATTATGTGATATACATATCGACTCGTGTCAGTTGTTTTAAATGTTGTTTTTTGGGTTATTAGAATATACATATAATTGAGGAATATATGAAGCAATATAGATGGGACTACGTAGTAGGGGGGACACACACATCCACACATATATATACATAATACATAGAAGATCATATCATAGAGCATCCTAAAAACTTTATATTCCTCACCTTTATTTTCCATTAATTAAAATGAAAAAAAAGAGAGTATTTGTTCCAAAAGATATTGAATCATACTCTTGCAAACAATGAGTAAGTAAATGGAATTGTATTTCTCGATAGAGCGATTAATTCCTCGAAAAAAAAAGATATTGAAAATGTTTGGAAACACTTTTAAAATGGACTTATAACCTAAAAGCCATTTTAAAAAGTAAAATATGTTTGGTGAAAAAATTGAGATAGATTTTTGAAATAAGTTACTTCTCTAAAAGTCGAGAAACAACTTTTAATAATTTTTCAGAATAATTTCATTTCTCTTTTTCAAAAATTCATTCCCATCAAATATTTAAAAAAATAATTTACATTTAAAAGAGTTCATTTTAAAAATGTTTATTTACGAGATTTAGAACCAAACTAGCCCATTATATGATTAAACTGATGTGCTAGCATATTTGGATCCACTTCCACACTAATACACTAGACAAAGAAAATCTTGATTGGCTCACATTTTTTTTTGCTGTACCCACAAATTTGGCTTTGATTCCAGGTGACACGTTTATATTATAATCACAAAATTTAAATAATTCAACCGACGTTTCGGTGCGATCGATAAATATGATGATTACAAAAAGACATATATTATAACTACACAAATAAAGATACATTCAAATATTTTCAAGTACAAAATAAAGATACATTCAAATATTTTCAAGTACAGTAGAGAGTAGAACAAAAGCAACAACAAGCAAGCACTTGCAATTATTATTTATTTATTTATTCAAAACGGCAAAATAAAAAACTCGAAAAAAAGGGGATCGCGACGAGGAGGAGCCACAACAGCGAGTGAATTAGTGGCAGAATATGACCTTAAGCTCCCGCGGCGCCGAGCAGTCGTGGGTGAGCGATGGGCTGTCGTGCGCGTAGGTGAACGTCGCCGGACACGATTGCTTGAAATACTCCGACCACTTCGATCCCTTACACGCCTGAGGGCTGTTGTAACTATTCCGACAGCAAAGCTCGTCGGTGCCAAATGCGGAGCACCCGCTCTTGCAGCCGACGGTTACGCCGTTGGCCTTTACCTGCAGCTCCGGCGGGCACGTGGCCAGCAGATCCGCCCTGCACCCCACCACCGGGCACCGCCCTTTACCCTCGTGAGGGGTCACCTGTTGCAATTACAGCAAATTTACGATAATTTCTGTTAATTATTACAAATTGAAAAGCTCAAAGAAATTAATTTAGCTGTGGATGTCTGTGCTGTGTTGTGTGGGTACCGTCATGGGGAGATTGAACCCGTCGACTAAGCTGACTCCGTAGGACGAGAGATCGGCGCCGCCGTGGTGGAGGGTGAACTGGGCGAGGGAGGCGGGTGCGGCGCCTCCGAGGCCGTCGCACTCGAGGCGTCCGCCGCAGTCGCCGGTGCAGCAGGAGAAGCAGCCGTTGGCCCAGGCGCAGCCCGTGCGGGCCCAGATGCGGCCGGACCAGTAGGCGGAGGGAGCCGGGAAGGAGCGGTGGGAGAGGGTGGTGAGCTCGAAACCGCCGCGCTCGAGCGTCGGGTGGCCGGCGTTGGGCTGGATGGCCGGCCAGATTGTGAAGGGGCAGTTGTTGACGACGGTGAGGATGAGACCGCCGCCGTATGGGTCGGCGGCGGAGAGCGTTAGGAGGAGAAAGGTGGAGAAGATGAAGTTGCTGGTAGAGGCCATTTTTGAAGGAGCGTTTTAAGTTGTACGTACGCAGTTAGGTGGTAAAAAGGGTGTGGAGATTGGAGATAATACATATATGAACGTGTGCACCGATTCCGATTCGTTTTTATATTTTTTTGTTTTTATTTATATATTTAGAATTGAGACACGTGTTTATAATTTATTCGAAATTTTCCCAATGATCTCCTGAAACACCCACCTCACCTCACCACCTCCACTAACTTCGTTCATAGAGATTCGAAGTAAAAAACAATTGGACGACGAAACATTGTGAAGAGAATAGAAAGTTGAAAGTGGCGTTATGGATAAGGCTCTTTATTTTCTAATTTTTTAATAATTGATTGCAGAATACACCTTTCTCTCTTATAATTTTTTTTACCCCACACTAGTATAATTGTGTACAAAATTGTTCCAAAAACTCTGTACAAAATGGGATATCATAAATTATTGATCAAGCTGCTGCTAATAGCAAATACAACAGCGAAACAAAGTGAGACATTGCAGATAAATATAGTACCAAAACACGGTGTAGACAGCAAATCGCCTTAAACCATAAAGTTCATTTTCTTGCCCAATAACATATTATTACACACATTTTCTTACCATTTATATATCGTTTAAGCCACCTCCGCCTTCAATGGAATCATCCCAGTCTTCCTAGCATAAGCAAAGATCCCACCCGCCTCAATCACCTGCCCGCGTCGCCGATGGGCCTCAGACCATACTCTTTTCCGGTGGTGTGGTTCACCAGCCTGCTGGAGGCGGCACCGCCGAACTCCACCGTCACGACATCACCGGTCCGACACTCCTCGCACAGCCTGCGCTCCGACTCCAGGGGATAGATCTCGCCGGTGGCGACAGAGTTCCTGAAGAAGATCCTCGCGTAAGATTCCGCGACCACCGCCGTCACGCCCGCGGCGCCCAGGGCGACCGGAGCGTGCTCCCTGGACGACCCGCACCCGAAGTTGTCCCCGGCGACGACGACTGAGTACTTGGTCTTCGGCTCCCCGTGGTCGATGAAGCGGGTGGCGTAGGAGGAGGGGAGGCCGACGAGGGCGTAGGAGCCGAGCTTCTCGTACTCGTCGGGGTTGGAGGGGAAGAGGGTGAGGTACTCCGCGGGGATGATCTGGTCCGTGTCGATGTTGTCGCCGACAACGTAGCAGAGGCCGTGGAAGGTTGTGGCTCCGGTGGCTTCGGCGGGTGTAGAGGCGGCGGCGAAATGGTTAGGTTTTCTCTTGGCGGAGGTGTTGAGTGATTGGTGGGGGTTAATGGGAGATGAGGGTTTGAGAGAGGGAAGAGGGAGGAGAGAGGCCGACGGTGCGTTTTTATTGGTGGTGGAATTCGGAGTTGAAGTGAGATTTGGGGCCGTGAACGGTGATGCACCAATCGCCGCCATTAGAGAGAGAGGGAGAAAACTCTGCTGTAGCGGCCAACGTAGGCGGAGGAAAAAAGAAAAAAATATATATATATATTTATATAAGCAAGCCCAACAAGTCCACTGGATTTGATGGGCTGGCTCAAGCCCAATCCAAATAATATATTTTTCTCCTAGCACGAACTCGACGAATTTTATATTTTTCGATCGAGCTTAAAACTGGAAACATTAAATTTACGTTTAAAAAAAATAAAAAAAAATACTCACGAGCTACTTGTTTCGGCGATACTCGAGTTGGACAACAATTAAGCTCGAATTCTTCCACATGGAGTGCCGAAAAGTATGGTCAGTGACCGGAATGTCTCAGCAATTTTTTTGGCGCAGTGAAGGAAGACGATATTTCTCGAAGCTCAGCACATGGCCACCGTTGATGATGAATGTTTGACGAAGATGTCAATCGTATGCATCATTAGTGATTCTTCCTTCACATAGTATGTAATGTATGTACGCCTTCAGAGAAAGAGAACATCGAGTCTCTATATTTTACTTGGATCTTGGATTGTATTCTCAAATTGACATTTCTGCGCACAAAAAACTACAAAGAAGATCGACCTACACTGGGCCCAGATTTTTATAAAATAAGCCCAATAATATAACTCACGCTATCTTCTACAAGACTCTACGGATAAAAAAATAACACAATTCAATCTATGGTCTTTTAAAAATATAGCATTTGACTTAGTTAATTTTAAAAAAATGGTCTCGTAGACGATTTTTTTTGTCAATAGCCCTCACTTTGTTTAACCGTTAACCATATTAACTAATTCTCATACTTAACACATTAAAAATAAAAAAAAACGAAAATATGGCCGTACAGGGTGCAGAAACTGAACATGAGTTCATTTCCATTTTAATCACAACCATACAATCGATATGAATGCATTATCTTCTCCATTTTAAAGAACAAAGGGTAACCACACACACCTCTCTCACAACCTTAAAGCGACGCGAGATGTTCTCCTTGTTTAGTGCTGGAAAACAACTTCTCAAACCAAGAAAACAACAAACATTTCAGCCGATTTTTCCCAGTAAGCATTTGTTACATGAAAATTGCAATTTTAACGTCGAAAATGGTGAATTTCCAGTCCATTACCCACGAAAATGAACGGGTTATCTCGTAGATCCTGTGTACTTGGCAGATCTGTGATTTTTCAGTTGTTTTTACGAAAATTTAAATACACATACCCTGAGGTCCACTTTTTGTGCATGAGACCCATGCGAAAAACGTAGGGGACCCACACGTATATACAGGGTATCCGAGCATATATCCAGGGTACCTGCGCATATGAGCTGCTGTTTGTTAAGTGCAGGGGACCCATGCTTAAAAATGCAGGGGACCCAAACGTAGAGGCTTGGTACCCAAGTATAAGTGCAAGGTCCCCGCTAGTGTTGTGCACGGGTCCCCTGCCTTTATGCGCAAGTCCCCTGCTTTTACGTTCGGGTCCCATGCATTTATGCGCAGATCCCATGTGTGTATACTCGGGTCTCATGCATTTATCCGCAGTTCCCTTGTATGTATGCTCGGGTCCCATGTGTCGAAAATCACACGTGATGATCCCCTGCATTTATGCACAGGTCCCCTGATCCCATGTTCGGGTCTCATGCGCTGAAAATGATACATACGCATGTTATATGACGACAAACGTTTTCTAAACAATAACTTTGCATAATATTGCAGGTGCTTAATATGACAATTACCAACATTGTATTTCAATTCGATGGTCGGTGTTTAATCGGCAACGACAATACCTCGACTTGGTCCCCTGCGTCAAATTTTAGCTGTCATTCAATTTTGGTGGATGAGGACGCATGCACGTTACAAGACGTGAAAGACATGTAGCGGTGTTGTCGTTTCGCGACGACAATGCAATCTCTAAGCTCTATGCCAAAGGTAGCTTACAGTTATCCCATGCCCATATACATCGATAACGATTATGTTCTACGTGCCTACTTGGGTTTCGATGTCCTCAATCGAGACCTGTGGTTCATGTCGTGGTGGTGGAATGTGCCAGTGCGGCTCCGTCGACAGCAGTTGTTGGTTCCTCTAGTTACAATATCGGACTGATAGCCGATTGCGATAAAAATGCGCAAATCAAACCGTTTGAGGGGTACGATTACAGCCCATCTAACACACAATATTATCATGTTACCGAAGATGAGGGTTTTCAAGAAGACAACGCTGGACCGTCCGGGCGTAGGGATGACTCAGGTTTACATTCGAACGATAGTGAAGATGAGTCAATCGAACACCTTGACGACTCAGAAGAGGAATTCATCGCACGTGATCAGAACGACGATGAAGATGACAATGTGGATCGTAACCCTGAAGATGAGGCTGCTGATGGTACTTTCGCATTTGCGGACGGTTCAAGCCTACACGTTGGGCAGCAGTTTCGTAACAAGGCGAAAGTTATTGAGGAGATTTCCAAAATCGCCTTGCCGCACCGTTCGAGTGCAAATTGGTAAAGTCGAACAAGACTTTGTATGTAGTGAGATGCGCGATGGAGCAATGTTCGTGGCGCTTATGAGCTGCAAAAGATAGGGATTTCCCTTTCTTCTCGATACGGACATATTGCGGCACACACACATGCGACGTGTCTCGTCGACGTCGAAGACATAGACAAGGAAGTTCATCGGTTGTATCGAGGATGCTTCTTAACAATTTTAGCGGGCCGAAAGACATTCCTGCACCGATGGCTATCATGTCTATGATGCAAAGTAGGGGGTTGAATGTTTCTTATTACAAGGCTTGGAAATGGAAGAATCTCGCTACGGAGGAGTTGGTCAGTAACGGTGACGATTGTTAAGATCTGATCCCGACGTACTTGGAAGCTGTGAAGCAAATGAACGTGGGAAGTGTCACAGCTCATCAACCCAGATACGGGTGACCCTTTAGCGGCATTGATGATCGTCTCTATCTTCGGAGAACCCTTCGATACCCAGTCATTAGTGACCCACTGGCAAATCCGGGGGGTCAACACATCCGCCTCCTCTCTCCGATGGGCAAGCGCGTACCGAATACCCGATATGCACTCGTACGCCAGAACCTAAAATGCAACGAAATAAAAATTAGCAAATATATAATCAAAATTAAATATATCTACGATTTTAAATGACGACGGACCTGAATTGGATGTACGGTCACTAATCAGTAGCCCGCAATGTTCGCTCCTCCCATTTCGGGCTCGTTCCCGAACAAAATCCCTCTTCTCCCTTAAGTTTATCTTCAGCGAGCGTATCACCTCTCTGAAAGCTACGTTGCCCCATGGATAGTTGGCGAAGGCGACGTCGTCTTCGGCTAATGAAAGCAGCCACGACCAAACAACTGTGTCCTTCTTCGACGGCAGCAAGACGGCGGCGTCAAAATATATATCTGCCAACTTCAACTTATCGATGTTGACATTTTCGTTATCGTTCGCTGCCAACTCTCGCATGCGATCCTCAACGTACGACAAACGGATTGTGGATCTTCCCGAAAAGTGTCTCTCCACGAACTCTCCATTGGGATTTACTTCCGGAATTTCGTCCGAGAACTTAAGGCCAGTAATCAAGCAATACTCCGCTTTAGAAAATCGGAGTGGTCGGTTCCCAATAATCATCCACAGCTCCTCGTGGTCGTGAAGCGTAGTCTGCCTCCTCATGAGAAACAAAATCAGTTGGGCCGATAGATTGAAATCGGCTGCAGCGTCGACCAGTCAACCAAATGGACTCCCCGCCCTATAAGTCTCACGCTCATTGCCTTTAAACTGTTCTTTATCTTTGCACTAGCATCCGTGTACAATCCGGTCATTGTCAGGAAACTCGAAGTCAATGTCTCGGGATGACAGCTGCTTATTCAACTCAACCTGAGAATCATAAAGAGTAAATAATAAATTAGCAAAATTCATCGATGATACCCACACAGCGCTCATGGTACCCGCACAAAAGCGAATGATACCTATACAGACTCGCATGGTACCCGCACATGCGCAGATTGTACCCGCACAGACGCGCATGGTACCCAGCGCGCACTTGCGTCGTACCCGCCAACACAGACGCGCATGGTACCCGCACGCAATCGCATGGTACCCGCACCCAAGTTCATGGGCCCGAACGCGTATGGGTACCGTGCGATTGTGCTCGGGTCCCAAGCATGCAATCACGGGGACCATGACTTGCGCGTAGGTTTGGGTCCCAGGTGGTTCGCCGCACGGTTTCCTTGCGAACAAGGGTCCAAATTGCACAACTGTGAGACCATGCGTCACCAATTCAACACACAAGACCTCTTTTGGTAGTCTGAGGAAGAAGAAAGCTCATTAAAATTACCGACACTCTTTCGGGACGCGCGTTCATTTGTAGTCGGTTTGGACGTGGTTGCAGTTTGTCGAAGTGAATATCGTGGATCTGGAGAATGTTATGCTTCGTTATGTGTCTTTCAGATTCAGTTTTAACTGTCAAGTGAAGTTAAACACGGTGAAGAAGAAGACTCGTCATGCTATAGTGAAGATGTATCGGCTAAACCTAATTAATTCTACTTTCGGTTGTTGAATGGGTTAAATAAGGGTAAAATCGTCTTTTCGCTTTGTTGGCAAGGGTAGAATAGACTTCAAACATTTTGGAGGCCATTTTATTAAAATTGACCCAGTCAAAGGCCATTTTACTTAAATATTCCTTCAATCTATATACCTCCAATACAACACAAGCGACCAGAATATTAGAAGTCAACGTGATGACGTCTGTGGTAATGTTTTCGGTAAATTTCCTTTCAGTACCCATTTGCGAAAAATTGCGTGATTAATACCACCAAACATTGAAAAGACGAAAATAACCTTACAGATTCAGTTATACCAACTATTCTCATTATTATACCAATATATTCAATTATCATACCAACTGTTATCACTGTTATACCAAGTCAAATTTAAGAGTTTATATCACTATTATACCATATGTGCCCGTTATTATACCAATATATTCAATTATTATACCAACTGTTATCACTGTTTTACCAAAAATAATGTTATTATAATATTCGAATTGTTGGTATAATATTCAAATTTATTGGTAGAATAATTAATTTTATTAGTATAATAAGCGGTTTTACTGGTATAAGAATCGTATTTTCTGGTCTAATATGCAAAAATCACTTCGTATAATAAAATTATAATAACACTACTTTTGATATAACAATGATAGCAGTTAGTATAATAATTGAGCATATTGGTATAATAATGAGAACAATTGGTATAATACTGATAACAATTGGTATAATACTCTTAAATTTGACTTGGTATAAAACTGGAGAGAGTTGGAATTGTTGGTTCCGGTGTATCTCGTCTGGTCGGTGGCTGCAGAAACTCGAACAGAAATTTTGTTAGAGTCGAAGTCGAGGCTCTAGTATGATGTTCGTAAGACGTTATTGCCCCGTATTTCAGTGCCTCGGGTTATCGCAATCCGTCCTGAAGATGCAACGACTTCAGAATTTTACACGTTGCACAACGATACAAAATTATCTGCGAATCTACTTAAGGACTCGAGCCTTTCTTGCTTTTATTTTGCTTCGGACTATGTATGAACTATTTCTAGAATGCTGGGGTCGATTGAATGATTTTTCCAATTCTGCAGGGGCCTATTTATAGCTGGCGAAACTTTCTGGGGTCAATTCGCGAAGCGTTGCAACTGTTGGGTCGTTTTGACAGTTTCTGGAACTTTGACTGGGGGCCATTTTTGCGAATTAACGCAACTTATGGGCCCAATCGCCAACAGTCACTTCTTAACCCAACGGTTCGGTCCGAACCGCTCCGTTCGACCCGCTTCACGAACCATAGCGACCCAACAGGTCCGCACACGTCATCGTCGTCCACTCAACGCTTGCATCAGTGCCACGTCAGCTTCACTTGTACACATGTCCTCTGACACGTCAGCCTCACTTGCCACGTGACCGGTGACATCACCGTCGCCGCCTCATGGGAGCATCAAATTAAGGGCTCCTCAAAGCTCCTCGCTCCGATGCATCGTGCGCATCAAAATGCCCATTGCGCACTTGGCACGGCTCGGGTAGGTGTCAGCCTCGGCCCGGGCCCGGGATCGGGCTCGGCGGTGCGGTGCACCGCCTCGCACTTGGGCTATTATTGGTCCAAAACCCCCACACAAGCCCATAACCTACCAACCACTTGGGCAAGCCCTTTTGAGTAGCCCATGTAGGGAGACTCCTTATAAAGAAGTGAGAAAAGGATGAAGTTTCCAATGTGGGACAACAACAAGTCCCTTTATATATATATATTAAATATATTTCATCTCTTTATTGGACCAACTTCGAAAATTAATTTCTCATTCATCTGACATCGGTTTTGAGCCAATTAATATTCGATAAATTTCCCTCGAAACGTAGAATTTGAATCTTTCATCAATTTTGAGTTTCGACGAACGACGGCTTCTCGATTTAATTAAAATCGGTTAAGCTCTTATTTATTGTGTCTAAAACTCATTTGGACCTATAGCCCAAATTCCAACAATCCTCCACATGAATGGAAATTAATGCAAATGCAATGCATGCTGACTAGCAAGAAAGTCCCGACGATCCATCAGTGCATCGAGATAGGTAGCTTGTGGCTTTGAACCTTCCCTAGTGAAATGTTATCGGATTTACTCACTGCTCAGTGAACGTGATGTCTTGAACTGACGGCTTTTTGTGTAAACCAAGACAGCAGCATACACACAAAGATGAATCTGATCTCTTTTGATTCTCACGTTGTGTCCGTTTCGGCCTTGGACCGTCTCTCCAATCATAAGTGTTTCCTTTGAAGCGGCGGCCCCACTTCATACTTATATAAGTGACCGACTATTAGGACTTAATTCTGGAGTAGCTCGAAATACTCCACCAATTTTGGTATAGTCATCATTAAAAGCGTAAATGCTTACCCTTACCACACGTCATCGAGAGATTACTTGGGCAGCTCTCGAGAATGGGCTTTTAAATTTCCAAGTATACAACTGAAATAGCCACAACTTAGTTGTCTCATTGAACCAAGTTCGTGGGATCTCCACTCATCATGGTTGAGTTTTCACTGTGCCTTTTCTTGGTGTGTGGATTTTTAGTCCTATTTCCCTTACTGCAGTGTTTAAATGTTCTCTAGTGATGCCTTTCGTCAAAGGATCTGTTATGTTCTCTTTAGACTTCACATAGTCAATTGAGATTATTTCACTAGAGATTAGTTGTCTTACGGTGTTATGTCTCCGAATGTCCCGAGACTTATCATTATACATACAACTCTGTGCTCTACCGATAGCCGCCATGCTATCGCATGTATCATTATTGCTGGCACAGGTTTGTTCCAACAAGGAATATCCTCCAGAAAATTCCGAAGCCATTCAACTTCTTCGCCGGCTTTATCTAGTACGATGAACTCCGATCCCATTGTTGATCGGGCTATGCACGTTTGCTTTGAGAATTTCCAAGAAACTGCTCCTCCACCGATGGTAAATACGTAACCACTCGTGAACTTGGAGTCTTCACTATCAGATATCCAATTTGCGTCGCAGTATCCTTCAAGAACTGCGGGATATCTTGAATAGAGTATGCCATAATTAATGGTGTACTTCATATATCTTAGCACTATCTTTAGTGCTATCCAATGGTTATTACCCGGATTACTAGTAAATCTGCTAAGTTTACTTACTGAATATGCTATGTCAGGTCGAGTGCAGTTAGACAGATACATCAGACTGCCAATCACCCGAGCATATTCGAGTTGCAATATATGCTCTCCTTTATTTTTGACCAAATGTAAATTAGCGTCTATATGTGTCTTAGCCGGAGGATCATTGAAGGCTTCAAATTTCTTTAACACGTTCTCAACGTAGTGAGATTATGTCAGAACAATTCCTTCGGGTGTCTTAGAGACATTTATCCCTAATATGACATCAGCCAAATCCATATCCTTCATGCTGAAATAATTTTTCAACATATTCTTCTTATTCACGATGATTTTGTGAGTGTTTCCCATGATCAACATGTCGTCTACGTAAAGACATACAATCACAAACTCGTCGGGTGTGTCTTTAATGTAAACACATTTATCACACTCGTTTATTTTGAACCCATTCGATAGCATCATCATATCGAATTTCTCGTGCCACTGTTTCGGCGCTTGTTTAAACCCGTAAAGTGATTTCACGAGACGACATACTTTGTTCTCTTGCATGGGTGCTACAAATCCTTCGGGTTATTTCATATATATTTCTTCTTCTAATTCCCCATTCAGGAATGATGTCTTCACGTCCATTTGGTGTATCTCGAGATTATACAACGCTGCAATAGCAACGAGAACTCGAATGGACGTTATCCTTGTTACGGGCGAATATGTATTAAAGAAGTCATATCCTTCCTTTTGCTTGAACCCTTTAGCGAATAATCGAGCTTTATATTTCTCGATCGACCCATCGGTCTTATGTTTCCTTTTCACGATCCACTTACATCCGAGAGGTTTGCACCCCGTCGGGAGATCTACCAGTTCCCAGGTATGATTTTGCATGATGGACTCAATTTTGCTATTGATAGCTTCTTTTCAGAACGTTGCTTCTGGACTGGACAATGCTTCTTGCAATGTCCGAGGTTCGTTGTCCATCATATACATCAGAAAGTCGGGTCCAAATGATTTGGCCACTTTCTTTCTTTTACTCTGCCTTAGTTCCTCAACTTCTTGAGGTAAACTTTCAACGGCATCGTGAGTTCTTTTCACAGAACTTATCTCCTTTCTTTCCTTATTTGGAAAGATATTTTCGAAGAATGCGGCGTTCCTCGACTCGATTATCATCCCTGCGTTCATGTCAGAGATATCTGATTTGTGCACCAGAAATCCGTATGCACTATTGCTATTAGCATATGAAAATGCAATTAACAGTCTTGGGTCCTATCTTAACCTGCTTCGGTTCGAACTTCGTTAGGCACCCCCACACTTTAAGGTAATCGTATGTCGGCTTCCTACATTTCCATAACTCGTATGGAGTTTTGTCCCTCTTTTTGTGTGGCAACATATTTAGAATGCGGTTTGCGGTGAGAATTGCTTCCCCCACAAGTTTTGGGGTAGTCCCGAACTGATCAACATCGCATTCATCATCTCCTTTAGAGATCTATATTTGTATTCTGCAACGTCGTTTGATTGAGGTGAATACGGCGCAGTAGTCTGATGAATAATGTCATGTACTTGACAGAATTCTTCGAACGACGCACGTATTCTCCTCCTCTGTCACTTCGAATTATTTTTATTTTTGAGTCGATTGGATTCTCAACTTCACTCTTATATCTCTTAAAGGCCTCAAGAGCTTCGTCTTTGCCACTTAAAAGATATACGTAACAGAATCTTGTGCAGTCGTCAATAAAAGTAATAAAATACTTTTTCCCACCTCTAGTCTGCACGAACTTCGGATCACATATATCGATATGGATCAGTTCTAGAGGTGAACTACTTCTCTCCACGGAGGAGAATGGTACTTTGACCATCTTTGCCTCAACGCAGACCTCGACATTTTTGTGAGTCTATTTCCATTTGCGGAAGCACGTTTAAACTTATTAACTTTTTAAGTTTGTTTAAACCAACATGTCTCAATCTATCATGCCACAAACTAGAACACTCAACCAAGTACGAAGAACTTGCTTTATTACTAGCGAGCTTAATCTCGCGTTTTACATGCATTACACTTAATTTAAAGAGCCTTTTTTCAAAGTAGCCCTTGCCTACGAAATGACCATTCTTGGTCAGTACATATTTATCGGCCTTAAACACATGTTTATATCCGACATTGCTCAGCAGGGAGCCGGAGACTAGATTCTTGCGGATGTCCGGGACATGCAGCACATCCACCAGCGTTAGCTCTTTGCCTGAGGTCAGCTTGAGGACCACCCTTCCCAATCCGACAATTGGTGAAGTTGCCGCGTTCCCCATATATAGCGTTCTCCCGGAAACCGGGATGTACTCGGAGAACATCTCTTTGTTGGAGCAGATATGGCGCGTTGCTCCGGTGTCGATGTACCATGACCTGAGGTTATACGACATTAGCTTCGTACACGACTGCGGCGAGGTCTATCTCCGACAGATCTGAGGCCAACTTTGCCTCGAACAGGTGAGCCTGGTTCTTTTTTACCCTCTTTTTCTGTCGGCAGTCTTTAGCCATGTGTCCGGGCTTGTCCCAGTTGTAGCAGTTCCCTCTTATCTTGTTAGAGTTCGGCTTCTACTAGTTCTGCTACGTATTCGCCCGCTTGCATTTCTTGACGGTGCCCGACTCGGCCAAGTTCGCTCATGCCTCCATGTTAGCCCTCTTGTTCTTGGCCTCGATTTTTTCGGTTATCTTCCTCGATCTGAAGCCTCACGATCAGGTCCTCAAGCCCCATTTCCTTGCACTTGTGCTTGAGGTAGTTCTTGAAATCTTCCACAGAGGCGGTAGCTTCAACATAATAGCAGCTACCTGGAAGGTTTCGCTGATCTGCATGTTCTCCGCGTGTATATCATGGATGATCAACTGCAGATCTCGGACTTGATCCAAAACCGGTTTGGAGTCTGTCATCTTATAGTCCAATAACCGGCCGACTATGAATTTCTTCAGTCCGGCATCATCGGTCTTGTACTTCTTATCAACGAGTCCCACAACTCTTTCGCAGTCGTAGCCACTGCATAGACGTTGTATAGGGAGTCGTCGAGAGCGTTCAGGATGTAGTTACGACGCATGAAGTCGTTATGCTTCCATGCGTCTAACACATCCTTCTCGTGCTCGTATTGCTCGTTCACTTCGGGAGCCTCATCATCCGTCTCGTTAGGTGGGGTTCCGTCACCTTCGGTGGGAGCTCCTTCAGGAAGCGGACCATGTTCAGGGTCGTCAGGTAGAACAACATTTTCTGCTGCCAACGCTTGAACTCGGTCCCGTTAAACTTCGTCGATCTCTCGGCACGGCTGCTGCTGGTTGTTACGGGCAGCGGTAGTGCAACTGGAATGTTTGTCATCGATCAGACAGAATAACGTCTTACGATTGTTGGTTCCGATGTATATCGTCTGGTCGGTGACTGCAGAAACTCGAACAGAAATTTTGTTAGAGTCGAAGTCGAGGCACGTACTACGTATGCTGTCCGTAAGACGTTATTGCCCCATATTTCAGTGCTTTGGGTTATCGCAATCTGTCCCGAAGATACATCGAGTTCAGAATTTTGCACGTTGCACAACGATACAAAATTATCGGCGAAGCTACTCAAAGACTCGAGCCTTTCTTGCTTTTATTTTGCTTCGTACTATGTATGCACTATTTCTAGAATGCTGGGGGTCGATTGAATGATTTTTCCAATTCTGCAGGGGCCTATTTATAGCTGGCAAAACTTTCTGGGGTCAATTCGCGAAGCGTTGCAACTATTGGGTCGTTTTGACAGTTTCTGGAACTTTAACTGAGGCCATTTTGCGAATTAACGCAACTTCTGGGCCCAATCGTCAACAGACACTTCTTGACCATACGGTTCGGTTCGAACCGCTCTGTTCGACCCCCTCGCGACCCAATGGGTCCGCACACGTCATCGTCGTCCACTAAATGCTTGCATCAGCGCCACGTCAGCTTCACTTGTACACGTGTCCCCTGACACGTCAGCATCACTTGTCACGTCACCCGGACCGCCACGTTACCGGTGACATCACCGCCGCCGCCTCACCGGAGCATAAAATAAGGGCTCCTCAAAACTCCTCGCTCCGATGCGTCGTGCTAAGTGCGCCTCAAGACGCCCATTGCGCACTTGGCACGGCTCAGTGTCTGCGCGGGCGCGGGCTCGGGCTCGGCGGTGCAGGTCACCGCCTCGCAATTGGGCTATAATTGGGTCCAAAACCCCCACACAAGCCCATAACCCACCAACCACTTGATCAAGCCCTTTTGATTAACCCATGTAGAGAGACTCCTTATAAACAAGTGAAAAAGGATGAAGTTTCCAATGTGGGACAACAACAAGTCCCTTTATATATATTAAATATATTTCATCTCTATATTGGGCCAACTTCGAAAATTAATTTCTTATTCACATAACATCGGTTTTGAGCCAATTAATATTCGATAAATTCCCCTCAAAACGTAGAATTTGAATCTTTCATCAATTTTGGGTTTTGACGAACGACAGCTTCTCGATTTAATTAAAATCGGTTAAGCTTTTATTTATTGGGTCTAAAACTCATTTGGGTCTATAGCCCAAATTCCAACAAGAATAATATATATGTATGAAGCAAAGTTATTTTGGTCCTTTTAATGCTTTTGGGGTATCAAACACACAATTTTTTACAGATGAGTACCTAAGAGAAAGAAATAATTCGAGGGGTATTTAAGAGGAAGTTGAAACTTTAAAGGGTACTGAAAGGGAATTTACCCTAATGTTTTTGGGAGTCTTCACATGTATTGTTATTTTACTTTTATTCTTTGAGATCAAAGCTTGAGACTTTTATTTTCTTTTCTGATCAAATCAAAGTATGCTAATTAATGCTTGATCTATTTTCTGTTGCTTTTCTAGTAGTGAACACTGAGGATGATAATGCTAAGTTGCTGTCTCCGTCTCATGAAGTTGATGAATCTATGCATTCTGGTGAATATATCCACACAGTATATGTATACCTGCATTTAGTTCGGGTTGTACCTTTTGGTTCCGCAAATATTGATTCTTCCTTTTTATTAACCATAGAATCTTTTCTTATGAGCTTTTCTTGGTTGGTGGAAAAGAATTTTGTTTTATCATCGATGATCTGAACTCACAAACTGTAGCCTTGTTTAAGGTTTCTGTAATAATACTATGTTAGAGAGAAAATAGTCGGTGGACATTTTGTTGGTGCAAATGGTCCAACGTTTATCTATAATCTGCTTTAGAATGTCAATACTCTTTAATTGACGCATATTAAATTATTAATCAGATTATTATTTGCCTTAATTTGGCCTAAGCTTGGTGAATATTGCTGGCATAAATAGCAAAGATAGACAGGAATTAACAATTAAGCCAAACACGAAAGGTCGTCGAAGTCCTACTTGTCCCTGAGAGGGAGACAGACGGACAAAACAGAGGAAGAAATAACACTCTTTTAACCGTAAACAAAAAAGCAAACACACACAAATACAGACACACTATCGCACGAAGAAATAAAAAAGTTCCCTTGGGAAGAGAAGACAGATTCAAGAAATTACGTACACTGCAAAATGAGAATCCGAGAAGTAGCTACATTTGCTATAACATCGTAGTGGCTCAGAGATCAGCTGTGATTATTGCAGCATCAGAGGCTCTTCCTTTAGTTATCACACAACCTTGGTAAATGTATGTAACATTTAATCTGATAAGAATCCTTCACTGTCACTCTCCTCTCCGAGAGAAACCATCTCGTCTTTTCGGTCTCTCCTCAGCACATTTTCTGATGAATTTCTCCCACCTTTCATAGGGACCTCTTCCTTTGTAATGTTAGTGAACCCAATTTTGCTTTGAAATGGTTTTTCGCACACGCACGAATAAGGGTATTCGTGGAATTCTCCTCTCCCGGGTCTCATCTCTTCGGGTTCTCCGATAAAACCTCTCTGACGGGACTTCACCTTCCTTGCGAAAGAATCCCAATCCATTTTGTCCCTCGCGGAGAACAGAGGGCTCAACCGTTTTGCATTCGGCCTTATCGTTCTCTTGTGCCCCATGTACCTCCTTCAACAAGCCAAAAAGAAGAAATCTAGGAACTGATGAAGTTTGCTAAATGACTACTTCACCTAAAATCTTAAACGATTAAGGGAATGAATCGATTTTATCCATTTACATAATTTATTTTCAACATATCCCCTCACGTATATAGGCTGATTTATTTCTTATCTTTCATTTAATGGGTGGCCGTGAGGATTCACATCCATAACCTCTTTAAGCCTGATATCTGATATAGAATGACCACTTCACCTAAAAGCATAAGCTTTAAAGGAATCTATCATATTCTAAATTTATATACTGTATTTCCAACAAATTTGGTAAATCATTAAGCAGATAAACAACATCTAAACCACCGAAACGCCAATAACTTCCGTTAAACAATAACTTCACCTAAAAGCTTCAGCTTGAAGGGACTACATCATATTCTAATTTTATATACTTTATTTCCTGCATACCCTTCATTTCTAGGCTGATTTCTTTCTTATTTAACCTGAGACGTGAAATTTTTTTAAATTGGTGACCGTGAAGATTCATACCCATGACCTTTCTAGACATGTACTCTGATACCATGTTAAATGACCAGTTCACCTGAACGCTTGAGCTTAAAGGGACTGCATCATATTCTAATTTTATATACTTTATTTTCAATACACCCCTCACGTCTAGACTGATTTCTTATTATCTAGCATTCGATGTATAATTTTTTAAATGGGTGATCGCGAGGATTCGTACCCATGACCTTTCTTGGCTTGTGCATTGATACCACATTAAATGGCCAATTCACCTAAAAGCTTAAGCTTGAAGTGAGTGTACCATATTTTATTTTTCTACAGTATTTCCAACAATTTTTTCCCTCAATACTTACCTTCTTCCAGCTAGAATTTTTGCCATGTTGCCATTGTTGTTCGTCACAAACACATCGCTCTCATCACAGACAATGTAGTCCACAGCAGCCAAACGGGACGAGAAGGGAAGAAGGGATTTCAATTCCTCACTGGCAAGCATCTCTTTTGTATAGAAGTTTGGGAATAGCTCTTTTAGAGGCCTCAGAGTTTCTTCTCCACCGTAAATTTCTCCCGACGCAACGTAAAGATAAGTGTTGTTGTCGAAGTTAAATGCCCTCAGCAGTAAGCCCACCTCGTGAGGGGTCAAGGGACATCTTCCTCGTAACCTCTCTTCATCGGCACTCAATTCCTGAGAGCAACAAAGCACAAAACTTTTTCAATCAATGGCAATGTGGGATTGGAAATTATAAAATTCAGAAAAGGGCACATTTGGTAATTGTTTGCTTAAAGTGTAAAGAAGAGTCCAAATTCGAAATCTTACAGGTAAAGTATCCCATCGCTTTCTTATCTCACCGAGCTCGTGTCTTTCTCTATCACCACCACCATAGTAACATCCAGAAAATGCAAGCATGTCGGGTTCAAACCTAAAATTTTCACAAGAAAATGTGATACAGTTGTAGCTAATACTCCTCATCCAAAAGTATATAATAAATTGTGAAACAGAAATAATGACAAAAGGTATAAAATGCTAAACATAGAGAGAGGTGATTGATGCTTATTGTGGCCTGTACTGGTTACGGAAACATTGCTTATGCTGAATTTTCATGAAAGATTTCATTTTTTTCGTTACACATCGGAGATCACAAACCTTAAATGGACAGCAATGAAACGCCCCGCCATCTTCCTCATTCGCCTGACGATTTTCTGTCCAAGATTCCTTATGGGCTTAGTAAATCTTAAAGCATGATAATTAACCCGACAACGCAATTTCTGCAGATCCTCGGGAATGTCATTCGCCAGCCTGTAATCGAACTTCGTTAACTGAAGAACCTGAAAAATTTTTACACGGGATTTCTTAGCGAGCCATAAAAATCATAAAAGGTATCAACTTTATGCCCTTTTCGATGGATCATAAGAAACCTCATGGTTACAGCAGCTTTTACCATGTAACCATGTAGTTTCTTATGATCCACCGAAATCTAATCTCAGTAGTAATAAAGTTCCTTGTGATAAAGATCGAAATTTTTTCTAAATTATGTTTTATTCTTACACGTCTCCTCATTAAAATGGGCAGTACTTGCTCAAGATAATAGTCGGGTTCTGATCTCCTTGGCACACGCATTGTGTACGGTGGCTTCTCCATAGAACGCATGACCTTTTCCGGAACCTTCTTTACTATTGGAACGTCTTTTGCAAGGTAAGAGATGAACCAGTCAACATCAAAAACATTTGAGAAATCGCTGCAATAAAAAGTAATATCTGAATCAGAAAAAGCCCACAAAAGTTCTACATAAAGAACCAAAATATGAGATGTAGATTAGATAACTAAGACAACGCAATACAATCCAAAAAGTTATGACCTAAAATCTGCTGTACAAAAAAAAATGACTATATAGTAACGGCAACAAACCTCTCATCTTTCCAAAATGAATGATGATCCAATTCCGGTACGACCAAAGTGGCATTTAGGATCCTCGCGACAACTACAGCGTCAGTGATCTGAAGAAAATGAGTTAATTAAAAATTGTTTAGGTTATGAAATAACCATAGTGAGGAGCATGAAGGGTGATGAAATGATTCCTGCACATGATGTCTGAATTTTTATGGCAAATAAGAAACAGAAAGCACTTACACCTATGCGTTGTTGATTGAGGCCACCACTCGTGGCAATAAGTAAGTAGCCATTTGAATATCGTTCTCGCACAGCAGCTGCAGGTTAATGTTCGATTATGTTAAGTCCGAAACTTTTATTTCCAACGAGCTTAAGGTGATGCAATCAAATAAAAAAGCAGATACAGATACAAGCAAAATAATATTTGTATAGACGCAAAAATATCAGAGATTTTCTTGTGCCATTCATAGACATAGGTTACACAGAACACTAGAAACTGCATAGACAGATCACAACATCACGTTCACTGAAAATCAAGCAAGCCAAATAAATAAATCATAAGGCTCAAATGAAATTAAATGTAACTATGATCCAAAGAATCGATTGACAACTTCAATGAAATTTATAACATACGTGAAAGATGAGGATCTCGATCACTGCAACCATAATAGAAATTCGAAAACTCTGACTTCCAGATATCGATTGGAGCATGAAAGCCCCTTTCCTGCATCACATTATCAACAAAAAAATTTGATCTTGGTAACAAATGTGACAGCTTTGGTGTAGAACATGAATAGCACACGATTAATAGTTACACGCACAAGCTATGATACTAAAACTCCATAACCTCACCCACATTAAACTCAAAAAACTCGTACAAACATACATAAAGATAGAAATTTTAAAATACAAGCTAGGCCATTTTATTTTCTTCACATTTACCCTCAAAATTGATCATCTCAAGGAGAAAAAGAAAAGCTAACAAAAATGCACGATTACATTTGCAGAAACATAGTAAAAGTGGGTAGGAAAGTAAGGATGAAAGGACCAAATTGAACGTAATTTAAATGGATCAATTATCGTCTAGAAACAAAAGAGAGGGATCAACCTTATGCGTATACCAAGTACGCTTGACGAGGCGCTGGGAGTACCATTCAAGATCCGACGCCACGTGTCCCGCGAACAGGGAAACAAAACCGACAGCAAAAAGCAGCAGCCCACAAACCACCGTCCACGTCAGCTTCTTCCGCCGCACCCACGGCAAATAGTAGCAGCACCCCTTGTACTTACAGCTATGATTCTGCTTCTGCTGCTTCTCAGCAGCCGACAGATTTTTAATACTATTGCGATTATTCACGTTGTAACAGTTAATACAGGCCTTGTTAGCCACGCCCATTTACTCTCTTGCTCTTCGTCTCGTTTTCTCATAGTACGCACATCAAAGAAGAATTTCTTGCGAGTGAAACGAATCTGATCACGATGATGGGGAAAAGGTAAACCAAAACCCTAATGTAATAATTGCGTAGCTTTTGTTGTCTTGTTAGTAAGTACGGTCTGAAAGTGAAAATGGTGGTGGGGATGGGATTTGTGTTGTGGGGCTCCGATGAGATCAGTTGATTTATTTTAGTTTAATTTAATTGAACTTTTTTTTAGTAATCGACTAATTAATTCCGCTGATTGTGATAATGTAAGGAAAAGAATTAAAGCTGTCGGTCGGGGGAGAAGGTATTGGACCGGCGAGGAAGAGAATCCAATAATTTGCGTGAAGTTTATTGGCATCCTTAATTTATTAAATCATACAAATTTGTCGATAGATTGTCGATAGATAACATTGGGAAATCAATTAAATCATACAAATTTGCCAATTGCTAATATTGGAAAATCGAGTGTAACATAAGCTGCTTAGATAAATGTAAGATTTGACCCAAATCCGATTCGTTTCTTACATATGCTTTAATCGAACAATTGGTGTGCGAGAATAAAATGTTCATTCTTTTTATATTCTGGATAAAACAATCGAATGACGATCGTAGAGTAATGATCGAAGGACGATCGATGGGAGAAAAATAGAACTAGATCGGGAGACATCGGGAGATATAGCTAGTGATCCGAGAGAGATGGAGAATGTTGAAGATGAAGATTAGAATTACCATTTTTTTTATTGCTTAGTTCATAATGCTTCGTACACATCGAACATAACTGTACTAATACATAATGACACAGTTAACATAAAATACGGTCTATGATTGGCACAAGTGCAATCTAGCAATCTCGTCCTTCGTCACTCTATTGTTGGGTCGGGTCCTGACATTACTCATCCGTTGAAGACATTCTCGTCATCGAGAGCAAGCCCCCGACATAGTGAGGATAATGTCCGACAACGAAGCTACGCCCAGCGCCTGCTATAGCCGGCGCACTTTTTCCACGATCGATATGGAACAGTGAACTCTCACGCACAATTTTGCTCCCCTTCTCAATCATCTTTTTCACTCTCCATTCCAGCTTTTTTTTATTCTTCGAAATTAGCAGTATTATCCAAGGAAAGCCCGAAATCATTCTTCATGAAATTTTGGTATGTAAACTCCATTGCTTGAGCGAATTCCCACATTTGGATCCATTCGACGCCGTGATATAACCCTTGATAAAACGACACACCTTGGACATTTTCCTCGCGTAGCTACTCGACGTACCATCGTCCTCGATGGAAAGGTCCTCGCCAAAGTGAAACGGCTCGACATACCACCATCCTCCATCGAATGGTACGTTTGTTCGAGCTACTCTCGTGCCTTGCAGCAAATTTTTCTCGATCAAACAGTTCTCCTTCATTACCTCGACAACGTGCCAACGTCCTCAATCAAACGGCATGCCAAGGTCCTTTCCAATGTGCAATTGCTTGATATACCACATCCCGCGATCAAATGGTACGCCTTGGTACCCTCCAACATGCAACTACTCAGTCATCTCTTCTTTTTTGAACGTACAACATATTTTGATAGGAACAAGCTCTCATCGTCTCTCCTTAATCATCAACCAAGTCAACCACCTAGACTTTGAGACAACCCTGCAATGATTCGTCAAACAACACGGGTGAATCCTTCCTAACCAATATCGACGAGTGCTCAACATTCGACGTCAGTTTGTTCTCCATCAAAATAGGTTTTCTCACAACCAATTCCATCGATATATACTCTTCAACTAACACTGGGAAATCTCCATCAGTCATCACAGAAATTTCCTCACCAACCAACAACGATGAATCCTCACTCATAGCTGGCTCAATATCAACCGACAACGAGTCATTAACAACCACAAAATTTTCAATGCATTCGTCATCAATCAACACAGATACATCACGTACCACCTCTGGAGCTTCTAATCTGTCGATTGTAGCTTTGGGGAATACGCTCCACGTCGGAAGGATCATCGTCGCAATACCCATTATACAATTTGAGACCCTTGCCTTCGACGTAAATGTAGACGAGCTTAACCTTCTCCCGCTCCTTGATCGTGATTAGAAGTTGGAAATATTCCTCGCATTTTTGTAGTCAAGCTCGGCGTTCCATTCCGTCGAAGAGATGAGGCGCCTTCAACTTGAATATAGTAATCGTAGTATCAACGTCCATCTTCGAAATCAAATGTCGTGGATCGATAGCTTTGATACCGCTTGTAAGATTTTGACCCAATCTGATCGGTTTACTTTGATACCATAGTATTCTCTTTTTGTGTTTTTGGATAAAACAATCGTATGACGATCTTTGAGGAATGATCAAAGGACGATTGAGAGAGAAAAGAGAACTAGATTGGGAAAAACCGGGAGAAATAGTAGAGAGACAAGAGGATGTAGAATGTTGAAGATAATGATTAAAATTATCATTTTTTTTCTTAGTTCATAATGCTTCGTACACATCGTTTATAAAGAACATAATTGCGCTAATACATAGTAGCCCATTCAACATAAAATATGGTACTCGATTGGCCCAAGTCCAATCTAGCCAATCCCATCCTTCGTCACTATTTCATCGGGTCGGGTCCTGGCAACAACTCAATAATTTATCATAATAATATATAAAGCCTAAATGACTCGAGATAATATTTTAAATATAGGAATCCTTCCGAAAAAAATTGGTAATATGATGAGATTGTGTCTTGATATATTAAGTGGAGATTTACTAATCAATGCGAGACAACACTCAGATCCGAACTCAGGTGTGAGATTCGTAGTTAGCGTTAAGACCTCCTTGAATGATTTGAACTCAACGAAAAGAATCGACACGAACCAAAAAATAATAATAATAATAAAATGAACCCAAAAAATAAATAAAGAATCGACACGGACCGAAAAATGATAGGAGCAATAGGACTCGAATCCTGCAAGTTGGATACGACAAAAATAGGATGGACATATCTCCTTCGCATCACAACAAATAATTTCCGAAATCCTATCCCCTCAAGCCGAACCGACACTCAAACAACAATATTAAGACGGAGCCTAACACCTTTGAATTACGCGTTGGATTTGGTTGAAACTTTTTACGCCACAATTAGTTAAATTGCACGAAATACTAGTTGATAAGTCGGATGAATTGCGAAGCAAAACTGGCTAACTTGTGACAAACTAGCAAAAGGAAATAAACTCACGGGTTTATTCAAAACTCAACTTCAATCTCTTATGTACATGCAAACGAAAAATATATAGCCTAAAATTAAATTTCTCAAAATTAGCATCATAATTAATATTAAGCTCCAAATACTAAGTTTGACGTGAAGATCGGTTGAGTTCTAATACTCTTTTCTAGGCTAGGTTTACTATCTTTTGATAGTTGTTCTTTTTGTAATCCATTCTTTATAGTGAAATTTTGCCCTGAAGGCGCGTAGTAAGTTATTTAACTTGCTGCATATTTAAAGTTGCGTCTCCGTCGTTTTTATTGCTAAGTTTAAATTTTCCGCTGTGCTAAAACTTTCTGATCCCGAGTGTTGATTCAACATTCGGATCAACATTTCTATTTTACTTTTAACTTAGCTATTTGCATATCAATTTTACGGGACCTCACTCCCCGCTCCCTTTCATAACCAAATATTTACATCTGCATCCAAAACAAACAGACCTCTAATCACGCCATAGAGACTAAAACATATGAAAAACGATTATTGCAATGATGGGTCGAAAAGAAAACCGGATATGCATTATCTGATAGTATATCTTGGTGTAATAACGTTGCGATCCAGATTGTCAACTTATAAAATAATAATGTCAAAAAATATAATTTTTTTCTCAATAAATTGTGTTTCATGAGCCCTAAATTTGTTATACTCTGTGTTGGCTTGCTAGGGAGAATCAAATTCCAATAAATCAATTTTTTTTATAATTAGTGACCCAAAATTGAAAACGCATATACTAAGTGGCCCCAAAAGTGAAAGGATGATCCAAATTTGTTTTGACATACAAAGTTAGTGGCCTACTTTTGCAATTATCGAACAAAGTGACCCAAAACGAAAAATGTATACTTAGTGATCTAATATTATAATTTTGCACCATGAAATTATAAAATGAATTTTGCATGTTGAAAAGGTTAAAACTACAAAAAGAAAAAAAATTATGAACATGGTCTATTATATCTTTCGCTTTTAATTTTTTACGTAATATGATTTATAATATTCCATGACATTATACATTTGACTTTACGTTTGAAATTACAAAAAATTCGTGAACGAGTTTTTTTTATTTTTAAAATGAATTGTTTCATCGCTTGAATGACCGGTGTTAGTATGATGTTCATTTCTCATATTTCAATATGACCACTCAAATTCATTTCGCAATAAAGAGAGTTCTCGACTAGCGGAGGGAAACAATCCATAAGACTCCAAGAAACGAGTTGTATAATAAACCATTCGCTTTTAATTTTGAAGAAATGTAATCGAATAAAATTATCTTCAAATCAGGTCATGCCTCAAATTTTATGAAATCGTCTTATTAGTTTAATTAAGTCAAAGCTAGTTTAAACAAAGTCCCAAGAGATAAATTGTCGTAACGACAATCTTCGAAGAAGTATCGCAACTATATATATATATATATATTAACGAAAACTACTTTTCTTACTATCCTTAGATCATTTCCAACCGAAAAATTAATTCTCAAACCCATATTCATTCTGAAACTCATATTCATTCTGAAATTCAAAATGCAGTAATTATTCTTCAATCATTAAACCAATTCTCAAACTCAATATTCTAAAATATTCTCTTTTACATAAACTTTATAACTTTTCAATACTATCCACGTATTTTACAAATTTATAAATTAGCCAAGAAGACAAATTAAAATATTATTTAAGGGAACTCATGCAGGATGGAGGTTAAAGCAGCTGGACTTGCTGCTGAAAAAAACTGTTGCTGCCGTATGTGTCGGGCTGCAGGCTGCTGAGGTCTCAGATGCAAAGGAGGCCGAGATGCAGGTGTTGGCTAGCCAGGATGGGTCGGGGAAAGTACTCATGGGGCTAGAAGCGGAGAATCTTCGGGAGAAACGAAGATGGAGAACTCGAAGGACCAAGACTTCGAGTGGGAAATTTCAAGCCTACTTGGAGTTGATGAGGTTTCTCTCGAGGCTCGGAGCTCCTAAGGGAGCAGGATGACCAACAGGTTTCCAGCAAAATTCTGAAAGTTCGTCGAACTTTCTTCGATCCTAGCCACCTGAGCTCTCTTCCCAGCCCAACTCCGACTAGCCATGGCTTGTTTCTTCGTCTCTACCATGCTAGAAAACGTCAGCAACATGCAACAACTCATCCAAAGAAAGCCCGAAATCATTCTTCATGGAATTTTGGTACGTAAACTCCATTGCTTGAGCGAATTACCACATTTTGATCCATTCGACATCGTGACATAACCCTCGATCAAACGGCACAGTCTGCAAGACATAATTCTTATTCGAGCATGTGCAATGGAGAATTATGTCTTGCAGACTGTGCAACGACTCATACGATTCTGAAGAATAAGAAATAATTCTCCATTGCACATGTTCGTTTCTATCAGAGAAATTCCTTTATAAACAAACACATAATAATCATTATTAAAATAAACAGATATATCACAAGAAAATATATAACTTAATAAAACACTCCAAACGATACATAATAAATCACACAATAATAAACCATACAATACACATAACAATAAAGCACACAATAATAATACATAGTAGATTAGTTTTCTTCAGAAAAAACTAGAAATCCGCAGTTTCGAAATGTGTATTTTTATCTTTTGTCCCAGAAGCAGAGGCCAAATCACTTTGAACAAAATTCGTTTCAATCATCTTTTCTTTGCCCTTACTTTGTCGATATAATTCAACCAAATGTTTGGGCGTGCGACAGTTACGTGACCAATGGCCCGAACCACCGCAACGATAGCATTGCTCATCGTTGTTCTTTTGTTCAGTGTGCCTCTTCTCATCATTATTTTCGTAATTTTTCCTCTTCTGGGGAAAATTCTGATGACCGCCACGATTGCTATGATAACCACCACGGAAATGCTGATAACCACCACCGTAATTTCCTCGGCCACGTCCACGGCCTTGACCACGGCCACGGCCACGACCGCGATGTCCACCACGACCACGTCCACGATCATTGCTTCGACTATTATCATTATTACCTTTGACTGCATTCGCTTCAGGGATTGCAGTAGAACCAGTCGGTCGGGATTCGTGGTTTTTCATCAATAATTCATTGTTTTGTTCAGCCAATAACAAACAAGAGATTAACTCCGAATGCTTTTTAAATCTCCTCTCCCTATATTGCTGTTGCAATATCATATTTGATGGATGAAAAGTGCTAAATGTTTTCTCCAGCATACTGTCTTCGGTGACTGATTCTCCACACAATTTCAGTGTGGCAGTCACCTTATGAACAACCGAGTTATATTCAGTTACAGATTTAAAATTCTGTAATCTTAAATGCATCCATTCATACCTTGCCTTAGGGAGGATAACAGTTGTCACGTGGTCAAATCGATCTTTCAGATTTTTCCAGAATTCAGGGGGATCTTGTTCATTCAAGTATTCATCCCTCAGATCCGCATGAATGTGGTGGCGAAGAACTATCAAAGCTCTTGCCTTATCCTGAGCGCTTGTGGTTTTTACCGTATCAGTGGCGTCACCTGCACCCGTTGTGGTTTTTGGGTCGACAATAGTGTCACCCAAAACTTTTGCTTTTAGATGAATTTCCGCGTCTAGTTGCCAAGATAAATAATTCTTCCCTGAGATGTCAATGGCAACAAACTCGAGGCTTTGCAAATTCGTCATACTCGATTATAGTTGTATAAGATCTTGCCCGGAGGTTGATCGTTGCCGGAGAGCGCTCGTGCTGATAACGTGTTATAAAACTATTATAATTGGACAAGAACAGAAATATAAAAACGGGATTGTAGAGAGATAATATTGTTTTCGATATGATTCAATACAAATACATCGGTCTATTTATAGTAGAAAAAATTCTACTATTTCATCTAACATTTACAACATTAAAATACATCTTATCTCATCCCATCAACAATCAACTAATTTTTACAACATTTAATAAACCTAATCTTATCAACATTAAAAACATCCACATCTTAATATAATATTTCATAATATACATGATATACATTCATCTAATGGCTTTTCTTGAATTATTAGTAGTTTTCCTATTATTCCTTTCCAAGGACGTTGATGGGCAAGATGCTAATAATTTTCACACATACTACACTTACGATTGGGGAACCGATCACTACTACGTTAATCCGCAGGGAACCAATGTCCAGCTTAAACTCGACGAACGATCAGGTAGTAATTCTTACGGAAGATTTCATTTTTATTTTTCATACATATACTTTGTCTTTCTTACATTTCTGTTTATATACATATATATTATATATATATTATATATATATATTATTATATATATTATATATATATATATAATATATATATATATATATACTTAATAGAAGGGGAAAAAATTGAATTGCAGGAGCTGGATTCCAGTCCAAGGCTAGCTATGTATCTGGTGCATTCCGTGTAAAGATGAAAACTCCTCGAGGAAAATCACCATTAGTTGTCACGTCTTTTTTTGTAATAAAACATTTGTATAACTTACTCGAACTATTAAATACATGTGTTAGAACGAAACTATCCTTTAAAATATACTCTCTTTTTTTTTTTTATGCGCAGCTGATTGACCATCACGACGGGAACCATCAGGAGTTGGACTTGGAATCGTGGGCACGACGGGTCTTTTGCAGACTAACATCTTCGTGAACGACAACGGATTAAGAGAACAGACGATCAAGCTGTGGTTCGATCCATCAAAGAGCTTTCACGAATACGAAATTCTATGGAACAACAAACAACTAGTGTGAGTTTTTCGAACGCTACATATTGCATATATATATATATATATATATATGTTAATCATTATCATCATCGTCGTCATCATCATAGTTATTATTAATAATATTAATACTATTGTGGTTGTTGTTGCTGTTGTTTTTTTCAGGTTCTTCGTGCATAAAATCCCAATTAGGGTTTTCAAGAACATAGCGGGACTTCCTTACCTCACGACGCCCATGCACGTCGAGGCCGCACTATGGAATGGGACCTGGGCCGGCAACCCAGTGAATTGGGCCCAGGGCCCATTTGTAGCCCATTACGCGGGTCTCTCGATCAAGGCTTGTACTGATCAACAAGGGTTCAACTGCTCCTCCAACAATAATGCTTGGGATCTGAACGCGGTGCAGAAGGAAAGGATGAAGCGATACAGGAAGAAGTACATGACGTACGATTATTGCAAGAACCCGAAGGTGTGGAAACCAGAATGCCCACACAATGAGATGTAATGATATGGAAACAAGGCAAGAAAAGTTAGGTTGAAATATGAGTATATACTGATTACGAATATTGTGAGTATACTATATTGTCGTGGTTGACGCTGCGATCAGTGATTGTCAGCTTAGAAAAAATCTACAAGAAATAATTCCTAGTTATATATATATATATATATAATATATATATATATATATATATATATTCTCTTGGGCCTCTTATTTGTGTGTTACCGTCGGAAAACTCCCAAATCAGGATAAAAGCAGCCAATAATCAAGACTTGGCTCACAGTTTTTTTACTCAAACAACACTTCTTAAAACAACAATAAAATGGTAACATATCATCATCACCTTATCTCACCCTAGAGAATTAATGTTAGAGTTAATTGTTTACAAAAATTTAGTACCAAAACTAAAGAGTACGACCCACTACTTTATATAGGAGAGATAACTCGCTTGTCTGCTTTATATGCACAACGATTACACAGATATGTTACCCATCAACGATCCTTGCATCCATGTCCTGCTAAACCAGACTGCATGTCTTTACGTGCAAAAAAATAAATAATCCTTCCCTTGAAAAATATTTGATGAAGCAATGCTTCATAAACTATTGCGGAGACGAATAAGGTTGAGATTGATAGATCATTCTTGTTAGCTTAACTTCTTATCTTTTTAGGTCTTTATTTGAACGATCACTACATTATGTAGAAACAAAGATTTTTCTAGTCAAATGTATAATAGCTCCAAACTACTATGCTACCATCTAAACGTCTTTTACCAAGTGTTTTCCTTCAATGTACCGTTGCTTCGTAATGACAGTTGAGCTTATTTCCAACACTATTTTTGTGCTTTTTATTCTAGGATTAAAAATTATACTTACTTTCATATTACATCTCTTACGAAAGAGTACATTAATTGTGTGGCTTTTTTTTTTATTTTTGTACGCATCAATTTATCTATGATGTATAACTATACGCGTTAGATGTGCAATTTAAACTGCAATCTATCTGCGATGAATAACTAACTATACGCGTTATGTGTGAAATTTGAAATTTTCTTATAATCATCAATTAATGGAGCTTCTCTTACAAAACCAAACTCAACACAACTAAATAAACCTCTTCACATTATTTCTTTATTCAAAATTGGAACTGTCGCAGTTGGTTGAATTCGATCAAAAATCTCACTGATGTCTTGTGAGATCGCCTTTGCATCTTTCGATATTCCAGATAAGCCCGCCCTTCCAAATCCCGCACAATAGATCCCATTGTCGCCTTTCTCTTGGGCATTCCTTGTTCGTTGAAAAGGCTCTCACCATCCTACGACATAGAAAGTAATTTAACATAATTATATGCGTACTCTCGTGAATGTATATACATAATGCGCGAAATAACAGTTTACACCTTAAGCCACCCTTGCACCGTGCTCGTAAATCCCGTCGCAAACGCATCATAACTCTTTATGTCCCCGTTTGCCAAGACAATCGTGTCTTCCTTCACCATCTCAATGGCGGAACAAACCCGTATATGTTCACAAACGCAAATGCATTTAGCGCATATGCGATACATATATAGTGTTCATATATACAATATCTAAAATGTAATAGGATATATATTATATTATACACACACAACGTTACCTCAATTTCGCCGCACTTGATCGTCCCGACATCAATGACCGGAGATCGTCCGGTTGTTAACTTGAGGTAAAAAGGTCCATTTCTTGGCCTTTGAATACCATACTTTTCCATATATTAATTTGCTCAAGAATAGTATTACGTAGTCAACGACACTGCGACACTCTTGCGCTGCAAAAGCGTCATTCCAAGTTGCACCATCTCTTTAGTCAAATAATGAACCTGGAAAGCAGATATATATATATATATATATATATACACTAAATCACACACAAATTAATAATACTAATCAATCAAAGACTATATATATATATATATATATATATTTACCGGGCTGCGAACGACGATTGAAGTTTTTGCGCCACAATCCGATAGATCATAAGCAATTTCCATGCCCGAATTACCACTTCCAACCACCAAAACCTTCTTACCGCTGAACCTCTGACCATTAACGTAACTAACCGAATGCATCTTTATCCCATTAAAAGAATCCAATCCTTGGATTTGCCACAACGAGAAACTGGGAAACGTACACTTCGTTCTCTCCAGTTATCGCGTTCCTTGCTTCGATGAGCCATTTTTTGTTCTCATGGGCAAATGATGCGCATTCAACATGATGATTGTAGATCGGATTAACGTCTAAGTACCGAATGAACCCTTGGTTGGGTACAAATGTCGGTGCATCATCTGGAAACGACATGTGCGGCAATTCGCAGAATTGTTTGGCTAAGTGAAGCTTGAGTCTGTCATAAGTTCTCTTCTTCCACATAGAAGCACAACAATCCGCTCTTTCGAGCACAATGTTCAGTATGCTTCTGAGGTTTAGACATGCCGATGTTGCAAGACCAGCAGGACCAGCGCCAACAATCAAGACTGTGGTTTCTTGGGCCATTATTACTATTGTTAGTATATTTTTTCAATGATATATATTTTGCTAGAAGTTTTTTGAAGCTTTGTGTCGTGATGTCTTCTGATGTTCGTGCTATGGATTATCTTATATATTCTCAAGAGTTCGTAATAATATTGCAGGTAATTAAAAGAGTCAAAAGAGATTGACACAATATTACTTTTGTTCTTATAACAAAGCAAATTTTATTAATAACCTTTATGTGATTATAGATTTGTATTTGTCATCCAAAGTTTATCTTATGTAGCAAAAAAGAAATATCGTATTAATATTCTAACATAATATGCTTTAATTTATCTCTTAGCAAATGAAAAAGTATGCACATATATATATATATATATACATATATATATATATATTGAAATCACTTTATTATAATATGCTTTAAGGCCACATTAATAAATTAAGTCATTAACTATGACTCTCGTGTTTTTTGGGTCAATAAGTTTCATAATTGCAAACTTATGTCACTAAGTAATGTATCTGATTTCTTTTGGGTCGCCGGTGAATTTTCCGGCGATTAATCCGATGTTGTCGCTGATGTTGGTTCTGATATGTCATCAGCCACATCGGATTTCGGCAATTTTCGCCGAGAAAATATACCGGTGACCCAAAAGATATCATATACGTTACTTAATGACATATGTTTGTAATTATCAAACATAGTGAACCCAAAAATGAAAACCGATATAGTTAGTGACCTAATTTAATAATTTGACCTACGTTTTAAGTTATATGTATCCATAGTTTGCCGTGCTTTAAACTATAATTTTAGGTCATTACGTATATATGTTTTTTGTGTTTTGGTCACTATGTTCGATAATTACAAAAGTATGTCACTAACTTTGTATATCAAAACAAATTTGGGCCATCTATTCAGTTTTGGGTCACCGTGTATACATGTTTTCGATTTTGGGTCACTATGTTTTTATGAATGCAAAAATGAGACACTAATCTTGTAAACATGGCGACCAAAAAACTTAAAACATGTATACTTAGTGACCCAAAATTGAAAACGCATATACTTAGTGGCCCCAAAAGTGAAAGGATGATCCAAATTTGTTTTGACATATAAAGTTAGTGGCCTACTTTTGCAATTATCGAACATAGTGACCCAAAAACGAAAAATGTATACTTAGTGATCTAATATTATAATTTTGCACCATGAAATTATAAAATGAATTTTGCATGTTGAAAAGGTTAAAACTACAAAAAGAAAAAAAATTATGAAAATGGTCTATTATATCTTTCGCTTTTAATTTTTTACGTAATATGATTTATAATATTCCATGAGATTATACATTTGACTTTACGTTTGGAAATTACAAAAAATTCGTGAACGAGTTTTTTTTTTATTTTTAAAATGAATTGTTCCATTACTTGTATGACCGGTGTTAGTACGATGTCCCAGATTTCAATATGACCACTCAAATTCATTTCGCAATAGAGAGAATTCTCGGCCATCGATGGAAGAGAAACAATCCATAACACTCCAAGAAAGGAGTTGCATAATAAACCATTCGCTTTTAATTTTGAAGAAATGTAATCGAGTAAAATTATCTTCAAACTAGGCCGTGCCTCAAATTTTATGAAATCGTCTTATTAGTTTAATTAAGTAAAAGCCAGTTTAAACAAAGTCCCAAGAGATAAATTGTCGTAACGACAATCTTCGAAGAAGTATCGCAACTATTTATATATATATATATATATATATATTAACGAAAAACTACTTTTCATACTATCCTTAGATCATTTCCAACTGAAAAATTAATTCTCAGACCCATATTCATTCTGAAACTCATATTCATTCTGAAATTCAAAATGCAGTAATTATTCTTCAATCATTAAACCAATTCTCAAACTCAATATTCTAAAATATTCTCTTTTACATAAACTTTATAACTTTTCAATACTATCCACGTATTTTACAACTTTATAAATTAGCCAAGAAGACAAATTAAAATATTATTTAAGGGAACTCATGCAGGATGGAGGTTAAAGCAGCTGGACTTGCTGCTGAAAAAAACTGTTGCTGCCGTATGTGTCGGGCTGCAGGCTGCTGAGGTCTCAGATGCAAAGGAGGCCGATCTAATGGGTCCTATGGAAGTAGACAACATAGGTGGTAGGAAATATGCGTAAGTGTTAGTTGATGACTTTTCTAGGTTTTCATGGATATTTTCTCTTAGGGAAAAATCTGAAACTTTTGATTTTTTCAAAACCTTTTGTGCCATGATCAAAAATAACTTTTGTGCTCCTATTTTTCGTATTTGGTCCGATCATGGTAGAGAGTTTGAAAATCAAATTTTTAAAGATTTTTGTGAAAAAAGGGTATCATCCATGAGTTTTCTTCTCCAAAGACACCTCAACAAAATGAGGTAGTCGAAAGGAAGAATAGAACTCTTCATGAAATGGCCTGTGTGATGTTACATTCCAAGAAAATTTCTAAAAGATTTTGGGCAGAAGCACGGCTTGTCATATCTCTAATAGAGTTTTCTTTCGTCTTGGGACAAAGAAAACCTCTTACGAGATATTGATGGGTACGAAGCCTACGGTTAAATATTTTCACGTGTTTGGATGTACTTGCTATATGTTGAATGATCGTGAGTATTTGACTAAGTTTGATTCGAAAAGTGATAAATGCATATTCTTGGGATATTCTACTAATAGTCGTGCTTATCGTGTTTACAATCTTAGATTGAAAACTATTCAGGAATCTGTTAATATTGTGTTTGATGATTCCGCTGGCATTAGCAGAAATACTCCTCAAGTTGACATTGCAGATTTAGTTTCGATGGTTGGTCCAGCAGAGGATCTGGAAGCTAACAATGTTGAGTCAACATCCGGCTCAACATTAGCTCCTTAACAGGATACTGAAGATGAAACCTTAAATGTTCAGAGAGACCCCCCTGCTAGGATTCAGAAGTCTCACCCCTCTGATCAGATCATTGGCAGATTGGATGAAGGAAGGAAGACCAGAGATAAACCACGAAGAGATCATAGATCAATGGTAAAAAATGTATGCATGACTTCCGTATACAACGAGGTAAGGTTTAATTGCTTTGTATCTGAAATTAAACCGAAAAACGTTCTTGAAGCCCTCAAGGACAGTTTTTTGATCAATGCTATGCAAGAAGAGCTTGTTCAATTTGATAAAAATCAGGTTTGGACTTTGGTTCCACGACCAAGCGACGGTAACATCATTGGTACAAAGTGGATCTTCAAGAACAAATCTGATGAGTACGAAAATGTTATTAGAAATAAAGCTCGGTTAGTTGCCCAAGGCTATACCCAAGTTGAGGGTATAGACTTTGATGAAACCTTTGCCCCCGTAGCAAGGCTAGAAGAGTCTTACTTGCTATCGCATGTTGGCTCAACATTACCCTCCACCAGATGGATGTTAAGGGTGCGTTCTTAAATGGTTTTATTGATAAAGAAATTTACGTTGAGCAACCGAAAGGTTTCGAAGATCCTTACCATACTGATCATGTGTATAAGTTACAAAAAGCTCTTTATGGTTTAAAGCAAGCTCCTCGAGCTTGGCACGGTAGGGTAACTTCGTTTCTCTTAGATTTTGGATTTGTTAGAGGCGAAGCCGATAAAACACTTTTCCTGAAAAGAGTTGGTAATGATGTGTTAATCTCTCAAATATACGTGGATGATATAGTCTTCGGATCAACATCTCGATCTATGTCGGATAAATTTATCCAAGCTATGAATTCCACATTTGAGATGAGTATGATCGGCGAACTAACTTCCTAGGCTACATGTGAAACAAAACAAGGATGACATTTTTATGTGTTAGGAAAAATACGCGACGAACATTGTGAAGAAGTTCGGTCTAGATAATGCAAAGGTAATGCGAACTCCTATGGGGTCTACACAGAAGGTAAGTAAAGATAATGTTGGGGAGAATGTTGACCCAACATTATATCATTCTATGATAGGTAGCTTATTATACCTTGCTGCGAGTAGACCAGACATTATGTATAGTGTTTGTGTGTGTGCGAGATATCAGGCTGAACCAAAGGTTTCTCACCTTAACGTTGTCAAAAGAATTTTGAAATACGTTAATGGTACATGTAACCTAGCTTTATGGTTTTCAAAAGATAGTAACACTAATTTGGTTGGTTTCACTGACGCAGATTGGGCAGGTGATGAAGATGATCGTAAGAGCACAAGTGGAGGCTTCTTCTTCTTAGGTAATAATTTAGTGTCTGCAAAATTGCGTTTCCCTCTCTACGGCCGAATCTGAGTATGTGGCAGCAGGTAGCTGTTGTACACAACTCATATGGCTTAAGAGTATGTTGAGCGATTATGGGTTAGAGAGCGAAAACGTGCTTATATATTGTGATAATCTTAGTGCCATAAACATTTCGAAAAATCCGATTCAGCATTCTAGGACTAAGCATATAGACATTAGACATCATTTTCTACGAGATATAGTTGAGAAAGAGTTAGTGAAAATAGAGCATATAGATACTAAGAATCAATTAGCTGATATTTTCACTAAAGCGTTTGACTTCGAAAGGTTCTCAAGCCTGAAGAAGTCTATAGGTCTCTGTCAGAGTCAGTAAATGTTGGTCCAATATTTGGATCAACATTGGCATATGTCATATATGACTGTTACTGTTTTGATATTTGGTCTAACGTTCTCTTTGTTAAATTCCTGAAATGATTTGACTCACCTAGACCATTTTCTGAAATGACCCACTCCCTAGCACTAGTATGCTAATGATCCTTTTCAAGATACAGGTTCAGAATATTAAGATCCTTAGATACACGGCATTCGCGGTGACGATGTATTCTATGCGTGCAAGAATGTCTGAACCTTAATGAACTGGAAATCATTCTAGAGCAGTGCACAATATTCTCTATCAATAATAAAAGTGAGATAAGGGCAGAAAATGAAAGAAAATTGTGATCTAGGGTGTTGAACAGAAAATGAAGGAAATTGTTTTGAGAATGTTGGGTTAAATGTTGAGTAACATTTGTGACTAGTCATTTTGATCATGCTATATTTTCCGTTTATGTTCTATGTGTTATAGATTTTAGGTATACATATAATTAATATGTCGTGTCTAGTATCTATATCTCTCATTTTGCATTAGAAGAAGAACAATTATCCTCACTTGGCTCATGCGTTCATCGGAACACCTAAACGGTTAGTGCACTCGATCTCGACTTAATTTTTTGTTATGATCATATTTTGCACTATATTTTTAAATGTCACATTATCTACTCTACATTTTTCTCAACAATTAACGGTTAGAGCACGAATTTTACTCGGAATTAGTAAAAATTTTCATTTTTATTATTATTTTATTAAAGCTCTCTAACGGTTACTTTTTTACTCTCTCATCACACGATTTTTTTTACCGTTACTATCTTCACCTATATTTACTCGGCCTGCATCATCTCTCACATCACATTAACCCTATTTGCATTATATCTGTGTTACTCTCTCTCTCTCTCTCTTGTTTTTCTCTCTGCAACTTATGAGTTCTCAGTTCAAAAATTTGCATTCATCTACTCTCTTTGACTTTCAATATTTTCTATGGCAACTTCACTTAACCATGAGTCGCAGAATGTTGATACAACATCTAGCAAGCTTTTAACCGAGACAAACCCGTTGGCTATGGTGATTTATGGGGCGCCGTTGCCTCTTGGAGCCGCGTCGCCTGTGCGTAATGATGCTGCTGCGACGAGCCCAACTCCTCCGTTGAGTTCGTCGTCAAGCGATGACAACATCTGGTCAAGCGACGATTCAGAAAGCTCGGATGAAGATTTCGTCCCTACTACAGTGGAATCTTCAACCAGTTCAGAAGAAGAAGAAGAAGAAGAAGAAGAAGAAGAAGAAGAAGAAGAAGAAGAAGAAGAAGAAGAAGAAGAAGAAGAAGAAGAAGAAGAAGAAAATTTCTCTGATTCAGTTCCGTTGAGTACATACTCAACCAACTGAAGAAGAAGGTGGGAAAGAGGCCACAAAGTTCTGAACCTCGACCCACAAAGAAGGCAAAGGTTGCAGATCCTACACCACAAGAGGATCCTGCTCCTGTTGAAGTTGATGCTGAGACGACTCCAACCTCAACATTTCCGGCAGACGATGACCTGTCAGAAGGCTCAGACTGGGAGATCACTCAAACTCCCAGGAAGTTCTACTCCAAGAAACATGAAGATCTATGGCCCTCCTTCAACTCAAGAACTCTTCGAGTTGAAAGGATCGTAGACGTCAACAGCTTCAGGAAGTACGATGTGCTTCAGTTCCTGGAATCTCGACATTTGGGGAAGGCGGTTAGGTGTATGGGGACCTATTCCGACATAGTTGTCCGTGAGGTATATGCTAATCTCTCTCCTTCCTTGAATGAGCCCAATTCTAGGATGTATGGTAAGATATTCTTGTGCAATATGCTATATGATTGTTCTTCCCGGCTTATCAATGAACTCTTAGAAACCCCAGAAGTAGACCATTTTAGCGAGAGTGATATAGATGAGGTAGTCACTTTCATAACCGGGGGTAGGATTACTAAGTGGGAGAAGAATTTTTCCGCCACTTACTTGACCTCACTCTACTCTGTTTTATTCAAAATTGCGATATATAATTGGTTGCCTACGGCAAACGATAGTAGAGTGACGGAGTCAATGGCACAACTCTTATATGCTTTGGGTAATAACCTCCCCATCAATTGGGGAGAGTACATTCTCAATCAAATTGCTTACCAAGCAGAAAGAGTTGGGCGTGGCATTCTCCCTTTCCCCTCCGTCATCTGGTCGGTGCTAATTCATGAAGGGTTCAAGCCGCTGAGAAGAGACTACGTGGAGCACAAGAAGTCACCTTTTACCATCTCAATCCACCATGTTACGGGGTACAACAAGTGATAGATCTGCCCTAGCTTGGAGCTCAGAATGTTGAACATAATGTTGGTTCAACATCATCCTCAACATCCAACCTGGAGAAAGAGATCAAGTGTCTGGACGATACTATTGCCTTTCTGATCGCTCAGAGGGAGGTTCTTCGAGGTTTACTCTTTTCCCAAAAGGGGGAGATAGAGCTGGTGCAGAGGAAGGAGCTGAGCATGGAGCTGACGTGGATGCTGGAGCTGGAGGATCAAACTCAGGGGGAGTTGCTGGAGCTGAGGAAGTTGCTGGTGTTGGTGCTGCGGATGAGGAAGCTGAGCAAGTGCAAGAGGAAGTTGGTGTTGCTGCTGGTGTTGTTGCTGGTGAAGAGGAAGCTGCTGCTAAAATGAATGCTGAAGCTGAAGCTGAGAAGGATGCTGCTTCAGATGACTCGATTATGAGTCTTCGGTTTTATGTGCTTGACTGATTTTCTGTTTTTGCATGCAGACTTTTGTGTTTTGTGTGGTTTTTCTGTTTTGCAGATGTGACCAAGAACCTCTTAAATGGCTATGTATTAACGTTCTAATATTTTAATCCATTTTGTGTTCTAGTTACTTGTTGCTTTCCGGGGGAGTTATTTGGATTTGAAGTTCTCTGGATTGGAATTTCGTTGGATTTAGCTCTGCACTGGTTTTGGGAAGAAAGACAAAAAGGGGGAGATTGTTAATGTTGACATTGGCAATGTGGACTCAACATTTGAGTCAACAGTTGCGATGTTGACATTGACAATGTGGACTCAACATTCCAGTCAACATCGATTGACTCGGACTTGGTCCAACCTTGATTTTGAAACCATTTTTCCTATTATTACGGAGTTTGTTAAATGTGTGCAGAGGTTACTTACGAGATGGACTTGTTCAAACAAGAGTGGAGTGGAGTGGATACTAAAAATAGGATGCGTATTCGACCAAGTCAAGATGCTTACTAAATATAGGAGAAGTGGAGCTCGTGGCTGAATGAGTCGACGCATTATCTCAGACATGAAGTCATGGAGATCATGGAGAACGTGGGGAGGACGAGAGTCGAAGCTATGAAGCATATAAATAGAAGACTCCGATCCCGACCAACGTGAACAGAGTTTACGTACGACGAGCGACGAAAGAGAAGGAAACGAAAAAGAGAGAGCTCTCACCATATAATCGTCTGTCTGTTCTTTACCTAGTGTTTTACCTTTTCATAGATTGTAGGAATCTGTGTTAAGATTAGAAGAATCGTTAGGTTCTTTACTAGGTTGTTTTTACTATCTTTCGATAATTCTACTTTTTGTAATCCATTTTTGAAGTGGAATTTTGCCCTGAAGGTGTGTAGCAAGTTATTTAACTTGTTGCATATTTTAAATCGTGTCTCCATCGTTTTTAACTGCTAAGTTTTGAAACTTTCCGCTGTGCTAAAACTTTCTGTTCCTGAATGTTGGTTCAACATTAAGGACAACATTACTGGTATATTTTTAACTTAGCTATTTCCATATCTTTACGGGACTGCTCCTTTTCATTATTAATCGACATGAGTTTGATCATTTCCTTTCTTTGCTATTGCTCGGCTCCTAAAACTTGACTATATGATGCTTGCATTGCACTCGCTGCGAAGAACCGTAGCTCACCAGCCAACCGCTCAAGCCAGCCATTGGACAGCGTCTCATACGAATGGGATGAAAGTTTAACTTCGTTCGATGGCGCCCTTCGTACCACCATACGAGGAAGGTGCTTCGGTAGGAACTGCTGCACGTGATTCAAGAGGTGTTCTTGAGGACTCGGAGCCGTTGCCGAAGCTTACGCTGTTAGAGAGGTGATGCGGTATGCTGCTATGCGCAGATGGGCTGACGTGGATTTTGAGGGTGACTGTGCAAACGTTGTAATGAAGATTCAACGAAATAACCCCGACTCATTGAAAGAATAATGGTGGCGTGCTCGAGGATTAATTGCATTCCTTTTAATCTTTTCTTTATTATTATTATTATTAATGTTCATTTTTCATTGTTCCAAGGGATTGCAATGAGGTGGCTCGTTATCTTCCAAAGTCTTTGGATTTTATCGGGGATGGTTGTTCTCCTTCAACTCAACCACCTCCGGATATCGTGCGGAACAATCTTTAAATTAATGAAAATTCTAGGCCTTTTTAACAAATAAATCGAAAAAAAAGCTTAATTTTCAAAATAGGGCGTTTTTTGCACCTATTACTAAAATATAACAATTTGCGGCCATTACCCGCGACGTCGCGGCCATTAGGCGCGACGTCGCACCCATTAGACGCGATTTTATATTTTCGCGAAAATGTGGGCCATGGTACGGGGCTGTTGTACTGGGCCAATAATTTTTTGGCCCAGTACGGAGCGTCGCGCCTAATAGGCGCGACGTCGGGGAAATATAGATCTCAGATCTATTTCCCCGACCCTCACTCTCTCTCTCTAAAACCTAACCCTAACCCTCTCCGCCGCCTCCGTCCGCCGCTCCGCTGCCTTGTTCATCCCCCGCAGCCCTCCCGCCCGCCCGGCCGCCCTCCCGCCCGACCTCTCTCTCTCTCTCTCTCTCGCTCTCTCTCTCTCTCGGTGTCTCTTCGCCACCGGCGCCGCCGCCTCCGTCCGCCGCTCAGCCCGCCGAGGTCACCACCCGCAGCTCGCCCACCCGCCCTGCCGCCCGCCCTCTCTCTCTCTCAGACTGGGAGATCACTCAAACTCCCAGGAAGTTCTACTCCAAGAAACATGAAGATCTATGGCCCTCCTTCAACTCAAGAACTCTTCGAGTTGAAAGGATCGTAGACGTCAACAGCTTCAGGAAGTACGATGTGCTTCAGTTCCTGGAATCTCGACATTTGGGGAAGGCGGTTAGGTGTATGGGGACCTATTCCGACATAGTTGTCCGTGAGGTATATGCTAATCTCTCTCCTTCCTTGAATGAGCCCAATTCTAGGATGTATGGTAAGATATTCTTGTGCAATATGCTATATGATTGTTCTTCCCGGCTTATCAATGAACTCTTAGAAACCCCAGAAGTAGACCATTTTAGCGAGAGTGATATAGATGAGGTAGTCACTTTCATTACCGGGGGTAGGATTACTAAGTGGGAGAAGAATTTTTCCGCCACTTACTTGACCTCACTCTACTCTGTTTTATTCAAAATTGCGATATATAATTGGTTGCCTACGGCAAACGATAGTAGAGTGACGGAGTCAATGGCACAACTCTTATATGCTTTGGGTAATAACCTCCCCATCAATTGGGGAGAGTACATTCTCAATCAAATTGCTTACCAAGCAGAAAGAGTTGGGCGTGGCATTCTCCCTTTCCCCTCCGTCATCTGGTCGGTGCTAATTCATGAAGGGTTCAAGCCGCTGAGAAGAGACTACGTGGAGCACAAGAAGTCACCTTTTACCATCTCAATCCACCATGTTACGGGGTACAACAAAGTGATAGATCTGCCCTAGCTTGGAGCTCAGAATGTTGAACATAATGTTGGTTCAACATCATCCTCAACATCCAACCTGGAGAAAGAGATCAAGTGTCTGGACGATACTATTGCCTTTCTGATCGCTCAGAGGGAGGTTCTTCGAGGTTTACTCTTTTCCCAAAAAGGGGGAGATAGAGCTGGTGCAGAGGAAGGAGCTGAGCATGGAGCTGACGTGGATGCTGGAGCTGGAGGATCAAACTCAGGGGGAGTTGCTGGAGCTGAGGAAGTTGCTGGTGTTGGTGCTGCGGATGAGGAAGCTGAGCAAGTGCAAGAGGAAGTTGGTGTTGCTGCTGGTGTTGTTGCTGGTGAAGAGGAAGCTGCTGCTAAAATGAATGCTGAAGCTGAAGCTGAGAAGGATGCTGCTTCAGATGACTCGATTATGAGTCTTCGGTTTTATGTGCTTGACTGATTTTCTGTTTTTGCATGCAGACTTTTGTGTTTTGTGTGGTTTTTCTGTTTTGCAGATGTGACCAAGAACCTCTTAAATGGCTATGTATTAACGTTCTAATATTTTAATCCATTTTGTGTTCTAGTTACTTGTTGCTTTCCGGGGGAGTTATTTGGATTTGAAGTTCTCTGGATTGGAATTTCGTTGGATTTAGCTCTGCACTGGTTTTGGGAAGAAAGACAAAAAGGGGGAGATTGTTAATGTTGACATTGGCAATGTGGACTCAACATTTGAGTCAACAGTTGCGATGTTGACATTGACAATGTGGACTCAACATTCCAGTCAACATCGATTGACTCGGACTTGGTCCAACCTTGATTTTGAAACCATTTTTCCTATTATTACGGAGTTTGTTAAATGTGTGCAGAGGTTACTTACGAGATGGACTTGTTCAAACAAGAGTGGAGTGGAGTGGATACTAAAAATAGGATGCGTATTCGACCAAGTCAAGATGCTTACTAAATATAGGAGAAGTGGAGCTCGTGGCTGAATGAGTCGACGCATTATCTCAGACATGAAGTCATGGAGATCATGGAGAACGTGGGGAGGACGAGAGTCGAAGCTATGAAGCATATAAATAGAAGACTCCGATCCCGACCAACGTGAACAGAGTTTACGTACGACGAGCGACGAAAGAGAAGGAAACGAAAAAGAGAGAGCTCTCACCATATAATCGTCTGTCTGTTCTTTACCTAGTGTTTTACCTTTTCATAGATTGTAGGAATCTGTGTTAAGATTAGAAGAATCGTTAGGTTCTTTACTAGGTTGTTTTACTATCTTTCGATAATTCTACTTTTGTAATCCATTTTTGAAGTGGAATTTTGCCCTGAAGGTGTGTAGCAAGTTATTTAACTTGTTGCATATTTTAAATCGTGTCTCCATCGTTTTTAACTGCTAAGTTTTGAAACTTTCCGCTGTGCTAAAACTTTCTGTTCCTGAATGTTGGTTCAACATTAAGGACAACATTACTGGTATATTTTTAACTTAGCTATTTCCATATCTTTACGGGACTGCTCCTTTTCATTATTAATCGACATGAGTTTGATCATTTCCTTTCTTTGCTATTGCTCGGCTCCTAAAACTTGACTATATGATGCTTGCATTGCACTCGCTGCGAAGAACCGTAGCTCACCAGCCAACCGCTCAAGCCAGCCATTGGACAGCGTCTCATACGAATGGGATGAAAGTTTAACTTCGTTCGATGGCGCCCTTCGTACCACCATACGAGGAAGGTGCTTCGGTAGGAACTGCTGCACGTGATTCAAGAGGTGTTCTTGAGGACTCGGAGCCGTTGCCGAAGCTTACGCTGTTAGAGAGGTGATGCGGTATGCTGCTATGCGCAGATGGGCTGACGTGGATTTTGAGGGTGACTGTGCAAACGTTGTAATGAAGATTCAACGAAATAACCCCGACTCATTGAAAGAATAATGGTGGCGTGCTCGAGGATTAATTGCATTCCTTTTAATCTTTTCTTTATTATTATTATTATTATTAATGTTCATTTTTCATTGTTCCAAGGGATTGCAATGAGGTGGCTCGTTATCTTCCAAAGTCTTTGGATTTTATCGGGGATGGTTGTTCTCCTTCAACTCAACCACCTCCGGATATCGTGCGGAACAATCTTTAAATTAATGAAAATTCTAGGCCTTTTAACAAATAAATCGAAAAAAAAGCTTAATTTTCAAAATAGGGCGTTTTTTGCACCTATTACTAAAATATAACAATTTGCGGCCATTACCCGCGACGTCGCGGCCATTAGGCGCGACGTCGCACCCATTAGACGCGATTTTATATTTTCGCGAAAATGTGGGCCATGGTACGGGGCTGTTGTACTGGGCCAATAATTTTTTGGCCCAGTACGGAGCGTCGCGCCTAATAGGCGCGACGTCGGGGAAATATAGATCTCAGATCTATTTCCCCGACCCTCACTCTCTCTCTCTAAAACCTAACCCTAACCCTCTCCGCCGCCTCCGTCCGCCGCTCCGCTGCCTTGTTCATCCCCCGCAGCCCTCCCGCCCGCCCGGCCGCCCTCCCGCCCGACCTCTCTCTCTCTCTCTCTCACTCTCTCTCTCTCTCGGTGTCTCTTCGCCACCGGCGCCGCCGCCTCCGTCCGCCGCTCAGCCCGCCGAGGTCACCACCCGCAGCTCGCCCACCCGCCCTGCCGCCCGCCTCTCTCTCTCTCTCTCTCTCTCGATTTCTCTTCGCCACCGCCTCCGTCCGCCGTGTTCATCCCGCGCAGCCCGCCCGCCCGCACGGCTGCCCTATCTCTCTCTCTCTCTCTCTCTCTCTCTCCGCCGCGTCCACCACCCCGGTCCGCCGCACCGCTCCGCTGCCGTCGCCGTCACCGTCGTTGTCGCCGCCTCCGCCTCTCCGTACGTTTTATTACGTATTTAGTTTGATTATAGTTAAATTGAGTTATTCGTTGTTTGGTTATAACTTTAGACGGATTCGTATAGTCATTAGTCGGATCTGTATTGTTTGATTGGTTATAACATTTTTTTTTTCGATTTAGGATGGACACGAACGAATTCTACGGTCCGATCAATCATTCGCTGTTGATATTTCAGGATAGTCATCGTTGTAACGATGTGCTATCCAACACGAATGGTGTTATTGACACCCCGTTGACGGTGAGGGGGTTAGAAAACGTAGTATGGGGTAAAATTTCACGACCGGTGCAATTACACGGTCGTGTTTTGGAGAAGTTACATACTATGTCGCTGTATGGCGTCTATAGTTGTGGATCTCAGAAAATAGATCCACACTTGATTACCGCACTCGTCGAACGGTGGAGAAAGGAGACACACACGTTTCACCTACCGGTGGGGGAGGCGACTGTCACATTAGAGGACGTAGGGTTGCTGTGGGCACTCCCCGTGGACGGTATTTCCGTCAGCAGTGTGATCCCACGTAAGACGCAGGAGCAGTGGCTCGAATATTGCGAGGAGTTGACTGGGTACAGACCTCCCGAAGGAGCGTACCACGGGACCAAGTTGTCTCTCCGGAAGTTTGCGGTCTGGTTAGAAGAAAATCCAGTCGACGACATGACCGACGATCTAATTGTCGATCAACACGCCCGCGCCTACGCATTGCTGCTGTTCGGGTCGGTGATGTTTCCCGACTCCAGTGGAAGTCACACGTCGATGACCTACCTTACCCTGCTCGAGGACATCGACGAAGTCCATCATTACAGCTGGGGCAGCGCCGTGTTAGCATTCCTCTACAGAGAGCTCTGCACATCATGTCAGTCGAGGAAGATGAACATAGGTGGAGCTTTACGGTTGCTGCATGTACGAAAGATAGTTTAATGAAACAACTTGTAAAGCGTAAACTATACTTATGTATATAAATAATTAAAATATAGGTTTGGGCATGGATGCGTATATTACAAGTCCAGCCCATTATCGCCCAACCTCGAGTGGTGATGCAGCCTATTGTAGTCGATGGCATTCAGTTACCCATTCCACCGCATGCGGCGAGGTAATTGCTCTTCTAATTATTCGAACTTTCAAATAAAAAAAATTCAGCCTAATGAATATTTATTCATTTAGATGGAATGCATTGTTTGACCATACGACCTCCGCAAATTCAAATTTGCGTGCGATACGGGAGTCCATCCATAGTATGTCGATGTCACAATTTATATGGACCCCGTACAACTATCACTATCCGGAGATTTTGGCGCTACCCCCGGAATGCCGTCCTCAGTCCTCTCGGTCGTCGTGCCCGCTGATATGTTACAACATCGTCGAGTGGCACTATCCAGATCGCGTGATGCGACAGTTCGGATTGATTCAGTCGGTGCCACAACCACCGGCATATCTTACTGTAGATCTCCACCGTTTTAGCACTGGAATGTCCCCGGAAAAGATTGGAGATCGCAGCACGAATCGCACGAGGCGTATTGGAGTCAAAGGCACTCGAGGGTTGTGAATGGACTGGAGATAGGATCCGGACCGCAGTGCACCAGTGACTATTATGACTGGTACCGGTCCGTGACCCGTCGATATATCTCTCCGTCGTCTATTGACATGTCGCGAGGCTTTCAGATGGGAGATGGAGCATTCATCGACGTGATGGTTAGTTTATATATTAATTTTATTTATTATATTTAATTTCGATTTATTCGCGGCAAAATAATATTTGACTATGCTAAATAACAGGCACATCATCTCGATGACGTGGAGACAAGACAACGTCGTCGTGAAATGGACGGAGGATTAGACGTTGTACATCGTATGCAGCGTCTAATCATCGATAGGCGTCAGCGACGTGATACCCAGTTCACCGACGTTCCTCCTACGCAAGATCGTGGGACATCATCCTCGCATCATGTCACTCAAGGTGCTGGGATGCGTCATCGCGTATTCCGACGGATTTCTACGGCGATGGTGGATATGGGACGTCGATGCCATCGGGGTACACTACGCCGATGCAGTACACTTACGAGGATGATGACGACGACGAAGACGACACGCCACCTTACCGTTCATCTTCCCATCGTCGTCCATCCGAGCGTGAGGCCCCAGTTAACCGTCGTCATCTGCGTAGAGAGCAGCGTCCTCGAAGATGCGGTACCGGAGGGCATTATATGCCATAGTTTTTTTTTTCAGACGATGTTTTTTTGTTCAGACGATGTTTTTTATTGTATTTATTCAGACGATGTTTTTTTGTTATATGTTACTACGACTTACATTTTTATTTTCGCGATGTTATTATCTTATTATGCTTATCTTTATGGTGGATAATTATAAAATACGAGTTATATAATTAGTAGAGCCGTAAAAAAGGCTCGAAGCCCGCGGGCCGCCCCGCCTAGGCCCACCAAATGGATTTTTTTAGGTTGTCGGGGAGTGGGCCTAAGCGGGCCGCGGGCTACAGGCGGGGCGGGAATATATTTTTAAAAATTATATATGTACTAAAAGTACTTCAAAATTAAAATAGATCAACGTTAATATATTTTTTAAAATATAAATGTAATATAATTTTATTAATAAATATAATATATATGTATTAAATTATGTAAATGTACTAAAAATATTAAATTAAATATAATATATGTACTAAAAGTACTTAAAAATTAAAATAGATCAACGTTAATATATTTTAATAAAATAAATGCAATATATTTTTATTAATAAATATAATATATATGTATTAAATTATGTAAATGTACTAAAAATATTAAATTAAATATAATATATGTACTAAAAGTACTTAAAAATTAAAATAGATCTACGTTAATATATTTTAAAAAAAATAAATATAATATATTTTTATTAATAAATATAATATATATGTATTAAATTATGTAAATGTACTAAAAATATTAAATTAAATATAATATATGTACTAAAAGTACTTAAAAATTAAAATAGATCAACGTTAATATATTTTTAAAAATAGAACAACTTTTATCATCCGCGTGCAGCTTTAATCAACGCTACCTGCAACTTCAGCAACTTTTATCATCCGCGTGCAGCTTTAATCAACGCTACATGCATTTTCAACAACTTTTATCATCCGCGTGCAGCTTTAATCAACGCTACCTGCAACTTCAAAAACTTTTATCATCCGCGTGCAGCTTTAATCAACGCTACCTGCAACTTCAGCAAAAAAAATGATCCAGAACATCTATAAAAATCCCACAAATTAAGAAAATAACATACAACATTTGAGATACGATGCACCCGTTTGGTAGAGACCCGCGTCTTAATCGCTTCAATGGAAAAAAGATGAATGAGGGTCATCCGATATTCGGAAATTTAAAGGTCCTTGGTGATTACTTTTACGACGAACTGTGGACGTACGATATTGAAAGATGGTTCGTTGGAACATTTTCGGCAAAAGCATCTATGGGTGATATCACGAATGAGACATTGTCCGAATGTCTTCAATTCCTTGCGCAACTATACAATCAACGTTACGGAATTCATTTCACCGTACCTTTTCTAACGGAGAAACTTGGTCATTTGAAGCGTCGCTACCTTTTATGGACAAAACTACGCGCCGAAATGGGAGATTGGGGAGAGTATGACAGAGGATGGATTCATGCAGATACCGAGCAATGACTTAAGTGGTTTAAGGTCAACGTTTTATTCGGATGTAATAAAATTTTTTAATTATGCAATTTGTCATATTCTTGCAGGAGGATCCTCTTTCAACAATTTATTTCTATGAGCCCGAGCCACATGAATATTATCTGTATAAAATTTTCGGTAGCTATATCAACCCAGACATTGTTCCAGACATTGACGTGCTTGCAATTCCTAACAACGAATGTCCAATAGTTCATACTCAGGCGGAAGAATCATCCAAAAGACAGTCGGTAAAACATGTCAGCTCGAGTTCGAGAGTCAAAGACGATACGGGTGACGACGACTTCGTCGACACGCCACCGAAAGGAAACCGATACAATATGTCGAGTAAGATCGGCAACGCTGGCAAAAACCAAGGCGATGATGACTTCGTCAACCCACCTCCGAAAGGAAAGAAAAAAGGTATGAATAGAAAGACGCACAACAAAGGCAAACATCATGCAATGTCGAGTTCCAGAGTTGAAGAAGATAATAGTGACGATGACTTCGTTGACCCGCCCCCGAAGGGTTGGAGAAAAACTTTTCCAAAGTGATTGTTTGTAACTTCAGTAACCTTTGTCATGCGTGTTTGCAACTAATATGAGGTAAATTCGGACGTAACTGAAAAATTGTAATAATTTACTTAAAGATTTAGTACAACATATGAATACTAAAACTATTTAAAGATTACAATAAATCAACGTTGACCACTGCCTCCGCCTCTTCGACCTTGTCTCCGCCTTGAACCACCACGATCCATTTCGTTCTGTATACGAGTTGTACGGATTCTCCCCGGCCCTCTTCGGGTACGCAGAGCGTCGTTATGTATAAGAGAGAATTCAGCAGGCTCCCAATAACATTCGTCATGTAGAGGATGAAAAAACCCCTCGTATGTTTTACGGTACGCTTGTTTGTTATAGAAATGAGCAATATGATGAATGCTATGAACTCCCCACATACGGCAAGCTGCTTGGGCATGAGAACATGGGATGAAATACGTGTCCCATTTTCCGCACGTGCACGTCTTTCGTAAGATGTTTACCACGTGCTTCATTTGATTCACGGCCGAAGTATAAACTTAAGCTGTTTGCAAACGTGTGTCAAAATTAAATGCGACGTGACTCCAAGAACGACTTGTCTAGTCGTTGAACTTATTCCACGCATACGGAGACCAATCGCTGTCGGTGTTAGCCATCGCTGCAGAGCACTCCGTAAATCGATTGCGAAAATATTCAACGCATCGATGAAAGCTAAAGTCCACTATTGCTTTCGGAGGCAAACACCTCGCCTCTTTGAAAACTCCGTTAAGGGCCTCGGAGATATTAGTGGTCATCACCCCACATCGGAATCCACCATCGTAAGCAAACGTCCACTACTCTTTGTCAATCTTATCTAACCACTTCCAGGCCGGTTCATTGAGAACTTTAATGTGTTCCATAATGCGATTGAACTTCTCCAACGTGTGGGCCATTCCAGCTCTATGGCATAACTGTTTTAGGTCATTGTTCTTGAATTCAGTGTTGAAGTTTGATACGACATGACGGAGACAAAACCGGTGTACACCATTCGGCGGCCTAAACGCTGATAATTCGCTTACCGCCGCCAATATTCCTATAACAAATTACGATCAATCGATTAAAAGAGTGTCAAATTAATACAAGAATGTATGTAGGAAAATAAAAGTACCTCGATGACGATCAGAAATGAGGCATACACATTGTTTACCCAACACGTGGATGTTAAGTAAGTTCAGGAACCAACTCCAAGAGTATCTGCTTTCCGTTGAAACAATGGCAAAAGCAAGGGGGAGAATATTTTGATTTGCATCGAGCCCAGATGCAATTAACATTTTATGCTCGTATTTGGAGTATAAGTGCGTACCGTCAACGCAAACAACTCTACGACAATGCCTAAACCCATCAATACAAGGTTTGAAAGCCCAGAAAACATACCCCAATTTCTTCACACCGGGTGCTTCAGTTGGAAGATTCAACCACTTGACGACCGTGTCGGGGTTGTAACGTTTCAGAGCTTTCATGAAGATAGGAAGTTGTTGGACTGAAGTTTCCCAGGTACCGTAAACATTTTCTTTCGCCCTTTTGAGGCCATGCCATGCTTGAATGTATGAGATGTCGTACCCGGTATTGTCCTTCACCAGCTGCTTTACGTTCTTTGGTAGAAATTGAGGGTCTGTCTTCACTATTCCAATCAACATTCTCGCAATTGTGTTTCGCAAAATGTTGCGGTGTGTTCTCGCCAACTCGTTCATGTAGCATGTGCGTGGCCCCCCATATATCGTAATCTTCCAATAACATTTTTTCGGTTTGAAGCATGCTCGTAACCTCCAGTGACAGTCATGGCTATGGTTGCATTTCACGCCCCATACGGTTTTGTTACTTTCTGAGACGTGAAACTCACGTCTAGCCACCCTGTAAGAATAATCGCCAACAGCATCTTGTAAGTGAGCTTTGGTACTAAATGTCATACCGACTCTGAACCTGGGATTGTCCCTACTGTAAAAATCACCGCCGCCCTCGTTGGCTTCTGGAGGCGCCATTTGATATGTTGAATAAAAAGGCACGGGTTGGTAAGGCGCACGAGCATCATCCGCCGGCAATGGAATGTCATTCTCGGGACCATCATTGTTTCCATCATCGTCGCTATCGTCGTTATCATCTGCGGGATCCGGAAAATCGTTCAGTGCACCACCAACGTCATCAGCTTCAGAGTCGCTAGCGTCACTATTTTGCAAGTCTTCGGGCACAGGCTCAGGTTGTGACACATTCGACATATTAGGGACATCACGACTGCTCGAAGGAATGTCTGTATGAGGATGGTGGAGTGAAAATTCACTCATTCCTTGAGTAACTGCCGTGAGATCAGGGAACGAGTGGCTGGAGGTGATGTTGGTGAACACGTCGGGTGCCTCTTGAACGTTCTCGCTGGCCTCGACAAACACTTCAATTAAATTAAGTTCCGCATCAGCATCCAAGAAGTACGATAGTTCCGCGTCGTTTGAAATTTGAAAGAGCCGCTGATAGAGTCGAGAATGCTGATAGTATTCATTCTTAACATGAACGGTTAAGGATGAAAAATTGTTGTCGAGGCGAATAACCTCATATAGCATGCCCAGAAATTGAGTAAAGCTAGTGTCGCGACGAATTCGTCTGAGAGAAAAGGGTGGGATGCTGTAACGGATGGAGTTTGATTCAGTAATGATTTCGCCACCGTAGTAGATAGAGACTTGAATTTTGCGAGATGTCATAATTTGAGGAGAAATTTAAATACTTCAAGTTGTTTTTTTTATATATCCATGTATACGAAATTATAGTACTTTATATAGGGAAAATCGTCGCATTTAATGGACGCGACGTCGCATCTATTGGATGCGACGATTCTTCTGCAAAACTCGTGAACATTACGTCCACATCAGTTCTGCAAAAAGAAAAAGAAAATTACAGACAACGCGTGATCGATTTGTCACATCATCGCACCCAATGGACGCGTCGTCGCATCCATTAAACGCGACGACGGGCCCAAATACGTTATCGGGCTGTTTAAGGGCCCGTTTAAACGCTTAAACGGGCCATAACTAACGTCGCACCCATTACATGCGACGTCGCGGCCATTAGGCGCGACGTCGCGTCCAATAAACGCAAATGGCTCTATTTTAGTAATAGGTGCAAAAAACCCCCTATTTTGAAAATTAATTTTTTTTTTCGATTTATTTTGTTAAAAAGGCCAAAATACAATTACACAAAAAAAAAAAAAAAGTTAAAATTTACAAAAAAAATTAAAAAATTGATTGATACAGCCTGCCCATAATGTATATTATTTTTATGACATGAGAAAGCTGTCCAAAGATAAAAATATATCAACTGACTCTTCTTATCTTCACTCGCAAAGAATTTATAAACTATTTCTGTGAGATCTGCACTCTCTTCTCTTCTCCACACACACACACACACAAAACACTTTCTACAGCTTTGAAACAATCATTGATTTTCTTTTTAGGAAAATGGCAACAGCTTATGCAGCTTTGACTTCTCTTATGAATCTCACAACTCAGCTCCACGAACATCCAAACCCTCCGGTTCGACTTGACGAGGAACATGTTGTCTCACTCTACTCAGCGATCTGTTTCTTTCAAAGATTCCTCGAAGATCATCACCACAGCATCGATCTGGCTTGGGAGATTCGACTCTCCGATGCAGCAAACGCCGCAGAAGACCTCATCGAGGCCCACATAGCAGATCGAGTCCTTGACCAAAATGAATTTCATGAAAGACTTCAAAAAGCCATCGAAAGGCTGCAACTCGTAGAGAAAGAAATGAAGCAAAACGAGCAAAGCCCTCGAGGAGGCAACAATCAACAACCCCTCGCATCTTCTTCACAACCACCATCTGCAACTTATGATGATGACATCATGGTTGGTCGCAGAGGCATAGCATCGGAGATCAAGGACGCCCTCATCTCTCCCAAGTCTAGGAGCAGCCATCATATTATCTCAATAACTGGTATGTGCGGAATTGGTAAGACAATGCTTGCTCAGTATATATACAGAGATCCCCTTATCATGTGCAACTTCGATGCCTGTGCTTGGGCCTTGGTATCTAAGGACTACAACAGAAAAGATGTCCTCATAGAACTTCTTCATTGCCTGGATTCTGGAGAAAGCAAGGAAAGCCTGAGGCGAAAGGGGGAAGACGAGTTGGGTGGAATACTGTACAAGTATTTGCTGTATCAGAGGTGTCTAATTATACTCGACGATGTGTGGGACGTTGAGGCTTGGCGTAGATTGAGTTACTTCTTTCCGGAATCCACTTACGGTAGCAGAATAGTTGTAACGACTCGGGAATCGGCGGTCCCTGCTTCAATTGGCTCCTCCTCGCGTGCTTTCGGTGTGGATATGTTAGATGAGAGTGAAAGTTGGGAATTGTTCCGCGAAAAAGTATTTAAAGGAGATGATTCTTGTCCTCCTGAACTAGAGGATGTTGGGAGGAACATAGTGGACAACTGTAGAGGACTTCCCCTGTCCATCGTCGTGATCGGGGGGCACCTGGAAAAGTCGCAAAAAACGCGAGAGTATTGGGAATATATTCGAATAATTTAAGTTCGGTTGTCAACTCGATAGATGATGGGCGTTACCTCAAAACATTGTCCACGAGCTACACCCACTTGCCCGTGCATTTGAAACCTTGTTTTTTGTACATGGCAATGCTCTCCGAAGACAAAGAGATTCGGGTATCCAGGCTTCTCAGGTTATGGGCCGCCGAAGGATTTCTCAAACCAGTCAACGGTAAGAGCCTCGAGGAGGCTGCGGAAGACTATCTCAATGATCTCATCGGTAGAAGTCTTGTTTTAGCTTCCAAATTATCTAGAAGGGGAAAAGTAAAGAGATGCAAGATCCACGATCTCTTGAGAGATTTCTGCATGAAAGAAGCTTCCAAGAAGAAGTTCTTTTACGTAGCTAAAAATGTAGACGACTTGAGAGATGTCAAGTACGAACGGCGAATAGCACGTCGTCGTGTGGACTCAGAAGGGGGACATTCACTGCCGTACTATAACTTCTCAAGATCACGAGGGCTTCGCACTTTGATATTTGACGGGGAATTGTCTTCGTTGAAAAATAAAAAGCTGTTGAGAGTGTTGGCTCCAGTCGACGGTTCCTCCTCCTTTCTTTTCGAAACGCTGGACTCAACGGATCAGCTTGTTAACGTGCGATACTTAGATCCTTCGACACCGTTTCTTCAAGATGCTTACCGCCCCCCTCCGTCGATGTTTCTCGTCCTCTGGAATCTGCAGTACTTGTTCGTTGATGTCAGAATAGACAGAGCAGCACCAATCGAGATCTGGAAGATGCCTCAACTCCGGGACGTCAACATAAGAGAGCTCACTCTCTCTTATCCCGACTGCAACAACGAAATCATTATAATGAAGAACCTGCAATCGGCTCAGACGATATTCAATTTCAATTTTCGTGAAGATGTGGTCGACAGAATCCCCAACATCAAGAAACTGAAGGTGCGTTACGACAACGATGACCTCGTTCATGAACCTCTCAAAAGTATCAATCGTCTCGAAAAGCTTGAATCGCTTGGGTGCTTTTTCTTAGAAGACCTTGAGTGGCGGCGGTGTGTAAAGCTCCTACGAAACCTCGCTTTTCCACATTCGCTGAGGGAGCTTAACTTTAGCCACCTCCGTTGGGAAGACGTGACGGCAAAGATAGGTTCGTTGCCGCTGCTCCAAGTGCTTAAGCTGTGCTACTGCGATGGGAGAGATTGGAAGATCGACGACGATGGAGGATTATTATTTGCCAGTTTGAGATTCTTGAAGCTGTCTTCATGTAATTCTCTCCAACACCTACCAGAAAGTAGTGATAACTGTTTCCGGCGACTAGAAAGATTGGTTCTGGCAAAAATGGATCGGTTGGGTTCTTTGCCCAACCAATTTGTGTATGGACGAAATCTAAAATCAGTGGAAGTCTATCATTGTCCCGACCAAGTTGTCCTTTCAGCTGAACAACTTGCAAGTTTTAGTGATGGCGCAGAGGTAAACGTATGGATACCCAAAGATTCTCGCATCTCCAATAGATTGAGAAACACACACAACTTTCACGTTTATCACACCAAACGCTAGCTCAAACTTTTGATGATGATGTGTTTATTTACGTCGTTATCTTTGCATAAATTATGCATGTGTTTGTTATGTGTTTCAAAATTCCGGCAGCTAGCTAGCTACACAACTTCTACGTACCGTTCAGCCACATGCATTCAATCATATTACCAACGGCGGATCCCGGAATTTTCGACCGTGGGCCCCGTACTATAAATATGTTTATTCATATTCGAGATGAGGGCCACGTCGAAGATAGAGTTTCATTTACACTCTTTTGGAATTTTTTTTTATCAATTTGGAATATATTTTATCATTGAAACATATAAAACCGACGATCATAGAAAAAAAAAAATTAATTCAGTCCAATCAACGGAAAAAATATCAATATAACTGGGGCAATGATATTAATAAAATACAGGAGGAAATAATACATGGCATATATGTCTTTCTTATATTTATTAAGCTTTTTCATTTGATATTTGGTATTTTATTTGACAAATGATTTTTTTAATAAGATCACCAAATTAATATTTTTGATAAAAAGTTTTACAAATGAATTTCTATATATAGCTAATGCATAATAACAATTTAAATGGTCGTATGTAGTGGAAGAAGAATGTAATTTAGGAGGTTATATTTAAACCAAATACTAAGAATCCTCATTTCATGGTAAAATCATTAAAATGTCACCCAAGTAATTAAAATTTAAACTATTTCAATAATATAGACATTTCTGTTGTGATCGCAAAATTATTATGAATATATTGGAAATGTACAAAAAATTATGTTTGAATAAATCAAATGGTTAAATAATTAGAAAAGGCAAAAATGAAAAAAAAAAAGTTTGTCATTGTTTCCATTGTAATATTTAGTCTAATTGATATTATGGAATGATATTATTGTTTAAAAAAAAAGTCCCTATGTATATTATCATAATATATTACTGATATCATATTACCTATCCAGTATTAAATGAATTTTATATTTGTCGCAGCAAATTACATAAGGGGTTTTAAGTTTCAGGCCCCATTAGAGTTTAAAAATTTGAATTCAGGCTCTTTCAGTAAAAGACATAGTTTAAAGGAACCATTTTGTGTGAAACTTGGAGTATATGACGTAAAACTTGATTTGTCCAAATATAAAAAAGTGTAATATGAAGAGGTATCGTACGCCCAGTTTGTGTTACCATCTTACAATATATCAGTACTGCAGAACAATGAAATGTTAATACGCACAACTAAACTATCCTGGTACCGCGGGATCATTAAATGGTATCAACCTAACAATTTGGGAGAAAACCACTTTTGGTGCCCTGATGTTTGCCCGATGAGCAATTTTGGTCCTGAATGTTTACACTTGACACATTTAGTCCCCATAGTTGTCTGATTTGAACTAATTTTGTTCCCTCGGTAGGATGAAACGTCAATTTGAACGGTATTTGTCATGCGAATCGACGGAATCTGTCATGCCAATCGCACGTGGTCTACTTCAATCCCCAAAATAATGTTTATATGTCTTTTCATCTTAAAACCCCCTTAATTAGTATTCTTCATCGCACAATCGAACCCAAAAAATCGAAACCATAAAAACCTAGATTGTGGGATGAAGGAGATAAATTTAGGGGATTTTAAGATAAGCGGGCATTTAAACTATCTTTTGGCGGCTCACATGAAAAAATTATGTCTGAATTGACGTTTAATCTAACCAAGGGACCAAAATTGGTTAAACATGAACAACTATAGGGACTAAATGTGGCCAGCGGAAACATCAGGAACCAAAATACCCATACGATAAACATCGAGGACCAAAAGTGGTTTTGTCCCGAACAATTTTTTCGACGATCGAAAATTGCCCCGTATATTTTATTTCATTCGCACGAGCATCCCCTCACCAAACTAAGTTTTATGTATCCTCGAGGGTTTATTCTGATATTAATTCGTCAAATCTACGATTTGTGATGTGTATTTTTCGAAATGTTTTGATGCAAATAAGAAAAAAATTAGTAAATCAAATCATGGTTTTGGTCGAAATTACAACTGATATGTAGAAATCCGAGAGACTCTTAGTCTGCTCCATCGTCCGCATTCTAAGTTAACGAAACTAAAATACAATCGCTAGAAAAATTGAGTGTAAATCACTATTTATTAAACTGGAATGAATTTTGAAGCATTTGTCATCGCAAAATCGGTAAGATATATCTATGTCAAATATGTGGTACTTTATTCTAGTGAAGCGGTAACATTAAGGGTTTAAGTGATATCGATTGTCACTTCTTTACTATAGTTTTGAGTTGAGGATTTGGCATTATTTCTGAATTTGACTCAAGTTTTGTGCGAGCTTTTTTAAAGTATTCGTAAATAAGAGGTACCGTGAGCCATTTTATGTTAACATCTCACAGTATAATGTAACTGAAATATTTGAGTGTACGCTATTATTGTATTGTTGTAGGGTTATGAGATGGTATCAACAGAACGATCAGAATCCCCCAACCCTTGATTGAAACTTTTCATGTATATTTATTTTCATTCGTACGAGGACCGTGCACCAAACCAAATTAAATGTGTCATCGAGGGTTCATTCTGATATTTACATCGTCGAATGTAATATTTATGATGAGACTAAGGAATAAGGAAAACAATTGTAAATCCAATCATGTTATCGGACTAACTTGTTAGGGGTGTGCCCTCGGAATTCCATGTGAGGATTAGATGATATAGGGCATTTGTATTTATTTATCATTCATCTAGTATGTTTCGAGTAATATGAAACATCTATTTGTGTATTAAAGGCATTGTTATTTGTTTGTTGGTTAATGAAATTTATTATTCAGCATCCGGTAAAACAATAAAAATGAATAAAATTCATATGTTGCGAGTTAAGTCTCTGATTCTCGATGAGTACAAGAGAGGAAAGGCGTCAGTGGACTAATAACCTCGGACATAACCATCCACAAGCCTAAGGCTCTTTGGGTGTTAGACGACCAAGTATGACTTATTTATCGACCACTTACAATGAGGCTTGTCAATGGTGTAGAAAGACTTTTGACAATAAATCAATTGTGCTATATTTAAACTACAACATGAGCTCGACGAAATATAAGTATATAGAAATTAACTTCCGAGTTGTGAAATAGTTCATAATGGACAATTGTCGTTTGAGCATATGGGTACAAACTTCATGATTGTCGATCCGCTAACTAAGAGATTACCACCCGAGGTCTTTCATGAACACAATGCTCATATGGGTGCTATATCACTTGATGATATTTGCTTTTAGTGGGAGTTTGTAACATTTGATTTCTTTGGGCTATAAACCATTGTTTATGTTTACTTGGTTTATGGTTTATGGATATTTCATTAGTTTACAGAATAAAATATTTGGTTAAAGTTATCTCTGAACTTGCTTGCCGAAGATGATCTTCCTAGGGTTTATGGTGGACCAGCTGAAAATAGCCAGACATAGATCAACTCGCATTTAATTTTCACGATTAATGTGATGAACACCTATGTGATCTTTTGTTACTATGGCTGATGGACAAGATTGTTTAGTTATTGCAAAAGATAATGATGAGAAAATTAAGTAATACTCATTAAGTTATTTGATATACGATTATCATGTCACATATATATATATAAATATATATATAGATATATAAATCAAGTGGGAGATATTTTGATATTTTAATATAAAAATAATATGAGCCATATATATATGTTACCCCTCGGGTTTTTGGGTAACCGAAAACTAATACCCTACGCGATCCAAATAACCGATAAAAGCGCGCTAAAAGAAGAAACCTCTACTCGGTCACAAAATAGAACCCATAAGGAACCACCTCGGGAAAGCCCGAGGAAGGAAGCTCGGGTAAGAAAAAGTAACTCACGTTATTCCCCGAACGAGAAGAGGGGGTCGCTCGGGTGATTCCCCGACCAACTTGAGGAGTAGAAAGAGATCGCAGGCTGAGGGGAGGGGGTTATGGTTACGCGAAAGCGGGGCTTTCATCGTGGGAATGTGGGGTGAAGCAGAGACGCCAATGTGGGCAAGGCATATCCAAACGTGGGCAAGTTGTGTTCGACGTGATGATCGTGGACAAGGTGGTATAAGTAAGGAGGATCCTCCAACGGGCAGAGGTAACAATTTCTTGATTTTCTCTCCTTTACGCGCGAATTAAATCGTCACCACGAACAGGAACTGACTTGAGCGTCGGAGTGGCGTCGCCAAAACGACGTCCACCCAGAGTTCTTTTTACTCTTTGTTTTTCTCAGGATCGCTGGGGAAGACGGTGTTCCCGAGTCATCCCGTCGGTCGAAAAATCTCCCGCCGTTTTCTAGCCACCTTCCCGGCGGAGAACCGCAAATACTCCGGAGAGGCCATTTCTGAACGCATCAAATTGGCGCCGTTTGTGGGAAGACATATAGTAACATAAAATGGTGAGTGTCGGAGATGATTCCCCCTTACCCGGAGGCGGGCCTCCGACTATGGAGGAGATGTCTAGAATGATGGCGAACACGGTGAACATGGCGTGATCTCAACGCCCGGAATTTCAAGAAATCAGGAAGATAAGGAAAGACGTAGTGGCTCTAATGGCCGAACAGCCAAAGAAAAAAAGAAGATGCTACCTCCCAAGATCAGCCCCCAACGACTGGAGGGGATGATAGCGCTTCCAACCACATAGAACCAGAGGTGGAATCGCAAGAAGATGAAGGACTCAGTGAGGGGCGAACTGAAAAAATGTTACGAGAAGAATTAGACGTTGTACGGGCAAGGAAAGCCCGTCGGCAAGTAAAAATGCAGGCAACAGAGTTAGAAATAATGAGGCCCCCCCCCCCCCCCGTGCCAGTGCCGACCCCCGGGTCTCCCTTCTCAGCCGAGATACTCGCCTTCCCTCTGCCCAACCACTTCCGCTTTCCAGAGATGAGCCGATACATGGCACTGGACATCCAGAGGATCATCTAGCGAGCTTAAAAGGAAACACGACTCTTTATCAAATGGACGATGTGATTAAGTGCCGAGTGTTCGTCACTACGCTCACTCGAGGAGCTCAACAGTGGTTCACCATGTTACCCGTAGGGGAAATTAGAAACTTTTAAAGCCTCACCTACTCCTTAAAGCATTTCTGAAGCAGCAGAAGGGGACCCTCTTCGGCCGTCAACCTGTTGAACATGAAGCAGGGCGATCAGGAGAGCCTTCAGGAACATCTCCGGAGGTTCAATGCCATCACTATGGAAGTCCCGACGGCCACTCCAGATCTGCTAATCGGCGCCTTTCACCATGGGCTAAAAGAGGGAGAGTTATACACGTCTCTAATGAAAAAGTACCCGGCAACGGTGGACGAATTGGTAAATCGGGTGGAGAAGTATGTGAGAGTCGAAGAGGCATAGGGGTATAGGAAACCCGAGAAGAAGCAGATCGTGAATTCGTCGATGAGGGAGAGAAGGCTCTAACTCCCAGAGGTGAAAACATTCAAAGAGAGGCTCCCATTAACCCGAGACTGAGGAACACCAGATGGAAGGTCAACAAAATTCGAGCTCTGGAAATCTGTGACGACCAATATCCCCTTCAGAGGCCAATTCGTAGTAAGGAGGGGCCTAAAAACCCGGTGTCGGGGGAATATTGCAGCTTCCATCGGGAGTACGGTCACACCAAGGATGATTGCTATCATCTCAATGATGAGTTAGAGAGATTGGTAGAAATAAATCCTGAGGCAAGGAGCGAGTTGGTCAAGAGTGAGAAGAACCCGACCCCAAGGTTTGAGAGGAAGGATGAAGAATGCGGTTACCAGCAAAGGAGACCATATCTGGCCCCCATACTCCGTCGGCATAAAGGAGGGTCCCCTGGTAGAATTCGACGCAGGATCCACGCGGGTCGAAGAGAGAATCGAAGAGTTAATCGTGATGGAGAGATCCCAAGCGAGTACGCTCTCTCGAGAAGCAAATTCCACCAGTGAGAAGGATTAACATGATGTCAGGGGGACCGGCTTGTGGAGATTCTAATCGGGCTAGGAAGGCGGCCGTTAGGAAGCTACAAATTTATGAAGTAAAGACGGTGGCGAAACGATCAGGTCCTCTTATTAGCTTTGGATCTGAAGACTTCCAAGGAGGGGACAACTATCATGAGGATGCCCTCGTGGTACCGGTTGAAATAACAAAGCACGACGTGGGAAGAGTATTCGTCGACAATGGGAGCTCAGTAAATGTCCTATACAAGGAGGCTCTATATCAAATAGAGCTCGGGAAGTATCATATGGATATTGTTGAAACAACTCTATTCGGATTCACGGGACATGCTATTGAGGCAATGGGCGTAATCCCGCTCCCAATTACATTGGCGAGTGGCAGTCTGAAGAAGACTCGAATCGTTCCCTTTATGATGGTACAAGCGTCTTCGTCCTACAATGCCATCCTTGGAAGGCCTGCCCTCAGCTCTTTGACAACTGTGGCCTCGACCTTGCACCAGAAAATGAAGTTTCTCGTGGAAAATAAGGTGGGAGAGGTGCTCGGGGATAGAAGAGTGGCTCGTAAATGATATGTGGAAGAAGTTAGGATGGAAATAAAATATTTGAAGCTACACAAATCGTTATTTACACCCTAGGCGGGAAGTCGTCCAAGCAATACACACCGTCAGAAGCGAAAGTACGATGGAGCAAGAGATGGTAGAAGCAGCAAAGGAAGTAACCTCCGAGGAGGGTTTTCTCGAGGAAAAGACCGAAACATCCGAGGAAGGAACTGAGGAAGTGATGATAAGACCTCCTTCGGGAATAGTAAGGATAGCTCAGGATATAACGGAAGAATTAAGAAGAGGCCTTATAACCTTGCTGAGACAGAATGAGGACGTGTTTGCCTGGTCGGGGAACGATTTGAAGGTGATCAACAGAAACATTATGGAGAACAAGCTGAACGTGTCTCGGGATTCCCGACCTGTGTTCTAAAAAAGGAGACACCTCGGGCTCGCAAATGATATGGCTGTTAAGGAACAAGTGGAATGGCTCATAGCAACCGGACACATAAAGGAGGTACAATTCTCAACTTGGCTTCCAAACGTTGTATTGGTTCCCAAGTCGTCGGGAAAGTGGCGCATGTGTGTGGATTTTAGGGACCTCAACAAGGCATGTCCCAAAGATTTTTACCCCCTTCCTCGAATAGACCAGTTGGTAGACTCAACTTCAGGGCATGAGCTGTTATGCTTCCTAGATGCCTTCCAAGGATATCACCAGATCGGGCTAGCCGAGGAGGATCAGCCGAAGACGAGCTTCATAACGGCGAGCGGGACCTTTTGTTATGTGGTGATGCCTTTCGGTTTAATGAACGTTGGCGCTACGTATCAGCGCTTGATGGACAAAGTATTCAAACACCAAATCAGAAGGAACGTGGAAGTGTACGTAGACGACATACTCATCAAATCCCGAGAGCCGCATGTTTCTTGTCAGACGTTCGGGAGACCCTCTCTACTCTTAGGAGATATGGTGTAACCCTGAGAAATGCACTTTTGGCGTTCGAATGGGAAAGTTCCTCGGGTACATGGTAACTCGAAGAGGAATCGAGGCTAATCCAGATAAAGTTGAAGCTATCATGGGAATGACCTCCCCTAAGAACCTCAATGAAGTACATAGATTAACGAGAAGAATAGCCATTCTATCTAGGTTTATTGCCATGTCCGCCGAGCGAAGTTTACCCTTCTTTAAGGTTTTGAGAAAGATCAGTGATTTTCAATGGAGCCCGGAATGTGAAAAGGCTTTTCAGGAGTAGAAGGAATACCTGAAGGAATTACCAGTGTTGAATAAACTAAAATCCGATGAGATGTTGATGGTATATCTCTCTGCCACAGTCCATGCAGTCAGCTCAGTCCTAGTAAGGGAAGAAGGAAAGAAACATAAATCCATTTATTTTGTGAGCCATGTCCTTAAAGGAGGAGAGATGCGATGTAGCAATCAAGAGAAGCTACTTTTAACATTAATAGTCACCGCGGGAGGATGAGGCCCTATTTCCTCTCTTACCCAATTGTACTATTAACCATACCCCGATGTAGAGCATAGTCGCGAGGCCCGATGCTTTTGGGCGGTCAGTGAAGTGAGTTACCGAGTTAGGCGAATATGACATACAATTTCGACCGAGAGCCACCATAAAAGCTCAGGCAGTAGCAGATTTGCTGGTGGATATGAATGAGGAAGGGCCTTTCGAGATGTGGAAAATGTTTGTAGATGGGTCCTCATGTCAGTATGGAAACGCAGTGGGCTTAGTAATCATATCCCCATGGGGAAAGGAGAATAGCCTCGGGATAAGATTAAATTTCCGAGCATCTAACAACAAAACTGAGTACGAAGCTCTGCTGATCGGGCTTAAGAAAACTAAGAGGCTCGGGATATCGAGATTGACTTTACACTCCGATTCTAAACTGGTGGTGCAGCAAGTTGAAGGAAACTTCTTGGTAAAGGGAGAGAAGTTGACGGAATATGTTAAGGCCTTGGAAAAAATAAAGAAGGATTTCGAGGAGCTCAAACTGGTATTGATATCCCGAACAGAGAACGAGAAAGCGGACAGGGTAGCCAAGTGGGCCAGTTCCTTGAATCCTCCCGAGGAAGGAACCAGAGTAGAGCTGGCCCCCTCGGTTCATCAGATCAACATAGAAGAACTCCCTCGGGACGATTGGCGGCACGACCTTCGCAGTACTATGGACCAAGCATTACCTGAGGATAAGGTACGCGCCAGGGCCATCTCAAAAAGATCCTTTAGATTCACTATGATAGATGGGATACTGTTCAAAAGGTCCTACTCGGGACCTTTATTAAGATGTCTTTCAAAAGAAGAAGCTGAGGAAGTCCTACGGGACATCAAGAGCTTGTGGACGACACATCAGCAGCATGGCCTTGACTCGGAAGGCCTTATTGGCAGGGTTCTTTTGGCCCACGATGAGGGAGGATTCCATCAAATTAGTGCGAGGATGTCTCAGATGCCAGAAACATGTTAATCTTCAAAGAGTGCCAGCCGAAATGATGAAGTCAGTGGTATCCTCTTGCTCGTTCGATCAAAGGGGCATGGATATTGTGGGGCCTTTTGAGGGCACCACCTCACAAAAGAAGTTTTTGTTGGTGGCCATTGACTACTTCTCAAATATGGGTAGAAGCTGACGCTCTCGTACGCATTACAGAGGCAACTGTCATGACCTTTCTCTGGAAAAATATAGAGTGTAGATTCAGAGTCCCGAGGAGACTCATATCTGACAACGGAAGGCAGTTCAGCGGGCGGAAATTAAAGGAATGATGCGAAGAATTAGGAATTGAACAAGTGTTCACCTCTGTAGCATACCCGCAGAGTAACGGTCAGGTGGAAGTGACAAATCGCATGATAGTTCAATCACTCAAAGTCCGATTGATGGATTAAAGAGAGCATGGTTCAATGAACTACAGAGCGTTCTTTGGTCTTATCGAACGACTCCTCGGTCGGGAACGAAGGAGACCCCTTTTAGCTTGGTATATGGAAGCGAGGCTGTTCTTCCAACAGAGTTGGGACAAGAAAGTGCTCGGATACTCGGGTACTCGGAGGATAACGACCAGCTTAAGGCTAATGAACTAGACATAATCGAAGAAAACAGAGAGAATGCCGCGTTAAGGATGACTGCATACCAGAGAAGGATTACCCGAGCCTATAATTGGAGGGTGTGCCTGAGAAGGTTTGAAGAAAGAGATTTGGTCGTGAAGGAAAAGCTACAACAGGAGAATCGAAGGAAGTTGGAGCCGATGTACGAAGGGCCTTACAAGGTGGTTCGGAAAGCAGGAGAGTCGGCTTATTACTTAGATGACTTGGAAGGGAAGAAGCTGAGTCGGCCTCACAACGCTAAGCATTTGAAAAAAATATTATCATTAGAATTATTATTCCTTTGTTAGTTTATTTTGTCTTTCAGGAGTCTTGTTCAGTTGTTTGCTAGAGTCTCTGGAATCAATTAAGTTTTCGCTTTTTGTTTACTCAATGATCTCCTGATAGTATTAGAGAATTATAAACCCAAGTCAATACGATATCCCGATTGAATTGGGAGGAAAAGCCCTCGGATTGAGGCACTTGAACCCCGATTGAATCAGGAGGAAAAGCCCTCGAAACCGAACCCCGATTGAATCAGGAAGAAAAGCCATCGGATTGAGGGACCCGAACCCTGATGAAATTGGGAGGAAAAGCCCTCGGATTGAGGTACCCAAACCCCGATTGAATCGGGAGGAAAAACCCTCGGATTGAGGTACCCGAACCCCGATTGAATCGGGAGGAAAAGCCCTCGGATTGAGGCACCCCTACCCCGATTGAATCGGGAGGAAAAGTCCTCGGATTGAGACACCCAAACCCCGATGGAATCGTAAGGAAAAGCCCTCCGATTGAGGCACCCGAACCCCGATTGAATCGATAGGAAAAGCATTCGGATTGAGGCACCCAAACCCCGATTGAATTAGGAGGAAAAGCCATCGTATTGAGGCACTCCTACCCCGATTGAATCTGGAGGAAATCCCTTCGATCAAAACAAGAGGAAATTAAAGAGATAAGAAGAGAAAAATAAAGAACTTTTCGAAGAAGTTATAAATAAAGTCATCCAAACATACTACTAATACTACTCAGAGTAAAGACGAAGAATATTCAAACAATGGAAACAAAAGGAGCCAACGAAATCTAAACATAGGACACTTAATGACACTACTCGGAATCCCTCCTCGTTTCTTGATCCTCAGTGGACACATCCTCCTCTTCAGACTCAAATGTATCAGCTTCTCGGGATTTTGGGAAGACACCTGGTGAAGTATGATTGGTAGCCGCGTCTAGAAGAGCTTGATCTTGGTCGAGAAAATCGGAAGGATATCGGGAATCAGAAAAAAACCATTAGCCCTTATCTGAGCAAGATACCCTCGGAACCCGTAATCGAAATACATGCTAGCCACCTCGAGCACTCGGCCGGGGGAACAAGGCCCTAAGATAAGAGCCCCTCCGTGCTACGACTGCGTGCGCGCTCGTACTAAAGCTCCATCCGGATTTTCTCGATCTCTGCGTAGGAGTCATCGAGCTGCTTTTTCAAGAGACCGACCTCTTGTGCCCCTTCCAATACCCTCATAGTTGTCTCTACGTTGCTGCTACGAGCCGCCGCAGCCATCTCGCTTATGGCCCTGAAGCGCCTGGCCCCCTCATAGGAGAATGAATATGTCTGATAAACAATTATAAGTCCTAAAACATTCTTAAGGGATGACAAGAGTAGATTTGGTACCTGGCTCTGGGAAGGGCTCACTTATTGCAGAAATCTTTATCGGGTACTTTCGTTATATAACTTCTTTCCTCCGGAGATAAAAATGTCTACATGTAAGAGTAAGAGGTGGTCCCATCGGTCTCCATAAGGAAGGAAGGGTGCGCGGAAGCTTCAGGAGAAAGAGAAGCACTCTCGGGGCCTAGATTTGAGGTCTGGAATGGTGGGGGAACCTTAGCCTTCTTCGAGAAAAAGTCCCCATAGGCCCTCGGAAGACGACCTTTTGGAAGAAAGCAAGGCAAGCTTAGAAGGAACGGCCTCACGGGATTTGAAGAGGATGCTCGGGTACGAAAGGCTACTACCGATTCAAAGTCCATTCCTTTTCCTGATTTAGGAAAATTGTTAGAAGGCATATACGATTAGCAACAGGATCATGAAACATACCTGAATCTCCTCGGGAATGAGTATTCCCAAAGGACACACCACGACTCCGAGGGGAGTCATCTAGCACAAATCATTCACCGAGAAAGTCTTGTCGCCGATAAGATCCAGGAATTCATGAAGAACGGCGGGAGACTGAGAGGATACATTGCAATGATTTTTTCAAGGCAGGGAATAAAAGTGAGGATCTTGATGAGAGGGTGAAGGCTTCACAAAGAGGAAGCGGCTCATCCAACCTTTAGTGGTTGGGAAATTGTCCCCAAAAATATCAAGGAAGGAAGGAGTAAAAATAAATTTTCCATCCTCCCTCTCACTGATTTTGAAAAAGCTAGTAACTAACTCCAACGAATGAGGGAGCTCATGTTGCTGAGTAAGGGCTACTATAGCGAGAATTAAACTACAGGATTTGGGAAAGATTTGACCGGGAGAGATGAGCAAAGTTTCGCAAAGATCCAAGAGAAAGCGGGGAAGAGGAAATTTGGGCCCCATGTCGATCTAATCCGTGTAAAACAATAAATAACCGAGTGGTGGAATAGAGGCCACCTGCTCGGGTCCCGGAATTCTTACCTCGTAATCGGAAAGAATCCGAGCCTTCTCGAGAAACTCAGGTAATAAGGAAGGATTTAAAGTGGACGCCTTGGTGCGTACCAAGGTACTCCTTGCTTACTTCGGATCTCTTCTATCTCGGTTGCCCACTTAATCAGATCTCGACGATAAGTCTTATCATCTTTCCCTTCTTTGGACGGAGGACTGTGCCCGAGATCAAAGACGATGTCCGAGCGATAGGAGTGAACCCGTCGAGAAGATGAATGGGGCAATATCTCCCTAACATCGTCAGAGTCTGAGGAAGAGGGGGCTATTCTTTTAGAAACGAGATTATCTCGGCGACGGGAGGAAGACATGGCTTTTCGAGAAGAAAGGTAATTAAGAGCTAGAGTAGGTCAAAAATGATGCACAAATGACCCCTTATATGGAACTCTTGAGAGGAGCTAAGTCGTGTGAAGAATGGGTAAAAAGGAGTACCCGACAAGTCAGAGAATTTTGAAATTTGAAGTACCCCAAAATCTGTTGACTAAGTGTCTTGCCGACAAATAGGGAGAGATGAGGTCAGTTATCGCGGTAATATAGAGACAACGGAAGGAGGGAAGGACTTTTTATGATTTCCCCTCGGGAGCTAACAACCACAGGGGGAAATAACTCATATTGTTTCAAGGGTTCGTGACCGAGGCCTGAGAAGATTTGTGATTCATGGATTATAAATACAATATGGAAGAAAGCAGAGGAAAGAGCAAGTTGCGGAAATATAAAGTTAATATTCAACAAACGCCCAAGGCGCGTTCGGTTACATTTAGGCGCCGATAGTGCACCAACTACGAAAATAACAAAAAAAAAAGAGGAAAACATCGTAGCTACACGAACTCTAGCTAGGTCCACTCCCTCTCTACTCGGCGTGGTCTGGTGCGACCGTCGCATTCTCTTCAGCCAGGTGCCCCTCGGCCTGCAGTGGCGCCTCCTCTCTGTCCTCCACACTTTGATCCCAAGCCTCATTAGCTTGCTCGGGGAACTGCTCCACCCCCTCCTTGTCGGCCGAACCGGCATGCTCTAACACCTCCTCTGCGAATTTCTCGGCCTCACCAGCCTGCTGGGAACTCTCCTTCTCTGCCGCCTCTTCGGGAACCTCACTCTTCTCAGGGATGGGCTCGACTGGGGCCTCCTCCTCTTGGGTCTCCCCTTTCTCGGGGCTGTCAATCATCACGGGCTTGGAGGTGGATGCCACTCGGGGATTTTTCCGAGGGGCACGTGGCTCGGGAGGGTAACCAGTGTCGGGATCGCATACGTCGAGGGCCTTCTCCGCATCGAGGAAATCGAAGGGGAACTCAGCCTGGCTGAAGCCGGCCGCCCTATGCTACGCCACACACCCCCAGAAGCCATAGCCAAAGAGGGTGATCATTTGGGCCCCGTAAGCCTCGTTCGGGGTATAATCCCAAGCGAGCTTCTCATGCAGCTCACGATGGAGCTTCTCTTCCCGAGCGCGAGCGGCCTCCTCCTTGGCTCGGGCCGACCTCTCCTGATTGAGCCTGCCCTGAATCTCCCTCACTTGCCTTCGCAAGTCCTCCTCCCGGCCCTTGGCTTGGGCTCCCTCCTGCACCAACTCCTCGATGCGTTGCCCCAGGTCCGCCTCTGTCTTCTTGGCATCCTCGTGGATCGAGTGGTATTCTACCAACCGATCCAGGGCCTCCGAGTGATAGACCATCCCCTGTCCCAAAAGGCAAGATTGAGACATAAGAGATGAAATTAAAGAGCAAGGTATGGAAAGAAAAATAGAAAAAATTACATGCCCCGCGTTGAGAGCATAAGCGCTGCAAAACTTCTTAGGGGTCATTTTCTGAACTTGTCCCCGATTGGGTTCATTTGAAAAATCCCGCAAAAACCCGATGCAGTCTTGGGCTCGAGGACGGCTGAAGAAAGCCGGTTGCTCTGGAGGGAAGTCCTCGGAGGGAGGATCACTGGCAGCAGCGGCGCTCGGGGCGAGGGGGGTCGCTTTCGTTTTCTTAGAAGTGGGACCCTCGGTGGCAGACATCTTCCTCTTCTGAGGCGGTCGCCGAAGCCCGATGAGGTTATGAGGTTCTTATCTTTCTCTTTGCCCCTTGAAGGAGCGGAGGGGCTGGGAGAAGCGGGGGTAAAAGGAGCACCGCTCTTCTTCTTTTGAAGGGCGATGATAGCAGCTAGGTTCATCCTTGATTATGAAATGAACATAATGGTTAGAAGATAAATCACTTAGAAGAAAGAAATAATTAGAAAGAAAAAGTACCTTTGCTCCCGAGCAGAGGCACCTCCTTTGGACTGAAACCGTAGTAGCAGAGGAGGTCTTCTTTGGTAAGCTCGGGAGCACGGAAACATTTTCCCTCCACGGCATCTCTGAATTTCTCTACCATCTCGAGAAGTTCAGAGCTGGGAGGGCGGTTAGTCGAGGCAGAGTCGGGCCAGTTGGAGATCATGTCGTTCTACGCGCTCTCGGGTGGAAAAGGAACAAAGAAAAACTGGTTCATTTACCCCTTATGAGAGGTGGGATTACCAACAATGAACTCCTCGGTAAAAGCGGAGGAGCAGAAGAATTTGCCCAGCTCCTTCCGATTGATTTTTAGGAAGGAGGCTATTAAGGGCGCCGATAAGGGAAAGTTGTAAAAATTAAGAAGGATAGCTAAAGATAAGCGGAGGCTGAAGGAGTTGGGAGCTAACTGAGAAGGAGAAATTTGAAAATAATTACAAACATCTAAAATAAAGGGGGGAATTGGGAATCTAAGTCCCATATCCACTAACCCGAGGAAGAAGGTGTGGAATCCCTCGGGTGGTCGCTAGCCACCTCCAAAATCTGAGGGATTCGAACCTCGTATTCGTCGGACATCCCAACCTTCTCTTTGAGGGCTGGAATGAGGGCGTCCGAGAGAGAAGAGACCATGGTCTCATGCCATGGTAACTCATGCATCTCTCGATATGCCTCGATGGTAAGGATCCATTCCCGATGGGCTTTCGAAAACGCCGCATCATCGTTGAAGTCCTCCCGAAGGGGAGGGATATGGGAATTAAACCCAGAAAAATTGGAAGGGGCCTTTTTCTTCTGGCGAGGTCGTTGCGGGCGGAGCGGCACGGCGGAGGGAGAATTATGAGAAGCGGAGTCGCCGTCGTCTGGCCGCGCATTGACGAAATATGGAAGAAACCATTGACGAAATATGGGAGAAACCATTGACGAAATATGGAAGAGGGAAGTAAGCTTACAACAGGGAATGGAAGGAATAAGGTTGAGGGAGATGGAAGTTCGGCAGCGTTTCTGTAAGTGTGAAGTATTAGGTGTTGAGGAAGAAAAGCGAATCTATTTATAGACGAAGGCGAAGAAGGGAATAAGAAGCAACACCTCATGATGAAAGCGTGAACCTACTAATTTTAACGGGTCCAATCGTGTCAGTACCGGGCGCGGGACTCAAAGAGACGAGCGCCAAAAATCCCGCCATAAGAAGAGAACACATGCGTGGAACAAAAATTGTGCTATTCGACGTTTTCTAATATACCAATAACAGTAGAAATTATACCAACTTATCCAACAATTATACCATTACTTCTGATTATTATATCAACAAATTCAATTTTAATTCGTGGCCACGACACACGAAATTTTGCAAGGATATGGCTTCCAGGCCTTTGAAAAATAATACAACTTCGTGTTTTATAGGGATATCGCCGAGGGGAAAGATGCTTAAGCGGCTATGTCTTCGGTAAATTTATGGCTTCTAAGCCTTAGGAAGATGATGCACCTCCCTGAGAAAGAGGATGGCGCTGAGGGGAAGACGCTTGGATAACTACGTTTAAAAACTCGATCTACTCTTTTTAAACTAGCCAAAGGGGAGACTATTGTTACCCCTCAGGTTTTTGGGTAACCGAAAACTAATACCCTGCGCGATCCAAATAACTGATAAAAGAGCGCTAAAAGAAGAAACCTCTACTCGGTCACAAAATAGAACCCATAAGGAACCCCCTCGGGAAAGCCCGAGGAAGGAAGCTCGGGTAAGAAAAAGTAACTCGCGCTATTCCCCGAACGAGAAGAGGGGGGGTCGCTCGGGTGATTCCCCGACCACCTTGAGGAGTAGAAAGAGATCGCAGGCCGAGGCGGAGGGGGTTATGGTTACGCGAAACCGGGGCTTTCATCGTGGGAACGTGGGGTGAAGCAGAGACGCCAACGTGGATAAGGCATCTCCAAACGTGGGCAAGGTGTGTTCGACGTGATGATCGTGGAAAAGGTGGTATAAGTAAGGAGGATCCTCAATCGGGTAGAGGTAATGATTTCTTGATTTTCTCTCCTTTACGTGCGAATTAAACCGTCACCACGAAGAGGAATTGACTTGAGCGTCGGAGTGGCGTCGCCGTAACGGCGTCCACCCAGAGTTCTTTTTACTCTTGGTTTTTCTCAGGATCGCTGGGGAAGACGGTGTTCCCGAGTCATCCCATCTGCCAAAAAATCTCCCGTCATTTTCTAGCTACCTTCCCGGCGGAGAACTGCAAATACTATGGATGGGTCATTTCTGAACGCATCAATATATATATATATATACACATATATTTATATATATTACAATATTGTAAAGTAACGGTCATCATTTAATATTAGCCTAATTATGTAGTCAAGAAAATAGGCAAGCACATATCACTTCGCAGTTAATTTTCATGTTGCGCATCCATACTTAGATTCATGTCGTTCAGCACTATTAATAGGCCATTGATGGACGGGATTGTTAAGGTATTGCAAAAGAGGATGATGAGAAAATTAAGGAATACTCATAAAGGTTATTATCAGGTCATATATATATATATATATGAGAGAGAGAGATTTGTTATGGTGCATGCGTACCGTGAGCAACCATCGTGGGCTCCATAAGCAAACCTCTAGATAACCGTGCTTTTTCTTCATCTCCGGCGCCGCCATCACCTCCCCACCCCTCTCGGCTCCGCCCATCACCTCCGCCGCCACTTCATACGCGTTGATTTGTAAGAAATCCACCGTCTCGATATCTCATTCAACGTGATAAATGGTGGATTTCTTAGAATCAATGTGTCTCAGGTGGCGGCGGAGGTGATGGGCGGAGCCGAGAGGGACGGGGTGGGTGATGGCGGCGCCGGAGATGGAGTAGTCATGCCCAACCGCCGGTTTCGGTTAATCGGCGGTTGCCTGTTGGTCGAAATGACCAAACGTCCACAATCGGCCAGAGACGGATGCCGGTTGGTCGTCTCCGGTTGCCGGTTGACCAACCGGCGGTTGACTCAACCGCCGATCAAGGGTTTTTTTTAAAAATGCTTTATTTTTTAATTTTTGGTGTATATTTCGATAGTTTTTGGTACACAATTATGGTTTTTTCGGTACAAAACAAGGGTTTTCGGTGTAAAAATTTTAATCAACATAAATTTCATTACAAAAATGAAGTTACAATTAACATTTACAAATTAGAAAATACAAAGGAAAAAAAATTATTCGTTGTTCCTTGAATCGCCATTCGCCAACGCTAGTCGGTACTTAGTTTCTGAGAAAAAATGTACAATAGAAGTTAGATATTTTTTTTGGAACATAAAAAAATTAATCAATAAATAAAAAATGAAATTAATGTTAAGGACTTATCTTTTTCGGGCTTTGTCGTCGGCTTGGATGTTACGCGAGCGGTTGCTTAGAGACGTTGGCTGAAAAATAAGATTGTATGAGTAAGTAACTATTTAAAATATAAAATAACAAAATTAATACAATGAGATTGAGTGGTACTTATCTTTTTTCGGGCTTGAATCTTTCGCCGGAGATTCTTTACTATCTCTACTCGTAGTCGCCGCCATTGCCGCCACCACTAGTCTCTGTGCCAGTGGTGTCGTCGAACACGTCGTCGTTCGAATCGGTATTCGGGAAATCTTGTGTTCGATGTTCGGCTATCGTCCAATCATTGAGAAGGCATTGGTATTCGATGTTTTCAACCGTCAACCTCGAACGCCTTTCACTTAAAGTTAAGCCGCCCATGCTAAAAGCATGTTCGACCGCGACGGTTGAAATTGGGACGACAAAGATTTCCCGAGCAATCTTCGCCAACGTTGGATACGTTGGCGATATCTTCGACCACCATCTGAGGACGTTGAGCTGATCCTCGTCCTCGGCGAACTCAAACGTGGTCGACAAGTAATTATCTATTTCTACGAACCGGTTCGTCGACCTTTGGTATTTGCTCGTGTTGTTGAGGTTGTAGTAGGAGGCTAAGCGATCACTCCCACAACCGATACCACTACTACTACTAGTGGATTTACCCGAACTCGATCGAGTTGGGTCTTGACCAATATCGGTCTTATACGCTGTAAATAATGCATTTAGAGCGTTATACCCTATATTCCTAACTTGAATATGGTAGTTCTCGGGGAGAACACTATAATTCGCCGCAATGGACTCGTAATATAGTGCCAGAAAACTATCTGTCCCGTCTAGGCGCATTCTGGGGTCCAATATCTTCGCAATGATGAAGATATCGGCTGGTTCCCAAAAGTATTTAAGCCATTTAGCCTTCATGGGTAAAACGACCGAGCCCGCAAACTCGTCCTCCACAAAAGCCGATAGAATGCATGCGACTTCAACGCAATGATCTAAGGCTAAGATTGATGTCGGGTAATATGTTCCCGATATCTCCTTCGTGGCATCGTGAAATACTTGAAGTATTTCACATATGCCGTTGCACCCCCACATCGTATGATGTACCATTACGCCGAATTCGGTGTTTTCGTCGTAACAATCGCACAAGGCGTGGCGATATTCGTACGACGTATCCAACATCTTTTAGGTGGAATTCCACCTATTGGGTACATCTAAGGCAAACTTCTGGGGCGTGATTGCCACACTTCTACAATGACGCTTCCACTTCTTCAGTACAAAATAGTGTCGCATCATGTAACTAATTGTCGTTCGTATCGGCATAACGTGTGCCTTTAGATGCATGAGTGCGTCCTGAACACATATGTTAAGTATGTGACAGAAGCATCGGACATGGAAGAATCGACCGCCAAATGACGGTCGACAATACTTAATCAAATCTTCAATGCGCGCGGTATTAGCGGTAGCATTGTCAAATGATACTGATAAAATCATCTCGATTATCCTATATTCCGATAAGATACTCATAATCTTGGATGCGATGTTTTGAGCTGTGTCTGTTGTGTCAAATTCCCTATACGCAATTAGGCATTCTGTACTGTCCAAGAGTCATCAATCCAATGGCATGTAACGCCCATGCAATGATCAAAAGGGAAGATGTTTCGCGTAAACAAATTTTGCAAGTTGTTTGCGCACGACGTTTTCGTTGTACATGAATAAAGACGTCGGACTCGCACTGGGTCTTTGTTCGAGCGGACGAACCCGTACCTGTAGCCCCGTGCATTTGAGTTTGACTTTGACTAATTCCTATCTTAGTTGGATATTTTGACCGGATATTGCCGGTGAAATTGCCATAACCGCCACCCTTCTTAACAGGGTACACCTTACCACAATAAATACATATAACTTTAAAAAAATCTTTATTTTCTGTCGGTACCTTCTTGAAGTGTACCGCGAAAATACCCGAGCGTAGCGCAGCTGCTGTGGCCCGTGTTTGGGCTCGGTCAATGTCGGCCGCGGATGCTCTTTCGGTTGGTCCCGTTGCGTGTTGCTCTCCGTTCCATCCATGTCTGAGCCGAGAATGTCACTGAGATCGAGCATAATTTCGGGGGAGTCATCATATTGGTAGTCATCTTGCGATGAACTACCAACAATCTGTTTCCCCCTCGATGTCGAACTCGATCCTCGACGACGGCTATCCTATCTAAAATAAAATATTAGAAAAAACGTTAGATAAAATGTGTGTAAACTTACGAGAAACGAGGCGTGTAAACTTCGGAGCACCGTGTAGTAGAGTCGGGCGGGGATTGATGAGTGTAGTAGAGAGCCAAGGCGAGACGAGGGCCGAGGATTGACGGATTAGTATTTTAATTAGTTTATTTTTAATTCGTGGACTAGAACGAGGTTGATGATTGAAACTTGAGAGTGAATAATTGAGAGAAAGAGATAGAATTGAGTTGTGATTTTTTGAAGAGGGGTGGGGGGTATTTATAACTTTTTTAGGCTTTCTAGCCGTTGCAACCGCCGCTTCCCGGTCAACCGCCGGTTGCAACGGCTATTTTTTTTTATTTCCAACACCTCTCTTTTTTTCTTTTATTTTTTTTAATTCTAATCTAACGGCAACTGACAGTGTCAGATTTTAATTTTTTTTAACGGATATAATTATATATATATATATATATATTATATAACCGGCGGTTTGCGGTTTGGGAAAATCCCAAACCGCGCGAAATCGGCCAACCGCGGCACACGGTTGCGGTTGGTGGCCGGTTCCGGTTGCCCGGCGGTTGGCCGGTCGGAACCGCCGGTTCCGGTTAAAAGTGGGCATGACTATGATGGAGAAAAAAACGATTATCGAGAGATTTGCTTATGGTGCTCATGGTAGGTATGCACCATAACAAATTTCTCTCTCTATATATATATCATATATTATTATGAAATTATTATAATTAATATGTGGATGTTTTTAATGTTGTAAAAGTTAGTTGATTATTGATTAGATGAGATAAGATAAGATAAGTTGTATTGAATGTTGTAAATGTTAGATGAAATAGTAGAAATTTTCTACTATAAATAGACCGATGTATTTGTATTGAATCATATCGAAAACATCAATAATACTCTCTCTACAATTCCCGTGTTTATATTTTCTGTTCTTGTCCAATTATAATAGTTTTATAACACGTTATCAGCACGAGCGCTCTCCGGCAACGATCAACCTACGGACAAGATCTTATACAACTATAATCGAGGTATGTAAATTTTATTTTGTGTACGGTGAGTTTATTTATAACACTCGTACGCTTATGTTACGAACAATTTAAATTATATAAATATAACATATATACTACAAAAACGCCTTAGCCCGAGTGGTTTTGTAGAATATCGTCACTACAAGTGATGTGAGGTCCAGGTTTCGAGTCCCAGTAAGTGGCGAGTGGAATTTTGTTTTTGGCGAGATTTTGAAAAGAGCGATTTAAATAATATTATTTATTTTATTGATATTTCAAGTATATATCATATATATTTTGAATTTCTTTTGGACTAAATGGATGGACGAATTTTATTACCACTGGGAAAAATTAAATTTATTTTATTAAGAAAAAATACATATATTTTATCCATCTCTGACTTATGATTATAGAATCATGTTCGTTTTATTTACCGTGATATCTATCGGGTGGTTAATATTTTTATAGTTGTTTCTAAAATATAGTTATTGATTATAATATTTTTCATTATTATGATTACCGAAATATATTTTATATTTTGAAGGATGTTGCTATATACGATGATTGATCTAATGATTCTTAATCTACTCACGGCGATAATTATCTATATGTGGATTATGTTTTTATCAAGATTTTACGAGAGTGGTTAATTCGATATTTTTTAATGTTATAATATATGTTTCTTATGAAATATATTTTGTGATAGAAAAATATCGTTGTACCTGATGATTGGTCTTTTGACTACTATTATTTTTACGATGGCACTCCTCGGGATGTTGACTTTATTTTTCGAAAGGATTTTTACAAAAGAAGATTAATTGTAATTTTTCTTTAAAGTATTTTTTTTTACGATAAACTTGTATTGATATTTATATTGGAAATATTAATAGTATTCACATCATATATTTGTTTTATACTTTATGATTTGAGTTTTAAAACGTGTTTTGTATTTTATGATACTATGACGAATTTGCAAGGCCTCGAGTTTGTTGCCCCTGACATATCAAGAAAGAATTATTTATCTTGGGCACGAGACGCAGAGATTCATCTAAAAGCAAAAGGTTTGGGTGACGCTATTGTCGACCCAAAACCACAACGGGTGCAAGTGACACCACTGATACTGTAAAAACTACAAGCGATCAGGATAAGGCAAGAGCTTTGATAGTTCTTCGCCACACATTCATGCGGATCTGAGGGATGAATACTTAAATGAACAAGATCCCGCTGAATTGTGGAAAAATCTGAAAGATCGCTTTGACCACCTGACAATTGTTATCCTCCCAAAGGCAAGGTATGAATGGATGCATTTAAGATTACAGGATTTTAAATCCATAACTGAATATAATTCGGTTGTTCATAAGGTGAATGCCACACTGAAATTGTGTGGAGAAACAGTCACCGAAGACAGTGGCCGTGGACGTGGCCGAGGAAATTACGGTGGTGGTTATCAGCATTTTCGTGGTGGTTATCATAACAATCGTGGCGGCCATCAGAATTTTCCCCAGAAGAGGAAAAATTACGAAAATAATGATGAGAAGAGGCACACTGAACAAAAGAACAACGATGAGCAATGCTATCGTTGCGGTGGTTCGGGCCATTGGTCACGTAACTGTCGCACGCCCAAACATTTGGTTGAATTATATCAACAAAATAAGGGCAAAGAAAAGATAATTGAAACGATTTTTGTTCAAAGTGATTTGGCCTCTGCTTCTGGGACAAAAGATGAAAATACACATTTCGAAACTGCGGATTTCTAGTTTTTCCTGAGAAAACTAATATTATCGTGTGCTTTATTATTATGTGTATTGTATGCTTTATTATTGTGTGATTTATAATGTATCGTTTGGAATGTTTTATTAACTTATATGTTTTCTTGTGATATATCTGTTTATTTTAATAATGATTATTATGTGTTTGTTTATAAAGAAATTTCTCTGATGGAAACGAACATGTGCAATGGAGAATTATGTCTTGTAGACTGTGCAACGATTCATACGATTCTGAAGAATAAGAAATATTTCGATCATCTTGAAATGAAAGAAAGAAGTGTTATTACAATATCGGGTAGCAAAAATATAATTGATGGCTCCAGAAGAGCCAACATTTTACTACCCAGATGAACAAGGCTGATAATTGAAAACGCCTTATATTCTCCAAAGTCTCGAAGAAATTTATTGAGCTTTAAAGCTATTCGACATAATGGATATTATGTTGAGACTGCAGAAAAAGCAAATATTGAATATTTGCACATTACAAAGGGGGTTTCTAATGATAAAAGAATTATGGAAACATTACCTTCCTTTGACTCTGGGTTGTATTACACATATCTTAGAACGATCGAATCGTATGCTACCGTAAACCAGAAGTTTACTAATGACAGTACATTTAATGTTTGGCATGACCGGTTGGGCCATCCTAGTGCAATTCTGATGCGGAAAATAACTGAGAATTCACGTGGGCATTTAATGAAGAACCAGAGGATTCATCAAAGTAATGAATTATCATGTGTCGCTTACTCTAAAGGGAAGTTAATTATTCGGCCATCACCAGTGAAAATAAAGAATGAATCCATAACATTTTTGGAGCGTATACATGGTGATATTTGCGGACTGATACATCCATCATGTGGACCATTTATGTATTTCATGGTATCAATTGATGCATCGACTAGATGGTCTCATGTATGTTTGTTATCAACACGCAACATGACGTTTGCGAGATTGCTTGCACAAATGATCCGACTAAGAGCACATTTTCCAGATTATCCGATAAAGAAAATACGCCTTGATAATGCTGCTGAATTTACTTCCAAGGCATTTAATGATTATTGTATGTCTATCGGAATTGATGTTGAACATCTCGTGCCACATGTTCATACGCAAAACGATCTTGCAGAATCGTTGATTAAGCGCTTTCAATTAATTGCAAGACCATTATTGATGAAGTCGAATATTCCCTCTTCTTGTTGGGGACATGCTATATTGCATGCAGCAACACAAATCCGCATCAGGCCAACAAGTTTATAATGATGTCTCCCCATTACAAATGGTTCATGGTCAGGAACCAGATATTTTCCCATCTAAGAATTTTTGGATGTGCAGTATATGTTCCAGTTGCTCCACCACAACGAACAAAGATGGGACCTCAAAGGAGGTTGGGAATATATTCGGATATGAATCTCCATCGATAATAAAATATTTGGAACCTCTAACTGGAGATTTATTTACGACCAGATTTGCCGACTATCATTTTGATGAATTGAAGTTTTCGACATTAGGGGGAGAAAAGAAACAGCTGGAGAGAAATGTTAGTTGGAATGAATTATCGTTAAATCATTATGATCCTCGAACTAAAGAATGTGAACTAGAAGTTCAAAAGATAATTCATTTACAGAGTTTAACTAATCAACTGCCAGAAAGTTTTACTGACCTTAAAAGAGTGACAAAGTCACATATGCAGTTGTTAATGCTCCTGCAAAAATAAATGTTCCTGCAGAACATATTATCGAGCCTAAGCCACAGCTAAAGCGTGGTAGGCCCTCGGGTTCCAAAGATAAAATCCTCGGAAAAGAAAATGAGCAAATAATAATAAAAATGGTCCAACCGAGGATTTATCGACTAGAGAAGAGTCGATGGGCATAAAATATAATGAGAATGAAACTCAAGTACCTGAACGTTGAGAAAATAATGATAATGAAGAGATCTCGATAAACTATGCCCAAAATGGAATTAGATGGAATCGAGATGAAGTCAACGTTGACGATAAAAATTCTCATTTAACGTAAAGCTACATGAAATGAATGAGATTAATGAGAATGAGGATCATGAACCAAAGTCTGTATATGAATGCAGACAATGAAATTATTGGCCAAAATGGAAAGATGCAATCGAGACCGAGTTGAAATCACTTGAGAAACGAAAAGTTTTCGGACCTGTAGTCCGTATACCAGAAAATGTAAAGCCGGTTGGATATAAATGGGTTTTCATTAGAAAGAGGAATGAAAACGGTGAAATTGTAAGATACAAAGCACGACTTGTTGCGCAAGGTTTTTCGCAACGACCAGGTATTGATTATGAGGAGACGTATTCTCCTGTGGTGGATGCAACTACTTTTTGTTATATAGTAAGTCTGGCAGTACGAGAAGGTCTCGATATGCGTCTTATGGATGTTGTCACTGCTTATCTATATGGAACACTTGATAGTGACATATATATGAAGCTTCCCGAGTGATTTCAGTTGCCTAAAACTTCAGGGCCCAGAAACGAGTACTCAGTTAAGTTGAATGTGGTATAATCGCCTAAGTGAATTTTTAGTGAAAGAATGGTATCGGAATGATCAAACTTGTCCCTGCGTATTTCTGAAAAGATGTAAAAATTGAGTTTGTCATTATAGCAGTCTATGTTGATAATATCAATATAATTGGAACTCCTGAAGAGTTGACCAAAGCTGTTTATTGTTTGAAAAGGGAGTTTGAAATGAAAGATATCGGAAAAACAAAATTTTGTCTTGGACTGCAAATTGAATATTTGAAAAGTGGAATATTTGTACATCAAGAGACTTATACGAAAAAGGTATTGAAAAGATTTTACATGGATGAATCTCATCCACTTGATACTCCAATGATTGTTAGATCTTTAGATGTGAATAAAGATCCCTTCAGACCACACGAAAATGATGAAGAGGTACTTGGTCCTGAAGTACCATATCTTAGTGCTATTGGAGCACTAATTTATCTTACGAGTCATACGCGACCTGATATAGCGTTTCGTTGTAAATCTATTGGCGAGATATAGTTCATCGCCGACTCGTAGACACTGGAATGGAGTTAAACGGATTTTTCGATACCTTAAAGGATCATCTGATATGAGATTGTTCTATTCTAATGAGTCGAAAGCGAATTTAGTTGGGTATGCATATGCTGGATATTTGTATGACCCACATAATGCTCGATCGCAAACAGGTTATTTGTTTACATATGTTGGAACCGCTATTTCATGGCGGTCAGTGAAACAAACTTAACAGCTACTTCATCTAACCATGCGGAAATTTTCGTTATTCATGAAGCTAGCCGAGAATGTGTTTGGTTGCGATCGATAATTGACCATATCCAACAGACTTGTGAGTTGCTTTCTGAGAAATTACTTCAAACAATCTTATATGAAGATAATGCGACATGTATTGCCCAATTAAAGGAAGGATATATTAAAGGGGATAGAACAAAGCATATTTCGCCGAAATTTTTCCTCCCCATGATTTGGAGAAAATGGTGATATTGATGTACAACAAGTGCGATCAAGTGAAAATATTGCAGATTTATTTATGAAAGCACTTCCCCAATTATTTTCAGGAAATTGGTATATTCAATTGGAGTTCGAAGACTCCGAGATTTATAATGATGTTATCATCAGGGGGAGAAAATACGCGTTGCACTCTTTTTCCCTTCACTGTGATTTTTTCCATGTGGTTTTCCCTGTACGATTTTTAATGAGATAACAAATGAAAGCGTATCAAAAGGAATTATGTACTCCTTTTCTTTCACTAGGTTTTTATCTCACTGGGTTTTTCCTAGTAAGGTTTTAACGAGGCAAATTCTTTGAAAAACATCCAGGGGGGGAGTATTATGAAATTATTATAAATAATATGTGGATGTTTTTAATGTTGTAAAAGTTAGTTGATTGTTGATTAGATGAGATAAGATAAGATGTATTTAATGTTGTAAATGTTAGATGAAATAGTAGAATTTTTCTACTATAAATAGACCGATGTATTTGTATTGAATCATATCGAAAACAATAATACTCTCTCTACAATTCCCGTGTTTATATTTTCCGTTCTCGTTCTTGTCCAATTATAATAGTTTTATGACATATATATATATATATATAATATATAATATATATGTATTAATCAAGTGGGAGACTGAAATTTTCATATCCAGATGTTATGAGTTATATATACATGCGCATCCATACTTGATTCGTCACGTTCTGTTATATTAATATATGTTGCCGTTGTTGGCAATAATCACGTTAATGTGATGAACACCTATGTGGTCCTTTGTTACTATGACTAATGGACGGGATTGTTCAGGTATTGCAAAATAGAATGATGAGAAAATTAACGAATACTCATAAAGTTATTTGATATACGATTATCAGGTCATATATATAACTCAAGTGGGAGTGATAATTTTTATATCAAAATAAAATGAGTTATATATATATATTTATATTATTCATTATTGTAAATGTATATTAACGGTCATTATTTAACATTAACATGATTAATAGTCAATTAATATTCAGGGATTGTTATTGCAATTAAGTATGTGTCTTTATGCGTAGATACATGGTCCCTGTGTCATACACGTGTTACTTTCTCCTACATCTTATAGGGAAAAAGAGATGCTGGAACGGTTGTTCTGCAACATGAGTAGAAATATATAAATAATATTGTAGTTGGAATACCTAGTGGAATAAAAATTAGAAATAGAGAATCCCAGTCCGGCATGATATGGAAATGTTCAGACATATGCGATTCAATGTGCAGAGGATGTGTTATTAATCAAGAAAAATTTAATGCAAGTGATGTCGTAGTGTCCTTTGCTTTTTACTGCTACAAATACACAAATGTGAAAAAAAAAAAAAAAAACAGAAGAGAAGCTTAGCTGAGTATATTTTGTTCTACATAATGACACCTCAAAGCATGGCGCCCCCAGCAAAATGATACATAATCTTACATTTACATCCCATCGTAGCCGACGTAAGCTTTAACGTGGAAATTGTCCGTGCTCATCAAGCTCCCCGAGAGTCCAGATTCTCTGAGCAAAAGTACCTTCACCTGCAGCTCTTCATTCCCGTTCTCATATTGTGCATCTGCCAGTTCCTTAGCGCAAATGACAGCAACGTCAGGACAAAACTTCAAATCTATTGATTTGATGGTATTCTCAACATCCAAGGATATCTCTTCCAAGCCATCCAAATTCACCAGAACCAGGCTTTGCAGGCACGGAAAACAGTAGTTGTCCGCTTCGAATCTTTGAAGAGAACAACAATCGTAAAGCTGCAAGAATCTTAACTTGACAAACTGCCCCTCTTCCATCACCCACTCACTCCCCTCACAGTCGCAAAGTTTAAGCACCTCGAGTAGCGGCAGCGAACCGATCTTATCCACAACGTCGTCGAAGCAGAGGTTCCTCATGTCCAGCTTCTTCAGCGAACATGGCAGGGCGAGATCTCTCAGCATACGAGATGGTTCTACGTTCCGCAGGTCTAAAAAGCACCGAAACGATTCGAGATTTCGCAAGCGGCCGACGTTGTTGAGAGTGTAAGCCCCTTCATCGAATCCCCCGAGCCCCTCAATGTAGCGCACGGCCAATTTCCTAATGTTGGGCATACTTTTCACCACCTCTTCGCAAAAACTGAAGTTGATTATCGTCTTAGCCGATTCTAATTCCTTCATAACGACAGTCCTGTCGCTCGGAGGACGATCGAGAACGAGGTAGTTTATCTTGATACGCCGGAGACGAGGCATCTCCCAAATGTCGGGCTGCGGCTTTTCGAGTATAGGAGCTACAAACATATATTGTAGATTCCAAGGGTGAAATATCGCGCGACGAAGGTAAGCGTCCCAAATTCCTCTCGCGCACTCAACGTATCGCCAGCTAACCGAACAATGCTCCACTTCGGACTCGGGTGGATGAACGTTTTTTAATTCGGTGGCCGGAGCCAACACTCTCACAAGCTTGTTCTCTAACACTGACAATGTCCCATCGGATATGAATGTACGGAGAAGATCTTGCGATTTCATGACATCCGCAATGTCAAAGGGAAATTCCTTCTTCGATGCGCTTGGATGAATGACTATTCTACGTCGTCGACCGTTGTTGTTTAGTTTGCCCAGATCGCCGAGCTTTTGCACTAAGCAAAGAAAATTTTTCTTAGAAGCTTCCGTTGTGCATAAATCCCTTACGAGATCGTGCATCTTACATCTCTTTATTTTTCCACCTTGAGACGATGGCTTCGAAGCTGCTAAAATGAGATTTCGAGAGACGAGATCGTTAAGATAGTGCTCTCCAACTTCTTCCGGTCTCTTGCCCTTAATGGGCTTAAGAAATCCTTCGGCCACCCATAATCTGACGAGTCTTGATACTAGAATCTCTTTGTCTTCGGGAAAGATTGCCATATACAGAAAACAAGGTTTCAAATGCAGAGGCAAGTTTGTGTAGCTCAAAGATAATACTTTGCGGCAACTTTGGCCCGCGTCCGAGTTCATAAATGAGCTTAAATTCTGCGCGATAGATCCCCAGTACTCTTGTGTTTTGAGAGACTTTGCAAGATGGCCTCCAATGACGACAATCGACAGAGGAAGTCCTCCACAGTTTCTTGATACCTTCTTTCCAGCAGCCTCGAGCTCGGGAGGGCAACTTTCTTGTTCGAAGAATACGGTTTTGCAGAACAAATCCCAACTTTTACCATCATCTAACAAATTCACAACAAAGTTATCGGAGGCATCGATTTTTAACTCCCTAGTGGTTATCAGTATTCCACTACCCTTGTTATCGGGAAAGAAGAATCTCAAACTCTCCCATACCTTCACGTCCCACACATCATCCAGTACGATTAAATATCTTCTACCATACAAAGACTTGTGTAATTTTTCACCCAACGCATGCTCGCCCTCGCTCTCCGTGCCATTTTGATTATCTAGACAAGAAAGAAGTTGTACGAGAATATTTCTTGTGTTGTAGTCCCTAGATACCGTGGCCCAAGCGCACACATCAAACTTATCCTTGGTGTATTTATCTTTGTAAACCGTACGAGCTAGTGTTGTCTTACCAATTCCACCCATACCTGATATTGTGACAATCTTACGGCTGCACATGGTTACCGGAGAGAGCATGTCTTTGATTTTGTTTGTTGCAGCCTCAATACCAACCACGTTGTTCTCCTCAGAAGCAGCAGAAGGTGACTGCGAGGATGTGCGTTGTTGTTGTTGTTTAGGTTCATAGTTTCCTCCTAGACTTTGCTTGTGTTGTTGTTTCTCCATTTCCATATCAACCAGGTACTTAACAAAATCCCAGCCTTGTATCACTCTTTCAAGACAGCCATGGAAGTCCTCTTGATCGCGGGCTCGATCAGCTATGTGCGTCTCGACACGGTCTTGTGCATCGCTTGCTGCATCGACAATTCGCATCTCCAATCCAGGATCAATATTGTTTCCATCTTCAAGAAATCCTCGCAAGGAAAGGATCTTTGAGCCAAGAGAATCAGCTTGTCTCTTGTGAACATTGTAAGGAGGGTGCGAGTATTCGCGGAACTGCTTTATGATATTCATAGCAGAAGTAAGAGCTGCATAAGCTGTTGCCAAATTTTTTGACGTACACCCCAAAAAGAAAAGGAAAAAAAATAAATCGAAATTAGTCATTGAAAGAAAATATCTAGAACTACTAAATTCAGCAATTAGAACTAATGTGTTGCTTTAATGTCCTTGAGTTCATTGGTTGTAAGATAAGATTGGTTTGTAAAGATCAACAAAGACCCAACCAGTTTACAAGCGATGGAACTCAAAATATTAGGTAACGTCATCAGTGAAAGCAGCAGCAGCAGCAGCTCCTAATTATATACATTTATGTATCTGTGTAAAACTTAATCAAGAGAGAGAGCAAGTGTGGCTGGCTTATTACCCGTTGCCGAAGTCTTGTGAGTGAGCTTATCCGATGCCGAAGTCTTCTGAGAGAGCTCACCAATTATCTCTTTGACACCAACAACCATCATGTTCTCAGATTTAGACAGAGGTTGGTTGATGCGTTGACTTTCTTCCATGATGTCTTTCTCGATAGAGTCCATATCTCGTATCACTCTTTCAAGGCTGAGATAAAAGTCAACTTGACTATGGATTCGACGCGTTATGCGGGTCTCGACGAGGTCTTCTGCATCGTGTGCTGCACCAGCGATTCGAATCCCAAATTCGCCATGGACGGCGTTTTGATGATGACCTTCAAGAAATTCTCGAAAGAAAGAGATGTTCGAGTTGAGAGAGTTGAATTGTCCTTCGTCGATTGTGATCGGAGGGCACGGATGTTCGCGGAGATCCGCTATGAGATGCATGAGAGAATTACAAGCTGCATAAGCTGTTTCCATTTGACGAAGCCTCCTTCAGAAAAGGCGATACGGAGTATTTATTTAATCAGATGGCACTTTAACTCTCGGCAAGGGCAAGGCTGACTTTAGCAAGACTTTTGAGGTCCAATCCAAATACGAGTTTAATACAAGTTGAGTATTGGTTCTCGAAAGTGACATGGACTAGTTTGTTTATCATCCTCAAAACGTTAAAATATAACATGTATGTATCAACGTAGTTACTTGTAAATCTCAAAAACATTTTAAGGATATTGTCTGATTATTTGAAAACGTTTGTGCTTGTCTCACGGAAATGTAAATGACTGGAAAGTAAAGTGAGACGAGATTTTTATAGAGGTTATATCGTCAATCGGGGTTTAGTCCTCTTCATGAGGTTTGTTCCTCAAGAGTTAAATCAATCACCATCTGTATAGTTAGTTACAATAATGATTGACATGCCCTTACTCAAACGAAACACGAAGAACACTAGGCCGTGACTAGTCTGTCTCACGCCGAGTTTCGTTCCAACGTCGTTCCCAGGAAATCGCAACTCCCTGACTTGGACTTAGCTCGCTACTAAAGAACTCCGAACCTGCAGATTCTTTCCTTCGCGTGCAGACATATTTCACTTGTGTTTCCAAGGACGATCGACAAGTCCGAAGACATGATTACATTGATATAACAAGGATATCTCACAAGGGTAGGCTGGATTTCACAAGTGATTGCTCACACAAAATAACGAATTAGCAAGTTAAAGCTTAACACTCAAGAGTTTCGTTCTTCTGATTTTTCAGTCTCGTTGTCTCTACCCTTGTCTTGAAGTGTCGTCCTATTTATAAGCCAATCAAGCTCTACAGTTCATAAAGAAAGTTAAACACAACAGATATACAAATATTTTCGCAGATTCCTTGCATTTAACTTATATAAATCATGCTAAGAATATACCCCATAAATACAACGGTCACATTACTGTTTTGCATGATTTATTTCCATTCATTCACTTAAAAATGAATCATAGCATCGATCATTCGATTCAACATATTCCATAAATAGTTCAGATCATCATCTTATCAATAATGCACATAATCTTTTCATTTGATAAAGACCAAATCCGCACAAGGAAAGATATATTAAAATTCAAGCAAAATGCATTCAAACGGATATATCATTATTTCATTCCTGAGATACAGCGATTTCCGGCAGATAACATATTTCCGATATTTATTTCATTGACTTTCCATATATGTCACCTTCGGACATCACATAGGAATTTTCATATATAGATCAAATTTTCAATAAATTATAAACAACATCGCATGGAAAATATTCATAATAATTTAACCGTACGATTTAGTCTCAGCGATATCTCCATGATTCGTTCATAAGATAAACAGATTCTCAACAGATAGCATATTTTCAGTTTTCAACACAAGATCTTTTCCACGTATAGTACATTAGGGGATTCCATTCATCAAGATATTCATAACTATGTGATCACAAGAATGTTCCAGTAAAAGAAAATGATCACAGATATACGACAACTTATAGAAATTTATAATTATACATACATACATGGTCGAATATTATTACATACTTAAACATACATGTCGAGTTTTCTAAGTTATAGACCACATTTTACATTACTTTGAATTATCAAAACTCTCATAGGTATCGCACGAAAAAGGGCAAAAATCTCCCCCTTTTTGATGATGACAAGTAATTAATGCCTTTAAGCACATAAGCACACTCGATCATGTAAACATGTGAACACATAGCATGTTTAAGTATCATAGCCATGGATAGAGCATATGAAGAATTATCAAGATAAGCATGTATGCTCCCCCTACCTAAGTGTAGATATACCATGTCATATACAAATAAGTAAATGCACTGATCACTAACGGAATTCAGAAGTTACCAGGATATATTTCGAATTTATAAAAGTTATCAGATCGTATCATTTTGTCCCCCTCCCTATGTGCGTCATTCCCTCAAAGCTTAGCAAGTTAAAAACTCAAGTAACACACAAGCATCAGGATATATCATAAAAACATATTATAACGAGCCGTCAAAATATCATTTAAAACATAAGGGTTTACACAACCAACCCTATCATCACTGTCTTAAGGCATTAACATGTCTATTTCTCCCCCTTCATCATAAAAAAAGGAGGGACCCCAACCACTAACAACCAAAGAAAACAAACTTAAAAACTAAGATCAAGCGGGAACTAGACTTAGGCTTAGGAAATAACGACGACAGAAGACTATTCTAAGAGCTGGAATCACTATCGGATGAAGTCGATGACGATTCAGATGATTCCATGGCCTCGGTGATCTCTCACATGAAGCTCTTATCCTCTTGTAGTACTTCTTGATCTTCCCAAACTTCATCATGTTGTCGTCCTTAATTTCCTTTAACTCTTTCATCAGATCAGATATCGTTACCTCGGAGGTCTCTTCAGCAATTCCCTTGGACTTTGCTCTGTTCCCTATTCCTTTAGCCTATGTCTTACCAGACTCCTTCACATGTGTTTTCTTGTCCTTAGCCTTGATCCAACAGTGATCATCATCCTAATGAATTCCCATTCTCTTCAAGGTGCTACATTTATGACATCCTTACTCTTATCTTCTCAGCATTGTGGTAGGGAGATCCCTTCAGTCTCCAATAGATAAGTAAGCAACATTCCATAGGGAAGACACCCATCAGAGCTCTGGAACACATGGACCATGTACTTCAGGATGATGTATCCTAGGTTGAACTTCTTGTTACACGAGATTATATACAAAGCGAACATGCTCATCAGGTTCATGGTTGTAGAATGTCCTCCACTCCCAACCTTGGCACTCTAAAGCGTCATGTTCAGAACTCTGTACAGAAAGAAGAGATCAATCGGCAACTTATTCAAGGCTTACCCTTCAACAAACTTTGGCTTGGAGGGGGTATTCCACAGAGCTTTCGCACATTCGCTCATCTTCACCACGGAATCACACCAGTCACTCATGTTGTAGTGACAAATTCCCCCATCCCTCACACCCATCAATTCGTTCATCTTCGCTCGATTCCATTCAATTTTATTTCGCATCACATATGAGGTTACGGTGATCTTAGACATGTCTTAAACAAAGTCTAGATTTGAATAGAAAAGCTTCACAGCTTAGGGGTAATAGGGCCTATCAATGCTAAGAAAATCTTCTCACCCAAACTCAATCAACCACAATAGAGCCTGGCTCTTAGGCAATATCTCAAGTAGAATCCCTCTTCCCCTAACAAAATCCCGCGACTTATACTTTTTGTATCGTTCATTCGAGATATCATTCAAGAATTTTTCCTCGCTGGTAATTTTTTCAAGATTGTCAAGTTTAAACAGGGTCGCTTCCCCTCCTTCACAATGAAGTTTACATCGTCTCCGTAAACTTCCTTGAGATGAGCAGCACTATCATCGCTGATATGTTCCTCATCTTCTTCTTCTTGGAGTTTGTCGATTAGAGAGCGTTTCTTAATGGAGGAAGATTTAGGTGGGGGAAGAAACAGGGGATGCCGGTGATGGAGTTTGAGCGCGTGTGGTGAAGGAGATGCTGGTAGATTTTGGGCTTGCAGCAGAGAAGGAGATGGCGGTGTGTTTGGGCTTTTGAAGGAGAAGGAGATGGCAGTGAAGTTTGGGCTTTTGGTGGAGAAGGAGATGGCAGTGAAGTTTGGGCTTTCGGCGGAGAAAGAGATGGTGGTGAAGTTTGGGCTTTCATCGGAAAAGCAAATTGCGGTGAAGTTAGGGCTTCTGGCGAAGATGGAGATTGCGGTGGAGTTTGAGCATGCGGTGGTTCGAACTTAAGTGGCCGTGGAGAGTCAGGAATCGAGAAATTCTCTGACGGTGGTGGTGATGATTCTTGTGGTGGAGAAGTTCGTTTCAGAGCGGTAATTTTTGCCTTATTCTTCGGATGGGATGCCTTCTTCTTTAAGGCTTGAGCTTTCGAACGAGTGCATCTTGTCGACGAAGGAGTATCGGACGGCGATTTCTTCGTCGACGGTTCCTTTTGTTTCTTCCTAGAGGTTAATCCGGTGCCGACAGTTTTCACCATTTTGAGGTGGAGGTTAAGAGGAACAGAGATGATGGAAGATTTTGAAGAGACGGTTATGGAGAGAATGAAGGCTTTTGGATAGAGATGAAAAGTGAGAAGGGAAGGTGATTTTAGGTCTCAAATCACCTAGCTGGCAACAAGACTGGTGAAGAATCAATAGATAATACGCTAAAAGTGTGTTTCAATTACGTTAAGCTGCTGTAGCGGCTCAATTTTTGATAAAATGATTCTTAATAATAAAAGTGTAGGATTTTAGTATTTATACCCTTGGATTAGGGTATAAGATACTTGGGCCCCTAAAAGCCCATTACATTAAGTAAGTATTAATCTCTACAACCTAGAGATTAGTTCACGTAATTTAAATTACGAGACTAAGACACAAAACAGAATACATTTGGACTCTATAAAATATCTAACAATCTCCCATTTGGTGTCCAACTTTCAATTCGTGCTCTAAGGTCTTTGTCTTGACTTTCTTCTCTTTATATTTTCTTTCAGGGCGAAGGACTTTCGAAATCCTAGAGCGAGGTCGTATTTTTTTATGCTATTTCTTAGCTCCAGTCTGTCATTGATATTCTCTATAATTATTTTGATTATACACCCTTCTTCGAGTCCAAGGTCCTTGGAGTATTTCCTGGGTCCCAACGATGCAAGCCGCTTTTGAAGCTTTTCCCTTACGATCTTCAGTGTCTCGTCAGAGAACTTGGAGATTTGGGAGACCACCATCACGTGAGTCTCTTCTCCTTCAGTTGGTAGTAGGTGACTCCCAGCTCCGGGTGTGTAAACAGGTGGTTCTCTGGCTAACACTGCATCTCTTGTCCACACGTCTGAGGCACCATCATGTTTACTTTCTTCATATTGCTTCCCAAGGCAATCTGAAAGTCTTTAGCGGTGTGGTAGTTGATCTACCTCAGTAGCGCTTCAAAACATTGAATCCCTCCTGATATTTGTGGCTCCTTAGGACGAATTTTCTATACATCCCAAATAGGTAGGTTACTTCGTCCTGAGGAAGGTTAGGGAGTTCTACCTCAAGGATCTGGTCCTTAGAGCCGTCCACTCTTACCACGAAGAAGACAAGAGTTGGGAACCTATCGTAGGTGTACTCCACTTCTACGAGTTCAACAATGGGAGCCTTCTCTTTTTCTCTTGCTTTCATCTGCGCCAATGAGAGTCCCCTTCTCGTTGTTAGTTGTGAGAGCACAAAGACATGGTTGAACACTCGCGCCGTGTTCTTCAGGTGTGTAAGGCCTCGGAGAGTCAGCTTGTCGGTAGGCTTTATCTTCTCGGGACGCCTCCAGATGTTGGGACAATAGTCTTCAAGGAAGGGGGCAGTGATCCTCTTTTTGTCCCATGGTGTCTCGGCTAACACCATGCCTTTGGATAGGTTTGGTGTTTCCTTGACTCCCTCATTGAGTAGTTCTGGGAGCTCGGACATCCATCTTTGGTGGTCTTTGCCCGTCTCTTCCTCTTCGCGTTCAAAGGAAAAGGAATCCGCCGTCAGCCTTTGTAGGAAATATCCGATGTGGTCGAGGCGTAGGCGGGTTTCTTCTTTCGTCTTCGTTCGGTGCATCCACTCTTCCTCCAGGATGTATTTGTCGATGTATACTTGAGGGTTGGTGGGATGTTTGGAGGTAGTGGTTGTTTGGACTGTTTGGGAGGCTTGGTGAGTGATGGTTTGGGGTGATGTTTGTGGTTGGGCGGTGGCAGTTTGTGTTGCTGGTTGTTGGGATGATGTGGTAGATGGTGGTTGTTTGGATGACGATCCCGCTCCTCGAGATGACATTTTTCCCTTGTCTTGTCCACATCCCCTTGTTATCTTCTGCAGTTTCTCCCCCTCAGGACGATCCTGATCGTTAGGATCGTCATGTCTTTGTTTGGATCGAGAGGAGTCGTTACGGCAGGTTGGTGGTGGTAGATCTTCTGGGCGATCGACGAGTCGCTCGAACAGGCGCTACTCGGCGGAGGTGGGGGTAGGAAGTTCGAGGAGTCGGGAGAGGAGGATGTTGTCTAGGTAGACGATGTGTATGGTGAAAGGATTTATGACGACTGTGTTCGATTGAGGTTGGGATGATGAGGATGGGGCTGAGGATGATGGTGGGTTGAAGTTGATGGTGGTGGTTGTGGTGATGGCGGAGGTGGTGGTGATGGTGGCGAGGTGGTGGTGATGGTGGCGGAGGGTGTGGTTGAGTGGCGTTCGTTATAGGAGCTTTGTCCTTGTCCCGTAATGAATGTTCGATCATCGATCGCATTTGTCCAAGAGGCTCTCTTCGAGAGAAGGGACAATTGTGTCGATGACCTTCTTTACCATCTCTTGGACGGTTTGGGACAAGGTGTCCTTCGTGACCTACGGTGAAGATAACCTACTGGAGCCACTAAGGCATTCCGTTGTCACGGCATCGGAATAAGTTACCGATGCGTGGCCTGCACTTACTTTGGCAGGACTTCCAACCGATCCTAGTGACACTATTGGGGGACATGTCACTACGGTTGTTATAGCCGGTTCACATAGACCTGCGGGGGTAAACACCGTACCGGGGCCACTTAAGCTTCACGTTGACATCTCGCTCGTATGAGGGTCGAGCGGAAACCCGTTACCGCTGTTGGAGTTGATGTTGCAGCGGTGGGACTTCCCTCCAATCCTCGAACAACATCCATGATGGATGCGTCTATGGAGGTTCTAATTAGGTCACAAAGACATAAGGTGATAGGTTTATGTGTCATAAAGGGTGGGAAAAATATAGGTAAAGTGGGTACATGACCTAATATGAACAAGTAGAGGGTGGTGGTCAGGGGCTGTGAACCACCTACTTCAATATCTCCCACCTCCGAGTGAGGTGGTGATAGCAGATGTGGGTCTCCGTGTGGATGGAGTGAGACATCCGCCTGTCGGGAGACGGATGAATGGCCATGCATACGTGAGGAGTGTGCCAGTGGACTTGATGTGACGACTTCTACTCGGGAGTCGAACACATCGACTCCTGATCCTATGGAGCTAGTTCGACTTATAATGGGTTCTGGGTCAGCCGTGGAAGGCATCGGCGATGAAGCTGGTGATTCGTGGACGTGCTTCGTTCTTTTCTCTCGCCGAATACCCGAAGCAGTTGTGATTCGGCAATGGTCATCCTCCGATTATGTGGCTTCGGAGGATTCCACAGCCATGAGCGCTCAGGACCCTCACCTGCACTCGGGGTGCTCCGGGGTTGTGCTCGGCTGGGTCTACTGGAGCCGTAGAAGCAGTTATCTTGTGAGGCCGACGGTACGTGATGATAGCGGATTTCGTCGGGTTTGCATGACGCAGCAGAGCCTCTGTTATCAGCATCGGCGGGTAGAATGACTCTCGTGAGTTCTCCTTCGCCTTTTGGAAATACTTGAGTATTGTCGGTGGATAGCTCCGTGCATCGTGTAGTGGTGGTATCTCCGGATTGCTTGTAGTGAAGTAGTTGATCAGGAGTGGGAGCCACCAGAGATACAGAACAACTTGGACCTTCTTCGGATTATCTCGCATTTGTATCTGGTCGAGGAGGCCGTTCCAAATGAGCTGACCGTAGTCAACTTTGCGGCTGAAGATTATTCCTTGATAGATGCGTGCAACATTGATGTTTTCTCTGTCGAACCCGGTATGTTTGGGTTTCAGGCATTGTTGACGAGCATGAAAATGTCACCCATGGGTGAGGGATGCCACCCAGTTGGTAGTGGGAGATCATTTTAAGTTCGGTGGCGTAGCCAACGCGCTTGAAGTCTTGTAGTAGTTCGGCAACGGTGGGCGAGGGCTCATACTCTTTGCTCATGGGCATCCCGAGAACTCGTCGAAGAATGGTCTTCGTCAATACCACAATTGTTGTGTTTATTGTGGCCTTCAGTTTGAGAGAGTTCTTTGTCTTGTCCTGCCTCAGTGTCCCCCAGAATTGTTGTAGGTAAACCTCGGGGACTTGTGAGGTAAGGGAGAAGCCTAGCTAGAGCACGTACCCTTTTAGGATGGCCACTGCAAACTCATCCTTGCATTTGAATGTTGCAATGTCGAGGCCAAAGTTATTTTCTTTTATCCGGATCCATTTATCCTCAGGATATATTGAGGTGGAAGAAGAGGCCATTCTTTCTGAACTATGGAATATGTAGCTTGCAGTTTTTGTGCATAGGATGTGCGTTATAATATGTTATTCAAAATTTTAATCTAAGTTTTTCGGATATGTAAGATTTGTCCATGTTGTTTTCGTAGTTGAAAAATTTTAACTGTTTGGTGCGAAAACGAGGTTTTCGCAGCGGCTTGCAAAGATGCGGGTTTTCGCAGCGGCTTGCGAAGACGCGGTTTACGCAGCGGTTTGCGAAAACTGGGTTTTTGCAGCGGCGATTTGCGAGACTCTGAAACCTTATTTTTTCCGAAAATGAAAAACTAACTTAATTAACAAAAATCTTTGAATAACATTTGCACGTAAAGATGATTTAGCGAATACCGAAGCTTAATTAAGCGAATAATCAACGTTTTAAACTTAAAATAGATGGAATTAAAACGGGCGATTTTTGAAAAATCTGCGATGAGAAATTGATTTTAGGGATGAATTTTTGCGAAATCTAGGTTGATTTCATGTGTTAGTAGTGAAAAATAATTGAAAACATAATAATATGTGGAAGAACTACCTTTGATTAACTGAAACTTGACAAAAGTTTAAACGATTTTGCTTCAGCGGTCGCAAGATGTTAGATATTTTATTGCGTCCAAATGCATTTTGTTTTGAGTGTTAGTCTTGTAATTTGATTTACGTGAACTAATCTATAGGTTGTAGAGATTAGTGAATTACTTGATGTAATGAGCTTTTAGGGGCCCAAGTATCTTATACCATAATCCAAGGGTATAAATACTAAAATCCTACACCTTTATTATTAAAAATCATTTTTATCGAAACTTGCACCGCTACAGTACCTTAACGTAATCGAAACACACACTCACACACACTTAAGGTTTTAGCACATTATCCATCCATTTTTCACCAATTTTGTTGCCAGTTAGGTGTTTCTGAGACTTATACAAGAGTTTTCGTAGTGGGTTTTCTCAGTTTGATGGTTTTCGTAGTGGTCGGGTTTTCGGAACACATTTTTAAATATGGTTTGTTAAAACGGTCCTTTTAGCGAAAAGGCCCACCAATGCAAAAATTTGCACTTCGAAAAGTTTCCAAGTAATTTTTAAGGGAGGAGAAGATTAAATATATTTATTTTACTATATATAATAATTAATTTTTTTTAAAGAAAATTTGAAAATAATTACTAATATGAAGATAATATTTCTACTCCCCTTTGAAAGTGCAACAGAAACTCCCCCTCAACCTTATAAAGATAGCTTCCCCTTAATTAAATACCTGTTTCTCCCCATATTTTTATGAGGAATTGACTCCCCCTTAATAAAAATGCACATATATAATATTGACAATATAAAAGGTCCGTGAGGCACAATCAATCAAGGAGGTTCAACATTTCCAATTTAGAGATAAGGAAATGAAAGCGTTTTTCATCCAAAGTCTTGGTAAATAAATCGGCTAGCCGAATCTCGGTATAAATGAAGTACATATCTATTGTGTCTTTTTCAACGTGATCTTTTATAATGTGGTACATAAGGTCTATGTGCTTGGTGCGTGAATGGTGTACGTGATTGCACGTTACCGCTATTGCACTCTTAGAGTCACTATAAATAGGAACATTATTTAGAAAAAACCCATAATTGCGTACAAATCCACAGGATTTGAGAGTAGTAACTAGCGGCGGCAACGTACTCCGCCTCGACAGTGGAGGTTGATACGCACTTTTGTTTCTTGGATGACCAACTTACTAGCTTGTCACCCAAGAATTGTGCTCCACCCGAGATGTTTTTCCTGTCAATCTTGCACCCTGCATAGTCAGCGTAAGAATATCCAATTAAATTGAAGCCAGAGTTTTTAGTATACCACAGTCGGATATTTGGCGTTCCTTTGAGATACTTCATGATTCTCTTCACAGCAAGCATGTGTGACTCCTTAGGATTTCCTTGAAACCAAGCACACAGGCACGTGGAAACATGATGTTGGGTCTACTGGCAATGAGGTAGAGTAGTGAGCCAATGATTCCCCGATACGTGGTTTGGTTGACTGGTTTCCCAGAAGGATCTGAGTCAAGGTGACACATGGTGGACATCGCGTGCTCTTTGTCGTGCAATTCTCCAATGCAGGTGTTGGCTAGCCAGGATGGGTCGGGGAAAGTACTCATGGGGCTAGAAACGGAGAATCTTCGGGAGAAACGAAGATGGAGAACTCGAAGGACCAAGACTTCGAGTGGGAAATTTCAAGCCTACTTGGAGTTGATGAGGTTTCTCTCGAGGCTCGGAGCTCCTAAGGGAGCAGGATGACCAACAGGTTTCCAGCAAAATTCTGAAAGTTTGTCGAACTTTCTTCGATCCTAGCCACCTGACTCCGGCTAGCCATGGCTTCTTTCTTGGTCTCTACCATGCTAGAAACCTCAGCAGCATGCAACAACTCATCACTACTGCAACAGTTTCTGAAGTTTCAGCAGAAGCTTGAAATTCTATTGAACTTTCATGCCAAGTTTCGACCTCCGTATCCCCACTCTCTTCCACCTCAGATCCAAACCTCTCTTGTGGCTTGAGAATGCTCTCTATTCCATGTGAAAACGTCTCCACCTCAAGCTCAGAATCATCACCATTCGAAGTCAAGTTTGCAGCAGTTTCTGTCAAAACTGCTCCAACCAAGGGTCTTGCCCGCCCTTGCTCCACCTCAATATGAGAATCCTTACACCACCCGTTTTGAGCCTCAAATGCACTGAACCGCAACCCAAAACTTGACAGATTTTCCCATCAGCTAGCTTCACCTTTCCTTGCAAGTGTGACATGGTAGCTACACCCCGAGTCAAGGATCCATCCCTTGCTCGCGTTCACCTCAGAGACACTCAATGCCTCTGACAAAATCATCACTCACCGTGACAGATCTTCGAGGCAACGTTCTTCAACTTCTTAGGCTTCTTCATGTACAGCTCATTCAATCGCCTCCAAATTCCGTCCACCGTGGTCTGCTCCAACACATTTTTCAGAACATCATCACCGAAACTCAAAATCATCAAGCTCCGAGCCTTCGTTCGGATGATTTCCTTCTTCGATGCACTTGAATTCGCAGGTAGCAACTCCTCCTCAAGGTCATACTCAATAAGACGAGCCTTCCTCTTCGACTTCCAGAGATCAAAATCGTTCGACCCATTGAAGATATCAAATTCCAGCCGCATCGGAGCCATAATCTGAAAATCGAGCTTCTCGTCCACGCTCACCGCACCAATTGTTGATCTAGGATCACCGATCGACTCATGATTGACATGTGTTTACGAGTGTATGCTTCGATCTAACCTAATCAAGCAATCACATCGAATCGGATCGAAATCGCAGCTAAAAAACACAAAAAACGAAACACAGATTTTACGTGGTTCAGCCGAATTTGGCCCACGTCCACGGACCAACAGAGCTTTGATTTGTATTACTCACCAACACAAAAGTTACAGATATATGTGTCTTCTACAATCTCTAGTTAACAACTTCTGCTAATTCTAACCCTAACAAAAGTTACGAGCTCTCGTGTGATGAGGTTGAATCCCGTTTCTCCTTTATATAGCAGAAAACTTCAACATATGTTTCTGTTGCCTGCTTCGGCGGGTCGTACATCCTGCAGCACAGAGTGTACCATACGCTTCACTTATAAAATTGCTAGACAGCGGTTTGGATCTCAACTCGCGCGTGATCCATCGGCTCTCATTTAAATACCGAGATTCAAATATTGCCCCTTAGATACAGCACCAATGATCCGACGGCTGAGATTAAGTCTGACAGAAAAACATAATTCCTGAAGCAAATTCAATCCGATCCAACTTTGATCGTTCGGGTGACTTTCCGGCCACCTCTGGCCTAGCTCCGGCGAGTATAGGCTCATAATACCCAACACACGGTTTGTGGTTGATAAATGTTGTACTGTACTCTGAATGGTATATAGTTTTTCGCCTTGCTAGGTAAATCACTCCTATATTCCGTCTGAATAATACTTGGGGATATAAGCAATGAAAATGAACCGTGGACATGGATTAGCGAGAGCCAGCGGGCCGCATGCCAAAAAGCCCGCTATTGTGTTGGGCTTCGAAAACTTAGGCCTAAGCCCCGTTTTCTCAGGCACATGGGCTCGGGCTAAACTTTCAGCTCTAACTTATTGTACTCAAATCACTCAATGATATATATTATGACCTTTCCATTCCAGGATTTTTACCAGTATGGAAAAATAAAGTTATACAGCTAATGAACCTCTCATACATTCCGGAAATACTATGAAGTATACATTAATATGGATATTACGTAATAACTATGTGAATCTACTGAGAATTAAATCTTGATTGTTCAGAATAAGAAAGCAATCTACCACAGGGCTGTTCATTGAGCAAAACATTAAATTGTGAAGGATAGGTTCGATTGTTTCAGTATATAAAGAGGCACCGCTGTTGGTATAAATCAAACAAGAAAGCTTAAAAATTTATACGTAAATTCATAAAATGGCTCTTCTTAAATTAGTAGCAGTCTTCCTATTATTCCTTTCTAAGGAAGTCGATGGGCAAGCTAATAATTTCAACACATACTACACGTATACTTGGGGAACCGACCACTACTATGTTAATCCTCAGGGAACCGATGCCCAGCTTACACTCGACGAACGATCAGGTCGTAAATCGTACGAAAGATTTAAATTTTATTTCTCTTACATGCTCTTTGTAAACCCTAAAACCTTAACTACTGGATAATCGGTTGTTAGGGTTTCGAACTAATCATTGATCTTCTCTTAATAATAACCTAATTTTATAATTTGAAAAGTAAAAAAAAACTTGAATTGCAGGTGCTGGATTCCAGTCCAAGAACAGCTATGTATATGGTTCATTCCGCATAAGGATAAAGATTCCGGGAGGAAAGTCGCCAGGAGTCATCACGTCTTTCTTTGTAATATAAAACATTATTGTAACTTACTAACATTTTGATATTATTCTCACACGTTGTTAGAAAATTCTACTTAAAAAATGTACTATTTTTTTTTAATGAGCAGCTGATAGACCACCAAGACGGGAATCATAGCGAGGTGGATTTCGAGTTTGTGGGCACGACGGGGACTTTGAACACCAACGTCTTCGCCAAGGACGACGGGTGGAGAGAGCAGTCAATCAAGCTATGGTTCGACCCGTCTGAGAGCTTCCACGAATACGAAATTCTATGGAACAGTAAACAGCTAGTGTGAGTTCTTCAAACCATATATATAATTATATATATAATACATATATATATGTATATATATATTCGTACATACCAACAGATCCTATATATCATCTATACTATATATTAACACGAGACCATTGGTGTTTAAAGACTGTCAATTTAATCTGTCATGTACTAATTTTATTACTATTTTCCCTTTATTTTTTACTTGTTATAATTATATCTTATGAATTAATTTTTCCTTTTTATACTTAAAATGATATAAAAATAAATTTCAAATTATAATTTTAAATGATATATAACTTAATAATACTTTGATATTGTAGGACGTGCTTTGAGTGTCATACGTAGTATTTCTTTTTATTTTATTATTATTATATATTCTATTATATTAATGGTGAGGGGTGGCTATAAACTGTTCAATTTGGTGTATCAAATATATTTCAATTTGACCCTTCTTTTTATAATTTATTTTGATATGTATTTAATCATCAATCTTTTTTATTTATTACAATAACATCCTTACAAATAATTCTTTTAACAATATTATTTCATCCATTAAATATTATAAATTAAAAATGAATTAAAATATAAATTAATATTAGATATTTATATTTGGACACACAATACTAGTTATTATTATTTCAGGTTCTTCGTGGATAGAATCCCAATTAGGGTTTTCAAGAACGTTGCGGGGCTTCCTTACCTCACGACGCCCATGCACGTCTCCGCCTCACTGTGGAATGGGACGTGGGCCGGAGGCCCAGTTAATTGGGCTAAGGGCCCATTTGTAGCCCATTACGAGGGTTTCTCGATCCAGGGTTGTACGGTCCAAGAGGGGAACTGCTCCTTCGACAATAATTCGCCGGCGCAATGGGAGCTCAGCGCCGTGCAGAAGGCGACGATGAAGTACTACAGGCAGAAGTATGTGACGTACGATTATTGCAAGGACTCGCGGAGGGGCAGGTGGAAACCGGAATGCCCAATCAATGCTGAGGTGTAATGAAAATGATATATGATAAACAATGCAAGAATAGTTAGGTTGGTTGATCTATGACGAAGATTAATAGCTACCCGTTAGTTTATGGTTACCGGGTTGATATATTATCTATTACATTATATAATTGGTCACGTAACTTGACTACCACACATCAATTGATTGGTTCTATTTCATAAATTTTATTTTAAAAACACATAAAAAATTAATTACCGGACGATCTGAAATATAAAGCTACCACACGTTTCTCACTATTCTGCTTCAAATTGGTCGATCATATCCTACCCAACCTAAGTGATTTATGATTGTGACATGTGTCCATATCTAAAATATGGTGGAGTGATTAACATCCTGGATGGGAGGGTGTGTATCACAATTTTAATCCCGATTCGGCTATACACAAGTGTATCAGATAGAATAAATCATTAAATGAATTGTTTTAAAAATAAAAAAGATTTGCTAAAACATAAAATGGTGAAGAAACCACCAAAGATAAAAGGCAATACCACCATTTCACCACAGTGGTTATTCCCGTTGATTGCAAAGCAAGCTCAATTAGGCCATCTTCAATGGATATCTGATATAGAGTATACTTTTCTTCAACGAGTAATCTATTTTAAGGCTATTACAGTGTTAGCAAATAGTGATATTCTATTTTTAGAATAACTCTATTTCTCAACGTTAAAATAGTGTTGTCATTTTTAAATTTATTTTTATTTCTTTTTAAATGTAAGCTTATTTAATAATATTTTTATATCATTAAAATAATAAAATAAAAATTATATAAACGACTTTTAATATTGTACATTCGTTTTTATTTTAATGAATTGCGTATAAAGATAAATATTTTTTATAGAGAATACAAGTGTATTTGCTTTTAAATTAACATGTCAATTATACTATTGCTAAGTTTTCTATATAAAATAAATTATTATTTACTTTTCTAAAGTATACTTTTAAGGCATAACTTAAAGTTATTGATGTTTTTATTTTTATAAATAAATTATAATAACAATAACTAGGAATATGTATGGAATATTATTTTTAATATGGAAAAGAGTTAATGGGTTGGAGGAAAAATTAGTGTAGGAAATAGAGTTAGTGAGTTGGACTAAAAATACTGTAACAACCTGTAGTCTTTTGTAAAATTAACTGTATTTTTGTGTTGTGGTTGGAGATGACCTAATAGACTATGATTCATGAAAAAAAAATTCTTAAGTTAGTAATAGATTCAAGATTTGTTGCACACACCACTTTCTAGTATAAATAAAAGGAAATTCCGGTACCGCAGTATTTAAGGCTTTTCCATTGGTGCCGAAAGTATTTTTCAATACAAGTTGATATCCCTGTGAGTAATACATTTTTAGTTGGTGTTCAACACCTCTTCGAAAAATTTCTCAAGATTCTCAACTTTTATTTTCATTTGATACACTGAAGAAACCAATTTCTTCTCTCGACTCCACTACTTCATCATTACCATAGCTTACGATGTGGTCAAAGCTAACCACATGAAGAAATTAAATGGTGAGCATATGAAATAGGGAATATTTTTGTTCTATCGATTCTAAAATCTTCGAATTAGCCTCTGCAACAAGAACACTTTTGAACTCTTAATTTTAGACCATGTTGGTATTTTGTTGTCCAACTTGAAGAACTCTAATGCGAATAAGTATCTAATTATTGAAAAAGTCTTAAATATACGGGTATCATTTGTAGGGGTGGAAAACGTAATTTTCCTGAATAAAAAGTCAATTTATTATCTATACTCTTTTATTAATGGTCAATGTTGGGTCCAGCCACATGCGGCCGCCCACAAAATAATATTATAATATAAAAAGAAAATAATATTATATTATAATATTATTTTAATGAACGGTTCGTATTGAAGGGCGACGCGGCGGATTCCTGTCCACCGGTTTTGAGCGGTCCAGAAGAGCTGAAGACATCTATAAATAGCCTGAGGATTCTTCAGTTATTATTATCCCAAATCAAGTGAAGATTTCCAGTGAGAGAGAAATAGTGAGAGGTAAAAATACTTATCCACCTTCGGGTGGATAAGGGTGAGAGCGGGTGTAGTTTTACTAGGGTAATTTGAGAGGTGGTACAAAAACATTACCCGGGTGGGTAAGGGGTCTCGGGTTTGGGTTTAAACACGAGCGTTATTTTGTACGGTGTAATATTCTTGATGAACGTATTTTTATACGTTTATCTTTATCATATTTAGGTCGTAACTTGGTTTATTTGAGTTATCTTGTACTTATATTAAAGATTATACCTATGTTTTGATATTGAAGGAGCATAAGATAACAAATCGGGACCAATCGAGAGAATATGGAGCAAAAATGACCAAGTTTACCACAAACACGGCCTCACTGTGTATCAACACGGCCGTGTTTACTTGAAGACAATTGATTTTAAGCCTCGGCGAATCAACACGGCTCCAACCAACAACCAACACGGCCATGTTCATAGGAAACACGGCCACGGCAAGAACCAACACGGCCGTGCTTCTTCGAAGGAAAATGATATAAAGCCTCGGCAACTTCACACGGCCTAGAGGGACACGATACACGGCCGTGTGTGGTTCATCAATGAGAGAGGAAGCCTCGGCATGATAACACGGTTTGGTTCTTTGGTATACACGGCCGTGTTGTTGACGAAGCATCGCAGACGCGGGCCTCAGGCCTCAAACACGGCCGTGTTTGTAGGTGGGATAAGCCGTGTTGTTTGTTACTTTCTATATAAGCCGCGCTTCTCAATCCAGATCTAGATCTAGATCGACATAACTCACTTCCAAAACATAAAATACACCTAAGGGACATCTCAAGACCCATAGGAATCAATCAAAACGATTCCTAGGTGCTAAAGTGAAGATCCAAAGCTCAATTTATCCAAGATCTAGCACAAAGGACGCCGGATCTGCTTGGGCTCGTAAAATAGGGAAGATCTATGTATTCTTTGTGCTTATTTTGTATACAATTCGTAGATCTCTCTTAAGCATGAGTAGCTAAGCTTCTTTTGTGCTCGGGATGAGATGAACGTTGGGTAGAATTGTCGTTTGGGCGTTATAACACTTGTGAACACGTGATATTGTTTATTTATCAATTACGACATTGTTTCTTCGATTCAATATGTCTATGTGTTGTTTTGAAGGTCACATTGATATGTCTATGTATTGGTGTGACGTTTGGTATACCGTTGAGGGCGAAAGCTAAAGAACGGTTAGTCCTTTCGTAAACGTTAGGAGTCGACTATAGGGCGAAAGCAAATAGTCGACCCTCGCTATAGGTAAACCAATATAAATCCTCGCGACCGTTTAGGGCGACAGCAAATTCGGGAGTGAAAAGAAATTACTGCGATTTAGTCATTATCCGCGTGGATACGGTGGTTTACGGCCTAGTCGACAATACCTAACGGGATTCGAAATCCCGAGCACATTCTTCTCCACTTGAAAAGTTACTTTTAAATCTTCAGACGTATCTTAAGTTGTTTCATCGTGTTAGTTTGAGTTGTCGTGATCTAGTTCAAACATACAAAAATCACAAACTATTTGTTAGGCTAAATATCGAATTGATAGGTAATTACTAGTAATCAATGTTATTCCTCGTGTTCGATACTCGGATACTCGCTAAGCTATTCTACAAACGATAGGTACACTGCCTATCGCGCGTGGTGCTAGTTTAACATTATTCGTTTTAATTATAACTTGATGTATATGCACCTCTATATCATATTTAAGAGCATACGCCATCGCGATCAAGTTTTTGGCGCCGTTGCCGGGGAGTTAGATTGATATTAGGAAAACCGAGTTCGGTAATTTAGCCATTTACTTATTTGTTATTTAATTCTAGTTAATCAACGTTTCTTATCTGTGTCTTTTGGTTTGTGTTTCGTTACATAGCTACCGTGGTTCGTTGACTTTTTCAGGTACACTTATACGGTGAATGACCCGAAGCCATCCATCGTATCCACTTGTTGAAGGATCTCCAAATTTTGAGCGTACATTGCGACGAAGTCTGAGACAAGAAACTTCCGAAAGTCATTCGTCCGACGAATCAATTCAGCTAGTTGATTACTCTCAGGACACCGCAAGCACCTCTCCCCCAGAGACGTCAGTCGATAGTTCGGGAACACCGAAGGAGATGGCAGATCAAGAAACTAATAACGAGGAGCAATCACTGCAAGATTTGCTCAAGAACGATACACTCGGTGGTACGGAGTCGGCAATTGTCATACCACCGATAGCAATCAACAATTTTGAGTTGAAGAACTCGTGGCTTCAAATGATATTTCAAACGGCTCAATTTGAGGGCAACTCTGAAGATGATCCGTACAAATACATCAAAGCATTCTTGGCGATTACGGACATCATCAAAATCAATGGGGTGTCGAATGATGCAATCAAGCTTATGTTGTTTCCATTCTCTCTCAAAGATAAGGCAAAGGAGTGGTTGGAGCTATTACCACCAAAATCTATCACTACTTGGGACGAGCTGCGTGGGGCTTTTCTTGGCTACTTTTTCCCGCAATCGAAGGTTCTCAGGTTAAAGACTGAAATTTCACTCTTTCATCAGAAAGACACGGAGAATCTTTACGAAGTATGGGAGAGGTACAAAGCGTTGTTGAAGAAATGCCCGCAGCATGGAATGACGAAGGCAGCAATCATCAATAGATTCCACGAGGCACTCAACGATCAAACGGCTCATATGCTAGACGGTGCCGCAAACGGAGGACTTGTGAAGCTTAGTGCCACTGAAGCATGGAATTTAATCGAAGAATATACGAGAAATAGCTTCATGCGAGGCAACACAAGAATGAAGGCGCCTGGAATGTTCGAAGTGAGCAACGATACAGCGATGAATGCTAAGTTTGATGCTCTTCAACAGCAAATGGCCACGACGCAAACTCAACTTCAGACGGTGTTAAATGCTCTTATACCAAAGGCTGCTCAACCGCAAGCCGTCAACGCTGTGATAACCCCGATGGCCGCAGCACCACCTCAACAAATACCATACATACCTCACTGCGGTAATTGTGGTGCAGCTCACGAGACTTCGGAATGTCAAGCCACACCACCCTTAGAGCATGTTGACTACATGGGCAATTACCAAGGTCAGAGGAGTTTTCAACCTCGAGCACACCCTAACATGTCCTACGGTAATCAAGGCCATCAGATGCAGAGGCAGTCCGGATTCCAGCAAGGGCCACCACCGGGATTTCAATCTGGAGGATCGAGCAATCATTATCAAAATACAGCTCAAGGGTCGGGATCTAATGACATGAAGGAGATGAAAGGTATGATGGAGATTCTCCTCTCGAACTTCAACAAGACCACTCAAGCCCATGAGAGCCGACTAACGAAGATGGAAGAACATTTCCAAAACATCGATTTACGAGCTCAAAACACGGATGCTTCAGTACGGAAATTGGAACAACAAGTGGGCCAAATAGCGAAACAATTGGCGGAACGACCTCAAGGTTTGCTCCCGAGCTATACTGAAACGAATAGGGAACATTGCAAGGCCGTCACCTTAAGGTGTGGGAAGGAATTGCAGGAGCGAGAGCAGTCCGCGATGAAGCAACCAACAGAAAAAGTTGATATCGAGGTCCACAAAGAGCAAGACGTTGAGAAAATCGAAGGTGAGAAACTCGAAAAGGGTGAAGCTGAAAGAGAAACGGAGAAGGAGACCCGTCGACCACCGGTGAAGCCATATCAACCAAAGATCCCATACCCGGCTAGGTTGAAGAAGGATCGAGACGAGGAGCAATTTGGAAAATTTATGGGTATGTGTAAACAAATGCATATAAACTTACCGTTTGTTGAAGCTATTACGCAGATGCCTCGTTTCACGAAGTTCCTCAAGGACTTGCTCACCAACCGAAGGAAGCTCGAAGACGTTTCTACTGTGTGCCTACGAGGAGAGTGTTCAGCCATTTTACAAAGTAAAATGCCGAAGAAGCTTAAGGATCCAGGGAGTTTTACTATTCCTTGTCTTATAGGAGATGTTGTTGTTGAACGTGAATTAGCCGACCTAGGAGCTAGTATAAATTTGATGCCTTATTCTATGTTTAAGAGATTAGGTTTAGGCGAGCCTAAACCTACTAGGATGAGCCTCCAATTGGCTGATAGATCCTTAAAATACCCTCGCGGTGTTGTCGAGGATGTCCTAGTGAAAGTGGACAAGTTCATAATTCCCGCCGATTTCGTCATTTTGGATATGGAGGAAGATGAAAATATTCCTCTTATCTTAGGTCGACCATTCTTGGCCACTGGTGAAACCATGATAGATGTTAGAAATGGTACTTTGACCTTGACGGTTGATGGCGAGAAAGTGACTTTCAACATGGCAGATTCTATGAAAAGTCCTAGCTCACTTGACGATAAGTGTTATTACTTGGATATCTTTGACATGACTTTATCTTTTCTGTGCAAGGTCTGTCGCAGGTTTTTGGCAGGGGCGATACACAATCATCCATGATGGTGGCCACCGATGAGTGCGAAGAAGATTATGACGAGCTTGTGACGGAAGTCCACGAAAGTAAAGAGGAGGACAAAGAAAAGAGCTCGATCGAAGAGCCACCTGTCCTAGAGTTGAAACAATTGCCCGAACATCTCGAATATGCATTTCTAGAAGGCAAGTCGAAGCTACCAGTGATAATATCATCAAGTCTCGACGGCAGGCAAAAAGACCAGTTGTTGAAGGTGCTGCGTGAACACAAAAAGGCCTTAGCATGGAAGATATCTGACATTCGGGGAATTAGCCCAAGCTTCTGCACACATAAGATTCTCATGGAGGATGACTTCAAACCTGTCGCCCAACGGCAAAGAGGCTAAACCCCAACATGAAGGATGTCGTGAAGAAGGAGGTCATTAAGCTACTGGATGCCGGAGTGATCTACCCGATCTCATATAGTGCATGGGTGAGTCCCGTCCAAGTGGTTCCAAAGAAAGGAGGCATGACGGTCGTTCCCAACGAAAAGAACGAGTTGATTCCGACGAGAACCGTAACTGGATGGCGCGTGTGCATCGACTACAGAAAATTGAACGATGCCACGAGAAAGGATCATTTTCCTTTACCCTTTATTGATCAAATGCTTGAAAAGTTATCAGGACATGCATTTTACTGTTTTCTTGATGGCCTGTCAGGTTACTTGCAGATTCCAATAGCTCCGGAGGACCAAGAGAAGACGACATTCACCTGTCCGTTTGGTACGTTTGCTTATCGACGAATGCCATTTGGTCTTTGTAATGCCCCAGCCACGTTTCAGCGATGCATGATGGCAATTTTCGACGAATTGGTGGGCGAAATCATGGAAGTGTTCATGGATGATTTCTCAGTTTTTGGTACCTCTTTCGATGCTTGTCTAATTAATCTTAAATGTGTGTTAGCACGCTGTGAAGAGACTAATCTAGCACTTAATTGGGAAAAATGTCATTTCATGGTTCGAGAGGGTATAGTATTGGGACACAAGATTTCTTCTAAAGGAATCGAAGTGGATCGGGCTAAGGTAGAGACGATAGAAAAACTACCTGTTCCCTCGAACGTGAAATCTGTTAGGAGTTTCCTAGGTCATGCAGGATTTTATCGAAGATTCATTAAAGACTTTTCGAAAATTGCACGACCTATGTCTAAGCTGCTAGAAAAAGATGCTCCATTTGAATTTAATGATGCATGCGTTAATGCTTTCAATTTGCTTAAGGAAAAGTTGATATCTGCACCTATTATGGTTGCTCCCGATTGGGGGTTACCCTTTGAACTTATGTGCGATGCTAGTGACTACACAGTTGGAGCTGTACTGGGACAGCGAAAGGATAAACACTTTCGACCGATCCACTATGCGAGTAAGACATTGGACTCAGCCCAATGCAACTACACTACCACCGAAAAGGAGCTTCTCGCTGTCGTATTCGCCTTCGACAAATTCAGGTCATATCTTATTTTGACTAAAGTTGTTGTTTTTACTGACCATTCTGCATTGAAGTACTTGCTAGCAAAGCCAGACGCAAAGCCGCGGCTTATTCGATGGATCTTGCTCCTTCAAGAATTTGATATCGAAATCCGCGACAAGAAGGGTGCCGAGAACGTGGTAGCAGATCACCTCTCTCGACTAGAAGAATCTGAGATTGAACCCCGACAACAAAACGATCCACGACACGTTCCCAGAGGAACATCTATACGCCATAAAAGTGGTAAATGAATAAGTCCCGTGGTTTGCAGATTTTGCTAATTATCTTGTTGCGAGGATCCTACCAAAAGAGTATACAAGTCAACAAAAGAAGAAATTCTTTTCCGACTTGAAATACTACTTTTGGGAAGACCCTTTTCTTTTCAGGAGATGTGCAGACCAAGTCATTCGACGTTGTGTTTCTTTCCCGGAAACAATGAAGATTATCGAGCATTGCCACAGCGGACCTGCCGGAGGACACTATGCAGCCAATCGCACTGCACAAAAGGTGTTAGAATGTGGATTCTATTGGCCGACGATTTTTAAGGATGCTCATAGGTACGTTGACACGTGTGATCAATGCCAACGAGCAAGTAATATCTCAAAACGCGATGAAATGCCCCAGAACTTTATTTTAGTATGCGAAGTATTTGATGTTTGGGGCATAGATTTTTTGGGCCATTTTCCTAGTTCGTACAATAACAAGTATATTATTGTGGCTGTTGATTACGTGTCTAAGTGGGCCGAGGCCCAAGCCCTACCCACTAACGATGTGAGAGTCGTTGTTACATTCTTACGAGCGTTGTTCTCACGGTTTGGGACACTTAAATGCATCATTAGTGATAGGGGTACTCATTTTTGTAACACCCAACTTGAACGAACCTTAGAAAAGTATGGTGTTAAATATAGTGTCTCTACCCCCTATCATCCTCAAGCTAGTGGCCAAGTAGAAGTTGTAAATCGGGAGCTGAAACGCATCCTAGAGAAAACCATAGACGGGAACCGGCGAAAATGGGCGAGTAAATTGAAAGATGCACTTTGGGCTTACAGAACGGCATACAAGACACCCATAGGTACTACACCGTATAAACTAGTTTACGGAAAGGCGTGTCACCTTCCCGTCGAATTAGAACATAAAGCCTATTGGGCAACTAAGTCAGTAAATCTTGATTTGGAGCGAGCCGGTGAAAAACGTAAGCTCCAAGTCAATGAGCTTGATGAGTGGCGTTTATCGGCATACGATAACGCAAGAATGTATAAAGAGCGTTCAAAGGCTTATCATGATAAAAAGATTAAGCAACGGAGAGAATTTCGAGAAGGGGATCAAGTACTCCTCTTTAATTCTCGACTTAGGCTCTTTCCCGGAAAGTTGAGATCACGTTGGTCTGGACCATTCATTATTACTCGTGTTTTCCCGTACGGTACAGTCGAGATTTATAATGATGAACAGGGAACTTTCAAGATTAATGGCCAACGTTTGAAGCACTATTTCGGAGGCGAAAAAGCACCAAGTGATAACGAGGTCATGTACCTCGACTTCAACCTAGGGTAAAGCGTGAAAAGGTACGTCCGGCTTACGACGTTAAAGAAGCGCTTCTTGGGAGGCAACCCAGGTAATTGCATTCACGTTTACTTTACTTTATAACTTAAGATTAGTTGCATTTCACGTTTATTTATCACTAATAAAAATAATAATAATAATAGTAATAAAAGGGGAGTTGAATGATAGAGATGCGAAATGAGCGTGGTGACATAACGATTACATCGATGGACATAGTGTTACAACATGATACATAGAAGCTTGGAAGCTAAAGCTTCCTTGCTTTAGTAAGCACGATTACATAGTGATTATATGCAAGTACAATGCGTAACGACCCACGCCACAAGAGCGGCGATTGCAACCCCGAGCAAACCCAAAAGGATGAATAACTCAAGCTTGAGCCTTTCTAGACTTTCCATCCTGAAGGTTTCTTGAGGGATGTTCTCACGCTCTGCATCTTCTCCGAAATTATACATTGCGAAGCTTAAAAGATATAATCGGGGAAGATTTATGTTGTGGTGCAGTAAAGCCTACAACTACACTTCCTATTTATAGGCATGAGCGCAACGAAATGATAAGGCATCATTAATTTCGCAATCCGATTTTTTTCTTCAAAACGCCGTCTTTTTGACTTGTGGAAAGCAGCGCCATTATGAACAAAATCGGATTTGTCTTTTTCGTTACAAAATCATATCCATAATCCCTATAAAAGATTTGATGTCCATGCGTTATGTCACACCTAACAATAGTTCAGCTCAAGTTAATGTAAATACCATATTTACGGGCCCAACTATTATAGACCTACGTCAAGATTGGCTTAAAAAAAAAAAAAAAAACGAAAAAACGATTGTAACACGGCCATAAACACGGCCGTGTTGATTGCCAAATAAAAAAAAATATTAAAAAAAAAAATAATTAAAAAAAAAATTTAATTCACGTGGTAACACGGCCATAAACACAGCCGTGTTCATTGCAAAATAAAAAAATATATAAAAATATATATATATATATATATAAAAACTGCGCACTTTTAACACGGCCTATGTGATCAATATACACGGCCGTGTTTATTCTGGGTAGAAATCAACACGGCCACGGTTTATACTCATACGGCCGTGCTAAGATAAGGCTGAAAGTTTTGAAGCCTCGGTGGATCTACACGGCCTCATACACGGCCGTGTTGGTTTCCAACTTTTAAAAAAAAAAAAAAAATTAATTAAATTAAAAAAATAAAATTAAACAAAAAAAAAAAAATTAATAAAGTGGTGAACACGGCCTCATTCACGGCCGTGTTTGAAACCTTATATATAAAAAATTAAATTAAATTAAATTATAACTGTAAAAAAAAATAAAAAAATCGCGATGTTTACACGGCTTGTGTAGTAAACTACACGGCCGTGTTGTTGACGAATTCAACATAAAAATAGAGGAGGAGGTCGATGGAGCTCATTTAACACAACTCATATACGCCATCCCACACCCGCAACACACACGAAAATCATCAATTTCAAATGTATTAGCTCCGGAAACATCTCCTATAACGTAGACACACATCTCAACTACGCGAGAAACCGAAATCTAAGCGGGAAAGGTATGATTTGCTCATTAACCCTAAATTTTCAACTTTTAAGATTTCGTGAAATTCGCTTAAGTGATGTCTTGATTAATGATTGTTGGGTTAAAACTATGTTGTAGCACCTTGGGCAAACCAATTTCATCGATTTTCTTGGTTTAATTCGCCCCTCTCTATATGCATTGAAGGTGTTCGATGAAATGTCAAGCCCAAAAATTTTGATGTTGATGCTCAATTCACGAATTTCTTATTTCATAAATGGTGTTAATTTTCGACTTGGACTTGCCTAATTCCAGTTTAATGCTTGACATGCTCATATGATTTTAATTTTATTCCTTGGAATTTGACGTGCTCATTCAATAATTATGAAAGTTTGGTCGAGTCGAGATGGTTAATCTATTATGTTATTTCTCGAGACCCATTTTGAGTTTTGCAGGTACAATGTCTCGTAAAATCCCTCTCGTGCTAGCTCATCTCGTAACCCGAACGCTAGTCCACCACCACGAAATCGGCGTCGAGCAAATACCGAACCAACAGAAAATTTGCTTGCGGCCATGACCAACTTCGCCGATGATCCCCGAGAACAACGTTACGAGAAGCTAAAGGGAATGACATTCATGCGGACCGATCGACTTCACCGAGAGACGCTCGAGCACCTCAACATCGTCCAACAAGTCGATAACTACCTTTCCAATAGTAGTTGGGACGCCCTCTTCAGCATCGACGAAGTGGCTTACGAAGAGCTCACTCTCGAGTTCCTCACCACCTTCTCCTTTAACGAACACACATATAGAAACGGAGTAAAATTCCGTGCATTCAATAGGGAGAGGGTGACGAATGTCGACTCTCTTTGTAAGGCCTTGGGATGTGAAGTTCCAAGAATCCAAAACGCCAATGACCCCCATCCAGATGATAACTACAAGCGTGTTCTCGACAAGAAAGAAGAGAGGAACGCGCGTTGGCACGCAATGATTCGCCCGTGGGGACCAAATGAAGTTGCGCCCGAGTATAAAAGTACACAATCGAAGGCCTCCTCATTGCAAGCACCGGGACTAAGATACATTCATCGACTATTTTCCACCTCTGTCACCCCACGAGGAGAGTCCAACGGCGTCGTCACCCTCCGGGATCTCTTCTACCTTTCCCGGATGTTCAACGGGCATAAAGTCAACCTTGGGATCGCCATGGCACTCGGCTTTAGGAAGCAGTCCGAGGCACACGAGAACGGGAAGATTGTCGTGGGACCGTTCATCACTAAGGTGGTGAAAGGTTTGGGGTATTGGCCGGCGAATGCTCCGGAAATGACAAAAGTTGGCGGGTGGAAGTCATTGAATGCCGCGATGTTGTGTAGGATGAGGATGATCTCGAAGCTACCGGGATGGGTCAAGGAGAACTACTTCTATCAATGGCACGAGAATTATCGCCACCACACCGACATCCCACAGCCCTTGGCCATCGAAGGTCCGATACCGGCACCAATCGACCCCGCATTCGAAGGACCTTCACACTCGGCCGGCCCTTCCTCATTCGCCCCCGGAGGATCATGGGCGTCGACCCCTACATGAGAGCTGCAGATTTCGACTACCGCTTCAATGCGTTTTGCGATGATATAACCCAGCAGCGAGCTCAGGATCGACAGTACTACGAGGAGACACGAGCTCAGGACCGACAATTTTACGAGGCGGCTCGGAATGTGGATAGGGAAGAGAATGCAGCTGCTCATCGCCGCCACGAGAAGGAGCACCGAAAGCTCCAAAAGAGGCAAGACCGACAGGAGAAGGCGATGAAGAAGGTGCAAGACGCCTTGAAGTTGCTCGCGGAGTCCCGTAAGCTCGTTGACCAAGGAGATGAATCATCTTCCAATGACGATGATTCCCGCGATTCATCGCCGGAGCCTGAATTCTAGTTTCATTTTATCTCTATGTTGTTTCTTTTGCGAACTTTACATGCTTGCATGTAATTTTCTTTAATGCAGATTATCACTTGCTAGACCATTGCGCTTTGGTAATATTTGTTTTGACGTCTTTTTATTTCTTTTCACTTTAAACATCAGGAAATGTCACGAGTGAACGTCCAAACGATACCTACGTGACGCAATATGTTGAACCCAATCAAACCATCAAGTGTGGGGAGGAGGACTTGCTGCTCAAACTCAAACAACACACCATGGTCATTGATTCATCAATTCAGGGGAGTTCACGCATTTAAATAAATTCATCTTTCCATTTGATCTTTTAATTAATACGTCGGGGGCGACGTATTTCTCAAGTGTGGGGAGGGAAAATTTATATGCGTTGAGAAATGCATGTTCTTTTAGTCTTTGACAATATTATTAGCTTCTCATCATATAGATAATCTGCATGTTAAGGAATTTTGTGAGTAATTAGGACATGCACTTCTGCTTGATTTCTTTCGACACGAATGACTTTAATGATATTATAAAAAAAATCCATACTCATGACCCATTTTGTGAGATTTTTGAGCTAATTGAGCTTTTTGCTCACTTCTTTGGTTGTGCGAGTAGTGCATAGTTTATTTTACCTTGAACTTTCTTGTGTGATTCGTGGTGATACTGCTTAAGGTGTTGTTGTGTGAAAATGAGGAAGGCAATAGGAAGTAAGTCCATAGCCAAAGTTACTGACCACGACTGATCACCGTAGTAAGCCACTTTGAGCCTGAACCTGTTTATTTGTGAAACCCGGAATTATAAACCACTGACTTAAGAGACAGCAAAAGTGGAAGTCGAGTGCCCAAGTGGAAAAGCGCAGCCCGGCCATCGAAAAAAAAAAAAGAAAAAAAAAGAAGAAAAAAAAAAAAAAAAAAAAAAAAGAGTTCTCCTCGACGATAATCTCTCGCTAAGAACTCCTCCCTCGATAATCTCTATCCCGCAAAAGGACTAAGAGAAGAGGAGCTTAGTGGTACGAGAAAAGAGGAGTAAAAAAAAATTTATTATTATCTTATGAAGAGAATTCGGATGGCAAGAGTTAGCCACGATGTATGCGGCGCGCTATCGTACAACGGCACAAGCCCAACACTACCTCTATGACTTATTCGATAAAAAGTTTGTCTTCTCACTTGTGTCAGCTGAACCTAAACAAAACCCGGAGAAGACCTTCTGATTCACGACCTAGCACCGAGATTAGTAGATTCATAATCCACTCGCAAGATTTTGGTAAGGAATAAACTTTTGCATGAATTGAGTGAATTCACCGATACATTAGCCCATACACCGAGTGATTTGAGTGAATTCCAGCGTGTACGAGTCTTGAATAATGTTGCTAAGGGAATTCGTGTTGTTACAAGTTAAGCATTAGTGCATTGTTTCGAATTTCTTGCACTATTCCATTTCATGTTTTCTATCTTACATGAGGAGTTACAAAGAAGCTGTCTCACGATTTTGTGTCATTTCTCAGTTCTAATTTGCTTGAGGACAAGCAAAAGCTTAAGTGTGGGGAGGTTTGATGAACGTATTTTTATACGTTTATCTTTATCATATTTAGGTCGTAACTTGGTTTATTTGAGTTATCTTGTACTTATATTAAAGATTATACCTATGTTTTGATATTGAAGGAGCATAAGATAACAAATCGGGACCAATCGAGAGAATATGGAGCAAAAATGACCAAGTTTACCACAAACACGGCCTCACTGTGTATCAACACGGCCGTGTTTACTTGAAGACAATTGATTTTAAGCCTCGGCGAATCAACACGGCTCCAACCAACAACCAACACGGCCATGTTCATAGGAAACACGGCCACGGCAAGAACCAACACGGCCGTGCTTCTTCGAAGGAAAATGATATAAAGCCTCGGCAACTTCACACGGCCTAGAGGGACACGATACACGGCCGTGTGTGGTTCATCAATGAGAGAGGAAGCCTCGGCATGATAACACGGTTTGGTTCTTTGGTATACACGGCCGTGTTGTTGACGAAGCATCGCAGACGCGGGCCTCAGGCCTCAAACACGGCCGTGTTTGTAGGTGGGATAAGCCGTGTTGTTTGTTACTTTCTATATAAGCCGCGCTTCTCAATCCAGATCTAGATCTAGATCGACATAACTCACTTCCAAAACATAAAATACACCTAAGGGACATCTCAAGACCCATAGGAATCAATCAAAACGATTCCTAGGTGCTAAAGTGAAGATCCAAAGCTCAATTTATCCAAGATCTAGCACAAAGGACGCCGGATCTGCTTGGGCTCGTAAAATAGGGAAGATCTATGTATTCTTTGTGCTTATTTTGTATACAATTCGTAGATCTCTCTTAAGCATGAGTAGCTAAGCTTCTTTTGTGCTCGGGATGAGATGAACGTTGGGTAGAATTGTCGTTTGGGCGTTATAACACTTGTGAACACGTGATATTGTTTATTTATCAATTACGACATTGTTTCTTCGATTCAATATGTCTATGTGTTGTTTTGAAGGTCACATTGATATGTCTATGTATTGGTGTGACGTTTGGTATACCGTTGAGGGCGAAAGCTAAAGAACGGTTAGTCCTTTCGTAAACGTTAGGAGTCGACTATAGGGCGAAAGCAAATAGTCGACCCTCGCTATAGGTAAACCAATATAAATCCTCGCGACCGTTTAGGGCGACAGCAAATTCGGGAGTGAAAAGAAATTACTGCGATTTAGTCATTATCCGCGTGGATACGGTGGTTTACGGCCTAGTCGACAATACCTAACGGGATTCGAAATCCCGAGCACATTCTTCTCCACTTGAAAAGTTACTTTTAAATCTTCAGACGTGTCTTAAGTTGTTTCATCGTGTTAGTTTGAGTTGTCGTGATCTAGTTCAAACATACAAAAATCACAAACTATTTGTTAGGCTAAATATTGAATTGATAGGTAATTACTAGTAATCAATGTTATTCCTCTTGTTCGATACTCGGATACTCGCTAAGCTATTCTACAAACGATAGGTACACTGCCTATCTCGCGTGGTGCTAGTTTAACATTATTCGTTTTAATTATAACTTGATGTATATGCACGAACCTCTATATCATATTTAAGAGCATACGCCATCGCGATCAATTCTCAATATAGTAAAACTGGTGCTCTCCGTGGAGGTAGGCGGTATTGGCCGAACCACGTAAAATCTCGTGTTTTCTCTCGGTGTCATTTCGACTTTCATAATATCCCAATAAATTGTCGCGGGGTCCAAATACAACCGCCGCAGGGCCCGAATTATTTTATTGGCGCATTTTCCCCAACAAGTGGTATCAGAGCCTTGCCCTGCTGGTATTCTGATTATGCTCTGTGGTTGCAGATGTGCCTGATCTTCCACATCAGAAAAGATATCAAAAGGGTTTAGCGGTCCGGGGGAGCCAATATCAGAGCGAGTGTTCAACGAGGTGATGCCTTGTGCCGGCGGCGTGTTCCATTCGTGAAACGGCGGTACAAGATGGGATATCGTTGATGGGATGCTCGGTGTCGGGCGGAGCTTGTGCGGCGGTGGAAGTTTTGGCAAGTTGTGGCAATAGTACTGTGTAAGCAAGTTCTGTCTAGGTGACTGGTGCATAAGTGGGACCGATGTGACCCCACCAGATCTTCCTGGGAACTTACTTAGAAGGGTAATTCTGTCTAGGAGGCAGGTCGCTAGCCTTTCCTGGGAATTATCTGATCAGTACTATTTGGGCCGGGGCTGTTGAATCTCTGCAAGGATAATAGCGACGGATAACAGCACTAAAGGGCGACAATTTGATGGTACGGGAGGTTTCGCTTTGCGGCAGAGAAGAGTGAAGGATGTGCTCGTTCAACAAAGCTTGGCGAATAGCTTTGGAGGGAGAGGAGGGAAAGCCGAGGAAAATGACTGGGAGGATTTGGGGTCAAGATGTGTCGGAGAGGAAGAAGTAATGCTCTTTTACTTCTTACCTCGCTTCCTGATTCGGGTGATAATTTGGTCACAACCATCTGGTACGGAAAAGAGCCGGTGAAGGCGGTAGATGGTGGAGTCAACTCTTTTGAAGCGTGAAAAGAGAAGGCGGCCAAATTTATGGTGATAGTCGGGTGTTGGCTATACACGGAGCGAATCGTAGAGGAAGGTGATACGCCAGGGGATTTGGGGACTGCAGCAGGTTCAAATCCAGGTGGCGGGAAGGGCATGTGATGCTACAAAGGTGGTGAGCCGGGACACATCAGGAAAATGGTCCGACTTGGAGGAAGAAGGACAGACGGCTAGGAAAATTCCACAACAGAGGTAGCACACGGTTCATCTTGGAGACGTTCTCACAGTCTCTAATGATGGCGCTCGTTCTCAGAAAGAAGGATATTATATCTGGGTTTGCTCCAAGAGGATATTTTGATGCGTTCCGGGAATACGAACAGGTTTTTTCGATCTCCATGGGCCGATGGATATCGTTGTGTTGTTCATGGTGTTGGAACGGTGAAGATCAAAATGGTTGAAGGAGCGGTGCGCATTTTTGGTGGTGTGACGTTGTCCCAAAGTTGCGTGGAATTTAATATCCTTGAGCCATACAGATTCCAAGGGCTATGGGGTTTCATAGCAGGGGGAGTCTGGAAAAATCACACATGGCGGAAATGGTCCTACCAAAGGGAGAAGAGCGAGGAAATTTGTATCGTCTGGACGTGAGTATGGTATACAATACTCAGACTTCGATGGGTTCACAGAAATCGCGCGCGCGTGGGGCAGACGATGGTGAGAAGGGAAATCCTGCTGGGGAAGGGGTTGCATCGAAGTCCCTCTTCGAGAGTCGACGGGTATAGTCGGCTGGCAGTTGCACATATGATTGGCCGTTGAGTGAATCAAGTGAGGTGGGACCGGAATTCTTGATTCGGATTATGTGTAGCTGGTACAAGGAAGGCCAATGGACGTTCGTGGTACTTACGAGCGAGAAACTCTCATATAGTCAGACTCGCTGGATGGATGCTTGACGGTGCTGAAGACGATGGTCAGGAAGGTGTCGAGTGAGGCTGGAGGGGGAGAATTGTTGGGTCCAGCCACATGCGGCCGCCCACAAAATAATATTATAATATAAAAAGAAAATAATATTATATTATAATATTATTTTAATGAACGGTTCGTATTGAAGGGCGACGCGGCGGATTCCTGTCCACCGGTTTTGAGCGGTCCAGAAGAGCTGAAGACATCTATAAATAGGCTGAGGATTCTTCAGTTATTATTATCCCAAATCAAGTGAAGATTTCCAGTGAGAGAGAAATAGTGAGAGGTAAAAATACTTATCCACCTTCGGGTGGATAAGGGTGAGAGCGGGTATAGTTTTACTAGGGTAATTTGAGAGGTGGTACAAAAACATTACCCGGGTGGGTAAGGGGTCTCGGGTTTGGGTTTAAACACGAGCGTTATTTGTACGGTGTAATATTCTCAATATAGTAAAACTGGTGCTCTCCGTGGAGGTAGGCGGTATTGGCCGAACCACGTAAAATCTCGTGTTTTCTCTCGGTGTCATTTCGACCTTCATAATATCCCGATAAATTGTCGCGGGGTCCAAATACAACCGCCGCAGGGCCCGAATTATTTTATTTGCGCATTTTCCCCAACAGTCAAGGCAACTTAAAAACTATCAATTTGGTGTATCTAATAACCAATTAATTTTTTTCTTTAATTAATCATTAATAAAAAATAAATACGCATGTTACTAACTAATAAAACAAAAATTAATGTGTCGATTTTTTTATCTTTTATTTTTTTATTAAAAATTACTTTTAATTATTTAATTAATATATAAATACACACACGTATGAGAGTTCGCGTAAGAGCGTGCTTAAATACTAGTTATTAATAAATGAAGAGAAACGATATTCATGCGTGACGCCGAACTCTCTGACCTGAAACCGTTGCCTCGTCCCTCCACGTGTTCTGATACTTCGCTCTCCTTCCCCCGCCAACTTCGCCTCTCACTCGCCCACTCACGCGCGCGCACCCTCTCTCTACAAGACAAAAAAAGGGGGACAAATTCAATGGGAATTCGTGAAACGAATTAATTGCTGTAATCCTATGCACCTACACGTTCGATTGTTTTGGTTTCTTCGTTCAATTCGTCACCATCTTCACGTATATTACGATCGCCACCGTCGCCGCCGAATGCTATCCGCCGCAGCGTTTCCCTGAAATCAACTGAGCAAAGCTCGCGAGTACCTCGAAGGTGGTAGAATCATGACGTACCCACCTGGAATTCTGCTGATTAAAAAAATCAGAGGAAGAGATTGGAGCATCAACACCTACCGCTACGTCGTTCTCCTCGTGACGTTCATCGCCTACACCGCCTACCACGCCTCCAGAAAACCTAGCAGCGTAGTCAAGAGCGTCCTCGATCCCGATCCCAGCCGCACCGACTCCAACGGCACCGATTCCGCCGCGCACCCCTTCCGCCCGTGGCCGATCGGCGACGTCTTCGTCGGAAATACCCTCGACGCCAGCAGAAAAGGCAAAGGCTGGGCTCCGTTCAACGGAAACGACGGCACCTCAAAATTGGGAGAAATCGACGTGGCGTTCCTCTCCTGTTACTCCGTGGGAATGTACGTGGCCGGGCATTTGGGCGACACCTTGGATTTGAGGCTCTTCTTGGCCACGGGGATGATCGGCAGCGGAATCTTCGTGGGGCTCTTTGGCATGGGCTACTTTTGGGACATCCACGTCTTTTGGTTCTACCTCGGGATGCAGATGATCGCTGGGCTCTTTCAGGCCACGGGGTGGCCCTCTGTGGTGGCTGTGATCGGAAACTGGTTCGGGAAGAGAAAGAGGGGACTAATTATGGGGATTTGGAACGCTCACACCTCCGTGGGCAACATCACGGGGACTCTGATAGCTGCGGGTGTGTTGCAGTACGGCTGGGGATTGTCTTTTATTCTTCCCGGTGCCTTCATATTCGTGTCGGGTTTGATCGTTTACTTGTTTTTGGCTGCTTACCCCGAGGATGTTGGATTCTTGGAACTGAATAGTAATGCGGTTGAAGCGGTTGCTGACGAGGAATCGCAGGTGACGAAGGAGTGCGTTGATAGAAATAACGGGGAAAACCGTGGATTTAATGCTTCTTTTGGAAATAGAAAGAGTATTGGGCCGATGGAGGCGTGTTTGATACCGGGGGTTATTCCGTTCGCGCTGTGCCTCTTCTTCGCGAAGATGGTTGCTTACACGTTCTTGTATTGGCTGCCGTTCTACCTTAGTCAGACTGGTAATTTTTACGATTCTCTGTTTTTTTTTCATGTCTTTGCTTTTTCTTCTTAGGTATCTTCCAGTTTGTTTTTCATTACTTGCCTACCGTTTTTGGTCCACAGTGTTTGGGTTGTGGGTGTTTTTGGTCCTCCATTGTCCGAAATTCCCCGTTTAGTCCTCAATGTTATCAAATTTGGACGATTTTGGTATCCGGTTAATTTAACTGTTAAGTTGGACGGAGTTACGGGCTAAGTCATCAAATGTTACGTTTCGGGTCAGCCCGAATTTTGCGGGCCAAAGAATGGGAGATCTGGTCCGGCTCGTAATTCCGTCCAACTTACCAGTAAAATTAACTAGAGGATCAAAATCGAGCAAAATCGACAACTTTGGAGACTAAATGTGGCATCTCGAAACCTAGGGGACCAAAAAGCCCATACCCCAAACATTGAGGACCAAAAATAGTCGCCTTTTTCCCCACAATCTCTACTCAATTTCTCTATATCTGATTTCATTCTTTGCTAATGGTTGTTTTTGTGCTACATGGCGTGCTTCGAATGATATCATGTTCCTTCTCTTCATTGGAACTGCGTAATAAGTTGTCTATTTACGATCAAGTTCATGCAACAATAAATACTGAATGGTATCTTCCAAGATTTCGTTATAATTGTCTATAATTTTATACCGATCGATGTACCTTCCTTAACTGTCTCGAGATTCATGGTCTAGTTGCAAAAGTTAATTGCTTTATCTGCTAATACTCGATTAAGTTTGATTAAATGTGTACTGTTCCATCGATTAAGTTACCAGATTTTTCACTTTTCCGTTTTAAAATCCCATAAATTTGATCGAATGTGCACTGTTTCAATCTTCGAAGCCATCGGGGGAGAGTACATGTCGGTGAAATCCGCGGGAAACCTATCGACCCTATTCGACGTGGGAGGAATCATCGGTGGAATCTTAGCGGGCCACATTTCAGACAAGCTCAAAGCCCGAGCAACCACAGCCGCTAGCTTCATGTACTTTGCGATCCCGTCAATGCTCTTGTACCGCAAGTATGGTGGAATCTCGAAGGCCATCAATGTCGCTCTCATGATGGTTGTGGGCCTGTTCGTTAACGGGCCTTACGCGCTCATCACGACCGCCGTCTCCGCCGACCTCGGGACCCACAGCTCCTTAAAAGGTGACTCGAGAGCGTTGGCTACGGTCACTGCAATAATCGACGGGACGGGCTCGATCGGTGCTGCTTTGGGCCCGCTTCTGACGGGCTTTCTCTCGTCGAAGAGTTGGGATTCGGTTTTTTGGATGCTTATCGTTGGGGCTTTTGCTGCGGGCTTGCTTTTGGTGCATTTGGTGTTTGCGGAGATTAAGGAGAAGGTCTCGAGAAGGGTTCGGGCCAACGAACCAAGTAATCTTACAGGTACCTTTTTCTTAGCAATTTTTCCCCTACCGCGCCCAGTTTTTAGATGACAGGTTCATTATATACCAAACAATGGGATATTCCACTGATGGCTAGTGGTTTCATGATGCAAAACCTCAAATTTGAAGTGCCCTATATTCGAGCATTTTTTTTTTCGTGCTTCCTCATGTGTGATATGAGTGAATGAAAGGCGAAACTCTAATAGATGTCATTGAGTGAGATATTACATCAGGGGCCGGATTTAAGACTGGGCTTTGCATCTTGGTCTATTGCACAGGGCCACAAATTTCTAAGGCCAAATATTTAGGGCACAATATCACATACGTCTGTCTATTTATTTATGCTCGGCGTTTATCTTGAGAGTTGAGGGTCTCACTTTGTTGCAAAATGGAGCCACAAAATTTAGAAAAAAAAAATGCCCTGTATTGCATGGTAATCCACTCAATCCAACTAGAAACGACCATCTCAATGGATCATCATCGAGAAAAAGTACTCTATATGCTTCTTCTTGTCAACCTTTTTGTTCCTTGGTTGAGCACATAAGTAAGCATGAACATTATTCTTCTTTTTGTTTGCAGGTTCTGCATCTGAGCCGCTTATACGTAGCAATGCAGGGCGATGAACATATCTGTGCTCGAGGGAGTGAACTTGCTATCAACAGTGGTTAATTAACTCACTTCTTGTTTTTGTGTCCTCGTGCTGTTGTATACTATGATGCCCGATTGATTGGCTTTTGGGAGAGTAGTTAGTAGTTGATGATGAGCTTCGTTTTCCAGAAAATGAAGTTCGGTTTGTCTGAAAGAGCTTAGGCTTCATCGTTTCTTCTTAAATAGGAACACTGTGTTATTTATCTATACTGATGTTCATTTTTTCTTTCGAATTAGTGCATTTCGATGTGTTATATCGGGCGGTTTTTGGGAAATTTCACACCGAATTACTATATGTTGTTTTTTGGTAAAAAAAAATTATATTGCGGTTTTCAATAATTAAACGGCACGTGGGGTTTTGAGCGGTTTGGGACGTTTTGCAGTTTTTTACTAAGGATGTAAGTGAGTCGCGCTCCATTTTTAGGTTCGAGTTCAAGCCGCCCTTTCGGTTGAGCTCGAGCTTATCGAGCTTTTTCAGCTCCAAGCTCGAGCTGAAACTCGATTAAAGCCAATGGTGTTCTGGTTCATGGAGCTTGAGGTCTTTATGAACACTAAAAAAATTATAAAAAAATAAATAAGTAATAAAAAATTAAAAAATAATTAAAAAAAGTTCGAGAGCACAAATGAGCTCACTCGAGCTCGAGCTTGAATGTGACGAGCTGAGCCAGCTCCGCTACTATTCACCTTTTACCGATACAAGTAAAATAACATATTCTACCGAATGACACATTGTTACTTAGTAGTCTTGGCTCAAACAAAAGAATTAATAAAGTCTTAATACTATATTAAAATCAAAATAATGAGCAAAAATCATAAATACAAACTACAATGCGGAAACAAAAAAACAAAATATAGAATAGAGTCATGTGAGGTACTACGTAATATAGAGCTTGTAACATCGAGATAAATTCTCAAGTTGTTTACTAACTGTTTAGCTCATGTCGATTTCGACTTTAATTAACTATTCATTAATATATTTGTCTTTCATGATATATTAATCTAAAAGCTAAAAGTAATATATAATTGCTATTTGATTAGTATAAAAATGAAAATAGATATAATAAGTAATAAATGTTATAAGGTTTGGTGAGGTGCAGTTTGTACAAAAAATTCACAAATTTGGTAATTAAAATTAAACAGCGATTTATGCAGTTTATTTGACAAGGCGGTGTGGTGTGACTGGCGGTTTTTCAAAATTATTATGCATCCCTAATCGTGGATTTCACTGCAGATCTACTAAAACCTCTAATTATGCACCTCATGGGGCATGAATCAATTAAAATCTTTTCTCCTTTTAATTGTTTGTGTGGACTTTTGTTCCTTCAACCCAAAAGAATATTTGAAATTAATTCACTACAAATTACATAGTCCACATTATACAGCTTGCATTGAACGTGAATTCTGAAGTGAAAAAGGAAAAGGAATATAGTTGTTCTTACACTGCTTCGGGTGAAGATAATGAACCAAATCATGAGGAGATGGCTTCGTTTGTGTGAGAAAGAAGATTAGGCGAGAAAATACATCACACACAAATATACCGTAGGAAATGGTTGATTCGTGATTTTTTAAAGGGTAAAATTATAAGTCACTAAGAGCACCTCCAACCGTATTGTATAACTCAAAAAATAGAGTAAAAAGTACTTCAACCATACCCCAAACTAAAACAAAAAGTGCGATATTTCGTTTCTCTCTCATCATTCACACGCAAATATGCGTTTCTGTCTGAAAAAATGCGTTTGTACTTTCAGTTGCACATAAACCCTCTTATTTTATTTTTTTTATATATTAATGAAAAATGCGCGGAAGAATAGTTCTATTACAGGTTTAATTGCATACCACGTATTACCCTTTGACTCTCTCTACCCTTATAAGTATTCCACGAATATTTTAATTGTTAAAGTGAACCTTCAAACTTGAAAGAATCGTTTCATTATTCAACATGGAATAATATTACTTATATGTGGAAGGTTCAATTGCATATAAACCTTAAAAAAATATACAAATAAATCATTTTATATGTTTTTGTTTCCCTTTTATATTTGTCTTTATATATTCATAATTGCACACGTTATTTGTTTTATTTGTAATATAGTAGTAAAATTGAAAAGTTGTAAAATATGTGGGTACTATTGAAAATTTATAAAAGTTGGTATGAAATTTTGAGTTTGAGAATGAGTTTTTCGGTTGGAGATGGTCTAAGTATACAAGTTTTCGTTTTGGGGTCACTATTAAAAGATAATTGCAAAAGTAGGTCACTAACTTTGTATGCCAAAATAATTTGGGTCATGTTTTCAATTTTAGGTCACTAAGTATATATTTTTCAATTTTGTGTCACTATGTTTACAAGATTAATTATTAAATGTGTGACTCGAAATTGGAAAATATATATAATTAGTGACCCAAAATTGTTTTGACATACAAAGTTAGTGATCTATTTTGGCAATTATCAAACATAGTGACCCAAAAACGAAAACATGTATACTTAGTGACCTAACCTTATAATTTTCCCCTTTTTCTTTTAAAGTATCGACCACTCATTAATTAAAAACGGGAGATACTTAAAATGGTCCCCGATGCTTATCCTATGGACCAATTTAGTCCCCGATTTTTCTCGTGAACCAATTTAGTCCATCATGTTGTCGATTTTCAACCAAATTGGTCCCTCCGTCAGTAATTTCGTCAATTTGGATGGAAAATGCCACGTGTCGACGCCCAATTGGCCTGAATTTCTTCCCTCTTAAAATATTAAAAAAATAATAAAAATAAGATTTAAAAAAGAAAAAAAAAAGTTTATCTCTCTAAAAAGGAGAAAAACAAATAAAAAAATAACAAATAAAAAAATATTTTCGTTTTTATTTTTTATTAATATTTTTACATATTTTTTATATAATAATATTATAAAAAAATTCAATTTATATATTATAATATAAAAATATTGTAAAAAATTCCCTGGTAGGGACACTTTCTTCCTCGTTAACTAGGCGAGAACGGAATGAGATTTTCGTAAATATATTATTTTATTTAATTTTTTATTTTTATTTTTTACATTTTATTTATAATTTTTAAAATAATTTTCTAGTTTTTTAACAAAAATATTTTTTTTAATTTTTTATTTTTTATTTTCATATTTTTTAAATATTTTTCGCATTTTTATAAATAAAAAAATATTTTATTTTTAATTTTATTTTTTTTCTCTTTTTTATGGAGATAAATTTTTTTCCTTTTTTAAATCTTAATTTTATTATTTTTTTAAGATTTTAAGAGGGGAGAAATTCAAGCCAATCGAGCGTCGATACATGACATTTTCCATCCAAATTGAAGGAATTACTGACGGAGGGACCAATTTGGTTCAAAATCGACAACATGAGGGACTAAATTGGTTAACGCGAAACATCGGCGGACTAAATTGGTCCATAGGTAAACATCGGAGACCATTTTGAGTATTCTCCCAATTAAAAACAGTAAATATAATAAAAAGTTCGCATCCGTAATGTAACTAAATATAATTTAAGAATAAAAAAATTCTTTTCCCCAATCCCCATTGATAAATATAAAAGCGATTCTTTTCACCTCTTCTAAAGCCCTTGTCGAATCAAAACCGTAATACCCAAGAAATTTACGAACAAAAATAAAAAAATCAGGACAACCAAGAGCGAAAGATGGCGGACAACCCTGGTGCGAAGAGGTGGCTTCCTCTTGAGGCCAATCCTGATGTCATGAACCAGGTTGGCTTATTGATTCTTTCTTAATCACTTTTACCTTTTCATTTTTGTTTATTTTTTTTTTCTATTCCGTAATTTCGCCATTGCTATCTTATTTCGCTGTGTTGGTATAAGAATTACTGCCGTCAAAGCTTGTTTGGGGGTTTGTTCGTGTTCGAATTTCATTTTTCGGCTGCCCAGTAGAGTTAGTTTGAGTAGACCATATTTAGGGTTCTGATGTGATTGATAACTAGATGGACGAAACATAGCCTGAGTTTCTTCATATACAATACGAGAGTATTATTTTATTTTTTTATTATTTTTTGGCATTTATACGTTGATGGGTTGTGAAAGCAGTTTCTATGGGGACTCGGTGTCTCGCCAGCGGAGGCCGAGTGCTTTGATGTGTATGGACTTGACGAGGAGCTCTTGGAAATGGTTCCAAAGCCGGTGCTTGCTGTGCTGTTTCTCTACCCTATAACATCAAAGGTGAAATTAAAATATGTAGATTTGCCAATTGTTTTTCTTTTTGATTTTTTTCTTGTTCGTTCATTGTTAGAGATCTAATTAGATAACCTTATGTTGAAGTTATTTTTCAAATACCGAATGTGATGGGCTCTACTTGTTTGTCCGAAAGTGTTGTTGTATTTCTTTGTATTTATGCATGCAAGTTTCTTTATTTTACAGAGCGAAGAGGAAAGGATCCAACAGGACAGAGAAATACAGGTAATGAACCTGAATTCCCAATTTCTTATTGATCGTAATGTTTGTTGTGACTACAGAGAGCAACGCGTTTCCTTTTAGCACTGATAAGTGATAACCACTTATATTTCAAGTTCGTGTTTCTTTCGGTATTGAAAATCAAGCTTATTAGAGCACTGTGGTTGTTAATTGCCTCCCATGATTGAATTTCTGCCTTATAGGGATATACTGTGCCTATTTACCAGATCCCTGTAGTCATGTTTATTTTCCTTCTGTTTTGACGAATTATGGATTTGTGAGTACTGAGTACTCTTCTTTATAGTTTATTTTAATGAATTTATCCATTGTATGAGTATGCGTAGTATATTTTTTATGATGAATATAAAGTTAAAAGCGGTCACCTCTGCAAAAAGTCACATGATGTTTTTCTGCTATCAGGCACCTGGTGATGGAGTTTACTTTATGAAGCAAACTGTGGGAAATGCTTGTGGAACCATCGGGCTTCTTCACGCAGTGGGAAACATTACTTCCGAGATAAAACTTGGTAGTAAAAAACTCTTTAATTACTTCTGTGTTTGCATATCCCTAAATTCTCATGTTTTCATGTCCTTTTAAAGTTTTCCTTCAGTTTGTCTCTGATTTATCATCATCAGCTTGCAATTCTTATTCATTTTATTGTGTTAACCAGTTGAGGGGTCCTATCTCGGTAATTTCTTCAAATCCACTGCAACTATGAATCCCTTAGAGGTATAATAATGCTTCTAACTCATACTCATTGCTATTTGTTTGTATTGTGTACTAATTGGTAACTTTTTTTATTTTTTCGCAGCGAGCAGCATTCCTTGAGAATGATAGGGAGATGGAAGTTGCTCACTCAGTTGCAGCAACTGCTGGTGAAACTCAGGTCAGTCCCGTTCGATTTTTCTCAAAAGAAATAAAGTATCTCTGTAGAATTGTTATTTTGTAGATAAATAATATATCAATGAAGAGTCAGCAGGTAGTGTTATCCTCGAAATATGTCGGTCCTTAGGACGAAGATGATGTGACCTTACAATTTTATATACAGCTTTTGGATGAATAATGCTAATGCTGCTTTTGGTTCTAATGATCGTGTTATTCGGGCAGTTTTTAATATCTTTTTCATGACAGGCATCAGAAGATGTGGATACACATTTCATATGCTTCACTTGTGTTAATGGTTGTTAGTCTCTCTCTCTCTCTCTTTTTCTCCCTCTCCCTCTCCCTCTCCCCCCCCCCCCCCCCCCTCTCTCTCTCTCTCTCTCTCTCTCTCCCTCTCTCTCTCTCTCTCCCTCCCGCTCCCTCTCCCTCTCCATTGAAATACGACCTTATAATCCTTTTGCAGGAGAACTTTATGAGCTCGACGGGAGGAGGTCGGGACCAATCTCACACGGTCCATCTTCCTCCAGCACCTTATTACAGGTTTTGATCTCTCTTTGTCTATTTGTAGCTACTTAATAACACAGTCATCATTTTAAAGAAGTCTTGTTCATTTGTTTATATTTGAATCTTTATTTGATCGCAGGACGCAGCTAAAGTGATTCAAAAGTTCATACAGAAAAATCCCGATTCGATAAACTTCAGCGTCATCTCTATATCCAAGAAAATCTGACTGATTTTATGGTTTAAACAATAATGATTTTATGGTCGAGCTTGAGACATTTTATGGCTGGTGTCTCCATGTTTGAGTTTTGATTTACTTACTAACCGAGTATGAGTTATTTGTTTTTAGTTCGCGTGATTTGTACTTACTTAGAGCTGTCTTTATTTGGGTTGTTTGGTTACTTACTTCTATATAGTTTTTTTTTTATTTATTTATTTAATAATAAGCTTGATCATTTCTGATGTTCCTCATAGTTAGAAATAGGCTTTCTTAATAGGATTGTGTAATTCAGGTTTATAAATTGTCGGACAAATAAAAATCGTGTAACATCGGTCGAGAAATTTGAAGAATGGTGACATGAAGAAGAATGGTCAATTTTGTTCACAGGCAATATTGTATGACAAGGTTACAAACAATATTACCATCGGGATGAAATCTGTTTCTATCGGTATATTAGATTTCATTGCAACATTTGTGAAAATCGACACAATAGGTAAATAAATTGATTTTAGCTAACATCAGAAGCATTCAAACATTATCATCACCACCCAACCCAATGCAAATCCTATCCTTACCTTAATTTTTAAGTCACCATTTCATTCTTAGATAATAGAAACACAAGGAAAAAAAAAAAGGAATTGAATTACACGTGTCCTTCCCATCAGCTTCCGTGTCATGCAAAACCTGCCATTCACACAACACGTTAGTCACAATCCCTCATGCAAATCTCTTCACCCCTTTCTACATAACCCCAAAAGCCCCCACATGCAATTTCCACTAATAAGTTATCACAAACACACACAATTCCTTGAATTTTGCAGCAACAACAATGGCGACGATCCAACAAAGAGGCACTCCCACCCACGAAGGCGGCCCGATGAAGGGAGGCAAGCAGCAGCAGCAGCAGCAGCTTCAGCCCATGAGCCGCCAGATAGCCAAGACCACCACCGCCTTGACCCTCGGCGGATCCCTGATGGTCCTCTCCGGCGTGACCATGACTGCCACCGTGATAGCTTTGACCCTTGCCACGCCCCTGCTGGTTATCTTCAGCCCCGTTCTCGTCCCTGCCGTCATCACGCTGTTCCTCATAGTCACGGGCTTCATCGCCTCCGGTGGCTTCGGAGCCGTAGCAAGCTTAGTTCTCTACTGGATGTACAGGTTCATACTCTCTCTCTCACACACACACACAGACACACAGTAAGAACAATTGATCGATGAAGAGAGAGTTAATTATTGCAGGTACTCTACGGGGAAGAGTCCGATGGGGGCGGAGCAGATAGAGCGTGCGCGTGAGAGAATATCCCATGCGGCCCACGATGTGAAGGACCAGATCAAGAGCACTGCTGCTGCTGCTACTACGGAATGATTGTAATAATTATATTATCTGCTAATCTTTGATGTTGTGCATGTGTTTAAATTTGTGTGTCGAACGAAGCTGTTTGTTTCGGTTTTTAGTTGGTGTTTGTATCGTTAATCTTCTTATGGAAGAGAGTGTACTTGTGCTCTTTAAGATCGAAGGTTGTAAGAACTTCCGAGAGGGAATAAAAGAGAGGATATAACTTTCAATCCATCGAGAAAGCAAAACTTTCTTCGGTTATTGCTTTTTAGGTAAAATTGTGAACTTGGGTAGTTATGTATACTAAATTTTTGTTTTGGGTCATTGATAATTGAAAAAACAGGTTGTATGGTTAACAGAATTGGTCATCACTTAAATTTTCGGCCACTTCGTTCTCCGGCGACATTGGCCGAAACAGGTGACCAAAAAATTTGTTTTCAATACACGGGAAAGTTTGTGAAAGAAAAATGGATATAATGATTCAATTTTATAATTTTTTAAGATTTTTACTATTATCTCAGGCTTTTTCAGTGAAGTCAAAATTTTACTTCTCATAATTAAAATGGTATTTGAAAATGGTATTTGACTAGATCAAATTTAAAAAAATGGCCTTTTATATTGAAGTCTATTCTATTTGAATCTATCTATTATTAGTGAAAAGATGATTTTATCCTTATTTTAATTCATTCAACAACTCAAATAAAATTAATTAGGTTTAATAGGTATATCTTTACTGTAGCACCATTGTCTTCTTCTTCACCGTGTTTTAATTTCACTTGACAGTTAAAACTGAATCTAAAAGATACATAACAAAGCATAAACTTTTCCAGATCCACGATATTCACTTCGACAAATTGCAACCACATCCAAACCGACTACGGCAATGAACGCGCGTTCTGAAAGAGTCCGGTAATTTTTATTGGCTTTCTTCTTCCTCAGGCTACCAAAAGCAAGTCTCGTGCATCGAATTGGTTGGGTTCGGCGCATGGTTTTTCAATTATACAATTTGGACCCTTGTTCGCAAGGGAACCGTGCGACGAACCACCTGGGACCCAAACCTACGCGCAACTCAGGGGACATGTGATTGCATGCTTGGGATTTGAGCACACTCAAACGGTACCCATACGCGCGCGGCCCATGCGGTTGGGTGTGCATACGATGCGCTTGGATGAGGGTACCATGCAATTGTGTGAGGGTATCATACTCTTGCATGCGGGTACCATGCTCTTGTGCGCGGATACCATGCGCGTCTATGTTGGTGGGTACGACGCAAGTGCGCGCTGGGTACATACGGGTACCATGCGCGCATGCGTGTGGGTACCATGTTTTCTTGTGCGGATACCACCGCACCTGTGCGAGTACCATGCGAGTCTGTATAGGTACCATGCGCTTTTGTGCAGGGTACCATGAGCGTGTGTATGGGTACAATCGATGAATTTGGCTAATTTGTTATTTACTCTTTATGATTCTCAGGTTGTGCTGAAAAGCAGCTGTCATCCCGGGACGATGACTTTGAGTTTCGCTTGACATGACTGAAATGTACACGGAGGCTAGTGCAAAGATAAGGAACAGTCTGAACGGCAATGAGCGTGACAGTTATATGACGGGGAGTCCATTTGGCCGACTCGTCGACGGTGCAGCCGATTTCAATTTATCTGCCCATGTGATTTTGTTTCTCATGAGGATGCAGAACATGCTTCACGACCGCGAAGAGTTGTGGATGATTATTGAGAACCGCCACTCTGATTTTCTAAAGCGGAGTATTGCTTGATTATTGGCCTTAGGTTCTCGGCGCAATCTCGGAAGTAAACCAAAATGGAGAATTCCCGAAGAGAAACTTTTCGGGAAGAACCACAATCCGTTTGTCGTATGTTGAGGATCGCCTGCGAGAGTTGGCAGCGAACGATGACGGAAACGTCAACATCGATAAGTAGAAGTTGGCAGATATTTATTTTGCCGCCGCCGTCTTGCTGACCTGATCGTCGAAGAAGAACACAGTTGTTCGGTCGTGGCTGTTTTCATTAGTCGAGGACTTCGTCGCCATCGCCAACTATCCATGGGCAGCGTTGCTTTCAAAGAGGTGATACGCTCGCTGAAGATAAACCTAAGGAAGAAGAGGAATTTTGTTCGAGAACGAGCCCGAAACGAGGGGAGCGAACATTGCGGGCTACTGATTAGTGGGTTTGTACATCCGATTCAGGTCCGTCGTCATTTAAAATTGTAGATATATTTAATTTTGATTATATATTTGCTAATTTTGTTTCGTTGCATTTTAGATTCTGGCGTACGAGTGCATATCGGGTATTCCGAAGATGGAGACGATCGTCAATGCTGCTAAAGGGTCACTCGTATCTGGGTTGATGAGCCCCACGTTATCGAAGATGAATGCGCACTACTTTCGGCTTAGCGTTTTCCACGTTGGGGAGCAGCATGAAGTCATCGACCATATTACGACGCTGTTTGAGCAAGGTGCGGAGATAAAGTGCGTGCGTTATGTGGCGGCCGGGACGAGCTCGCACGCACGCATGTCGCACAGTCCATCCCGCAACTATCGCAGCGGTCGCATTACGAGAAAGAGGCGGACAAATTTCGTCCCCCCCTCACTGCCACGATACAACACCCCTCCTCCACATCAAATACTCGGGATCCACGATGGATCAATTTTACAAGTTTACACGACGAGTGGACCACAATTTTGAGAGGTGAATAGTCGTTTCGTCGACGTTTGCACGAGCATCTCGCAGTTTTGGGACTCGTACGAGGAACATTAGTCCACTACTCAAGAGTGGGGCGCGAGTATCTTCGGCTTGCAGCAGTCGATGTAGAGTTGCAGCAAAACCTGCAGTAGGGGAGGTACATGGTTCCTCGAGAGTTTCCGACGCACCCGTCGCATGGTACAATCCGTATAATTAATTTATTGCAGTTTTTCTAAAATAGAAAATTTGACTTTGAAGTGTTTACTTGAGGTTTTGAGGCAGAAGGGGATTTTGGTGCCGGTAGCTCGAACCAAGCGTTCTACCCGTCCGAACCCGATATACCAGTAGAGCTCGAGGGCACGGCCACAACATGAGGTCCCATTGGAATCGGAGGTCCCGGTGAAAGCCGAGGTCTCGGTGGAGTCACCCACACACCGCGATACGGGTAAAGGCGTCGTGGCGGAGTTGACGCCACATCGCGAGAGTAGGCTTTCCAAGTACGAGGTGACCCCGTTCACCGATCCGAATTAAAATTGCGAGCCAAACAGTCGCAACCAACAGCTCGAGAGGCACATGAAGAGAAACCTGAAGTTGTAGCATCAGTTAAAACGGAGGATCGATTCGATGGATGAGTAGGAGCGCCTGTTATGTTCGCTTGGTTCGTACCGAACCAAGGAGTGGTTCCAACAGCTATACACGCCTTCATTCTGGCTTGCCGACGCGTTATGAAGGAGACTTATGCGCACGTCTAATCCTTTAATACGTTTTGTGAAGTAACTTGTTTCCTTTTATTTTGTAGCACATTGACGAATCCATCAGAGGGTTCATCGAAATGCAGAGGATTCATAACTTCCGATCTCGTGATATTGCCTTCGTGGGATTCGCGTTGAAGGAGACCATCGATCGGGATTGCATAGTAAACGGAAAGGTAAAGGACATGATGACATATTTGGCCCACTATGCAGAGGGACTTGATCAGGACTGGCCGGCGGTGTCGTGGCGAGTTGTTGAGTACATTGCAATGCCGGTGCGGACCATCGCTCACTGGGTTTTTACAATCCTTGATTGGGAGAACAAGTCCATAACGGTATTCGACTCAGATCCGTCCTGCGATGTTGACATGCGCAACATGAACAAGGCGTTGGGCGGGCTACAACTAGTAGTACTGCTTATACTCAAGCAACTTGGAATAATTCCAAACGCCTTTAAAAAGTGGAAGGTCGAGAGGGTCCCAAATTTCAAGAAGCAAGAAAATTCGTAAGTTTAGTTCTCATAATTCCATTAGTAGTTGAGTTTAGTACCTCTTATCTCATTAGTAAACTTTCGCTTGTTTTCAGTGGCGACTGTGGGTCCACGTGTTGCAGATTGCATTTCATATGCTCTTTCGTGGTGATCTCGTTGCGTATCTTACAGGGCGCCAGATGATGTAATTTCGGGATTTCTTTGCACCCCCATTCGCCTAAATGATTGGGCTGCTTGATATCAATAAATAGTGCGCGTATAGTAGATGTTGGATGTTGGATTTGATTTTCTAATGTTGGTTTATGATTTTATAAAGTTGGATTTTGTAATGTTGGATTTTGATTTTGTTTGCCTTCATTCTGTTTTTGTAATGTAGGATTTTGTTCGCATGGTACCCGCACGCACGTTTGGCACCCGCACACTCATGCATGGTACCCGCTCATATGCGCATGATACCTGCACATATGGCGCATGGTACTCGCACATGCAGGCACGGTACCCGCACATATGACGCATGGTACTTGTGCCTATGCGCGCACGGTACCCGTTTGCAAAAAAATTAAATATTTTAACAATAATTTCAGCATAATTGTTGAATGATTGTTACAAAGATTTTTTTTATTTACAATTATGGGTGAATGATTATCCCAGTGATTTGATCTAAAAGATTTCATTTTTAACGATTTAACGTACTGACAACGACTGACGTAAAGTGCTGACTCGACTGATGTAACGTACTGACATCATCTGACAAAGCAATTATCACAAATTATCGCCTTACCAACTGTACGCGCACGAGACCCCGATTGCATACGCACGGGTCCGTCCATTAGCGCACGGTACCACACATGCGCGCATGGGATCCGTCCATGTGCGCGCTTGGTACTGCGCTGATGCGCGCATGGTACCCACTGATGTACATGCATGGGACCCGCACATATGGCGCACGGAACCCGCACATGCGGTCACGGTACCTGCTGCGCTCATGGTACCGCTCTCGCTCATGGTACACACACAAACCAACATACCAACATGCCAACATACATTTATCCAATAAATTTTAAATACACACGTACAAATCTATTACAATTTACCTCCTCCTACCGAATTCATCGACGGAAGACATTCTATTTTTGTGCTCTTCCGCGTTTTGGGTCAGCGATAGGTGGAAGCATATTCACACTTCCTTCAATACGCTCGGTGACAGGCCATATGGTACCGTCGTATTCTAATTTCCATGTCTCCAAGCTGTAATACGCATGCACTAGCGAATAAACACCTACATTAGCGACACCACAAACCGCAATGGCGTGCGCACAGGGGATACGATCGATATCGAATATCTTACAACTACAGGACTTCGTCTCAATATCAACCACCTCGTTTGACTCCATACCCGTATACATTATACTTTTGAAAGCCAGTTTTTGCCACGTGTAGATGTTGTGAATTTATGTAGTGCGACCGTATGATTGACTCGACCTTCGGCATAAATGACGTAACATTGAGTGCCATCGAAGATTCGCAAGTTCTTCGATGCTTACTAAACCAACTTGTCACCAAACGTTGGATCGAGTCCAACAATCGTACATAGAGCGACATTTATCGACTATACGTACATAGCGCCTATACGTACGTAGAGCGGCATTTATCGACTCCGAGCCGTTGGTGATCATGATGTTGTACCTTGATCTCGGACAATAAGATCTTGTCCATTTTTCCTAGTTGTCGACATCAAGATATGTATGCACGTTTAAGTATCGTTCCTTTAGAGTTGCCAACAATCGATCGCATTCGCTCTTTGTGTAGGCGTATGCTATATTAAGGAATAACGCACATGCACATTTCTCCTTCATACGAGTCTTTATATTTTGCTGAATATGCCACGCACAGAATTCGGAAATGCATTTGGGAATACTATCGTGACGACAGTCTTTATACAGTCATGTCTATCAGAAATTATGACGAGATCATTTGTGTCGGTAGATTTGGTACCCGCAATTCCCCATACGATAGGATATTGATGGTAATCGTCGTCTTACAACGTTGCAACGAACATCACCCCTTTGTACTTTCTCTTTAAAAAGGTGGCGTATATAGAAATTACCTTCCGCATGAAAGCAAATCCCGCTATGCATACACTGTACGCCAAAAACAGATATTTGAATCTGTTTTCTTCGTCCATCTTCCAATCCGAGACACTTTCCACGTTCACTTGCTTCACACCTTCCAAGTACGCCGGGAACAAAGAAAGCATGACAATTGTCCCCGTTACCGACCAACTCATCCATAGCGAGATTCTTCCCTTTCCAAGCCTTGTAATAAGAAACATCTAACCCCTTACTTTGCATCATCGACATGATAGCCTTTGGTGCGTAATGTATTTCGGCCCGCAAAAATTGTCAAGAAGCATCCTTGTTACAACCGATGAACTTCCTTGTCGATGATGTGTTCGACGTCGATGACACAAGCCGCATGTGTGTGTGCCGCAATATGTCCGTATCGAGAAGAAAGGGGAATCCCCATCTTTTGCAGCTCGCAAGCGCCACGGACATTGCTCCATCGCACATCTCACTACATTACAAAGTCTTGTTCGACTTTACTAATTTGCACTCGAACGACGCGGCCAAGGCGATTTTGGAAACTGCTGCCCAACGTGTAGGCTTAAACCGTCCGGAAATGTGAAAGTACCATCAGCAGCGTCATCTACAGGTTTGCGATCTACATCATCATCTTCATCGTCATTCTGATCACGTGCGATGAATTCTTCTTCCGATTCGTCAAGGTGTTCGATTGTCTCATCTTCATTATCGTTCGAATGCAAATTCGAGTCATCCTTACGCCCGGACGGTTCATCGAGGTCTTCTTGAAAACCCTCATTTTCGGTAACATGGCAATATTACGTGTTAGATGGGCTGCAACCGTACCCCTCAAATGGTTCGATTTGCGCATTTTCATCGCAAGCTATGAGTATGATATTATAACTAGAGGAACCAGCAATTATTGCCGACGGAGCCACACTGACACATTCCACCACCTCGACACGAACCACGTGTTTCGATTGAGGGCCCCGAAACCTAAGTAGGCATGTAGAGCATAATCGGTATTGATGTATATTGCCCAGGGATACATGTAAGCTACATTTGGCATATAGCTTAGCGTCAGTCTCGCATGGCGTTGCGAAACGACAACACCGCTACAATTTGGTCATTCACGTCTTGTAACGTGCATGCGTCCTCATCCACCAAAATTGAACGTCAGCTACAATTTGCCGCAGGGGACCAAGTCGAGGTATTGTCCTAGCCGATTAACCACCGGCCATATTGAAATACAATGTTGGAAATTGTCATATTGTGCACATGCAATATATTATGCAAAGTTATTGTTTAGAAAACGTTTGTCGTCATATAACATGCGTATGTATGATTTTCAGCGCATGAGACCGAACATGGAATCAGGGGACCTGTGCATAAATGCAGGGGATTATCTCGTGTGATTTTCGACACATGAGACCTGAGCAGAGAACCACCCGCGCATATAGGCAAGGGACCTGCGCATAAATGCATGGGACCCGAGCATACACGCAATGGACCTACGCATAAATGCATGGGACCCGAGCGTAAAAGCAGGGTACCCGCGCATAAAGGCAGGGAACCCGCGTACAACACTAGCGGGGACCCTGCACTTATACTTGGGTATCATGCTTTTACGTTTGGGTCCCTGCGTTTTTAAGCATGGGTTCCCTGCACTTACAAAACAGCAATCCATATGCGCGGGTACCCTGGATATATGCTCGGGTACCCTATATATATGTTCCGGTACCATGCGTTTTCGCATGGATCCCCTGCACAAAAACTGGACCGCATAGTGTATTTTCAGGTCCGGATTTTCGTAAAAACAACTGAAAATTTGCACATCTGGCAAGTACACAGTATCTACGAGATAACCCATTCATTTTCGGGGGTAATAGATAGGAAATTCACCATTTTCGACGTTAAAATTGCAATTTTCATGTAACAAATGCTCACTACGCGGCTGAAATGCTTGCTGTTTTCTTGGTTTGAGAAGTTATTTTCCGGCACTAAACGAGGAGAACAACTCGTGTTGCTTTAGGTTTGTGAGAGAGGTTGTGGTTACCCTTTGTTCTTTAAAATGGAGAATATAATGCATTCATATCGTTTGTATGGTTATGGTTAAAAAGGGAGATGGACCCATGTTCAGTTACTGCAACCTGTACGACCATATTTTCGTTTTTCTTTTTTTTTATATATTTTAATGTGTTACGTATGAGATTTAGTTAATATGGTTAACGTTTAAACAAAGTGAGGGCTATTGACCAAAAAATCGTCAACGCGACCATTTTTTTAAAATTGACCCAATCAAGGGCTATTTTTTTAAAAGCCCCGCAATTCCTTAATCCCAGAAAAAGGAAACGAAAAGTTTTTAGTTGGTTATCATCGTCGTAAGAATATTTGGATTAAGTTTTCAATAGGGCATCAATAATTGATCTCGATAGGCAAGAAATTACGGCGTGATTTTGCCTAATCGCGCTAGACGCGTAGGAGTGAAATTCGGGTGTAATAAGATTTGTCTAATCGCGCTAGACGCATAGGAGTGAAATTCAGGTGTAATAAGATAAAGATTCTAATCGTAATTGCTAATTTTAAGATTTTGTTTGATTTCAATTCTCGAGAGAGAGCTCGAATTATAGTCATCTCACCCCAGCTTTTGAGGAAATGTAACAGCATGTCGAGAGTATTTTCTCGCGTGGTGAAAATTATGGGTGAAAGATCCTGAGTTCGATAAATCAGCTCTGAGTAAAGCTCTTTTGTGATAAGATCGGACGTAAAAAAATCGAATATTAAACAACAGACAGCGTGAACGCAGAAATGCAACGGAAACGAATACACGGCGATATAACATGGAAAACTCCCTTCAAATCGAAGAGGTAAAAATCACGAGACCAAACGGTTCAAAATCTACTAATCACCAAATTGAGTACAACGAATTACACCCCAGCACATAAGTCTACTAATCAGACGGAATGAAGACCATAAGTCTTCTATCTTCAGTTAAAATTTCAGGTCAATCGGACAACATTTTCCCCTCCAACTGTGAAAATTTCGAATCTGCTGCTACATAAAATGTTGCTGGAAATTTTTCTTTTTGCTTTTGTTGTGTGTGTCGAACGCTGCTCCTCCTCCTTTTCTTTTAGTTGTTGTGTTTATTCTTATGTGGACTGAGAAAGTGTGCTTTTATCCACATAGTTGGAAGCCCAAACACAACATTTTGAACTTGCAAAAGTTGAATTCGGGCTCGTGTTTGTCATGTTGTCTAATTCGAGCTCGAGCTCGTATTTTCTCGAACTTATTTTTTATTTTTTAAGAATTTTTAAAATTTATTTATTTTTAAATTAAGAAAACTCAATGAGCTTCATGAGAGCTCTATTAACTTTAATCAAGCTCGGAACTAAAAAGCTCGACGAGCCAACCGAGAAAATGAGTCGAGTTTGGCGGCTCGCCTCACTTATGTCTCATATCTTTGGTGAAATTAGTTTATTCGAATCAGAAAACATCTGCCCTATCACCAATATAATTTCAAATTTTTGGTTTTATTATTTTGTCCAGATGGCCCAAAAAATGGTCCAACAAATATGAAAGTGTCTACCTTCCATAATTTAGAATTGACAACTTTTTATGAAGTCTGAACCGGGCTGGGCCCCTATGTACTCCTTCCATTGTATTTATATTAGAAGAAAGATCATGTGTGCGACCAATTGAAGCTATCAATTTTAGTTTGAAGGTAGAAAAATACCAAGAAAAATTACTTTAAATATAAAAACTAACAAAAAATATCATGATGTTCGTGGCAAAGAAGAATCGAACCAATATGCTACAAATATTGAGATTTGACATCAATATAATCCAAATTTTATTACATACATAATATCATTATCAACTAGTCCTACCATTCTCTTATATATCCTCCCTCGTGATAACTAACTGATATTGATATATTACGAAGAAAATCTGATTGTTTATATCTACATATTTTGAGTTCAATATGATTATCCCCATATAAATCACGTTACACCGACCGGAGATTCGAGCAAGCTCTCCTGACCCTCCTTTTCTAATTCCACCCATATGATAAATAATTGATATATATATACATATATATATATATATATATATATGTCAGTCTTATAGGAGCATGTTACGATATTCTTGATTCCCGATAATTTAGTTGCCCGAGAAATGACGATAACAAATAAAATGAAGAAAAATAATATGACAGTGAACACGAGAATTTACGTGGTTCGGTCGGAATGACCTACGTCCACGGCCCGAATGGTAGAACTTCTCTATTATGTGGAGTGATTACAGACACGTATACCGGACGTGATACAAAGAAGCTACACTGACAAGGAGTAATAAGGTAGAGAAGAAAATGCCCGAAGAAGATCTCTTGAGGTGGTGTGTTTCATCCTTCTGCTGATCGTACCTATTTATAGGCGAGCTTCTGTATCTATTTGATATGTGAACATAAGAAAAAGAAACCAGCACTTCCGTAGCCGAAATTCCTAGCAGCCTTTTTCTTCTTCTTAATAAATGCAGTAGCCTTCTTCATTTGACTTTTCAAAAGTCATGTGCTTTAATTAATTTATTTGTCGGCATCGAGGTCACGCCTACAAATCTCCACATTGACCTTGATTCCGAAAATTACTCCACCTTAACTTAGAAATACCTTTGTCTTTGTCTCCCTCCGGCCATAGCCCCGACGGGCTAGTTCACAGTTTCTGAAACACTGATCAAGTCCAAGCAATGCTTGAACATGGAAATTGGAAGAGCCTTCGTAAACATATCCGCAGGATTATCCTTCGTGTAGATCTTCTTGATAAACACTTTCTTGTCTACAATGATATCACGAATGAAATGATACTTAATATCAATATGCTTAGTCCTCTCATGATACATCTGATCCTTAGTCAAATGAATTGCACTTTGACTATCACAGTAAATGGTAATGACTCCCTGTTGTTGAGTTAATTCGCTGAATAACCCCTTCAACCATAAAGCTTCTTTGATCGCATCGGTAATGGCCATATATTCTGCTTCAGTAGTAGATAAAGCCACTACGTGCTGTAGAGTAGCTTTCCAGCTAACTGCACAACCTCCAATAGAGAATACATAACCTGTAAGAGATCGTCGTTTATCGAGATCACCTGTGTAGTCTAAATCAACGAAACCGACGAGAGTATCACTGTTTCTGCCAAACTCCAAACAAGTACTTAGAGTACCCTTTAAGTATCTGAGGATCCACTTCACTGCTTGCCAGTGTTCTTTCCCTGGATTAGCCATATACCTGCTAACAACACTAATAGCTTGTGAAATATCAGGACGTGTACAAACCATTGCATGCATAATACTGCCGACTGCACTCGAATAAGGAACTCGTGCCATATACTCTTTTTCCTCTTCCGATGATGGTGATTGAGCAGCAGATAGCCTAAAATGGCTAGCGAGAGGAGTACTGGCTGGTTTGGCATCGTGCATGTCAAATCTCTCCAAAACTTTCTTGAGGTAACTCTCTTGGGTCAGATGCAACTTACCAGCTCCTCTATCACGTCTAATCTCCATAACAAGAATCTTCTTAGTGGCTCCCAAATATTTCATCTCAAATTCACCGTTCAATAAAGCCTTCGAATGGTGAATTTCTGCGAGATTCTTAGCCGCAATGAGCATATCATCAACATATAATAGCAGATAAATATTCAACTTCTGGAAGTAAACACAACTATCATACTTGCTCTTGGAGAAACCATGACCCAACATAAAAGAATCAAACCGTTTGTATCACTGTCTTGGAGACTGCTTTAATCCATATAGGGATTTCTTCAATAAACAAATGTGGTCTTCTTTTACTTCAACCATGAAGCCTTCAGGCTGCTTCATATAGATCTGTTCGTCTAAATCGCCATGTAAGAACGATGTCTTGACGTCAAGCTGTTCTAACTCCAAATTATACATGCCAACGAATGCAAGCAATACACGAATATAGCTATGTGTAACAACAGGTGAGAAAACATCGTTAAAATCAACACCTTGTACCTGACTATAGCCTTTCGCGACCAATCGTGCCTTATACCTTGCATCGTCTGAACCAGATAAACCTTCTTTCTTTCTTCGGCGGCGACACAAGAATCCAAGTACCATTCTTGTGCAGAGACTCCATTTCTTCATTCATCGCTACCAACCACTTATCAGAATTGACATCTTGAATTGCCTCCGTATAGGTAGAAGGTTCACCGCCTCCACATGTTTCTTGTGCCACTGATAAAGCGTACGAAACTAAATTCACGTACCGCTGTGGTAGTCGAATCTCATGTCTCTGTCTGTCTCTGGCTATAGAATATTCCTGCTCGACGCTTTCATCTTCAACAAGATCTGAATCCGGTTCTGGTTCATCATCTGGATCTGTTGAACTCGTAGCAGGGTTATCTGAAGAACCTTTGTTGATCTCGAGCTCCACCTCGTTCTGTACACTATCCTCCTTTTTTTGATTAGAAGAATTAGAAGACTCTTTTCTATGATTCAACATATATGACTCGTCAAATGTAACATCTCTGCTAATTACGAATTTGGGTGACTTGGGATCAGGATTATGTAATCTATATCCTTTCACCCCTGAAGCGTAACCGAGAAAAATACACTTTTTAGCTCTAGGCTCTAACTTTCCCTCGTTTACGTGCATATAAGTTGGACACTCAAATACTCTTAAATTAGAGTAAGCAGCAGGAGTACATGACCAAACCTCATCGGGAGTCTTGAAATCGATAGAAGAATATGGTGAGCGGCTGACAATATAACATCCAGCTGCAATAGCTTCTGCCCAAAAATAATTTGCCAACCCATCATTAGAGATCATACACCGAGCTCTCTCCAATAGAGTCCGGTTCATGTGCTAGGCAACACCATTCTGTTGAGGCGTCATTCGAACAGTGTGATGTCGAGCCTTTATTCTTGCAGAATTCATTGAAATCACTTCCACAAAATTCTAAGCCATTGTCTGTCCGCAACCGCTTGATTTGTTTTCCTGTCTGCTTCTCAATCAAAGCTTTCCATTGTTTAAATGTTAGCTTATCACTTCTGTTTAAGAAAATAGACCCAAATTTTCCTTGAGAAATCATCAATGAAAGTCAACATATATCTTGCATTACCTTTGGACGGAACACGAGAAGGACCCCATAAATCAGAATGAATATAGTTCAAAGTACCTTTCGTCTTATGGATTGTTGGCGATTTGAAGTTGACTCGTTTCTGCTTTCCAAAAATACAATGCTCGCAAAAATCCATCTTACCAGTACTTTGACCGCAAAGTAGGCCCCGCCTGCTCAAAATTGTCAAGCCATTTTCTCCCATATGTCCAAGCCTCATATGCCATAATCTCGTGGTATCAACCTCCGGGGATGTCGAGACTGCAGCGGAACCTGTAACAGTAGTTCCGTGCAAAATATATAAATTTCCAGACCTGCAAGCTTTCGTTACGACGAGGGCACCTCTACCAATCTTCATAACTCCACCTTCACCTGAGAACCTGCACCCTTGAGATTCAAGCGTGCCTAAAGAGATAAGATTTCTCTTCATAGCTGGAACATGTCTGACTTCTGTGAGCGTTCGGATGATTCCGTCAAACATCTTGATTCTAACTGTACCTTTACCAACTTTACATGGGGCATCATTCCCCATCAAGACGTATCCACCATCGAAAGCTTCATATGTGGAAAAACAGTCCTGACTACGACTTATGTGGTAAGAACATCCTGAATCTAAGATCCACTCACTATTGGACCTGACAATATTTGCAGTTGCTATAAAAATAGTTTCATCGCTCTCATTTGCAGCTACGCTAGCTTCGGCGGGTTTATAATTTTGCTGATTATTTTTCTCCTTATTTTTCAATTTATAACACTCAGCTTTTGATTTGGCCCTTCTTCTTGCAATAATTACAGATTTTATTTCCGTATCTGGACTTTGACCTACCCTTAGATCTGCTACTATCAACATCTCTATTTTATGGCCTACCCTGAACAAACAGACCATCTGCCTGATTACCACTAGATCCCCCCGTTATATCCCTATCAATCTGCTCTTTCGATTGTAAAGCAGATTTGACACTACTATAGGAGATAGTATCTTTCCCATATATTAAGTGTCTCGAAAATGTTTTAGAGATGAGGGAAGGGAACAACAATATTGTGGCCTGATCTTCTTCATCCACTTTAACTTCTACGTTCGCCAAATCCATAATTATTGAGTCGAATTTATCGAGATGCGAGAGTATAGAAGTACCTTCCGTCATTTTCAAACTGTGTAGCTTCTGCTTTAAATAAAGCCGATTCTTCTTAGTCTTCTTCATGTAGATTGCTTTTAAAGAATCCCACATACCCTTGGTCGTCGTCTCCGTAGCAACTTCTTGTAATACCTCGGAGAGATTCAAGATAATTATTGATCTGGCTTTCTTGTCCAGTTCCTTAAATTGCTCGTCTGTCATTTCCTTGGGTTTCTTCGCGTTGTCTTCAAGCGCCTGCTCACAACCGTCTTGAATGAGTATGGCCTCCATCTTGAGACTCCACATCGCAAAGTTCACATTTCTATCGAACTTTTCAATCGACATTTTTGTAATCGTCATGGTGGCTAAAAAAAAAATCGGAAAATTGGCTCGCCGTGGATCGTAAAACCTTTTTGATATCTTCTCTGATGTGGAAGATCATACAAAGCTGCAACCACAGAGCATACTAAGAATACCGACAAGGCGAGGCTCTGATACCAATTTGTTAGGATATTCTTGATTCCCGATAATTTAGTTGCCCGAGAAATGACGATAATAAATAAAATGAAGAAAAATAATATGACAGTGAACACGAGAATTTACGTGGTTCGGTCGGAATGACCTACGTCCACGGGCCGAAAGGTAGAACTTCTCTATTATGTGAGTGATTACAGACACGTACACCGGACGTGATACAAAGAAGCTACACTGACAAGGAGTACTAAGGTAGAGAAGAAAATGCTCGAAGAAGACCTCTTGAGGTGGTGTGTTTCATCCTTCTGCTGATCATACCTATTTATATGCGAGCTTCTGTATCTATTTGATATGTGAACATAAGAAAAAGAAACCAGCACTTCCGTAGCCGAAATTCCTAGCAGCCTTTTTCTTCTTCTTAATAAATGCAGTAGCCTTCTTCATTTAACTTTTCAAAAGCCATGTGCTTTAATTAATTTATTTGTCAGCATCGAGGTCACGCCAACAAATCTCCACCTTGACCTTGATTCCGAAAATTACTCCACCTTACCTTAGAAATACCTTTGTCTCTGTCTCCCTCCGGCCATAGCCCCGACGGGCTAGTTCACAATTTCTGAAACACTGATCAAGTCCAAGCAATGCTTGAACATGGAAATTGGAAGAGCCTTCGTAAACATATCCGCAGGATTATCCTCCGTGTAGATCTTCTTGATAAACACCTTCTTGACTGCAATGATATCACGAATGAAATGATACTTAAACATCAATATGCTTAGTCCTCTCATGATACATCTGATCCTTAGTCAAATGAATTGCACTTTGACTATCACAGTAAATAGTAATGACTCCCTGTTGTTGAGTTAATTCGCTGAATAACCCCTTCAACCATAAAGCTTCTTTGATCGCATCGGTAATGTCCATATGTCCTTCTTCAGTAGTAGATAAAGCCACTACGTGCTGTAGAGTAGCTTTCCAGCTAACTGCACAACCTCCACTAGAGAATACATAACCTGTAAGAGATCGTCGTTTATCGAGATCACCTGCGTAGTCTGAATCAACGAAACTGACGAGAGTATCACTGTTTCTGCCAAACTCCAAACAAGTACTTAGAGTACCCTATAAGTATCTGAGGATCAACTTCACTGCTTGCCAGTGTTCTTTCCCTGGATTATCCATATACCTGGTAACAACACTAATAGCTTGTGAAATATCAGGACGTGTACAAACCATTGCATACATAATACTGCCGACTGCACTCGAGTAAGGAACTCGTGCCATATACTATTTTTCTCTTCCGATGATGATGATTGAGCAGCAGATAGCCTAAAATGGCTAGCGAGAGGAGTACTGGCTGGTTTGGCATCGTGCATGCCAAATCTCTCCAAAACTTTCTTGAGGTAACTCTCTTGGGTCAGGTGCAACTTACCAGCTCCTCTATCACATCTAATCTCCATACCAAGAATCTTCTTAGCTGCTCCCAAATCTTTCATCTCAAATTCACCATTCAATAAGGCCTTCGACTGGTGAATTTCTGCAAGATTCTTAGCCGCAATGAGCATATCATCAACATATAATAGCAGATAAATGAACGAACTGTCATTCAACTTCCGGAAGTAAACACAACTATCATACTTGCTCTTGGAGAAACCATGACCCAACATAAAAGAATCAAACCGTTTGTATCGCTATCTTGGAGACTGCTTTAATCCATATAGGGATTTCTTCAATAAACAAGCGTAGTCTTCTTTTAATCCATGTCTCATTGTTGAGTAGCTTTTCGTCGTGGTATATCACAAGGAATTTAGATTTTATTAGGTTTTGTGCCTGGATTCAAACAATCGTGAACCTCACAGTCACAACATTGCAATCAAATGTTAGGAATAAGTTTTGAAATTGCGAACGTTGTTTCTCAAGTATTCTTTTCAATTCACATATAATTTATTTGAACAGTTTAATTGTGTATGTATTATATAAGGAAAAATTATAAGATTAAGTCACTAAGTATACATGTTTTCGGTTTTAGGTCACTGTATTTGATAATTACAAAAGTAGGTCACTAACTTTGTATGTCAAAACAATCTTGGGTCATTTTTTTTGGGTCACTAAGTACATATTTTTCGATTTTGGGTCACTAAGTATATGCATTTTTCAATTTCGGATCACTCATTTGGTAATTAACCTTGTAAACATAATGACCCCAAAATGAAACATGTATACTTAGTGACCCAAAATCGAAAAAACTTATACTTAGTACCTAAAATTGAAAATATGATCTCAAAATTGTTTTGACATATAAAGTTGGTGACCTACTTTTACAATTATCTAACATGGTAATCCAAAAACGAATACTTGTATATAATGACCTAATATTATAATTTTGACACTATATTAATATATATGGAGTAAACCACCTCGCCATAGACATGTCTAGAAAAAAAAAATCGTTCTGCCCAATTGTTTATAATAAATAAATTTAATAAAGAGTTGACTGAACGCTAACATTTTATACGTGGATGCACACGTGTGCATTTAACTATCTCTCGCTTGACTTTATCGTACGTATATTTTGCAAACTAGTACATATTACTACAACCATGGCCACCTTGTGAGCAGCATTTAATGAAGCAGGTGCTTCCATTTGGGCTTTTTTTTTGAATTATTTGAGTTTTTTTACATATTCATTAATAATCTAGTTTAAAGTGTATAAATATAATAAAACATGTATTTTGTTTTTTTTGTTTTTTTTTTGGGTCATGAAGGTATTTACATACGAAGTTACCGTAGTAGCCACACTCCGACTAAGTTCAGTTGAAATGGATCTGAAATTTACTGTCGGCTATGGGACGACTTTCAGCGGGAATAATCCTTTGCTTGATGTGACATACATCAAATCCCACAAATAACGACAATCACGGGATTCAAAACTCTGGTTCATGTGACATACACCAAATTCCACAAAAAAGACTGTCACGTTATTCAAACTCGTAACTAAAAGGATGAAAACATGTCCGACCACTAGGCACCTATGGTGGTAAAACAGGTAAGTTTGTTTGCAAATTAAATTTATTAAGGTATTGAACATTAATTGTTCGAATAAACTAATTCAAATAGAATTATGGCTAGAAAAATTCATTGTGTATTAAATAAATGCATTTAGCTTATTTTCTTGGGATGAATTAATAATCCATTCTGTTAATGTTGAAGACATCAACGTTGACAATGTTGGGACAACATTCCAGTCAACATTGTTGTCTGAGAATGTGTCCGACTTCTGTTTTATCTTTCATGCCCAAAACACGTTTTAATAGATAACGTGCCTTTTATTAGTGTCATGCAGGTCATGGATAAGGGATGTAATGATTCAAAACGTGTGGATTGCGTGTGGATAAGCTGGAGCGAAATTAGGAGTGAATCATACTAAAAATAGGAAGATTGGAGCTCAAGTCAAGACCAAGTCATGTTGAGATGATCCGAATTAACTCTCAACGGTCACAACTATCTTAGTGGACGTTGTGGAAGTTAGTGGAGGTGACCAAGTCTGTTGTGAAGTAGCCCCAAAGTCGAAGACGTATAAAAGGGGACTTCACTTAACCATTTCGATGAGGCGAGAGACATGAGATTCTATGAGTGGAGTTTGAGTGAGCCTGAACCATTTCGAGAGTTTCTTTTAGCCTAGTTTTTCTGTTTTGCAAAAGTCGAAAGACTTTGTAGTTTGGTAGAATCTCTGTGGATTCGTTTTCTAGGCTTGTTTTTATAATCCATCTTTATAGTGGAATTTCGCCTTGAGGCACGCAACAAGTTTTTATAACTTGCTGCAAAATTTACATCTCGTGTTTATCAGTTTTTGTCACTAAGTAATTTACATATTCCGTTGTGCGCTTTTGTGTTAGATCGAGTGTTCCCTCAACATTAGTTCTAACATTTAGGCTACATTTTACTACTTAGTTTACATCCATATCGGGACCCCACTTCAAAGTGGTATCAGAACCTCCGCTTGACGTTACTAAGTGTTCTTAATCCTCTACAATGGATGTTACAAGCTCAAACCATTTCGGCAAGGTTCCCGTGCTAGACGGAACCAACTACGCCTATTGGAAAGTGCGTGTGCGCCAGTGCATCAAATCGATCGATACGCGAGCGTGGGAAGCTGTGCTCAATGGATACACTCCACCTCGAACTGCCCCAGACGCTGATGGAGAAGTCGTTGACAAACCAATCGACGAATGGACGGTCCCTGAGAAAAACGCTGCCGAGTTCAACGACAAAGCCGTTAATGCCATATTCTCCTCGGTCGACATCTTCATGTTCAAGATCATTCAAAACTGTACAGCTGCAAAGAATGCATGGGATCTACTTCAGAGGTACTGCGAAGGCGATGCAAGTTTGAGGGAAACCAGACTAAGGCTCCTCTACAATCAATTTGAAAACCTCAGAATGAAGGAAGATGAAGACATCACCACCACGTATTTCGGGAAAATACTGACGATCTCAAGCGAGTGTGCCAGCCTAGGAGATCCAATCACGAATAAGGTATTGAATTCTAAAGCAGTACGTACACTAACCGAAAAGTTTAATGTGAAGGTAGCGGCGGTCGAGGAAGCACACAATTTGGCCACGATGGACTTCAACACTTTGATGAACATCATGAATAATTTCGAGACCAATCTCGACGTCCAAAAGAGGGCTTCTCGTGGCAAAAGCCTCGCTCTAGTCAGTCAGCTCTCTAAGTTTCAAACTGAGGATGAATCTGATGATGAGGATACGACCTTGTTCGTAAAGAAATTTAAGAAGTTCCTCAAGACGGATGTGACGAAAAATGTTGGCCCAACATTCAAGAAAGGCCAGAGTTCAAAAGAACCGATGTCTGCTCCACCGTTCTTCAAAAGTAACCTAGATGGAAAGAAAAAGAACATCAACTGGGATTCAGTGAGATGTCATGCTTGCAAGGGTTGGGGCCACATTGCCAATGAATGTGCAAATACGCTTCGCAAACGTGGGAAATCACTTTGGGTCGATCTTTCCGATGATGAAGATGAAGAACATGGTCCTAAGGAGTCAAGGCAATCATCAGTAACCATTCAATCCTTCTCAGACAACGAAGAAGAAGATCATCAAATCGGCTTCACGGTGGTAACTGATGTTGAGTCAACATTTGACCCAACATCTGAGAAACAAATTATTTTCGATTATGATGACTCAAACTGTTTTGATGGGTATTTAAGTTCTGATGATGCAGGATTAGAACTGATGTTATTGAAGAAATAAAGACAAATGAAGCCTTCAAACTACTGTCCGCAAAATATGAGAAAGAAAAGGCGAAAAACTCGGAACTCAATGCTATCGTGAAAATGCAGTACGAGGAGAATGAGAAAAGCAAAAAGATGATCGAAAGCCTACTTGAAGGGATGAACAAATTGGAAGCCGTACTGACACGAAAAGATAAAGAAATCGACAAGCTTCGGAAGCGAGTAGACGAGGCTGACGAGACATCCTCAAAAATGAACAAGGGTAAATCGACCCTTGATGAGGTATTATCGTTAGGTATTTTTGATAAGCAAGGTCTAGGATAGAATGCTCAGCCTCCTCTTGATGTTCCTAATCATGTGACTCATGATAGACCTATGATTGTGTTTGTTAAAGAAAAGTTCGAAACCTCGAACTATAGTGAGACCGTGATTATTAAAAAGAGTACTAAGCATGCTGCCAGTAAGTCTAAGGATAGATCGTTTAAGTGTCATCATTGCATGCAGCCTGGTCATATCAAGCCGTTTTGCTTGAAATTGAAGGGGGAGATTTCGAAGAAATCTATATTGGCTGAAATGTCGTCCAACATTCCACTCAACATTGAGAAATCAGTGTTGAAAGGTGTATCTGGAGAAATTTCAGTTAACGCTCCTTCAAGTTCTGGTGAACACAATGCTGTTTTGTCATCTAAGAAAGTTTGGGTAGAGAAATCCGTGCATAAATGCAATGTAGTTTACACCTCTTTGCGAGCTAACGTGACAAGTTCTTGGTACTTCGATAGCGGGTGTTCTCGACATATGACGGGTACCAAAGAGTTCCTAATCGACTACCCCGTTAAGCAGCGGATCTGTAACGTTCGGAGGAGGTGCGAAAGGGCGGATTCTCGGTCGTGGCAGATTGAACGTGCATGATTTCCCGAAGCTAAGCAACGTCCTTCATGTCGACGGGCTTGTGGATAACTTGATTAGCATAAGTCAGCTTTGCGACGACAACCTTGAGGTTAGATTTAATAAGGAATGTTGTGAGGTTTTTAACAGCAAGTGTGTTCGAGTTATGGCAGGAAAACGATCGAGTGACAACTGCTATCTAGTCGGCGAAAATCCGGTTCGAAAGACGTGTGCTAATTCTCAAAGGCCGAGGACGAGGTGATCCTTTGGCATTACAAACTGGGCCACGTCAACTACAGAACACTGGAGCAACTTATAAAACATGATGCAATCAGAGGCATTCCGAAGCTTAAAGAGTTTGGTAAGGTTGTGTGTGAGTCATGTCTGAAGGGTAAGCAAGTGCATTCTAGTCATAATGTTGACCAACATGCTGCCCAACATTTTAAAACTGCTCACTGTTTTCAGTTAATTCATATGGATTTGATGGGACCGATGGAAGTAGATAGCATTGGTGGTAGGAAATATGCTTATGTGCTTGTTGATGACTATTCTAGATATGCATGGATCTTCTTTCTTAGGGAAAAATCTGAATCGTTCGACTTTTTCAAAACTTTCTGTGCTATGGTTAAGAATAATTTAAGTGCTCCTATATTTCGCATTAGGTCTGATCATGGTAGGGAACTTGAGAATCAGTCGTTCAATGAATTATGTGATAGGAAATGCATTATTCATGAGTTTTCATCTCCTAAGACGCCCCAACAAAATGGGGTGGCCGAAAGGAAGAATAAGACATTACAAGAAATGTCACGTGTTATGTTACAGTCTAAAAGTCTTTCTAAGAGTTTTTGGGCTGAAGCGTTGCATACCGCATGTCACATTTCGAATCGTGTATACTTTCGGCAAGGTACTAAGAAAACGTCGTATGAATTATTGAATGGTAAAAAGCCAACTGTCAAGTATTTTCATGTCTTTGGATGCTACTGTTACATGCTTAATGATCGTGAATACTTGACCAAATTTGATTCAAAGAGTGATAAATGTATCTTCCTAGGTTACTCCTCTAATAGTCGTGCATATCGAGTTTACAATTTGCGATTGAAATCCATTCATGAATCGGTGAATATTGTATTTGATGATGCTACTGACTCAGCAGAAATGCTCCACAAGTTGATATTTCAGATGTTATCCAAACTGTTGATGAAACAAAGGAGAATGTGGACGAAATTGTTGAGTCAACACCAGACTCAACATCTGCACCTGAACATAATGATGAGGAAGGATCCAGCGAAGTTCGAAGAGATCCCCCACCTAAGATACAGAAAGACCATCCCACAGACTTAATCATCGGAGATGTGAACGAATGAAGGAAAACTAGAGACAAGCCACGCAAGGACTACAAATCTATGGTAATGAACGTATACATGAACTCCGTATACGCCGAGGTACGTTTTAATTGCTTCGTGTCTAATGTAGAACCCAAAAATGTGCTTGAAGCTCTCAAGGACAATTTTTGGATTAATGCGATGCAAGAGGAACTTTTGCAGTTTGAGAAAAACCATGTTTGGACTTTGGTTCCACGGCTAAAAGACATTAATGTCATATGCACGAAGTGGATCTTTAAGAACAAATCTGATGAACTTGGTAGGGTTGTTAGGAACAAAGCACGATTAGTAGCCCAAGGCTATACACAAGTTGAGGGTATAGACTTTGATGAGACATTTGCTCCCGTGGCTAGGCTAGAATCAATTAGGTTGTTATTAGCTATTGCATGTTGGCTCAACATCACGTTACACCAAATGGATGTTAAGGGTGCGTTTTTAAATGGGTATATTGATAAAGATATATATGTTGAACAGCCTAAGGGATTTGAGGATCCACATTTTCCTAACCACGTGTTTAAGTTGCAGAAAGCGTTGTATGGACTGAAGCAAGCACCTCGAGCTTAGTATGATAGGTTAACGACATTCTTACTTGAGTTTGGGTTCGTAAGAGGAGAAGCAGATCGCACTCTCTTTGTGAAAAGAGTCGGAGCTGATATTCTTATTGCCCAAATTTATGTAGATGATATAGTTTTTGGCTTTAGTTCGCAATCTATGCTAGATCAATTTGTACATGCCATGAACTCCAATTTCGAAATGAGCATGATTGGGGAACTAACTTTTTTCTTAGGTTTACAGATTAAGCAAAGCAGCGATGGCATATTTATGTCTCAGGAAAAATACGCGAAGAACACTGTAAAGAAGTTCGGGTTGGATACGGCAAAGGTAATGAAAACTCCTATGGGTTTAACACAAAAGGTAAGTAAAGACAATGTTGGACAGGATGTTGACCCCACATTATATCGATCCATGATAGGCAGTTTGTTATATCTTTCAGCTAGTAGACCCGATATTATATATAGCGTATGTGTATGTGCTAGATATCAGTCCGAGCCTAAGGTTTCCCACTTAAATGTTGTTAAGCGTATACTTCGATATGTGAGTGGTTCGTGTAGCCTAGGGTTATGGTTCTCTAAAGATACTAATACGAGTCTTGTAGGCTACAGCGATGCTGATTGGGCAGGTGAAGAGGATGATCGCAAGAGCACAAGTGGCGGTTGTTTCTTCTTAGGTAACAATTTAGTTGCATGGTATAGTAAAAAACAGAATTGTGTGTCTTTATCTACTGCTGAGTCTGAGTGTTGCGCCGGGTAGTTGCTGTACGCAATTGATGTGGTTAAATAGCATGTTATGTGACTATGGGTTAGAGTGCGAGTCTGTCCTCATGTATTGTGATAACCTTAGTGCCATCAACATATCTAAGAACCCTATTTAGCATTCACGCACGAAGCATATAGATATAAGACATCATTTTCTGAGAGATATGGTAGAGAAAGAATTAGTTCACATTGAGCATATAGACACGAAACATCAGTTAGCTGACATTTTCACGAAAGCATTGGATTTTCAAAGGTTTTCGGACCTGAAAAAGTCCATAGATTTGCAGCAGCCTGTCTGAATGTTGGTCCAACTTTTGGATCAACATAACATATGTCAAATTCGATAGTTACTGCTTTAATGTTTGATTTAATATTCTTCTCTGTTTTCCGGTGAAATGACTCGATCCTACTTGACAGTCTTCTGAAATGACCCAATCCCTTGCATATAAGCCTGCTCATAAACCTTTTACAAGATATAGGTATTTGGTAATAAGTATCCCTATGTACACAGCATTCGCGGTGACGATGTACTCTTTGCGACAAAAAGCCAAACCTTGATGTTTAGGGAATAAGGGTAGTGCACAATAAATCAGATCAATAAATAAGGAGAAAGGGCAGAAAATTAAAGGGAACTAGTTTGAGAGGATCGGGCAGAAAAGTCTAGGATTACGGAGTAAGAATGTTGAATCTTATGTTGGGGCAACATGTGTAACTGTTAGTTTGATCATGCTATATTTTCTGTGCTTTTGTTTATCTGCATTAGCTTTTAGTTGTGCATTTGTTAGTTTCGTGTGTCTAGTTTAGATATCTCTCAGAATTGCATTAGAATTCCTTGAAGAACAGCTAGCTACGCTTGTCTCAAGTGCTCATCACAGTCACCGAATCGGTTAGTCTTGCTTGAGTCAACTATGATTTTTGACTTGGTATTTTTGTTGAATCATGACTTGACTTGTTCTTATATTTACGTGTGACTTTGTCACTTGGCACGATTTGAACACACTCCACAAACCCTAATAGCTTAATTCAAATATCTTGCTCCCTGAACTTTCTCTCTCTACTTAAAGTGTTTCGATAAAATCAGGGGTTAAATCTCCCACTTCAATTTCGTGATTTTTTCTCCTAATTTCACAATGTCGAACTCACCCAATCTTGAAGAGCTGAATGTTGACCCAACATTTGGGTCGTCTGATGATGGTTTTCCCGTTCCCCTTGAAGTAGCTCCGCCGTCGCTTAATAGTACTGAAGAAGGGCCATTTCGACCATCTCAGGCCGAAGAACAAATGCATGCACCGTCTGATGATAACCCAGAACCGGCAAACCCGATTTCCGAAGAAAACGCTGAAATGCCGACTGATGCCCCTGAAAACCCGATGAATGAAGGCAACCCAAACTCTGACCAATCTCAGCTGATGTGCCCGTTCGTGATGCCGTGAATGTCCCCAAGAAGAGGCGCAGTCAAAGGAGAGCATGCCTTATTCGTGCAAAAAGCCCTAATCCCGTGCAAAAAGCCCTAATCCACATTTCGTCATCTTCCAGTCAATTTACCAATGAGATTATCGATACCCAGACCTACGACGACCTTGACTCACCTGTTAAAGACGTCCAAGTCTCAGGGGGAGATGGGTCGTCTTCATCTAACGACAGTGAAGACATTTTTGGTATGACTATCCCTCTTAAAACTGTGATGAACAGGTTAAAGAAACGGGCGGGGAAACGGCCCATGGGATCAAATGCACGACCTTTGAAAAAGGTTCGGGTCGGTGAGACTTCCCTACCCGAAAGTGATGGGATCGGCAGCCACTATATCCACCTTGAAAGCAATGTTGAAACCGGTGCCACTCCAGCAAATGAGGCCACAATACCTTCTGACGATGGGCTTAACCTGGCAGACGACTCAGACTGGGATCTCTCATTGTCTCCCAGAAAGTTCTACTCCCAAAAGAACGAGGACTTGTGGGCCTCAATTAGCCAACGATCCCTGAATATCGAAAGGGTCGTAGACGTGGCAAGTTTTCGGAGGTACGGAGTCCTACAGTTCTTTGAGTCGCGTCACCTAGCCAAGTCGGTACGATGCTTCGGCGTCTACTGCGATGAGGCAGTAAGGGAGGTATATTCTAATCTTTCTGCTCGAGTTAATGAAGTAGACTCTAGGAAGTATGGACGTGTTTATTTTCGGAGACAAATATATGATTTTTCTGCGAGGGCGATCAATGAGTTTATTGGCACTCCTGAAGTTCAGTCTGATTATGAGTGTGATTTTGATGAAGTAGCTGTGTTTATTACGGGGGAAATGAAATCGAAGTGGGAAAGTAGTTTTGGGGTAAAGCACTTAACATCTCTATATGCAGTACTGTTTAAGGTAGGAATCTGCAATTGGCTTCCCACGGCTAATGATAGTCGTATGGCAAGGCCAATGGCACAACTCCTCTATGCTCTTAGAAATAATTTACCGATCAATTGGGGCGAATTGATACTGAATCAACTCGCATACCAAGCTGAAAAGAGCGGGAAAGGTCCTCTGCCCTTTCCTTGCCTCATTTGGTCGATGCTGCTGAGAGGAGGATACCAGCCAACTCGAAGAGATGTGATCTTACGCCAGACTCAACCGTTTCCCATTCTTAGCAATCACCTCACCGGCTTGGAAAGGGTAGTTGATCTACCTTGGCAAGGACTCCAGAATGTTGATCCGGCTGCTGCTTCAACATCTTCTTCTACATCTCAGCTGGAAAAGGCAATTCAGACACTTGATGTTTCCATTGCTGCCTTGATAGCTCAGATGGACATACTAAGGAATCTACTTTCTTCCCAAAAAGGGGGAGAAGCAGAAGATGCAGAAGATGGTGAAGTTCGTGCTGAAGAAGAAGGTGCGGCAGAAGCAAGTGAGCAAGATGGGGCAGAACAGACAAGGGGAGTTCATGCGGGGACTAGAGCTGCTGGAGCTGGTGATGAAGCGGAGTCGAGTCAGAGTCCGACGATTTAGACCTTAGCTGGTCTTAGTCGTTTGTGTGCATGCGATTTTTTATTTTGTGTTTTACATGCCTGATCTGACTTTTTGCAGATTTAATCTCAGACCTCTAATCGGCTTGTACTAAGTTTTAGTACTTTGAATAGTTTGTTGGCTATTCTGTTTGTGTTTACTCTAACCATTTTTTTTGTGTTTTGTGGTTGAGTAGACTTTGCCTTCAGGGGGAGTTTCTTTATTTATAACTTCTGCGACGGTTTTGGGAAGAAAGATAAAAAGGGGGAGATTGTTAATGTTGAAGACATCAACGTTGACAATGTTGGGACAACATTCTAGTCAACATTGTTGTCTGAGAATGTGTCCGACTTATGTTTTATCTTTCATGCCCAAAACACGTTTTAATAGATAATGTGGCTTTTATTAGTGTCATGCAGGTCATGGATAAGAGATGGAATGATTCAAAACGTGTGGATTGCGTGTGGATAAGCTGGAGCGAAATTAGGAGTGGAGCATACTAAAAATAGGAAGATTGGAGCTCAAGTCAAGACCAAGTCATGTTGAGCTGATCCGAATTAGCTCTCAACGGTCACAACTATCTTAGTGGACGTTGTTGAAGTTAGTGGAGCTGACCAAGTCTGTTGTGAAGTAGCCCCAAAGTCGAAGACGTATAAAAGAGGACTTCACTTAACCATTTCGATGAGGCGAGAGACATGAGATTCTATGAGTGAAGTTTGAGAGAGCCTGAACCATTTCGAGAGTTTCTTTTAGCCTAGTTTTTCTGTTTTGCAAAAGTCGAAAGACTTTGTAGTTTGGTAGAATCTCTGTGGATTCGTTTTCTAGGCTTGTTTTTAGATCCATCTTTATAGTGGAATTTCGCCTTGAGGCACGCAGCAAGTTTTTATAACTTGCTGCAAAATTTACATCTCGTGTTTATCAGTTTTTGTCACTAAATAATTTACATATTCCGCTGTGCGCTTTTGTGTTAGATCGAGTGTTCCCTCAACATTAGTTCTAACATTTATGTTACATTTTACTACTTAGTTTACATCCATATCGGGACCCCATGTCACATTCATTGAGTTAAATAAAAGTCATTTAACTAATGAAGTTCATCTGAATAAGCTAATGAAATATATAAGCATATTCGATTCATATTGAATGAATTAAACAAATTTGTTCTAACTCTTCAATTTCACAATGTCATTTATAATATGTTTGTGAACCTATAAGTAAAAGTGTCATTTTTCATCTTCAACATATCGAAAACAAATTTCAACAAAGTAAAGTTAGTTAATGCAAAGTAGACTCTACGTTGTATCACATGAAATATTGTCATTTGGTAGGGGACATATCTATGTTACGAAAATCATATGGTTAAACACAAAATATTCCTCAAACCGAAACCGCCATAACTAATCCCTACATTTTTATAGGTTCTATTTATGAACCAATTTTTACCAATTTTGTTGAGTATGTGGTTGTCGTCTAAATGAAAATGCCGTTTTATAACCGATACTTGTATATTGTTTTTTTTAATTTTACAGAGCTAATCATCACGAATATACCTATTGTTAAAGGATATAACCCACATGTACCCCACATCGAATAATTCGAGAGAGATTGACTAACATATAAGCAACATATAAGCTTGATGGGTCACTCCACCTATCATTAATTGGTTTTGGGAGTCTCAGTGTCGAATTTCAGACCTATTTTATTCTCTATCAAGATTAAACCAATGTTACTAGTTAACATGCTCAAAACATTTGAATAATAAAAAACCACCTTCAATTTGAATCTTTTTAAAACAATAATCATAGAACTTAAATTATACACCAAATGTGAAGTCGGCCCCGCTTGAAATGGATGTAAAAAAAATTTGAACAGTAACTAAATGTTGGGTGAGATGTTGGGTCAACACTCAGTCCAACATTTAAACGCACAGCGGAATAAATAAATTTTAGTGACGAAAACTAAAAGACACGAGATGAGAATTTTTCTGTGCAGCAAGTTCAAATAAACTTGCTGCGTGCCTCAAGGCGAAATTCCACTAACAGCAATGGATGGCAAAAACAACTACCCGAAGATAGTCTAATTTACGGATCTAAACAATCCTGAAAACTACAAAGTCCTAAGACTTTTGAAAAGACTCTCGTGTAAAGTAAGCTCACAGATCTCTCAATAGCACATCATCACGAAAATCACAAATAAGCTCTCTCTCTATGGAAGCGTTAATCCGAATGGTCACGGGAAGTCCCTTTATATAGATCTTCGATTCTAACCGACTTCCCAAAAGACTTGGTCACCTTCCTTGAATATCTCCACGAACTTGGTCTTTATCTTGTGCTCAAATCTCCCTATCTTTTAGTAAGTATCCACTCCCAAAATAGATTTGATCACCTTCCTTGAATCGCTCCACAAATATCGGCTCAAATCTCCTATCTTTAGTAAGCATCCATTCCTAATTTAGCTCCATCTTATCCATACTTATTCCACTCGTATTTGATTCATTCCAGCTCTTATCTAACTCCTGCAAAATACTAAAAATAGCCTACACACGGTTTAAACATGTTTTGGGTATGAAAGATAAAACTGAAAAAGGCGACATTCTCTGTCAACAAATGTTGACCAGAATGTTGCCCCAACATTGTCAAAGTTGAATACTCAACATCAACAATCTCCCCCTTTTTATCTTTCTTCACAAAACCAAAGCAGGCGTTATAATTGTTGAAACTCGCCCTCAAGACAAAATCTACTACTCCCCCTCAAGGCAAAAATCTACTCAACCACAAAACACAAAATATGGTTAGTGTAAACATGAAGAGAATAGCCAAGAATTAGTACATGCCAATAAGAGGTCTTATGATTAAACATCTGCAAATACACGGTGAACTAATCCATAGCACATAAACGCAGACAGATAGGCAGGCAAGCATGCAAGGCATAAATTAATAAAAGCACACAAGGATACGCATGCAAAACACTTTAGACCGAAGTCTAAAATTGTAGACTCTCAATTGAGTCCTCTGCCTCCTCTGCCATTTCTTCTTCAGCACCACCTGCTCCAACTCCTTCCTCAGCTTCAGCTCGCTCTCCTTCTTGATCTCCCCCTGACTGTTTGGCCTCCACAGTTCCTTTAAGTCCGCTTGGTCCAGTTTTTTTGTAACGCTAGCTCCTTCTGCCTCCTCTGCCCTATCTCCCCCTTTTTGGGAAGAAAGAAGCCTTTGCAATTCATCCCTTTGAGCCACCAAAGCTGCGATGGACTCATTGAGGCCTTTAATAGCTAGCTCCAATGCAGATGTTGACCCAACATCCTGATCAACATTTGGCCTGAGTAGTTCTGGCATTTGCAGAGGAAGATCGACCAGTCTGTCTGGACCCGAGAGATGACTTGGTTGAATCGCATAGGGAAGTCTTTGGGTGACAACATTGTCTCTCCTTGTTGGTTGAAACCTATCTTGAACCAGAACTCCGTAGATGATAGAGGGATATGGAAGAATTCCTTTCCCTACTTTCTCCGCTTGGTTCGACAATGATTAAGAATCAACTCTCCCCAGTTCAGAGGCAAGTTGTGACCAAGAGCATATAGCAAACGAGCCATGCCCTCAGTCACCCTTGTCTCGTTTAGAGTAGGCAACCAACTACACACTCCAATCTTGAATAGCACAGAGTACAATGATGTCAACAGACTACATGCACAATTCCCCGACCAAACACTCACTCTACCCGCCGTAATGAATCGTACTACCTCATCATTATCAACCTCATACCCCATTTCTACCTCAGGTGTACCCAAAAAGCGATTAATCGCTTGAGATGAAATATCATATAACCTCCCCCTCACAAAAACTTTCCCATACATTCTAGAGTTCACATCAGCCACATTTGAGAAAAGATTAGCGTATACCTCCCGGACGACTGAGTCACAGTACGTCCCTAAATTCCTCACCATTTGCCCGAGATGTCGTGACTCCAGGAATTGCATAACGCCATACTTCCTGAAGCTCGCCACATCTACAACCCTCTCCACCCGTATGAGTCTATGACTCAGAGAAGTCCACAGTTCTTCATTGGTTGTGCGGTAGAACTTCGGTTGGGCAGTGGTCATCAAATGTTGGGCCAACATCTTTCCAACATTGTTTGGACTGTAGAAAGAGGACCCTGGTGGTGTGAGGTTGCGATGATTCTTCAGTACGCCTTCGCTTGGAAGACCTGGTATCGCTTCCAATTGGTCTCTTTCCAGCTTTCTTGCTTAATCTTTTCTTCAAAGTCTCCAAAATCTCGGCCAAGGTAGACTCGTTGTCTTGTTCTTCCTTGGAACCGTCAGAGGAGGTGAGAGACTCGGGCACAGAGGATGAAGTTTCTCCCCCTAAAGTGGTGAATCTTGATCGGAGCTTTCAGAATCGAGGCTGTTAAGGTGGTGGAGTCGGTACTCTTGTCACTGGACAAGTCAATCGGGGCATCAGCATTGGAAGTGGGATTCAGGGAGCGTCGAATACGGTTGCTTCGACGTTTCTTGATAGCAGGATTCTTGGTTTCAGCAGCAGGTTTTCTTCGTTTCTTTTGCGGTGCCAGGGTTTGAGTTTCTTGGTTTGGAGTTGAAGTTGCCTCTTCTTGAATCGTTCTTGAGGTCATCGGAGGGGCGTCATCACTTCGACCTTTTCTTTCTCTGAGAGACTGGAACAGAGCTCTGAGCGGTACATCATCATCATCTTCACTTTGAACGCACAATGAAGCAACCTTCGAAGCTGCTGGTTCCGACATCTGAAATCTTGGAGTTTCAGAGATCTGGGGAGCAGCCTGTGTGAATTGAAGCGGTTGAAAAGGTCCAGTGTAGATAACGATTTCTCTCGAACCTGATGTGACTTCTAATGGAACTTGAGACTCAATGTTAGATACGAATGTTGGATCAACATTTGGTTGAGAAGAAAAGTTCGACATATTATCAATGAAATCTGGAAAATCGAGATTGAAACGAATCGAAAAACAGAGAGGAATATTATGAATGATCTGGGAAATTTCGATTTGACCTAATAGAGTTTTCGAGTAAATACGTTTGATCAATCTAAGCCACGGCATATATATATATTATTCCAACGGTAAAAAAATTTTGCTCAGTAAATTTCAAAAAAAAAAAACCGTTGGAAGCTTACGTTGATATAGTCGTTGGTAAAGATTTGCTTGTACTAGTTCAAAGATTGATTACGTGTGATCCTAAATATAGTAAACTCATAAATTGAAAGTGCAAAACGTAGGAGCTTATCAAATTATGGTTCAGGAAAAGAAAATACCAAGTCAAAAATCAATATAGGATCAAGTAATACTAACCGATTTAGGCGACAATGAGGATCACTTGAGTCACGCGTAACGAGCTGTTCTTCAAGGAATTCTAATGCAATTCTGAGAGATATCTAAACCAGACATAGGACTCTACCAAATGCAACCAAAAAGATGTGCAAATAATTAAAAGCACAAAAATATAGCATGATCAAACTGACAGTCACACATGTTGACCCAACATTTGACTCAACATTCTAACTCCATAGTCCTAGACTTTTCTGCTCGACCCTCTCAAACTTGTTCTCTTTCATTTTCTGCTCACTCTCCTTTTTTATTGATTGTGCACTGCCCTTATACCCCAAGCATCAAGGTTTAGCTTTTTGTCGCATAGAGTACATCGTCACAGCGAATGCCGTGTACCTAAGGAAACTTTTTACCAAATACCTATATCTTGCTAAGGGCTTATGAGCAGGCTTATATGCGTAAAGGATTGGCTTTTTGTCACAAAGAGTACATCGTCACCGCGAATGCCGTGTACCTAGGGAACTTATTACCAAGAGCCAAAAAAAATTATTTATGAGCAGGCATATTCGCAAGGGATTGAGTCATTTCAGAAAACAGTCAAGTAGGATCGAGTCATTTCACCGGAAAACAGAGCAGAAAGCTAAATCAAATATCAGAACAGTAACTATCAAATTTGACATATGCTATGTTGATCCAAATGTTGGACCAACATTCAGACTAACATGTGCAAACCTATGGATTTCTTCAGGTCCGAAAACCTTTCAGAATCCAATGCTTTCGTGAATATGTCTGCTAACTGATGCTTCGTGTCAATATGCTCAATGTGAATTAACTCTTTCTCTACCATATCTCTCAGAAAATGATGTCTTATATCTATATGCTTCGTACGTGAATGCTGAATAGGGTTCTTAGATATGTTGATGGCACTAAGGTTATCACAATACATGAGGACTGACTTGCACTCTAACCCATAGTCACATAACATGCTATTTAACCACATCAATTGCGTACAGCAATTACCCGCCGCAACATACTCAGACTCAGCAGTAGATAAAGACACACAATTTTGCTTCTTACTATGCCACGCTACTAAATTGTTACCTAAGAAGAAACAGCCGCCACTTGTGCTCTTGCGATCATCCTCGTCACCTGCCCAATCAGCATCGCTGTAGCCTACAAGATTCATATTAGTATCTTTCGAGAACCATAATCCTAGGCCACACGTTCCACTCACATAACGAAGAATACGTTTAACGGCATTTAGATGGGAAACCTTAGGCTCAGATTGATATCTAGCACACACACATACGCTATACATTATGTCAGGTCTACTCGCGAAAGGTACAACAAACTGCCTATCATAGATCGATACAATGTTGGGTCAACATTTTGTCCAACATTGTCTTTACTTACCTTTTGCGTAGATCCCATAGGAGTTTTCATTACCTTAGCCGTGTCCAACCCGAACTTCTTGACTGTGTTCTTCGCGTACTTCTCCTGAAACATAAAAATGCCTTCGCTGCTTTGCTTAATCTGTAAGCCTAGGAAAAAAGTTAGTTCCCCAATCATGCTCATTTCAAAAGTAGAGTTCATGGCATGTACAAACTGATCTAGCATTGATTGTGAGCTTGAGCCAAAAACAATATCATCAACATAAACTTGGGCTATCAAAATATCAGAACCGACCCTTTTTACAAAAAGAGTGCGGTCTGCCTCACCTCGTACGAACCCAAATTCAAGTAAAAATGTAGCTAACCTACCATACCAAGCTCGAGGTGCTTGCTTCAATCCATAGAGAGCTTTCTGCAACTTATAAACATGGTTAGGAAAATGTGGATTCTCAAATCCCTTAGGTTGTTCGACATATATTTCTTTATCAATGTACCCATTTAAGAATGCGCCCTTAACATCCATTTGGTGTAATGTAATGTTAAGCCAACATGCAATCGCTAGCAACAACCTAATAGATTCTAACCTAGCCACAGGAGCAAAAGTCTCATCAAAATCTATGCCCTCGACTTGTGTATAACCCTGAGCTACTAAACGTGCTTTGTTCCTAACAACTTTACCAAGTTCATCTGATTTGTTCTTAAAGATCCATTTCGTGCCTATGACATTAATGTCTTTCGGCCGTGGTACTAAAGTCCAAACTTGGTTTTTCTCAAACTGCAAGAGTTCCTCTTGCATTGCATTTATCCAGAAATTATCCTTGAGAGCTTCAAAGGCATTCTTAGGTTCTATCTCACAAACAAAACAAATAAAACGTACCTCAGCGTATACCGAACTCAAGCATACGTTCCTTACCATAAACTTGTAATCCTTGCGCGGTTTGTCTCTGGTTTTCCTTTCTTCGTTCACATTTCCAATGATAAGGTCTGTGGGATGATCCTTTTGAATCTTAGCTGGAGGGTCTCTACGGATTTCGCTGGGTCCAGCCTCAGTGTTCTGTTCTGGCACAGATGTTGGGTCAGATGTTGGCTCAACATCGTCCACAACATTCTCCTCTGCTTCATCAACAGCTTGTATAACGTCTGAAATATCAACTTGTGGAGACATTTTGCTAAGATCAGTAGCATCATCACAATATTCACAGACTCCTGGACTGATTTCAAGCGCAAGTTATAGACTCGATAAGCGCGACTATTAGACGAGTACCCAAGGAAAATACACTTATCACTTTTCGAATCAAACTTGCTCAAGTACTCACGATCATTCAACATGTAACAGTAGCACCCAAAAACATGAAAATACTTAACCGTAGGCTTTCTCCCATTCAACAGCTCATAAGATGTTTTCTTAGTACCATGTCTAAAGAACACACGATTCGAAATATGCCATGCGGTATGCAATGCTTCAGCCCAAAAACGCTTAGAAATATTCCTAGAATGTAACATCACACGAGCCATTTCTTGTAAGGTCCTATTCTTCCTTTCGGCCACCCCATTTTGTTGGGGCGTCTTAGGAGATGAAAACTCATGGATGATACCTTTCTTATCACAAAATTCATTAAAATATTGATTCTCAAATTCTCTACCATGATCAGACCTAATACGAAAGATAGTAGCACTGAAATTATTCTTCAAAAGAGCACAAAAAATTTTGAAGTAATCAAATGATTCAGATTTTTCGCGAAGAAAAAATATCCATGCATATCTAGAGTAATCATCGACGAGCACATATGCATATTTCTTACCACCAATACTGTCTACTTCCATTGGACCCATCAAATCCATGTGCATAAGTTGAAAACAGTGAGCAGTTTTAAAATGTTGGGCAGAATGTTGGTCAACATTATGACTAACATGCACTTGCTTACCCCTAAGACATGACTCACATACAACCTTACCAAACTCCTTCAATTTCGGAATGCCTCTGATTGCATCGTGCTTGATAAGTTGTTCCAAAGTTCTGTAGTTGACATGGCCCAATTTGAAATGCCAAAGTACCGCATCGTCCTGGGCTTTTGAGAGTTGGCACACGTCCTTCACACCGGATTTGTCTTCGACTAAATAACAGTTGTCGCTCGATCTTTTACCTGCCATTAGTCGAACAGAATGGCTGTTAAAAACGTCACAACATTCCTTATTAAATCTTACCTCAAGGTTATCGTCGCAAAGCTGACTTATACTGATCAGATTAGCCACGAGACCGTCAACATGAAGAACATTGCTAAGCTTTGGAAAATCGGGCACGTTCAATCTGCCTCGACCTAGAATTCGTCCTTTAGCACCTCCTCCGAACGTCACAGATCCATTCTTTAAGTCACGTAATCACATAGATATTCTTTGGTACCTGTCATATGTCGGGAACACCCGCTATCGAAGTACCAAGCACCTGTCACGTTAGCTCGCAAAGAGGTATAAACTACATGGCATTTATGAACAGATTTCTTCACCCAAACTTTCTTAATAGACACAGCAGCTTTTGTTTCACCAGAACTTGAAGAAGCGCCAGCTGAACTCACTCCAAACACTCCTTTCAACACTGATTTCTCAATGTTGAGCGAAATGTTGGATGACATTTCAGCCAACATTGATTTCTTTGCAGAAATCTCCCTCTTCAATTTCCAGCAGTATGGACTTAATATGACCTGGCTGCATGCAATAAGTACATTGATATGGTTTATCCTTAGACTTATGGACAGAAAGCTTTGTACTCTTCTTAAGCACCAAAGTTTTACTACTTTCATTATCTCCATGCTCGGCACCTTCCTTAACAAAGACAATCTTAGGTCTATCATGAATAACAAAATCAGTTGTGGGCTGAGATTTAAATCCTAAACCTGCTTATCAAAAATACCTAAAGATAATACCTCATCAAGGTAGCTTTACCCTTGTTCATTTTTGAGAACGTTTGTCCGCATCGTCAACTCGTTTCTGAAGCTTGTCGATTTCTTTATCATTTCGAGTCAGTACGGCTTCCAATTTGTTCATCCCTTCAAGTAGGCTTTCGATCACCTTTTCACTCTTCTCATTCACCTCGGACTGCACTTTCATGATAGCTTTGAGTTCCAAGTTTTTCGCCTTCTCTTTTTCATATTTTGCCGACAGTAGATTGAAGGCATCATTTGTCTGAATTTCTTCAAGAACTTCAGTTTCTAATTCTGCATCATCAGAACTTAAATACCCATCAAAACAGTTTGAGTCATCATAATCAAAAATAATTTTTTTTCAGATGTTGAGTCAAATGTTGGCTCAACATTAGTTACCGCAGTGAAGCCTATTTGATGATCTTTATCTTCTTCGTTGTCCGAAAAGGACTGAATGGTTACTGAAGATTGCTTGGACCCTTTGGGCATGGTTCCTCATCTTCATCATCGGAGAGATCAATCCAAAGCGCTTTCCCATGCTTGCGAAGTGTGTTGGCACATTCGTTGGCGAAATGACCCCATCCTTGACATTCATAGCATCTCACAGATTCATAGTTGATGTTCTTCTTTTTTCAGGTTTGCGTTTGGTGAATGGAGGAGCAGAAGAAGGTTCAGTTTTGACATACTGGCCTTTTCTGAATGTTGGGCCAACATTTTGCTCAACATTCGTCTTCTTGATAAACTTCGCAAATTTCTTCACGAACATAGCCATATCGTCCTCATTGTCAGGATCAACCTCATCTGAAACCTTGGATGGCTGACTGACTAGAGCAATGCTTTTGCCGCGAGATGCCCTCTTTTGAACTTCGAGATTGGTCTCATAGTTCTTCATAATGTTCCTCAAGGTGTTGATTTCCATCGTGCCAAGATTATGTGCCTCCTCTACGGCCGCTACCTTCACATTAAACTTTTCAGTTAGCGTACGTAAAGCTTTAGAAACTAGTACCTTGTTAGCGATTGGATCTCCGAGACTAGCACATTCGCTCGAAATTGTCAATAGCTTGCCGAAGTATGTGGAAATGTCCTCGTCTTCCTTCATTCTGAGGTTTTCAAACTGATTGAGGAGGTATCGTAGTTTGGTTTCCCTCACACTCGCATCGCCTTCGCAGTACCTCTGTAAAAGATCCCACGCATTCTTTGCCGTCGTGCAATTCTGAATGATCTTGAACATGAAGATATCCACGGACGAGAAGATGGCGTTGAGTGCGTTGTCGTTGAACTCTGCTGCGTTTCGTTCCTGTATCGTCCATTCCTCGACTGGTTTGTCGAAGACTTCTCCATCAGCGTCTGGAGGAGATCGAGATGGAGACTATCCATGGAGAACGGCCTCCCACGCTCGTACATCTATGGATTTGATGCATTGGCGAACACGAACCTTCCAGTAAGCATAGTTAGAGCCGTCTAACACAGGGACTTTGCCGATGTAATTTGAACTCGTAACATCCATTGTAGATGAATCTTTGCGCTTAGTAACGTCAAGCGTAGGCTCTGATACCACTTTGAAGTCGGCCCCGCTTGAAATGGATGTAAAAAAAAATTTGAACAGTAACTAAATGTTGGGTGAGATGTTGGGTCAACACTCAGTCCAACATTTAAACGCACAGCGGAATAAATAAATTTTAGTGACGAAAACTAAAAGACACGAGATGAGAATTTTTCTGTGCAGCAAGTTCAAATAAACTTGCTGCGTGCCTCAAGGCGAAATTCCACTAACAGCAATGGATGGCAAAAACAACTACCCGAAGATAGTCTAATTTACGGATCTAAACAATCCTAAAAACTACAAAGTCCTAAGACTTTTGAAAAGACTCTCGTGTAAAGTAAGCTCACAGATCTCTCAATAGCACATCATCACGAAAATCACAAATAAGCTCTCTCTCTATGGAAGCGTTAATCCGAATGGTCACGGGAAGTCCCTTTATATAGATCTTCGATTCTAACCGACTTCCCAAAAGACTTGGTCACCTTCCTTGAATATCTCCACGAACTTGGTCTTTATCTTGTGCTCAAATCTCCCTATCTTTTAGTAAGTATCCACTCCCAAAATAGATTTGATCACCTTCCTTGAATCGCTCCACAAATATTGGCTCAAATCTTCCTATCTTTAGTAAGCATCCATTCCTAATTTAGCTCCATCTTATCCATACTTATTCCACTCGTATTTGATTCATTCCAGCTCTTATCTAACTCCTGCAAAATACTAAAAATAGCCTAGACACGGTTTAAACATGTTTTGGGTATGAAAGATAAAACTGAAAAATGCGACATTCTCTGTCAACAAATGTTGACCAGAATGTTGCCCCAACATTGTCAAAGTTGAATATTCAATCGACAAAATGAATTCAAACCTTTCCCGTAGGCTTTTAGCACTATTACTATTTCCATGACAAAAAATTTCAATTCGTAACAAATCCACGCATTCTCCTATCTTTTTCGCTAGCCATTAAATGCCATTTATATTTTGATAGAAAGATATCAAAGTCTCTGCCCAAATTAGTCAAAACAATCCATTGGGAATATCGAGAAGCTTATTATTATAAAACATAAAACCAAACCCCACCAAATCAACGACCGATCTCAGCCGTTGAAGCAAAACAGCGGTCTTTAATGGTGGCGGGCCCACACAACCCCTCCACCAAGAAACCAGAATTTTATCGCTAAACGCACCAAACGACACGTTAACTTTCAGCATACCAAGCGGCTCTCGACACGTGTCCTGCTGAGAACGACGTCATCGCCTTGGCGGCCGGCATTTGTAGGACCCACCACCGGTTAAGAATAATACCTTCTTGCAGCCAGAACATCCTCAATCAAAAACCACGACAAAACATCACAAAACAAAAAGATGTATCAATGAGTTTGAATTTATCGTTGATCAACTTCACCGCTCATTATTACAGTTTTGATTAGCATATCTGATAAGTCAACGACGAAAACATAAGTGGTGAAAAATGGGTAATATTTCATGTTTTAAATCACTTTAAAAAAATTAGGTGATCTCAATCATTTTCATGGATCATTCTGATTTTTTTAGAAAAACTATTCCTTTTATTTTAACATTCCTCCTTCATATGCCATCCTCTCAAAAATACATATTAATCCATATTACATGGATGATGTGCATATAGTCAAATATGGATGATGTGCATATAGTCAAATATAACATCAAACACATAGTACTAAATAAATAAACAGAATATTTCAATATCAGATAATGTGCAAAATAAGATATCATACCAAAAGAAACATTAATGTTATATATCACATGCTCACAATTCTATACTCTGAGTATCACCATTACCTTAAACAAACACCCAAGGGGTGATCCTCCAAAACATCACGGTGATCCGCACATCACCGCGTTTGTTTAGTAGGGGTGATGAGCCATCACCGTGATGGAGGATCACCTAGGTGATCAAAAGGGGGTGATATTCCAATTTTTGAATCACCCCCAAAAAGCAGAGTGATCCTCCATCACCGTGATTGGGTGATGTCTCTAATTTTATTTTGGACAAAATTACCCTTATATATTAAGATTAATTACTTATATACCCTTATTCATATTTGTAATTTCATAACTAACATATTTAAATCTTAAAAAATATATTTAATGCTTAAAAAAATAAAGAATTTTATTGAAAATTATGTATAATATACTTATAATTAATATTTGATTTAAATATATATGTTTAAATATTAAAAATTAAAAGAAATATATTGAAGAATTATATAAAATACTTGTAATTAATGGTTGAAAACTTAATACTTAATATTGAAACATTAATCATTATCCCGTAAAATATCACCTCAAAATGAACATATTAATCCAGTTTAGTTGCATAATATATATGGTTAAATATGACAATTACGCAACATCACACCACACATCACTGTGATAAACAAACAAAATATTCCAATATCACCTTGATATGCAAAATGAAATATCACTCCAAAACAAACATGGTGGTGACATATTACCTTGATCTACATCATGATGATGTGAGTATCACCGTAATGTTCGATCACCGCAAACAAACACCCCCTAAATCTTATATGTACATTTAATTTATTTAAAAACAAATATTTATATTAAAATTCCAAAGAAAAGTATATTATATACATTATTAACATGCATACACATCTTTTCTAAATTAATTAGCTACACACATCGTCTTATTCTTCCTGTTTCGTTTTTTCACATTGTACAAACTATATGCTCTCTTGCTCCCTATGTCCAAAGGCGACGTCAAGCCACATCACCATATAGTAGCTTCTATTTTCTTTTTCACAATATCAACTCTAATTATTATTATTATTATTCTTTAATCTATTAATTATATATCTCTATCATGAGTGCACCCGTAGGTGCTCTGTGAGGAGTCCCCTTTCTTCTCTTGGCCGTCCGGTAGTTGACCGCCGTCGGCGGCGGAGTCGACGGAGAAAAGCTCGGCAACCTCCCGCTGCTACTGCTGTAAGAATCCTCCGAATCATTACAAGCGCCGTTATTAGACGGCGACTTCTTGCTCAGTGGGAACTTCTTCTCGAAATTCTTAGATGTCCCAACAATCTGAAATAAAAAAAAGAAAAAGAAATGAAATTCAACAATCACCTAACAATCTATGACCAAGCAAAGAATAATTCTTGATATCAGAAATCCAAAATACTAATGAACGGACAACGAGCATCAAACCTCTGATACAATCACATTTTCTTCTGCTTTTTTACTATAATTATGAGAAAATACGAGCAGCATTTGATTGCTATACAAATTAATACCTTGCAACCGAGCGAACAGAATCTGAAAGAGTCGAGGAGGCTGCGATCGCAGACGTGGCACGTGTTGGTCACGCCTTTGCCGGGCCTGGGCTTAGGCCTCTCGTTCAAGAAGACAACCTTAGCGCTGTTGATGACGTATGTCTGAACAGAGCTGATGTCGAGATACTTTTGGATCTCGGAGACTCTTATCACATCGTGGTATGAAGATCTCCTTATCTGCATTCATTAGTCAGGCATTAACACAAACACCTAACAGTCAATAAAACAGAGAGTACAAGAAATGGGAGATTTTGCTGGCATAAACAAGCGACTAATGCAAGAAATTTGCAGGTGATCGAAAATGGCGCTTGGTTGAAGACAATCCCTGAAAAGAATAAATTAAAAATCTGACAATATTAGGATTAATTTTACTACCTGAATTGCGCGGTGGTCCTTGTGATGAGCCAAGCAGAGGGAGCAGAGAGGCCCATTCATACAATCCAAACAGTACATATTGCACTCGCTCTTGTGGGAATCGGCGTGAAGCTTGCACTGAACGAAGAAATGCTCCTTCAGCAGAGGTTTCAGCCATTGCGGCCATCTATTTCCCTCTTCTTCAGCACCTCTCTGTTTCTTCCACAAACCAATAAAAAAAATCAATTAAATCAGTAAAATAAGGAAACCCAGAATTTATCGAACAACAACAGCAATGGGGTCAAACAAAAAACAGTAACACACCATCATTTGCTGCGTGTTCTCTGGTTTGATCACAGGGGCAATACTGGAATCTAGATTGCTGTCTATCGCCAGCTTTGTTTGTCTGAGTTCTATCTATTGAGAGGAAAAGGCTGTGTATTGTTGTTGCCACTAACGAAGAAGAACAAGTTGTGTGAGGAGGTGTTTTTCTCTCTTATATATTATTCTCTTCTCTGTATCGGTTAAAGTGGTGCCGGTGCGTGAAATGCGTGTTTCGTGTGTGTTTTTTCTACGTGCAATTTCTCTTTTTCTTTTTCTTTTTTGTTTTTTTTATTATTTTTGTAATATGATGTGAAATTTAACAAAGAATGGGCTGTGGAATAATGGGCAAGTGGAGGCTGAATTAGGGATGAGGCGCAGATAGTGGGTCCCTCCTCTATCACATTTATTTATTTAATTTACTTTTTTTTTAAGGTTTTTATCAATTTACTTATGTATGTTCGATATATATATTTATTTATTATATTAGCAATATGTTTTAACACTTTAATGACAAAGATATTATATTTATCGTGGCTATAAAGTGCTTTTCTTCTTCAATTGCGTTCTTCGTTATCGTAGTGTCGATATTTATGAGTTTCTATATTAGTGCGTGTTGTATGAAATGTCGAATTTTTTCCAATTGGGATTTTGTTATAGTAGCAAGATTTTATTTTTTATTTGAATTCAATCAGCCATTGAACAATATAATTATTTCATTGATATTGCAATTATTAAGCATTGAAAGATAGGTTTCTTTTTTAAATTTCCTTGCGACATTATTTGTTAAGATATGTATAATGTTTTTCCTTGATCTGTTCATTGTACATCGTATAATATTTATACAAGAATACTACTCTCTATCCTATCAACAATAATTACAATTAAAGGATACAATCAATACTATAATTAGAATACCTTAATTATAGCCTAAAATAAAGGCTTAATTCATTCCATTAGCCCCCCTCAAGCAAGACGTGGGATGAGGACCAACTCGTAGCTTGTCACGAAAAAATTCAAATAGCGGACGATGAAGAGCTTTTGTAAAGATATCCGCAATCTGTAGATCAGACGATATGTACTGCGTCTGTAAGCGCTTACTTGAAACAAGTTTACGAACAAAGTGAAAATCAATATCGATGTGCTTGGCGCGCTTGTGAGAACTCGGATTCTGACTTAGAAAAAGAGCACTACTATTATCCGAGTATAGAGTAGGACAAGAGGCAGTCTCGATGTGAAGCTCGCGAAGTAGTTGAAGCAGGCAAACAATTTCTGAGGCTGCATTAGCAAGAGCGCGATATTCAGATTCACAACTTGAACGAGAAACCGTCGGCTGTTTCTTAGCACTCCAGGAAACAAGATTTCCACCAAGAAAAATGGAGTATCCGTAATTCGATCGTCTCGTTTCCACACAACGAGCCCAGTCAGCATCAGAATATGCAACGAGAGTAGGCGAAGAGCCACGAGTAAAAGATAAACCAAAGGCCGGTGTACTCTTCCCGTAGCGAAGAATTCGCTTCACCACTTGAAAATGTTCAATAGTTGGATTCTGCAAATGTTGACTGACCAGATTTACAACAAAAGATAAATCAGGGCGTGTAACGGTGAGATATTGGAGAGCTCCAACCAAAGATCGGTATAAGGTAGGATCATCAAAAAGTTTTCCATCAGTAGAAAGTTGACACCCCGCCTGTAAGGGAGTGGAAACAGGTTTTGCGTCTTCTAAAGATGCTCGCTTAAGTATGTCTCGAGCATATTTCGCCTGATTAAGAAAATGCCCGAAGAAGTATAAGAAACCTCAAGACCCAAGAAATAATTTAATTTTCCTAGGTCCTTAATGGCGAACTCCTTACGAAGGCGAGTAATGAAGGATCGCAAGTTGTCTATTGAGTTTCCTGTCAGAATGAAATCATCGACATATACTAAAAGATATATAACTGATGAACCACGGATATAAATGAAGAGCGACGAATCGGTACGACTGCAGATAAATCCAATACTCAAGAGAAAATTACTGAGCCGTTGAAACCATGCACGAGGAGCTTGCTTTAGACCGTATAAGGCCTTTTTAAGACGACAAACATGATTTGGAAACGTGACATCAACAAATCCAGGTGGCTGCTCCATGAATACAAGTTTTGATAGAACACCGTTCAAAAAAGCATTTTTGACGTCCAATTGATGAAGAGGCAAATTATTTAGTACTGCAATAGAAAGCACAATGCGAACCGTAGAAGCCCGAATCACGGGACTAAGGGTATGAGAATAATCAAAACCCGGTAGTTGTGTGAAACCTTGAGCAACAAGACGAGCTTTATGACGATCAATCGATCCATCGGCTAAAAACTTGGTTCGAAAAACCCATTTAGATCCCACAATATTAGTATTTGTAGGACGTGGAACAAGATCCCAAGTCTGATTAGATTGCAAAGCATCGAATTCTTCGTTCATAGCGGCAACCCATTCTGGTCGCTTTAAAGCAGATTTGATCCCACGAGGTTCATTAACCGTAACAAGAGCATTGAAAAGGCGAGTACAAGCATAATAAGTCAAATGTTTTGGTTTGAAGATACCTGACCGTGACCGAGTTTGCATAGGATGAGTAGATGTAACGGGTTGTGGCTCGGCAAGAGATTGCACTTGCGTAGATGGACTAAGTTGTGTCAGTAAGCCTGGTTCAGCAATATGTTCAGCAACATGCTCGGTTGTCTGGTCCTGAGAAGCGGGTATAACAGGTGGAACAGAAGGCAACGACTTGAGCTGATCATCACAGATTGTGCAAAGTCGATGTTGAGAATTTTCGATTGAAATGTCCGGTGAACTTGAGGGCGTGGGCAGTGGACCAATCACTCTTGTTGGTTCAAAGAACTCCGAAACAGGCAGAGAGTGTGAGCTTGACCTGTCATGAGAATCAGCGAACGGGAAAAAGGACTCCACAAATTTAGCATGTCGAGAAATATAAATGTGGAATGAAAGAGGATCGTAGCAACGAAACCCTTTATGCGAGCTGCTGTAACCCATAAAGACACAAGCTGTGCTGCGTGGCTCAAATTTATTTGTTGTATAGTCTCGAAGACATGGATATACCCGACAACCAAAGGGATGAAAGTTATCAAAATTTGGAGCAGTTGAGAATAACAACTCAAACGGTGATTTTCCGTCTAACACTTTGGAGGGTAAACGGTTTATGACATACACGCCGCTGCTGAATGCCTCGACCCAAAACTTCATAGGAGTATGAGAATGAAAAAGCATCCGCAAGACCCGTTTCAGTAACATGCCTATGTTTTCGTTTTGCCCGTCCATTTTGAGATGGAGTATACGGACAAGAAAGAATGTGGTGAACGCCCGAATCACGAAAAAATTTCTGCACTTTATTGTTAGTAAATTCCGTTCCTCCATCACTGTGAAAAATCTTAATATGACGAGAAAACTGGTTTTCAGCAAACGTAGTAAACGGAATCAATATGTCATAAAAGTCTGACTTTTGTCTCAACGGATAAAACCATGTGAATCTGGAGAAGTCATCCACGAAAATAACATAATATCGAAAACCAGAATCAGAACTAACAGGTGCAGGCCCCCACAGATCACAATGAACAATATCCAAAACAGAAGATGCTCGTTTATCATCTAAAATGAACGGCAATATTTTATTCTTAGCTTTTTCACAAGAGTCACAAATGACAGGTTTGGGTAATAAAGCAGTAACAGATATGCTCCCAACTTTATTTAAATATGAAATTACTTCGTAAGAAACGTGACCAAGGCGGGAATGCCATAATTCGAATGACGCCTTAGGAGTACGAGTTGCCACCAACGCTCGACGAGGAATATCCAGTCTGTAAAGTCCATTACTGCGCCTTCCTTGTGCTATTATGTGCCCGTTGACCCGATGTTGAATCGTAAAATGATTATCAGTAAAAATAACATTTACGAGTAAATCCCTGGTTAACTTGCTTACAGACAGCAAATTTTTGGTGAGTCCAGGAACAACCAGTACGTCAGATAACGTAATAGAGGAATTCAAACGACAACATCCAATATGAGAAATAGGCAACAATGCACCATTACCGACAACAACCAAATCCAAACCTATGTATGGCAAAGTAGAATCCAAGTGAGTTGTATCCGGAGTCATATGCGACGATGCACCTGTGGCTAAGTACAAATCAGAAGTTGAATGATCTGAAATGTTGCATGCCGCAGATAAGGCTTCAGCGATATTGGCCGACTGAACAACAATGTTACGATTGAACCGATCAGGACAAACAGATGCATAATGGCCATTTGTCCGACAAATCTGACAATGAGGTTGGCGCCTCTGACCATTACTACGACGTCCGTTCTTACCACGACCATAAGAGTTATTATTTGAGGGCGTACGAGAAGTATGAGGTGATGTCGGGGGTAAAGGCAGCTTGAACTGGGATAGACGGCTCCATGGCTTGTTAAAACATTTCCCAGGCTTCAGCGTTGTTTTGCAGGTCAGCGAACGAGGGTAAAGGCGTCATGGCCATCTGTGTAGCTGAAAAACTGGAAAAAACCGGACCCAAACCTTTCAAGAACAAGTGAATTTTGTCAGTATCTTCAAGATGGCACCCAATTGCTGATAATTGATCACAAACGAGCTTGAATGAACGGCCGAATTCTGCGACGGATCCATCGCCTTTCTTAATCGTCTGGAGTTGACCTTTGAGAAGAAACTCACGAGCTTTGGATTGATGACTAAAGTGACTCTCCAAAGCTAGCCAAACAGATCGAGCGGAGGTACATCCGACTACGACGGACATGGCTTCTTCGGTTAACGAAGAGAAGAGAAGACTCACCAGCCTACTATCATCGACACGCCATGTCTGAAAGGCTGGATTTGGGGCGTTTTTGCCATTGATTTCGATCTCAGGCGGTGGTGGTGAATGAGAGCCGTCAATGAAACCGAGAAGGCCTTGACCAACGAGAAGAGGATATATTTGACTTCGCCACAACAAATAGTTTGTTGATGATAGCTTAATAGTGAGCATATGAATTAAGGTTCCGTAGGGCAATTGATCAGAAAGAGAGGAAGATGAGCTTGGAGAAGCCATAACCGTGAAGATAAGCTATGGGAGAGAAGGGTTTTCGTTGTTAGTCTGATACCATGTTAAGACAGGTATAATGTTTTTCCTTGATCTGTTCATTGTACATCGTATAATATTTATACAAGAATACTACTCTCTATCCTATCAACAATAATTACAGTTAAAGTATACAATCAATACTATAATTAGAATCCCTTAATTATAGCCTAAAATAATGGCTTAATTCATTCCATTAACATTGATCCATATTTTCTTAAATTATTATGGTAATATTACGCTACATTTAAGTTGATTACACAATGTAATCTCTAATATATTATATTATGACTTTCTTATGAAAGCGTTGTCACGAATGGGCTTTTGGGTTGTTTTTCTTATATAAATCTCTGATAAATGACTTTATGTTCACATAATTAATACGATGATGCCAATGCATGCATAATAAGATATTGTAGGTAGGGGTCGTTCTTATCCTTTCACATAGTCATCGAAAATAAAATAAAAAATCAAAAGAGGAACCTAACTCCGAGGCCGAACCAGACGATACGTGCCACGAAACAACCTTCTTTCAAATTCTCATTTCTTATTTTATTTAATAATCTACAATATGTTGGCCTTTGGTCTTATCGCGCACACAATTATTAACTTCTATATTATATTTAGTACGAGACTTGGCCTTTTAGATATAACATGTCCTTTCATTGCAATGAGAACCTATAAGCCTCATTCGAAACGATGTTAGATCTATATGCATGCAAGGACAATGTGGTACGTTATAATAGTATGTAGGAAGTTGTGTCTACGATTTTCGATTTTATTCAATAATTGCAATGTGGCTAACTTCATATATCGACAAAAAAAAAGTTGTTGTTCGAATTTTTTCGGGACGAAATAAGTAGAAAAATCTACTTGATTACTGTGATTTTCACCTAGTGGAATATAACTATGTTACTTATAGCAAAATTATAAGATTAGGTCACTATGTATACAAGTTTTTGTTTTTTGAGTCACTATGTTTGATAATTGCAAATGTAGGTCACTAACTTTGTATGCCTAAACAATTTTGGGTCATGTTTTCAAATTTAGGTCACTAAGTATATATTTTTTCGATTTTGGGTCATTAAGTATACATGTTTCAATTTTGGGTCACTATGTTTAGAAGGTTAATTACCAAATGAGTGAACCAAAATTTAAAAATGTATATACTTAGTCACCCAAAATCGAAAAATATATACTTAATGACTCAAAGTTGAAATGACCCAAAATTGTTTTGATATACAAAGTTAGAGACCTACTTTTGCAATTATCAAAACATAGTGACTCAAAACCCGAAACATGTATAATTAGTGACCTAATCTTATAATTTTCGATGTTAGTTATTTTGTCGAGAAATGAATAGAGAATCCACAAATAAGTGACTGATCTATTTTTTACAATTATTGAATACAAAAATCTAAAAAAAAAAAATCAATGCAATTTACTATTTTTACCTTCAATTTAATATCTCATTTGAAATGCTACAACAAATATATTTCGCGTTGAAGCATTTTGTCTTGAGATCATAGGGACTCGCAACAAATAAGGCTTTTTTAACAAAATAAATCGAAAAAAAATATTAATTTTCAAAATAGGGCGTTTTCAGCACCTATTACTAAAATAGAGTCATTTGCGGGTATTAGCCGCGATGTCGCGCCTAATGGCCGCGACGTCGCATCCATTAAACGCGACGAGCTACTTTGGCCCGTTTAAGCGTTTAAACAGAACTGCGATCTCGTGTAGTTCGTGCTGCGATCTCCAATCTTTTCCGGGGACATTCCGAGTGCTAAAACGTGGAGATCTACAGTAAGATATGTCGGTGGTTGTGGCACCGACTAAATCAATCCGAACTGTCGCATCACGCGATCTAAATAGTGCCACTCGACGATGTTGTAACATATCAGCGGGCACGACGACTGAGAGGACTGAGGACGGCATTCCGGGCGTAGCGCCAAAATCTCCGGTGCGTGATAGTTGTACGGGTCCATACAAATTGCTCCATCAACATACTATCGATGGACTCCCGTATCGCACGCAAATTTGAATTTGTGGAGGTCGTATGGTCAAACAATGCATTCCATCTAAATGAATAAATATTCATTAGGCTGAAAAATTTTTAATTGAAAGTTCGAATAATTAGGAGAGCAACTACCTCGCCGCATGCGGTGGAATGGGTAACTGAATGCCATCGACTACACTAGGCTGCATTACCACTCGAGGGTGGACGATAATGGGCTGGACTTGTAATATACGCATCCATGCACAAACCTATATTTTAATTATTTATATACATAAGTATCGTTTACGCTTTACAAGTTGTTTCATTAAACTATCTTTCGTACATGCAGCAACCGCAAAGCTCCACCTATGTTCATCTTCCTCGACTGACATGATGTGCAGAGCTCTCTGTAGAGGAATGCTAACACGGCGCTGCCCCAGCTGTAATGATGAACTTCGTCGATGTCCTCGAGCAGCGTAAGGTAGGTCATCGACGTGTGACTTCCACTGGAGTCGGGAAACATCACCGACCCGAACAGCAGCAATGCGTAGGCACGCGCATGTTGATCGACGATTAGCTCGTCAGTCATGTCGTCGACTGGATTTTCTTCTAACCAGGCCGCAAACTTGCGGAGAGACAACTTGGTCCCGTGGTACGCTCCTTCGGGAGGTCTGTACCCAGTCAACTCCTCGCAATATTCGAGCCACTGCTCCTGCGCCTTACGAGGGATCACACCGCTTACGGAAATACCGTCCACGGGGAGTGCCCACATCAACCCTACGTCCTCTAATGTGACAGTCGCCTCCCCCACCGGTAGGTGAAACCTGTGTGTCTCCTATCTCCACCGTTCTACGAGTGCGGTAATCAAGTGTGGATCTATTTTCTGAGATCCACAACTATAGACGCCATACATCGACATAGTATCTAACTTCTCCAAAACACGACCGTGTAAATGCACCGGTCGTGAAATTTTACCCCACACTACGTTTTCCAACCCCCTCACCGTCAACGGGGTGTCAATAGCACCATCCGTGTTGGATAGCGCATCGTTACAACGATGACTATCCTGAAAAATCAACAGCGAACGATTGATCGGACCGTAGAAATCGTTCGTGTCCATCCTAAATCGAACAAAACAATGTTATAACCAATCAAACAATACAGATCCGATGACTGTACGAATCTGTCTAATGTTATAACCAAACAACGAATAAAAAACGAACAACTCAACTTAACTATAATCAAACAAAATACCTAATAACTATACGGCGGAGAGCGTACGGAGGGGCGGAGGCGGTGGAGGTGTGGCGTAGGCGACGGCGGCGGTGGCCGCGGCGGTGGTGGCCGAGATGGTGGCGGACGCTGCGGCGGCGGTGGTGGCGCACCCGGCTGTCGCGGCAAGGGTGGTGGACGCGGCGGAGAGAGAGAGAGAGAGAGAGAGAGAGAGAGAGAGACCGAGAGAGAAAGAGAGAGAGAGAGATAGGGCGGGCGGCCATGCTGCGCGGGGTGACCTCGGCGGGGTGAGCGGCGGACGGAGGCGGCGAGAGGCGGTGGCGAAGAGAAACCGAGAGAGAGAGAGAGAGAGAGAGGGCGGGCGGGCGAGCTGCGCGGGATGACACGACGGGGTGAGCGGCGGACGGAGGCGGCGTAGCTTAGGGTTAGGTTTTAGAGAGAGAGAGTGAGGGAGAGAGAAATAGATCTTAGATCTATATTTCCCCGACGTCGCGTCCATTAGGCGCGACGTCGCGTCCATTAGGCGCGACGTCGCGCCTATTACCCGCGACGAAGGTAGTGGCAAAAAATATTGGCCCATTACACCGGCCCCGTACGATGGTCCACCATTTCGCGAAAAATAGGATATCGCACCTAATGGGTGCGACGTCGCGCTTAATGGCCGCGACGTCGCGGGTAATACCCGCAAACGACTCTATTTTAGTAATAGGTGCGAAAAACGCCCTATTTGATTAATTAATATTTTTTTTCGATTTATTTTGTTAAAAAAGCCAACAAATAACGACTGAATGATAAAAAATCACGTGGGTGATTATTAAAAAAAAAAAGATTAGCAAAAATATGTTTACTTATTTTCCTTAATTAAAACACTAATGACGATTTGTCCTTAATTGGCCCAACCATTACTCGCCCGCAGTGCACGAGACTTGATACATATCTAATTATTATAACATCAGTGGAGAGCCCACATCAGAGGAGCACAGCATTAACGTGCATTCTAGGTAGTTCGGTTTGTGTCATTATTATTCCCATAACTAAGGTTTTTAGCTCAAATTTTTAATGCAATATATTTCCACTATGGTATTTCTTTTTGTTCGTAACTCAACAATATATTTAAATAAATAAAAATTGCCAAATAGTCTTCCAAAAAAAAAGACGAATTATCATATCATTCACAAATTCTCTTGCATATTGATGATTACATGCTTTTTGTACAGTAATTCAATTATTAAAGGAGAAATGGAATATCTATGCGACACTTGCCAAAAAGAGATGAGGCTTCATCTCCAGTCAAATGTCGACATGCCTCGACGATCCCACAGAAGCACAAGTGTTATCGCAACTCACAAAAGTAGGGTACTTCTCCAATAGACAATATCATCATAAGCGAACCCATGGCTTATGAAAAACATAAATAAAAAATTAAACTTGAAAATAAAAAATAATTATGACACGAAAATCGAGCAGGCCTCCGAGCGGATCTGCCGGACTAGGCCCGATATAAACTATTCGGCCCGAATCTTTAGAGCCCATAAGTCCTAAAATCAATCACCTTATTGATTATTTTGTGGAGATTTTTTTTTAGAAAAGAACTAGCATCTTACTAATAAACGTTTTAAAAAAAAATAGCCTCCATGGTCTTTTTTTTTTTTTTTGTCAAGAACCTTACTTTTACAAATAATTTTATCATTTTCCACTATATAGGTGAGAAGTAGTTGCGACAGAGAATTGTCACTGAATTTTTAGGTATGTAATGGGTTTTGAGTCTTTCTAATCTTTTTGTCAAGTGCCTTAATTTTAAGAATACTTTTGTCGTTTTTTTCTATATTGCCGAGAGGCCGTTGTGACAAAGAACTCGTATTGTCACAGTGAGTTCTTAGGTACATAACGTGTTCGTAACTAGCTGAGAACATGTTATATTGCTGATAACCCTGTAGGTAAATATTTTGAAATAAGGATTTGAATCCGTGACCTATTAATCGAATGACATATTGTGTTAGGAAGGGTGGTGGGCCCCGCGGTGGTCAGTGGGCCCCGCAGCGGAAATCGGTCCCGTCGGTAGAACGGTCGGGACAAGTGGGACCCACGAGGTAACTTTGGTGGGACCCGCACAGTAACTATCACGGTAAAAATAAAATTACCGCAAAGTAAGAAAGAACACCATAATTTTTATGTGGAAAACCCTCTGTTAACAAAGTGGGAAAAACCACGGCCGAGTCGGCAAAATCTTCACTATAGTAAAAATTACAACACTCAATTTTTACTACCTCACGACTTTTACCACTCGTATTTTACCTCACACCTCTCTGTAGATGTGGAAACCCTATCAGTTTCTACCTGAACTGATAACCTCACAATTCACTCAGACTACTTCACTCTCAAATGTAAATCTCGAATGAATCTGTGATAATAATAACTGAAGAACTGCAGCCTATTTATAGATGTCTTCAGCTCATCTGGATCGTCCAAATCCAACGCCTAGGATCTCGCCGCGTCGCCAATCAATACGAGCCGCTAATTCATTATCTTTAGATTTTTTTTAATATATAAAATAATATTATAATATTATATTAATAATATTATTTTATTTTATCCTCATTTAATGAGGTTGTCGGTGGATCTGTGCTGGACATAACAATTCTCCCCCTCCAGCCTCATCCACCACTTACGGGGGAGATCTTCTACCGCCTCAACGGTAGCCCATCCCGGCGAGTTCCACAAAGAACTCTGTCTTCTCCTTGGGAATAGCCTTCGTGAGATGTCCGCAACATTCTTGTCCGTGTGGATCTTCTCCAGCTTGAACGCTTTCTCCTCAATGGCCAGTCTGAGCCAGTGATAACGAACGTCGATGTGTTTCGTCCTCGAGTGATACATAGTGTTCTTGCTCAAGTCCAACGCACTTTGAATGTCGCAAAATATTATGTATTCCTCCTGTTGAATGCCCAATTCCTGAAGGAATCTCTTCAACCAAAGCATCTCCTTCCCGGCTTCGGTGGCTGCAACGTACTCCGCTTCAGGAGTTGATAAAGAAATACATTTTTGTAACCTTGACTGCCATGAGATAGCTCCCCCTGAGAGTGTAAATATGTATCCCGACGTCGACTTTCTGCTGTCGAGATCGCCGGCCATATCAGCATATGTATAGCCTGTAAGAAAACATTTACCACTTCCAAATGTTAGACATAATTTGGAAGTTCCTCTCAGGTACCTCAAGATCCACTTCACTGCTTCCCAATGCGACTTCCCGGGATTCGATAGAAACCGACTCACAACGCCAACTGCATGAGCGATATCCGGCCTCGTACACACCATGGCGTACATCAAACTTCTGACCGTCGATGAATATGGAATGTCTGTCACCTCTTCTCCGTCTTCATATGTTGGTGGACTGGATTTCTTTCGCAACTTGAAGTGTGTGGCAAGTGGCGTGCTAACTGGCTTAGCACTCTTCATATTGAACCTCTCTAGAACTCGTTCAATATAACGCTCCTGGGACAGCCACAACTTCCCAGCTTTCCTGTCTCGGGTAATGTCCATTCCGAGAATCCGCTTTGTCGATCCCAAATCCTTCATGTCAAACGTCTTTGACAAATCTCTCTTCAACCTGCTTATCATCTCTGCATCTTGTCCGACAATTAGCATATCATCAACATATAGGAGAAGAACGATAAATTTACCGTTAGAGTATCTCCGGACATATACACAAGTATCTGCATCCGTTCTTTTAAACCCTTGGTGCACCATGAACGAAACAAACTTCTTGTACCATTGCCGTTGAGCTTGTTTCAGACCGTACAAGCTTCTTCAGCCGGCAGACCATGTCCTCTTTACCTCTAACCTCGAACCCTTCTGGTTGTTCTATATATATTTCTTCATCGAGATCACCATGCAAAAACGCGGTCTTCACGTCGAGTTGCTCCAATTCAAGATCCATGTGGCAGCTAGTCCCAGTATGACTCTGATTGAACTCATCTTCACGACCGGTGAGAAAATCTCGTCAAAGTCGATCCCCTTTTTCTGAGTGAAACATTTGACCACCAATCGAGCCTTGTATCTGACTAGCTTGCCATCATCCTTCTTCAATTTGTACACCCATTTATTCTTGAGTGTCTTCTTTCCTTTCGGCAATCGAACTAACTTGTACGTCTCATTCTTCATCAGAGAATCCATCTCCTCTTCCATGGCTTTTATCCAACAATCTTTGTCCCTGCAAGATTGTACCTCCTGGAAGCTCTCCGGCTCCCCCTCGTCAGTAATCAAAATATAATCAGAACTCGGATACCTCGTAGATGGTTGGCGTTCCATAGTTGACCTTCTCAGCTGAGGTTCAACTATTTCGGAAGGCTCACCCTGCTCAGTACCTTCAGTATGTTCATCTACGTCTGGCTCATCATCTCCGGTGGCTAGCTCTACCGGTTCAGGTTCTGATTGCTGCATTCCTTCCTCCATGGCATCGTGTGGAATGTTGGCTGGTGTATAATCATCAACACCGCCACCCGTGGATTTCGACACATCCACGTCTGAGTCTCCCATGGTCTCGTGCTCATGGAATACTACGCCGCGACTCCGAACAGTTTTCTTCCTCTTTGGATCCCAAAGTCTGTAGCCGAACTCGTCGTTTCCGTACCCAACAAAGATGCAAGGATTCGATTTATCATCGAGCTTCGATCTTTGTTCCTTCGGTACATGCATGAACGCCCTGCAGTCGAACACTCTCAAATGCGAATATGAGATGTCTCTACCGATCCATACCTTCTCTGGAATATCGAAATCCAACGCCGATGAAGGTAGTCGGTTGATAATGTAGACTGCAGTGTTGACAGCTTCACCCCAAAATAACTTAGATAGGTTAGCCATTTTGAGCATCGATCGGACTCTCTCCATAATGGTTCGATTCATCCTCTCTGCGACACCATTTTGCTGAGGAGTACCAGGAACTGTCTTATCATGCCTTATCCCCTGCTTGGTGCAATAATCTCTGAACTCCCGAGAGATAAATTCATCACCATTATTTGTGCGTAGACACTTCAGCGGCATTCTCGTCTCTCTTTCCACCATCGAGTGGAACTTCTGCAAATAATAGAACACCTGGTCCTTCGTCCGCAACAGATATACCCAGGTCTTACGAGTAGCACCATCAATGAAGGTCAGAAAATATCTACTGCCTCCCAGAGATTCGACTTCCATGGGTCCGCATACGTCAGATTGTACCAACTCCAACTTCTTCATTCGTCGGGTCGAATTCTTCGGGAATGAAACTCTATGTTGCTTCCCAAATAGAAAATGATCGCAGGGGTTCAGCGCTTTCCCCTTGGCTACCGGTATGAGAGACTTTTCAGCCAACATATTCAACCCCTTCTCGCCTACGTGCGCTAGCTGTCTATGCCACAAATTTGGAGAAGCATCATCTTCAACTATGTTAAGTTGGTTAGCACATATCGTCGCATGCGTCTTGTACAGCGAGCAGCATAACTTTCCTCTCGCTACCACCAATGATCATTTGGTAAGTTTCCAGTTGCTATCACCCATCTCGTTGTAGAATCGTTCGTTGTCCAGCACCTTCACAGAAATCAAGTTGAGACGAAGATCTGGAATATGCCGCACATCCTTTAGCCTTAATGTGCAGCCCACGTTCGTCTGGATACAGATATCACCGATCCCCACAATTTGAGAAACACTTTGGTTACCCATCTTGGTAGTGCCAAAGTTTCCCGCCTTATGAGTGGAGAAGTATTCACGCCTTGGAACACAGTGGTAGGAGGCACCAGAGTCCACTACCCACTCGGTATTTGTATCTGCAACATGACAACAATCTGCTTCATTCACTAGCGTAACCTCTCCATCATGGGTGGAGGCGATCGCAGACGTGTTCTTGTCATCGTCTTGTTTCTGTTTTCCGTTGAGAAGCCTACATTTTCTTTGCAATTGGCCGATTCGTCCACAATGGTAGCACTTCCTCATCTCTCTGGACTTGGATCTAGCTTTTGACTTGTCGTATCCTTTCGGACCTCTACTCTTGCTCCGGCCCCTATTCTCCGTGACAAGGGCCTGATTTCCTGTACTGATATTGGCAGCGTCCTTCCGTCGCAGCTCTTCATTGTACAACCTGTTCTTCACCATATCCATCGTTACTTTACCGCTTGGTGCTGAGTTGGTAAGCGATACCACCAACGTGTCCCAACTCTCAGGTAGAGATCCCAGTAGTAGACATGCTTGTGTCTCATCATCAAGGACTAGACCGGTACTTGTAAGTTGAGTTGTCAGTCCTACAAAGTCATTTATATGTTCAGCAACTGATCGTCCCTCGTTCAGCTTCATATTCATGAGTTTCCGCATCATGAATACCTTGCTCAGCGCATTCGTCACCTCGTACATACCCTCCAGTTTCTTCAAGAGTATCAGGGGGTCCGTATCGTTTCTTACATGGTTGTAGAGGCTAACGTCCACCCATTGGCGGATCGCACCTAGCGTCTTTCTTTGCAACTTCTTCCATACATCGTCCTTCGTACCTTCGAGCTTCTTGCCTTCACCGTCGATAGGATCATGGAGGTCTTTGCAATATAGGTAATCATTCATCCTCGATTTCCATATGGAGTAATTCGTTACTGTTAACTTAATCATTCCTCCGTCGTTCTCCATGGCCGTCAGTCTATCAGCAACCTATTTAGTATCGTTTCTGATTTGGAAGATCAGTCTCAGCTACCACAAAGCATACTCAGAATACCAACAAGGCTCTGATACCACTTGTTAGGAAGGGTGGTGGGCCCCGCGGTGGTCAGTGGGCCCCGCAGCGGAAATCGGTCCCGGATTTGCTCGGTAGAACGGTCGGGAAAAATGGGACCCACGAGGTAACTTTGGTGGGACCCGCACAGTAACTATCACGGTAAAAATAAAATTACCGCAAAGTAAGAAAGAACACCAGAATTTTTACGTGGAAAACTCTCTGTTAACAAAGAGGGAAAAACCACGGCTAGTGTTGCCCAACCGCCGGTTTCGGTTAACCGCGGTTGGGAAGCGGCGGTTGCCGGTTGGTCAAAATGACCAGCCGGCCACAACCGGCCGGAGACGGATGCCGATTGGCCGTCTCCGGGCAGTTGGTCAACCGCCGGTCAACGTGTATCCGGCGGTTACCAACCGCCAGGTTTTTAATTTTTTTTTGTTTTTATTTTTTTAATTTTTTTTTGAATTTATAGTGTATATTTCGATAGTTTTCGACTTTTCGGGACACAATTATGTTTTTTCAGTATATAACAAAGGTTTCGATTTTAAAATATTAATCATCATAAATTAATTCATTACAAAAATGAAGTTACATTTACAATTAAAATTTACAAAGTCGAAAATACAAAGTAAGAAAAAAAAAATTTATTCGTTGTTCGTTGAATACTTGAATCGCAATCGCCATTTGCCAATGCCAGTCGATAATCGGTTTCTGAAAAAAAAAAATATACAATAGAAGTTAGTTAGATAATATTTTTTTGTACAATCGCCATTAAAAAATGAAATTAAATTAGTATTAAGGACTTATCTTTTTCGGACTTTGTCGTTGGCTTGGATGTCGTCACGCGAGCGATTTCTTGGAGACGTTGGCTGAAAAATAAGATTGTATGTGTAAGTAATTATTTAAAAATATAAAATAAAAAAATTAATACAGTGAAATTAGTATTAAGGACTTATCTTTTTTCGGGCTTGAATCTTTCGCCATTTTCGGAGATTCTGTATGCTCTCTACTCTTAGTCGTCGCCGCCATTGCCGCCACGACTCATTACAATTAGAATAAATTATATTTTATCTTCATTACAATTATACCCACGACTCAATTTTTATTTTTAATATATGTAATTATAGATAATAAACATTTAAAATTAAAATGTCATTTATTAAAAATCTTAAATTAAAAATGAATTCTTTAAAAATAAATAATATATATTTATGGTGCGCCTAAAATAATAGTAACATTTATTGACCAACACCAAGTAATTTCACACCTACTTTTTTTTACGTCAAACCATTAAGTCAATCGTTACGTGGTAACTTTCCATTCCACCATAGTATTAGTTTCTCTTATCATTTCTTTTTTTTTTTTTGAATGATTTAAATATATCTTTCTCATCTGTCTATTTAAGATTTAAAGACGACCCCGTTCAAAATCTCGTGGGCCCACCATATTCAAACATGTCTCAGCCCACACCTTTCTGCTTCATATATATCTCTTCTCACTCAAACTCTCATTCTCTTACCTACAAAAATCAAAATCCGAAGAAGAGATCGAAGATGGCTACGTACTACATACAAGTAGAAGAAGAAGCGTGGAAATGTCGTAAACACCCCTACATCACCAAACGGCGTCGTCGCCGCTGCAACGGAGTCTGCCCCTCGTGCCTCCACGACCGCCTCCTCAGCCTGAGCCACGACCGCCACGGGACGTCGTCTTCCTCCGACTACTCCTCGTCTTCCTCCTCCTCCACCGAGCTTCCGTCGCTTCTCAGGCGGTCGAGGTCTCTGGTGGGCAGGACGCCGTCGTTCCTCTCCGCTCTGAAGAGGCCGGCGGCCAAGGAATCGTCCGAAAGAAACGAAATCAAGGTAGCCGTCGATGGGGAGAGGGTGGCCGGAGATGCTCGCGACGAGAGGATCAAGGAGTTTGCGAGGATGGTAACTCGGTCGAGGTCGATGAGCGCGACGGTGGTTGCTGACGTGGCGTGTCCTTCTCCTCCGAGGATTAGGGCAAAGCCGCCGTCGTTGTTCGGGATCTTTCCGAGTCCGATGAGGCTGTTCAGGAGGTCGAAAACGAGGACGACGGAGGTTGTGGCTAAAAGATAAGATACGACGACGTTTTAAGTTTTGTTTTGTTTTGTTTTGTTTTGTTTCTTAGTATCATAACATGCGATGGAAAATGAAATGAAATATTTTGTATAACTTAGTTAATTAGAACCTTTGCTGTAAATTATCGTTCTCATAGTCTTTCTTGTGGTTTACACAGTATTCATTAATTAATGTATAATATTATTTTCTACTTAGTGCATTATTTAATTTAATTTCAATGTTTTGGCCGGTACCAGTAAGATATTAAATGGACTCACACTTCACGTCATTGTATTAGTATATATTGTTATTATCATTTAAATTTTAAATTTCGTTTTTAAAATTTCGGTTTAAGTAATTGTCGGCATATATTTGACGCATGCATGCAATTGATGGATTGGCATTCGGCCATGAGGATAACATATTAAATAGTGACCATGCCGATTATAGATATTCATATATTTCGAAAAAATCGTGAAAAAAGATATTAGAAAAATGAATAGGAAAAAGGATATCAAAAGAATACACATCTCAATACGAACGACAAGAATACGGCTGATGGTATGAAGCATGAAAATGAGTGATGCTAAATATTTACAATATAATTTTAAATATTAAATCTGTGATTGGGTATAAGTTTTAATCCACATTGCAATTCCATAAATATTAAATTAGGGAGCACAACCTTGCATGTGCTGTTGTTATTTGTTCCCCCACATCACCATGTGAACTTGTCTTATTTTTTGATGTTATTCATTACCACACAAAGCACAATTAATATACAGAATCTAATCTTCATTATCCACTCCACACAGAAACAATCAAATATTGTCGACGGTGTAATGATATCATTTCAATGGATCGAAGGAAATCGAAATTCAATGCAGTGCGGTCTCATGATAAGCTGGGCAATGCGGGACCGGCTAATCCCCATCCTCAGCCCACAAAAACCCCGTCCCGTGTGTTTTCTGAGTGTATAATTTATTTTTTCTATTTTCAATACACTAACTCAAATAATAATAATAATAATTATTATTATAAAATGCAATCTATGAAACCATGTATGAAAATATTGGTCTTAGCATTGAGAATGGTAGGATTGTTGGGTTCGCTAGGCCGCTCGAGGTGATGCGCAGCGGAAAATTCAAATCAATAGCGCGCATTTATCGTATAAATGCAACCCCGTCGGTTCATCTAGCGAGTATACGGATCGGCACCATTTTAAAAACGCCTACGTGGTAGGAATTTTGCATGATTAGGGTTTGGAATATATACATATTCCTTAGCTTCTTTAGCGCCGAATGAGAGGGAATCAATTCCCGGTATGTTGCTACCACCGTCTTCGTACGTTCACCGTGGGTACCAATGATTTCGGACGGGCCGTAGGGATCCAAATGTCTCCCCTCTAATCGAGTCTACCGTTTGAATCGTGACACCAAATATATATATATATATATATATTATTTGTTCTTCAAACATTTAGCAATAATATGGTAATCCCCATAATTCCTCTTAATTAGCATTTAAGTGGAACGTACAATCTTGAGTGATTTGTGGACGTGTCAATCGCATATCTTGAAAATAAATGATGACATACCATTTCAAGACACCTCTTTATTATCATTTAATTCAAAATAAATAATAATAATAATACCAAGACATTAAAAAAATTAATTCTTGTTCACTTGGTCATCCAAAACACCTTTTGGTCCTCAACGTGTGTTAGGCTTATTATTTTTAAATAATATCAAAAACCTAAATAATCAATCTAATTGATTATAATATTCCTTCAAATAAATAATCAAATTATTTAATCATATATATTTAAATTCAGCAATTGAATTAAAGTTTAATCCAACTATTGGAAATATCAATTTCGTATTGTCATTTTCCAAAACTTTGTGTGACCCTTATAGGTTCACCATTAACACTAGTAATAGATTTACAACTCCTTGTAATAAACTGAATTAACTATTTAATATCAAGTATCCACAAATCACGGGAACACCTAGCAAGTAGCGCGATCACCTAGTGTTAACTGAAATAGCGAGTAAATCTTTTTCAATTGCAAGTGCATATATGTAAAATCCTTTCGACGTCTAATTTCCCGATCAGACCTTGAGTATGGAATTATAAGTCGAAACCCAACTGGTCTAATAACTATGATTTCATTTCAAGTTTCAATGATTCCTTTATGAATCTCTATTCATCCTGCATTGGCCAAGGACTTTGAATCATAAACTATGAAAAGCATAGAAAATTCACTTATTCTAATATAAGTGCCGACTTCTATGTTGGCCATACATAAATCTCCATACACACTAACACAATACCCAACATATGTCTTTTGTGATTATCCAGTAATCAAAAGATATATCAAAGTAAAGCATAATGCGCACAAGACTACTATCGTGCCTCAAGTCATAGGATTAGTCATGTATTATCGCAACATGAAAATTCTTATTCGACATAAAAGTTTCCAGTTGAGAATTTTCAGCGGGTCAAATTCAATGAACTTGTTCCCTAACAAGCATCTGCATATATGCATTTGCATCAACACGCTAACGTTAATGGAACATAACATTCTTGTCTCACAAGCATACATCATATACACAAGTCTCTACGGGTTATTCAATGTCATGTCTTGAAATACCCATCAACTTGGAACTTTATTTAAGATCACAGCCTAAGACATATTCCATAATCGCCATCATATGCGCAACCATGTCTCTCAGCTTACAATGATCTAAGGACTTTATCATAAGTGCAAATAGCTAAATTAATGCATGCACAAAAGATAAAGATAATGCCTCTTATTAGATATATTTCCAATAAATTGTCTTTACAAGTAGAAAATATCCAAACAAGTTGGAACGTTGGGCATTCTACTCTAACAATCTCCCACTTGCCCTAGTTCCAATTGCCCATATATCTCAGGCCCACCTTCTCAAGATGTCCATCAAAGACCTTTTGTGATAAAGGCTTAGTCAAGGGGTCTGCTACATTTTCTGCTAAAGTGACTCGATCCACAACGACGTCGCCTCTACCAATGATCTCTCTAATCAGGTGGTATCGCCCCATGATGTGTTTGGATCTTTGATGAGATCTTGGCTCTTTCGTTTGCGCTATAGCTCCGTTGTTGTCACAATATATCATTATTGGATCAACAATTGACGGGACTACACCCAATCATTGGATGAAGTTCCACATCCAAACAACCTCTTTTACCTCATCTGATGCTGCAATATATTCAGCCTCGGTAGTAGAGTCTGCAGTCGTCTCTTGTTTGGAACTTTTCCAACTAACTGCACCTCCATTCAAGGTAAATATGTATCCGGACATAGATTTTGAGTCATCTTTATCGGAGTGAAAACTAGAGTCAGTAAATCCTTCTAGTTTCAGTTCTCCACCACCGTATATCAAAAAGACATACTTAGTCCTTCTCAAGTACTTCAGGATCGTCTTAACGGCTTTCCAGTGCTCCTCCCCTGGATTAGATTGATATCTGCTCATGACGCTCAGAGCATGGGCCACGTCAGGCCTAGTACATAGCATTGCATACATAATGCTACCAATAGCAGATGCATAAGGTATCCGAGCCATTCTTTCCCTTTCTTCAGGCGTCTTAGGAGACATAGCCTTAGAAAGTGAAACACCATTACCCATTTGCAGGTATCCACGCTTGGATTCCTCCATGCTAAACCTCTTTAGCACCTTGTCTATGTACATTGACTGGGATAGTCCGATCATCTTTCGTGACCTATCTCTATAGATCTTTATCCTTAAGATAAAAGATGCTTCTCCCAAGTCTTTCATGGAGAACTGTTTAGATAATCAAGTCCGTGTTGACTGCAACATTCCTACATCATTCCCGATGAGTAGATTATCATCAACATAGAGCACGATAAATGCTACTGCATTTCCACTGACCTTCTTATAAACACACGGTTCATCCGGATTTTTATGAAAATCAAACACTTTGATCGTTTCATCAAATTGGATGTTCCAACTCCTTGAAGCTTGTTTCAGTCCATAAATAGACCGCTGGAGTTTACAAACCATTTGTTCGCTCCCATTGGATATGAAGCCTTCTGGCTGTTTCATGTAAATCTCCTCCTTAATGTTTCCATTAAGAAAGGCAGTTTTCACATCCATTTGCCATATCTCGTAGTCATAATACGCAGCCATGGTAATCAGAATCCGAATGGATTTAAGCATTGCAACTGGTGAAAAAGTTTCCTCATAATCAACACCTTGCTTTTGAGTGTAACCTTTTGCAACCAGACGCGCTTTAAAAGTACTCACTTCTCCATCAACTCCAAGCTTACGCTTGTAGAGCCATTTACAGCCAATCGGTGTGTACAGTTAGATTGAAAATAGATTACAGATAGCTTTGATTAAAGCTGCACGCGGATGATAAAAGTTGCTGAAGTTGCAGGTAGCGTTGATTAAAGCTGCACGCGGATGATAAAGTTGTTGAAGTTGCATGTAGCGTTGATTAAAGTTGATCTATTTTAATTTTTAAGTACTTTTAGTACATATATTATATTTAATTTAATATTTTTAGTACATTTACATAATTTAATACATATATTATATTTATTAATAAAAATATATATATTTTTTTAAAAATATATTACGTTGATCTATTTTAATTTTTAAGTACTTTTAGTACATATATTATATTTAATTTAATACTTTTAGTACATTTACATATTTAATACACATATATTATATTTATTAATAAAAATATATTATATTTATTTTTTAAAAAATATATCAACGTTGATCTATTTTAATTTTTAAGTACTTTTAGTACATATATTATATTTAATTTAATACTTTTAGTACATTTACATAATTTAATACATATATATTATATTTATTAATAAAAATATATTATATTTATTTTTTAAAAAATAGACGGGTAGCCCGCGGGCTAGCCCGCCCCGCCCCGCCTGTAGCCCGCGGCCCGCTTAGGCCCACTCCCCGACAACCTAAAAAAATCCATTTGCAGGCCTGGGCAGGGCGGCCCGCGGGCTTCGGACCTTTTTTACGGCTCTACTAATTATATAACTCGTATTTTATAATTATCCACCATAAAGATACGCATAATAAGATAATAACATCGCGAAAATAAAAACGTAAGTCGTAATAACATATAACAAAAAAACATCGTCTGAATAAATACAATAAAAAACATCGTCTGAACAAAAAAACATCATCTGAACAAAAAAACTATGGCATATAATGCCCTACGGTACCGCATCTTCGAGGACGTTGCTCTCTACGCAGATGACGACGGTCAACTGGGGCCTCACGCTCGGATGGACGACGATGGGAAGATTAACGGTAAGGTGGCGTGTTGTTGTCGTCGTCGTCGTCGTCCTCGTAAGTGTACTGCATCGACGTAGTGTACCCCGATGGCATCGACGTCCCATATCCACCATCGCCGTATAAATCCGTCGGAATACGCGATGACGACGGCCAGCACCTTGAGTGACATGATGCGACGATGATGCCCCACGATCTTGCGTAGGAGGAACGTCGGTGAACTGGGTATCACGTCGCTGACGCCAATCGATGATTAGACGCTGCATACGATGTACAACGTCTAATCCTCCGTCCACTTCACGACGACGTAGTCTTGTCTCCACGTCATCGAGATGCTGTGCATGTTATTCAACATAGTCAAATATTATTTTGCCGCGAATAAATCGAAATTAAATATAATAAATAAAATTAATATATAAACTAACCATCACGTCGATGAATGCTCATCTCCCATCTGAAAGCCTCGCAACATGTGAATAGACCACGGAGAGATATACGACGGGTCACGGACCGGTACCAGTCATAATAGTCACTGGTGCACTGCGGTCCGGATCCTATCTCCAGTCCATTCACAACCCTCGAGTGCATTTGACTCCAATACGCCTCGTGCGGTTCGTGCTGCGATCTCCAATCTTTTCCGGGGACATTCCGAGTGTTAAAACGGTGGAGATCTATAGTAAGATATGTCGGTGGTTGTGGCACCGACTGAATCAATCCGAACAGTCGCATCACGCGATCTGGATAGTGCCACTCGACGATGTTGTAACATATCAGCGGGCACGACGACCGAGAGGACTGAAGACGACATTCCGGGGGTAGCGCCAAAATCTCCGGATAGTGATAGTTGTACGGGGTCCATACAAATTGTTCCATCGACATACTATCGATGGACTCCCGTATCGCACGCAAATTTGAATTTGCGGAGGTCGTATGGTCAAACAATGCATTCCATCTAAATGAATAAATATTCATTAGGCTGAAAATTTTTTATTTGAAAGTTCGAATAATTAGAAGAGCAATTACCTCGCCGCAGCGGTGGAATGGGTAACTGAATGCCATCGACTACAATAGGCTGCATCACCACTCAAGGGTGGGCGATAATGGGCTGGACTTGTAATATACGCATCCATGCCCAAACCTATATTTTAATTATTTATATACATAAATATCGTTTACGCTTTACAAGTTGTTTCATTAAACAAACTTTCGTACCTGCAGCAACCGTAAAGCTCCACCTATATTCATCTTCCTCGACTGACATGATGTGCAGAGCTCTCTGTAGAGGAATGCTAACACGGCGCTGCCCCAGCTGTAATGATGGACTTCGTCGATGTCCTCGAGCAGCATAAGGTAGGTCATCGGCGTGTGACTTCCACTGGAGTCGGGAAACATCACCGACCCGAACAGCAGCAATGCGTAGGCGCGTGCGTGTTGATCGACAATTAGATCGTCGGTCATGTCGTCGACTGGATTTTCTTCTAACCAGACCGCAAACTTGCGGAGAGACAACTTGGTCCCGTGGTACGCTCCTTCGGGAGGTCTGTACCCAGTCAACTCCTAGCAATATTCGAGCCACTGCTCCTGCGTCTTACGTGTGATCACACCGCTGACGGAAATACCGTCCACGGGGAGTGCCCACAACAACCCTACGTCCTCTAATGTGACAGTCGCCTCCCCCACCGGTAGGTGAAACGTGTGTGTCTCCTTTCTCCACCGTTCGACGAGTGCGGTAATCAAGTGTGGATCTATTTTCTGAGATCCACAACTATAGACGCCATACAGCGACATAGTATGTAACTTCTCCAAAACACGATCGTGTAATTGCACCGGTCGTGAAATTTTACCCCATACTACGTTTTCTAACCCCTCACCGTCAACGGGGTGTCAATAGCACCATCCGTGTTGGATAGCACATCGTTACAACGATGACTATCCTGAAATATCAACAGCGAACGATTGATCGGACCGTAGAATTCGTTCGTGTCCATCCTAAATCGAACAAAAAAATGTTATAACCAATCAAACAATACAGATCCGACTAATGACTATACGAATCCGTCTAATGTTATAACCAAACAACGAATAACTCAATTTAACTATAATCAAACTAAATACCTAATAAAACGTACGGAGGGGCGGAGGCGGTGGCGGTGGCGACGGCGACTGCGGCGGCGGCGACGGAGTTGGACACGGCAGCGGAGCGGGGCGGCGGGGTGGTGGACGCGGCGGAGAGAGAGAGAGAGATAGAGAGAGAGAGAGAGAGCAGTCGGGCGAGCTGCGCGGGATGAACACGGCGGACGGAGGCGGTGGCGAAGAGAAACCGAGAGAGAGAGAGAGAGAGGGCGGGCGGCCGGGCGGGCGAGCTGCGCGTGGTTGTTTTTTTATATATCCATGTATACGAAATTATAGTACTTTATATAGGGAAAATCGTCGCATTTAATGGACGCGACGTCGCATCTATTGGACGCGACGATTCTTCTGCAAAACTCGTGAACGTTACGTCCACATCAGTTCTGCAAAAAGAAAAAGAAAATTAAAGAATACGCATGATCGATTTGTCACATCATCGCGCCCAATGGACGCGTCGTCGCATCCATTAAGCGCGACGACGGGCCCAGATACGTTATCGGCCCGTTTAAACGTTTAAACGGGCCATAACGATCGTTGCACCCATTACATGCGACGTCGCGCCTAATGGCCGCGACGTCGCGGCTAATACCCGCAAATGGCTCTATTTTGGTAATAGGTCAAAAAACGCCCTATTTTGAAAATTAATAATTTTTTTCGAATTATTTTGTTAAAAAAAGCCCCAAGGAATATATCATCATATATTCTTTATTAATTGAAAAATTTCTGTCTTCGCTTCGGTTTCAACTTTCAATAGGCAAACCGGAGTAAACGGGAGATGGATCTGAGCTCCCATTACAGCCACTCTCACCGAACCAGATGGGAGAAAAAGGCCCACGATTCACCACAATTTGAAAAATGCCACTCACCCTCTCGTCGCCGTCGCCATTCTCCTCTACGTGACCTCCGAACCCCTCTTGTTTTTCAGGAAATCCGAATACATCCTCTCAGCAGCCCATCTCTGCGGCGGCGTCGGAAGAGAAAGGTTCATGTGGTACGCGCCGCCTGCTCTGAAACACCACGCGGTTGCATTGGGCATCTGTCGCAAGTTTAGGGTGACGGAGCCTAACGAGGTGAGGTCTCAAGTGTGGAATCACCGTCTTCCAGCTTATCCGGTGACTACTCGTACTTTACACCGAATTTTAGCCTATTGTGTGATGTTACCTATTGTAGGAAACGAGGGAGAAACCGGAAATTGGTTCCCAATGTTTACTGCGTTAACCAATTTAGTCTTTAATGTTTCACATGAACGAATTTAGTCCGTGACGTTGACGATTTTGGATCACTTTGGTCCTTTTTGTCACTACTTACCTCAATTTTAACCAATTCAGTCTTTAATGTTTCGCCCGAACGAATTTAGTCCGTGGTGTTGTCGATTTTGAATCACTTTGGTCCTTTTTGTCACTACTTACCTCAATTTTAACCAATTTAGTCTTTAATGTTTCGCCCGAACGAATTTAGTTCGTGGTGTTGTCGATTTTGAATCACTTTGGTCCTTTTTGTCACTACTTACGTAAATTTTAACCAATTTAGTCGTTAATGTTTCGCATGAACGAATTTGTCCCCGTGGTGTTGTCGATTTCAGAAATTTTGTATTCCCGTGGTGTGGGGCGAATCTCGACTTCGCTTGTTCCATAGAATCAATTACGAATCCTTCTTTGCTCGAAAAATCGAAACAATGTGGCTCGATGCTCTCCGGATATAATACAACAATCACGAAGCTTGTTTATACGCTTCTCAATACGATTGTATATCCACAGTGTGGACATAGGACGAAGAGGAAGACGGGATTTTTGACCGGTTTCAAGGCCATGAAGATCTCCAGAAGAAAAAAGAAAAATTCTTTCACGAGGAAGAGGAAAAAGCTGCCGTTTTGGCATTTGGTAGTCTTTTTACCGCACCGTATATGAAGAATCTCAATCGCAAGTCAACATAAATAGATAAGCCCGGAAGATAAAATGATACAATCTCTCATTCAGAAGTTTGAATTTTCTTCCGTTTGTGTCAGAAATTTTAAGTGCCAGTAAGAATTTTGTGTGCACAGCTTAGGTTGTTGGACTGTCAGTTCAAGAATCACTGGCTAAGTACTTTCGGAGGCTTAAAACGATTTATGGAGTCTTTGAAAGGAAAGGGCTCGAATCGAATTTATGTATTCGTCATGACCGATCTTCCCAAGCAGAATTGGACCGGTACTTTTTCTTGGTGATTTGTCTGAAGATTTCTATTCTTTTTAGCTCTTCTTTTAACGCGAGGAAGATTTTCTTCATCATGCCCGCGAGGTACGTTAAAAAGATCCATGATGCAGTTAATATTATCAATTTTTGTTTTCCGGGGTAGTGAAATTCAGAAATTCCTGAGTTTACGGGTCATTGGGCTCTTTTTCTTTTTCACCATCCCGTTCTTCAATTCGATCTTTCTGTTTTTTTTTCTTTCGTAAGATCTCTCATTTTGATGCGGCGGTGTATATACGAAAAACTGTTCAATGCCAGCTTATCTCTGGCAAACTAAACTCATCTCTTCAGTAGTATTGCTGCTGCTATAGCTTTCTCTCTCTATATGCTAATTCTTTTCTAACATCTTTATATATACACACAGACACATCCAATTACTTACAATGTCTCCTTACGTTGTCTTCTTCTTCGCTTCGAACCTTCTCAACTCTCTGTCTCAGTCGAACCTGATGGTCGTGTATCTTCCAGAGCCCGTGACCCAATATCACGGCGGAATATATCCCGTGCGTTATTATAGGCGCCAGTATATTATTCGTCTGTTATATTATATAATTTGATTAGATGATCGTAAATCATTGCAGCAAAATTGAATTTTTGTATCAGGATCTGCGTACCTTATTCCATTCGAAACCGAGATAAAGGGCCAAGAACGCCTCGAGGAGGGGCGAGTATATCTTCTTCATTTGCCTCCTCTCGTACCACGCTGCAGAAAAAAAAAACATTCGATTTTTATTGCGGGGTTTTTTTTTTTATTCAATGGCGGTATAAGTTTTTGATGAAGGTCGAACCTGAGAAGAGCTTTCTGATATCTTCACGGCCGGAGCGCGACTTCAGCACCGGTGCCACTACATATGTAGGGTCTGAAAAAATGAAACATAATTAATTATATATATATATAGGAGTAATTACTTTTTTAGTCATCTATATTTGGGAAAGTGAATACTACTTAAATCAGTAGTTGCAATTTTGAACAAGTTCAAAAATTGAAGCAATATAGGGCGATTAATGTTGAAAACCTAATAGGGATGCAAACGAGCCGAGCCGAGCCCGAACATGGACCAGCTCGAGTTCGACTTGACTAAGTATTATTGGGCTCGAGCTCGGCTTCACAAATTTGAGCTCGACTCGATTAAAAACTTTAAAACTCGGCTTCGCTGGATAAACTTAGTAAAATTCGAAGTATTTCGATTCAAGCTCGAGTTTGATGTATATCATAAAATTAAATACTTATTTTAATATATCTTATAAAATATTCAATTATTTAAAAAAAATACCATATGCTCGATAAGGACTCGACGAACCTAGGCTCGAAGTTTGGCTCGATCGTTAACGAGCCAGCTCGACTCGAGCTCGATTTTGACAGAAATTGAATCAAGCTTTGACCGAGCTGCTCTCGTTTGCACCCCTTATTTCAACTGAGAATTAATACACATGACAACCAATTTGGGAGGAAAAATTATGTGACATTGGGAAAATTTCGGTTATGTTCAGCATCTTTGACTAATAGAAGTAATTTGATGACAATTAACGTCGGAAATCTAATTTCAGCTCGAAATAAATACATATGAGGTGCAAGTGACAATTAATTTCGGAAAAATTCTATGTGGGATCGGAAAACATTTTATGTGGAATCGGAAAAAATTCGATCCAAATCAGCATGCCCGACAACACGTAAGATTTTCCCCAAATTTAACTTGTATGTGTGATATGCATGGTTTAATTTCGGACTGAAATTAGGTCTTCAACGTTAATTGCCTCAATTTCGAAATTTATTGTCCCAAAATTATCACCGCTTAATTTAAGTGCCTTAAAAATGTCATCTTCCCAAATATACAACATGTATCAAAAACTAATTGAGTGATCATATATATATATAGAGATAGAGAGAGAGAGAGATTATTACCCTTACGACCTAACCTTTTGGGATAGCTATCGTTCCCGAAAAAAAAAAAAAAAAGAACTAACCTTTTGGCGAGGCAGCCATGTAATAAAGCGAACCCGTAAGAGCTGCGGTGATGACGGCAGCAAACGCCTGTGCAAACGGTACAAACGGAGGCAAAACACCGGCCTTCGTTTGTCGAGCAAGGAGAGTTTTAGTATTATGAAGGAGCTAATTATTACATAGAGAAGGACAACCTCAAAGCTAACTTACCACTGATGCCATTCCTCGAACATCTTCCAACAAATTGCTGCTTTTCAAAAATATTTCTGCTAATGCTCCCTGCCAAAAAATAGAAAATAAAAAAAAGTACACAAACTACATGAATGGAGTATTAATATTTTTACGTAAAGAAGGTTAATTACTTTTCATAAATTAGGGGCGTCACTCTCAGGAATTAAATTTAAGATAACAGCAATTTAAGAACACAATGAATAGAAAATCTAATTTTAGGTCGAACATCAGCTATAGCCACACATACCAAATAATTTTGGGAATAAATTATAACGTAGGTGTTACTTATTTGGGGATAAATAAACGTTACTGTTTCAAAACACAACTTATGACGTTGCAATTTAACGACACTTAGCATCAAAATTGCAAAACACACAACTCATTGGGTAAGAACATAAATAGGTTTCTGACGTATTATGACCTTAAATTGCTTTAACGTTGAAATTTAGGTTCCTTAAATTAGGCAACGAAAAAAAGTAATTAATCCTAAAAATCAACCTAACTTAAGTTCCCACCTGAACAGCAGCTCGGTAAAAAAGCTCTTCTCCGACGGAGCTCGCCGCAACGATTAGCATAAACTGCGTCATAAATTTACAAAAATTATTTAAGAAAAAGAAAATTATTACACAAATTTTATATTTCTTTAATTTGTGCCCACCTGCCATGGAGACAACCCGTAGAAGAAGCTTCTCAGCTCCTCATCCTCCACATCACGAATGGCCCGAGCATACGGCGATGCCTTCACCACTTCGTCCTTTTATCAAGAACACACGAAAATTCTATCATGTTAGTGAAAAAATAATATCACTTGATACTTTGAATAAAGATATGTGTAATAATTTAATTCGTACATCTAGTATAAAGAGAAGAGCCATGATAGGGGGAACTGCATATCCGAGTCCTTCGACGACGGCCTCTGATGTCCAATGGAACCCTCCCATACAATCGATCCCGGAGATTGAGCATATAAATTTCCCGGCCAAAGCCATTGCCCCATATATTCCTAAGCAATTCAAAATAAATAGGACGGAAAAAGCTTATTGTACATTCAAATGCTAATTGATTGAAATCCAAAGAAAGCTTGTTGACTCAAGAGTTAAATCATCTTTATATCTAACCCTAACACTCAGTTACCTTTAAATAAAATAGGCAAGGGAAAGGAAAACTGGTTTTTATGTTTGGTTGATTGTAGATAAGCAAAAAAAAATAAAAAAATCTAGCTTACGTTTATAGTTAAAAAGAGAAGTTGTAAACGGCATGTCATTCAAAACGTAAGATACAATTGCTTGATATACTAACATTGTTTTCCTTCATCTTTTCGACAAATCAATTCAGCGAACCAAACTGAGCCTTAATTTCTTCACCACATGGTGATGAAAACGAAAGAAAAACTTGCGGAGATTTCTTTTTCTCCAATTTTCTTATCCACGCTACTTTCTTCAATCCAAATACGCCCTAAATGAACATGTAATAAAAGAACCAGATTTCTAAGGCAGGCTATATAACTAAGTGTGTGAACTAATCTTGTCTCAGATGCCTCTAATCCTGCAATAATAAATGTGGACCACAATCATTCAAAAAGTACCATGTGCCCTTAAGAGAAACTAAAAGGCTCTGTCTTTCTTTCCTAAATGAAAACGAAAAATAAGAATCTAATCTTAGACCCTATAATTGATTGATACTGAGATCTCGCAAAGAAATTTAAATCCAATAAATTCAAAATTCAATTCCCGATCTCTCTTTCTATCTTCGATTTACCGAAGCCCAGATCACGAATTTGTAATAAAAGCACAAAAATCAAGAAAAGTTACGATTTTTACAACAAAACCCGCAAGAAAATGGGAAGTACATACGTACCAATTCCGTAACCAAGTCTAACGACGGCTCCGATCTTTTCCCACGTCGAAAAGTCATCGGCGGCGGTGTTATTAGCAGCACCGTCGCCGAAGCTCTGATTGAATGTGGTCACCTGCATCGTAGTTAACCTGTAGCTCCCTCCGTCATCGGCGGCGTTCTCTCCGTTTCTCTCCAAATTAACCTCTCCGCCGCCACTCTTTCGCTCGGATGACATCATCACGACTCTACTGCATGGAGACGAGCAGCTCCTTCGCCTCTCCCTCGCTCCCCTCGACGGCGCGATGAGCCCCTTGCTGCAAGCGCTCTTCCACTGACGAAGAAACGACGCCGTTGGAGAAACTGATAAATCCATATCAACGACGGCTTGTTGAGCTCTGAGGTCTTATGGGTAACGTAAAGAATTATTTTTTTTATTCTTTCATCACAGTGATGATTGAATGAGAGCCACGACGGAGGCGTCAACGAAGGCGATGATGCTATTATCTATGTATGTGTTTGTGGTGAGAAGTGGAATATCGCGGGTGCCAATGGCGTTTGAACACGTGGGGATAAAGCCCTCTCTTACGTACTACGTTGGGAGAGCAATTTTCTATTCTGTATTTGTTAGAACAGTTGAATCATCAGTTGGATTTTTTTAAAGATAAATAATAAATATAGCTCTCCTTGATAGAAACAGGACATGTTGCACTGTTTTCTAACACTTGCATTTTGTTTTGTTATGGTCGTTTGGCTGTTCACGCAGTGTTTTTCCCATTTTCAACAACCATCTAAGTACAGCTAATATTCTCTCATTTTTTAATACATCATTTTCACATAATCTAAAGGCTGATACACCATTATCTTCGTGACATGTTCTAAAAATTGATGCACCATCATGACAAATTAAAAAACCAATTCACCTATCAATTTAAGTTTGTAACGACTGCTTCACCTTTCTTTTATAGCGTTGAACGTACTTTTATTTATCCATTTACGAGTTGCGTGAGGATTTATTACCTCATTGCATGAACTCTAATAGCACATTGAGTTATCATTCAAATAAGGGAGTGTTTGTTTTGGGGTGATCCTCCCACACATCACGGTGATCCCACCATCACCATATTTGTTTAACATGGGTGATGAGTCATCACCGTAATGGAGGATCACCAAGGTGATAAAAAATGGGTGATATTCCAGCTTTTGGATCACCTCCAAAAAGCAGAGTGATCCTCCATCACCTCGGGTAGGTGCTATTTTAAAAAATATTTTAGACAAAATTATCCCTTATTTTTTAACATTCATTTATCATATACCCTTATTCATATTTTAAATTACACAACTAACATATTTAATTAAGATATATTTGTGCTTAAAAAAATAAATGAATGATATTGAAACTGATATATAATAAACTTATAATTAGTACTTAATTTAAGAATATATATTTAAAGCTTAAAAAAATAAAACAACGATATTGAAAAATTATATAAAATACTTATGCTTAAAAAATCAATAGTTAATATTGAAATATGAATTATTATCACGTAAAAAATATCACCTCAAAATGAACATATTAACACACCTTACATACATAATATACATAAGGGTAAATATGACATCTATACAACATCACTCCACACATCACCTTGATAAACAAACACAATATTCAAATATCACATTGATATGAAAAATAAATATCACCCCAAAACAAACATAGTGATGATATATCACATTGATCCACATCACGGTGATACACACATCACCGTGATGTGAGTATCACCGTGATGTTTGATCACCTCAAACAAACACCCCATAAAACTTTTTTAGCAAGTATATTTTCACTTTATGTACTTTCACGGCATCTCCTTTTCTTTTATATCCAGCCTTAAATGTGGTTTTTTCCATTTGCACCGTGAGTATTTTACTCATGATCTAACCTCTTATACGATATTAAAATATTATTTCATTTACAAGCTTAAGCTTAGCTTTTTCGCGGCATATAATATTTTAGTTATTTATTTTATTTCCACTTCGTCTCCTTTTATTCTAGCTTCAGATGTGAATTTATCCATTTACGCCGTGGGAGTTTATATTTATATTCATGATATTTTGCCCTAAGTTTTATACCATGTAAATTGACTATTTCAGTTAAAATCCGGGGTTTATAGGTTCTGCGTGATATTTTAATTTTATATACTTAGGGATTAACAAACATAAAATTTAACAGTCTGTCATAAATATAGTAATTTTCATAAATTTAAGCTTATACATATATTTTAAGTTTTCAATATACATATATATATATATATGTATATATATTAACGTCTCAAAAAATATTAAAATGTAACAAAAAAATACAAGCATAATCAAATGATTGACAAGGTATTTTAATTATTTTTGGATCAATTGCTTAATGATTGAAGAAAGAGATGAATCAAATAACGTAAAATAATTTTGATAAATTATCATTTAACTGGTTATTATTATTATTATTATTTTGTAAAAACATTATCAATTCAGTCCTTTGTCAGTATTTTTTTACATATAGGTACCTAGTAGAATAAAGTTTTTACTCATAAGTATTCGTTTGTGCCGCAGGTACATAATATAAGTAATTTTAAGTACCATCTAAAAACGTATTATGGTACATAATACCGTGAGAAAAGATACATCATATAATAAATTTAGGTAATATAAAGAAACGTATATATGTACCATATAAACGCTTGACGTGGTACATAATATACATAAAATATGTACGTCAAGGATGATAAAATGGTACACACAGCTAACTGAGTACCTAAAAATAATTTCTTTCTGACAGGGTAATGAATTGTAATTTTTTTTATACAAAAATGTATATTTAAGCGTAGATTCCCCTTATTATTATTATTATTATTATTATTATTATTTTGAAGTAAGTCCGTGCTAGAAAATAGGAGTATTTGTTATTTAATGCAAATACCAAAACAAATCATAATCTCCACGGAACTTTTACCTGTGCTGTGCTGGCCTTGCAAGTTGTACCTCGACGTACAATACTTAGTCAAAACCATGTCCGACGATCTAATCGGCGGCGATGAAAGGACGGTTGGCATCAATCTCCGGACCATTGGTCCTTCTCCTCCCTCTCGTCTCCGCGTCACTTCTTCTATCAAGGTACAGATTTGTTCTCACCCTATTCACGTGCTGCAAAATTATTTTCTTCCAGTAGACTTTGACGGATATCATTAGCTGCATTTGGATTTTCAACTACTCAGCTTTCAATTTCGTGTTTATAGCTGTCAAATTTCAAAATCAATTGTACCCGTCGTTTTTACCCTCTATTTTCTAGGTTTAACTCGTTCTAAATAGAATTATTGCGATTTAAGTGCTTTAGCCTCGGAGAATGTTATTTCTGATGTAGTTTTGTATGATGCAGTGGATTGACATCCCATGTTATCTGTAAAGTTTTCGCAGTTGGTAATTAGTGCATTTTTTAATTGTGTAATGTTTCGTGAAACTATAATCAACGTGATATCATCTTTTATTCTCTGCGATCTATAGGTTACAGAGTTGAGAAAATTGATTGCCGAAAGAAATCAATTGCCGGTTGAGCATATGCGGCTGGTGTTTAAGGGGAAAGTGCTGCATGATAGTTTCGTTGGTGATGATGATACACTCGTACAACTCCAAGAAGGAGGTAGGGATGAAAATGTCACCGCTTTGTTTCACTTTCAACTGATGATTTCTTTCGAATAAAACTTCGTTTTTCTCTTTCTTTCTTGTGTTTGTTTCTATTGAAAAACATCAGAAAAAAAAAATTGTATCTAGATAGTACCTTCAGTTTTTTCTTTGCTTCAGTATGGGCTTGGATAATAACTGATTGCTCTGTCTGTTGGATTACGATTCTTGCATAGCATGAATGATGTTGTAATTTTTTGCACTCAGAAGCTTCAGCTTTTTGCTAGATTTTTTACGCCACAATTTTCATTCTCTGTTGTATTGCTCCTCTTATGCGATCTTTATTCGTTATAAGAATACGGGAAAAATGTTACTTTTTTTTATCTTGTAGAAACTATCATTGTAGCAGTAAAGCCAAGGGCACCCGCAAAGCATATCCGCGATTGTTCTGATGAGGATGACGATGAAGAAGATCTTGTCAGTTCCAAGTGATTTCTGTTCTCTCTTTTATTTCGAAGAGCATCAGGTTTATTGAAATCTGATTGTATATTTTGTTTTATGTAGAGATTTCAACTCCCCGAATCAAGTGGCAGATGGAAAAAGAGGATCTTCTTCTTATTGCGTGATAAGCTTAAGCTTCCCAGTGAGAACTAACTTTTTTTCCATTCATTTTTTTCACATATAGGTTTAAAATACAAAGGAAGAAAACTTATTTACTTTGCTTTTCCTTGCAGATATGCTTTTGATGGTGATTTTCTCCATCAAACTAAAGACATGGGCTGCCATTTTTGTATGGTTTCTTCTAGCATCTGTTGCACAGAGATTAGAAATGGGACCTTTATATGTGAGTTCCTACATTCGCTTGCTTACATTTCTCCTGAAGAAATGCGTAAAATATTAAAATTCGCACATTTTTTTCCAAACACTTATGATGATGATTTTTCCATCCAGATAATTGTTACCGGCTTCCTCATTATCTTCTACAACCTAGGACATCGGCAGCCTGGTGATGTAAGGTATGTACAGGAAAACGAGCCATGTCGTATATTTTTGACTTTCCTAGTTATATGTCCTTGAATAAAGATCAAGAGATTTTTCTTGCATTTTTTTTGTTTTGTGAGCAGCGCATATTCAATATTCAATGAAGATTTTAGAGAAATACCGGGAACTTTTAACGCAGAACGCCTCGACAGGGATATCCGAAATGGACAATTCTGATGTCTTACTCACTGCTGCAATTCCATGGAGAATGTAAATAATACTCTTATTTTTTTTTAGGTTGCAACAAAGTTTTTGATCTGTTAATTACGTTTTATGGGTGTAGGATAATGCAATGTGAGTTTCTTCAGACCAAATTCTCACTGAAGAATCCAAAGATGAATCAAACATAAATAGGTTTTTATGTTGGAATTAGATGTGGGCTAATGTTGGAAAAATCGTCGTTAAACCGAAACTGTTGACAACGGTTAGCAGCCGTAGCCGTAGTTTTTGGTTTTCCTAATAACGTTGTTTTCTTATCGTTAATTTTTTTTATATGTTTCAAAAAATTTAAATAATTATAACCAGTTGTTTTCTTATCGTTAATTTTTTTATATGTTTCAAAAAATTTAAATAATTAAAACCAGTTCGAACCATAATTGCAAGTTTCAAACGGTAACCGTAACCACTAGTTACTGTTTGGACAATTCCGAAATCAGAATCGACAGATTTCTACTTGTGGCAATTTCCAAAAATGATTGATGGTTTCTAATCGTAACCGTGAATCATTTGGCGACATCTTATTGCAATACATTTTTTTTTTCCCGAAATATAACATTATACTAAAAAACTTTGCAGTGTTCAAATAGTCTAGAGCATCCCTCTAAGCAAAGTCGAAACAACCAACTGGGAAGAAATCTCTTTAAAATCTAGAGACACGTCAACTAACAACTAAAATATCGCAGAAAAAAACGAACGAATACAAATGTTCAAAGTCACAACAAAACTAAAAAAACCTACTAAAAATCGAGTTTAAAACTCCACAGCAATGGCTATTACATTCGGAATTACTTCACTTTCTTTCGTATTCACTTCAAAATCATGTCATCTTCGAAATTGACAACACATGAGACTCACAACCTAAACAAACGGAAAAAGAAACAATGAAGCATCGAACAATATGGAAAGGGCTCACATCCATAATAGTCTCACTTTCTTCCGTATTCACTCCAAAATCAGTCCTTAAGGCTGTGTATGGAAGGTAGAAAGTCGTGGGGAATAGAAAAATTGAGAGAAAATGATTTTCATAAGTTCTTTTGTTTTTCTCACCATGCGGTGAAGAAATAGATTTTTCTTTAGTTTTTTAAATATAAATTTAACTATATTTTTTTTTCTCTTTTCTTTTCCTTATATATTTCTTCAATTGACAACTTAAAAACCAATTTTTCTTTTCCATTTCATTTAGTTTCCTTAATAATTTTCACAAAACAAACACAACCTAAAATTGAAAATTTTCCAACACGGATAGACTCACAACCTACAAAAACCAGAAAAAGAAACAACATGGAAAAGTAAGAAAAGGAAGATAGCTCGACTAAAAAACAAATATATTTAAAATTTGAAATCTATAAGAAGTGGTATTTGTTATTGTTGACATTGACGATGTGGAATCAATATTTGAGTCAACATCGTTTGACTCGGACTTGGTCCATCCTTCATTTTGTCTTTCAAATCCAAAAACCGTTTACCCTATTATTGTGGCTTTATTTACGTGTGTGCAGGAGTTATTTACGAGCTGGACTTATTCAAATAGGATCGAATAAAGTGGAGTTAGTTGGAGCTAAAAAGGAGGAGACAAATTTATTTAAAATAGAGATTGAACGAGTCAAACAACAACCACCACGAAAATAAAGCACGACCATCGGAGTAGTTGTTGGTTACACATCTATATAAAGAGGAACTTCGATCTCATACTTGAACAACGAGAGACGACGAATGACGCACATCTAGATTGACGAAAGACGCACATCTAGAGTGGCGAACGAGTAAAAAGAAACGAGAGAGCTCTCTACATATATTCGTCATCACAGTTCTTTACCTAGTGTTTTACCTTCACATAGATCGTAGATTATCTATGTGAAGATTATGAGAATCGTTAGATTCTTTACTAGGTTGTTTTTACTATCTTTTGATAGTTATTCTTTTTGTAATCCATTCAAGTAGTGGAATTTTGCCCTGAAGGCGTGCACCAAGTTATTTAAGTTGCTGCATATTTTAAAACCGCGTCTCCATCGTTTTTACTGCTAAGTTTTGAAACTTTCCACTATGCTAAAACTTTCTGTTCCTGAATATTGGTTCAACATTAAGGACAACATTATTGGTAGATTTTTAACTTAGCTATTTCCATATATTTACGGAACCTCCGCTTTTCGGTATTAGCAAATCCCAACTCGAATATTACGATCAACGATTGTACAAACACAAGACGAAGGCTTTGGAAGAGAATCCAAAGGCTTTGAAATCTATCTAACCTGTTGTTTCATGTTTGCTTAACCTCAAAGCAAACCCATGAAATGGGTTCTGATGTTCGACGAAAAAAGAAGAAAAACTCCAATGGGCCCGCTGCCTCATCTTCTTCTCGAGATTCTTCGTTAATTTCACTCCCTCGCTCCAATTCCGATTTCTTGCAACTGATTGCCGTTGTTTCAATAGCTTCGGTAGTCGCCGCGTCTTGTAATTTCGTATATAATTCCTTCAATCGTCCTGAAAAATCCTTCTGCGACTCGGATTTTAGTTCCGAAGCCGATGATATGTTTCTCTACGGTAAGCTTACGCTTTGTATCTGAATACTGTGGTAGAGTTCGACGCTATATGTCGAATTAATTGGCTAAAATCTCGTTTATCAGGATGAAGATGCCTTCTTTTTTTTGTTCCCGTGGTGTAAAATTCGAAGCTTGTTCTTCGGTGACAAAGAATTCCTTCAAATTTTATTCGACTATAATGGATTTTCATGAGAACGGTTTTTTGTTTATAACGGGATTACCTTTCTTGCTTTGTACACTATGCACTCTCACTTATCAGCTCTGTTCTTGCAAACTCCTATTTTACTTTTCAGACAATTGTGAACCCTGTCCTGCGAATGGCGTATGTAAGAATGGTCAGTTGACGTGCGATTACGGATACAGAAAACACGGGAAGTTATGTTTGGAGGATGGAGACGTTGCTAAAGCTGCTAAACATCTGGTGAGCATTTGGCTTTTTCCCTTTCTTTCTTGTGTACATAACTATGCAAATCTCTTGGCATCTGGACGATTGAAATCCTATGTTTTATGAATTTGCAGTCAAAGTTTGTAGAAGTTCAGCTATGTGAAGCCTATGCTCAGCTTTCGTGCAGTGGAACTGGAAAATCTTGGGTAAATGAAAATTGATATCTGTATTGTTTCTTTCTTACATTCATTAAATGGTCTCCAAACACAAACATTAAAAATCCACATTTCAGGTTTCAGATTCTGAGATTTGGAAGAACGTAAGTGAATCCAAAACTATTGTGGACGAAACCATATGTGTGCCTGCAAAACAAAAGGCCATCGAAACGATGCGAATTTTGTTGGAGACGAGAAGAAACAGTCAAGGGTAAGCTAGTATTCTAATCGGGATCATGATATTTTGGAATTTTATTGATATTTGTTAATTTCATATTTTCCTGCTGCATATAGTGTTGAAGAATTCAAGTGCCCGGATTCGCTCGTGACTCAATATAAATCCCTCTCCTGCTGCATTCGTCAGTGGCTCATAAAGCACACCTTGCTTTTAGTGCCCGCCGTTACTTTGGTAAATATTTTCACTATATGATGCAGCTTTGAAAACTTATGTTAAGTTACTGAACACATTGAATTTTACAGTTCAGTGGGTTTTTATTGGTATCGTATAAGGCCTACCGAAGACATAAGTTAAATGTTCGAGCTGAGGAGCTGTATCATGAGGTACATACACTATGTTTCTTTACCGGATATCTAAGTATTGTCTTTTATGGGACGATAGAGACTTATCCCTTTAGATGCTGAGCATCATTTATTTATGCCCAATTTACCGTTGTTGAACTATTTGGTGATGCTTGCTAGGTTTGTGATATACTTGAGGAGAAGCCTTTGATTTCTAAGGGTGGTGAGCCTTGGGTGATTGCCTCCTCTTTGAGAGATCATCTTCTCTCACCAAAGGAAAGAAAGGATCCAAAACTCTGGAGAAAGGTGCATTTCATTTCATCATATGGATTTAAACTACCGATGAGATAGTCATGTTTGGTATTTGTAGATATGCTTGTTGTGGGTTCAAAGGACTATTTCAGCTATTTTCGGGGTCTTTTTGTATAAACAAGTCCTAGACGGATAAAACAACTAGTTATAACTCGATTTCCTCGCGTATTAGATGTATAAAAAGTTAGCTGTTCTTCTTAAATTATGTTCAAATTATTTGGTGCTTCATTGGTTGTTGTACTACAGGTTGTGGAGTTTGTGCAAGAGGATTCTCGTGTGGATCAGTACCCAATGCTGGTGAAGGGCGAATCAAAAGTTGTATGGGAGTGGCAAGGTATAATAAATTTGTTGGGTCTCACATTGGTTTAAGTAAAGAGTGTATGACATGCATATAAGCTCCTGGGCAGCTCCCTTTGTTACCAATTGGTTTCAGAGACTTGAGCTAATATGTTGGGCTTCTGGGTTTGGGCTGAAGGGAATTTTTATACCCAACAAAGTTACACATCTTACGTGATGCAATGCATATAAAAATATTGAGAAAATTGCTAATTTTCAGTGGAGTTATTGCCGAAAAATAGCTACCAATTTTCTCATGTAATACTTGCTATACACCGGCTAATAGCTTTTTAGAACCTTCGGTGTTAAAAGTATTGTGCCTCTTTGTGTGTTATTCCACTATTTAGAACCTTCTCTAGTGCAAGGTTCAGTGAGTTCCTCGGGAAAGCGAAGAAAGAAAATTGAAAATGGAAAAGAATCGAAGGAATCCGCTAAACAACCATCTTCGTCTAAGGTTCTTCAAGGCTTGAAGCTCGCCGGTTAGAGCTTTTCTTTCTTGGGTTTTTTTATTCTTATGAAGCTCCTAAAATCTTATTTAGTTGGTTTGCATTTCTGTTTGTGCCTTATTATTCCATCACACACACACGCACACATTTAAATCTTGTTTATATTGATGCCGCATGATAACAGGTGAGTGAATTCAAGATCATTTTTGGTCATGGTAATATAGGCTGCTACTGTAATTACGAAACACTCTAATAAATGTTTTTAAATACTACCTCCGATTTTTAATAATAGTCATTTTAGATTTTATTTTTGTTTTTAAAAAGAAGTCGTTTTCACATTTTCAAGACAAATAGGTACTACATTTTCAATTTTACCCATCATTTAATTAAGTGAAAAAATAATTATATTAGATAGATCAAACAATTTGAAATTTCATTCTATTTATGTGCAATTTCCTTAAACGACTTGTTTTTAAAATCATAGGAAGTAAAAGGGTTATTTTGTTCCGTAATTTGGGGTGTGATGTTATAGGGGCAAATAATTTATTTGGGTGTCATTATACAAACTGTAACCTCCAAAATTCCCCAAAACTTGAAATCTTGTTCTCAAATTACGTAATTCTGAAAGTTATTGTCCGTATAATATCGTCCTGGAAATTCGTCGGAGTCCTAGAATTGGAACAAAATCTAGGGCGGCGTATATTGTTCCAAAATTGTTTAATTTTGAAAGTTATTGCCCATATAATGCAAGCCCTTAAATTGTTTGTCCATGTAACGCCACGTAAAAAAGTAAGAAGATATTATGTCTAGTAGAGATTTCTTATTATAAGCACTCGATATATTGAGTACAAACCGGAGTTCAGATACTTTTCATACACAAACAAAGGGTCTCTTTACGGTAAAATACAAAAGTACGAAAACAAAAGCAGACAACAACGACGACGATGATGATACAACGTAGTAATAACAAACTAACGCACAAATCACACGATGATGATGATGCATCGACGAGCCTTGCTTAGTTGGATGATTTGTTGAGCCGAAGCTATTAATAAGAAAGAAAAAAAAAAAAGCAACAAAAGTCAGCGTAATTAACTATTATTTAGTGTATATATATATATATATATATATATATTTCTCTAATGTCACAAAAGGCAAAGTTATTCGATGATTGATTGATACCTTCTCCTTCATATGCGTGGTCCAAGCATCATTGCGGTTATCCTCGGAGGAATTTTCGCCCGAACCGCCAGCGCCGTTGTTCACCAGCGGCTGACGAAGCTGGTGCTTGGGAATGGCTACGTACTCCTCGCCTTCGCCGCCGCTGCCGCCGCGCTTTTCCCGCTTCTTTGCGAACTTCTCAATGAGTGCCACCACAAAGATGAAAACCTGCCGTTTTCCATAGCAATAATAAAAATTAAGGGTAAATTATGCTGTACTGAAATGTACGTTGCCACGTTACGTTTTATTTTTTGGTTCCATGTGTTGTCTAAACTTAGCACCGCAACTCCATCAGGAGATGTAAATGACAACCACGAGGTTGTTTTATGCTGTTTAGAAATCAGAGGATTTTTATGCTTAGTGTTTAACCTGCAGTATGCAGGTGGATTATGTGTAATTTATCCTAAAAATAATGCAAGAACGTCGCAATTTACGGCCCGAAGGAGAAGGGCAAAAAAAAAAAATCAAAAAAAAATCTAATCTTAGCATCGGGTTAGCGGCTTTACCTCTGCTGCAATAATTCCGAGAGCCACCCATCGAATAATCATCGAGTGCTTCCTCAAAAATCGGTACATGCTGTCGAAGGTTCCGGTTTTGTCGGTGGGCATGTCCTGCACGTTTTTTAAAGGTATGTTAAAAATAAAAATATATAATTTTAAAATATGATACGGTTACTTCAAGCTTAAGTGTTGTTAATAAAAAGCAACATCATTTCACCTCTTTCCAGCTTTTATCAAAGATTAGGAAAGCAGCAAATGCCAGCTCCACCAATATCAGCAAAATCAGCGCAACCAAATACTTTTAAACCTGAGTTAAGGAAATCTAACCCCAAAATCTAAGCACATTAATAACATTAAAAAATCAAAAAACATTAAAAAAATGAGCCCAGTGTCATTTTAAGGCTCTGCCATAGGTTTAAGAAATAAACCACTCAAAGGATTTCATACAAAATTGAATGGATACAGTTGTCAGACAGCATCCGCCAAAACGAAGTGTTCCAAGGCAACCGCAAACTGCTATAGCTATGAGGATGATGCCGATGATAATGAAAAGATATATAAACCTACATACGAAAAAATATGAAGGTGAGAAATATATTATTTCACTTGCATCATTTGAGATAATACTAAAACTAAAATCATAACACACATCACGAGCAAAATTTTAATTTGAGCCCACTAGATATGGTTATAAGTTAAACTCACGCCCACCGCAATAGCCTGCACACCACAGTGAGACTTAACAAACCCGTAAAGTACCCATTAAAAAAATGTTGGTCAATTCTTATTATAAGAAATCGAATCTCAAGAACTCCTCTTGGGAGTAAGGATGTTTTTACCACTAGACCAACTATTACTGAGTCCTACTTTTTTTTTTTTTTTAATATGAATCGATTGAAGACCTATTACGTAGTAGCAGATGAGTTAACTATTTTTTTTTCCTTACCAAGCCTTGGGCAATTTGTCCAGGAAGTTATGAGCCGAACCCACGGTGATCATCATGGGCCGACCGAGCTGTATGAACACTCCGCTCGGGGGCGGAGCCGGTGCCTGTCCGTCGCTGCTGCTGCTGCTGCTGCTGCCGCTACTGCTTTTGTACGCCACGAAGAGGTATATACCGTATGCGATCATCGCGAGTCCCGTCACCACGAACAGGACGTTTAGAATCTTCAACAAATACTCCCAAATCTGCTTCAAAGACATGTCTCCAAAATTTGTCTAACCCACAAAACCTGCAATAACATACGTATACACTCAGACGTGTTCATAAGGTTCACGGTTCAAAACTGCCGGTTACTAGAACTTTAACCGAAACCTTCCTATAGACGGTTTCCAATTACGGTTCTGAAACATCGGTTCACCGTTGAACATTATTTTTTCTTTCAAAACGTCGGTTCAACACATCAAACAGTTATAAACCGGTGGTTTGAACTGGCGGTTCGCTCGCAGGTTGACCGCCAGTTTTATGTATTATTTTGAAATTAGGAATATTTTTTCTTTTGATTACCACTATCCTACCCACTTTGGTACACCACACCACCCAGCTTCGTTAGATTTTCGACAAGTCATCGAAAATTCAAATTTTCAACGTGTCGAAAAGCCAATAGAGTTGAGAGTTAATGCTACCCAAATGAATAGGAATGAATAGATCTTTCCTATTTTAAGAGAGGAAAATCGACTGCCGATTTGAGCCGGGGTTGAGTTGCCGGTTCGAACCTTCGGTTTAACTGGAGGTTGAACCGCGGTTAAACTTCAGGTTTACGATTTCACTTGAATGGAAACCGTAAACCGGACCCTGAAAACCACAGTTACGATTCGGTTACGGTTGATATGAACCGTTGAAGACTCTATGGATAATACAACAAACAAATGCATAGCTCAGCAAGTTGATTCTTTTCTGTAATCTAAATCAATCAAAGTGCAAATTAAATTGATACTCACAAGCTGTCAAAAAACGGAGAAGCAGCAAGCAGATTAAAGTGCAGAATTCCCAGAGAGAGAGAGAGAGAGAGAGAGAGCTCACAGGACTATCGTTACAGAAATGATCAAATTGTGTCGTGAAGGTGAGATAAAAGAGGAATAAGTAAATGAATAGTAGCAGATTCAATCAAATAGCAATCTCTAGAATTTGTAAACGTGGAAAGGTGTAGGAATTATAATTTCACTTTCGTCCCTCCTATTTTATTATTCTACATTATTAAATTATATGCTGCATAATCGTTGTCACAAATCAATTTGACAGAGCATTTTTTGTCCAGTACTTTTAAAGCAGTTCAGCTATCCGATGATTTCATAAACAAAAAGGGGAAAATACTCACGCGCCACGTTTCAAGGCCACGGCCTACGACCTTCTACTAATAAATAAATCAACATTATTACAATAGGGCCAAAACTTGGTACTATTTACTCCGCAGTCCCTCCCTCTAAAAACGAACACGTAAGACTAGGAAAAACGCGGGAAATTGAAAACCCGAAAATCCCCAAATTTCGAACAGCGAACCCTAAAAGTCAAAATCGAGCTCCGACGAAGTGCGGATTGAGGAATTAGAGTAGCAATTCGCCTCAATCATTCAATTCCGCGTGCGATCCTTTCGCCGGAGGAAATATTGCGACTCGCGGGCGCTAACAAGGACACGTAGTCCTAATCTCTGGAGCTGATACTGGTTCTAACGACGACGCTTAGTGTTGGTGCTGTGAGGTACGATATGAGATGGAGAATCTGCTGAATAAAATCATGCTATTTCTGAGTTATTGGATATGTTGAAGAAAAGGCGATTGGTGATATATTTGGCAATTTTGACTTTTCCCAGATAATGTTTGTATAGAGGTTAACTTTCAGGAGACTGCTAAGAGGCAGAGCTTTTAAAGTTCTTCGGGTTTTATAGGTAGTTTTCTTTGGATATTAAGAAGTCTGTTGAAAATCTTGATGTGAAAATGTGCAAAATCTTGAAAGGAGATCACCATCGTTCGTTTATACCCTGTTCATGTTCGAGGATTGAGGGTAAGAATTTATGTTATTGTTGTTATTCTTTGTGACAACGTTGGTTGTTACTACTGTTTCCCCGCATATGATAGAGGCTACGATTCATTTACATCTCTTTGTATGCTTTTTCAACAATACTAACAGGTACATATGGAGGGTTTTTTCAACCAAAAATCATATTATTAATGTACCTTAACACAGAAAGATTTAGTGTTTTTTCTCCCTGAAGATAACGGTGCTTTGGGAAATAAATGTGTCCCATAATGTAAAACATGTCAACATGTTGAAGCAGACTACCATTTCGTGCTTGCTTGAGCACAGCAAGCACTCTAAGTGGGTAATAAAAGCTCTGCCTGTGGAAAGGAGCCATTGGAGGGGATATCCAATAGCAGCAAGTCACTGTCTGAACTTTCTTCACATAAGAAAGTTGAGGAGCAATCAATCCCCATTAATCCATTGTCCTTATATGAAGGAAAGAGATGCTTTGAGGGACTCAAGAAAGCATCATTCGTACCCGGGCGATCATAAGGTACTCTCGCGATGGTTCCTCTTTGGGTATTGAAAGCAGCATCCTTTTGATGACCTGGGAGCAAAAATATGTTACTTAAAACCCTCCAATAATAAATTGGGTATATAGTTTTGCTATGAACATTAGGAAAAATATTTTGTTTAAAACTTTTCGTCGAAGAAATGCTTGGAAAATTTGAACCATGGACGACAATATATGTGCTACCTGAATGATTTTGGAGTGGTAATACACCTTGTGGGCTCTTTGGTTTAACCAGAAGATCAGTTTCCGATTCCTCGAGTTTTTTTACGAGTTTTGACTCCTCAATACAATTTTGAGTTCTTGAATCCTAAAATAAAGCAGGATATGAGATACAATTTTAATCATTAGACTTTCAGATTCAGAAGCAGGAATATAATATTTCCCCATCTACAAACCTTAAAGATTTTATATCTTTCCACCCAATTCCACTTAGTAAAATCGCACAGGATGGTCTCCTTCAAAACCCTAACATCTTCTGTCTCCAACTCATCAAAAATCCCGTCTTGAAGAAGTTTCTTGAAAGACGATAGATCAACCTTGAACTGAGGACTTTCGAACATGCTCTTGAGACGGGACGTAGAATTCAAGTCTCTGTAATAATCATACAAGTATGTAGTGTAATGCAATTAGCTACCGTTACTTCGTTAATTTCTAATCCAAGCTGATATAATCATTGACCATGAAAGATTGAAAGCAGCACTATATTTTGTATTAAAAATTCAGCTGCATTGCTTACATTACTTACTCATATGAACTAAAAGAAAATAATATAAGGGGAACACCTGTCTAAATTATCCGTTGTGTGTTTATCATCCCTGATGTCCTCTTCGGGTAAAAATCGAAGCAACATCTGTTGTTCTTCGTTTTCCAAATGACCCGCAAAATTATCAAAGTTTACAATGTCCTGAAATCGTTAAGCATTAATATATTTAAAATAAAAAAATTGAAAAAAAAGCAAATATAGATCGGGATTACATCAAGCTTAATTACTTCTAAATTTATGTTATGATCGATGAGAAGCTGCAGTGTCCCAAGGAGATCCTTGTCCCTGACATGACATCAAAAGACAAAAGATTCAAACATAAGAAACACCACCTCTACAACATTGAGAGATCAAAGATGAAGTTACCATGAATCATCAGTGTTCTTGAGCCGTTCAATGCCTTCACTCAACGAATCGATGCCATTACAAGCTCCATGAAAATGAAAATTCAACTGCCTTGAATTTCCAATGTCATCATCTTCTTCTTCTTCTTCTTCTTCACGAGCTATTGACTTGGGGTGCCTTATGAGTACACTTCCATGTCCAATCTCAACAGACACCATAGGCTTGTCGGTCTCCAATAGCAAGCCTTCTTCCGAAAACTCAGACAAGGAGGACGATTGTTGTTCGTGCCATATGTTGTAAAGATCTTTCGTTAGCTTCTCAACTGGAGATGGCTTTGCTCGGTTCGTTACACACGTCCTCTTTCTCGAAGGCACAGTTGAATCCCACACAAAGTGTTGAGATGGATCTGTTGAGACGGTTAAAGAAAAGTAACATTCATTGGTTCTTATTTAAGCTATTGATTAACATCTCTCTCCACCAATCCATGAATCAAAGTAGCAAAAAGAGAAACGACTATCTTAAGGGGCTGTTTGTTTTGGGGTGATCCTACATGACATCACAGTGATCTTTCTCTCCATCACCGTAATGTGGATCAAGGTAATGACAATTCACATTGATGAATAGATCACCTTGATTCACATTCCCTGTAATACATATATGTTATGTAAGTATCACTGTAATGTTGGATTACCTCAAACAAACACCCCCTAAAAGGATTATGATGCAGTTTACCAAACCTGGGGATTCATTAGCATCAACAAACAGAACATAGCTTTCGGGATTCGAGATAGCAGATCCAGAGCTCGATCTATTGCTTGTATCCTCATCGTGCCCTTTGCTGTTGAGCCCATAACTAAAACCGGGCGAAAATTTTTCACTTGCAGAGGCTTTAGTATCGAATTTTCGCTTGTGAATCTTGGGTTCTTTGTTCTTTAAAGGGGAGGAGCTCTTCGATTTCCAGATGCTAAGATCTTCGAGATTATCGTTCTCGGGTCGAGCATGGAGAGGGGTGTAGTTTACCAAAGTGCCCTTGGTTCTCCACCGCGAGCCACACGCGTTGCAAAGAACTGGCTTCTCGGGTGGTCCATTACGCCAAAGGGGTGTGCCTATTTGCATCAAATTAATCAAAATTCGAAGTTTCGAATATAGAAACTAGCAATTAACGGTAATCACAATGTTACGAACATAAAGAACTGATGAAATGTTATTGCTCAGTGATGAATTAAGCAGTTTCAAGTCATAACTTGTGGAAAAATATGCACAGGTAACAGCTACAAACTCAGATTTGCAACCACATGAATAGAAAAAGCACATTTTAAGAGATTTCGTTGGGACTTATTGAAACATTAAAAAAATCCTCACTTGTAACTCCACAGTGACAGCAAGGTCCTTGCTTTCCCATGTCCCTATTACTTTTTCTCTCTTACTCGGAAAAGAAAAAACAGGGAAAACGCAATCTTCAATTAAAGAAATTATGGGTTTTCCGGAAAACTCAATAAAATATTGCAGATAAAATAACAGCTTCCGGCAATTGTTTGAATCTTCTCAACGCATATTAGAATTCTAGGTTCATATTCATTTCTTGAATGAAATCGCCAAAAGGAAAACAACTGTAAGAATCCAATAATATTTGCCTTCTTTTAGAGTCGAAAAAAGAAAACCAAATATAAATCAAGCAGCCCCAGAAAAAATAAAGGAAGATAAGTTTAATATCTTCTACGGATTCCAATTAAGAAAAGGGCGATAATTTCATTGATGGAATCTCAATCAGTTAGCTAGGAAAATAAGGTGAAAATGGGAAAGTGATGGGTAGTTGTTCCTGTATGTGACTGCCTTGAGAAGAGCCTCTTTTTCTCTATTGTTTAAGTTAAAAAGTTAATGTTTCTTCACCTTTCTTCTCTTCCCATTTTCAGAATTAAATACACTATTTCTCACCTTTAGGTTAGTACATAATTTTGTACTCTATTTAATTTTTGTAAACTTTAGTTAAATATTTTCTCAATTTTCTGTTAAAAGCCTGCGGGCTGCGACCACGGACGATTAACTTTTATTAGAGATGAAGATATATATATATATATATATATTTATTCATGTGTGTTGTTTGACTGCAGATTTGTCACTCTATGTTCATTTTTTCTTCAACTCCCGACCTCCATTTTTATTCTTTCAATTTCTTCATAACAATTTTTTTTTTGATTGGGAGATTTAATGAAGATGGGGCGGCCCAATTTAAACACACGCGATAAAATTTATGTACTTACTTGTGAAAATTCCAGCATTAAAATAATGGAAATTTCACAATACTTTCCCCTTTTCATATGAATTGGAAATTTCGGATGTATTTAACGTGCAAATATTAATTTTTAGTTACTGCTATTGGAGGCCACGGTCTCTAACCACTCGTTTGGCTTGATGATGAGTTGGGCTTAGCTAATGTTACGTGTAAGGACGGTATATTTTTAATATTTAATTTGATGTAACCATTGATTAATTTAAAACTTGCTTAAAACTCTCTAAAATGCGAATTGCCTTTTACCACGATTAAGATACATATTTAGTAGGCTTGTTTCAAGTATATATTTCGATATGAGCGTTTAATAAATAAAATATACAAGTTTGGACAAGATTTATATTTTTCTTTTTTATATTTTTTTCATAATCGTAGTGGACAAAAACAGGTCGAAGAATCGATAAGCACGTTTATTATAAATGAATATACGATCTGTCTCTTGGAGTTGATTATGACGCGGAAAGCTCTTGGGGAAGCTTTTACTTAACCTATGTAGGAATAATCAAATATATTTTTTTTTCCTAATTTCGGTATTGTGATCGTTCATACTTTTATTTATACAACTATACTCATTTCATTAGATGTTCCTTCAAACTAGTTTGCATTGGAGCACTCTTCAAGAATTCATTCAAATATGATGCAAACTTATGTAACATGTTTGACAAATATGTCACCCTAGTCATAGTCAATTCACGAGCTACAGTTAAAAAAGGAAATAGAAAAGAACAAGAAAAAAATATTAGTGATGCTAAATATTTATATATATAATATATAATATATATATAATTAGATGTAATTTAAACTAATATATAATTAGATATATTTTATATAATTAGACAACATGCCTTAAGGTTCCAACAGTTGGGTCAAGTGGTGAGGTCGTGATATTTCCAGAAGGAAGTCACAAGTGCGATCATATTTCGTCCCTTTGACTATCGATGTTTATTGTGACTTAAGACTAATATACAGATCAAGACGATTAGTCTCACTGAAAGTTGGGTTGTCTCATACTCGATAATTAGGTTCAGACTCTATTTAGAATGAACTTAGTCGAGGTGTGTGAACTGCATTAATGTTATGTAGGGTACCTATAGATAAAAAAACAACCCCTGAGAAATTGGTAATCAACAACCAGAGTGTTGAAATTTTAAAAATTCAATCAATTATGAACATTTGACTAAGAGGAAGTTTGATGGGTTGGCAAACCTCAATGGTGTGGGAGAGTAAAACGATACCTTAAGTGGTCTATTGTACGTGGAGTGGGAGATTATAAAAAACAGAGAGATGGGTGAATTGTCATATAATAATCTTATCGATAATAATAAAGATGGATAAAAATAAGGGATAACACCCATTTTGGTCCCTCAATATTTATCTTATGAACCAATTTAGTCCCCGATGTTTCAATTGGACCAATTTAGTCTCTCATATTTCAGAAATGAACCAATTTGGTCACAACTTGCCAGAAACCATCAATTTAGACGGAAAATCATTAAATGTGAGACGTGACATGCTGTGATGATGCCACGTGTTGATTTTCTGTTAAAATTGACGGTTTCCGTCAAGTTGGGACCAAATTGGTTCATTTCCGAAACATGGGGGACAAATTGGTCTAATTGAAACGTCGAGAACTAAATTGGTTCATAAGGTAAACATTGAGGACCAAAATGTGTTTATCCCATAAAAATAATATTCTTAGTTTTACCTATTAAAGGTACACAATCATAGTACACTGTCTTCCGACAACAGTAATTTTTTTTTATCCAGATGAAGTTTGCATAATGACTTGAGGAATGATATTTCAACCCCTAAGTCACGAGTTTGACTCCCATGACTATCATACTTGGTGAATTTGGTACAAATGTCACCAGCCTTGGGAGTCAATGTCATTCTCGAAATGTGTGCCCTAAGCATAACCGATTAAGTGGTTCTATCTCGGTTTGAAAAAGATAAGTATTAGAAATTGAGGGTCCTTACTGGATTGCATACTAATATATTAAGTGGATCTAAGAGCTTTGATTAATCAATGTGAGATAGTACCCACTTTTTAGAATCTCAACGCGTCCTCTCACGTGTGACATGATTGGCCTAACACGAGCGAAAATTTGCTCTGGTAACATATTAGAAATCGAAGCAATCAATTGACGTTAGTAGGAGTTGCCTCTTGAATATAGGAGCATGACTTGTCAGGTACGGGACTCTCAACAAAACGATTAATTGAACATAGCATCGTGACTTTTAGATGTGGGACTCTCAGCAAAAATGATTATAGAAAATTAGAAGCTTCATACATTTAAAAATTAAGGTTTACTGTACCATATAACTTGGGTATTACTCAACTCCTATCATAATTTGATATAGTGGCACAATATATAAAAAACTCCTATCATAATTTGATATAGTGGCACAATATATAAAATCTAATGAGATTGTTGGTGTACCAACATAGGTAGGATAGTGGTAAGAGTGCCACGTGTCAAATTTGACAAGACTTAGTCATGGCCACCGGTCCTATCAATTAGTAGGTCATGGGGCGAAATATAAAGAACAAGGCCTCTTTTTTTTTTTTTTTTTCGTCACAACAATAGATGAACAAATAATGCTAAGCCGAAAATCGATAAATTATTGCTTATCAAATCTCAAAACAACCAAATAACCTCATTAAAAATACTACGGAGCATTCGTAGATGTAAAATCATGGATAAATTATGAGGAAACAAATTGAACAAAAAAGGTTATATCACACGAAAAAGACACATATATTCTTCGCAATCTGAGTTGAAAATAATATAGTCTCTGATGTGTTTCTTAGCGTTATGATTTTGTTACTAGTTCTCTCGTAGATGTGTATATAACAAATAATTTGGGTTATTTTGACTTTAATTGAGGCCTAACGTAAGTTTTGTCTATGGGCTATATTGGTTTGATGTCCCAATCTAAGTATATTTATTGACCGATTTAAATAAATATATGTTAATACATATCTTAACGGGATTAGTTTTATTTTGAAAAGGTTATATTGAACTTAATATAGTATTGTATAATAAAAATGGGCCCCCGTTAGGCTTGTCGCCCCTTTTGCCCTTCTTCATGGCCGGTCCTGATACCGAACGAATAGCGTTAGGGGTGAAAACGAGTCAAGTCAAGCCCGAAAATGGTTCAATTCGAGCTCGATCACATTAAAAATAAGGCTCGAGAAGCTCGAATTCGTTCAAACCTTATACTCGAATTAATATTATAATAATTTATTTCGAAAATATTAATAGACATAAAAAATAAAAATAAAATAAATTTGGACTCGATAAGCTAGACGAGCTATCGACCCCACATAAATTCAGCTCGAGCTCAGTCAAAATTGAACTCAAACCGAGATTTGACCGAGCTCGAAGGCCTTGTCCGGTGTAGTTCTAAAGCTTACGGGTAGGATTGATGACGACGATCATACTGATATACGGTTGTCTTCCTTTTGAAAAATTTCTTCAACTTCAGCTGTATATCCTGTAATGTCATCTTCCCTAGAACATGCAAGCTTTGCGGTACAGCTTTGTTCGAAATATAGTTTGTGGGTTATCACGTTTGTGGGTCGAAAATATTTTCAGGCCCAATAAAGCTTTTTTGGCTCAGTTAATTAATAGCTGGGACGAAAATGCTTTAATTGTTAAACTAATGGGCTAAATCAAAATGCTTTCGAGGTTTGTAGAAGTCGTTATAATTTCCCGGGACTAGATTGAAAATACCAAAACCTTTCACCACAAAACCCTCGCTCCCTTTCCTTTTTTCGTTACTTTTTCACATTGTCTCTCTCGATCAAACCCTAGCTCATCTCTCTCTGATTCATCCGCTGCTCTCATTCTTCTTTTCATTTTTTTCTTGATATTATTCGAGGATTTCTTCATTTTCTGAGCCTCTGAGCCTTCTCCTCTAAGCATCCTTGATTCGCACGAAGTCGACTCTTTGTCGCCTTCGTGATTTACTAGTCCCGGTTTCCGGCCCGACAACTCGAAGCAACATCGCTGCGTTCTTCTACAGATAAGTTTTGCTCTACTGAACATTTTGATGTTTGAGTTAGATCTACATGTGATCTTGTATATTTTTTTGGTTGTTTTGACGCTGTATTTCGAGTTCTCTGTTGTTGAATGCCTTTTTAACATGGTATCAGAGCCTTACGACTCTGTTTCTTTTTCGTGATTTGAAATTTCTGCAACCGATATCTGTTCATCTTACTTGATCTGTACTGTTTCTTGTTGATCATACTCAGATCGGTTCATTTCTGTGTCTCTTTGTTTCAAACTAGACCTGTTTCGTAACCGATCTGAATATCTCTTTATTGTGTAGTAAAAATTTCTTAAGAAATAGAGGTCACTGAGAAACTGACCTTCTGAACCTGTTGTCATTCTGTAGATACTATAAGAAGCCTTTCAAGATCAAAAGTAAACATTCGAGCACGGGATATTTTGCCACCTGGTGAACTCGTTCCTCTTATCTCCTATTTGCTAATACATCTATGTGCTTCACTTATCTGCTTGCATTATTAGCTGATTACATATCCTAACTCTATTATGGATACTGAAGACACTAATAACCAAAATCAACAAGATACCGAAAACCAAAATAATAATGCCAATCATATTCTAATAAATAATATACAACCAAATCTAAATCCAAGACATTCTCTTTACATTTCACAAGCAGACTTGTCAGTGACAAACATTACGAATGTAACACTGACAGGATCTGAGAATTACTCATATTGGAGTAACTCTATTCTACTAGCCCTTACTGCCAAGAACAAATCTGGTTTTGTATATGGAACTGTGGCTTTGCCACCAGATCCTGAACTAGCCAGTGATTGGGTAAGATGCAATGCCATTGTTTTATCATGGTTGTTGAATTCCTTAAGCAATGAATTAAAAATTAGATATACTCATGCTAAGTTTGCATCAAAAGTATGGGAATCCTTAGAGAAAACATTTAAGAACGTTGATGGCTCAAAGAAATTTAGCCTACAACAGTCCATTCACAGCTTAAGACAAGGTTCGGATAGTGTTTCAGTTTATTTTTCTAAACTGCAGCACTTGTGGGATGAGCTTGAAGCTCTAACCTCTGGACCAGTTTGTACTTGTAATGCCAGTATGCATCAACAAAATATCAATGAAGAGCAGAAACTGATGCAATTTCTAATGGGGCTGAATGAAAGTTTCAACTTCATTAGAAGCAATATATTACTCTATCAACCTCTGCCAAATGTTCTTCATGCTTACAATTTAGTAAGCAGGGAGGAATTGCACAGAGGAATAATCCAAGTGACTGATAATAACATATCCATTTTTCTTAACAAATCATTTAATAAATCAAAAACTAACAATAATAGTCAAAGTAGAATAATCTGTAAATTTTGTGGCATGAAAGGTCACTCAATTGACAGATGCTTCAAGATAATAGGATATCCCAATAACAATAATAATGGTAGTAACAATTTTAGTAGCAGCAATAATGCAATCTGCAAACATTGTGGCATCAAAGGACACCCCATTGAAAGATGCTATAAATTGTTTGGGAAACCAATCAAGAGTAACAATCAAAACTATAACAATAATAATAATAAAAAGGGAAATAACTATAATATTAATAAAGCAACTAATATGACATAATCAACTACCTCTGGTCCTGAAATTGTCACTCCAAATCTCTCAGTACTTCAATACAGTCAGCTCCTCAAACTGCTTGAAAAAGAAAATCAAGAAGCTGATCCAGACCTTATGGCAGGTGCATGTATTAATATATTGTCATCTGATTTCAATAAAGGCTGGATAATAGATTCTGGAGCAACAGATCATGTTGTTAGCTCTTCAAAAAATTTAATAACTATAAAATATGTAAAATCTGAAAATGTTTTAATTAAGCTGCCAAATGGGACATGTGTTCCTGTTGAACTAATTGGTGATTGTCAGCTTAATGATAAAATCATACTTAAGAATGTACTGGTAGTACCTGACTTTATGTGCAATTTGCTTTCAGTCTCTAGACTTGTTAATGATAATAAATGTGCTGTAAACTTTAAGAATAATATATGTATCTTTCAGGACCCACTGTCCCTAGATACATTGGGGATTGGTGAGCTGAAAGAAGGTCTATATTACTTCACTCTTGATAAGAATGGTAATTCAAATGAATCTGCTTGTATTAATCATGCAGTTTCATATGATGTGTGGCACCGTAGATTAGGACATCCTTCACCAATGGTGCTAGATGTCTTAAAACCATTTTTAAACTTCAGAAAACCTCAGACTGTTGAACCTTGTGATGTGTGTCACAAAGCAAAGCAGACTCGAGAACCATTCCCATTAAGTGAACATAAATCTCTTACTGTTTTTGAACTTGTACATGGTGATGTTTGGGGCCCTTTCAAAACTGCTAGCTATAATAATTGCAGGTATTTTCTTACCCTAGTTGATGACTTTTCTAGAGCAACCTGGGTTTTTTTGATTAAGTATAAATCTGAAGTATTTCAATGTTTCAAGTTCTTTGTCAATATGGTTAAAAATCAGTTTAACAAGAAGTTGAAAATTTTTAGGACAGATAATGGTACAGAATTCATAAACGCTCAGTTTTCAGAATTCACTAAGTTAGAGGGAATTGTTCATCAAACCACTGTAGTTGATACACCTCAACAAAATGGAATAGCAGAAAGGAAACATAGGCATTTACTTAATGTAGCTCGTGCCTTGCTGTTTCAATCAGGGTTACCTTTGACCTACGGGTCAGATTGCATTCTTAGTGCAGTTTACTTAATTAATAGGACCCCTTCCTCTGTTCTTAAAGGAAAATCACCTTATCAAATTCTTTTTGGTAAAAATGTAAACTATGCTAGCCTGAAAATTTTTGGATGCCTATGTTATGCAACTGTGTTAAATGCTAAGTCTAAGCTTGATAGTCGTGCCAGACAATGCGTTCTAATAGGTTACTATGAAAATAAAAAGGCATACAAATTGCTTGATTTAGATAGTAGAGATATTTTTGCAGCTAGGGATGTAAAATTCTATGAAACTGTTTTTCCTTTTAAAACCAAAGTTGTTGATTCAAAAGATTAAGCTGAAAATGTGAATATATTCTTTGATGAGTTCCTGAAAAATAGTGCTGCAGGTATTGATGTTACTGATATAAACCCTGTAAACTTGCCAGATGAATATGCCTTGAATGAAAATAATCAGTCTGATTTGTCTAATGTTGAAATTGTTGAAAATCCTGACACATTACTTGATAACTTTGGTATTTCTAGTTCTAATGAATTGCATGAAACTTTATTTGACTGTGATGATAAAGTTGTTGATTCTAGTGTTGAAAATTTGAGTAGAACTAAACGTGCAATTAGGAAACCAAATTATTTGAATGATTATGTGTGTATGCTGAAATATAAAAAGAAAAATATTTTGTATCCACTCTCTTCTGTTATGAATTTCTCAAGACTTAATATGAATGACATGATGTATTGTAATAATATTGATAAATGCATAGTACCTAGAACTGTTAGAGATGCCTTTGAAATACCGGAGTGGAGAGATGCAATGAATATAGAGATGAAGGCATTGATTGAAAATCGAACTTGGGATTTAGTTGAGCTGCCCAAAAATAGAAAACCTATAGGATGTAAGTGGATTTTTAAGATTAAGTATAAATCTAGTGGAGAAGTAGAAAGGTATAAGGCTAGGTTGGTAGCTAAGGGTTATAGTCAAAAGGAAGGGATAGACTACAATGAGATATTTGCTCCAGTCGTGAAAATGGTAACCGTTAGGATCTTACTTGCTATCTCTGTTAGTAATCATTGGACTGTTTACCAACTTGATATTAATAATGCGTTTTTGCATGGTGAACTTGATGAAGAAGTCTTTATGTGTTTACCCGAAGGGTACTATCATAATGATCATCGAGTTTGCAAATTAAATAAGTCACTTTACGGGCTGAAACAAGCCCCTAGAAAGTGGAATGAGAAACTAACCGAAGTTTTAAAAAACAATGGTTATGTTCAAAGTTTGAATGACTACTCGTTGTTTCGTAAATCTGAAAAAAATTTGCATGTGTTTTTACTTGTGTATGTGGATGATATCTTGATTTCCGGTAATGATCAGTGTGAAATAGAGAGAATTAAGCATGTTTTTGATGAAATGTTTGGTATAAAAGACTTAGGTGAATTAAAATATTTTTTGGGTATAGAAGTAGTAAGAAGTACTAATGGGTTAATACTTAATCAAAGAAAATATACAATAGATTTGTTAGATGAATTTGGAGTATTGGGGAGTAAGCCAAAAGATACTCCCATGCAGCAAAATTTGAAATTCAATGCAGCCAATACTTCAGATGCAGTGAATGTTAGCCATTTTCAGCGTTTGATGGGTAGACTGATTTATTTGTGCAACACTCGACCTGACATTACATTTGCAGTGCAAAATCTTAGTCAATACATGCATTGTCCTAATAAGTTGCATCTTGAAGCAGCTTTCCGTGTTCTACGATACCTGAAAGCAGCACCTGGATGCGGGTTGCTGGTTTCAGGAGGTGCAGATTTCAGCTTTCTGCCTTCTGTGACTCGGACTGGGCTTCGTGTGCTATCACTCGAAGATCAGTCACGGGTTTTTGTGTATTCCTAGGAAATACATTAGTGTCTTGGAAGAGTAAAAAACAAAAAACAGTGGCTCGATCTTCGGCAGAAGCTGAATATAGAGCAATGGCTCAAACTACGTGTGAACTAATTTGGATCAAGAGTTTATTAGCAGATTTTAAAATGCATACTGCTGAACCTGCTAAATTATTCTGTGACAATAATGCGGCTATTCAGATAGCTAATAATCCCGTGTTTCATGAAAGAACTAAGCATATAGAAATAGATTGTCATTTTATTCGGGAATATATAGCAAAGCGCATAATTGAAACTGTGTTTGTTAAATCGCAGGAACAGGTTGCGGATATTCTGACCAAAGCACTCGGGAAGGAAAGCCACGTAAAGTTGACAGGTAAATTGTGTATGGAAAATATTTTCGGCCCGTCAACGTGAGGGGGCATGTTCGAAATATAGTTTGTGGGTTATCACGTTTGTGGGTCGAAAATATTTTCAGGCCCAATAAAGCTTTTTTGGCTCAGTTAATTAATAGCTGGGACGAAAATGCTTTAATTGTTAAACTAATGGGCTAAATCAAAATGCTTTCGAGGTTTGTGGAAGTCGTTATAATTTCCCGGGACTAGATTGAAAATACCAAAACCTTTCACCACAAAACCCTCACTCCCTTTCCTTTTTTCGTTACTTTTTCACATTGTCTCTCTCGATCAAACCCTAGCTCATCTCTCTCTGATTCATCCGCTGCTCTCATTCTTCTTTTCATTTTTCCTTGATATTATTCGAGGATTTCTTCATTTTCTGAGCCTCTGAGCCTTCTCCTCTAAGCATCCTTGATTCGCACGAAGTCGACTCTTTGTCGCCTTCGTGATTTACTAGTCCCGGTTTCCGGCCCGACAACTCGAAGCAACATCGCTGCGTTCTTCTACAGATAAGTTTTGCTCTACTGAACATTTTGATGTTTGAGTTAGATCTACATGTGATCTTGTATATTTTTTTGGTTGTTTTGACGCTGTATTTCGAGTTCTCTGTTGTTGAATGCCTTTTTAACAAGCTTCGACATTAGTTTCTTATGTGGCAGCATGTTCTTGCTAGTTAATTATTTTCTCCATTAATTAAGTTTATGCAGCAATTTTTTTGTATAGTTAAATAATTCTGTATGACGATCAAGTTCAGGTTATCTTTGACATGAATCATTGTATCTCTCTTTTATGCCTTGTCAGTTGCGTTGCCTTTATGTCGTTCCTTAACTTAATGAAACCATCAAATTTCTCATCAAACTTCCAAAGATGTGAACAAGAAGATGCACATGAGTCCTTCACTTTGGCTCTTTGTGTTAGAAAACTTTTGATTTTGTTCGGCAAAATTGATTCCTTTTATTATTACATTCGATGAATTGAATAAATATGAAGGAAAACGGCGTTTATTGTCCAAATTTTAGGTACAGTACAATAGAATGGAAGATTTATAACACCATGTCTTTCTTGTTCTTTAATAACATTGAAGCCTGTTACATTAGGAGCCTCGGTTTCTTCACATGCTCTTAAAGCTTCGATCCTCTCTCCTCTGAGCTTTTCGTTTCATGCATCTCTTGAAGTCCGAAAAAGCAGTGTACGAGCTTCGAGTTGTTGAAGAACACGGAGACCCCGACGGTGCAAAGGTGTGATTTTCTTCGTCTCTCTTTCCTTTCTTGATGATATCCACTTTTCCGTTCTCATTGATCACAACGATGGGGCACGGGATCTTCTCCGCGTAGTAGTCTATCGATTTCTTGTGAAAGTGCCTGCAAAGATATTTGCATTAGTTTCTTGGAGTTTTTTCTTCTTTTTCTTTTTTCGTTCGAGTTGCGTACCTGACGAACACAACTAATGTTGCGTGAAGCCTGCAGATTTGTTCGAGAACTCGGGATCGCAGGGGGTATCCAGTTTCAGATTTAATTTCAGGTACTACCTAAAATTTTAATTTATGAAAAAGAAATAAAAGGTATTTTTGAATCTGATGTGTTTTGTGAAGGAAAATGATATTAAAGATAACCGTACCCCATAGCTTTGGCAAAGCTCAACAAGGCGTTGCACTTTTTGATACTTGGGGTCATTTTTCGTCTCGTGTGGGCTTAATGAAACATCTATGTTCAAGCTCCAGATATCTGATGATGTCTTTGAAGATACTACATGCAACACAAAGACAACATTAGCATGAAGAAATATACGCGGATTTAATTATTATCCGTTAATTGCCATGAATTTAGTGAGAGATTGCCATTTTTTGGTCCCCAGTTTTTGGAATATGGACGTTTTTTGTCTCCCATTTTCGAGTTGCCACTATTAGTTCCCAATGTTATCGATTTTGGGTTGTTTTGGTTCACTTGTTAATTTAGCCGTTGGTTTAATGGAAGTACTGGCCCGTGATTTGCTTACCCAGTTCGTATTTCCGTCAAACTTAATGGTTAAATTAAAATATGGACCAAAACAACGCAATATCAGTAACATTGGTAGACTAAAAGCGGCATGTCAGAACATATGAAGATAAAAAAACGTCGCGTCCGCATCCCAAAAGTTGGGTGTAAAAAATAATTTTTGCTGTATTAATCTTACATGGAATGTTAAGCCACGGTTTGACACCAAGAAGAGTGACATTGCAGCCTCTCGTAGTGAAACGGCGGAGGATGCTCTCGAGCAAATCGGGATGGAACTCCTTGAGCGCATCGACCACTACTAAGACGCGCTTCGGGTTTTCATCGGCTTCGCCGATAAGCTCTTCGATTATCGGGTTGTTTTGCGTCAAGTATGGGGATTTGTAGTTGCTCGAAAAGCAATTCGGCATTTTTTTTTTGGCCCGGAGCAGCTGCTCATCAAATAATGGCGATGACGGGGGAAGTTTTAGGCGAATGGGAAAGGGAGGAAGAGAAAGGGCCTGTTGATTGGCTATGGAAGTGCTTATATCCTTGCTCAGAGAGGCGATAAAATGCCAATTGAATAACTTGGGAAGCTTCAACATCGACTATGCGGTTACTTAGTTCTTGTCACCTTTCGAAACATAGAACTAGGTAAAAAAGGTGCAAAAGGACTTTCTGGGGAATATTTCAGAGAACCTAAAAATTAGACAGAAACTATACACGTGGGAGTTTTTGTCACATAATATATATATTTTTTTCCTAGATGTCAAGGCTTTGATTGCTTGTTTGAGTATCATAATCTGTGTGGATTTGAACCGGTACACACATTTAGTGGGATTAGTTTCGCTGAAAGCTGCGGTTGTAACGTCGCTGATTAATACTATGTTTTTTTACAGTATCCCGATTAAGTTTTTATTGGGCTTCAGCATGGCCCGAAAGAAATTCCTCCCAATTTAGAATCCTTGGTTTATTTTATGACGACGAAATTGTGTTTTATACAATCCTCGGGTGAGGGTTTTCTTCTTCTTTTTTTTTCGAAACTCGGTTGGGGGTTATTTTGGGGGTTATTTTTGTTATGCTACATTTTTACTAACAGATAAACATAAGCGAAACACCAATCCGTCTGGTTCACTGAGCGCTTTGTCCATTTACAACCCTATGATTAACAATTTAACATACAGCACTGTAATTTATTTTTTTGAATATCATACAGCACTATAATTGAAAAACGGTAAATAGCTCTGGCTTTTAATTTCATTAATATTAAAATAGAAAAAACTTAAATTGTTAAAAAAGCCGTTTTCTTAAAAAATGTCTTCAAACAAACCCGTACCACATTATGATCTAATTTCACTTGAGAAAATTGTTTGAATGTCCAGCTTTTCCAACTGTAATACACGTGCTAACTTCTGGCTGCATTATGTTTTGCCCGGAAGAAACCATTAATAACATGAGCGGTTGAAATCGTGTGTCTCACCATTAATGCCTCACTTTACGTCCCACAGTGTACAAGTTACGAAAAATATTATTATTATGAATATAAAAAATATAAAATATGAATATTAATTTGATCATCATGTAACAAAGAATAAATTACATAATTTATTTTTATTATATAAATTACATGAAATAACAACGATATTTTTATTTGGTGGAATATGTAATAAAAAATAGAAAAGAATTAAAAAAGAAAAAAAAAATTTATGAACCACACCATATGAAATTGGATGGTCAGGATGAATGAGATATAAAGTGGGACATCTTCAACGCACCCGACATGACCCATGGCCATAACAACGTCGCACGACAATAAGGCGATTTATCTTCTTCTAGGCCAAAGATAATGTTTTGAAGGGAAAACACATGAGTATTACAATAAAAAAAAAAAGTACAATCAAACAATTTTCTTATGTAATAAAAAAAACATTCGAAAGCTATAAATAAATCAACGACTTTTCTCTCTCTAGTTTTTCTCCGCTTCTGCTAAGCTTAAGTTAGTTCTCGTGTGTTATGGTGTTTGTGATCTATAAGAAAAGATGGGGAAGAAGAGTTTAATTAACAAGTTGGCTCAAAGGTCAAATATGTATTAGACCGAGAACAAGTGAAATATCTTCGCAACAAGAAGACCGAGATAAGCTCCTAATGAGTTTGCTTTCCGCGGGGACGATTTTCAGTAGCAAAAAAAAAATAGATATCACCGAGTTGGAGCAACTCCGAAATTTTTCCAGGATCTTTCCCAAAAATACTAAACAAGATAAAATAACAAAATAAAGATTTAATAAATAAAACCTCCCAAAATCAGGAGAAAAACTACTTGGGCAACCTAAACGGTAGAAAATTCACTATGTGAAAAATTACAATCACATAATCATTCTACTCTCACTAACATCCAAACCGATAACCAAAAAGAAATCCTATCTGCTAACTTAACCATCATCCAAATGAAATTTTACCGAGAATTAATTAACAACACATTTCTAAAGTTGTCTAAATTAAAGGGTGTGATCTGCCTTCTATACGAGTAAGAACCGACATGTTTTTCCCCCAACCGCTGTGGGATAACAAAGTAAGAACAAAACAGTTACTAGCCTAACAGAAATGGACGGGCGAAGCATATGTCAAAGTTGGAATTTTCTAGTAATGAATTTATTCTGTTTTTTTTTAAATGAAAGTTGGATACATAATAGCTGTTTTTGCAATATATATTTTATGTTTTCCACACATAGGAGGGATTTTTTAAGAATCAAATTATATACAATTAGTACATGTAAGAGTACAACTTATATGTGTAATAGTACTTTTGATGGATATCAATATGAATGAACGGTCTAAACTTTGAAATCTGAATAATACCCCTTTTATAATCACTTAGTACTTGTTTGGTTGGTAGATAAGATTTAATAATTTCAAATATGGGTTTCTTACATGTTGATATGTTTGCTTCCTGTTGATCTTTTTGGTCTATATGCTTTGAAGAGTTTTGATGATCTATGTAATTAGGGCTATATCTTGAGCAATTCGATTCGGATGTATTAAAATGTCTACGTATATGATAATATTCGACTATCATGTTTTATAGGCTATATCATTGAAGAATGTCGAATATTTGATCTACATGTGATTATGTGCTTAACTGGTAAAACTATGCGATCACATGTTATAGATGTCTCAGATGCTAGGGAATATCTGGTTGCAGATACATTGTGCTATTTTATGGTAAATCGTGTGAGATATCATGCTGAGCTCTATATGAAAAGTATGCTGTTTAAATATGGAATGTGTTATATCCGTTTGAATTCATCTATTATGGGAAGAAATCATGTTCATAATCTTTGCATGCATCATACTTGGTCTTATATGGAAAAATCGATTAGGACTTCTTATTGCTGAAATTAAGGAACCATATAAGGAAAAGATCCGATTGATTGATTTTATATGATGCTAGCTGGATATCACATATGAAAAATGCTGTCATGGAAAATATCATCACGAATAGAAGTATATGCCTTGATTTCGAATATGTGCTTTTAAATGGAATAAAATCATGCTATTATGAGCTTGTGACCGTTGTGATATTATATGAATGTCATGATTTGATTGGCATATTAATTGCTCGATAATTACATGGATCATGTGCTTATTTGGGATATTATATTGTGACTGACTTTCCATGTAAGTGTTGGTTCAAAAGGTCTATATATACAGGACAACACTTAGAATGTCGAGCTAAGAAGTGAGAAAAAGCAGAAGAAACTAGTTTTAGAGTTTGAACTTACACTTGAGAAACCTTTTTCTGTTGAGCGGCCATAAGTGATAACCTTCTGCCGAATGCACCTACACTTGCGATATCTTTCTGCAGTCTGAGCTTACACCTGCAAATTCCATCACTGGCCGAGTGATCCTTTACATATCCCTCCACTATATATTCTGTCTTTGGACGTGCTGTCTTCGGACGTGAGGTACACGAAGGAGGCAAGGTCGACGTTTACGCGCATGTGAAGGGAATGACTATGTTCCGGGGGCCCTTCGGTAGCGAGCTGTTTCCGGTCGGGAATTGGAGATTCCCTGGAGCGAAACTCGGCGTGCGGTAACTTGGTGTGTCTAGTATTCGACTTGTTTCGGTGAGTGTATTGGGCATAATCAATCAGTTTTGTAACCGACTAAGGTAACATTATAGTGATTGATTAACTCTTGAGGAACAAACCTCAAGGAGAGGACTAAATCCCGATTGGGGATATAACCTCTATAAAAATCATGTCTCCCGTTACTTTCAGTTCTTTATATTTTTCGTGAGATATATCTGATACGCATCCGACGCAACTAGGAGATAACCGACAAACCATTCTTTGAAAATTATTCACTTAGCAAAGAAACGTTTCTAGGATATCATATCCAAAGCGATTGAAAAATAAGAAGCTAAATTTTTATAAACCTAATTCACCCCAGGCGTATTTTTTACTTCACTTCCGTAAATTATGAATTTATAAATATCTAAATTCATGTATACATATTTAGGAGAACGCACCTGTGATGTGGGTTGTCGAAATTCCAATTATTTTACAATATTGTACCCCTCCTTAAATTAAAGTTAGTACTTCACTAACGTAGCATCGACGATTGGAAAGTATTAAATTATAAATCCTGACGGTTGGAAAGTATCTGATTGTAAACCCTGAAGAAATGATCTCGCGTTACCTGAATCTCACAAAATCACAGTCTGGGTACGTGTTAGTTTGACATAGTGAAGCATTTATTAAGGTAGTTTTTCTTCTTGCTGAGGTTTATATGTTATGCTCCAATTCATAGTTGTAGTGGATTTTATGAAGAAATTTATTCAGCTAGGTGTGAACTTTTTGTATAAATTTTTCATTGATTTTTCTTTTTAATTTGATAACTAGCCGTTCTCGATACGATATTGCTGTTCTCAAATGCAAGTTCATCCGGTCAAGAGTTCGCATCTTTTATCATTTATTATCCCACTTCCCAGATAGCCTGAAAAAGCTTTCTTTGTGATTTTTTAGTTCATGACTCAGGCGCTTTACATTGATATACATGTACGTCATATAATTGTTTTTTTTTAAATTGACAAAATCAAGGCTAGAATTTGAAGAATCTTGTTATTCTTTCACTCAATCGTGTGTTACATATATAATATAAATACAATCAAGCTAATAAATGAAATAAATCTCTTCCCTAATTACCGTGCACTAATTAAACTAATAGAGAAGATAGAATATTTAATATATTTAATAATATCTTATCTAAAAACCCCAAGTTGGAGCGTGCGGATTTCGAATGCCCAACTTGGGAAGAAATGAGTCAAACTGGGGCTGCCCAAGAGCTTTGGTGAAGATGTCAGCGAGCTGATCGTGAGTAGAAACATGTAGAGAGATAATAATACCCTGAACCAAAGCATTGTGAAGAAAATGAAAATCCACCTCAATTTGCTTTGTGCGCTCATGGAGAACGGATGACATCAATATGTAATGCTGCTTGACTATCACAGTATAAGCGCAAAGGTTGAGAATGAGTCACGCCAAGAGTACGCAATAGACCCTTCAGCCATATTAATTCAGAAGTAGCGGTTGCCATAGGACGATATTCAGCTTCAGCCGTAGACCGAGCGACAATATGCTGTTTCTTCGTACGCCAGGAAATAGGAGAGTGTCCAAACTGAATAAACCAGCCCGTAAGGGATCGAGATCGACCCGTGATGGGACAAGTTGCCCAATCAGAGTCGCACCACCCAGTCAACTGCAAGTCACAATCAGCACGACGAAAAATGCCTTGACCAAGATTTCTTTTCAAGTATCGAACCACACGGAGAGCGGCATCCCAATGGTCTTGCAACGGACGCTGCATAAACTGAGCAAGTATATGAACAAAATACGAAAGTTCGGGTCTGGTGACCGCCAAATAGATCAAACGACCAATTAGACGTCTATAGCGTTCATGATCCACGAGTGCAGCACCGTGAATCAGCAGAAGATGATGATTATGCTCTATAGGAAAGCCAACAGGTTTGGCCCCTAATAAACCAACCTATGAAATAATATCTAGAGTATATTTACGTTGAGAAAGAAATATACCCGAAGAATTCCAAGCAACCTTAATGCCCATGAAATATTTAAGAGCACCAAGATCTTTCATGTGAAAACAACTACTCAAATAATTCTTAAAAGTCATAATAGCAGCATTATCGTTACCAGAAACAATTAGATCATCAACATAAACCAAGACAGTTCAATTGAATATGATCTCTATGAAAAGTGAACAAGGAATAATCCGAGTAGGATTGCTGAAAGCCATACCTCTTCAATGAACCAGCAAGTTTCCCAAACCAACATCGAGGGGCTTGTTTCAAGCCATAAAAAGATCGACGAAGGCGACATACCTTGCTAGAATCATTAGTGCGAAAACCAGGTGACAACTTCATATAAACCTCATCATCAAGGTCACCATGCAAAAATGCATTATGCACATCCATCTGATAAGCTCCCAGTTCTTAGCACCTGCTACAGCTAAAAAAGTGCGGACGATCACCATTTTAGCGACAGGGGTAAAAGTTTCTTTGTAATCTACACCCTCCACCTAGTTGTTACCTAAGATAACGAGACAACGTTTGAATCGTTCAATGGAACCATCAGATTTATATTTTACCTTATAAATCCATTAACAGTCAATAGCTCGCTTTCCAGGTGGAAGAGAAGTAACATCCCAAGTGTGATTGTTCTCAAAGGCTGTGATCTCGTTCTTCACAGTAATACGCCATCGTTCATCCGAAACGACCTCTTTAGCTGCTAAGAATGCTTTATGGGTTGAAGAAAAAGAGTCACAATTAACATAATGTGCTACAGGATAAGGCGTACCTGAGGAAGGCACGGAGTAGGTGAAGCAAGAGAGGGGGCGGAGGGACAGACAATATGAAGTACATTGTCACGACGCCGAGTAGATGACTGCTTAACATGAAGACCACAACCCAACCATTCAACTGTCTCAACATTGGATCCTCTCATGTCGTTGTATGCTCGGAATCGGAGACATGGGTAGGGTGCCATATACTTGGTACTTCACCGCCAATTCGATCCGAATTTGCAGTCGGATTTCAACATCACCATCCTCAGATTAAAAAATAAACAAATCTTGACCCGTTAAAAGCACAGTCTCCAGGAAAGTAGCGTTCGACTTAGCATAGGGAAATACACTTTCACAAAACACCACATCGCGAGAAACAAAGACAATGCCCAATTTCAAATCATGCACGCACCAACCTTGTTTTTTCAAAAGGATACCCCACAAACATACATTACGTGTACGACTAGCAAATTTATCGCCATTGCGAATTTGGTTGTGAACATATCACAAACAACCAAATACACGCAAATGAGAAAATGAAGGGGGCTTAGCATACAACATTTCAAATGGGGTTATGCCATTCAAAACAAGAGTGGGTGTTCGATTAATTAAATACCTAGTCGTGAGCACACAATGACCCCAAAATTCAACAGGTAAATTGGCCTGAAACCGTAAGGCTCGGCCACATTGAGAATATGTTGGTGCTTGCGTTCTACTTGACCGTTTTGCTGAGATGTACCAACACAAGAGGTTTCATGAAGAATCCTATGTTGGTGAAAATATGAACTCATGCACGTAAATTCAGAACCATTATCACTACGAACCACCTTAACCAGCTTGTCAAATTGACGATTCACCATAACGAAAAAAATTGCGCAGAACAGTAGAAACCTCATTCTTATCGTGCAAGAGATAAATCCAGGTAGCAGGAGAATGATCATCAACAATTGTCAAAAAATATCTGGCCCCACAATAAGAGGTAACACGATACGGTCTCGATAGACTTGGAGTTTTACTAACAGGAAAACTAACACGAGATTGTTTTGCACGAAAACATATATCACATGCTTTATTAAAACTAGCACTAGCATCAACAATAGACAACTTCTCAAAGACATTTGAAGACGGATGACCCATTCGCCGTTGCCACAACTCAAAAGAAACTTCTGCTTCAGTATGAATTGCCGCTGACGAGACTATCCCCCTGAAGAAGTAGAGGCCCCCCTATCTGCTCACCCGATCCAATCACCATCCTCGAAGTGTGGTCCTGAATAACACAATATGTATTCGTAAAGTGAGCAACGAGACCGGACTGATCAAGGAATTGATTCAAAGAGATCAAACTGCATTTTAAATCTGGAGCAAAGAGAACATTATATAACACGACTTTTTGGCTAAGATGCACTATCCCAACTTTTGATGCAAAAGTCAAAGTCCCATTAGGAAGTTGCACCGGTCGCAGCGAGATATCTTTAATATCAAAATAATACTCCAAACAACCTGTCATATGATGAGAGACACCACAATCAAACAACCACTCATGGGAAGAACGCTTACCCGTTAATTTCTCATGGGTTCCTGTTTTAAGAGTATTCAATAAGCTATCTTGATCATTGGTTAGACCAGTAATCGCTCCACTCGAGTCGGGTGAACCAGCATGTCCGTTTGGCTCAACATGGACCATATAAGCACGTGCGGACTGGTTTGCTGAACCACGTCCCGAACCACCTCTAGAACCACGCCCAAAACCACGTCCAGAACCACAGGTTTTATTAACACACCATTTGGAACCCATGAATTTTAAAGCAAGCAGACTCATCATGTCCGCCTCCCTTAAAGTGTGTGCAAGTGACACTCTTATTCTGTGAAACACCACGATCGCGAGATTTACCAGAGCCGCCGGAGTTTGCCTGAACCGCAAAACTCACTGCATCACCTCCATGAATTTCTTGTCGAGGGCCACTCGTGCGCATGCGTTCTCGTTCTTCTCGAATCAGCAGAGAGTAAACATGAGCAAGCGATGGAAGAGGTTTTTGAGACAGAATATTGGATCTTATTGAGACATAAAGATCAGAATCCAAGCCCAGAAGGAATTGGTGAACCTTTTTCTCCTCTCGCTTTTTCTCCAACAAGGTCGCCACAACGGTGATACATTCGGCATACACACTAGTGAGTGGAAGATGATCAGCATCTTCGACGTCCTCCCACAGTTTTTGCAGCTTACCATAATACGCCATAATTGACATGCCTTTCTGTTTGCAGTCGGCCAAATCGGCCTTCAGCTGTTGAATATGAGAACCAGTAACAACCGAGAAGCGTTCATGAAGATGATTCCACAGATCCGCCGCAACTTCCTTGTGAGGGATGGATGAACGAATAGAAGTATCGACGACGCTCATGATCCAAGAAACAAGAAGCGATTGAATCGTCCACCAATAATCCAAATACTTCTTCTTCTTTGGTTGTGGTAAAGATCCGTCAACAAAGCCAAATTTCTTGCGAGCCCGGAGCGCAATTCGAACAACCCTGGACCATTCGTCGTAGTTCGTCTCTCCTTTCAGTAAAACTTGAGTGATTAAAATACTCGAATTTTGGTTAGCCGTGATATCATACGGCGAAATCGTTCTATGAGGAACGATATCTTCATCGTCGCTGGAACTGGACGAGGAACTATTATTCTTTGAATTATTCATGGCTTTGATACCATGAAAAAATCAAGGCTATAATTTGAAGAACCTTGTTATTCCTTCACTCAATCGTTGTGTTACATATATAATACAAATACAATCAAGCTAATAAATGAAATAAATCTCTACCCTAATTACCGTGCACAAATTACGCTGATAGATAAGATAAAATATTTAGTATATTTAGTAATATCTTATCTAACAGAAATAGAGGTGAATGGATTCGAAAGAAGTGAATCTTGTGCTCTTTGCGATTGCTCACGTAATAGCATCGTTAACTTGCTATGACCTTGTGTATACCTATGAATATTGAGGGCATAAATGTATTTTCACCATTCATTTATACATTAACCAAATACACATTTCATTTTATAATCTTAAAAAATTTAAACCAAACTGACCTATCAAACATCGAACGCGACAATTTCTTCAACTTCGTGTACCTCTTTTCTCTTCAACATTCAAACAATTATTTAGACGCTTCAAAAATTCGGAAAAAACAAATAGAATTACTTTAAATTTTTGTAAGTGTGTTGGTGCACCACATCATAAGATATAAATCATATACAATCCACATTGAGAAAGAAATAGGTTTAGATTATTAATTATTTAATCGGTTCGTTTTCGGTCTGGTATAAGCTTTAATTTAAAATGTTTTAAGATACGTACTTATTTTATCTTATGGAGTAAAAGTTAACAAAAGTTCGATGGTGTAGTGTTACTGTGTTAGCACTTGTTCTTTGAAATATTTTGTATGACTACTTTTAGTTGCTTTTTTTTTTTTTTACTTTGTGGGCTAACAATTCAACCCAAACTCCAATCTTTTAATAGCTATTACAATAGAATCCAATACCATCTATATCTGGAACTAATATATTTTTTGTTATTTCTAAATGCACCGGTTTGACTCCGGTTTTATTTCAATTTTATTCTAATTAAACCACTACACCTTAAAACATTAAATATTTTGGTCCGGTTCAATAATCCTGTTTCAAAACAATGCTATTTTTTTATATTATGTATAGTGTAATTGGAACCAGAACAAATATATTTTGTTTAGTGTAATTGGAACCAGAACAAAAAATGCCAATTACTTTTTCCTTTTTGTTTCCAAAATTGGTGTCGATGTGTGTATGTATCGCAATCCTAATCTCGAACTTCAAAACGTGAGAAATGTAACGGCTCTATTATAGAGATAAGGCCTTCGACTATGTGTTTTCTAATAATACTAGAAAAAGGCAGCCCTTTTTTTTTATGGTCACAGTCACACTCGTAGGGGTTTCGCCACCTTTTAAAAAAATCATGGTATATATTACGTGATTAGTCAAAAGTTATATTGCCAAAATCTCAAAGAGAAAACCACATAAGGAAATGGCATTAAAATTTTTCCAGAGTTGGTACCAAGAATTTGGATTTTCGTGTGGGGCAATTATGTGTTCAGCTGAAAAAATTAGGAAGGAAAAAAAATGCCTGTTGGATTTTCAATTTTCATACCCTCGCACGCGGACACTTGTCTATCTATAAATAACTCATGCTTCTTCACTTTGTTGGCCACAAACAAATTTTTTTTTACCCGCGGTGGCAGTCTTTGTGGCCGATCAGGTATGGTTTCCTGTTGTGACCCTCCGCCTTGTTTAGTTGAAACTCGAATTGAATTTTTTTTCCTTTTGTTTTAATCAGAAATCTTTTTGTCATTCCCATTTGATTTGTGGGTTGATGTAGATTTTTATAAATGAACCTTTTGCACCCTGAATTTTGATTGGCCTTTCTATTTTTAAAGTTGTTCGTTTCTTAATTGTTGAAATTCAATTCAATTGTTTTTATGGGCTTTAAGAATCAGCATGTTTTTTAGTCGGAGTTGTTTTCTTGTTTTAGGTTAGAATTAAGTGTAGATTTATGTTTCTAAAACATGAATTGTTGGTTTTAATTATGTTTCTGAAACTAGAAAAGTGTCCGCATTTAATATTCAAGGTGATTATTTTTACATGATTATTGCTCAAGGTGTATCTCTTAATCGTTTTCAATGTTTGATGGTTATGGATCTATCTTTCTGATGACTAACCGTAGTGCTGTTGTGCTATTATCAGTGATTTATTTGATGTTTGTGTATCTGTTTTCCCGATGAACCCTAATGATGTTATGCTGTATCATCTCCGATTCTTTGTGATGATTATGGATTTGTTTTCTTATTATTAGCCCTAATGCAGTTGTGCCGTCATATCCGATTTTTTTTCTTATTTGCTTGTCTGAATTTTAATATCTTACGGTGTGACATGTTTAGAACTAATGGTATCTGATCAGTAGATATGACTTCCATACATAAACATTTGTTTGACAAATTGATGAATTGACATTCACCAACTCGTTTGCTATGTTTATTGGTTCAATTGTTATATATTTTACTTTTTAACAAAATCAAACTGAAATTGCCGTTGGCTACGACGACTTCATTTGGCATTTTCATTAATTTTTATAAACAAAATTGAAATGAATCGTCCTTGGCTACAACAATTTTTTTCGGCACATTCAGTAATTTTTTTTGACGAAACTGAAAAGAAATCGTAGTTGGCTAGCGCATTCATTCGACCCATTCATTATTTTCTTTAACAAATGAAATGAAACCGGCTTTGGCCGTGATGAATTCATTCGGCACATTCATTATTTTTTTTAACAAACGTTGGTCACGACGAATTCATATTTTCTTCGCAAAACTGAAATGAAATCGTCGTTGGCCACGGCGAATTCATTCGGCATAATCATTATTGTTTTTAACAAAACTGAAATGAAATCGTCGTGCATATTTATTATTTTTTTAACGAAACTGAAGTGAAATCGTCGTTGGGCACGGCAAATTCGTTCGGCACATTCATTTTTTTTAACGAAACTGAAGTGAAATCGTCGTTGGGCACGGCGAATTCGTTCAGCGCATTCATTGTCTTTTTTAACAAAACTGAAATGAAATCGCCGTTGGCCACGGCGAATTCATTCGGATTATTTCATTATTTTTTTTAACAAAACTGAAATGAAATCGTCGTTGACCACGACAAATTCATTCGGCATATGTATTATTTTTTTTAACGAAAAAAATGAAGTGAAATCGTCGTTGCGCACGGCGAATTCATTCGGCACATTCATTATTTTTTTTAACAAAACTGAAATGAAATCGTCGTTGGCCTCGGCGAATAATTCATTAGGCGCATTCACTAATTTTTTTTTTTTAAAATGCACCCGCCGATTGTTCAGGCCTAACAAAGCTGTAAATGAAATCGTCGTTGGCTCCGGCGACTTCATTCGGCATATTTTTTTCAACAAAATTAAAATGAAATCGTCGTTGGCTGCGACGCCTTCATTCGGCATATTTATTTATCTATATAACAAATCTGAAATGAAATCGTCGCTGACTACGGCGATATCATATAATTCTTTTGACATATTTAGAACCATTATGCCTTATTATTGCATGACGTTTAATCAACCCATTGCCATTGGCGTCAGGGTTTTTGATACTTCGTTTTTTCCAGATTGCCAGCTGCAGCTTCATTTATTCTATTTGCTTCTCAATATCGATAGTCGTCGTTGGCATCGTCAACTTACATTAATTTTGTAAATGCATGTCATCATGTAAAAACACTATATTCTTGTATGACAATTCTGAATGTATTCTCTTGATAGGGTTCACAATCCTGAGTACTTTGATTGAAACTTTCATCATGAACTACCTTCCGATTCCCGACCTGAATGATCCATATCCGGAGCCAGATGATGACTTAATCATATCATCGCGGGCGGAATTCGAAGAAGTATGTAGCCTTTATTCTTTGTCTATCTATAGATGTTCAACTTGATTTGATAGTATCCGTTCATATATTAATAAGCTATGTGTGACTTTGTGGCGGTTTATCTTCTCCCAGGCCAGAAACGCCAGGCTACACCGCTTCCGCAATGCGAGCAACTTGGGTAATTCGCTATCTTCTCATGCTCGAGCATTACGGTTCAAACTCTTTTATATCTTGAACGTGGTTTATCGTTAATCTGCTTAACGATTTTTGCAGATGGCACTATTGAGGTGACAGTCAATCATGATTATATTGAGGAGTACTGGGGCACTATTGAGGAGGTAGCAGTTTGTTTTTCTTTGACAAATTTGTTTTCCCGATTTTAATCCTTATTTTTCTGAATGATTTATCTCCATAATTTTGATGTGCAAAGTTGTTTATGTTATTACAGTTCAAACTTGTCTGAAGTAGTTTTAGTTGTATAGGATCTGATTTTTCTTCCCTATGGTTGTGGATGATTGTTGTTGGGAACACGAAGAATAAGATAACTTGTTCGGTTAATCAATTTCAGGTGACTCCACCACCACCACCACCACCACCACCACCACCACCACCACCACCTCCACCGCCGCCACCAAGAAGCAGGTGTTCTTATGTCCCGTATGTATGTGCTCTTTGGTGGATGAAGTGTCCACCAATTGTGGGCATATCTTCTGCCGGGCTTGCTTGGAGGAGGCCCTCAAAGTGCAAACAAAGTGTCCAATATGCAGAAAGGGGACCACCTTTAAAGATGCCTTTCGCGTTTACCTTCCCGTGGCAAAACTCTTTTGAGGTGTTGGGCGTTTGTGAAATAGAGTTATTTTTGTTGAACTTATGATCTTGTGTTTTCACATTGCATGGCATGATTGAATGCTATTGAAAACAATGCATGCATCAGACAACTGATTATGAATATCAGAAATAGTATATGATATCTTAGCATTCAGCTTTGGGGAAGTAAATTGTTTCTGAATATCATCTGTCAAACTAGATATATAGTTGTTTCTCTTGGCACACGCCCTTCGTGCCAAAAATATTTGCAGGGTCGATGTTGGGGTTTCTCAAAGAGAAACACGAATAAGACAGCAAAAACTCGTAGTGACTCAATCATCGGAGACGTGGTGATGGGTCCCGCAGCATGCGGCGGTGGTCACAATCACTGCTATTTGGTACGAATAATAACTGCGAGTTCGTTCATATTCCTTCTCATGATGAGAGAATAATTCAACACATAAAAAAAAAATTCCAAGGCATATACAGAAACGTCAACAAAGTATCATCGTCGACCTTTTTCTTGTATGACGTTTCTTGACCTGAATGCACCATATCCAGGTGATGAAGTAGTGGACAACACGACCTCATTCGATATATTCATTATATTTTTTTAATAAAACCGAAATGAAATCGTCGTTGGCTACGGAGAATTCATTCGGCATGTTCATTAATTTTTAATCATCGCTGGCTACTGCGAATTCTTTGGTTACATTCTCTAATTTTTTTAATGAAACAGAAATGAAATCGTCGTTGGTTACGGAGACTTCATTCGGCATATTCTTTCATAGTCTTATGTAGAACGTGGTTTATTTGTTTGTTGATCTGCTTAACGACGGCTCTCGTCGCAGCGAGCATGGACGGGTAACAGATGATACAATCGACAGCGATTTAATATTTTAGGAGGTAACAGTTTGTTTTCCTTTGACACATTCGTTCGCAGTAATTGATTTCTCTCATTGTGTTCGTCTTCTGTTCAATTAATTAAAAATGTTGGAAGTAGTGTTTGGCTTTTGTCTGACCATTAGCATGATGTTAGAGTGTCCCTTTGTTGTCCATCTGATCATACTTTATGCTATGCATCATCTGGAGAAGAGCACGCGACTGTGTGATTAGTTAGCCCACGTATTTAGCTTGATGGCTTTATAGCTTCACTACATTCCATATATAACTTATTGGCTCAAAGCAATTTGCTGATCATAAAATTGTTAAGTTATCCATCACCACCGCCGCCACCGCCAAAGAAGCTGATGTTCTCCTGCCCAATATGCATGTGCCCCTTGGTGGAGTCGGCCACCTATGCCTGTGACTCCAATTTCATTTTGGGCACATATTCTGCAAGTCTTGCCTGGAGTCGGCCATTAAAGCGCAAAAAAAGTGTTCCATGTGCAGAAAGAGGACTACCTCTAAAGATGTGATCCGTGTTTTCCTCCCCGAGGCAAAACTCTTTTGAGGTCCTTCTCTATCTTTCTCTTTTCTTTTTAGTTATCTGTAATCATCCGTTAATTTATAGATATGCAACTAAACCATGCGTTTAAGGGTCTTTTATTTTATGTCTTGTAACTAATGCTAAAACTCGTATGGCGCAATGCATCACATTTTTATTTTTCGGAATTGTGTAGCAATAGTGTAGCGTCTTGTGCGTGTGCTTTTTGAGTAAGCCACTTTAATGCCAAAAAATATAATATATAACCAGGGAACCAAACAAATCAATTTAAAATAGTTTTCAATCATGAAAATAGACATTAAATCTAAGAAATAACATTAAGATGTTAATTGTCACAAACAACTCAAAAAGACATAAATATTCAAATCATAACCTCAAAATCGTAAAGTAATCAGGCAATTGGATTTGACTACATAGGCAATGCTACCAGAGTGCGTGGATTTTCACCATTAAATATCCTTAGAGCAATCTCACTAAATTCTTGCTATCTCCACATCATCATTAATGTCAACAGAATCCTTGTTTTTTTATCACTTATCATCCATGCTTCATCTGGGTAATAAATTTATTATTATTATTATTATAAGTAATGTATTAGTTATCACTTATCAGATACAAACCTGGATTGCTATTACATCAATCAAGTGAAGTATGCATATATATAGGCATAATGTACGGGCATACATACTCTATAACTACCTAATCTAATTATGAACAAACGATAATATATATTCATAATAAAATGTTATTAGTTTCGAAAAATCTTAGTATTGTTGGTTCAAACGCTTGGTCCATTTTCCTGAGATACAGACTTGGTCGTTCTTAGGCGTCATATATATATATATATATATATATATATATATATTGAAAATGGTTAAAACGCAAAAAAACCCATATGTACTTTAACCTAAATGCACAAAACTCTTAGGCCTTGTTTGATTCATGAGTTTAATAGCTTTAAAGGTGGATTTATAAAATTTTAATGTGTTTGATTCACATGTTTATATAAATCACGGGTTTATATATAATAGATTTAAACCCGTACACGAGCTTAAATAAACACCCCTTTCATATGGGTTATTATAAACCCACTAACCAAAAAATTATTTTATTTTATACCCAATAATTAGTTTATATAAACCTTAGTAATTTAAACCCCCCTAAATGTAAACTGACGAATCAAAAAAGCACTTATAGTTAGTATATTGCAAAAAATCCCTTGTGGTTTATATAATCATGTGCTCCTTATCATCTTCACCGCTTAATTAGGGGTATCATGCTAGGTTTTAGACAACATCGGAGATTTGGTGCTATGTTTATATTAACGTAAAATATATGAACGTAAAATATAATATATTGCGTTAACTTTTACATTGTGATCATCTATAATTTATACAAGTATCCTACGCTATATAAGGAAAACTAATCAAAGCAATATTAAGCATAATCCCTTAATTGTAGGCTAAAGTATTATAGTCAAAGATATCCTAAGAGAAAATCATGGCATAATTATATGTTATTATCCCTCTTCAAGCAAGACGTGGGATGAGGACCAACTCGTAGCTTGTCCCGAAAAAATTCAAAAAGTGGACGATGGAGAGCTTTTGTGAAAATATCGGCAACCTGTAAGTCGGAAGATATGTACTGCGTCTGTAAGTGCTTACTAGAAACGAGTTCACGAACAAAGTGAAAGTTAATATCGATGTGTTTTGCTCGCTTGAGAGCACTTGGATTCTGACTGAGGAAAAAAACACTGTTGTTGTCCGAATATAAAGTTGGGCAAGACGTAGGTTTGACTTGAAGCTCACGGAGAAGATGAAGCACACACACAATTTCTGATGCTGCATTTGCAGGAGCACGATATTCTGATTCACAACTTGAACGAGATACTGTGGGTTGTTTCTTGGCGCTCCAAGAGACGAGATTCCCACCAAGAAAAATCGAATAACCGTAAGTTGATCGTCTTGTTTCTACACAACGAGCCCAGTCAGCATCGGAGTATGCAATGAGAGTGGGTGAAGATCCATGAGTAAAAGATAAACCAAACGTCGGTGTCCCTTTCACGTAGCGAAGAATTCGTTTCACTGCCTGGAAATGTTCAATAGTTGGACTATGCAAATGTTGACTAACCAGATTCACTGCAAATGATAAATCTGGGCGTGTAACCGTGAGATATTGGAGAGCTCCAACCAATGACCGATATAAGGTAGGATCATCGAACGGTTGTCCATCAGTAGAAAGCTGACAACCTGCAGGTAATGGTGTCGAGGCAGGTTTTGCGTCCTCTAGAGAGGCTCGTTGAAGAATGTCTCGAGCATATTTTTCCTGGTTAAGGAAAATACCCGATGAAGTATAAGACACCTCAAGAACCAAGAAATAATTTAATTTTTCTAGGTCCTTAATGGCGAATTCTGTACGAAGGCGTGTGATGAAGGATTGCAAAATATCTGTAGAGTTTCCTGTCAGAATAAAATCATCCACATATACTAAAAGATACAGAATCGACGATCCACGAATATAGATGAATAAGGATGAATCCGTGCGACTGCATATAAAACCAATACGCAAAAGAAAATCACTGAGCCGCTGAAACTAGGCACGGGGAGTTTGCTTTAAACCATATAATGCCTTTTTAAGGCGACATACATGATTAGGGAACTTGGCATCTATAAAGCCAGGTGGCTGCTCCATGAATACAGGTTTAGATAAGACACCATTAAGAAAGACGTTTTTGACGTCGAACTGATGAAGAGGCCAATTATTTAGTACAACAATAGAAAGCACAATTCGAACCGTAGAAGCCCGAATCACAGGACTAAAGGTATGAGAGTAATCAAAACCTGGTATCTGTGTAAAACCTTGAGCAACAAGACGGACTTTATGGCGATCTATTGAGCCACCGGCTAAAAATTTTGTTCGAAAAACCCATTTTGATCCCACAATATTTGTATTTGTAGGACGTGGTACAAGATCCCAAGTCTGATTATAATGCAACACAGAAAGTTCTTCGTTCATTGCTGCAACCCATTCTGGTCGTTTTAAAGCAGATTTGATTCATCGGGGTTCATTAACCGTAACAAGGGCATTGAATAAGCTCATACTAGCATAATAAGTCAAATGCTTTGGCTTAAAGATAACTGACCTTGCCCGAGTTTGCATAGGGTGAGTAGAAGCAATTGGCGGTGGCTGAACATGCACTTGCGTTAGGGAATCTGCTCCATTGCCGGGTTGTACAGGTGAATCGGGAACAAAGACGCGATTGTCTACTTGCTCTTTTGTTTGATTGTGATTATGAGGCACGACCAGAGGAGGAGTAGGCTGCGATTGATCATCACATATAGTGCAAGGCCTATGTTGAGGATTTTCAACTAGAGCATCAGGTGAAATCGAACGGTTGGGCAGTGAACCAACCTCTCTTGTCGGTTCATAAAATTCCATAATAGGCCCCGGGAGTAGGCAAGACCTGTCTTAAGATTTTGCGAACGGAAAAAATGATTCATCAAATTTAGCATGACGAGAAATATAAATGCGGAAGGATATAGGATCGTAGCAACGAAACCCTTTATGCAAGCAACTGTAACCCATAAAGATGCAAGCCGTGCTTCGCGGCTCGAATTTATTTTTAGTGTAATCCCGAAGACACGGATACACTCGACAACCAAAAGGGTAAAAATTTGCAAAATTCGGACCCGTAGAGAATAATAACTCAAACGGTGATTTTCCATCTAACACTTTGGAGGGCAGACGATTTATGACATACACGGCAGTGCTAAAAGCCTCAACCCAAAACCTCATAGGTGTATGAGAGTGAAATAGCATTGCCAGACCTGTTTCAGTAATATGTCGATGTTTTCGTTCGGCCCGTCCATTTTGAGCTGGAGTGTAGGGGCAAGATAGAATGTGCCGAACACCTGTTTCACTAAAATTTTTTTGCACTTTGTTGTTCGTAAACTCTGTGCCTCCATCACTGTGAAAATTCTTAATCCGACCAGAAAACTGATTTTCAACAAATGCACTAAATTGGAGCAATATATCATAAAAATCAGATTTCTGTCGCAACGGATAAAGCCACGTGAATCTAGAGAGTCATCCACAAAAATAACATAATAGCGAAAACCAGAATCAGAACTCACAGGTGCAGGGCCCCACAGATCACAATGAACGATATCCAAAACAGAAGACGATCGTTTGTCATCCAAAACAAAAGACAATCTTTTATTCTTAGCTTTTTCACACGAGTCACAAATAACAGGTTTGGGTAACAAATAAGTAACATATATGCTTCCCACTTTATTTAGAAAAGAAATTACGTCATAAGAAACATGACCAAGGCATGAGTGCCACAATTCGAAAGATGCTTTAGGAGTACGAGTTGCCATCAAAGCCGATCGAGGAGTATCCAACATATAGAGCCCATGACTATGCCTGCCTCGCGCCATTATGTCCTGACTGATCCGATGCTGAATCGTAAAATGACTATCAATAAAAATTACATCCACGGGTAAATCACTAGTTAATTTGCTTACAGAGAGCAAATTCTTGGTGAGTCCGGGAACAACCAACACATCAGATAACTTAATAGAGGAATTCAAATTGTAATATCCAATATGAGAAATAGACAATAACGCGCCATTACCGACAACAACTGAATCCAAACCAGTGTACGGTAAAGAAGAATCCAAGTGAGTTTTATTTGGAGTCATAATGCGCTGATGTGCCCGTGTCCAAATACCAATCAGAAGCTGGAGGGTCTGTTATGTTGCAACTAGCAGAGAAGGCTTCGGCTATGTTAGCCGATGGAGCAGTAACGTTACGATCAAACCGATCAGGACAGACATTTGCATAATAACCATTAGTCCTGCAAATTTGGCAAAGAGGTTGACGCTTCTGACCATTGTTACGCCCCCCATGTCTTCCACGATGAGAAGATTGACCAACAGATGACGGGCGGGATGGTGGAAGACTAATCGTGAAAGCAGCATGCGTTGGGGGAGTCAGTTCCATTGCTTGCTGAAACATTTCCCAAGCTTCGGCATTATTTTGCAAATCAACGAACGGGGCCAAAGGTGCTAAGGCCATTTGTGTCGCCGAAAAACTGGAAAAGGCCGAGCCCAGACCCTTCAAGAACAGATGGATTTTGTCTGTTTCATCAACATGACATCCGATTGCCGATAATTGATCGCAAATCAGTTTAAAGGAACAACCAAAATCAGCCACGGATCCATCACCTTTCTTAATCGCCTGAAGTTGACCTTTCAGACGAAATTCACGGGCCTTAGATTGATGGCTGAAGTGACTCTCCAGAGCAAGCCAAACCGATCGAGCAGAGGTACATCCGACGACAACGGACATAGCTTCCTCGGTTAAGGAAGAGAATATGAGACTCACAAGTCTGCTATCATCGACACGCCATGTTGTAAATGCTGGATTTGGGGCTTTCTTGCCATCGATCTCAATCTCAGAAGGCGGCGAGGGGTGAGAACCGTCAATAAATCGGAGAAAACCTTGACCAATGAGAAGAGGATACATTTGGCTGCGCCAAAGCAACTAATTTGTTGATAACAACTTTATAGTGAGCATATGAATTAGAGTTGCAAAGGGCAACGTATCAATGGACGAAGAAGATGAATTTGAAGAAGCCATAGTCGGTAGAAGATAGATATGGGCAAAAGAAGATTATGGAAGATGGTTTGTTGGTGGCTCTGATACCATATTAACGTAAAATATATGAACGTAAAATATAATATATTGCGTTAACTTTTACATTGTGATCATCTATAATTTATACAAGTATCCTACGCTATATAAGGAAAACTAATCAAAGCAATATTAAGCACAATCCCTTAATTGTAGACTAAAGTATTATAGTCAAAGATATCCTAAGAGAAAATCATGGCATAATTATATGTTATTAGTTTAACACACCACATGAGTGTTCTGTGCAATAAAAAAAGCTGGTAGTAACATGCAATTTCAGTCACCTTAGGATAAAGCATATTTTAGTCGTTGAAAATTGAACTGAGAACTTATAATATACTGAATTATATAAACGTTATGCTTCTTTATTTATTTATATGTTTTCAGATTTTAATAAAATTAAATAACATGCTATATAATTGAACTGATCCTAAATATTAATTATTATAATATATTAAAAATTAGTTATAATATTGGGTTATATTAAATTTTAAAACTTCATACACACCTACATTAATATTATAGGTCCTACATAAGAAAAAAAAATTAAATCACGCTCACATGAAGTGCTTTTATGTGTACTTTTTATAATTTATTTATATCGTTTCTACTTTAATGTATTTCGTATAAAATAATATTTTATTTTTATGTAAAGAATATACTTGTAGTTTGCTTTTAATTAACATGTCATTTATACTAGTAGATTTAATATATAAAAATAAATTATTAATTAGATTTCTGAAATATAAATAATTAATTATTTTTTGACATAATTTATATTTAAAGTATGCTTTTTTATTTTTATAGGAATATTTATGAAATACTATCTATAGTGTAGAAAATATAATTTATGGATTGAACATAATAACGACTATATTATCGTGTAAATTGAATGTATTTTTGTGTTGTGAATTAGGAGATGGTGTAGCCATCATATAAATATATGTTGAAAATAAATGGAAAACTTATAATCCATGTACTGAAATATTGCGTAGTGTGTGTGCCGTTGTTGTGGGTGTGATGTATCTCACTCATCTCAGATTTTCTAAACTTCAGCTAATGTGGCGGTCCATCATGGAGATAAATGGAAAAGTAAACTATAAATTGCAACAACGAAAAAAGGCCGTGTACTGTGTTACAAAAATAGGCAATCTTTGATTTACTTTTTCCTTTTTTAAAAGTAATATTATTATGTGCACAAACTCACTACAAAAACAGGCATCCTTTTTTTTTTATGGATTAATTTTATAATATGCAAAAGTTAAAGACAAAAGTGAAATAGAAATGAAAAAGTCGAATATACAATTGACATAAATGAAAGAAAAATAATACACAATTTAAAAACTGCAACCATGGTAATTGGTAATCACCACCGGAATTTATTCCATGATGATAAATTTCTATAGTATAGGATTTTTCGATCGGTGTGGCTGTGTTGTTGCAACCGGAACTTCAATACCGTTTTCGTAAATAGTTCAAGACCAGAACCTGAAAAACCGATCTGGAACCGATAATTATATATAAATTAAATTAATCAATTTAATATATAGATTAATGGGATGAATAGGTCCAGAATCAAACGTAATTCCACAATCGATTTCAGATCGATCCGATAATAACGGAACCAGAAAAGTGATTGAGTAACCCTTAAATAGCAGAGCGTCAAATATTAATAGGGTCTTACTATTCACACCCCCATTACACCCCCTAACACATGAAATTTGTAAAACTTATTAACTTACACATGAATTCAACAATAATTATTTATTAATTTATTTTACATATAATTCAAAAACATTAATTGCATGGCTTATTCAACAAATTGATGTAATATTGAATTTATTTTCATTATATATCTCATTGTATTATTATATTAACTTTAAAATATAAATTTTTTGTTTATCTATATTAAGATTTACTTTTTAATTCATAACACGTACAATCGACTATTAATTTTTTTCATTGAACTTGTTTTAATGAAATAATATTCATATAATATAAATAATACAACATTCACATAATAATTAATATAATATGATATTCCTTATTAATATTTAACTTAGCTCAATAAAATTTTTCATATAATATAACTTATTTTAATCAAATTCAATTACATATAAATTATTTAATATTTCTATATTATGGATATTTCTGAAATAAATAATATGAATTTAAAAATAAAAAATTAAATAATTATGATAAGTTGAGTAACGTGAAAAATTATTTATTTCTACATAATAAATATGAAAGAGGATGTAGTTAGTTATATATGAAATATTTAACAGGGTTAATAATTAATAATTTACCATATTTAACATAGAAAATTAATTCTATATCATTTTTTGGTCAATTTGAAGTATTTAATTATCTATTATCTACTTCATTATCTAGGGGGAGGGTGCCAATAGAATTACCCTATTAGGGGGTGGGGGTGTTTGTTTTGGGATGATCCTCCAAAATATCACAGTGATCCCGCGATCACTCCTCATCACCGCATTTGTTTAGCGGGGGTATGAGTCATCATCGTGATGGAGGATCATCTAGGTAATCAAAAGGGGGTGGTGATATTTCAACTTTTGAATCACCGCCAAAAAGCAAGGTGATCATCCATCACCGTGATGGGGTGATGTCTCCAATTTTATTCTGGACAAAATTACCCCTCATATCTTAAGATTAATACATTATATACCTTTATTCATATTTTTAATTTCATAATTAACATATTTAAATATTAAAAAATATTCATTGCTTAAAAATTAAGTATTTTATTGAAAAATTATATATAATATACTTATAATTAATAATTGATTTAAATATATATATATTTAAATATTAAAAAATAAAAGAAAATTATATTGAAGAATTATATAAAATACTTATAATTAATGGTTAAAAACATAATACTTAATATTGAAAACATTAATCATTATCCCGTAAAATATAACATTAAAATGAACATATTAATCCGGTTTAGCTACATAATATACATAGGGTTAAATATGACATTTACGCAACATCACCCCACACGTCACTGTGATAAACAAACAAAATATTCCAATATCACCTTGATTTGCAAAATGAAATATCACCCCAAAATAAACACGGTGATGACATATCACATTGATCCGCGTCACAGTGATGTGAATATCACTGTGATGTTCGATCACCGCAAACAAACACTCCCTTAGTGGAGATATTTTAGATAATAACATAATTCAACTAGAGTATTAAGCCCCGAACAGCCGAAAACGGCACACCAAAAAATTAAATAAACCCGGAACTTTATCCACGTGATTTCACATTGGTGCATGCTAATACAAAATACAATTAATGATATAATATTATGTATTTAGTTATAAATATCTAATATCGTATATAGTACAATATATATAAAATGAAAAAAAAATTGAAGTTCAGTTTTTCAACAAAAAAATCCGGTTATCGAAAATTATAAACTGAATACCGAACTGGTTATGAACCAAATTTCGGTTTCAATTCGATTTGTTCGATTAACCGAACTATGACCCCCCCTATCATTTATACAATAAATTTAATTAAAAATAAATCAGAAATATTATACAAATTAAAAAATAATGAAAATAAAATATTACAAAATTATGGCTATTTTTGTAATAATTTACATAAAATGCCTATTTTTCAAAAGACTCTTAAAAGGATGCTTTTGTAAGGAGATAAGGCAGCCTTTTTTATGGTCAACACAACAGTCAAAGAGAGTAGTCAGCACTCGTGGGTTTTTTTGCCACATGGTAATAGAATCAAGGTACATTACGTGAATGGAGCGAGCCTCTTCTTCAAAATTTATATCGCCAAAATCTCAAAAAGAAAATTACAAAAGGAAAAGACATCAAATATTTCCAGAGTTGGTACCAAGATTTTTGGTTTTCGTGATGAGCATTCATGTGTTTAGTTGAGACGATTAAAAGGGGAAAAAACGTCTGTTGAATTTTTAATTTTCATATCCTCGCTCGCGTACACTTGTCTATCGAATCATCGAATCTAGACCTAGCGTAAATAACCCTTGTTCTCACTTTGTTGGGCCACAAACACAAATTTTCATGTGCATGGTTTGCCGCTGTGGTCAATCAGGTATGGTTTCATGTGACCCTCCACCTTATTTTGTGGAAACTCGAAGTTGTTTCCTTGTCATTTCATTCGTGGGATGTCGTGGAGTGATACATGAATCCATTTTGATACTCACGATTTTTGTTGTTCTTTTCTTAATTGTTGTTATTTAGTTCTATTATGTGCTTTCAAAATCAGCGCATTCTGGTATCGACTTCTTGTTCTAGGAAAGGGCTCATGTGTAGATTTATGTTTCTTAAACTGGAAACTTGTTGGTTTTTGTTATGTTTCTGAAACTAGAAAAGTCTCTTATTTTTTACTATTCAAGGTGAATTTTTTTAACTTGATTATTATTCAAGGTATATCTTTTAATCCCTTTCGATGTGTGTTGGTTTGGATCTGTTTTCTGATGATAAACCCTAATGTTGATGTTCCGTCATCTGCAATTTATTTAATTGCTTGTCTGGAGTTTAATTTATTGCCTTAGGGCATGACATGCTTAGACCAATTGAGATATATATGTATATATATATATATGTTTGGTATATGACTTGTATAAATTATTTGACAATCGAGGTGAATTCCTATTTTGGCAACGGCTACTTTGTTTGCTATTTTTTATTGGCTCAATTGCAGCATATTTTTTTTTAACAAAGTTGAAATGAAATTGTCGTTGGTTATGGCGACTTTATTCGACATATTCTTTATTAATTTATTTAACTAAAATCAAATGAAAAACATTGGCTAGACTTCATTTGGCACATACTCTTTATTTTTTATTAACAAAAATGAAATGAATTTGTCATTGGCTACGGCAACTTCATCCGGCACGTTCTTTATATTTTTTTAACAAAATCAAAATGAAATCAGTCATTTGTCTACGTCGACTTCATTCAACATATTCTTTACTTTTTTTTATAGCAAAATCGAAATGAAATCAGCGTTGGCTACGGCAACTTAGATTTGGCACATTCTTTATTTTTTTAACAAAGCTGAAATTAAATCAGTGTTGAGTACTACAATGGCTTTATTGGGCATATTCTTAATTTTTTTTAACAAAGCTGAAATGAAATCAGTGTTGAGTACTACAATGGCTTTATTGGGCATATTCTTAATTTTTTTTAACAAAGTTGAAATAAAAGCGCCGTTGGCTACGACGTCTTCATTCGGAATATTCTATATTTTTTTACAAAGTTGAAATGAAATTGTCGTTGGCTACGACGACTTCATTCAACATAGTCTATATTTTTTACAAAATCGAAATGAAATTGTCGTTGGCTACGGTGACTTCATTCAACATATTCTTTACTTTTTTAGCAAAATCGAAATGAAATCAGTGTTGGCTACGACGAATTCATTTGGCACATTCTTTATTTTTTTTAACAAAGCTGAAATGAAATCAGTGTTGACTACGATGGGCATTATTGGGCATATTCTTAATTTTTTTTAAGAAAGCTGAAATAAAATCGTCGTTGGCTAGGGCGACTTCATTCAAAATATTCGATATTTTTTTTTACAAAGTTGAAATGAAATCGTCATTGACTACGGCGACTTCATTCGATATATTCTATATTTTCTACAAAGCTGAAATCAAAGCGTCGTTGGCTACGGCGACTTCATTCGGCATATTCTTTTTTTACGAAAAGCTGAAATAAAACCGTCGTTGGCTAGGACGGCTTCATTCGGCATATTCTTTATTTTTTTTTTAACAAAACTGAAATGAAATCGCCGTTGGCTGTGACAAAATCATCTATTTGTTTTTGACAAATTTAGAACCATAATGTTTTATTGTATGACTTACGATTTGTTCTACCTGCCATTGCCAACTGCAATTTCATATATTCTATTTGCTTCTGAATGTCATAATTGGTGTTTGGCATCGACAACTTATATGTTAATTTACTAAATGCAAGTCACCCGGTACTTGCATTTTGCAAGCGCACTGTATTTTCTTTTCTTTTATGGCATTTCTGAATGTCTTGGCTGTATTTTCTTTTCTTGTATGACATTTTTGAATGTTGTTGCTGTTTTAAGTGTTTGTTCTCAATCCCGAGGAAAACTTTATTCGATGTTTTTCTTTTTAATGGATGATTCTCAGGAGACTTTTCCATCATGAACAACCCTCCGAACGTGAATGCAAGGCAGACAACGGGTGGGCCTAGAACACCAATTCTAGACTTGAATGGACCATTAGCTCGCGATGAAGTAGTCCCAGATTGGAGGCAGATGACGTATAATGATATCACCACGAAGGGCCTTTGAGGAGGTATGTAGAGTCTTTGTTGTCTATTTGCAGTTGTATTTTTATAAATAAGCTATGCCTATTTGACTTTTGTGGCTGTTTATCTTCTTCCAGGCGAGAAACAGCGCTGCGAGGCGAAACCGCCGCCGTGGACGGATAAGAGGTGATGCAATCCTCAGCGATTTCATAATTTACGAGGTAACAGTTTTGTGTTCCTTTGGCACGTTCGTTTTTGTTCGGTTTTAATCCTTATTTTTCCATAGTAATTGATTTCTCCCATTGATTTCTTACCTTCTCAGTTTGGAGCCCAATTGCCTTTCTATCATAATTTCGTCTTGAAGTTCTTTTTTTTTTTTCACCGGTTCAACTTGTTTCTAGTATGATTAGTTAGCCCATCAATTTAGCTTGGTGGCTTTGTGGCTTCACTATGAATGAAATTATGACCATCTCATTATCGTCGTTTCACATTCGGAAAATTATATATACAACATCCGATTTAGAACTTATCGCCGCCGAGCAATTTGTTGGCATTAAATTGTTATGTTGTCCTTGGCTTCTTCACGATGGTTGATCAATATCAGGTGACTCCACCACCACCACCGCCGCCGCCAAAGGAGCTGATGGTCTCTTGTCCTATATGTTGGCGCCCGTTGGTGGAGGAAGTGTCCACCAAGTGTGGGCACATCTTCTCCAAATCTTGCCTAGAGTCCGCCATAAAAGTGCAAACAAAGTGCCCGATATGCCGAAAGCGGACTACCGTGAAAGACGCTATTCGTATTTACCTCCCAGAGGCAAAACTCTATTGAGGTCCTTCTCTATCTTTTTTTTTTTCTCTTTTCGTTCTCTGTAAACATCGGTTCCATTCATAGTTATGCAGCTAAACGATGCGTATAAAGGTCTTTTATGTCTTGTAACAGAGTTTTTCGCGGCAGCTGCTGTGATCATCGTCTGTTGTGCAGGAATTGCTATTCTTTATTATTAAATAGTTTATTATTGAACTTTTTCGTGATTTTTCATCTGTTATTAACTATTTTGCTAAGCCAAAACCAAGCAAGAAATTAGATCTGATATTTTCAAATTTTCTCTCCCGTTGCTACTGTAATACTACATTCGATGGATGAATGTGGTGAATATTATCTAGAGTATATTTTAGTAGGTATTTATTTCTCTACTAATTTCAACGTGGAAATTATTCTATAAACAACAAAATTAAATTCGTATATGATTTAAAATCTTGCAATCGTAAATTCACCCATTTGTACGTTACATCAATTCTCACGAGAATGTCAAGACAAATCTACCCCATCATTTTTTGTCGGCTCCACCATTTTTGTTAAATAAACATAGAACAATCTAAGCGGGGATTTTCCGCGGGGAAGAAACCCCGACAAATCCCCCCGAAGATGGAGCAGGGGTTCATTCCTATACATATGTTGCGGCGGAGACAACCCCCCTTTCCCCGCCCCGCCAGCCTAGATATAAACGTAGGTTGCTTTTTCGTTATTTTGCACGTACATCAATCAAGTGAAGTTCAATGCACAGGCACAATTTTAACTATCAAATGCATCCTCTATAACTACCTCTTTTTAATTATGGACATCCATACTATATGATGTATTCGTAATAAGTTGTTATTAATTTCCGGAAATCCTGTAGTGTTTGGTTCAACGATGGGTCTCTTTAGCTGATAATAAAGACTTGAGCTTAGAGCATCTTCAATGATTACTCTAGTTTTATGTACATCTTTATTCAAGTAGAACTCTATTTTTAATGATATTAACGGGTTGATGAACAGTGAAACTCAGGTTTTTAGAGTAACACTATTCAACAACACGAAAATAAAGTTATAGTTTTTGCTTTTATGTTTATTTTATTTCTAGTTTTAAAACTATTTTAATTTAACATATTTGTATATCTTTATAATCGAACTAAAATTATATAAAGGTTATGTTTCTTTATTTACTATGTTTCCATTTCTAATTTAATAAAATTATATCATATGATGATTATAAATTTATTGATCTTTAGTATTAAGTGTTACAATATTAGGGTTTATTAAATTTTAAAACTTAAGACATACCTCCATTAATATTACAGGTAGTAGTACATAAGAAAAAGAAAATCACATCACGCTCACATGCAGTACTTTTGTTATTAGTGCATTTATATTTATTTTTAATTTTTAATATTTTCTATGTAGTTTATATTTTAATGTATTTAGTATGAAATAAATATTTTTTATATAGAGAATACCTTTATAGTTTGTTTTTAGTTAATATGTCAAATTATGTAATTAGTAGATTTAATATATAAAAATAAAGTATTAATTATTTCTAAAATAGAATAATAAATAATTTTAACATAATTTAAATTTAAGCTACGTTGATTTTATTTTTATATGTGTGAAGGGTAAGGGTGTATGTGACAGTGTGAGTGATGTATCTCGCTCCTCATCGCCAACGGCTCTGTCATGGAGATAAGGCCTTTCACTTTGTATTTTCTAATAATTCAGGAAAAAAGGCAGACTTTTTTATGGTCAACAAAACAGTCAGCACTTGTGGGGGGTTTGTAATAAAATCAATGCATATTACCTGAATGAAGCCTCCTTCAAAAGTTATATGGCCAAAATCTCAAAAAGAAAATCACAAATGGAAAAGACATCAAAGATTTTCCAAAGTTGGTATCAAGATTTTTGGTTTTCGTGAGGGGCATTTATGTGTTTGTCCGAGAAGATTAAAATGAAAAAAAAAAGGTCTGTTGGATTTTTAATTTTCATACCCTTGCTGGCGTACACTTGTAAGTCGATTCATCGATTCCAGACCTAGTATTAATAACTCATATTCTTCATTTTGTTGGGCCACATACACAATTTTTCATGTGCAGGGTTTGTCGTTGTGGTCGATCAGGTATGGTTTCTTGTGGCCCTCCGCCTTATTTTTTTGAAACTCGAATTGAATTCGGTGTTTCCTTGTCATTTGATTTGTTGGCTGCCGTGGATTGATACGTGAACACCTGTTGATTGTTCTTCCGATTGGTGTTGTTCTTTTCTTAATACTAGAGAATTCAGTCCAATTGTTGTTATGGGCTTCTCAGAATCAACTTTTTTCATGTGTTGATTTCTTGTTCTAGTATAGGGCTCATGTGTAGATTTATGTTTCTGAAACTGGTTATTTGTTGATTTTTGTTGTGTTTCTGAAGCTAGAAAAGTCCATTTGTTTGTACTATTCAAGGTGATTTTAGTTTGTACCTGACTATAGTTCAAGGTGTATCTTTTAATCCATTTGGATGTGTGATGGTTGTGGATCTGCTCTTCTTATGATTAACCCTAATTTTGTTGTGCTGTCATTTGTGATTCTTTGTGATTTTTGTTGATCTGTTTTCCTGATGAACGTAATTATGTTGTGCCATTATCTGAGATTCTTTGTATCAGCGTGTTTTTTAGTTGATTTCTTGTTTTATTTGTGTAAATTTATGTTTTTGAAATTGGAAAATTGTTGATTTTTCTTATGTTTTCGAAACTAGAAAAGTCTCTCTCTCTTTCTTTACTATTCAAGTGAATTTCTTTACCTGTTTATTGTTTAAGGCGTATCTTTTAATCCTTTTCGATGTGTCTGGTTGTAGATTTGTTTATTTTTTTTTTCTGATGATTAACCCTAATGTTGTTTATCATATGCGATTCTTTGTGATGTTTGTGTTGTTTATCCAATGTTGAATCTTGATGTTGTGCTTTCATCTTTGATTCATTGTGATGGTTGTGGATTTATACCTGACTGGTTAATATGACATTCACATACACAAATATTTATTTGACAAATTGACGTGAATTCACATTCGCCAACAACTACTTTGTTTACTATGTTTATTGGTTCAATTGCTACATATATTTTTTAACAAAATCGGAAAATGAAATTGCCGTTGGCTACGGCGACTTCATTCGACATATTCTTTATTTTCTTATAACAAAAATTAAATGCCACTGGCTACGATGACTTCATTTGGCATTGTTCCCTATTATTTTTTAAGAAAATAAAATGAAATCTGAGTTTGCCACGATGATTGAATTCGGCATATCTTTAATTTTTTTTTAAAAAGTGAAATGAAATCGCCGTTGGCTACGACGACTTCATTCACCATATTCTTAACTTTTTTAAACAAAGATGAAATGAAATCGTCGTTGACTAAGGCGATTTCATTCGGCATATTTTATATTTTTTTTACAAAGTTGAAATGAAATCGTCGTTGTCTATGGCGACTTCATTCAGCATAATCTTTATATTTTTAACAAAATCGAAATGTCGTCGTTGGCTACGGCGACTTCATTCCGCATATTCTTTATCTTTTTTTTAACAAAAACTGAAATGAAATCGGGCTACGACGGCTTCATTCGGTATATTCTTAATTTTTTTCAACAAAGCTTAAATGAAAAATCGTTGTTGGCTACGACGACTTCATTCGGCATATTCATTTATTTTAATAAAGCTGAAATAAATCGCCTTTATCTACGGCGACTTCATTCGACATATTCTAATTTTTTTAAAAAGCTGAAGTGAAATCGCTGTTGGCTACGGCGACTTCATTCGGCATAACCTTTATTTAGTTTTTAACAAACTGAAAAGAAACCGTCGGCATTGGCTACGACGACTTCATTCGGCATATTCTTTTATTTTTTTACAAAAGCTGAAATGAAATCGTCGTTGCCTACGGCAACTTAATTCGGCATATTCTTTTAATTTATTTGAGAATGCTGAAATGAAATCGTCGTTGGCTACGGCGACTTAGTTCGCCATATTCATTATTTTTTTTAAACAAAAACTGAAATGATATCGTCGTTGGCTACGATGATATCATTTATTCTATTTGCTTCTGAATGTCATAAAAGTCGTCCTCGGCATCGACTACTTTTACGTTAATTTAGAAAATGCATGTCATCGTGCACGGTTGCAAGGCATTTCTGAATGTTTTTGCTGTTGTAAGTGTTTGTTCTCAATCCCGGGGAAAAATCTTTATTCGAAGTTTTTCTTTTGAATGGATGATTCTCAGGAGATTCCACCATGAACAACCCTCCGCGTGTGAATGCAAGGCAAACAATGGGTGGGCCAGGAATACCATATCTAGACATGAATGGCCCATTTCGAGGTGATGAAGTAGACGCCAGTTTGATATATGATGACGATGATGACGTAATGATATCATCGCAAAGGGCCTTTGAGGAGGTAAGAGTCTTCGTTGTCTATTTGCAGTTGTATTTTTATAAATAAGCTATGTCTATTTGACTTTTGTGGCGGAATTATCTTCTTCCAGGCGAGAAACAACGCTGCGAGGCAAAACCGCCGCTGCATCACTGAGGTTAATCTTGATTTGGGTACTATACTTCTCCGTCTTCTCGTGCTTCACTTTTTTCTTCTTGTTAGAACCTCTTTTTCTCTTATTTCTTTTTTCTGTATGCTTATGTAGAATGTGGTTTATTGTTGATCTGCGTAACGATCTTTGCAGATGGCTCTCGTCGCAGCAAGCGTGGACGGGGAACAGATGAAACAACCGACAACGAGTTCGTAATTTACGAGGTAGCAGTTTTGTGTTCCTTTTACACGTTCGTTTTGTTCGATTTTAATCCTTATTTTTCCCTAGTGATCGATTTCTCCAGTTGTGTTTGTTCATTCTTCTTTTCAATGAAAATAAAATGTTGAAAGTAGTGTTTGGCTTTTTTCTGACCATTAGCATGATGCTAGATTCTCCCTTTTTTATCCATCTGATCATAGTTTCTGCTATGCATCATCTGAAGAAGAGCGCATGCGATTGTGTGATTTCGATTTGCAATTACCGATGTCGCGGGTTCAAATCTCTCCTCTGCTCGGTTTGGAGCCCAGTTGCCGTTGAATGACCACTTCATCGAAAAGCTTAAGCTTGAATGAAGTGTACGATATTTTAATTTTATATTATATTTCTCTCACGTCTAGGCTGATTTCTTTTTATCAAGGCTTAGACGTGTAACTTTTTTTAAAATGAGTGATCGTGAAGATTCGTATTATAGACGTACCTCTTTGGCACCTGAGCATGATATATTTTTGAATGACCACTTCACGTAAAAGGTTAAGTTTGAAGAAAGCATATCGGTTTTTAATTTTATATTATATTTCAATAAGTTGCCTATCTAGCATATTCTGCCTTGAAGTTCTTTTTTTTTTCGGATATATATTTTTTTTCAGTTCAAACTTGTTTCTAGTATGATTTGATTTTTAGCTTGATTTGGCTTTATAGCTTGACTACGAATGAAATATAGAACATCCAAAATATAACTTATTGTTGCCAAGCAACTTGTCCGTCATAAAATTGTTAAGTTGTCCTTAGCTTCTTTTTTCTCTATAGTTAATAGATATTTTTCAGGTGACTCTACCGCCAACACCACGGCCTCCGCCGCCGAAGAAGCTGATGTTCTCTTGTCCTATATGTTGGCGCCCGTTTGTGGAGGAAGTGTCCACCAAATGTGGGCACATCTTCTGTAAATCTTGCCTCGAGTCCGCCGTAAAAGTGCAACCAAAGTGCCCGATATGCCGAAAGCGGACTACCGTGAACGACGCTACTCGTGTTTACCTCCCCGAGGCAAAACTCTATTGAGGTCCTTCTCTATCTTTCCTTTTTTTTTTGTTGTCTGTAAACATCGGTTTAATTCATAAATATGCAGTTAAACTTATGCGTATAAAGGTCTTTTATGTCTTGTTAACAGAGTTTTCCTCGGAATTGAACATGGGTGGGAGCCTGCGGTGACCGCCGTCCCCGTTGTGGTGAAATTGTTGTTATTTATTGTGAAATAGCTGATTATCGAACTTTTTCGGGCAGGTTTTTATGTTGCATTGCATTGCACATTTGATTGATATTTAGACAGAATTCCATGCAATCATCTATTTGATAATTCATCTGAATAGAACATCAGAAATGGTATAAAAATATCTTCGTATTGAGCTTGGAGAAGTATACTTTTTTTTTTCAATATCATATGCCAAACTCCAGCGGTACAGCTTCTCTTCGGCACATGGTGATGGTGCTCCGACGACGGTCACAGTCACTGCTATTATTGTTATTGCTGCGTTCAGAAATGGTCCCTCCGAAGTATGTGCGGTTCTCCGCCCTGAAGGTGGCTAGAAAACGGCGGTGGAGTCCCCGGGTTGATGAAATAACGCGGGATACCTCCATCTTTAGCGATCCTGAGAAAACAAAGAGTAATGAACTAAGGGTGGACGCCGTTTCGGCGACGCCACTCCGACGCTCAAGTCAGTTCCTCTTCGATGTGGCAGTTAAATTACGTGTATCGGTGAAAAGATCAAGAATGTGATACCTGAGCCTGGCTGGGTACCTTTCCTATTTATAGGACCGTATCCATGACCATCACATCGGACATGTATTACCCACGTTGACCTCCTCGTTTCGTGTTCCACGTTCACACGAAGTTCCCACGTTCACACGGTCACTACCTCCTTGGCAACGGACGCGGTTCCTTCCTCAGCCTCTGATATCTTCGTTTCGTCACACGTTCACACGGCGATCCCCACATTCATACGGCCGCTACTTCCTCGACAACGGACGACAATTCCTTCCTCAGCCTCTGGCTCTCTCTTACGCAGGGTCTAGAACAACTTCCTCACTCGGGGAGCCGCCCGAGCTTCCCAACTTTATCACTCGGGGAGCCGCACGAGCTTCCCTTCCTGAACCCATTCGAGGTCTCCCAAGGGGGTTCCTCACAGGTCTTCTGTTTGATAATTTACCATTTTAGGATAACTCCAAGGGTCCTAAATGGGCTTCTTATCCTCTTTCTTTCTTGGTGAAACATCCCGAGGGCCCTCTTTCATGGACGAGTAAGGGCCTCCTCTTTCGCGCCTTTTTATCGGTTATTTAAATCGCGCGGGGTAGTTTTCAGTTACCTAAAAACCCGAAGGGTAACAGTAGTCTCCCCGTCGGCTAGTCTAAAAAGAGCAAAGCGAGTTTTAGACGTGGTATCCGAGCGTCTCTTTTTTTAAGGCAAAATCGTAATCCCCAAAGTCTTATGCGTCGTAGCCAATTTTCTCTCTAGGCACGTGTCCTTTTTCCTCCGGGCGGAACTTTTGCCGCTCACCTCTTTGAATCCCACGCCCATTACTGACACGATGGGACTCTTTGCACCATGACGCCCACATTTTCATCATAAGGCGTCGCATCGTGTTCTCTTTCGCATGTATATACAAGTGTATTCTATGTTCTTCTTCTTCATCTACACACTAATTATCGTGAAAGCGCTGCCGAACCATCTTCTCCTAGCTCCAAGCTTGATCTCTTGCTATTTTATGTAAGTTTTTCCTCGTCTTTATCTACTACGACCATGGTTTTCCCTAACGAGCCGGAGAGAGTTGTCAAAAACTGTGAGTCTGGCTCCGTCGGCATCGCGCGGCCGCACGACGGCGACTTCCTCTCCTAAACTTCTCTTTTCGTCGAGCCGTCCCACCCTCAGTGCCCTCTCCAGAAAAAGAAAGTATGAAAATTCGTTCGCCTTTGCGTTCTCTTGGGAATAATTTCCATTATCATGGACAACCCAAACCAGTTAAGCTAGCCGTCCTAGTGAATAACTCTTGCCACCCCTTTTTACCGGAGATTTTTCTGAATTTGATTCTCACATCCCTCCCTTTGGGAGGATTTGGAGGGCGATTTGACGTTCGAGAAGGCCCATCGGGAATGGGTTCTCACACTAGAGGCGTACACGGAGTCACACGGGTTGCCTTGACACAAGATGATGGTTTCCTGCTTCTCGGACGCCCAAATCCCTATAATTATAGAAAAAGTGGGGATGTCCGAGGAGTACGAAGTTAGGGTCCCTCGGACTTTGGAGGTGGCAAGCGGCCTACCCGAGGGGTTCCATACTTTTTTTCTTGACCAAGTGGATATGAGACTTCGGTTTCCCATCCCCTCTTTTATACTAGATGTTTGTAATTTTTTTCAAATTTCTCCTTAGCTCCCAACTCTTTCAGCCTTCTTCTCTCCTTAGCTATTCTTCTTAATTTCTACGAGTTTTCCCTCTCGGCGCCCTTGATAGCCTCCTTCCTTAAGATAAATCGGAAGGAGCCAGGAAAGTTCTTTTTCTCCTCCACGTTCGCCGAGGAGTTTATTATTGGTAATCCCACTTCTCATAAAGGGTGGATGAACAAATTTTATATGTTCGTTTTCCCCCGAGAGTGAGGAGAACAACATAATCTCCGATTGGCCCGACTCCGCCTCTGCTAATCATCCTTCTGCTCATGAATTTGTTGAGATGGTGGAGAAATTCAGGAAGGCCGTGGGGGGCAAAAGTTTTCGTGCTCCCGAGCTTGTCAAAGATGACATCCTCTTGTACTATGGTTTATGCCCGAAGGAGGTGCCCCTGCTTGGGAGCATAGGTACCTTTTACTTTGTAAATTTTTTATCTTAAGTGATTTCCCTTCTAATTATTACGTTCTTTTAGAATCAAGGATGAATCTTGCTGCGATTATGGCCCTTCAAAGAAAGAAAACGGGAGCTTCCGCTACCCCCGATCCTCCTCATACTTCATCTCCCGTTGTCCCCTCCGGGAGTAAAGGCAAGGGAAAATATCCTTTGCCCTCTTCAGCGTCGGAGGGTCCTTCCTCCAAGAAACAAAAGACAACTATCTCGACCCCGAGCACATCTGCTGCTAGTGATCCGACTTTCGATTCCTTCCCTCGAGAACAATCGACTTTTTTCAGCCGTCCCCGAGCTCCAGACTGCATTGGGTTTCTTCGAGACTTCCCGAACGAGCCAAATCGGGAACATGTCCAGAAGATGTCTATCAAGGAGTTCTGCAGTGCTTATGCTCTCAATGTGGGACAGGTGAATTTTCGTTCCTTCGTGTGTCCTTCCCTTGTCATTATTATTTTTTTACAATGTTGTTTGCCCTTCTCCTTTGACAGGGCATCATCTACCATTCGGAGGCCTTGGATCGGTTGGTCGAATATCATGTGAATCAGGAGGAGTTCCAGAAGACGGAGGGGGATCTGCAACAACGCATCCAAGAGCTGGTCCAAGAGGGTACCCGGGCTAAGAGTCGGGAGGAGTTGCGGAGGCAAGTGAGGGATCTTCAGGCCAAACTCAACCAGGAGAGGTCAGCCCGAATCAAGAGGAGTCTGCCCGTGTTCTGGAGGAGAAGCTCCATTGTGAGCTGCAAGAGAAGCTTTCCCGGGATTATACCCCGAACAAAGCTTACGGGGCCCAAATGATCACCCTCTTCGACTACGGCTTCTGGGAATGTATCGCTCAGCTCAGGGCAGTTGGCTTTAGCCAGGCTGACTTTCCCTTTGAATTCCTCGACGCCGACAAGGCCGTCAACGAGTGCGATCCCGACACCGGCTACCCTCCTAAGTCCAGTGCTTCTCAGAAGAATCCCCGAGTGGCATTTGCCTCCAAGCCCATAGCGGTTGACAGCCCCGAGGAAGAGGAGACCCAAGAGGAGGAGGCCCAAGCTGAGCCCATCCTAGAGCGGAGTGAGGTTCTCGAGCAGGCGGTTGGTGTTGAGAAGCCCGTTGGAGGGGAGAGTCCTAAGCACGCCAATGAGGCCGAAAAGTTCGCCCAAGAGGTCCTTGTGCAAGCCGGTGAGGCCGAAAAAAAGGTGGTCCCCGAGAAGGTTTGTGAGGCCCGGGTTCATCAAGTGGAAAAGCAGATGGAGGCGCCAGTACAAGCCGATGAGCACCTGGCTGAAGAGAATGTGGCGGTCACACCAGACCAGGCTGAATAGGGGTAGGGCCATCCTAGTTAGAGTTGGTGTAACTAGGATGGTTGATGGTGTGTTTTTCCTTTTTTGTTTTTGTTTCCGGCGCACTACGGTCGCCTTGTATTTAATCGCTCCCCGAGCGTCTTTGAATATAATCCTCTTGATTTTGCTTTCAGCATGCTTATCTCCCTCTTTACTCTTGTATGCATTTGTCTAAAACCTTTAACCCGTAAAATCTTCTCGCACCTCTATCACAAATTAAAAAGGGAAAGAATACAAATTATTTCCCCTCATTATCATCCATATCGGCTCCCGAGGGGGATCATAGAGGGTCGTTCAGTCTTGCCCCACATCAGATCGGGAGTAGGCTTTTCCTTTAAACACCTCTTGGTATCTCCTTTAAAATCGCGAAAACCGTCTTTACATATTCCTATTCTTGAGCAAGACACCCAGTCAATAAATTTCAAACAAAGGTAGCTCACATTTCAAAATATCCTGACTTGTCAGGCATTCTCCTTGACCCGTTCGCCACGCGACTTAGCTCCTCTCACGAGCTCTATATAAGAGGTCATTTATGCCTTATTTTCCCCTACTCTAATTCATGATTATCCTTTCTTTTACCAATGACATGTCTTCTTCCCGTCGCAGAGATAACCTTGTTTCCAAAAAGCTAGCCTCTGCTTCCTCAGACTCTGATGATGTTCACGAGGTATTGCCACACTCATCTTCCCGCTGGGTTCTCTCATACTGCTCAGGTCTCGTTTCCGATCTCAGGCGTAATCCCCCGTCCAAAGAAGGGAAAGATGATAAGACTTATCGTCGAGATCTAGTTAAGTGGGCAGCCGAGATAGAAGAGATCCGGGGTAAACGAGGGTTACCTTGGTACCGCACCAAAGTGTCCACTTTGAATCCTTCTTTACTACCTGAATTTCTCGAAAAGGCTCGGGTTCCTTTTGATTATGAGGTGAGAACTCCCGGACCCAAGCAAGTGGCCTCTCTTCCACATCATGGCTTTTTGGCGTTTTACACATATCAGATTGATATGGGACTCCGATTTCCTCTTTTCCCCTTTCTTTTGGATCTATGTGAAACTTTACGTATCTCTCATGGTCAAATATTTCCAAATTCTTGTAGCTTAAATTTTGCCCTAGCGGCCGTTGCCGACAAGTTGAACTTCCTCCGTCGGTGGAGCTAACTACTAGTTTTTTCAAAATCAATGAAATGGAGGACGCTAAGTTTATCTTTACCCCCCTCCTTCGTCGATATTTTTCATGATAACTTCCCAGCTACTATTGATGAGCCGATTCCACTTTATAAAGTATTCTCCTTCTCACCAAGATCCTCGTTTTTATTCCTTACCCTGGAGAAACCATTGTACCCTGGAGAAACCATTGTAATGCACCTTCCCTATCTCCTGATGTTCTTCATGAATTCCTTGATTTGATAGACGATCGGACTTTCTTAGTAAATGATCTGGTGATTGACGACTCCCCTCGAAGTCGTGGTGTTTCCTTTGGGAGTACTGCCTCCCGATGGGATTTAGGTATGTTTTATAATTTTGCTATTAGTCATGTATGCCTTGTCATAATTCTCGTTAACCAGGAAAAGGAATGGACTTTGAATCGGTCGTAGCTTTTCGTACCCGGGCATCCTCTTCAAAATCTTGTGAGGCCGTTCCTTCGAAACTTGCCTTCCTCGGTCAAGAGGTCGTCGACAGAGGGCTTATGAGACTTCTTTTCAAAGAGAGTCAAGGTTCCCTCAACGCAGACCCAGGATCTAGATCAGGCATGCGCTCCTCTTTCTCTCAAGGTTCCTGTGCACACTCCCTTTCTTTTGGAGACCAAAGGAAGCGCGTCTTAATCCTTCATGAGGACTTTTCTAACTTCCAAAGAAAGGGGCTACATGGCGAAGTACCTGATAAATACTTCTAGGATAAATGGGCCCTATCTCAGAGTCATGTATCACATCAGTTCTTGTTGTCCCTCGGGGATTCGCCCAGACTAACGATTTTCTCGACAGGCATATCCATTCTCCTGCGAGGGAGCTAGGCGTTTTACAGCCCAAAGCGAGATGGCGGGTGCGGCTCGTAACAATAACCAAGAGACAACTATGAAACTACTCGAGGGGGCGCAGGAGGCGGGTCGCTTAAAGAAACAGCTCGCCGATTCCCATGCGGAAATGGAGAAAATTCGGGCAGAGCTTCAACCCGAGCGCGCGCGTAGTCGTGGTATGGATGAGTTGTTGTCTCAGGGCCTCGTTCCCGCCGACTGTGCACCGGAGGCGGCAAACCTGTACTTTGACTATGGGTTTCGAGGATGTCTCGCTCAAATCCGGGCTAATGGTTTTCCAGTATCTAAATATCCTTTTGATTTTCTCGACCAAGATCAGGCTCTTCTGGATGCGGCTTCTAACCGTACACCTCCACGTGTCGTCCCAAGGCCTCGAGAAGCCGATACTTATGAGTCAGAAGAAGAAAAAAAAGACGTAGTCGTTGAGGATCAAGAGGCAAAGAGAGACTCCGATTAGTGTTTTGTCTTGTTTTTTGTTTTTTCCTGCTTTTTAACCCATGTGTTTGAACCTTTTTCCTCTTGAATATTATCCATCCGTTGTCAAGAGTAACGATTTAGAGTGTATCGCTGGTAATATGTTAGGGTAGCTTCACTTCATATCTCCTCGATGATCCTTTGTCCTCATCCCTAATCTGAGTGCTTTTTCCTGACTTTCTCGAGGTGTTAGTACCTCAATCCGAGGGCTTTCCTCCCGATTCAATCGGGGTGTTTTTGCCTCCATCCAAGGGCTTTCCTCCCGATTCAATCGGGGTGTTTTTGCCTCAATCTGAGGCCTTTCCTCCCGATTCAATCGGAGTGCTCGTGCCTCAATCCGAGGGCTTCTCTCTCGATTCAATCGGGGTGCTAGTGCCTCATTCCGAGGGCTTTCCTTCCGATTCAATCGGGGTGTTTTTGCCTCAATCCGAGGGTTTTCCTCCCGATTCAATCGGGGTTCTAGTGCCTCAATCCGAGAGCTTTCACCCCAATTCAATCGGGGTGTTTTATAGGGTTAGGCATGTGACTCTTCAGTCCTCGTTATGGTATCAGGAGGTCTTTGTGAACAAAAAGCAAAAACTTCATTGATTCCAAAGACACTTGCAAATAACTGAACAAGACTCCTGAAAAACAAATAAACTAAAAAGGAAATAACAAATTTAAGGATAATATTTTTTCAAATGCATAGCATTGTGAGGTCGATTCATCTTTTTCCCTTCTAGTTCTTCTAAGTAGTAAGCTGCCTCTCCCGCTTTTCAAACCCAAGGCCCTTCGTACTTCGGCTCCAACTTCCCTCGGTTCTCCTGTTGCAGCTTCTCCTTCATAACTAGATCTCCTTCTTCAAACCTCTTCAACCAAACCCTTCGATTATATGCTCGAGTGATTCTTCTATGTTTGGCGGCCATCCTTAACGCGACTTTTTCTCAGTTTCTTCGATCAGGTCTAATTCGTTAGCCCGAATTTTGTCGTTGTCATCTGAGTACCCGAGTATCCGAGCATGTTCTTGTCCCAACTCTGTTGGCAGAACATCCTCACTTCTGTATACCAAACTGAAGGGGGTCTATCTTGTCCCCGACCGTGGAGTCGTTCGGTAAGACCAGAGAACACTCTTTAGTTCATTAAACCATGCCCTCTTTAGTCCGTCCAGTCGGACTTTGAGAGATTGTACTATCGCGCGGTTTGTCACTTCTACTTGGTCGTTACTCTGTGGTATGCCACGGAGGTGAATACTTGTTCAATTTCCAAATTTTCGCACCATTCCTTCAATTTTCGCCCGCTGAACTACCTTCCATTATCCGAGATGAGTCTCCTCGGGACTCCGAATCTGCACACTATATTCTTCCAAAGGAAAGTCATGACAGCCTCCGAATGCGTACGAGAGCCTCCGCTTCCACCCATTTCGAAAAATAGTCGATGGCCACTAACAAAAACTTTTGCGATGTGGTGCTCTCGAAGGGCCCCACACTATCCATCCCCCATTGATCGAACGGGCAGGAGGATACTACCGATTTCATCATCTCGGCTGGTACTCTTTGAAGATGGACATGTTTCAAGCACCTGAGACACCCTCGCACCAATTTGATAGAATCCTCCCTCATTGTAGGCCAAAAGAATCCCGCCAGCAAGGCTTCCGAGCTAAGGCCATGCTGCCTATGTGTCCTCCCCAAGCACCTTCATGAATGTCACGAAGGACTTCCTCGACTTCTTCTTTTGATAGACATCTTAATAAAGGTCTCGAGTAGGACCTTTTGAATAATATCCCATCTATCATAGTAAATCGAAATTATCTTTTCGAGATGGCCTTGGCACGTACCTTATCCTCGGGTAGTGTCTGATTTTATAGGTACTGGCAAAGGTCGTATCGCCAATCTTCCTGAGGGAGTTCCTCCTCTCCATTGATCTGATGGACTGAGGGGCCCAGCTCCACACGGGTTCCTTCCTCGGTAGGATTCAATGAACTAGCCCACTTGGCTACCTTATCCGCCTTCTCGTTCTCCGCTCGGGATATCATTACTACTTTAAGCTCCTCGAAATCTTTCTTTATTTTTTCAAAAGCGTTAACATACTCTGTCAGCTTTTCCCCTTTCACCGAGAAGTTTCCTTCAACTTGTTGTACAACTAGTTGAGAACCCGAGTGGAGAGTCAACCTTGATACCCCAAGCCTCCTAGTCGGCTTAAGCCCGATCAACGGAGCTTCGTATTCTGTTACGTTATTAGAGGCCAGGATATTCAATCTTATCCTGAGGCCATTCTCTTCTTCCCACGGGGATATGATAACCAAACCTACAGCATTCTCATACTGACATGAGGACCCATCGACGAACATTTTCCACATCTCGGAAGGTCCATCTCCACTCATTTCCACTAGGAAATCTGCTATCGCTTGAGCTTTTATGGTGGTTCTCGGTCGAAATTGTATATCATATCACCTAGCTCGGTAACCCACTTCACTGATCGCCCTGAAGCATTGGGCCTTGCGACTATACTTCCCATCGGGGTATTGGTTAATCCCACAATTGGGTGAGAGAAGAAGTAGGGCATCAGCCTCCGAGCGGTGACTACTAGTGATAAAAGTAGCTTCTCTTGGTTGTTGTATCGAATTTCCGCTCCTTTGAGGATGTCACTCACAAAATAAATGGGTTTATGTTCTTTTCCTTCTTCCCTTACTAGGACCGAGCTAACTGCGCGAGCTGTGGCTGAGAGATATACCATCAACACCTCCTCGGGTTTTGGATTCTTTAGTACAGGTAGTTCATTCAGATATTCCTTCAACTCTTGAAAAGCCTTTTCACATTCAGGGCTTCATTGGAAATCTTTAATCTTTCTTAAAACCTTAAAAAAGGGTAAACTCCGCTTGGCGGACTTGACAATGAACCTAGATAGAGCGGTTATTCTTCTAGTTAACCTCTGCACTTCACTGAGGTTCTTAGGGGAGGCCATGCCTATGATAGCCTCAACTTTATCCGGATTAGCTTCGATTCATCTCCTAGTTACCATGTACCCGAGGAACTTTCCTTTTCGAACACCAAAAGTACACTTCTTTGGGTTTAATTTTACGACATACCTCCTAAGAGTAGAAATAGTCTCCCTAACGTCCGACAAGAAACATGCGTGTTCTCGAGATTTGATAAGCATGTCGTCCACGTACACTTCCACATTCCTTCATATCTGGTGCTCGAATACTTTGTCCATCAGGCGTTGGTATGTAGCGCCGGCGTTCTTTAAACCGAAGGGCATTAACACATAGCAAAAGGTCCCTCTCGTCGTCACGAAACTTGTCTTTGGTTGATCCTCCATAGCCAGCCCGATCTAGTGATATCCTTGAAAGGCATCGAGAAAACACAGTAGCTCGTGTCCCGAAGTGGAGTCCAGCAACTGGTCTATTCGAGGAAGGGGATAGCAATCTTTGGGACATGTCTTGTTGAGGTCCCTAAAATCCACACACACGCGCCACTTCCCCGACGACTTGGGGATTAATACAACGTTTGAAAGCCAAGTTGGGAATTGTACCTCCTTTACGTGTCATACTACTATGAGCCCTTTCACTTGTTCTTTAATAGCCATATCTTTTGTAAGCACGAGGTGCCTACTTTTTTGGAACACTGGTCGGAAATCTCGAGATATGTTCAACTTGTGCTCCATAATGTTCATGTTTATCACCTTTAAATCGCTCCCCGACCAGGCAAACACATCTTCATTTTGCCTTAGTACGGTTATTAGACCTCTTCTTAATTCCTCTCTTAAATCATGCGCTATTCTTACCGTTCCTAAAGGAGGTCATATCACCACTTCCTCATTTCTTTCCTCGGATTTTTCAGCCGTTTCTCCAAGGGAACCTTCCTCGGAGGTTACTTCCTTTGCTGCCTCTACCATCTCCTCTTCCATCGCGTTTTCGTCTCTCGCGGTATGTATTGCTCGGATGACTTCCCTCCCAGGACACAAATAACGACTTCTTTTATGGAGCTTCAGAGATTTTATTTCCATCGTGACATCCACTACATAGCATTTACAAGCTCCTCTCCGATCTCCTAGCACTTCTCCCACCTTGTTTACCCACGGGAAACTTCATCTTCTGGTGCAAGGCCGAGGCCACAGCTATGAAGGAGCTGAGGGCAGGCCTCCCGAGGCTGTCATTGTTAGAAGAAGGTGCTTGTACCACCATAAAGGGGACGATTCGTGTCTTCTTCAGGTTGCCACTCCCCAGTGTTATTGGGAGCTCGATTACACCCATTGCTTCGATAGCATGCCCAGTAAGTCCGAGCAAGGTTGTTTCAACGGTATCCATATGATACTTCTCGAGCTCCGTCTGGTCTAGAGCCTCTTTGTGTAGGACATTCACCGAACTTCCATTATCGACAAATACTCTACCCACGTCGTGGTTTGCTATCTCAACTCGTACCACGAGGGCATCCTCGTGAGAATCATCCCCTCCGTGGAAGTCTTCAGGCCCAAAGCTAATGAGAGGGCCATAGCGTTTTGCCACAGCCATTACTTCATAAATTTGTAGCTTCATGACCACCGCTTTCCTAGCTCGATTAGAATCACCACAAGCAGGTCCTCCCGATATCATGTTGATCCTTCTTACTGGTGGTAGCTGTTTCTTGGGAGATAGTACTCGGTCGGGGTCTCTCCTATCCCGATTGGCTCTTCGATTTTCCCTGCGATCCTCGGGGATCCTTCGCCTAATTCTTTCAGGGGACCTCCCTCTTTGTCGGGGGAGTCTAGGGGGTGGATATGGCTGCCTCTGCTGATAACCTCGTTCTGCATCCTTCCTCTCGAACCTTGGGATCGGATTCTTCTCGCCCTCAACCAACTCGCTCCTAGCGTTAAGATTTATTTCTACCAACCTCTCCAACTCATCATTGAGGTGATAACAATCATCCGTGGTGTGACCATATTCCCGATGTAAGCTACAGTACTCCCATGATACCAGGTTTTTAGGCTCCTTCTTACTACGAACTGGCCTCCGAAGGGGTATCGATCATCGCAGATTTCCAAAGCTCGAATCTTGTTGACCTTCCATCTGGTATTCTTCAGCCTCGGGTTGATGGGGGCTTCCCTTTGGAAATTTTCACCTCTAGAAGCTAGAATCTTCTCTCCCTCATGTGATGAATTTACGATTCACTTCTTCTCGGGCTTCCTATACCCTTGTGCTTCTTCCACTCTCACATATTTCTCCACTTGATTTACCAATTCAACAACCGTTGTTGGGTATTTTTTCACCAGAGACATGTATAGTTCACATTCCTTCATCCCATGATGAAAGGCACCGATTAGCAAGTCTGGGGTGGCCGTCGGGGCTTCCATGGTGATATTGAATCTCCTGAGATAATCCCGACGGCTTTCCCGATCGCCCTGCTTCATGTTTAGCAGGTTGACGGCAGAAGAGGGTCTTCTTCTGCTGCTCGAGAAATGCCTCAAAGAAGGAATAGGTACGGCCTTGAAAATCTCTAATTTCCCCCGCGGGTAGCATAGTGAACCACTGCTGAGCCCCCCTGGTGAGCGTAGTGACAAACACTCGACATTTAATCGCATCATCCATTTGATAAAGAGCCGCATTTCCCTCAAAGCTCACCAAATGATCATCAGGATACCCAGTGCCATCGTATCGACTCATTTCTGGAAAGCGAAAGTGATCGGGCAGAGGAAAGGCGAGTATCTCTGCCGAGAAGGGAGACCTTCAGGGGGTTGGCACTGGTAGGGGGGGATCGGCAAGCTCTCTCAGTTTCTTTATCTCGGACCTCATTATTTCTAACTTTGTTGCTTGCGTTTCTACCTGTCGTCGGGCTTTCCTTGCCAGTGCAGCGTGTAATTCTTCTCGCAACGTTTTTTCCGGTCGTCCCTCATCCTCTCGCGATTCTACTTCCTGATCAACGTGGTTGGAAGCGCTATCATCCTTGCCGGACCCTTGTGGTTGGTCTCAGGAGGTGGCTTGTCCTTTTTTCTTTGGTCGTTCGGCCACAAGAGCTTCCACTCTTTCCTTATCTTCCTGATTTCCTGAAATTCCGGGCGTTGAGAAACGCCATGCACTTGTTTGCCATCATTCTAGACATTTCCTCCATAGTCGGAGACCCGCCTCCGGGTAAGGGTGGACCATCTCTAACACTCACCATATTTATAATATATCTCGTCTCACAGACGGCGCCAATTTGATGCGTTCAAAAATGGCCACTTCGAAGTACGTGCGGTTCTCCGCCCTGAAGGTGGCTTGAAAACGGTGGTGGAGTCCCCGGGTTGATGAAATGACGCGGGATACCTCCCTCTTTAGCGATCCTGAGAAAACATAGAGTAATGAAGCAAGGGTGGACGCCGTTTCGGCGACGTCACTCCGACGCTCAAGTCAGTTCCTCTTCGATGTGGCGGTTAACTTACGTGTATCGGAGAAAAGATCAAGAATGCGATACCTGAGCCTGGATGGGTAAATTTCCTATTTATAGGACCGTATCCACGATCATCACGTCGGACATGTATTACCCACATTGACCTCCTCGTTTCGTGTCCCATGTTCACATGAAGTTCCTCACGTTCACACGGTCGCTACCTCTTGGAAACGGACGACGGTTCCTTCCTCAGCCTCTGATATCCTCGTTTTTTCACACGTTCACACGGCGATCCCCACATTCATACGGCCGCTACTTCCTCGACAACGGGCGACAATTCCTTCCTCAGCCTCTGGCTCTCTCTTACGCAGGGTCTAGAACAACTTCCTCACTCGGGGAGCCGCCCGAGCTTCCCAACTTTATCACTCGGGGAGCCGCACGAGTTTCCCAACTTTCTCACTCGGGGAGCCGCACGAGCTTCCCTTCCTGAACCCATTCGAGGTCTCCCGAGGGGGTTCCTCACAGGTCCTCTGTTTGACAATTTACCATTTTAGGATAACTCCAAGGGTCCTAAATGGGCTTCTTATCCTCTTTCTTTCTTGGTGAAACATCCCGAGGGCCCTCTTTCATGGCCGAGTAAGGGCCTCCTCTTTCCCGCCTTTTTATCGGTTATTTAAATCGCGCGGGGTAGTTTTCAGTTACCTAAAAACCCAAAGGGTAACAGTTATGTATGTATAATAATTTTGAGTTCATTCATATTCCTTTTCTCGTGATGAGAATAATACTTCAAAGCATAAAAATGTCCCAAGGCATATACAGAAAACTTCAACAAAGCATCAGAAAAGCAGCATAGTGTCGTCATCCGAAGCCGAGGAGCCATTGTTGGGCTCGGAGTCGTTTTCTTGAACCTTCTTGTGGGCCCCAGAACGGGGCCTTCGACCGTTTTCTGAAGATCAAAAAGAAAAAAAAAAATCAGGCATAAATCTTCTTACAGGCGAAGCACGGGACAATAATGCAAAACGCAAGCTCACTCTTGTTAGAGATGGTGGCACGAGTCATGGCAAGAAACTCTTCCCATGTGATTTTCCTCAGCTGGTGCTTCTCCTCCTCCGATAACTCGAAGTTGGGCTCTCTCCCGCACTTGAACGCAGCCCTGAATTTTGCTTAAATTTCTGAGTTAGGATTCTATTTAAATCAATGTATGATGCCCTTCGAAGATTGATGAGAACAAAAGAAAAAAAGAAAAGAAAAGGGTACCTATCGTACAAGCGAGCAGCTTCTTCTTGGGATCCAACGGTTCCCAAGTGGATCTGTTTCTTGTCGACTTTGATGGCAGCTTGCCACTTCATGTTCTTGAAATAAACGCCCCTCATCACGCACGGTTCTTGGTTCTCCACCTGCTTCCTCCTGTGCCTCTTTCTCCTTTTAACCTCTGCAGAGAGAATTAAATCACCAAATGATCAAGAGAGCAATTCCTGAAATAAAAGAAGGCAATGGAGCTTCTTCAGCATGAAGAAACAAACCAGGAGACTGATGATGAACGAAGGGGTGATCGTCTTTTGCTGAGTTAGAGCCATTGCCCAACATGGTAATTTCCTGCAACTGAAATCCTTAATCTTCATCGAATGATCTCAAAAAAAGCTCAATGTAAGAGACCCCTAAACAACTGAATAATCTCATCTATTATGTCTATGGCTCAATGGTGCTGAGAAGCTTACCTCTTTTGGTCTGTGGCCGTCACTGAATGGCAAGGGATTAACTACGATGGCAGCAACAGGCTTTGTGCTTTCGCCAGTTGCCTTGTCCTGAATAATACCAGAGCACAGCCCTAAAAGCCTCCGTCTTCGAATGCTCACCATGGCTTTCGATTGATTATATGTCCTAAAATGTCATGGAATGTAACATCACAGATTCAAGCTTAATGAGAGCTAAGATTATTCAAAATCTCTCTTTTAACTGCACAAACAAGCAACAAATAGCCCGTTGCATAATCGAAGTACAAAGTCTCCCAACCGACAGAAACAAAAAGATGACCAGAAAATTCTTCGAACCTATAAACAAGTCAACCCTCGCTCGCAACCCACCACCTTTTTCGTCGGAGACAACAAAAACCCAAACAAGAAAAAGACGATTTTGCACAGCCTAATCAGCAGGGCAATAAGCTCCATCAAGAGCATCGTTTTTCGGTTTTAAAATTATACAAAAATCTCAGCATAATTCGAGATCCCAGATGCAAGAAACCTACGTGACCCACAAAGTAGAACACAGCCGCAAGTCAACCTTTTGCACTCAAGACAGCAAGCAGCGTGTATATATAGAAACTCATATTTCACAAAAAGACAGCATCCTTTTAATTGTGCGGGGGAAAGTATACCTTGTTGATGAAACGGGAAAAAGAGGACAAGAAACCTGAGGAGGGCTTTGTTCTTCGGGATGTGTGGATTAGAAAAGGGAAGGTGGTGACAGTGTAGAAAGAGAGAGAGAAAGAGAGAGTCAGTTTTGATTTTGAGTAATATTACGGATCAAGAACAACTTAGATGATGTTATTTACTCATGCATCTACCACCACCTTTCGTATTTTTTCCCCTTCTATTTTTTTTTTTCTTTTCTTTTTAACTACATCCGATTCTATTGACGACGAGACGATGCTTGTTCAATTGGGTAAGGTGGAGAGAGAGGAGAGGGAGAGCGAGAGAGACGCTGATGTTGAATAAATTGCAAGGTCTTCAAGAACCCAAGTGGTGTTTTCTAAAACACGAGGCGTAATGTCAATATTGCCCTTTGGGAACTTGCATCGGTTTGGTGTCCTTGGAGGCAACCTTCGATAGAAATAGGTTTTTGCCAAATTGGGTCCTCTCCGATACTTATCGAGAATTTTTTTTTCCGACTTTCACAAGCAAACGGGGAATAATTTATTTCAATCCTCAACCATGCGGGGTCTCTAACCCATGGAAATTTCCTATTTTAATGAATTTTTTATTGTGTAACAGAATGAAGAGTATGATCCTCGTGACTGCCACATGTTCGCCAATGGGGAGAAATTTCCCCGGACTCCACCCAATGTGAAGAGAAAAATGTGAAATCCCTACCCATTTCGAAGCAGATTCTTGCTGATCGATGACGTGAAACACCGGGACATTGCCAATCCTAGTTAAAAAAAAATTAGATAAAGCATATATTATATCGTAGTTTTTATGAAGGAGAAAACGAGGGGCGGATATATCCGAGAAAATATTATAATCAGCCTCTTTGCCAATTTAGTTAGTTAACTAGGAGGGCTTGTCGCTTGAGAAATTATCATTTATATCCATCTTTTAATATGACTGCACTATTAATAGTAATAATAATTTATTCTATTGTCAAAGCACGCACGTGACTTCCGTGCGTATAATGTTTGTAACATCATTTTGCAAGAATGTGATCATATTATGTGTGGTTTAAAACATATAGCATGACGAGAAATATCACAAGGGCAATATGGTCAATGCATCAATTTTGTGCTATGCCCATGTATTTATTATTTTACAGGATAGGTTATATATTTAATTTCACAAATGAAGGTTTGGCCGCTTATCAATGTATGTAGGCTTATGAATATTTATCCCAGAAATATATATATATATATATATATATTTAATATTTATGGTTGGTGGGAGATGGGAACTATTAAACATTGGTTGGATATCACGCCTGCCATTGCCATGCCTCATAAGCTATGTAGATCGTCGGGTAATGACTTCGTCAACTTATTATTATAATTATATTATTATTATTATTATTATTATTATTATTATTATTATTATTATTATTATATAATTCATCTTGCCTTTCTTATAAACGGTGGGTCAAATAGTTGAGAACCCTGGTGGTGTGGCAAGGATTGTGTGATATAACCGTGAGAAATGACTAAAAAAGCGTTATGAAGAAAGATAATGATTTAAGAGAATATTTATATCTCGAACATGATTAAGGATGGTTTAATAATTTAGTGTATCGAATCTCGGAGACCATGATCCCATTTTCGCCTATGTGGTTTTCCGCCTCAATTGGGTCGGACCCATGCGAAAGAATGGATAATTCGTACCCCATTATCAAAAGCCTATGTAAGGCTACTTATATTATCTGATGAACTTGCGGATATTTATTTAGGAGTGAATTATTATTAGCAATTATTGAAAAAAAAAATTCACCTAAAAATGCGGTGGATTATCGTTCGGGGTCCCAAATAAATATTTATTGTGATTGTATTGAAGACGTTCGATGTGTGTTTAATGGGCTAAGGCCCATTAAAATTGTGTCTAGCCCAACGGAGCAAGGGCCCATATTAAACCGTGAGTCTAGGGGTGAAAACGAGACGAGCCGAGCCTAAGCATGGCTCAACTCGAGTTGGGCTCAATTAAGTATTATTGGGTCCGAGCTCGATTGAACTTGATAAAATCCAGCTCGAGCTCGACTCGATTAAAAACAAGAAAGCTCGGCTCGGCTCGATAAGCTGTGTGATTCGAGGTATTGGAGCTCGAATTCGGGCTCGAGCTCGAGTTCGAGTTCGGTATATATATTAATATATAAAGATACTTATTTTAATATATATTATAAAATATTTAAAAATAAAAGTATAGGCTCGATAAAGGCTCGACGAACCACGAGCCCATATATGACAGGCTCGAAGCTCAGCTCGATTGTTAAGGAGCTTCGAGCCTGTCATATATGGGCTCGTGGTTCGTCGAGCCTTTATCGAGCCTATACTTTTATTTTTAAATATTTTATAATATATATTAAAATAAGTATCTTTATATATTAATATATATACCGAACTCGAACTCGAGCTCGAGCCCGAATTCGAGCTCGATTTTGACCGAGCTCGAATCAAGCTTTCGAGCTGCTTGCAAGCGGCTCACGTGCAGCTCGGTTCGTTTACACCCTAAGTTAGTCATGCCCAAATTTAACCGGAACCGGCGGTTCCAATTGGCAAACCGCCGGTTCCGGTTAGCAACCGGAACCAGCATCAAACGGAACCGGCATCCGTAGGAGACCGGTTCTAGGCGGTTTGGGATTTTTCCAAACCGCCAGTTTGGCGGTTCAACCGGCGGTTTAATATATATTATATAATATATATTTTAATTATATTATTATAAAAATTAAAAAAAAAACATAAAAATATAAAAAAATTATGTATCCAAATAAAAAATATTATTATAAAAATTAGTCGGTGTAAAAAATAGAAAATGACAAATTAATGATCGAATTTTGCACAAACAGATACATGTCCGACACCGATTTCATACCAAAATAATTATTTTGACTATTTTTTCTTACTTTGAATGATGTATTTAAATTTTTGTAAAGGAATTAATGTTTCGTAAAATTTAAGTATATGAAGTTTTGTATCGAAAAGTATAGAAAAATATACAAAAAATTTAGACAACGCAGTACCAAGATAAAAAAAAAAAGAAAAAAAAAAACCAGTTAGCCGAACCGTAACCAGGGGATAGCCAACCGGCAACCGCCCCGGCCGGTTAGGGACGGTTGGTCCTTCCGACCAACCGTCAACCGCCGGTTCCCAATGTCTACCCTAAGTAATGGCACGTTTTGCACATGAGAAATGAGAGTATTATTACATAGGCCAAAGGCAAATGAAAACAAACCTATCATGACAGAGTAGTGAGGGAGGATGTTCACTCTTATATTTGTTTAGGTCTATTCTCTTGTTTTATTTTGACTTTGTTTGTGCTTAGGATATATGTTGTTTATTGGGAGAATACTCAAATGGTCTCCGATGTTTACTCTATGGGCCAATTTAGTCCCGATGTTTCGCGTGAACCAATTTAGTCCCCCATGTTGTCGATTTTGAACCAAATTGGTCCCTCCGTCAGTAATTCCGTCAATTTGGATGGAAAATGTCACGTGTCGACGCCCGATTGGTCCTACTTTCTCCCTCTTAAAATCTTAAAAAAAAAATAAAGTTAAGATTTAAAAAGGAAAAAAAGGGTTTGTCTCTCTAAAAAAGAGAAAAACAAATAAATTAAAAATAAAAAATAAAAAAATATAATAAAAATAATAAAAAAAAATAAATATAAAAATACTTATATATAAATGAAAAATAAAATAAAAAATAAAGAAATATTTTTGTTTTACTTATATATTAAAAAACTAAAAATTATTAAAAAATAAAATGAAAAAATAAAATATTAAAAATATATATATATATATATATTTACGGGAATGTCATTCTGTTCTGGCCTAGTTAACGAGAAAGAAAGTGTCCCTGCCTGGAAATTCTTTACAATATTTTTATATTATAATATATAAATTGGATATTTCTTACGAGAATATCGACAAAAAATAAATTAGATATATTAAAATAAATAATAAAATAAAATATTATATTTACGGGAATCTCGTCTCGTTAGTGGGGAAGAAATTGTCCCCGTCTTCGACTTCGTGGGGACCTGAAAATATTTTTACATATTTTTGATATAATAATATATAAAACAAAAAATATCCAATTTATATATTATATATATAAAACTATTGTAAAAAATTCCCAGGTATGGACACTTTCTTCCTCGTTAACTAGGCGAGAACGGAATGAGATTCCCATTAATATTTTATTATTTCTATTTTTTACATTTTATTTTTAATTTTTTTAATAATTTTCTAATTTTTTAATATATAAGTAAAGCAAAAAAATATTTTTTTAATTTTTATTTTTTTATTTTCGCATTTGTTAAATATTTTTTCGCATTTTTAATAAATTAAAAACGAAAATAAATTTTATTTTCATTATTTATTTTTAATTTTAATTTATTTTTTAGAGAGAGAAAACATTTTTTTCCTTTTTTAAATCTTAATTTTATTATTTTTTTTAAGATTTTAAGAGGGAGAAATTCAGGCCAATCGGGCGTGGACACGTGGCATTTTCCATCCAAATTGACGGAATTACTGATGGAGGGACCAATTTGGTTCAAAATCGACAACATGAGGAACTAAATTGGTTCACGCGAAACATCGGGGACTAAATTGGTTCATAAGGTAAACATCGGGACCATTTTGAGTATTCTCCCGTTGTTTATTCTCTGTTGATGAAAATTTCGTTTGAATAATAATAAAAAAATACTGTCTTGATAATTGGATTAACTATTGAACTTGAGATAGTTGTTTCCTATTGTTATGTTATGTCTTACATCTTACGTATGGATGTCTTTTGTTACTTTTGCAATTGTTATTAATTATATTGTAGTAAAGGGTCTAATAGGTGTTATTCTCGATTATAATCAAACATCTACCATGATATAAGAATCTGATCAACTTCATTCGAATGATGATAACGTAGGACAACAAAAGAACCTAAAAAAATACTCCAAGGAGGAAGAATAAGAACAAATGGACTTGCTAACTACTTCAAAAGAATAACTACCATGTTTTCTACTACTACAAAAAAGTAAAAAAACACCAAATGAGACTCCAAAATAAACTCCCACGAATTGGCCTCGGTCAAGCGGATGCAGAAACCTTATGAGCCATAATTGTTCTTCGAAGTGGCTGAGCTTCCATTGATCATCGTCCCATTACGGTGGTTCACCGCCACGTGGCCTCCATTGCTGTTGTTCGAGCTCCCACAATTTCCACCACCCCTATTGTTACCATTATAATTACTCCACCCATTGCCTCTGTTGTTAGTGTTGTTGAATTTACTCCGTCCATTGTATTCCTCTCTGTTGCTGTTAAATCCCCTCGACCCGCCTCCAACGTTTCTCGGCCCCGGAGGATACCTTCCCTTGTTGTTATCATTACCTGTTTGTGCATGACAACATTGTTGAGAGGCCATATTTTGCATTACAGCATGATCGAGGACGTAAAGCAAATTTTACTTGCCTGCCCTCTTCTGTTCACACACGCATTGCCGCCCACCAATGTTTACTGGAGAAGCCTGAGTATGTTAAAAGAAAAAAAGGGTCGGGTAAAGAATTGTTTTTTATGATTTTGATAAACTAATGTCGAAAAGAGTCATACATACCTCAAATACTTTTTGGACCGAAGCTGCGTGCTCGAATTCCACAAAGCCAAAGCAAAATCCCTGTAGCTGCAAGTATTCAAACATCAGAAAACCGATCGCTCAACAACTGATTTTGCGTAATGGATCTTAACATTCATGCATACCCTGTTGCTTCTAAATTGAATACCGTTTCGCTTGATGTCTCCAAATTCCTTGAATACTTCTTCGAGCTTGGCTTCTGTTGCATTCATTGGAAGGCCCTTGATGTAAATTGAGTGGCGTTCAGCTGCAGGATTATGATACATAATTATGAGGAATTACACACATATACACACACACACAATACGCAACAACAACAAAAAAAGTGAAACCAACAAACATAGCATGCCTTCTCCCGCTTGATGATTCCCGTTGACCACAGGCTTGTAACTGGAGCTAGGCCCATCTGGATTGGGTTTGGTTGCTTGAATAACTTGTTCAACTTTCTTCGGTGAATCTCTCTGTGGACTACTCGGTAGTTGAGAGACAATTGCATCACTTTTCTTGGTATGCATCACCTGAAATGATATCACAAGATACATTTGTAGTTACCATGAAAGAAAAATAGTTGCTTTCGTCACCAAAAATATATAGCAGGCCCAACTGATCATAAATAGCTTTGAAGTTTAAAAAACCAATAAAAGCACTTACAATGGAAGCATAAGACTTCTTCGGGACTTCTTCAGTTTTGCCACTGAACTCCTCAGCATCAATCAGTACTTTGTTGGCCAACTCTGCTTTTTGAACTTCAACAGCAATCTTAACATCACCGTTCTCTTCAGAAACTTCTTCAACAGATGGGGTGTTCTGCTTAGAAGCCTTGGTCTCCCCAATTGGAGGAGTAACTGCAAAGAATGAGAGAAAAATTAAATTTTTACAAAGCAAAAAATGAGGAGAAGGAACCAATAAAAGCATAAGATAAAGAGAGATAAGATCTTTGTACCTGGTTCATCGGCAGCAGGCACCGCAGCATCGTTGACCAAGGGTGTGGTGGCATTATTATCCACGTAACGAAGCATGTCGTTCAAAACAAAGAAACCAATTTCCTGAGGAGCAAGGAAGAAACTCTGAATGAAATTGCGGACTGATTCGTCCTTCCCCGTTTCGTAGCCAGTAACAAGCATGTGGACCCCACCGTTGTAAGGAACTCTGTGCGTCTACCGTCTTAATCACGGTGCTGAAATCCCCGTAGTTGAGAGAAAGAATCTTTTCGTTGATGGCCTACATGAAAAAAAAAAAACCAAAAGCTCATGAACTTACTCAAGATTCAACCAACCAACTCCAATAATTAATTAAAAACAAGTACACTGCATTCAACGGAAAGAAAAATCGGGAAAAATTACTTTGACTGTTGTGGTGATGCTCATGGAGCCATTTTCTTCGGGGCGGTCGAGTTTGCTGATTTCCTGGTAAAATTTATGGCCTTTCTCAGGAAACTGATGCATAATCTGATAGTATTGCTGCACAAATGCGATCCCAACCTAATTTTGTAGAAAAATTATTAAACCCTCAAATATCAATTCATCGAACGGAGTTCCACCGCAGTGATGCAATAACGAATTTGGGAAAACATGGAAACTCACATATTCTGCTGGTATCGGAGTCGCATCCATCTTTTAAGAGTATTTGAACCAAACAACGCCTGACAAAAATCAAACAAATCGCCAATATATAAGCTTCGCCGCGCTTCAGGAAGAAGAAAACACATAGCAAGAAGAGAATAGAAAAATAAAAGATCTTTACGGGACTTCAATAATCTAAACTCGAATCCGTGGGTACCTGAAATTAGAAAGGAAGTGATTGACAGCGCTTGAGAACGTCTAGTGATTCGGTGAATGGCTTTGCTAATCCGTCGGCGAAATCGAGAATAGCAGCGGTGAGTGTGGAGGCAAGAAAGAGGCAGAGCATTCGATACGAAGAGGGAAATGATGGCTGTGACTGTGTGTATTTATAAGAGAAAAGAAAGAGCAATCTTTTTTAATTTCGTGTAAGATCCGTTGCGCTGCTGTGTATTGTGTGTAAGATATGCGATCTTTTTTTTTTTTGGAATAAAAGTTACGCTATCTTTCGAAGCCTATAATAAATTAAAGGGGCAATTTTGTTTCATACCGGACCCTATCAGTCAAAAAATAATTATTAAAGATCCATTTCACTGAAAGTTTAAGATAAAAGACTCAAACTTCGAACTGACCAAAATACCCTTACTAAATATTTTATAAGAACAGGTATCGAAAGTCACTTTTCTGTTATTATCTTACGGTATTTTGTTATCACACACACACACACACATATATATATATATGAAGTGTTATTATATGTCAATATTGCGTTCCAATATGGTTAATAAGTGGTATCAATATACTAAAATTGACTTTCGACGATTGACATTTTTCGTATATTTCATATTGATTCCCATGAGCATCGTCCCTCCAACAAATTAAATTCGATGTGCAATCGACGGCTTAGTCTGATCTTAACGTCATCGAATGTATTATTTGGTATGCGAATTTTTTGAAATTCTTAACGCGAATAAGGAAAATAATTGTGAATTGAATAATATTTTCGGCCAAAATTGCAAGTACTATGTATAAATTCGAGTGACCCATAGTCTGAATATTACGTTGTGCCACCGTGTTGGCTTCATCGCTCGTCGTTTAGGCAGAATTTCGAATTTATTCAGAAAAGGTGAATTAACACGGTTGTTGGGTAACATTTCTTGCTCTGGGTAACAATTCTTATAGTCTGTGTAACACTTCCTGGGCAAAACGCATGCGAGCAAGAGGAATAGATCGAAAATCGCTGATAACACCATAAAAAACGTTGAAACTACTGGCATCTCGACTTTAGTGACCCAATAAGGTTAAATCGACCTCAATTTGGGTCTTGATAATCAAGAAAGAATAATGGAATGTATAATGGAATATTGCATTAATCTCAATTCTAAAATCTCGTTGAAAAACGGGGGGAAACTCAAAATTATTGACTTGATAATGTTAAATCAACTCAAATTTATCACGAGCCTTAAAAATCAACGAGAATTATTGATAAATATGACGAGTCTTGAACATTTTCGAGTAACACTTTCGGCAATAAATATAACATATGTACACGCAAGAAAAACACTTCATTAAGAACATTCTAGAAGGTTCTGGATTAGCATGGAATATTATCTCATTACGTACAAATAATACCACATGTCTGATTGTAAATAACAATACCAACTCAGTTTTTAACGACTATGTAAATTCTTGTACCGCATAATAGGTTCTCAGTACCACAACAATAAATCTATTAATTTCATTGACAAATGTGCTTTTTTCGGATGTATGCGATTGTCATTCATGGAAATATAAGATTTGATAATGTTAAACCATTGTATTTCTTTAAAAGACACAATCTTCGAATTGTAATGTTATTAGTCGAATTTTGAAGTTGTTAGTCATGTAAACATATGGTCCTTTGTTGGCAAACATAAGTTACTATCTCTTTTGCATCATAATATATGTTATTCGTGATTTCTAAATTTGAGTATTTGGGGTTTGAGATTTATATGTAGTGTGGTATGAATATTGATTTGGAATTGAAATTTGGCGGAATCCTAGACATTCTCTTAAAATACATAAAACTGTACTAGTAAAGGATTAAGTGTTACCAGTAAGTGTTTAAGTGTTATTCGAAACGAATGATCTGTTACAGATATTGCAGTTTACATGCTAGGATTTCTATAGGCTTATTTTTGGGTTTAGGGTTAGTTAAGATTAAGGATTTACGACACAAAAATTTGGTAATATGATGTACAACTTGTGATTTATAGGATGCAACAATAAATTTTTTTACGGTTTCGGGTTTAGGGTTCAGGGCCTAGGGTTTAGGGTTCAGAGCTTAGGATTTAGGGAATATGGTCTATAAAATATTATTCACGATTTAATGTTGAACTTTGAACAAGTTTCTGATGAATTTCGTAAAGTTATGTTCATTGAGATTGATATATTCTAAGTTTTGGAATGAAAGAGTATATGTTTACATGACTAATAACTTAAACATTGTACTTTCAACATTAACATTCGCATAACGTGACTTGTAAAGGAATTTGGTGGTTTAGCTTTATCATATCATCTATTTCCATGAATGTCAATCTTATACATCCGGAAAAAAAGTGCATTTATGAACAAAATTAATCGAATTAGTAATGTGGTACTGAGAAGATATTATGTAGTACCAATATCTACAATTGTGTTATAAATTGAGTTTATATTGTTATTTATTATCAGACACGTGGTATTATTTGAAGGCGATGTGGTAATATCAGTCATTATCCTGTTAATATTCTCTGAGAATCTAGAACCTTCTAGAACTTTCTTACTGAAGCATTTTCTTTTGATGTGTATGTGTTATAATCAGTGCATAAAGTGTTATTACGCTAAAAAATATTTCAATTTTGGGGAAAACTAATTTTAGCATTATTCCATGATTAACATCAATAATTTCCTTACATTATCAAGACTTGTGATCAAGTTGGGTTGATTTCACGGATTTCGACCGTTAAAATTGAGGTTGCACCTCCAGATTTTTGAATTGGTTTGAAGTATTATTTCATTATCAAATTTAAAAAATTTCGTCGATAATGAATACCCGTGAGAAATTGAGGTCGATTTAACTTTATTCGTTCACTAAATACGGAGATTCCAAAGATTTCATTGATTTTTGGGTGTCGTCGGTTGTTGTTTGTCTATTCCTCTTAGCATCTTGCTTGTTATCCAGGAAATGTTACCCAGAACGCATGAACTGTTATGCAGAATAAATGAAGTGTTATCAACCAACTTTATAATTAATAAATGTTTCAATCTTAGGTCTCATCAAAATTCTTCGTTATTCCATGATTAACATTAATAATCTTCTTCGATTACAAAGACTCATGATCAAATTGAGTCGAATCCACCTTATTTGGCCATTAAACTCGAGATTTCACCCGTTTTTCAACGAGATTTTCGAATTGTATTTAACGCAATATTCCACGATAAGCTTCGTATTTTTTCGTTGCTTACATGAGAAATTGACGTCGATTTCACCTTATCCTGTCAATCGTGTCAGAGATTCGAGCGGTTTCAGTGTTTTTGGGTGTTGCCAGCGGTTTCCGATCTATTCCTCTTTGCCTTTACTTGTGTACAACATGTGTTATTTACTGGTGACGAGTCGTTATTTTTTTCTACTTATGTGTTCGTTTTGCGGCAACATCTGTTATAAACTACAAGGCACATGGTATTTTTTTTGCATGAATTGTTACCCAGAAAGCATGAAGTGCTACCCGCTAAACGTTTTTAATTAGCAGACGGCTCAATCTTATGTCCCATCAAAATTCTTCGTTATACCATGATTAACATCAATAATATCCTTCGACTAAGACCCATGATCAAATTGAGTCGAATCCAACATATTCGGCCATTAAAATCGAGATTTTCTCCATTTCAAATTTCTACATGATTTAAAGAAAAAAATCCTTACAAAGCTTAGATCTTACGTCGTCGAAAATTAATCTCGTGGTTTTCCTCGATTTCTCAGACCCATATGCAAATTGAGATCGAATTCTCCTTATTTAAACATTAACATGAAGATCCGGATAGAAGATCGATCGCATGAGGATGACAATGGCATGTTCCCGTAATATTTGTGTGTTTGAAGGGTAATTAACAAAGGCATTTTAAGTAATTTTCTAAAGTAATAAGGGTATATAAGACATTTCATCGCAAATTGGTCTTTTATCTCTAATGAAAGTATAAAATATGTCCTCCTCTATATTTTAAAACATGTTGGAGTCTGAATTCTACGGAAACAAGCTTAAGTGGGCCTGAACCCTAATTTAGCCTAAATTAAACGGTATTTTTGTTTTATTTTACGGTCATTTAGATGACAAGTGATTTATGTATTAATTAATATTTTATTAATTTCCAATGAAATATTCAATTTTCAAATATCTTTCATACTTTCACTTTATTATCATATCATTTACAAATATCATATAAAGGGGTTAACTTGACCAAATCATTCAATCTCTTACCTTCTTACCTTATTAGAGACTATATCCAAAGGTAAATTCATTTAATCAGAAGATAATTTAGTATTTTTCAAGAAACATTAGTAAAAATATGAGAAATTTCGATGGGTAACCCAACGTTTAAGGCTTTTCCAACTGGTGTCATAATTATTTTTTAGTTTCAGTAGGTACCCCTGAGTTTAAGAGTTTTTCAAGTGGTTCCCAAAGTATTTTTCAGTTCCGATAGTTATCCAAGTGTTTTCAGTGTTTTACATTTGGTGCCCAAATAAATTGAGCAATTACTATGTGGTGATGGTCACGCTTTATATATAGTAATAAAGCCGTCATCTGCCAACACTATATAAATCATGAGCAGCACATAGTAACTGCTCAATTTATTTGGACACCAATTGAAAAATAGTTCAATGACCAATTGGAAAGACTTAAACACGAGTCCTGCTTGGACTAAAAAATAGTTTCGACACCAACTGTAAAAGTCTTAAATAAAGAGTTACTAGACGGAATTTTTCTAAAAATATTATGTAATATATAAGGAATTATTAATTTATATTTTATGCGGGACTTATAGAAATTATAAAAAATATATTATCTTATAATTTTAGTGAGTTTATTAATTCAGCAAGTCCGAGTCGGAACGAGCAAAAATATTATTTTAAAGAGTTTATTAAATAATCAAGTATTGATTTATCGAGTTTGTCGGTCCTCATTCGAGATAGGATTTTAAATTAAGTTCACGAAAATTATAAGATAATATACACATTTTCGATAATTTATGTATATCACATATAAAATATAATTAATTATATACCATACTATTTCATAGATGGTTTATGAAGGTATTTTCAAAATGATTCAATAGTCTTTTATTTTGGTTGAAAATTAATTTCACCTTTCACATCTCCAACGATAAGGACTCCTGGTGGTGTTTCATCGTATACAAGAAACAAAATAAGGTAGGAGATTTAAAAATTCTTTTAAATTGGGCCCTTTACAATAATTAGTGGACGTTTGAAGGGTGTTTGTAAATAGATTACTATTAATTATATTTATAATTATTGCTTTAATTATTTATAACTCTTTGAACTAAAAATTTGAGATTACTGGCACCATCTGTATTTATTTAGGGTGCGTTTGGATTCGTGTATTTGAATTGAATTTCGTGATTCAAATTATGAATTTCAAAATCCTAATTTCAAATCCAAACCCATCGTTTGGCAAACGTTAGGATTTCGAAATCCGGATTTCAAAATGGAGCTCGAGCTCCAACTCATGAAACTCGTCGAGCTCGACCTCGAACTTTTTATTAAAAAATTAAAATATACAAAAAATAAAATATAAATAATAAATACAAAATAAAATAAAAAACTAACAAAATAAAATAAGCTTGTGAGTCGGCTCGCGAGCTTTCGATCATCGTTCGTCGTTCGTCGAGCTTAAGCCAAGCTATTTTCGAACCAATTCGACGTCGTACGTCGAGCTCGAACCGCCTCGTCGAGCTCGCGAGCCGGCTCGACTCGTCGTTCGTCGAGCTCGATCGCCTCATCGAGCACGCGAGTCGGCTCGACTCATCGTTCAGTCATAATTGTTGTTATTTATTATTATTATTTATGAAAATTATTACGGCGAGAATTTGTATTTCGAAAGCGGATCACTTGAGGTCGAACTTCAAAATCATCAAACAATAAAGGATTTGAATTATCCTCAGATTTGGATGAAATCGAAATTCAAATCCGAGCGGTTGTCAAACGGATGATTTAGAAGAAATTCGGATTTCAAATCGAAATCCGAAAATTCAAATAGACCATTATAGATTTCTTATTGCTTCAAAAAAAAAGATTTTTTACTATAAAGTGCATCGAAGGTACATTGATTGTTGAAAATGATGTTAAATTCTTGTATGCTTCTCGGCTTAAAAATAAAAATGAAAGATAAATATCCTATTCCTCAACAATTTGCTTCATGCAACGAAAAATAGACTTTCTCTCGTCAGGCCCATAGTTGACGAAGTAGGAATCTGAGGCGAAACAAGAAATTCGAGTCCTGAATTTTCTTTAAGTATTTTTTTTTCGGCGACCAAATCATCAATTGTTTCATCTTTCTCCAATGTGCTACTTATTTCATTCTATTCGTCGTTTCATCTTTCTCTAAGGCGCTATTTTTTTTCAATCTTTGAATTAAAACTTCCGCCTTTGTTTTCTCTTTTTTTCTCCCTCTTATAATATCCTAATGATTACACGTTTTTTTTTTATTTTAGATTATCGTACCTATAAACCTATAAATGAGAAAATAAAAAATAAAAGTTCGTCAAAGAACACAATTAATATATCAAGTCAAAAAATAAGTATAATAGCATACATGGATATATAGCCTCAATCTTAAATCTCTGATAAGCAACACACGACATAAGCAGAGTATTATTACATTTTCACAATATTTTTCTTGCCTTCAGATGATTCAAATGCTGCAGGAAAATGGAAGAGTAGAGACCCAAGGAACAGAGGCCAAAGGCAGTGGCTGAGCTAGAATTTTGTTCCACTGGATCCAAATCTAAGTTAATTTAAAAATACATATACATAAAATAAAATTTAAATTCATAATATATACAAATACCAAAAGTTTATCCAATCAAAATATTCACCAAGCATCATAATTTTATATGCCGATCTTTCATTTAAAACCTTTTTATGATTGCTTCGTTTGAAATATTATCAAATACGTCCCTCTCGAAATAATTCCCCATTCGATTCCTCACTGGATTATTTATATACTTATAACAGGAAAAGCCCGTTCAACTGTAGCGATACGGGTAGAATCAATGTAATCTTCAACGACAAATACACGAGGATATATTGTATGTCTCTTTGTCCGGACGAGTTTTCGAGCAAGACTTAGCGCTTCCATTCAATATAATTCTCCAATTTTTTTCGAATTAACTTCTCTTAGCAACCGAAGAAAATGAATTATCGGGGGTCAAACAACTTACACAGGTAAGCAAGTGCATATTTACCTCCACAAGTCGGCTATTCATTTCTTGAAGCTGTAAGTCGAGCAGTAGATTTTTTTACGGGTGTTCACATGTAACCTTCATTCTGGGAATAGAAATAGTATGAACTCCGCAACGCAAGTGCCAATTGCTCTTTCCCTGATACATCCCGAGATTCATCAACTAATATAGCAAATAAATCATCACCATGATCAAATATGATGGAATTAAGTGTTTCAATAGCAATTGCATTCGCAATTTCTTTATGTATATCAGAAGAAGTCAACTTCTAAGTTTTTTTTTTTTTGTTCATTTTTCCAACGACTTCTTTGATCATCTCATTATGATATGCAAGAAAGCTTAACAATTACAAGAAGTTACCTCTGTTGATTGAGTTTTCAGATTCATCGTGACCCCGGAAAGCTAGACCTTATCGTAACAAAAATCTTATGCAATCAACCGTTGCAACTAATTTGATATGATACTCCTTTTGTTTGTCATCTTGCTAATGAAAAGCAAGATCGATATGTTGGTCCCCGTTCATCAAATCACGACATTTTTTCAAAGCTTGATTGTGCAAGCTATTGCAGTCGCCAACATGGCATCAAGTGTTTCTCTTTTACTCCATCATCTTTGGTTATACTGTATTCCAGCCAATCGTCATATAAATCAAACGGGAGAATACCCAAAATGGTCCTCGATGTTTACCCTATGGACCAATTTAGTCCCTCATGTTGTCATGAACCAATTTTTTGCATTTGGTTCAAAATCGACAACACGAGGGACTAAATTGGTTCACGCGAAACATCGGGGAGTAAATTGGTCCATAGAGCGGACCATTTTAGGTATTATCCCTAAATCAAACCATTTAGGATTGGAATGACGTAATCGACCACCAATACTTCTTTGTGGAAATTGTGTTTACGGGGTTGACATGGACCTTTCATTAGAAAATGTATGCGTACCTCTCGTTGGTTTACAATAAGGTCTGATTGAAGTATATCCGACTCTGCTTCGAATCTCTACATTATTGACACCCGGAGAATTCACTGTAGAAGTCGCTGTCAATTACAGTGAATGGCTGTAATCCGCCACAGGACTATCATCGGCTACTTGGAAATGGAATCGGCTTAATGTGCCAAAGCATTCGTTCATCACTTGGCTTGTAAACTTGGAGGCGAAGGAATAACATTTGAGTATGTGGTAATCATACAAAAAAAAAAATATTACAAACCTAACATGACAGAGTAGTGAAGGACGAGGATGTTCCCTATGATCTTTATTTAGACCTCTCTTTTCTTATTTTCTTTTGCCTTTGTTTGTCATTGTTTAGGATATTTGTTGTTTGTTTCTCTCTATCTACCCTTGGATTGTCAAATGTCATCAAAGGAATCTTCTGAGCTCCTTTCTTTAGTCCCGGAAACTTTTTATTGAAAAAAATAAAATACTTGGTGATTAATTAGATTGACTATTGAACTTGAGAGTGTTATTTCTTATTGTCATGTTATGTCTTACACCTTACGTATGGATTTTTATTACACTGCAAAGCCCCGTTGTTACCATATATATCGTTCTATGTAGTAAAGGGTCTAGTAGATTTGATTCCAAAGTACAATCAAAGATCTGCCATGATATAATAAGAATTTGATTTAAGTTCATTCCAATGATAGATAATGAAGGACGATAAAAAGAACCTTAAAAAAGAGCTCCGCCAAGGAGAAAGAATAAGAACGAATGACGAAAACTAAAAATAATGAACTGACTACAAAAGAATAACTACCATATTTTCTACATACTATCAAAGTAAAAACACCAAAGGAGACTCCAAAATAAACTCCAACGGGTCGGCCTCAGTCAAGCGGATGCAAAAATCTCGGGTGCCATAATTGTTCTTCGAAGCGGCCTCGTCCCATTACGGTGGTTCACCGCCATGTGGCCTCCATTGCTGTTATTAGAGCTTCCTCGATTTGCATCGCCCCTATTGTTACTGTTAAGATTACTCCACCCGTTTCCTCGATTGCTATTGTTGTAGTTTTTAGTGTTGTTGAATTTGCTCCGTTCATAGTATTCCTCTCCATAGTTGCCACCTAGTCCCACCTCGTTTCTTGGCCCCTGTGGATACCTTCCCCTGTTGTTATTACCTGTTTGTGCATGATAAATAACATTATACAACATTGTTGAGAGGCCATATTTTGCATTACATAGCATGGTTTTCAGGGACATGAAGAAAGTTTTACTTGCCTAGAGAATTAGTAGACCTCTTCTGTTCACACATGCATTGATGCCCACCAACTTCCACCGGAGAAGCCTGATCTGTCGATAAAAGGGTTGTCAGAGGTCGCATCAAGATTTTTTTTTTTATGATTTTGATAAAGTAATGTCGAAAATATTCGCACCTCAAGGACTTTTAGGATCGAAGCTGCGTGCTCGAATTCCACAAAGCCAAAGCAAAATCCCTGTAGCTGCAGCGAGCTTGGCTTCTGTTGCGTTCATTGGAAGACCATTGATGTAAATTGAGTGGCCTTCTCCCACTTGAAGATTCCCATTGAGCACAGGCTTGTAACTGCAGCTAGGTCCATCTGGGTCGGGGTTCGTTGCTGGAATTACTTTTTCAACTTTCTTTGGTGAATCTCTCTGTGGACCACTCGGTAGTTGAGAGACAGCAGTTTTCTTGATTTGCATCACCTGAAATGATATCACAAGATATCCATTTGAAGTTACCATGAAAAAAAATAGTTGCTTTTGTGACCAAAAATATATATCAGCCCAACAGTTGCTCCACAATTTGATCATAAATAGATTTACAAACCAAGAAAAAGCACTTACAATGGAAGCATAAGACTTCTTCGGGACTTCTTCAGTTTTGCCACTGAACTCCTCAGCCACCACAGCATCAATCGGTACTTTGTTGGCCACCTCTGCCTCTGGGACTTCAACAACAATCTTAACATCACCATTCTCTTCAGCAGATGGTTGGCTTTGCTTAGAAGCCTTGGTCTCCTCAATTGGAGGAGTAACTTCATGGAGTAAGAGAAAAATTAATTTTTACAACAACAAAGGGAAGAAACTGATAAAGCATAAGATAAAGAGAAATGAGATCTTTGTACCTGGCTCAGCCGCGGCAGGCACCGCATTATTATCCACGTAACGAAGCATGTCGTTCAAAACAAAGAAACCAATTTCCTGAGGAGCAAGGAAGAAACTCTGAATGAAATTGCGGACTGATTCGTCCTTCCCCGTTTTGTAGCCAGTAACAAGCATGTGGACCCCACCGTTGTAAGAACTTTGTGCATCTATCGTCTTAATCACAGTGCTGAAGTCTGCATAGTTGAGAGAAAGAATCTTCTCGTTGATGTCCTACATGAAAAAACCAAAAGCTCATGAACTTACTCAAGATTCAACCAACCAACTCCAATAATTAATTAAAAAAACACTGCATTCAACGGAAAGAAAGAGGGAAAAATTACTTTGACTGTTGTGGTGATGCTCATGGAGCCATTTTCTTCGGGGCGGCCGAGTTTGCTGATTTCCTGGTAAAATTTATGGCCCTTCTCAGGAAACTGATGCATAATCTGATAGTATTGCTGCACAAATGCGATCCCAACCTAATTTTGTAGAAATATTATTAAACCCTCAAATATCAATTCATCGAACGGAGTTCCACCGCAGTGATGCAATAACGAATTTGGGACATTAGGATATTCTTGATTCCCGATAATTTAGTTGCCCGAGAAAGGACGATAACAAATAAAATGAAGAAAATAAATATGACAGTGAACACGATAATTTACGTAGTTCGGTCAGAATGACCTATGTCCACGGGCCAGAGGGTAGAACTTCTTTATTATGTGGAGTGATTACAGACAAGTACACCGGACGTGATATACAAAAGAATCTACAAGGTCTAGGAGAAAAGATACAAATATAAGTGATCGGCGTAGTGGTCGAGGAATACAAAAGAAAACCCTCGCTGAAGATGATTCATAACCTTCGATGAATGATGGTATTTATAGGCGAAATGTTCTCTGATCAATCATGTAAACACACCAAAAATTCAACACACATTTAACTGATATATACGGCAGCCGAAATCAAAATGAAACCATATTCTTCATTTGGCACATGATAATTATTTTCTTCCTCCTATATTTGACTTTTCAAAGTAAGTGTGCTTCCATCATTTAATGCTCCATGTCGATAATCAATGTCATATAACAAATCTCCACCTTGACCTTAATTCTGAAAATTACCCCACCTTAATTTAGATACATTTGTCTCCATCTCCCTCCGACCATAGCCCCGACGGGCTAGTTCGCCATTTCTGAAATACTGATCAAGTCCAAGCAATGCTTGAACTTTGAAATTGGAAGAGCCCTCGTAAACATATTTGCAGGATTATCATCCGTGTTGATCTTCTTGATAAACACCTTCTTATCTGCAATGATATCACGGATAAAATGATATTTGACATCAATATGCTTAGTCCTCTAATGATACATATGATCCTTAGTCAAATGAATTGCGCTTTGACTATCACAGTAAATAGTAATAACTCCCTGTTGATGAGTCAATTCGCTGAATAACCCTTTCAACCATAAAGCTTCTTTGATCGCATCGGTAATGGCCATATATTCTGCTTCAGTAGTAGATGGAGCCACTACGTGTTGTAGAGTAGCTTTCCAGCTAACTGCACAACCTCCAATAGAGAATAAATAACCTGTAAGAGATCGTCGTTTATCGAGATCACCTGCGTAATCTGAATCAACGAAGCCAACGAGCGTATCACTGTTTCTGCCAAACTCCAAACAAGTGCTTAGAGTACCCTTTAAGTATCTGAGGATCCACTTCACTGCCTGCCAGTGTTCTTTCCCTGGATTAGCCATATACCTGCTAACAATACTAACAGCTTGTGAAATATCAGGACGTGTACAAATCATTGCATACATAATATTGCCGACTGCACTCGTGTAAGGAACTCGTGCCATATACTCTTCTTCCTCTTCTGATGATGGTGACTGAGCAGCAGATAGTCTAAAATGGCTAGCGAGAGGAGTACTTACTGGTTTGGCATCGTGCATGCCAAATCTCTCCAAAACCTTCTTGAGGTAACTCTCATGGGTCAGGTGTAACTTACCAGCTCCTAGATCACGTCTAATCTCCATACCAAGAATCTTCTTAGCTGCTCCCAAATCCTTCATCTCAAATTCACCGTTCAATAAGGCCTTCAAATGGTGAATTTCTGCAAGATTCTTAGCCGCAATGAGCATGTCATCAACATATAATAGCAGATAAATGAACGAACTGTCATTCAACTTCCGGAAGTAAACACAACTATCATACTTGCTCCTGGAGAAACCATGACCCAACATAAAAGAATCAAACCGTTTGTACCACTGTCTTGGAGACTGCTTTAATCCATATAAGGATTTATTCAACAAACAAACTTGGTCTTCTTTTCCTTCAACTATGAAGCCTTCAGGTTGCTTCATATAAATCTGTTCGTCTAAATCGCCATGTAAGAACGCAGTCTTGACGTCAAGTTGTTCTAATTCCAAATCAAACATGGCAACGAATGCAAGCAATACACGAATAGAGCTATGTCTAACAACAGGTGAGAAAACATCGTTAAAATCAACACCTTGTACCTTACTATAGCCTTTCGCGACCAATCGTGCTTCACACCTTGCATCGTCTGAACCAGATAAACCTTCTTTCTTCTTGAAGACCCATTTACAACCGACTATTTTCTTTTTCTTCGGCGGCGACACAAGAATCCAAGTACCATTCTTGTGCAGAGACTCCATTTCTTCATTCATCGCTACCAACCACTTATCAGAATTGACATCTTGAATTGCCTCCGTATAGGTAGAAGGTTCACCGCCTCCACATGTTTCTTGTGCCACTGATAAAGCGTACGAAACTAAATTCACGTACCGCTGTGGTAGTCGAATCTCACGTCTCTATCTGTCTCTTGCTATAGAATATTCCTGCTCGACGCTTTCATCTTCAACAAGATCTGAATCCGGTTCTGGTTCATCATCTGGATCTGTTGAACTCGTAGCAGGGTTATCTGAAGAACCTTTGTTGATCTCGAGCTCCACCTCGTTCTGTACACTATCCTCCTTTTCTTGATTAGAAGAATTAGAAGACTCTTTTCTATGATTCAACATATATGACTCGTCAAATGTAACATCTCTTCTAATTACGAATTTGGGTGACTTGGGATCAGGATTATATAATCTATATCCTTTCACCCCTGAAGCGTAACCGAGAAAAATACACTTTTTAGCTCTAGGCTCTAACTTTCCCTCGTTTACGTGCATATAAGCTGGGCACCCAAATATTCTTAAATTAGAGTAATCAGCAGGAGTACCTGACCATACCTCCTCGGGAGTCTTGAAATCGATAGAAGAACGTGGTGAGCGGTTGACAATATAACATGCAGCCGCAATAGCTTCTGCCCAAAAATCATTTGTCAACCCAGCATTAGAGATCATACACCGAGCTCTCTCCAATAGAGTCCGGTTCATGCGCTCGGCAACACCATTCTGTTGAGGCGTCATTCGAACAGTGTGATGCCGAGCTATACCTTCATTCTTGCAGAATTCATTGAAATCACTTCCACAAAATTCTAAGTCATTGTCTGTCCGCAACCGCTTGATTTGTTTTCCTGTTTGCTTCTCAATCAAAGCTTTCCATTGTTTAAATGTTAGGAAAACATCACTCTTCTGTTAGACCCAAACTTTCCTTGAATAATCATCAACGAAAGTCAACATGTATCTTGCACCACCTTTGGACGGAACACGAGAAGGACCCCATAAATCAGAATGAATATAGTCCAAAGTACCTTTCGTCTTATGGATTGCTGGCGATTTGAAGCTGACTCGTTTCTGCTTCCCAAAAATACAATGTTCGCAAAAATCCATCTTACCAGTACTTTGACCGCAAAGTAGGCCCCGCTTGCTCAAAATCGTCAAGCCATTTTCTCCCATGTGTCCAAGCCTCATATGTCATAATCTCGTATTATCAACCTCCGGGGATGTCGAAACTGCAGCGGAACCTGTAACAGTAGTTCCCTGCAAAATATATAAATTTCCTGACCTGCAAGCTTTCATCACGACGAGGGTACCTCTACCAATCTTCATAACTCCACCTTCACCTGAGAACCTGCACCCTTGAGATTCAAGTGTGCCTAAAGAGATAAGATTTCTCTTCATAGCTGGAACATGTCTGACTACTGTGAGCGTTCGGATGATTCCGTCGAACATCTTGATTCTAATTGTACCTTTACCAATAACTTTACATGGGGCATCATTCCCTATCAAGACATATCCACCATCGAAAGCTTCATATGTGGAAAAACAGTCCCGACTACGACTTATGTGGTAAGAACATCCTGAATCTAAGATCCACTCACTATCAGACCTGACAATATTTGCAGTTGCTACAAAAATAGTTCAATCGCTCTCATCTGCAGCTACGCTAGCTTCTGCGGGTTTGTAATTTTGCTGATTATTTTTCTACTTATTTTTCAGTTTATAACACTCAGCTTTGATGTGGCCCTTCTTCTTGCAATAATTACAAAGTTTATTTTTCGACCTGCCCTTAGACCTGCTATTATCAGCATCTCTATTTTCTGGCCTACCCCGAGCAAACAGACCCTCTGCCTGATTACCACTAGATTCCCTCGTTATATCTCTATCAATCTGCTCTTTCGATTGTAAAGCAGATTTGACACTACTATAGGAGATAGTGTCTTTCCCATATATTATAGTGTCTCGAAAATGTTTTAAAGATGAGGGAAGGGAGCACAACAATATTATCGTCTGATCTTCTTCATCCACTTTGACTTCTACGTTCGCCAAATCAATAATTATTGAGTCGAATTTATCGAGATGCGAGAGTAGAGAACTACCTTCCGTCATTTTCAAACTGTGTAGCTTCTGCTTTAAATAAAGCCGATTCTCCTTAGTCTTCTTCATGTAGATAGCTTTCAACGAATCCCACATACCCTTGGCCGTCGTCTCCGTAGCAACTTCTTGTAATACCTCGTATGAGAGATTCAAGATAATTGGTGATGTGGCTTTCTTGTCCAGTTCATTAAATTGCTCGTCTGTCATTTCCTTGGTTCGCGTTGTCTTCAAGCGTCTGCTCACAACCGTCTTGAATGAGTATGGCCTCCATCTTGAGACTCCACATCGCAAAGTTGACATTTCTATCGAACTTTTCAATAGACATTTTTGTAATCGTCATGGTGGCTAAAATAAATCGGGAAATTGGCTCGCCGTGGACCGTAAAACCTTTTTGATAACTTTTCTGATGTGGAACATCAGACAAAGCTGCAACCACAGAGCATACTAAGAATACCGACAAGGCGATGTTCTGATACCAATTTGTTAGGATATTCTTGATTCCCGATAATTTAGTTGCCCGAGAAAGGATGATAACAAATAAAATGAAGAAAATAAATATGACATTGAACACGATAATTTATGTGGTTCGGTCAGAATGACCTACGTCCACGGGCCGGAGGGTAACTTATTTATTATGTGGAGTGATTACAGACACGTACACCGGACGTGATATACAAAAGAAGCTACAAGGTCTAGGAGAAAAACTACAAATATAGGTGAATACAAAAGAAAACCCTCGCTGAAGATGATCCATAACCTTCGATGAATGATGGTATTTATAGGCGAAATGTTCTCTGATCAATCATGTAAACATGCCAAAAATTCAACACACCTTTGACTGATATATACAGCAGCCGAAACCAAAATGAAACCATATTCTTCATTTGGCACATGATAATTGTTTTTTTCCTCCTATATTTGACTTTTCAAAGCAAGTGTGCTTCTCTCATTTAATGCTCCATGTCGATAATCAAGGTCATATAACATGGGAAAACATGGAAACTCACATATTCTGTTGGTATCGGAGTCGCATCCATCTTTCAGAGTATTTGAACCAAACAACGCCTTAACAAATCAAACAAATCGCCAATATATAAGCTTCGCCGCGCTTCAGGAAGAAGAAAACATAAAGCAAGAAGAGAATAGAAAAATAAAAGATCTTTACGGGACTTCAATAATCTAAACTCGGATCCATGCATACCTGAAATTAGAAAGGATGGGATTGACAGCGCTTGAGAACGTCTATTGATTCGGTGAATGGCTTCGCTAATTCGTCGGCTAAATCGAGAATAGCGTGGAAGCAAAGAGGAAGATCGATACGAAGAGGGAATGAGAGCTGTGTATTTATAAGAGAGAAAAAAAAAGAGCAATCTTTTGAATTTCGCGTAAGATACGTTGCGATGCGTGTATTGTGTAAGATATGCAATCTTTTGTCTTTTTTTGGAATAAAAAGATACGCTATCTTTTGAATATATGTAATAGATTAAACGGCCATATTTTTATTTTGGTATATAAACGGTCATTTAGATTGTAACAAGATATTTATGCATTACTACAAATAATCATGTAAACTTAAAGAGCAATCTTTTTGAATGTATGAATATACCTGCGATGCGCCACGTTTATGTGTAAGATTTGCAATCTTTTGAATATATGTATTTAAATTGGTACATATGATCTATCTATATATTACTACAAAATATTCACGTGGAGTTAAAGATTGAATTATTAAAATTGATTAATATGATTATTTTGAATACAAAACTCGATTAATTAATACTTCATTATTTAATAAAGTTTAATACTACACTTAGAAACTCGATAAATTAATAATACCTTATTTAATAAACTCTATAAATTAATATGCTACGGGCCACCAAAATTTAGTAATTTAAAGAGTTATTAATTAATCGATAAATTCATAATTGATATTTTATATATTAATTAATATTTTATTAATTTATAACGAAATGTTCAATTTTCAAAAACCTTTCAAATTTCCACTTCATTAACATATCATTTGCAATTTTCAAATGAAGAGCTCAATTTGACCAAATTATTCAATCTCTTAACTTATTAGAGACTATATTCAGTAAATTCATTTAAAAAAAAGACAACTAAGTATTTTTCAACAAATCTTAATAAAAAATGGAAAATTTCGGTAGGTAACCTAGTGTTTAAGACTCTTTCCAACCGGTGTTCAAATTATTTTTCAGTTTCAACAGGTACTCCTGAGTTTAAGACTTTTCCAACTGGTACCTAACTATTTTCAGTTCTGATAGTTATTCCAACGTTTAAGTGTTTTACGTATGGTGTTCAAATAAATTGAGCAATTACGTGGTGATCACACTTTATATATAGTAGAAAAGCCATCAATTGTCATTGTCGGTCAATATACAAATCATGAGCACCACATAGTAATTGCTCAAACCAACTGAAAAAGCCTTAAACACGTAGATAACTACTGAAATTGAAAACTAGTTCGAAACTCCAATTGGAAAAGACTATTTAACACATGAGTCATGTCCGGACTAAAAAATAATTTGGACACCAACTGTAAAAGCCTTAAACACTTAGTTAGTGGGTGAAATTTCCCTAAAAATATACGCACTATATAATGAATTATTAATTTATATTTTATATGAGACTTATGTAAATTACTAAGAATATATTATCTTACAATTTTAGCGATTTAACTAATTTTGCACGTTATCCCTGAGTCGGGACCGAACAAAAATATTGCCTTAAAGAGTTTATTAAATAAAAGAGTATTAATTATTTAGTTTCTACTGTATTATCTGTCGGCCCCGATTCGAGATGGGTTTCTAAATTAAGTTCACGAAATTATAAGATAACACATTTTTTATAATCTATGTATATCACATATACAATATAAAGTGGGTGTTTGGAAACACTTATGAAATGGACTTCTAACTTAAAAGTCCATTTTGAGAAGTAAAATACATTTGGTGAAAAATTTGTGATAGACTTTTAAAATAAGTTACTTCTCTAGAAGTCCATTTAAGAGAAACAACTTTTAATGACTTTTCAGAATTACTTGCAACTTTTGCAAAAGTCCATTCCCACCGAACACTTTAAAAAAATAAATTTACATTTAAAAAAGCTACATTTCGAAAAAGTCATTTACGGAAGTATTTATGAATAAAATTAATTATATAACATACTATTACATTTAATCACGTCTCCAACGATAAGAAATTTTGGTGTTGTTTTCTCATATACAAGAAACATCACAATGTAGGAGACTTATAAATTCATTAAATTGGGCCATTTACAATTATTAGTGGAAGTTTGAAAGGTGTCTGTAAATAGATTATTAATTAATATATATTAATAATTTTTACTTTAATATTTTATAACTCTTTGAACTAAACAATTGAGACTAGCGGCCTCATCGATATTAATATAGACTTCTCACTGCTAAAGAAAACATTTTTTACTATAGAGATCATCGAAGGAAAATTGATTATTGAAAATTAGGTTAAATGCTTATATGCTTCTACTCTTAAAATAAACGAAAAGAAAATATCTTACTCCTCAACAACTTCATGCAAAAATAGACTCTTCTCATGCAAAAATAAACACGCCAAAAATTCAACACACCTTTGACTGATATATACGGCAGCCGAAACCAAAATGAAACCATATTCTTCATTTGGCACATGATAATTGTTTTTTTCCTCCTATATTTGACTTTTCAAAGCAAGTGTGCTTCTCTCATTTAATGCTTCATGTCGATAATCAAGGTCATATAACATGGGAAAACATGGAAACTCACATATTCTGCTGGTATCGGAGTCGCATCCATCTTTCAGAGTATTTGAACCAAACAACGCCTTAACAAATCAAACAAATCGCCAATATATAAGCTTCGCCGCGCTTCAGGAAGAAGAAAACATATAGCAAGAAGAGAATAGAAAAATGAAAGATCTTTACGGGACTTCAATAATATAAACTCGGATCTGTGGGTACCTGAAATTAGAAAGGATTGCAAGTAATTAAAGCGCTTGAGAACGTCTAGTGATTCGGTGAATGGCTTCGCTAATACGTCGTCGAAATGAAGAATAGCAGTGGTGACTGTGGAGGCAAGAAAGAGGCAGAGCATTCGATACCACGAGGGAACGAGAGCTGTGTGTATTTATAAGAGAAAAAAAAGAGCAATCTTTTGAAAAGATACGTTGCGATGCCGTGTTTAAGATACGCAATCTTTTGAATATATGAAAATACTAAACGGTCTTAAATTGTAACAAGTGATTTATGTATTACTTACTATAAATAACCATGTGAAGTTAAAGAGCAATCTTTTTGAATATTTGAAGATACGTGCGATGCGCGTTAAATAACCATGTGAAGTTAAAGAGCAATCTTTTTGAATATTTGAAGATACGTGCGATGCGCGTGCACGATTGTACACGTAAGATATGCAATCTTTTGAATATGTGTAGATTAAACGGTCATTTAAATTGTACTAAAAATAATCACGTGGAGTTAAAAGACGTATTATATACTACAGTTAATTATTAAAATTTATTTAATATGATTAATTTGAAGACAGAACTCCATAAATCAATACTCCATTATTTATCCTACGAGATGTTATTTTGTCGGTCCCCGATCAAGAGGTTCAAACCGTTTGTCCCATAATTTATGTCCCACCATGTCTCCCATATGTCCCACCATGTCTCCCATTCATCCCGACCATCCAATTTCAGATCGTGTGGTTCATAAATTTTCTTTTTCTTTTTTAATTTTTTTCTAATTATTTGATTACATATTCCACCAAATAATAAATCGTCGTAATTTCATGTGATTTATATGATAAAAACAAATAAACATATCCAATTTATTCTTTGTTTCATGACGATCAAATTGATATTCATATCTTATATTTTTCGATATTCATAAGAATCAATTTTATCGTAAATTGTACAACGTGGGACATAAAGTGAGACATAAATTGTGGGACATGCGATTTTAACTTCGGATCGAGATAGGGTTACATTAAGTTCGCTTAATTTTTAAGATAACACCTTTTAATAATTTATATCCCATAGAAAATATCAATTAATAATATAACATACTTATAACATGGAATGAAGGAATGTTGAAAATAATTCAATTATCTTTTTTTTTTAATTAATAATATAACATACTATACTAATAAATGTGAGCCCTAAAAAATAACAATTAAGTAGATTATTGAACAAAAATATATATAATAAGGTGAAAATTTTCAATTTAACAAACATTCGTACTATGTTGTAGTATGTTATGCTTACATTGTTCATCCTCTTATACTGTGGTATTTGGGGTTTCGCAATATAAAGCAATGAGTGTAGGGGTTACTCCATCAAATATGATACAAAGTGAAGCATATAACTAATATATATATATATATATACGGGAATACGGATTCCAAAAAAATAAATCGAAATGCCACAAAAAACGCTTGCCCTAATACGATGTATCAACTATGCATGTAAAGTGTGCTTTGATAAGCTAGTGATTGTACTTTACTGTGTAAATTTTTCCTACCTGCAAAACTAGCTTGATGTGCAAGATATGTATCAATACTGTACCTGGATTTTAAACAATGCACATCAACCTAGTTGCAAGTGCATCTTTAATTCAGCACAAAGTATAATTATCCAATGCTATGCCCGTGGATAAGGACTTTAATTATGGGTTACTTGCCCGTTTTTTTTTTTTTCGATTTCATTTATGTCGTTCCTCTTGCACTTTAAATTTCATCGGTAATCCATATAATCATGCTTTGACGAATAAAGGCAGACAAGTTGAATAAATAATTTCAGTGCAATAAAGACAAATAAGACGAATAAATAATCCATATATATTAATTCGTCTTGTCTGGCTATTACATTTTTCGGTGCAATAAAGGCAGACAAGACGAATAAATAATCATATTTCATATCGAAATATTTAGTTGTGGTTGTGGGGCATGGTTTTTATTAATCGGCGTGGTATATTCCACTTTACGTCATTTTGTAGTAAAGAATAAGGGGTTCCATTTCAACTCATTAGAAATTCACATATATTTGTTATGGTGCCTAAATCCGGCGAAACTCGAGCACTCTATTCTAAAGCATGTGAGCACGCTCAATGGATTAAGAGTGCGACTCTTTTATTTAGTCCAAGAAAGTTGTGGTTGTATTTTCTTTGAAGGGTGGGAGGTCCCGTAAAATGATATGGAAATAACTAAGTTAAAAGTAAACCAGAAATGTTGATTATAATGTTGAACCAACACTTGAGATTAGAAAGTTTTAGCACAGCGGAAAGTTCTAAAACTTAGCAGTAAAAACGACGGAGACACAGTTTAAAATATGCAGCAAGTTAAATAACTTGCTGCACGCCTTCAGGGCAAAATTCCACTACAAAGAATGGATTACAAAAAGTCGAACTATCGAAAGATAGTAAAAAACAGCCTAGTAAAGATCTTACGATTCTTCTAAACTTCACACAGAAAACCTATGATCTATGTAAAGGTAAAAATATTAGGCAAAGAACTGTTTGACGAATATATGTTGAGAGCTCTCTCGTTTTCTTTTTCTTCTCGTTCGCCACAAGCTACGTGATCGGTATTGGAATCTTCTATTTATACTCTTCATTGCTTTGACTCCAATCCTTTTCACGTTCTCCATGATGTCCACGACTCCACTTCAAAGAAAGTGTTTCGATTTATTCATCCATGAACTCTATAACTCCTATTTTTAGTAAGCACTTGTATCCGTTGGATAATGCTCCTATTTTTAGTATCCACTTCACTCCACTCTTGTTTGAGCAAGTCCAACTCGTAAGTAACTTCTGCACACACTTAAATAAAACCAAAATAATAGGGAAAAAGGTTTTTGGATTTGAAAGACAAAATTAAGGTTTGACCAAGTCCGAGTCAAACGATGTTGACTCGTCCAAGCCAAACGATGTTGACTCAGATACTATGTTCACATTGTCAATGTCCACATTAACAATGTTAACATTATCTAACCCTAATTTATTTACAGTATTCTTCGTGTACTTTTTCTGAGACATAAATATGTCGTCCTTTCTGTGTTTCACCTGTAGACCTAGGAAGAACGTTAGTTCACTGATCATACTCATCTCAAATGTGGAATTCATATCTTGGATAAAATCATCCGACATAGATCGAGATTTTAATTTGAGAGATTAACACTTCATTACCAACTCTTTTACGAAAAGAGTTTTGTCGAATTCGCCTCTAACAAAACCAAAATTTAAGAGAAACGAAGTTAGTCAACCATACCAAGCTCGAGGAGCTTGCTTTAAACCATAAAGAGCTTTTTGCAACTTAAACACATGATCAGTATGGTAAGGATCTTCGAAACCTTTCGGTTGCTCAACACAAATTTCTTTATCAATAAAGTCATTTAAGAAAGCACCTTTAACATCCATCTAGTGGAGGGTAATTTTGAGCCAACATTCAATAGCAAGGAGGAGTCTTTAGATTCTAACCTTGCTACGGGGACAAATGTTTCATCAAAGTCTATTTCTTCAACTTGGTTATAGCCTTGGGCAACTAAACGAGCTTTATTCCTAATAACGTTCCCATACCCATCAGATTTGTTTTTGAAAATCCACTTTGTACCAATGACGTTACCGTCACTTGGTCGTGGAACCAAAGTCCAAATCTGATTTTTTATCAAATTGAACAAGCTCTTCTTGCATAGCATTGATCCAAAAACCGTCCTTGAGGGCTTCAAGAACATTTTTCGGTTCAATTTCAGATACAAAACAATTAAACCTTACCTCGCTATATACGAAAGTCATGCATACATTTTTACCATAGTTCTGTAATCTCTTCGTGGTTTATCCCTGGTCTTTCGTCCTTCATCCAGTCTGTCAATGATCTTATCAGAGGGGGTGAGATTTTTGAATCCTAGCAGGAGGATCTCTCCGAACATTTAAGGCTTCATCTTCATTATCCTGTTCATGAGCTAATGTTGAGTCGGATCTTGGCTCAACATTGTTAGCTTCTAGATCCTCTGCTAGACCAATCGTAGGAACAACATCTGCAATGTCAACTTGAGGAGTACTTCTGCTAAGGTCAGCGGAATCATCAGAAACAATATTAACTGAATCCTGAATAGTTTTCAATCAAATATTGTAAGCACGATAAAAACGACTATTAGCAGAATATTCCAAGAAAATGCATTTATCAGTTTTGGAATCAAACTTTGTCAAATATTCACGATCATTCCGCATATAGCAAGAACATCCAAACACGTGAAAATACTTGACCGTAGGTTTCGTACCCATCAAAATCTGGTAAGAGGTTTTCTCTGTCCCTTGGCGAAAGAAAACTCTATTGGAGATATGACAACTCTTGGATTGTAGCATTACACGAACCATTTACTGAAGAGTTCTATTCTTCCTTTCGACTATCTCATTTTGTTGAGGTGTCTTAGTAGAAGAAAACTCATGGATAATACCTTTTTTATCACAAAAACCTTTGAAAAATTGATTTTCAAATTCTCTACCATGATCAGACCTAATACGAAAAATGGGAGCACAAAAGTTATTTTTGATCATGGCACAAAAAGTTTTGAAAAAATCAAATGTTTCAAATTTCTCTCTAAGAAAAAATATCCATGAAACCTAGAAAAGTCATCAACTAAGACATACACATATTTTCTACCGCATATACTATCTACTTCCATAGGACCCATAAGATCCATGTGAAGTAGCTGAAAGCAGTTGGCAGTTCTAAAATGTTGACCAACATTTTGATCAACATTATGGCTGGCATGCTTGTGCTTGCCTTTCAGACATTACTCACAAATAATCTTTCCACAACCCTTAAGGTTGGGAATTCCTCTAATTGCCTCATGCCGAATCAATTGTTCTAAGGGTCGGTAATTGACATGGACCAATTTATGGTGCCAAAGAACAATATCATCTTCGGTTTTAGACAACTTACATACCTCTTTTCTTTCATCCTTATCACCAACTTGGCAGCAATTATCACTCGACCTTCTACCTGCCATCACACAAATTCTTGTCATTAAAGACTTCACAACATTCTCTATTAAACATTACCTCAAGATCGTCATCACATACTTGACTTATGGTAATTAAATTAGCAACAAGCCCACATGAAGGACTTTCCTTAGGGCGGAAAGCCAACCACATTGAGTCCGCTTCGTCCGAGAATTTTACCTTTTTCTCCACTTCCAAAAGTAATCGTACCATTACTTAAGGGAGTATAGTCTATCAAGTAATCTTTGGTACCTGTCAAATGGCGTGAACAACCACTATCAAAGTAGCAAGATTCTGAAACGTTAGCTTTCAAGGACGTGTAAACAACATTACATTGAATTGGTGACTTTCGTACCCAAACTTTCTTCTGAACTGATGGACTCCAAAAAGTTGTATTCATGTGATTCACAGAACTTGAACTAATGTTGTCTGAAATATCTCGAGACATTCTCTTCAACATTTATTTCTTAATGTTGGAGCGAATGTTGAATAATTTTTCAGTCAACATTTGCTTTTTGGAAATCACATCTTTCAGTTTTCATCAATAAGGTTTAATATGTCCAGGTTTAAGACAAAAATGACACTTAAAGCTTCTAGACATGGACTTCGATGCAGAATGCATAGATGTTTTAGGATGTTATTTGAATCATAGACCATGATTATAAGTATTAACGAAAGAAAGTACCTCGTTAAGTGTTGACTTGCCTTTATTCTTTGTCTTTTCTGGTCAGTAAGGGTTCCATTTTGCTCATCCCATCAAGCAAGCCATTGATTACCTTTTCGTTGTTAGGATTATCCTCATTCAGCACTTGAACGGAGTCCTTCAGTTTCGAGATTTCATTCCTTTGATTCGTCCACTCTACGTACAATTGTTTGTAAGTTTCTTCCAGTGGTTCAACATCATTGGCATGTCTAAAAGATCTCCCGAGTCATCTAACAACGATTCATCAAAATTGTTTGGTTCATCATAATAAAAAAGAATATAGTGTTCAGATGTTGAATTCAATATTTGATCAACATTCGTTACCGCATTAAACACGGTATGGTGTTCCTCTTCTTCGTTGTCAGAGAAGGTTGGATTTGGGCCTTTAATCCATTGGGCGACCTGATGTGTATTTCTCGCTGGCGCGTCTTCTTCTCATCTGATAAGCTAACCCAATATCATTTACCAAACCTGCGAAGAGTGTTAGCACATTCATTTGCATAATGACCTCAGCTTTTACAAGCATGACATTGGACAGAGTCTCTGTCAAGTTTGTCGGCTTTCGCTTTATCAATATAATTTCTTTTGTTGATAGGGCGATTAGGAGTGGATGATGACTCTTTAGCATTGAGAACATTCTTGAATTTTTTACCAAAACATTCAACTCTCTTATTTTTCAGTAACCTTTTGAACTTCCTAACTATCATAGTCATATCATCATCGTCAGGATCAACCTCAGATTCAATACCTGATGGTTGCGAACTAGAGCAAGACTCTTACCCCTTGACGCATTTTTCTGAACTTCGAGATTTGTCTCGTAGTTCTTCATAATGTTCATGAGGGTATTGAAGTCGAGTACAGTTAGATTGTGAGCTTCTTCTACAGCTGTCACATTCACAATGATCTTCTCAGATAGTGACCTAATAGCCTTAGAATTTAAAACTTTGTTAGAAATAGGTTCACCTAGACTATGACACTCGCTAGAAATATACAAAAGCTTTTCAAAATAAGTAGTAATGTCTTCATCGTCCCTCATACGAAGGTTTTCAAATTGGATATTTAAAAGACACAACTTTGTGTCTCTCACGCTCGCATCACCCTCACAATACATTTGCAACATGTCACATGCATGTTTCACATTGGTACAATTTTGAATGATTTTTAACATAAAAAGATCGATGGATGAAAAAAACGACATGTAAGGCTTTTTCATTAAAATCGGTTGCTGCTCTTTTAAGAGCAGTCCATTCGGCAATGGGTTTGTGAAATACTTCTCCATCAGCATCAGGAGGTGTTTTAGCAGAAGTATAACCATTGAGAACCGAATTCCAAGCACGCGAGTCAATAGACTTTATGCATTGTCGCATTCGGATTTTTCAATATGCATAGTTTGATCCGTCTAAGACGGAGACTTTGCCAAAATAGTTTTAGCTTAGGGCATCCATATCAATACGATAAAAACGCTTAGTGTATCAAGCGGTCGCTCTGATACCAATTGAAGGGTGGAAGGTCCCGTAAAATGATATGGAAATAGCTAAGTTAAAAGTAAACTAGAAATGTTGATTCTAATATTGAACCAATACTCGAGATCAGAAAGTTTTAGTACAGCGGAAAGTTTTAAAACTTAGCAGTAAAAACGATGGAGACACAGTTTAAAATATGCAACAAGTTAAATAACTTGCTCCACGCCTTCAGGGCAAAATTCCACTACTAAGAATGGATTACAAAAAGTCGAACTATCAAACGATAGTAAAAACAGCCTAGTAAAGAATCTAACGATTCTTGTAAACTTCACACAGATAACCTATGATCTATGTAAAGGTAAAAACACTAGGCAAAGAACTGTTTGACGAATATATGTTGAGAGCTCTCTCGTTTTCTTTTTCTTCTTGTTCGCCACACGCTACGTGATCGGTATTGGAGTCTTCTGTTTACACTCTTCATTGCTTTCAGTCCAGTCCTCATCACGTTCTCCATGATGTCCATGACTCGACTTCTGAGAAAGTGTTTCGACTTATTCAACCATGAACTCCATAACTCCTATTTTTAGTAAGCACTAATATTCGTTGGATAATACTCATATTTTTAGTATCCACTTTACTCCACTCTTGTTTGAACAAGTCCAGCTCGTAAGTAACTTCTGCACACATTTAAATAAAACCACAATAATAGGGAAAACGGTTTTTGGGTTTGAATGACAAAATTAAGGTTGGACCACGTCCGAGTCAAACGATGTAGACTCGTCCAAGCCAAACGATGTTGACTCAGATACTATGTCCACATTGTCAATGTTAACATTAAATTCTTGTTTGTATCTTTTGCATTTTTTAGAATCTTAGTAATATGAACGTAAATAGTAATGACCTCCTAGTTATTGTTGGGAGTTGTATACTGATGAGAAATGGTATCCCTTTCACGAATCGTTGAACGATGAAGCGATAGGGCTTACCCGTTCATTTCGGTTCCGTGTTATCTCAATATCTAATTTGAGAGGGTATCGTTACTGCGATAGGTTGAATCAACCATAAGGCTGATGATCTTAATTCTCTTGTTTTACTTGTAAAAATAATATTAAAAAAAATCGACAGTACTAAAAAATCAAGATTGTGTTTGGTTTGTGAAAATTAGACAGGAAAAAAAAAGAAAATCCTATTAAGTAACTTAAGACTAAGGAAAAATCGATTCTTCACAAAATGTTGAGGAAAATGAAAGAAAAACTCAGACAAATCATTTTATCTCTGATTTTATTTTCCACATTACTTTCGTAGTTGGAAGGCTTAGTTGGAAAGAAACTGTGTCCATGAGTCCAGCAATATCATCATCATCTTCTTCAGAATCACCTAGCAACACGAGGATCCGATGAGAGCACACGCAAGGTCGAGTATGTCCAAGTCATCAATACTAATAGGCATGCTTGGATTTGGTTTGTAATAGAGTATGTTCTTTTCATGATCACGAAGAATCAAACCATCGGCGTCAACACCAAACACATCGCTTCGACAGCTAACACCCCGCGAATAGGGAAGAAGGGGAACATTAGCCATACTCGTCCACTTGTACGATCCTTCTATTACTAATCCCCATATCACAACGATTCCCTTTTCAGAAAGAGAAAGCACGCATAGGTTGCCGCGAATCACTCACTGTTGTGACCGCTGATCTGCGAAACCCTCGGGTTTGTTGCTTCCGGTGTATATCGTCTGGTCAGTGGCTGCAGAAACTCGAACAGAATTTTTGTTAGTGTCGAAGTCGAGGCACGTACTACGTACGCTGTCCGGTGTCGCCAGATATTCTCGGAGAACATCTCTTTGTCGGAGCAGATATTGCGCGTTGCTCCGGTGTCGATGTACCACGACCTGGGGTTCTCTACGACATTGGCTTCGTACACGACTGCAGCAAGGTCTAGCTCCGACAGATCTGATGCCAGCTTTGCCTCGGACAGGTGAGTCTGGTTCTTTTTTACCCTCTTTTTCTGTCGGCAGTCTTTAGCCATGTGCCCTCTTATCTTGTTAGAGTTCGGCTTCTGGTGGTTCTGCGACGTATTTGCCCGCTTGCGTTTCTTGCCGGTGCCCGACTCGGCCAAGTTTGCTCGTGCCTCTATGTTAGCCCTCTTGTTCTTGGCCTCGATTTTCCGGTTATCTTCCTCGATCCGAAGCCTCACGATCAAGTCCTCAAGCCCCATTTCCTTGCGCTTGTGCTTGAGGTAGTTCTTGAAATCCTTCCACAGATGCGGTAGCTTCTCGATAATGGCAGCTACCTGGAAGGTTTCACTGATCTGCATGTTCTCCGCGTGTATATCGTGGATGATCAACTGCAGATCTCGGACTTTATCCAAAACCGGTTTGGAGTCTGTCATCTTATAGTCCAAGAACCGGCCGACTATGAATTTCTTCAGTCCGGCATCATCGGTCTTGTACTTCTTGTCCAACGAGTCCCACAACTCTTTCGCAGTCGTAGCCACTGTATAGACGTTGTATAGGGAGTCGTCGAGAACGTTCAGGATGTAGTTACGACACATGAAGTCGTTATGCTTCCATGCGTCTAACACATCCTTCTCGTGCTTGTATTGCTCGTTCGCTTCGGGAGCCTCATCATCTGCCTCGTTAGGTGCGGGTTCCGTCACCTTCGGTGGGAGCTCCTTCAGGAAGCGGACCATGTTCAGGGTCGTCAGGTAGAACAACATTTTCTGCTGCCAACCCTTGAATTCGGTGCCGTTAAACTTCGCCGGTCTCTCGGCATGACTGCTACTGGTTACGGGCAGCGGTAGTGCAATTGGAATGTTTGCCATCGATCAGACAGGATAACGTCTTACGATTGTTGCTTCCGGTGTATATCGTCTGGTCGGTGGCTGCAGAAACTCGAACAGAATTTTTGTTAGTGTCGAAGTCGGGGCCGTACTACTTACGTTGTCCGTAAGACGTTATTGCCCCGTATTTCAGTGCCTCGGGTTATCGCAATCCGTCCCGAAGATACAACGACTTCATAATTTTGCACGTTGCACAACGATACAAAATTATCGACGAATCTACTCAAAGACTCGAGCCTTTCTTGCTTTGATTTTACTTTGGACTGTGTATGAACTATTTCTAGAATGCTGGGGGTCGATTGAATTATTTTTCCAATTCTACAGGGGCCTATTTATAGCTGGCGAAACTTTCTGGGGTCATTTCGCGAAGCGTTGCAACTGTTGGGTCTTTTTTGACAGTTTCTGAAACTTTGACTGGGGGTCATTCTGCGAATAAACGCAACTTCTTGGCCCAATCGTCAGCAGTTACTTCTTGACCCAACGGTTCGATCCGAACCGCTCCGTTCGACCCGCTTCACGAACCATCGCTACCCAACGGGTCTGCACACGTCATCTATCCAATCGTCGTCCACTCGGCGCTTGCGTCAGCGCCACGTCAGCTTCACTTGTACACGTGTCCTCTGACACGTCAGCATCACTTGCCACGTCAGCGGGACCGCCACGTCAGCGGGACCGCCACGTCACCGGTGACATCACCGCCGCCGCTTCATCGGAGTATAAAATTAAGGGCTCCTCAAAGCTCCAATGCGCCGTGCAAAGTGCAAAGTGCGGCTCAAAACGCCCATTGCGCGCACTTGGCACGGCTCGGGTCGGTGTCGGCCCCGGGTCCGGGCTCGGGCTCAGCGGTGTGGGGCACCGCCTTGCACTTTGGCTATAATCGGGTCCAAAACCCCCCACAAGCCCAGAAGCCTATAACCCAGCAAACACTTGGGCAATCTATTTGAGTAGGCCATGTAGGGAGACTCCTTATAAACAAGTGAAAAAATGATGAAGTTTCCAATGTGGGACAACAACATGTCCCTTATATATTAAATATATATTTAATCTCTTTATTGGGCCAAGTTCGAAAATTAATTTCTCATTCACCCGACATCGGTTTTGAGTCAATTAATATTCGATAAATTCTCCTCAAAACGTAGAATTTGAATCTTTCATCAATTTTGGGTTTCGACGAACGATGGCTTCTCGATTTAATTAAAATCGGTTAAGCTTTTATTTATTGGGTCTAAACCCTATTTGGGCCTATAGCCCAAATTCCAACAATCCTCCACATGAATGGAAATTAATGCAAATGCATGCATGCTGACTCTAGCAAGAAAGTCCCGACGATCCATCAGTGCATCGAGATAGGTAGCTTGTGGCTTTGAACCTTCCCTAGTGAAATGTTATCGGATTTACTCGCTGCTCAGTGAACGTGATGTCTTGAACTGGCGACTTTTTGTGTAAACCAAGATAACAACATACACGCAAAGATGAATCTGATCTCTTTCGATTCTCACGTTGTGTCCGTTTCGGCCTTGGACCATATCTCCATTCATAAGTGTTTCCTTTAAAGCGGCTCCACTTCACACTTATATAGGTGACCGACTATTAGGACTTAATCCTGGAGTAGCTCGAAATACTCCACTAATTTGGTATAGCCATCATTAAAAGCGTAAACGCTTACCCTTACCACACGTCATCGAGAGATTATTTGGGCAGCTCTCGAGAATGGACTTTTTAGGATTTCCAAGTATACAACTGAAATAGCCACAACTTAGTTGTCTCATTGAACCAAGTTCGTGGGATCTCCACTTATCATGGTTGAGTTTCCACTGTGCATTTTCTTGGTGTGTCGATTTTTAGTCCCATTCCCCTTACTGCAGTGTTTAACTGTTCTCTAGTGATGCCTTTCGTCAAATGATCTGTTATGTTCTCTTTAGACTTTACATAGTCAATTGAGATTATTCCATTAGAGATTAGTTGTCTTACGGTGTTATGTCTCCGACGTATGTGCCGAGACTTACCGTTATACATACAACTCCGTGCCCTGCCGATAGCCGCCATGCTATCGCAGTGTATCATTATTGTAAGCACGGGTTTGTTCCAACAAGGAATATCCTCCAGAAAATTCCAAAGCCATTCAGCTTCTTCGCCGGCTTTATCTAGTGCAATGAAATCCGATTCCATCGTTGATCGGGCTATGCACGTTTGCTTTGAGGATTTCCAAGAAACTGCTCCTCCACCGATGGTAAATACGTAACCACTCGTGGATTTGGAGTCTTTACTGTCAGATATCCAATTTGCGTCGCAGTATCCTTCCAGAACTGCGGGATATCTCGAATAGAGTATGCCATAGTTAATGGTGTACTTTAGATATCTTAGCACTCTCTTTAGTGCTATCCAATGGCTATTACCCGGATTACTAGTAAACCTGCTAAGTTTACTCACTGAATATGCTATGTCAAGTCGAGTGCAGTTAGATAGATACATCAGTCTGCCAATCACCCGAGCATATTCGAATTGCGATATAGGCTCTCCTTTATCCCTAATATGACATCAGCCAAACCCATATCTTTCATGCTGAAATAATTTTTCAACATATTTTTCGTATTCACGATTATTTTGTGATTGTTTCCCATGATCAACATGTCGTCTACATAAAGACATACAATCACAAACTCCAAGGTGTGCCTTTAATGTAAACACATTTATCACACTCATTTATTTTGAACCCATTCGATAGCATCGTCATATCGAATTTCTCGTGCCACTGTTTCGGTGCTTGCTTAAGCCCGTAAAGTGATTTCACGAGATGGCATACTTTGTTCTCTTGCCCGGGTGCTACAAACCCTTCGGGTTGTTTCATATATATTTCTTCTTCTAATTCCCCGTTCAGGAATGCTGTCTTCACGTCCATTTGGTGTATCTCGAGATTATACAACGCTGCAATAGCAACAAGAACTCGAATAGACGTTATCCTTGTTACGGGGGAGTAGGTATCAAAGAAGTCATGACCTTCCTTTTGATTGAACCCCTTAGCGACTAATCGAGCTTTATATTTCTCGATCGACCCATCGGTCTTAATTTTCCTTTTCAGGATCCACTTACATCCGAGAGGTTTGCATCCATTCGGGAGATCTACCAGTTCCCAGGTATGATTCTGCATTATGGACTCAATTTCGCTATTGATAGCTTCTTTCCAGAACAGTGCTTTTGGACTGGACAAGACTTCTTGCAATGTCCGGGGTTCTTCGTCCATCATATACGTTAGAAAGTCGGGTTCAAATGATTTGGCCACTTTCTTTCTTTTACTCTGCCCAGTTCCTCAACTTCTTGAGGTGAACTTTCAATGGCATCGTGAGTCGTTTTCATAGAACTTATCTCATTTCTTTTCTTATTTGGAAAGATATTTTCGAAGAATGCGGCGTTCCTCGACTCGATTATCATCCCTGCGTTCATGTCAGGGATATCTGATTTGTGTACCAGAAATCTGTATGCACTACTGTTATTAGCATTTCCGATGAAAATGCAATCAACAGTCTTGGGTCATATCTTAACCTGCTTCGGTTTAGGTACTTCGACCTTTGCTAGGCACCCCCACACTTTAAGGTAATCGTAGGTCGGCTTCCTACCTTTCCATAACTCATATGGAGTTTGGTCCCTCTTTTTGTGTGGTAACATATTAAGAATGCGGTTTACAGTGAGAATTGCTTCCCCCACAAGTTCTGGGGTAGCCCCGAACTGATCAACATTGCATTCATAATCTCCTTTGGAGATCTATTTTTGCTTTCTGCAACGTCGTTTGATTGAGGTGAATACGGCGCAGTAGTCTGATGAATAATGCCATGTACTTGGCAGTATTCTTCGAATGGCCCACGTATTCTTCTCGTCTGTCACTTCGAATTATTTTTATTTTTTAATCGAGTTGATTCTCAACTTCACTCTTATATCTCTTAAAGGCTTCAAGAGCTTCGTCTTTGCCACTTAGAAGATATACGTAACAGAATCTTGTGCAGTCGTCAATCAAAGTAATAAAATACTTTTTTCCACCTCTAGTCTGCACGAACTTCAGATCACATATATCGGTATGGATCAGTTCTAGAGGTGACTACTTCTCTCCACGGAGGAGAATGGTGCTTTGACCATCTTTGCCTCAACGCAGACCTCACATTTTTGTGAGTCTATTTCCATTTGCGGAAGCATGTTTAAACTTATTAACTTTTTAAGTTTGTTTAAACCAACATGTCCTAATCTGTCATGCCACGAACTAGAACACTCAACCAAGTACGAAGAACTTGCTTTATTACTATCGAGTTTAATCTCGAGTTTTACAGGCATTACACTTAATTTAAAGAGCCCTTTTTCAAAGTAGCCCGTGCCTACGAAATGACCATTCTTGGTCAGTACATATTTGTCGGCCTCAAACACTTGTCTAAATTCGGCTTTGCTCAGCAGGGAGCCGGAGACTAGATTCTTGCAGATGTCCGAGACATGCAGCACATCCACCAGCGTCAGCTCTTTGCCCGAGGTCATTTTGAGGACCATCTTTCCCAATCTGACAATTGGTGAAGTCGCTGCGTTCCCCATATATAGCGTTCTTCCGGAAATCGGTATGTACTCGGAGAACATCTCTTTGTCGGAGCAGATATTGCGCGTTGCTCCGGTGTCGATGTACCACGACCTGGGGTTCTCTACGACATTGGCTTCGTACACAACTGCAGCAAGGTCTAGCTCCGACAGATCTGATGCCAGCTTTGCCTCGGACAGGTGAGCCTGGTTCTTTTTTACCCTCTTTTTCTGTCGGCAGTCTTTAGCCATGTGTCCGGGCTTGTCACAGATGTAGCAGTTCCCTCTTATCTTGTTAGAGTTCGGCTTCTGGTGGTTCTGCGACGTATTTGCCCGCTTGCGTTTCTTGCCGGTGCCCGACTCGGCCAAGTTTGCTCGTGCCTCTATGTTAGCCCTCTTGTTCTTGGCCTCGATTTTCCGGTTATCTTCCTCGATCCGAAGCCTCACGATCAAGTCCTCAAGCCCCATTTCCTTGCGCTTGTGCTTGAGGTAGTTCTTGAAATCCTTCCACAGATGCGGTAGCTTCTCGATAATAGCAGCTACCTGGAAGGTTTCGCTGATTTGCATGTTCTCCGCGTGTATATCGTGGATGATCAACTGCAGATCTCGGACTTTATCCAAAACCGGTTTGGAGTCTGTCATCTTATAGTCCAAGAACCGGCCGACTATGAATTTCTTCAGTCCGGCATCATCGGTCTTGTACTTCTTGTCCAACGAGTCCCACAACTCTTTCGCAGTCGTAGCCACTGTATAGACGTTGTATAGGGAGTCGTCGAGAACGTTCAGGATGTAGTTACGACACATGAAGTCGTTATGCTTCCATGCGTCAAACACATCCTTCTCGTGCTCGTATTGCTTGTTCGCTTCGGGAGCCTCATCATCTGCCTCGTTAGGTGCGGGTTCCGTCACCTTCGGTGGGAGCTCCTTCAGGAAGCGGACCATGTTCAGGGTCGTCAGCTAGAACAGCATTTTCTACTGCCAACGCTTGAATTCGGTCCCGTTAAACTTCGCCGGTCTCTCGGCATGGCTTCTACTGGTTACGGGCAGCGGTAGTGCAATTGGAATGTTTTCCATCGATCAGACAGGATAACGTCTTATGATTGTTGCTTCCGGTGTATATCGTCTGGTCGGTGGCTGCAGAAACTCGAACAGAATTTTTGTTAGTGTCGAAGTCGGGGCCGTACTACTTACGTTGTCCGTAAGACGTTATTGCCCCGTATTTCAGTGCCTCGGGTTATCGCAATCCGTCCCGAAGATACAACGACTTCATAATTTTGCATGTTGCACAACGATACAAAATTATCGACGAATCTACTCGAAGACTCGAGCCTTTCTTGCTTTGATTTTACTTTGGACTGTGTATGAATTATTTCTAGAATGCTAGAGGTCGATTGAATTATTTTTCCACTTCTACAGGGGCCTATTTATAGCTGGCAAAACTTTCTGGGGTCATTTCGCGAAGCGTTGCAACTGTTGGGTCTTTTTTGACAGTTTCTGAAACTTTGACTAGGGGTCATTCTGCGAATAAACGCAACTTCTTGGCCCAATCGTCAACAGTTACTTCTTGACCTAACGGTTCGGTCCGAACCGCTTCGTTCGACCCGCTTCACGAACCATCGCGACCCAACGGGTCCGCACACGTCATCTATCCAATCGTCGTCCACTCGGCGCTTGCGTCAGCGCCACGTCAGCTTCACTTGTACACGTGTCCTCTGACACGTCAGCATCACTTGCCACATCACCGGTGACATCACCGCCGCCGCCTCACCAGAGTATAAAATTAAGGGCTCTTCAAAGCTCCAATGCGCCGTGCAAAGTGCGCCTCAAAATGCCCATTGCGCACTTGGCACGGCTCGGGTCGGTGTCGGCCCCGGGTCCGGGCTCGGGCTTGGGCTCAGCGGTGCGGGGCACCGCCTTGCACTTGGGCTATAATTGGGTCCAAAACCCCCCACAAGCCCAGAAGCCTATAACCCACCAAACACTTGGGCAAGCTATTTGAATAGCCCATGTAGGAAGACTCCTTATAAACAAGTGAAAAAATGATGAAGTTTCCAATGTGCGACAACATCATGTCCCTTATATATTAAATATATATATATATATATTTAATCTCTTTATTGGGCCAAGTTCGAAAATTAATTTCTCATTCACCCGACATCGATTTTGAGCCAATTAATATTCGATAAATTCTCCTCGAAACGTAGAATTTGAATCTTTCATCAATTTCGGGTTTCGACGAACGACTTCTCGATTTAATTAAAATCGGTTAAGCTTTTATTTATTGGGTCTAAACCCTATTTGGGCCTATAGCCCAAATTCCAACATGGTTGTTGTAGTGTTGCTCCAAAGTCCTCTTTCTCCATATCGAACGAAATGATTTCCAATCTCACCTGTTGGTCTTCGGCTACTAATAAGAATGACCTCAACCAGTAAAGGACGTCGCCTCGAATAGCTCTCTTTCCTCTTCACTAGCAGCCCTATTCGCTTAGCTAGTTGCATCAGGTATTCCCGCCGTACCTCGCAACCTCGTCCATTGGGGTCTCGAGCTTGTAATCGTCGTCAACCGTCGCCCAACGATCCATCTTTAAGCTGTAGACCTCGGTCGTGCACTGGTAGTGTACAAAAACCTTGTAGTCACCGGTGGGCTCTACAAAACCGAAACCATATGTGAAGTTGCTGAAGACATGCCGACATGAGCAGGCAACTTCGTGCACTTTCTAGTCGATGGGTTCCACAATGTGAAATCTCTTCCACTTTCTGAGGGAAAAACGCATGCGAGCCCTTTGCGAGATCTCACAGCTCCGTCTCTTCTACGTATGCAGAGGGCTTGACGACGAAGAAGTCCGAAGTAAATTGTCTTAGGTGATAACAAGCGAGGCGACCATTACGGCTGTAGAAATATATAGCTATCGACTTCCTTGAAATAGATGAAACATCGACTTCCTTTGGACGGCCACGATTTGAAGTTGCCGCTGAGGTTGTCTTTGACGAAGCTTTCGCTTGAGATCAACCAAAGCCACGATTTTGCAACGCACCTAAATCTTAAAAGGGACTTCACCGATGATGTCCTCGTTAAGATTTCTAGGATGATTTCTTCGGGGAGATAATGATGATGATGATCTATCACCATAGTTACCCAACACGATAATATTGAAATAAACCAAGGTTTGATCTTTAGGAATAGGGGACATTTAGTTTATCAGACTTCGTTATTTTATAATTGAAAATTGTGATAAAATCCATAATGCATTTTTAGGAACTTGTTTTTTTTTTTACTAAAAAAAAGATATTTTTATGTTTAATTTGAATTAGAGATCATCGAGGAGTTATTTTAAACACGTAACATCTTTCCTGCTCAAGAAAAGTCATTCTATGCTATACTGCTATATACCAGGACATTTCCTATCCCACAATTTTGTACCACAGTTTATCTTAATCTTCGTGCTAAATATAGAAAATTATTCTTACGAATATAAAAAATATAAAATATGTTTTGATCGTTATGAAATAATGAATAAATTAGATGTGTTTATCATAATCACGTGAAATAACGATAATTTTATAATTTAGTGTAATATGGAATTAAAATGTTAGAAAAAGATTAAAAAATAAAAAGAAAAATTATGAACCACACTATCTATAATTGGATGACTCTGAAGGATGAGACACGGAGTGTGATACAATTAGTGGGACAAGCACTAGCGGAGCCAGTAACTTTGTTGAGTTGGGTCCAAATATAATTAATAACATTTTTCTATGGGTCCAAAGTTTGAGAAAAAATTCGGTGGGATCATTTAAGTAGTTTTATAACATACGGGGTGGAATTTGCAATTTTGTAACAGATAATAAGGGAAAAAAATCGAGTGAGGTCCAATGACCCAACTGGCTCAAAGGTGGCTCTGCCACTGGGGACATGTGATTTCATCCGTATATATATCATAGAATGACATGTCCCACTCGGTGTCCCACATTATATAATTTACGAAAAAAATGATTTTTATGAATATTAAAAAATATGAGATATGAATATCAATTTGATCATCATGAAACAAATAAAAAATTAGATGTATTTATTTGTTTTTATCATATAAATCACGTGAAATAACGCTGATTTTATGATTTGGTGGAATATGGAATTTAAAAGTTAGAAAAAATTATGAACCACACGATCTATAATTGGATGGCTCTGATGGATCGGCCACGGAATGTGATACAATTAGTGGGACAAGTGATTTCATCCGATTTGTAGTGTGGCACAAAATGTGGGACAAAATTGTGGGACATGAGATCCGATTCTCTGTATACCATACCCTCCTTCCTGGTCAAGAAAAGCCATATACATATAGAAATATTCGTCGCCTTATTCAGCTATTAGCGGGTTTGTGTAATTTTTGCATTTGGATATTAGCTATTACTTACAATGTACGTATGTAAAACAACGATTATATATATATATATATATATATATATATATATAAATATATATTTTACTTTCACGAGGATCCCCACTCGACCTGGCTATGAGCTAGCCCCTAAATACCGGTGTGGGCTTGCGCCACACATACCTGCTAGATGCTTAATTGCGTCACACACTCCAGAGGTGAGACTAATCTCCGGGGCCAAATGGATATGTTCCAAACCCACCTGACAACGATAGTCATGGGCCCATAAGACCCATGAGGACTACTCAAGGAATTGTGGGAGGGGGCAGATACGTCCCAAAATCGTGTTGTTCCGCTTCTTATATTCTATTAATCTGCGTGTCTTGTAAGTTACTTCCTGCACTTTTTTTTTATTGGAGTGTTTGTGAATTTCTATATTTCTATATCGTAAGAGCAACTGCATACTTGTGAGAGAATAGCAAAACTAGTCACATTTTAAAAATTGAATTGCAAAGCTAGATAACTTTTTTAAACTATTACAAAACTACGCTAACTTTTTAAATTTTAATTATTTTTATTTTCATTTACAACCCAAAACTCTTTTAAATTGTAAGTTTGCACTATCGTTACTTAAAAGAAACCAAATATTATTTCTAATTATATTTTAACCCTGATTTATTTTTAAAATATATTAAAATATTATCACATATTCATTGTTTGTTACCCTCAAACAAAATGATGTATTTTATTAGTTAAACAAATAAATTAACAAAAGAATAAGGAAAAGAACTAGCCCTAACCTGTAATATTATTCTCTAAGAGAGACATGCAATCCAAAAACGAATACAACGACGTCGATTCATAGCCTTTCACCCTTTTTTGTCAAGTTGGTTTTCACTATTATTGCCAAGTAATTGAGTAATTTTTTAATTTATATTTTAAGGATTAAATTTCTATTTTGTACGTGGCAAAATTTCAATTTGTGTTGTTCACGAAGGTTCGGTTTGAGGAACGTTGTTGCCAATTGAGATCACTATTATGAATCTAATTTCCTATTGAACATGGTTCTCAACATAAAGCTCAGCTCGAGATAATCTTGTAGTTGTTCGATTTGCTTACGCCAGCGTATCAAATATTATACGAACATTAACCGAGGATTAAAAAATGGGTTTGGCGAAAACTGTTAAATGAATCGGAGTAAAAATATAATTAAATGAAATTATTAAGTTTCTTTTAAACAATGATAGCGAAAAATTACAATATTAAAGAGTTTTGTGGTGTAAATGAAAATAATAATAATTTTAAAAAGTTGATTAGTTTTGTAATAATTAAAAAAAAAGTTAACTAATTTTGCAATTCAATTTTTAAAAGGTGATTATTTTTGCCATTCTATCGCATACATGTGTGTAAACTCTTAATTTCTTGTTTCCTATGTTTGATGCTTAAATTTTGCCTTTATTTCTAATGTCTCATTGCATCTGTATCTTTGGTTCTGAGAACCCGGTTGGGAAAACTAACGTGTGTTGCGACTGTGAGAAACAATCTATGGTACATTTTTCCAATTATAAAAATAAGGGAAATTCCGATTGGTATTCCTCTTTTTCAGACTTTTTCACTTGGTGCCCAAAGCTTTTTTCAATTTCGATTAGTGCCATACGATGTGAAGAAAAATATCTCTGTGACCCCAAAACACCAAAAGCATGATTTTTAGTTATAAGAATGATTAGTTGGTAACGAGAGACCTTAAAAAGACCGAAATACCCTCGGCTACTTCACTTGCTCTCATCTTCGTTTCCAAGCTCAACGGTTTGGGCTTGACCAACGAGCTTGACCACCGATTATCCTCACACCAACTTGTTTCTCTCCCTGCGTGGATTCACCGCATCTTAGGCGTGTTTTTGGACGCTTCATATTTTATTATATTTCGAAGATTTCACTTCAATAATTTGTTGAACCCATAATTTTTGTTAATTTCTGGTGTTATCCATGATTAATTGGCGTTTGGTGATTCTCCAACAGCAACTCTAATAGTGTTGAGATTTTAATTGTGGGTTGTCCCACATCGACTAATTACAATAACCTGATTAAATTTAATAAATTCAAGAGGCAACTTCACCTATCACCAATTGGTTTTAGGATGAAGACCTCGATTTCTAAGACGCTATCAGAGTGGATTTGATTTGCTTGTTATCACGCTTGTTTGACTCACCGCCACCCGATTTGATATGTCCACGTGTTAGGCTTTGAATTGTGCCACACGTGAGAAGGCGTGTTGAGATTATTTGTCCCACATCGGGAAATTAACTTCACCCCACTTAATATATAAATCAAAGAGGCCCTCCTCCTAAAACCAGTCGGGTTATTGTAATTAGTCAATGTGGGACAACCCACAATTAGAATCTCAACATGCCCCCTCACGTGTGGCATGATCGGTCTAACACGTGGATATTTGAATCAGGTGGCGGTAGTGAAAAATTGACCCGCTCTGATACAATCTTAGAAATCGAGTTCTTCATCCTAAAATCAATTGGTATTAGGAGGAGGAGACTCTTTGGTTTATATATATGGGCGAAGTTAATTTCCCGATATGAGACAAATAATCTCAACAAATAGATTAACAGAGGTTCATTTGGAGAGACTGCAACAAGCGAGTGACATGGGCTTGATGGCCGTAGCAAAATGTCCCGACTTGGCGATCTTAGACGAAGGACTTATTGCTGTAATGACATAGACTTGCAACCTTTGAGAAAGCTGCATATGGATGGTTGGAGGACGAATATAATCCGGGATGAGGATTGATTGCTGTTGCAAGAAATTGTTCCAATCTTGACGAATTGGTGCTCGTTGGTGTGAATGAGCTCGTTGAGCATGATGGCGTTAGCAATGGCTACCATAAGCTCGAAAAAAGTGGCTCGCGGAAGCGAAACAATTCTGAGATTTCTTGCGTGGCTTCCAATTGGGGAACTCCTTCACTGTCTGATAGTGCCGCGATCAACTTGATGAACATCGATTTTCGAGTCAGTCCCACATTCACGTGCTTCTCAATATGCAATCGAGAGCCTTTGTTGCCTCCTAGTGATGATGAAGATTTGAGGGCATTTTGGTATTTTACAGCATTCCGTTAGCCATTAACGGTTTTAATGACTAAAAATCCATATTTTGGTCGTTTAGGGTCACGATGTTATTTTTCTTCGAACCTTAGGAGTACCTACCGGAATCAAATAAAACTTTGGATACCAACTAGAAAAGTGTTAAACACACGGTACCAATCGGAATTTCTCAAAAAATAAATGAATAAATTGATGGGCCTTTAAATGGACCATACCCATATGAATGAAAATTTGGGCTCAAGTAGAAAAAGGAAAAATATGTATGTATATTTTAGAGAAAGGTGCGGGGATAAATGCCCATATTTTACATGAAATGACGTAAATACATCTGATAATTTATTTTCTTCTCAACAATACATCACACGATGCATTAAATGTTACTCTCTCTTCAAACAAGAGCGACACAAAAACTAAATTTAACTTGAAGACATTGGTTGTGTAGCTTGACTTCGAGACTATGAGTTCAAGACAATTACACTAAATGCATCTTGAGTTCGGTCATACATGCACGTTTAATGCATTCGCGGCTAAAGCTGTTGACCGAAGGTACGGTGCTATGCACCACAAGAGGGTTACACGTAATAACCAAATCACGAGGTAGTAATGTCCGTTACAGTACTAACACACCTATTTGATCAGATTACTCTAAACTTCGTTGTTTTTCGGATAGTCATCCAATAAGCACTATCTCTTCCGATAACTAACCTGTTACTTTTCTCCATTTGATCAGATTCTTGTGAAACTCGCTTAGACTACACACCTATTTTGAAATATGGGATTTACTCATTTTGTTGACGTTCTTTGCTATCTCCGTTGGAGAAGCTGATTATCTTATAACCATTGATCTTTCTATCTTTTGTCTTTGTTAGCTTTGTCAAAGATTATGATACTATTGGCATTAGGATTAGATTTTGGGTCTTGGATTGTCATAGATTCTTAAACAATAGAACAATTTTCCAGTTTGCAGTAAATCATTCATTATATATGAAATCAAGAACCTGACTCTTTGTTGGCTTTGAGCATTTTTGTGTACGTCCATCGCACGTTCGTGTTGGTCTTCGAACCCACTGATTAAATAATTGAGCAATACCAGGAAAACTATATAAAATGTTACATATTAACTTATGTGAATGCCGTGCAATATAAAATAAATAACAGCGACTGAATGACCGTAGTAATTAAAAAAAATATTATATATCTAACATCAAATAGCTATTTTTGTTGAAGCATGCCTAGGCTTGGCAATGGGCGGGGAGCTAATTTCCATCCATACTACGACACGTATCGGGAATCCCCTGAAAAATCATCGCCGACAGAACAAGATATTTGAAGAAGCTTCCATCACGGACTTAATCATAATTTTGGGAGACACGTTGCATAACAAGTTCTCTAAATTTCCACCTACTTAAGCTCACGAACTTATAATGGATATTTGAGGTATTATCTCGAAAGCATTGTACCAACATAAAAGCATCTATAAATACTAAGAGGTGAGCAGCCGTGTTTCAAGCAAGCAACAAAGAAAATAATACAATAATATATAACTTAAACAATAAAATAAATTATTCGACAAAATTATCGCAAAGCATGAATAAAAACATATGTATAATATTTAGACTCGAAAGAGAGAATTAATAAAGAACAAGGTTTATAATATTATCCAGGAAAGTTTAATAACTTAGTATATCGAATCTCCACAGGAACATGCGAATCTCCACAGAAACAGGTCGGGGATCGCCACGAGGACTGGGAGAAGTGTATGATTGCCGTTTCCGTCCGAGGGGAGAGAAGAAAATGTGAAATCCCCGTCACATTGTCAAGCTTAAGTATACCTAAATAGTCGAGCAGACAAATTATCATCGCCAACTACGATCCGATGTATCCTCTTGCATTCGTCAATTAATGCATATATAAAAATACGTCATACGGATGACACACGAAGTAGAATAATATACTCATAATCGGGCTATTCAATTATATACGCGTGAAATATGCATTATCATGAAAAATAGATTATTGTTCACTAAAAATATCATATATATAAATATCTATAAGAAAGCAAAACTAACATCTCGCACTTGCGGTTTCGAAGGTTAAATGTTGTTTTTTCACCCGGGGAAGGACACTCGCCTGCCAAATGTGTTAGGAAGAGTGGTGGGCTCCGCGGTGGTCAGTGGGCCCCGCAGAGGAAATCGGTCCCGGATTTGCTCGGTAGAACGGTCAGAAAAAGTGGGACCCACGGGGTAATTTTGGTGGGACCCGTACATTAACTACCACGGTAAAAATAGAATTACCGCAAATTAAGAAAAACATCAGAATTTTTACGTGGAAAACCCTCTGTTAACGAAGAGGAAAAACAACGGCTGAGTCGGCAAAAATCTTCACTATAGTAAAAATTATAATACTCAATTTTTACTACCTCGCGACTTTTACCACTCTTATTTTACCTCACACCTCTCTGTGGATATGGAACCCTATCAGTTTCTACCCGAACTGATACCCTCACAATTCACTCAGACTACTTCACTCTCAAATGTAAATCTCGAATGAATCTGTGATGATAATAACTGAAGAACTGCAGCCTATTTATAGATGTCTTCAGCTCATCTGGATCGTTCAAATCCAACGCCCAGGATCTCACCGCATCGCCAATCGATACGGACCGCTCATCCATTATCTTTATCTTTTTTTTTTCTTTTATATATATAAAATAATATTATAATATTATATTAATAATATTATTTTATTATATATTAAATACTACAGTCGTTGGTTGGATCTATAGGCTGGATCTCATCAATTCTCCCCCTCCAGCCGCATTTACCATTTACAGGGGAGATCTTCTACCGCTTCAGCGATAGCCCATCCCGGCGAGTTCCGCGCAGAACTGTCTTCTCCCTTGGAATAGCCTTCGTGAGAATGTCCGCAACATTGTTGTCCGTGTGGATCTTCTCCAGCTTGAACGCTTTCTCCTCAATGGCCAGTCTGAGCCAGTGATAACGAACGTCGATGTGTTTCGTCCTCGAGTGATTTATAGTATTCTTGCTCAAGTCCAACGCACTTTGACTGTCGCAAAATATTATGTATTCCTCCTGCTGAATGCCCAACTCCTTAAGGAATCTCTTTAACCAAAGCATCTCCTTCCCGGCTCGGTAGCTGCAACGTACTCCGCTTCAGTAATTGATAAAGAAACACATTTCTGTAACCTCGACTGCCATGAGATAGCTCCCCCTGAGAGTGTAAATATGTATCCCGACGTCGACTTTCTGCTGTCGAGATCGCCGGTCATATCAGCATCCGTATAGCCTGTAAGAAAACATTTACCACTTCCAAATGTTAGACATAATTTGGAAGTTCCTCTCAGGGACCTCAAGATCTACGTCACTGCTTCCTAATGCGACTTCCCGGGATTCGATAGAAATTGACTCACAACGCCGACTGCGTGAGCGATTTCTGGCCTCCTACACACCATGGCGTACATCAAACTTCCGACTGCCAATGAATATGGAACGTCTGTCACCTCTTCTTCGTCTTCATATGTTTGTGGAATGGATTTCTTTCGCAACTTGAACGGCAAGTGGCGTGCTGGCTTAGCACTCTTCATATTGAACCTCTCTAGAACTCGTTCAATATAACGCTCATGGGATAGCCACAACTTCCCAACTTTCCCATCTCGGGTAATATCCATTCCGATAATCCGCTTTGCCGATCCCAAATCCTTCATGTCAAACGTCTTTGACAAATCTCTCTTCAACCTGCTAATCATCTCTGCATCTTGTCCAACAATTAGCATATCATCAACATATAGGAGAAGAACGATAAATTTACCGTTAGAGCATCTCCGGACATATACACACAAGGATCCACATTCGTTCTCTTAAACCCTTGGTGCACCATGAACGAATCGTACTTCTTGTACCATTAGCGTGGAGCTTGTTTCAGACCGTACAAGCTTTTCTTCAGCCGGCATACCATGTCCTCTTTACCTCTAACCTCGAACCCTTCTGGTTGTTCCATGTATATCTCTTCATCGAGATTACAATGCAAGAGTGCGGTCTTCACGTCGAGTTGCTCCAATTCAAGATCCATGGTAGCAGCTAGTTCCAGTATGACTCTGATTGAACTCATCTTCACGACCGGTGAGAAAATCTCGTCAAAGTCGATCCCCTTCATCTGAGTCAAACCTTTGACCACCAATCGAGCCTTGTATCTGACCAGCTTGCCATCATCCTTCTTCAATTTGTACACCCATTTGTTCTTGAATGTCTTCTTTCCTTTCGGCAATCGAACTAACTCGTACGTCTCATTCTTCTTCAGAGAATCCATCTCCTCTTGCATGACCTTTTTCCAACAATCTTTGTCCATGCAGGATTGTACCTCCTGAAAGCTCTCAGGCTCCCCCTCGTCAGTAATCAAAATATAATCAGATTCGGATACCTCGTAGATGGTTGGCGTTCCCTAGTTGACCTTCTCAAATGAGGTTCAACTGCTTCTAAAGGCTCCCCCTGCTCAGCACCTTCGGTATCTCATCTACGTCTGGCTCATCATCTCCGGTGGCTGGCTCTACCGGTTCAGCTTCTGATTGCTGCATTCCTTCCTCCGTGGCATCGTGGTGTGGAATGTTGGCTGGTGTATAATCATCAACACCGCCACCTGTGGATTTTGACACATCCATGTCTGAGTCTCCCATGGTCTCGTGCTCATGAAATACTACGTCGCGACTCCGAATAGTCTTCTTCTTCTTTGGATCCCAAAGTGTGTAGCCGAACTCATCGTTTCCGTACCCAACAAAGATGCAAGGATTCGATTTGTCATCGAGCTTCGATCTTTGTTCCTTCGATACATGCATGAACGCCCTGCGGCCGTACACTCTCAAATATGAATATCAGATGTGTCTACCAATCCACACCTTCTCTGGAATATCGAAATCCAACGCCGATGAAGGTAGTCGGTTGATAATATAGACTGCAGTGTTGACATCCTTGCCCCAAAATGACTTAGATAGATTAGTCATTTTCAGCATCGATCGGACTCTCTCCATAATGGTTCGATTCATCCTCTCTACGGCACCATTCTGCTGAGGAGTATCAGGAACTGTCTTCTCATGCCTTATGCCCTGCTTGGTGCAATAATCTCTGAACTCTCGAGAGATATATTTACCACCATTATCTGTGTGTAGACACTTCAACGGTATTCTTGTTTCTCTTTCCACCATCGCATGGAACTTCTGAAAATAATAGAATATCTTATCCTCCGTCCACAACAGATATACCCAGGTCTTACGAGAAACATCATCAATCCCTTCTGAAAATAATAGAACACCGGTATGAGGGACTTTCCAGCCAAGATATTCAACCCCTTCTCGCCTACGTGCACCAGCCGTCTATGCCACAAATTTGGAGAAGCATCATCTTCAACTGTGTTCAGTTGGTTAGCACATATCACTACGTGCATCTTGTACAGTGAACAGCATAACTTTCCTCTCGCTATCACCAATGATCCTTTGGTGATTTCCAGTTTCTATCACCCATCTCGTTGTAGAATCTTTCGTTGTCCAGCACCTTCACATAAATCAAGTTGAGACGAAGATCTGGAATATGCCGCACATCCTTCAGCCTTAATGTGCATCCCACGTTTGTCTGAATACAAATATCACTGATTCCCACAATTTGAGAAACACTTTGGTTATCCATCTTGGTAGTGCCAAAGTTTCCCGCCTTATATGTGGAGAAGTATTCACGCCTTGGAACACAGTGGTAGGAGGCCCCAGAATCCACTACCCACTCGGTGTTTGCATCTGTAACATGACAACAGTCTGCTTCATCACCAGTGTAACCTCTCCATCATGGTTGGAGGCGATCGCAGACGTTTTCTTGTCATCATCTTGTTTTTGCTTTCCGTTGAGAAGCCTAGAATTTCTTTGTAAGTGGTCGATTCGTCCACAATGGTAGCACTTCCTCATCTCTCTGGACTTGGATCTAGCTTTTGACTTGTATCCTTTTGGACCTCTACTCTTGCTCCGACACATATTCTCCGTGACAAGGGCTTGATTTCATGTACTAATATCGGTAGCGTCCTTCCGTCGCAGCTCATCATTGTACAGTTTGTTGTTCACCATATCCATCGTTACTTTATCGCTTGGTGCTGAGTTGGTAAGCAATACCACCAACGTTTCCCAACTCTCAGGTCGAGATCCTAGTAGTAGACATGCTTGTGTCTCATCATCAAGGACTAGACCGGTACATGTAAGTTGAGTCGCCAGTCCTTCAAAGTCATTCAGATGTTCAGCAACTGATCGTCCCTCGTTCAGCTTCATAATCATGAGTTTCCGCATCCTTAATACTTTGCTCAGCGCATTCGTCACCTCGTACATACTCTCCAGTTTCTTCCAGAGTATCAGGGGGTCCGTCTCGTTTCTTACATGGTTGTAGAAGCTAATGTCCACCCATTGGCGAATCGCACCTAGCGTCTTTCTTTGCAACTTCTTCCATACATCGTCCTTCGTACCTTCGGGCTTCTTGCCTTCACCGTCGTTAAAATCTTGGAGGCCTTTGCAATAAAGGTAATCCTTCATCCTCGATTTCCATATGGAGTAATTCGTTACTGTCAACTTGATCATTCCTCCGCCGTTCTCCATGGCCGTCAGTCTACCAACAACCTATTTAGCATCTTTTTGATGTTGGAAAGGGTGGTGGGCCCCACGGTGGTCAGTGGGCCCCGCAGCGGAAATCGGTCCCGGATTTGCTCGATAGAACGGTCAGGAAAAGTGGGACCCACGAGGTAACTTTGGTGGGACCCGCACATTAACTACCACGGTAAAAATAGAATTACCGCAAAGTAAGAAAAACACCCGAATTTTTATGTCGAAAACCATCTGTTAACGAAGAGAGAAAAACCACGGCCGAGTCGGCAAAAATCTTCACTATTGTAAAAATTACAACACTCAATTTTTACTACCTCACGACTTTTACCACTCGTATTTTACCTCACACCTCTCTGTGGATGTGGAACCGTGTCAGTTTCTACCCGAACTGATACCCTCACAATTCACTCAGACTACTTCACTCTCAAATGTAAATCTCGAATGAATCTGTGATGATAATAACTGAAGAACTACAGTCTATTTATAAATGTCTTCAGCTCATCTGGAACGTTCAAATCCAACACCCAGGATCTCGCCGCGTCGCCAATCGATACGGACCGCTCATCCATTATCTTTATCTTTTTTTTCTTTTATATATATATAAAATAATATTATAATATTATATTAATAATATTATTTTATTATATATTAAATACTACTATCGATGGTTGGATCTATAGGCTGGATCTCATCAAAATGAATTGCCATTGTGGTGGCTGCGAAAATGAACCAGCGGCACTGTCGAGCAGTAGTCGCATTGCCAACCTTGTAACCTGATGATTCGACTGAGAAACGACCATCCTCCGTGTGATGCCAAATAATCTTATGGGGTCGGCCAGAGGGCACCCAAGAATCATCTCTGCATCGACTGGGAGGAACAACTTACGAAACTAGGGCCGAGTTCCATGAACCAGCAGGCTCATTTTGCAATTCTTGAACAGTCATTAGAGCAAGTAGGGTGAGAACTTGTTTGGCCGAGGCGCGTGGAAGCCATGGATCATGCCAGACGCGAATGGACTCACCCAATGCATTTTGTGTCTATCACCCGAGCTCTACCAAAATCTAGCCATCATACGTTGAACCTCGCTAAGTAGTCCCTTCGGCAGCAGGAAGCATGACATGGCATAAGTTGGGGTTTCCTGAATGACAGCCTTAATCGGGACCTCCATAGAATGGTTAGTTTCAAAAGCAATAAGAATATTGTCCGTAATCAGTTTATTTGGGATAAAAGCTGATTGAGATGGGAAAAGCAACAAGAATATTGTCCATAGAATGGTTAGTTTCAAAAGCGATTCGTTATGCATTTCGAAGCTATGTGATATAAGACGTTGCACAGGCTAATTGGTCGAAAATTGGGACAAAGAAACGGGGTTAGCGCATTTAGGGATCAAAACAATATTAGTTTCATGACAAACGGGGGATTGGGATGAGACATCGCCAACACATTCCCATAAATTTTTATAAAAGATGGGGGAGAAACCGTCGGGACCAGGTGATTTATAGGGAGACATGCCTTTGAGTGCGGCCCAAACGTCCTCTTTAGTGTACTCTCGGAGAAGCGACTCATTCATAGCCGTGGTGACCTTTGACGGAATAGTTCGGATAGCGTGTTCAATGTCTATCAACGAGGGAGATTGAGAGCTAAAAAGACTCGTGAAGTAACGGCCGATCACCCCTTCTATCTCGCGCTTACATATCAACGATACGCTTGTCTCCCCACACGTTAGATATGATATCAGCGCAATCTTTATCCATAAGCCATTTAGCCTCGAACTTAAACCCACGACCTCGCCGTTCATAGTAAGCCTGCTCTAAACCCAGACCAACAAGTATCGCATGGTGGTCGGATGATAGCGTCGGGATGTGCTTAACCTTAGCCTCGGGGAATAAACCTATCCATGAAGAAGATGCACAAGCCCTATCAAGCCTTCTCACACACAGTAAATGGGTGCTTTGTGTTTTGATTTATTCGACCAAGTGTATGAGTCCCCATAGTAGCCCAAATCGGCAAGGCCAGCCTTAAATAGAGTGTTTCGAAAGTCAGAAAGTTGCCAGACCGGCTTAGGTCTTCCTCCCTCTTTCTCGAAGTTTTCAAGGATTTCATTAAAATCGCCTGCACAAATCCAACCATCCCTACTATTTTCTCCTAACCTCTCGAGCAAGGTCCAACTATTCTTCCTGAGATTGACATTCGAATCCCCATAAAATCCTGTGAAACGCCACTATTTTGATATACCCAGATTGTTAATACTGGCATCAATATGGTGGCTAGAGAAAGATCGTAGTTGAACATCGACGCTCTTATCCCATAATAGTATTAGGCCGCTACTTCCGCCTTCTGCATCCACCCCAATTCCGTTCATTCCAAGCTTTCATTGTATTGTTTCACGGCGCCAATTCAGTTCCTTGTCAGAATTTTTTTTATATGTAGGTACCTAGTAGAATAAAGTTTTTACACATAGTTATCCGTTTGCTGAAGGTACGACATATAAGAAATTTAAGTACCATACAGAACGTATTGTTGTACATAATAGAGTGAAAAAGGTACATAATATAGTGAACAAAGGTACATCATATAAGAACCTTAGGTAATATAAGAAACGCATTTTGGTATCATACAAACGCGTGATGTGGTACGTAATATACATATAAAAAGGTATGTAAAAGCGTGAAAAGGGACTCTCACGGGTACCTATGTGTAAAAACTTTTTTCTACTAGGTACCTACATATAAAATTTATGTGACAGGGGACTGAATTGATATTTTTTATTTTTTTTTTAGATTCACCGAAAAGCTTATCGCATATACGACAAAGTGTATCGATATAAGTATTAAAATATATTCTATTCTGGACGATAAGCCTATCGCATATACGACAAAGTCCCTCATCATTTTTTATCGTAATTAGCCTAAGTACAACATATTCACATTATGTCGTACAATCGGGACATGTGATAAGGTCGATGATGTTATATATATATATATATAGATATATATATATATAGATATATATATAGATATATATATATATATTCTAAATAGAGGGCGGATCCCGAACAGGATTACATGTTCAGAGGCGGTAAAAAAAAACTAGACAAAAGTAAATTAATATATTCGAAAAGAAAAAAGACATTGGTTTCAAATACAATGATTCAGCATATTAATAAAAAAACGTTCTAACTAAATGGAATTAGAAGTTCTTTTGGATTCTCGAAGTATTCAATAATTATTTCCATACTTACATTTCTAGGAAATTCTATCTTTCTTTGAAAAAATTACCAATTGTAGTGAATTTTTCGATTGAAAATGTACATTTACTATCATAAAAAACATAAATAATAATTTAGTACAATAAATGATAAAATAACAACATGAAAAGATAACCATGATGATAAAAAAATATGCTAATACCGTAAATAACTGAATATCAAGCGGGCCTTGAAGAACTCGAAACTATGAATTTTCATTGCTATGCCCAAGTTACTTAATCAAGTTCTTATCTTATCTTAGATAATTGTTTTTGAGTAATGTTCTTATCTTAGGTATTAGATTAGTTTATTTGATGATTTGTTTTAGAGTGGGTTAATATCCAAACCTATATCGGGCCTATGAAACTCAAGTTATTTTAATACTTCGCAGAAAAATGGATTAAAGTCACGTCGATTGTAGGACACACGATAAGTTTGTAGATGTTATACATATCGTCTAATGCTTATCGAATTACCAACAAACTGTTGGAAAAAAGTTCCAATTGTCAACGTAAGACATTTAAGAATTTATATGCATAAATTAGCTGCCGAATATATGCACACATGTATCATAGAATAAATTCGACAATACAGATAAATAAAAATCCACACCATAAATTCAGTCATCAATATACATATATGTGTAATAATTAAATTTCATTTATGAGGTAATACTTTAGCGGCTCTGCAATCCTATTTCATCAATGAAAATCCTATTTAACAAGGAAAAAATTGAGTACAAATGTCCACATGTAGTAATTTAATTAAGACTATTTATGTATTATCAGAGAATCATGACAAGATGTTATCGGTAATTAATATTATTACAACAGCCAAAGATTTTCACCTAATTAGGTGGAAGCCTTGAGTTGTAACGGCAAGAACAAATTAGTAGTTGTCAGTGTCAAACCCTTCTACCTCTCTCTCTCTCTCTCTCTCTCTCTCTATATATATATATATATACGGGTTGTCTCGGACCCTCAGTGTCACACTCACACCATTTGCACTAAGTTCTAAGGTATTATTTGGTTCCATCTGCGCTTACATCATCATCCTTCTCTCGTTTTCTTTTGAGGCGCTAATTTATTTGTCTTTGTTTTTCATGATATATATAGAAGACATGGAGACTCCCAAGCCATCACAAGACACGAAAAAGAATGACAAGAACGAGGATGCCCCAAGAACGCCAATGAGGGAGGGGGGGTAACAATGGCCCTGCAATTGTCTTTTGCTTGCCTGCGCAAACTCGCGCACCACCTCCGGAGATCAAGAAAACTGGTCAAAGTAAGGTTCGAACCGTTGGTGGATAAACAGTTAGATGTTAATGCTAAAGATGACTGTGCCGAAACTGTTCCTTTTGAAAACTTACGTCTTTCAAGATGTACAATTCGGGAGATATAGTTTCCATTATAAAATAAAATATAAATTTCGAAGATTTAGTTTATTTTCTCTCTTCTATTTCTTTTTCTTCTTATTTTCTAACACGTCGAGGCGTCGCGCGCAATTAAAACATGTCATAAATAATAGAGATTTTAAGAAAAGAAATACTCAAAGAACACAACGATTCTACGTGAAAACCTCAGATCTGATACAAACTACGTGCATACATGTCCTAAAAGATTTAATTATTATTTATATGACACAAGATTGAAAGTATTTATTGTTCTTGTTCTAAAATTAAGACATCACCCTGTTTGCTGTCCAAGAGAAACAATATAACATAAATAATAGGTCTTGTGTTTTGGTTGTAATTTTCCCGACCGGATATGAATAAAAATCGAGTTCCAATATTACGAGCTTGGATACTATTAATCGTCTTGAATGGTAATATAATATGTAACGGGCTTATTCCATAATCTTGTATATTGGGCCTTTATATGTGCCCGTATAACTAAACATGCTAAAACTCATATCCCGATAAGATAAAAAGCCATACGAGCTAGCTTTCGGACTCGTTCAGATAGGGGTGAGCTTGGGGAAGTTAAGCCGATTATTATTCAAATTTTAACCCCCGATGTATTGCGATTTTTAATAATGTACCACAAACCCGATCTTAAAACTTTCAACCCGATACTATGCGATTTGCTTTTGTTTGGTTGGGTTGGGGCAGTTTTTGCGATTTTTGCGGTTTTTTAATCATAACGAAAAAAAATCTAATATTCTTAAGTATAGATAGTGTAAAAATAAAATCCAAAATAAAAAGTTAATAGACTTTTACGAGTAATAAAAAGTAATAAGTAACAAGTAAAATAGAAAAAAAGTTTACAAAATTAGTGTACACTAGTTTATTAAAAATTTATTAGAAAATATTTAATAAACATAGTAACAATAAAAAAAATTAACGGAAAAAAATATATATATATGAAAATATGATAAAATTTGTTAACACGTAATAAACAATCATTAAAAGTAACAAATAATACTTCGAATTAAATAAAAAGTTAACACGAATACGAAACTCACATAAGAAATTAACACTATTGTGCACTTGGGCTTAGAACTCGCACCTATCCATATTGACACAATCAGGATCAGCCGTGTCATTGAGCTCGTTAAGAATCACCAGTTACTTCTCGAAAGCCCACGGAGAAGCCTTGAGAACCCGTAACCTATCCACTTTGTGGTTGAACAACACGAGAAAGCGACGTCAACAATCTTTCTCATCTCCAATATCGTCACCGTATTAAATGTTGCGGTGAGGGTTTTCTTCATCGCCACGAAGTTGTTGGATTCCCGTGCTGCAATGCGCCCTACCTCCAAACAAGTGCCATGGTGAGCTCGTGATGGATTTTCGGTGCCAGAAATCTGAACACAATATAATTCCTTCTTTGTTATATCTATATCCTTCGAATCCATGATTTTTATAGCTAGTCAAGGGCCCAACCTCGACGAAAACCACACAGATCCGAGTAAAGACAAGTCCAAGTGATACTACAAGAAATACAAACGGACAACAAGAACACATAAGACTCATATGAAAAGGTGTAAACTCAACAAAGAAAAACAGGAGATACAGGCATCCACTAAGAAAAAAGAAAAGAGTAAGAAAAGGCGAGATTGCTGGGAAGATCCACTAAACGCTTCTGATCTCCTTTGATCGCGATACGTGCATGATTGGGAGGGTTAGGATTTTGAAAACCGCACTAGGGGAAAAACATTTTTGGTCCCCGATGACCGATTTTGAACTCCCATTTTCCTTAGTTACCGATTTTGGGCGTTTTTTGGTCCTTCATGTGCATGTAACATGTTAAAATCCTCCAAACATACCATTAAGTTAATCGGGGATCAAAACCGCCCAAAATAGGTAACATTTGGGACTTAAATTATAACTCGAAAAAATAGGGGATCAAAAATGCCCAAAGGCCCAAAATCGGGGACCAAAAATGTAAAAATTCCCCTTTTTAGTCCATTTTGCTCCATTATTTGTGAATTAGAAATATAAACGTAAACGTAGGACATTCAAATCATTTCAGGTAATTAACGATCGAAAGTGCATGTTTACGAGTATTAGAATATCGTAAAATCCTGACTTATCAAAGGCGAAACAAGAAATTCGGGTCCCAGAACTTCCTTTAAGTATTTTTTTCGACGGCTAAATCAAAAACAGTTTCATCTTTCTCCCAATGTGCTGCTTTTTTCAATCTTAAAATTAAGGCTTTCGTTGTTTCATCTTGCTCCAATGTGCTACTTTTTCCAATCTTTTAATTAAAATTCGGCCGTTGTTTTCTTTTTTTTTTTTCTCTTATAATATCCGAATGATTACACATTTTTTATTTTAGATTCTTGTACCTAACAATGAGAAAATAAAAGATAAAAGTTCGTCAAAGAGCACAATTAAAATACACGGTCAAAAAATAAGTAAAAACAGCATACCTGCGTATATAGTCTGAATCTTAAATCTCTCTCATAAGCAACGCACTAACACAAATAGAGTATTAATACATCTTTACAATATATTGCTTGCCTTTGGATGATTCAAATGCTGCAGGAAAATATAAGAGTAGAGACCCAAGAAACAGAGGCCAAAGGCAAATGAAAAGCAAAACGCTCCGCCCTTGTGTGCTGGGAGGTGGTCTGTAGGATGAAGAAGCAATGTGGCTTTAACATCAAAAATTGTGGGGCATGGAATAATTCACTGATAGGCCGAGATTAAGGAGTAAATCTGGCAAGTTGTGGGTATGGATTAAGGAGTCTATTTAAAAGGCCGAGATTTTTTGGACTACTCAACACCTCCATACTACAATTGGCCGTTGTTTCTCTTATCGTCATGCTGTGTCTTACATCTTACGTATGGATTTTTTTATTACTATGCAAAGCCCTATTAAGCCCTATTGTTACGACGTATGTATATCGTTCTATGTAGTAAAGGGTCTAATATAGATGTTATTCTATGGTATAATCAAATATCTACCACGATATAATAAGAATTTGATTTAAGTTCATTAGAATGATGATAATGAAGGACAATAAAAGAACCTAACAAAAAAGATCCACTCCAACGGAGAAAGAATAAGAACGAATGACGAAAACTAAAAATAATGAACTGACTACAAAAGAATAACTACCATATTTTCTACATACTATCAAAGTAAAAACACCAAAGGAGACTCCAAAATAAACTCCAACGGGTCGGCCTCAGTCAAGCGGATGCAAAAATCTCGGGTGCCATAATTGTTCTTCGAAGCGGCCTCGTCCCATTACGGTGGTTCACCGCCATGTGGCCTCCATTGCTGTTATTAGAGCTTCCTCGATTTGCATCGCCCCTATTGTTACTGTTAAGATTACTCCACCCGTTTCCTCGATTGCTGTTATTGTAGTTTTTAGTGTTGTTGAATTTGCTCCGTTCATAGTATTCCTCTCCATAGTTGCCACCGCGCACCACCTCGTTTCTCAGCCCCGGTGGATACCTTCCCCTGTTGTTGTTATTACCTGTTTGTTCACGATAAATAACATTATACAACATTATTGAGAGGCCATATTTTGCATTTATATAGCATGATTTGAGGACATGAAGAAAATTTTACTTGCCTAGAGAATTAGTAGACCTCTTCTGTTCACACATGCATTGACGCCCACCAACTTCCACCGGAGAAGCCTGATTTGTTGATAAGAGAAAAGGGTTGTCAGAGGTCGCATCAAGAAATTATTTTTTTTTATGATTTTGATAAAGTAATGTCCAAAATATTCGTACCTCAATGACTTTTTGGACCGAAGCTGCGTGCTCGAATTCCACAAAGCCAAAGCAAAATCCATGTAGCTGCAGCAGTATTCAAAGAGACATCAGAAACCGATTGCTCAAAAACTATCTTGCATAATGGGATCTTGACATTCCATTACATACCTTGTTGCTTCTAACTTGAATACCGTTTCGCTTGATATCCCCGAATTTCTTGAATGCTTCTTCGAGCTTGGCTTCTGTTGCGTTCATTGGAAGGCCCTTGATGTAAATTGAGTGGCCTTCAGCTGCAGGATTATTATTACACAAAATTATGAGGAATTACACACACAGAAAAAAAAAATGTTATCTAAATCACAATATGCAACAAAAAAAAAGGTGAAATCAACAAACATAGCATGCCTTCTCCCGCTTGATGATTCCCGTTGAGCACAGGCTTGTAACTGCAGCTAGATCCATCTGGGTCGGGGTTCGTTGCTTGAATCACTTGTTCAACTTTCTTTGGTGAATTTCTTTGTGGACCACTCGGTAGTTGAGAGACAGTCGCTGCACTTTTCTTGATATGCATCACCTGAAATGATATCACAAGATACATACATTTGTACAATGAAAAAAAACAGTTGCGTTTGACAATTTTATCATAAATAGCTTTAAAAACCAAGAAAAAGCACTTACAACCGAAGCATAAGACTTCTTCGGGACTTCTTTAGTTTTTCCATTGAACTCCTCAGCCACCACAGCACGAATCGGTACTTTGTTGACCACCTCTGCTTCCGGGACTTCAACAGCAATCTTAACATCACCATTCTCTTCAGCAAATTCTTCAACAGATGGTGGGCTTTGCATAGAAGCCTTGGTCTCCTCGATTGGGGGAGTAACTGCAAGTAAATAAGAGAAAAATTAAATTTTTACAAAGCAACAAAAAAGGAAAGGAACTGATAAAGCATAAGATAAAGATTGATAAGATCTTTGTACCTGGCTCAACCGCGGCAGGCACCGCATCATCGTTCACCAAGGGTGGATTCTCAGTGGTGGCATTATTATCCACGTAACGAAGCATGTCGTTCAAAACAAAGAAACCAGTTTCCTGAGGAGCAAGGAAGAAACTCTGAATGAAATTGCGAACTGATTCGTCCTTCCCCGTTTCGTAGCCAGTAACAAGCACATGGACCCCACCGTTGTAAGAACTCTGTGCGTCTACCGTCTTAATCACGGTGCTGAAGTCTCCATAGTTGAGTGAAAGAATCTTTTCGTTGATGTCCTACATGAGAAAAACAAAAAGCTCATGAACTTACTTAAGATTCAACCAACAGACTCCAATAATTAATTAAAATCAAGTACACTGCATTCAACCGAAAGAAAAAGAGGGAAAATTTACTTTGACTGTTGTGGTGATGCTCATGGAGCCATTTTCTTCTGGGCGGCCGAGTTTGCTGATTTCCTGGTAAAATTTATGGCCCTGCTCAGGGAACTGGTGCATGATCTGATAGTATTGCTGCACAAATGCGATCCCAACCTAATTTTTGCAGAAAAAAATTATTAAACCCTAAAATATCAATTCATCCAACGGAATTCCATCGCAGTGATGCAATTACGAATTTGGGAAAACATGAAAACTCACATATTCTGCTGGTATCGGAGTCGCATCCATCTTTCAGAGTATTTGAACCAAAAAACGCCTGAAAAAATCAAACAAATCGCCAATATATAAGCTTCGCCGCGCTTCAGGAAGAAGAAAACATAAAGCAAGAAGAGAATAGAAAAATAAAAGATCTTTACGGGACTTCAATAATCTAAACTCGGATCCGTGAGTACCTGAAATTAGAAAGGATGTGATTGACAGCGCTTGAGAACGTCTAGTTATTCGGTGAATGGCTTCGCTATCCGTCGGCGAAATCGAGAATAGCAGCGGTGACTTTGGAGGCAAGAAAGAGGCAGAGCATTCGATACGAAGAGGGAATGAGGGCTGTGTGTATTTATAAGAGAAAAAAAAAAGAGAAATCTTTTTAAATTTCGAGTAAGAAGATACGTTGCGACGCGGTGTGTGTAAGAAGATATGCAATCTTTTTGAATATATGCATACTAAACGGTCATTTAAATTGTAACAAGTGATTTATGTATTACTTACTATAAATAACCATGTGAAGTTAAAGAGCAATCTTTTTGAATATGTGTAGATTAAACGGTCATTTAAATTGTACTACAAATAACCACGTGGACTTAAAAAGACGTATTATATACTACAGTTAATTATTAAAAATTGATTTAATATGATTAATTTGAAGACGGAACTTCATAAATCAATACTCCATTATTTTTAAACTCTACGAGATGTTATTTTGTCGGTCCCGGATCGAGATAGGGTTCTACATTAAATTCGCTTAATTTATAAGATAACACAGTTTAATAATTTATGTATACTCCATATAAAATATAAATTAATAATATAACATATTACAACACGGAATGAAGGAATGTTGAAAATAATTCTATAAAAATCTTTTTTTTTTTTGTTGTTGTTGAAATGAATAATATAACATAGTATAATATACTAATAAAATAATTCAATTATCTTTTTTAAACAATGCACACCAACCTGATCTTGCAAGTGCGTCTTTAAGGCAAAATTATAAAATTAGGAACGATCCAAAATCCTACTAAGAGGAACGTCATTACAACCCTCTCGCAACACGTGTCGGCTGCTAAGTCAATCCGCGAAGAGTAACAAAAGCCTCCGAGTGGTGGCTGCGAGCTCTTCCATGAGTGCGAGCATATCCTCCGAAAATCGATGCTCCGATGATATTAGCAAGGAACATATTAGCAAAGAAAGTTTAATAATTTAGTATATCAAATCCGGGATTGGAAAAAGAGTATGATTCTCGTTCCTGTCCAAGGGGAGAGAAAAAACGTGGAATTCCCGTCACATTGTCAAGTTTAAGTATACTTAAATAGTCGAGCCGACAAATTATCATCGCCAGCTGCTATTCGATGTATCATCTTGCATTCGTCAATTAATGCATACATAAAAATACATTCTAGAAAAAAGCTCCTGACAATATAAATTAAAATAATAATATACTATTAATATTGTTATTATTATTGCTTAATTACGTCATAAGGATGACACACGAAGTAGAATATACTCATAATCGGGCTATTCAATTATATACGCGAGATATATGCATTATCATGAAAAATAGATTATTGTTCACTATAAATATCATATATAAATATTTATAAGAAACCAAAACTAATATCTCGCACTTGAAGTATTATTATTATTATTATTTGGTTTCATTATGGTAATAATAAATTAATATATAATCAAGGTCAGTACTAAACCTTTGTGCTCTAAGCCACTCTGGTAAGCTCCAGATCTCAGCTACTAATAACAATATTCACCCGAGAAAATAGGTCACTTTTCACACTTCACAAGTGAAAATATGGTTCACACTATAAATAAACTACGACGACCAAAATTGGGAAGCTTACACTTAAATACCTCATTATATAAAAAGAGACAATTCAGTTCCTTGTCAGAATTTTTTTATATGTAGGTACCTAGTAGGATAAAGTTTTTACACATAGTTACCCGTTTGCTGAAGGTACGACATATAAGAAATTTAAGTACCATACAGAACGTATTGTGGTACATAATAGGGTGAAAAATGTATATAATATAGTGAACAAATGTACAGCATATAAGAACCTTGTGTACTATAAGAAACGCATTTTGGTACCATACAAACGCGTGATGTGGTACATAATATATATATAGTGAAAAAAACTACTCTCACGGGTACATATGTGTAAAAACTTTATTCTACTAGATACCTACATATTAAATTTGTCTGATAGCGGCTGAATTGATATTTCTTTTATACAAAAAGGTATTTTTTTTTTTAGATTCACTGATAAGCCTATCGAATATACAACAAAGTCTATCGATATAAGTATTAAAATATATTCTATTCTAACCGATAAGTCTATCGCTTTTACGACAAAGTCCCTCATCATTTTTTACCCTGATTAACCTAAGTACAACAGATTAAAATTATGTCGTGCGATTGGAACACGTGATAAGGTCGATGATGTTATATATATATATATATATATATTATATGTATGTATGTATGTATTCTATATGGAGGGCGAATCCAGAATAAGATTATGTGTTCAGAGGCCGTAAAAAACTATACAAAGGTAAATTAATATATCGGAAAAAAAAAAAGACATTGGTTTCAAATACAATGATTAAGCATAATTAAAAACGTTTTAACTAAAAGGAATTCGAGGTTCTTTTAAATTGTCTGTTAAATTGTCGAAGTCTTTAATAATTATTTCCATATGTACATTGCAAATTATGTCTTTCTTTGGAAAAAAATTACCAATTGTAGTGAATTTTTTGATTGAAAATGTGAAATCTACTATAATAAAAAAGATAATTTAATACAAGAAACAATATAATAACAATATGATAGGATAACCACGATGATAAAAAACTATGATAATACCGTAGTAAATAACTGAATATCAAGCGGGCCTTGAAGAAGTCGAAACATGAAACTCAAGTTATTGGGCCTTAATATCCAAATCTATATTGGGCATATGAAACTCAAGTTATTTTAATACATCGCAGCCCAACATCGTTAAAATCTACATTCCTTTTTTTTTAAATTAAAATTACCCAAAAATATGAAAAAAAGAAAAAAGAAAATTATTGCGTTAAGAATGAAACCATGAACCTGTGCGCCTACCGTAAAATGGATTCAAGTCACATCAATTGTGAGACACGCGATAAGTTCGTAGATGTTATACATATCGTCTAATACTTAGTTATTCAATCACCAACAAATGGTCGAAAAAAAGTTCAAATTTGTCGCTTCCACGCCAAACATATGTCAGCGTAAGACATTTAAGAAATTATATGCATAATTAGCTGCATATTTGAATATATGCACACATGTGTCCTATAATAAAGTCAACAATACAGATAAGTAAAAAATCCTCACCATAAATTCAGTCATCAATATACATATATGTTTAATAATTAATTTTTATTTATGAGTTAATACTTTAGCGGCTCCTGCAATCATATTTCATCGATGAAAATCCTATTAAACAAGGAAAAGATTGAGTACACGTGTCCACATGTAGTAATTTAATTAAGACTATTTATGTATTACCAGAGAATCATGACAAGATGTTACGGGTAATTAATATTATTATAACAACAAAAGATTTTCACCTAATTAGGTACAAGTCTTGAGTTGTAACGGCATGAACAAATCTGTAGTTGGCAGTGTCAAACCCTTCTACGCTCCATATATATACGGGTTGTCTCGGACCCTCAGTGTCACACTCACCATTTGCACCAAGTTCTAAGGTATTATTTGGTTCCATCGCTTACATACTCATCCTTTTCTCATTTTCTTTTGAGGCGCTAATTTATTTGTCTTTATTTTTCATGATATATATATATATATATATATATAATATAGAAGACATGGAAAGTCCCAAGCTAACACAAGATACGAAAAATGATGACAAGAACGAGGATGCCCCAAGCAGGCCAATGTGGGAGGGGAGTAACGATGCCCCTCCACTTGTCATTTGTTTGCCTGCGCAACCTCGCGCACCACCTCCGGAGATCAAGAAAACTGGTCAAAGTAATGTTCGAACCGTTGGTGGATAAACTTTTAAATGTTGATGGTGAAGATGATCGTGCCAAAACAATTCCTTTAGAAAACATACTTCTTTCAAGATGTATAATTCGGGAGATTTGGTTGTCATGATAAAATAAAAATATATTTAGTTTATTTTCTCTCCGCTGTTTATTTTTCTTCTTGTTTCCTAACATGTGGGGTAAGGCGGCGCGCGCAATTAAAACATATCATAAATAATAGAGATCTTAAGAAAAGAAATACTCAAAGAACACAAAGATTCTAAGTGAAAACCTCGGATCTGAGAAAGCTACGTGCAGACGTGTCGTAAAAGATTTAATTATTATTTATATGACACAAGAGTGAAAGTATATATTGTTCTTGTTCTACAATTAAGACATCACCCCGTTTGATGTCCAAGATAAACAAGATAACATAAATAATAACTCATAATATTGTGTTTTGGTTGTATTTTTACCGACTTGATATTAATAAAAAGCTCGTTCCAATATTACGGGCTTGGATACTATTAATCGTCTTGAATGATAATATAACATGTAACAGACTTACTCCATAATCTTGTATATTGAGCCTTTATATGTGCATTTATAACCAAATATGCTAAAAGCCCTATCCCGATAAGATAAAAAGCCATACGAGCTAGCTTTCGGACTCGTTCAGGTAGGGGTGAGCTTGGGGCAGTTAAGGCGCTTTTTTTCAAATTTTAACCCGGCCCGATATATTGCAGTTTTTAATAATACACCCAAAACCCGATCATAAAAGTTTCAACCCGATACTCTGCAGTTTGCTTGAGTTTGGTTGAGTTGGGTGGTTTTTGCGGTTTTATAATCATAACGAAAAATCTAATATTCTTAAATACAGATAGTGTAAAAATGAAATTCAAGATAAAAAGTTAACAAACTTTTACGAGTAATAAAAAGTAACAGGTAACAAGTAAAATAGTAAAAAAAGTGTACAAAATTAGTACAATAGTTTATTAAAATTTTATTTGAAAAAATTTGATATACAATAGTAACACTAAACAAATTTAACGGAATGATATGAACTTATGATAAAATTTGTTAACACGTAAAAAACAATCATTAAAAGTAAAAAGTAATACTTCGAATTAAATAAAATAATAATAAAAAGTTAACACAGATATGAAACTCACATTCCCTGTATCAAGAAATTAACATAATAAAAGCATTAATTTTGTAAATTAGTGCAAACTAGTATTTTCATCTAATTGAACCTTCCCAATTTGTACTATTACATTGATGCTTATGGTCTTCCAGCTTCCTAACTATTACAAGTTACGACTGGTATCTATTAATATATGAACTATTAAATAAAATATAATAAAAGAATAATATTACTAAATGCGGTTGCGTACAGTCTTTTGTGGTTTAAAAAAAAACAAACCCGATTGCAGAACCTATATTTGGCCTATGAAACTTATTTAGATATAAGATTAGTTTATTTGATGATTTGTTTTAGGGTGGGTTAATATTCAAACCTATATTGGGCCTATGCAACTTATTTCAATATTTCGCAGCCCAACACCGTTAAAATCCACATTCCTTTTTTTAAAAAAAATAAATTGCCAAAAAATATGAAGAAAAAAATTATAGCGTTAAGAATGGAACCATGAACTTGTACGCCTACGGTAAAATGGATTCAAGTCACATCGATTGTGGGACACGCGACGATACGTTCGTAGATGTTATACATATCGTCTAATACTAAGTTATTGCAGTCACCAACAAACGGTCGGAAAAAAGTTCCAATTTGTCGCTTCCACGCCAAACATTTGACAGCGTAAGACATTTAAGAATTTATATGCGTAAATTAGCTGCATATTCGAATATATGGACACATGTATCATAGAATAAATTCAACAATACAGATAAGTAAAAAATCCACACCATAAATTCAGTCATTAAATATACATATGTGTAATAATTAATTTTCATTTAGGAGTTAATACTAGTGGCTCCTACAATCATATTTCATCAATGAAAAAAATTGAGTACAAGTGTCCACTTGTAGTAATTTAATTAAGATTATTTATGTATTACCAAAGAATCATGACAAGATGTAATGGGTAATTAATATTATTACAGTCACCAAAGATTTTCACCTAATTAGATCAACGTTTTGAGTTGAACAAATCTGTAGTTGTCAGTGGCAAACCCTTCTATGCTCCATATATATACGGGTTGTCTAGGACCCTCGGTGTCACACTCACCATTTGCACCAAGTTCTAAGGTATTATTTGGTTCCATCGCTTACATCCTCATCCTTTTCTCATTTTCTTTTAAGGCGCTAATTTATTTGTCTTTATTTTCATGAAATATATATATATATATATATATATATAATATAGAAGACATGTAAAGTCCCAAGCTATCACAAGATACGAAAAATGATAACAAGAACGAGGATGCCCCAGGCAGGCCAATTTGGGAGGGGAGTAACGATGCTCCTCCACTTGTCATTTGCTTGCCTGTGCAACCTCGTGCACCACCTCCAGATATCAAGAAAACTGGTCAAAGTAAGGTTCGAACCGTTGGTGGATAAACTTTTAAATGTTGACGCTGAAGATGATCGGGCCGAAACAATTCCTTTAGCATACGTCTTTCAAAATGTATAATTTGGGAGATTTGGTTGTCATGATAAAATAAAATATATTTAGTTTATTTTCTCTATTCTATTTCTTTTTCTTCTTATTTTCTAACATGTCGGGTAAGGCGGCGCGCAATAAAACATGTCATATGGAATAAGTCTGTTACATGTCATAAATAATAGAGATTAAGAACGGAAATACTCAAAGAACACAACCATTCTAAGTGAAACCTCGGATCTGAGAAAAACTACGAGCAGACATGTCGTAAAAGATTTAATTATTATTTATATGACACAAGAGTGAAAGTATATATTGTTCTTGTTCTACAATTAAGACATCACCCCATTTGATGTCCAAGATAAACAAGATAACATAAATAATAACTCATAATATTGTGTTTTGGTTGTATTTTTACCGACTTGATATTAATAAAAAGCTCGTTCCAATATTATGGGCTTGGATACTATTAATCGTCTTGAATGATAATATAACATGTAACAGACTTATTCCATAATCTTGTATATTGGGCCTTTATATGTGCATTTATAACCAAATATGCTAAAAGCCCTATCCCGATAAGATAAAAAGCCATACGAGCTAGCTTTCGGACTCATTCAGGTAGGGGTGAGCTTGGGGCAGTTAAGGCGCTTTTTTTCAAATTTTAACCCGGTCCGATGTATTGCTGTTTTTAATAATGTACTCCAAACCCGATCATAAAAGTTTCAACTCGATACTCTCTGATTTGCTTGGGTTTGGTTGAGGTGGGGCGGTTTTTGCGGTTTTATAATCATAACGAAAAATCTAATATTCTTAAATACAGATAGTGTAAAAATGAAATTCAAGATAAAAAGTTAACAAACTTTTACGAGTAATAAAAAGTAACATGTAACAAGTAAAATAGTAAAAAAAAAAGTGTACAAAATTAGTACAATAGTTTATTAAAATTTTATTAGAAAAAATTTGATATACAATAGTAACACTAAACAAATTTAACGAAAAAAAGGATATGAACTTATGATAAAATTTGTTAACATGTAATAAACAATCATTAAAAGTAATAAGTAATACTTCGAATTAAGTAAAAAGTTAACACAAGATATGAAACTCACATTCTTTGTATCAAGAAAATAACATAAGAAAATAAAGCGTTAATTTTATAAATTTACGACTAGTATTTTCATCTAATTGAATCTTTCCAATTTATATTATTACATTGATGCTTATGGTCTTCAACTTCTTTAACTATTACCCGACTGATATCTATTGATCTATTAAATGAAACATAATAAATGTATAATATTATTAAATACGATTATGAGCAGTTTTTTGCGGTTTAAAAAAAGTAAACAAACCTGATTGCAAAATATGCATCTATTTTTTTTTTAAAACGAAATAACCGATCAAGTCGTCAAGCCGATACTTGTGGTCTCGTTGGGTTGGATCGATTGGGTGGGGCGGTCCAACCGGTAAATGCTCACCAATTTTGGTCCCCCAACGTTTATCTGATGAGCAATTTTGGTCCCCAATATGTTTGCACGTGCGTCTCATGTGATATTTTTTCCATCCAAATTAACGTCTAATTAACCGAGGGACTAATTTGGTTGAAATTGGACAACTATGGAGACTAAATGTGGCAAGCAGAAACATCGAGGACCAAAATTGCCAATCAGATAAACATCGGGAATAAAAAATGGTTTTATTCCTTATTGGAAACATGATATACTGCCTAGTCTTTAGCTCTCCGAAAAACTCTTAAATTTCTTCTTAATGACAGAAATATCTAAAAAATAGAATAAATCGAAATAATAAAAAAAAAACAAAGAGCCTCATTGCCTTGCACGATGCCAAATTTGCTTCAATCCGCAGTCGAGAACAAGGAACAAGAAAATAACCGACGGCCGAGCCTCCAATTCCCGAGATTTTCTAGAATTCTAATTTTTAATCTATTCGCGTTAAAGAAAATGGCGTCTAAATCTTTTTCGGAAATCTGGCGCAAATGCTTACCTCAAACTCGTTGAAGCTCAGTTAGAGTTGGCAGAACTGCGAGTTCTTGGCAAAACAAACTTATGCACATATTTCAAGTGTTGTATCTTGGGATGGCTACGGGTCGGGTATGGGCCGGGTTTTGCCGGACCCGGGACCCGCCTCTCCTCGCCTCGGGTATAGACCCGCCCCTCCTCGCCTCTGGTATAGATCCGCACCGCCCCGGTTGAACCCGAACGAAGCTGGTCGGACCCGCCAGACCCGGTAATGTTATTTTTTTTTTTTTTTTTTAAAAAATAAGTATGATGACCCCGGTTGAACCCGAACGAAGCGGGTCGGACCCGCCAGACCCGGTAATATTATTTTTTCTTTTTTTTAAAAAAAATATAAGTATGATGATTTTATGCACATATTTGGGCTTGAATCCACCACCTCAACCTTCTTATATCAAGCCTTACCATTGGACTAAGGAATGCCTTACTAATTGTCCTAATATTTTACATATAAATACGACTAATATATTAATATATATTTATTTATTACTAGGACGGGTCTCGGACGGGTCTCGAGGCGGGGTTGGGCAAACCCAGGACCCGCCCCGGATTCAACCGGGTTTTTTTCTTGAGACCCGAACCCGCCCTGGGACCCGAATAATAAGAAAAAACCCGGTTCGTTCGGGGCGGGTCCAAGTCTAAACCCGCACCATTGCCTATCCCTTGTATCCTATCCTATCAAATTCAAGCAATGTTTAATGGATTGATGCCTATGAAAGTTTTGAAACGAGTTGAAGAAGCAGATTTTGAACCTCAAATTCAACCAATGTTGCAGATGAACGAACCTCGAATATTGTCACTAGTAAAATCTCGGTGACGTGATTTCTGCTTCTTCAACATCAGAAGTGACGAATCATATGAATAGCACAAGGGTATTTCAGTCTTTTTGTGTAGTGCATAAGCAATTAACTGACACTTTGATCTAAAAATCAAGTATCCCCGCCCGTTCCCCGATATATTATAATATTAAACAATATTTATTATATCCAATTTATATATTTATAATATTAGGATATAGTTTAAATAATATTAAAATAATATAAATAAAATTAAAATATAGTTTAAATATTATTTAAATAATATAAATAATATTAATACATAGTTTATATTATAAATAATATATATTTTAGTAAAAATATTATCGAGGTGGATAATCCCCGCGCCCCGCGGGGCGTGGATTCCCCGGGGAAAAGGAATAGATCCCCGCCCCCGCCCTGCCCCGTCGACATCCCTAATTGGGCAACAAATGTAAAATCCTTAAGCACAAGGGTGGCATGGGAAATCCCCTTCTCATTATCACTGTAAGAATTTTTGGTGTTGTTTTCTCATAGACAAGAAACAAGATAGGAGATTGAAAATTCTTTCAAATTGAACCATTTTACAAAAATTAAATGGAAGTTTGAAATTTTGTAAATAAAGATTGATTAATATATATTAATAATTATTACTTTAATTATTTTATAATTCTCTTAACTAAAAATTTGAGATTACCGACCCCATCAGTATTAATTTGTAGACTTTTATTGTTAAAAAAAGATTTTTTACTATAAAGTTCATCAAAGGTAAATTGATTATTGAAAATGAGGATAAATGTTTGTATGCTTCTCGGCTTAAAAAAAAAAAAGAAAGAAAGAAAATTATCTTGTTCCACAATTGCTTCATGCAAAAAAAAAAAAGTTAAAAAAACTTCCTCGGCCGTAGTTGACGAGGTTGGAACGTGAGGCAAAACACAAAATTTGGGCCCCGAAACTTATTTTTTGGGCGACCAAATTAACCATTTCATCTTTAAGTTAACGCTTCCGCCGTTTCATCATTCTCTTATGTGCTACTTTTTCCAATCTTTGACTTAACACTTCCGTTCCATCTTTCTTTTCTTTTTCCTTTTTTTTCTCTTATAAGGTCCCAATGATTACACATTTTTTTATTTTAGATTCTTGTACTTCATAATGAGAAAATAAAAGATAAAAGCATGTCTGCCAAAGAAAACAATTAATATTCCAAGTAAAAAAAAAAATAAAACAACATACATGCATATAATCTCAATCTTAAATCTCTCCACTAAGCAACACAACACAAACAGAGTATTATTACATCTTTACAATATTTTGCTTGGGGGAGGATATGTTCACTAATTTAGACTTCTTTTCTTGTTTTCATTTGGCTTTGTCTGTCTTATTTCGAATATTTGCTGTTTGTTTTTATCAGTATGAGAGCTCTTGATGGTTAGACGTTACTTTTTTTCGTTTGAAGAAAGCACTTAGTGATTGAACTTGGCAGACTGTTGTTTCCTATTGTCATGTTATGCCTACATCTTTCGTATGTATATATGTCTTTTGTTACTCTGCAAAGCCCTTTTCTTACCAAGTACATTTAGTAAAGGGTCTGATAAGAATTTGATTAAGTTCATTCCAATGATGACAAGGAAGGACAATAAAAGAACCTAACAGAAAAGCTCCACTCCAAGGAGAAAGAATAAGAACGAATGATGAAAACAAAATTTACTTTACTGATTCAAAAGATAACTACCATGTTTTCTACTGCTAAGGTGAAAAAAACATCAAAGAGACTCCGGAACAAAATCAGACGGGCTCGGTCAAGCAGATGCAGAAACCTCAGGTGGCATAATTGTTCTTCCAAAGGCTGAGCATCCACTGCCACCGTCCCATTATGGTGGTTCACCGCCACGTGGCCTCCATTGCTGTTAAAATTACTCCGCCTGTTGCCTCGATTATTGTTACTTTAGTTGTTATTGTAGTTTTTAGCGTTGTTGAATTTGCTCCGGCCATAGAATCCCTCTCTGTTGCCTTTAAATCCCCTCCACCCGCCTCCAAAGTTGCCACCGCGCCCCACCTCGTTTCTCGGTCCCGGTGGGTATCTTCCCATGTTGTTATTATTACCTGTTTGTTCACACACGCACTGACGCCCGACAATGTTTATTGGAGATACCTGATGTGTTAAATGAGAAAAAAAGGGTCGGAGGAAAAATTCTTATTTATGCTTTTGATGAAGTAATGTAGAAAAGGTTCATACCTCGAGGAAAAATACATGCCCTGTTGCTGCTACTTTGAATTGTGTTTCGCTTGATGTTCCCGAATTTCTTGAATACTTCTTCGAGCTTGGCTTCTGTTGCATTCATTGAGTGGCCTTCAGCTGCAGGAATATCACACACAATTATGAGTAATTAACACCCACACACAAAAAGAAAAGGTTATCCAAATCACAATATGCAGCAAAAAAAAAAAAAGTGAAATCAACAAACATATCATGCCTTCTCCCTCTTGATGATTCCCGTTGTCCACCGGCTCGGAACTGGAAATCACAATATGGAGCACTTTTCTTGATATGAATCACCTGAAATGAAATCATGAAATACATTTGCACCAGGGAAAAAGAATAGTTGAATTACATAAATAGAGCTTTAAAGTTTCAACCAGCAAAAGCACTTACAATGGAAGCCATAAGACTTCTTCGGGGCTTCTTCAGATTTGCCATTAGACTCCTCAGCCATCACAACATCAATCGGTACTTCGTTGGCCATCTCTGCTTCTTGAACTTCGTTGGCAATCAGTACTTGGTTGTCTCTTTGAATACTGCTGCAGCTACAGGGATTTTGCTTTGGCTTCGTGGAATTCGAGCACGCAGCTTCGGTCCTAAAAGCCCTGAATATTTTCGACATTAAAAATCATAAAAGGAATTTCTTCCTCAGACCCTTTTTTCCTATCATCGCAACAGGCTTCTCCGGTAAAACATTGGTGGGCGTCAATAAGAGAAGAGGTAATAACAACAACGGCCGAGAAACGAGGTGGTACGCGGTGGCAACATTGGAGGCGGGTGGAGGGGATTTAACGGCAACAGAGAGGAATTCTACGGCCGGAGCAAATTCAACAACGCTAACAACTACAATAGCAGCAATTGAGGAAACGGGTGGAGCAAATCGTGGGAGCTCTAGTAGCAGCAATGGAGGCCGCGACGGCGGTGAACCACCGTAATGGGACGGCGCCCAATGGAAGCTCAGCCTTGCGAAGAACAATTATGCCATCTGATCCTTGACCGAACCCTATTTGTCCGATTTTGTTTCTCAGTCAATTTTGATTATTAAGGGGTTTCAATGCTTAAATACCATAGGAATATGAAAAAAACAATTAGTTGTCAGAAAAGTTTTTTAGCCAATTCCTCGAAAACTTATTTTACTAATATGTACCTAACTGACGAATTTATTCTTATAAAATCTGTTTATTACAATTTTACCTAGATTTCTCATTTATAGTTGAAAAGGGGAAATAAAAAAAAAATCAAAAGGACCCGATCGCGAACACAGCTCCTCCCCAAATCGAAAGGACACGGTCGTGAACACAGCTCCCCCCACACGGTCGCGAATTTCGTCGAAAAACGTTCGGACGCTCTTCGAAAACACCGGCCATAACTTCTTGAAGAACGCTCGAACGCTCGTCGAAGTGAAGTAGGTTGGTTTTTTTGAAAGTTTTCGCGCATGTCAGCTAATATTTGGGTTCGTGTTCGTATGGGTTGGTAGGTATTTTTGGTCGATTTTGGGCTTTTCCGAATGGGTCGATTAGAGTTTGCAATTTGGGGTCGATTTCTTTCGATTGAGTTTCCAATTGATATTGATTTTATAGGGTATCCGAGTGTGCTGCCGTTAGTCAATGGTAAGCCTCATTTTTTGGTACTGAATGCGTTGTTTCTTTGGTACTATATATACTTTGTATTTGATATCATTTGTTTCCACATTTTGGTACCACGTATATGAAGAAAACGGTACTGCATCTTCATTGTATGACTTATCAGATTTGGTTTTTTTGCAGAAATGGCACCAAAGGCAAAGACACCGCGGAATAGATATGACCTTTCTTCCAGGTGTCATCCTTCGTTTCGGTTCGGAGCGACCCTTCAAACATAACGATGAACGGGTGCACAATTTGCCTAATGGTAATATACTTCATTTATCTTATATTTATCTATTTGATCATTTGTTTATTGATGAATTCAATGTCTTCATGCACTTATAGATTTGGTGTATGAGCACGTGCCCTCGTTGGCACTGAAGCGGGAGATGTATATGTTTCCCCGTATGTTTTAGTCTTTTGTGTTTGTGTTTGTGTTTATGAGACTTTCTGTGGATGGATGAGACTTGCTATTGGTCTTTTGTGTTTGTGTTTATGAGACTTGTTTGGATATCGTACCAAAAAACGTATTGAAAACGTATCTTGCACTGCCTATATGATGTATCTTGTACTGCCTCCATGATGTACCGCAATTTAAATATCGTACCAGATCTTATATACATGACATGCCATAATTCAAATATATATTATACCATTTGTTAAACCATCGTAGATTGTTAAGAAAATCAATTATGATTGCGTGTTGTTAATCAAATATAACGATAATTAAATGAATTATTACAAACTATGTTGTAAGAATTAATGCACCCAATCTGATAACAAATGTAACATATACTATAAATAAGTATTTTAGGATGGTTTCGCATGAAAAACTAATTCGAACGGCCTCGAAGAAACACTTATCCTAATATGACGTATCAGAGATTTTATAGATACCGTATCATTTGTAACCACGTAGTTGTACCTTATATTCTTATTACGGGGTACATGTTTAGGTTTGGTTGTAGTACCATTTGTTAAACCATCGAAATATATAATTTCTTACGCAAAGCACGGATGGCGTGTCATGGTAATCAGACATAACAATAATTAAATGATTTATAAAAAAATTTGCACATTTCGTAGTCACTACATTTTCAAACTATGTTGTAAGATGTTCTTGTTAGTATCCTTTTATTCTAATGAATCTAGGGGTTTGAGGGATTAATTCATGCATATAACGTTTAATGCACCCAATTTGATAACAAAGGTAACGCATACTATATATAAGTATTTTAGGATGGTTTAGCATGGAAAAACTAATTCGAACGGTCTCGAAAACACTTACCCTAATATGATGTGTCAAAGACATAAGGGATATCGTATCATATGTAACAATGAAGCTATACCTTATATGCTTAATATGTCGTACCTATTTACGTTTGGTTGTCGTACCCAAAATTTACAATTGACATCGAACATCTTCAGAAATGCGTATGCGTACCTCATGTTAAATACAATCATGAACATACATCACCATTTATACATCCAGACATAACATCAGCAACATACATCATAAAAAGATGGGTAATAATATATTTGGACAAAATACATGAAAAATACCAACGGTACGTCGATACGGCTTCTCTACACGTACGACGATATCCGACTACCTTTTTTGGAGGGATATGTATATATCAATAAATGTCGTCACTTCATTGATCAATAGTAAGAATGTCTCTTTTATACTCACACATTGCAAATTATGCCCGCCACCAACTGGATTTGTAGACTGCATAGCTTCAAATAATACGACAACCTGTATAAATAGTAAGATAACCAATTACAAATGATACATCTATATAGCTTATAACGGTATAGAATATGCGGGCATAACATAAATGCCGAACGCGAGTAGAGGTACATCAAATAACATATTTAGATACGAGAACAAAACGTAAAATGGTACGTAATAAACAGAAAAATGGTACGTAATAACAATTATGTAAAAATTAAGAATCCCGACAGATTAGCCTCATTACTACCAAATACTGACCTCTCACCCTTACATCTCGCGTTTAATCGCTATTCAACTCACCGAATTTCGCTCAAGCTCGACCACACGAGTACATTCGATTAGCCAAACACAAAGCGAATTAGAAGCTTAGCTGGACAAAATTGAGTAACTGGACCGAGATGCCCACCGTGGAATGGGTATCTCGCACCTTTTCCGGCACCGGTACGAGTGGACGACGGACGGCGGTCGACAATTGTGATCGCCCAAAATTTCTTTTTGTTGTCAATGGCGTTAGGATTAGGAAAATTAGAAATAAAAAAAAAACAATGAGAAATGAAAATTGTTAATTCATTAAATGAGGGTAAAATGGTAATCTCAGAGGAACATGTACCTATCTGTAATAATTTTACTCCATTAGGTATCTATATACAAAAAGTTTCTGACAGGGGACTAATGTGGCTTTTTTTATCCCACTAGGTATTTAAGTCTCATTTTCCGTTTTTTTTTTGTTTTTGATTTTTTTCCTCTAAATTTTATTGTTTATTATTTTTTAATTTATTTGTTTCCCTAATTTTGTGGTGAGATGATTCTTTTTTTCTTCTTCTTTTTTAGTCTTAATTTTACGGTGAATCTACACTTAAATACCTTTTGTATAAGAAAGTTGTAATTCAGTACCCTGTCAGGAAAAAAATTATATGTAGGTACCAATTGGTTGTATGTACCATTTTATCTCCTTGGCGTACCGTTTTTTATATATATATTACGTACCACATCACGCGTTTATATGGTGCATATATACATTTCTTTATGTTACCATAATTTACTATATGATGTACCTTTTCTCACGGTATTATGTATCATTATACGTTTCTATATGGTAACTAAATTACTTATATGGTGTATCTGCGGCGCAAACGGTTACTTAAGTGTAAAAACTTTATTTCAATAGGTAAAAAAATTCTGACAAGGGACCAAATTGATAATTTTTATACAAATAGGTAAAATCCCTAAACAAGCCAAATGAATACAAGAGACAACGTATTTGATCCTCAATGTTTGGTGGCCTATGTGCATTTCCGGGTTCCTCATTTTTCCCGAGTTGCAGTTTCAGTCCCCAAATGTTGTCGGTTTTGGGCATTTTTGGTCCCCGGGTTAATTTAACCTTTAAGCTGAGCGGAAATACGGGCTGAGCCAACCCGAATTACGGGCCGATCCAGGTCTCCCTTTTCTTGCCCGCAAAATTCGACTTGGCCCGGTCCTACCCGTAAATTCGGACTGGCACGACCCCTATTTCCATCAAAACTAACGGTTAAATTAATCGGGGACCAAAATCGACTCATAACACAAAAATACATTCAATTTACACAATAATACAGTCATTATTATGTTCAATCCATGAATTTTATTCTACACTAAAATTAAGATTTACACGATAAGCCCCGTTGTTGTAATAAAATTAAGATTAAAATGATACGGTCCAAATTCGAACCCCTCCCCACTAACTTCAACAACCTAGGATGCTATCACTAGGCCAAGAGACAATTTTGCATTTGCTTACTAATGCATCAATATATATGTAAAAGTGGGGATATGGGGTAGTGTCCAAAGTATCCGAGGTCGGATACCCGAATCCGATAAGTAACCGATGGGCAATTTCCGACATTTTTCCGGTTGGGTTCAGTTAGACAAATATAACTGAAATCCAAACTATCTGAATCCGAACTATATGAAACCTGAAAATCCGATCCGATGTCCACCCCTATGTAAGGCTACTTCAATTATTTGGTGAATTGTGGATGATATTTATTTAGGAGTGATTTATTATTAGCAGTTATTTAATTTCTAATACCTGAAAATGCGGTAGATTATGTCCCAACTAAATCTTTATTGTGATTGAATAGAGTGGTCAAGGACGTTTCGATGTGTAATATAATGGGCTAGAGGGCCCATTAAAATTGTATCTAGCCTAACAAAGCCGACGACCTATTAAATATATAATGGGCCATAACTAATGGCCCGTGGCGTCCTCTTAATGGAAGCGAATTAGGGTTTGGAAATTTCAATTGTTAATACGATTTTGGTCTTGAATTAAAGAAATGATTTTACGACGTGAAATCTCCTATCTTCCGTACATTCCTCTTGCCACGGATTTTGGTTCAACCGGCGGATATATATAATATATATATATTTAATATATAAATATATAATTATAATCCGAAAAAATTATATATAATAATATATAATATATATAGCCGTTAGATGGAAAAAAATTTAAAAAAAAATTTAAAAAAAAATATGACACGACTGACGTGTCAATAGCCTAAAAATAAAAAATATATAATAATATAATATAATATAATATAGCCTTTAGGACTAAGTGGAAAAAATAAAAATAAAAAATTAGCCGTTGCAACCGGCGGTTGCAACGTCTAGGTACCCCACAAAATTATAAATACCCCCCACCTCTCTTCAAAAAATCACAACTCAATTATATCTCTTTCTCTCAAATATTCACTCTCAAAACGCTTAATTCTCAACCTCATTGTAGCCAACGAATTAAAAATAAACTAATTAAAATACTAGTTCCTCAATCCCCGCTCGGCTTTACTACACTACACTCATCAATCCCCGCCCGGCTCTACTACACGGCGCTCCGAATTTTACTCGCCTCGATATTTTATCTAACGTTTATTTCTAATCTTTTATTTTAATATGGATAGTCGTCGTCGAGGATCGAGTTCGAGATCGAGGGGGAAATAGATTGTTGGTAGTTTATCGCAAGATGACTACTACCAATATGATGACTCCCCCGAAATTATGCTCGACCTGAGTGACGTCATCGACTCGGACATGGATGCGGAGAGCAACACGCAATGGGACCAACCGGACGAAACTCCGAGGCCGCCGCCACCCTACGCTCGGATATTTTCGCGGTACACTTCAAGAAGGTACCGACCAAAAATAAAGATTTTTTTAAAGTTATATGTAATTATTGTGGTAAGGAGTATCCTTTTAAGAAGGGTGGCGGATATGGCAATTTCACCGACCATATCAGCTCAAAACATCCTACTAAGATAGGAATTAGTCAAAGTCAAAGTCAAATGCATGGGGCTACGAGTACGGGTTCGTCCGCTACCGGACAAGGACCCAGTGCGAGTCCGATGTCTTTGTTCATGTACAACGAAGACGTCACGCGCAACAACTTGCAAAATTTGTTTGCACGAAACATCTTCCTTTTCGGTTTGCCGATTATCCAATCTACGAAGAGTGGATCAGAAAGTCGTATAACCCCCAAGCGAAGAAAGTTTCACATAGCACCCTTATGCGAGACATTAGGAAGACGGTACTCGCGTATAAACGCGAGTTAATAGATCAATTAGGAAATTTAGAGTGTAAAATGCCAATTGCCTCCGATATATGGAGCAATCACTGGCAAGATCATCATTACATGGGTGTTACATGCCATTGGATTGATGACTCTTGGCAAGTACAGAAACGCTTAATTGCGTATAGGGAATTTGACACAGCACACACAGCTCAAAACATCGCACTGAAGCTTAGGAGTATCTTATCGGAATATAGGATAGTCGAGAAGATTTTCTCGGTATCCTTTGATAATGCTAGCGCTAATAACGCGAACATTGAAGATTTGTTCAGTATTGTCGACCGTCATTTGGCGGTCGATTCTTCCATGTCCGGTGCTTCTGCCACATACTTAACCTATGTGTTCAGGACGCACTCACGTATCTAAAGGCACACGTTACGCCGATACGAACGGCAATTAGTTACATGATGCACTTCTGTACTGAAGAAGTGGAAGCGTCATTGTAGAAGTGTGGCAATCACGCCCAAGAAGTTTGCCATAGATGTACCCAACAGATGGAATTCCACCTACAAGATGTTGGATACGTCGTACGTATATCGCCACGCCTTGAGCGATTCTACGACAAAAACTCCGAATTCGGCGTAACTGTACATCCTACGATGTGGGACGGATGCAACGGCATATGTGAAATACTTCAGGTATTTCACGACGCCACGAAGGAGATGTCGGGAACATATTACCCGACATCAATCTTAGCCTTAGATCATTGCATTAACGTCGCATGCATTCTAAATGCTTTTGTAGATGACGATATTGCGGGCCCGGCCGTTTTAGCCATGAAGGCTAAATGGCTGAAATACTTTTGGAAACTACCCGATAGCTTCATCATTACGAAGATATTAGACCCCAGAATGCGCGTAGAGTGGACAGATAATTTTTTTGCACTATACTACCCGTCCATTCCGGCTGATTCTAGTGCTATCCCCGTGAACTACTATATTCAAGTTAGGAATATAGGGTATGACGCTCTAAAGGCAGTCTTTACAGCGTATAAGATCGATATTGATCAAGACCCAACTCGATCGAGTTCGGGTCAATCCACTAGTAGTAGTAATGCTAGTGGTAGTGATCGCTTAGCCTCCTACTACAACCTCCTCAACACGAGCAAACGCAAAAGGTCGACGAACCCGTTCATAGAGATAGATAACTACTTGTCGACCACGTTTGAGTTCGCCGAGGATGAGGATCAGTTCAACGTCCTCAGATGGTGGTCGAAGATGTCGCCAACGTATCCAACGTTGGCGAAGATCGCTAGGGAAATCTTTACCGTCTCAATTTCAACTGTCGCGGTTGAACAAGCTTTTAGCATGGGCGGCTTAACTTTAAGTGAAAGGCATTCGAGGTTTACGGTAGAAAACGTCGAATACCAATGCCTTCTCGATGATTGGACGAGAGCCGAACATCGAACACAAGATTTCTCGAATACCGATTCGGACGACAACGTGTTCGGCGACACCACTGGCACAGAGACTAGTGGTGGCGGCAATGGCGGCGACTACGAGTAGAGAGAATATAGAATCTCCGAAAACGGCAAAAGATTCGAGCGCAAAAAAAAAAAAAGTAGCATACCACTCAATCTCATTGTGTTAATTCTTTTATTTTATATTTTTAAATAATTACTTACTTATACAATCTTATTTTTCAGCCACCGTCTCTAAGAAACCGCTCACGTGACGACATCCAAGCCAACGACAAAGTCCGAAAAAGATAAGTCCTTAATACTAATTTCATTTTTTTTATTTATTGATTAAAGTTGCAAAAAAAAATATCTAACTTCTATTGTACATTTTTCTCAGAAACCGAGTATGGACTGGCGTTGGCAAATGACGATTGCGATTCAACGAACAATGAATAAATATTTTTTTTCTTACCTTGTATTTTCTAATTTATAAATCATAATTGTAACTGTAACTTCATTTTTGTAATGAAATCTACGATAATTAACATTTTTAAACCGAAAACTCTTGTTATATACCGAAAAAAACATAATTGTGTGCCGAAAACTATCGAAATATACACCAAAAATTTTAAAAAAAAATTAAAAAAAATAAACAAACCGGCGGATGATAACCGCCGGATACCTTTTGATCGGCGGTTCCGGTTGGTCAACCGGCATCCGTCTCCGGCCGGTTGTGGCCGGTTGGTCATTTCAACCAACCGTCAACCGCCGGTTAATCGGTTAACCGGCGGTTGGGCAAGTCTAGCCAGAAGGGCGGGGCTTCTGAAAAGAGGTGCGCAGCTACCGAATCTACTGACCTTAATCACCACTGATCCCTAAGAAGTTGATTTTGTACGCATGGGCCTAGTTTTTTATTTCGAATTTTCGTGTGTGTATTTCCTGTTTAAATCTAAATTTGATAGAAAACCAGTGAGTCAGCAATTAAAAATTTAATTTTTGGTCGCCGCATGGTTCTATAGAGGTTGTAAGATTTATTCGAGGGCTTTACAATGGGAGTACTATTAAATCTTTACAATATTTCGTTGCATCAAATGCAGGAAAACGGAAGAGCAGACATAAGGAGTAGAGGCGAAAGGCAAATGAAAATAAACCTCTCATGACAGAGTAGCGTGTGAGGTGTGAGGATGTTCACTCTGATATTTGTGTAAGACTTTTGTTTGTTGTTTTCTTTTGACTTTGTTTGTCTTGTTTAGGATATTTGAAGTTTGTTTCTCTCTGTTTTCCCTCTAATGTTATATTGATGGATCTTTTGACCTCTTTATTCCTCGTTGAGTTAATGAATCTTTCGTTTGAAAAAAAAAAAAAAATACTTCATAACAGATAATTAGATTGATGATTGAACTTGAGATTGTTGCTTTCTAAAGCCATGTTGTGTCTTACATCTTATGTATGGATATGTCTTTTATTACTCCCTATTGTTAATCGTCACCGAGTATCTTGTTCAATGATGTAAAAGGGTCTGTTATTCTAAGGTATAATAAAAGATCTCTCATGGAATTCGATTAAGTTCATTCGAATGATGATAACGAAGGACAACAAAAGAATCTTAAAAATAAGCTCCAAGGAGAAAGAATAAGAACGAATGACCAAAACTAAATGAACTTACCAACTACATCAAAAGATAACTATATGTTTTCTACTGCTATCAAAGTAAAAAAGGCACCAAAAGGGACTCCAAAATTAACTCCTACGACTTGCGCTCGATCAAGCAGATGCAGAAACCTCAGGAGCCATAATTGTTCTTTGAAGTGGCTGAGCTTCCATTGATCATCGTCCCATTACGGTGGTTCACCGCCACGCAGCCACCTTTGCTGTAATTAGAGCTCCCTCGATTCGCACCGCCCCTATTGTTACCGTTAGAATTACTCCACCCGTTTCCTCGATTGCTATTGTTGTTGCTGTAGAATTCCTCTTTGTTGCTGTTGAATCCCCTCCACTCGCTGTTGAAAAGATTCATACATACCTCAAGGACTTTGTGGACCGAAGATGCGTGCTCGAATTCCACAAACCCAATGCAAAATCCCTGTAGCTGCAAGTATTCGAACATCAGAAAACCGATTGCTCAACAACTATTTTGCGTAATGGATCTTGACATTCATTACATACCCTGTTGCTTCTAAGTTGAATGCCGTTTCTCTTTATGTTACCGAATTTCTTGAATGCTTCTTCGAGCTTGTATTCTGTTGCATTCATTGGAAGGCCCTTGATGTAAATTGAGTGGCCTTCTCCCTCTTGATGATTCCCGTTGAGCACAGGCTTGTAACTGCAGCTAGGTCCATCTGGGTCGGGGTTCGTTGCTTGAATCACTCGTTCAACTTTCTTTGGTGGATCCCTCAGTGGACCACTCGGTAGTTGAGAGACAACACTTTTCTTGATTTGCATCACCTGAAATGATATCACAAGATACATACATTTGTACCATGACAAAAAAAACAGTTGCTTCTGACAATTTGATAATAAATAGCTTTAAAAACTAAGAAAAAACACTTACAACGGAAACATAAGACTTCTTCGGGACTTCTTGAGTTTTTCCATTGAACTCCTCTGCCACCACAACACGAATCGGTACTTTGTTGACCACCTCTGCTTCGGGGACTTCAACAGCAATCTTAACATCACCATTCTCTTCAGCACATTCTTCAACAGATGGTGGGCTTTGCTTAGAAGCCTTGGTCTCCTCAATTGGAGGAGTAACTTCAAGGAGTAAGATAAAACATAAATTTTTACGAAGCAACAAACGAAGGGAAGGAACCAATAAAAGCATAAGATAATGAGAGATAAGATCTTTGTACCTGGTTCATCGGCAGCAGGCACCGCAGCATCGTTGACCAAGGGTGTGGTGGCATTATTATCCACGTAACGAAGCATGTCGTTCAAAACAAAGAAACCAGTTTCCTGAGGAGCGAGGAAGAAACTCTGAATGAAATTGCGGACAGATTCGTCCTTCCCCTTTTGGTAGCCAGTAACAAGCAAGTGGACCCCACCGTTGTAAGAACTTTGTGCATCTACCGTCTTAATCACAGTGCTGAAATCCCCGTAGCTGAGAGAAAAAATCTTTTCGTTGATGGCCTACATGAAAAAAACCAAACGCTCATGAACTTACTCAAGTTTCAACCAACCAACTCTAATAATTATTTAAAAACAAGTACACTGCATTCAACGGAAAAAAAGGGGGAAATTACTTTGACTGTTGTGGTGATGCTCATGGAGCCATTTTCTTCTGGGCGGCCGAGTTTGCTGATTTCCTGGTAAAATTTATGGCCCTTCTCAGGGAACTGATGCATAATCTGATAGTATTGCTGCACAAATGCGTTCCCAACCTAATTTTCCAGAAAAATTATTAAACCCTAAAATATCAATTCATCGAACGGAATTCCACCGCAGTGATGCAATTACGAATTTGGGAAAACATGGAAACTCACATATTCTGCTGGTATCGGAGTCGCATCCATCTTTTAAGAGTATTTGCACCAAACAACGCCTGAAAAAAATCAAACAAATCGCCAATATATAAGCTTCGCCGCGCTTCAGGAAGAAGAAAACACATAGCAAGAAGAGAATAGAAAAATGAAAGATCTTTACGGGACTTCAATAATATAAACTCGGATCTGTGGGTACCTGAAATTAGAAAGGATTGCAAGTAATTAAAGCGCTTGCGAGCGTCTAGTGATTCGGTGAATGGCTTCGCTAATCAGTCGGCGAAATCGAGAATAGCAGCTGTGACTGTGGAAGCAAAGAGGCAAGAGCGATCGATACGAAGAGGGAATGAGGACTGTGTGTATTTATAAGAGAAAAAGAGCAATCTTTTTTAATTTCGCGTAAGATACGTTGCGATGCGGGTGTCCACGATTATGAGTAAGAAGCAATGCAATCTTTTGGAATTTATGTAGATTTAACGGTCATTTCACAAGTGATTTATGTATTACTTACTATAAATAACAATGTGGATTTAAAGAGCAATCTTTTCTCCAGGATTCTGTGTAAGGTAGATTAAACGGTCATTTAAATGGTATACTACAAATAATCACGTGGAGTTAAAAGACGTATTATATACTATAGTTGAATTATTAAAAATTTATTTAATATGCTTAATTTGGAGACGGAACTCCATTGTCGGTCCCGGTTCGAGATAGATTTCTAAATTAAGTTCGCTTAATTTATAAGATAACACATTTTAACAATTTCTGTATAAAACATATAAAATATAAATTAATAATATAACACATTATTACATGGAATGAAGATTCTTGAAAATAATGCAATTATTTTTTGCTTTCATTGAAATTAATTTCACCTTTATTCATGCTTCCAATGATAAGGACTTTTGGTGTTGTTTTCTCATAGACAAGAAACATATAAGATCGGAAATTGAAAAATGTTTTAAATTGAACCATTTAAAACAATTAAGTGAAATTTTGAAAAGTGTTTGTAAATAGAGTTGATATATATATATATATATTAATAATTATTACTCTAATTATTGTATAACTCTTTTAAATTAAAAATTGAAATAACCGACCCCATTGGTATTAATTTTATAGACCTTTTATATCTTTTTAAAAGAAGATTTTCGCTATAAAGTTCGAAGGTGAATTAATTATTGAAAATGAGGTTAAATGCTTATACTTACTGCCGTAAAATAAAAAAAGGAAAGAAAATAGATTATTTCTCAACAGTCGCTTTATGCAATAAAAAGTAGGCTTTCTCTCTCTCATCGCCTGCAATTGACTCCCCATCAGGGGAAAACGCGCCAATAAAATAATTCGGGCCCTGCGGCGGTTGTATTTGGACCTCGCGACAATTTATCGGAATAATTATAAAAGCCGAAATGACACCGAGAGAGAACACGAGATTTTACGTGGTTCGGCCAATACCGCCTACCTCCACGGAGAGCACCAGTTTTACTATATTGAGAATATTACATCGTACAAAATAACGCTCGTGTTTAAACCCAAACTCGAGACCCCTTACCCACTCGGATAATGTTTTTGTACCACCTCTCAATTACCCAGTAAAACTACACCCGCTCTCACCATTATCCACCCGAAGGTGGATAAGTATTTTTACCTCTCACTATTTCTCTCTCACTGGAAATCTTCACTCGATTTGGGATGATAATAACTGAAGAATCCTCAGCCTATTTATAGATGTCTTCAGCTCTTCTAGACCACTCAAAACCGGTGGACAGGAATCCGCCGCGTCGCCCTTCAATACGAACCGTTCATTAAAATAATATTATAATATAATATTATTTTCTTTATATATTATAATATTATTGTTTGTGGGCGGCCGCATGTGGCTGGACCCAACAATTCTCCCCCTCCAGCCTCACTCGACACCTTCTTGACCATCGTCTTCAGCACCGTTAAGCATCCATCCAGCGAGTCTGACTATAATGAGAGTGATACTCGTTCGTAAATGCCACGAACGTTCATTGGCCTTCCTTGTACCAGCTACACATAATCCGAATCAAGAATTCCGGTCCCACCTCACTTGATTCACTCAGCGGCCAATCCTATGTGCAACTGCCAGCCGACTATACCCGTCGACTCCCGAAGAGGGACTTCGATGCAACCCCTTCCCCAGCAGGATTTCCCTTCTCACCATCGTCTGCCCCACGCGCGCGCGATTTCTGTGAACCCATCGAAGTCTGAGTATTGTATACCATACTCACGTCCAGACGATACAAACTTCCTCGCTCTTCTCCCTTTGGTAGGACCATTTCCGCCATGTGTGATTTTCCAGACTCCCCCTGCTATGAAACCCCATAGCCCTTGGAATCTGTCTGGCTCAAGGATATTAAATTCCACGCAACTTTGGGACAATGTCACACCACCAAAAATGCGCACCGCTCCTTCAACCATTTTGATCTTCACCGTTCCAACACTATGAACAACACAACGATATCCATCGGCCCATGGAGATCGAAAAAACATGTTCGTATTCCCGAAACGCATCAAAATATCCTCTTGGAGCAAACCCATATATAATATCCTTCTTTCTGAGAACGAGCGCCATCATTAGAGACTGTGAGAACGTCTCCAAGATGAACCGTGTGCTACCTCTGTTGTGGAATTTTCCTAGCCGTCTGTCCTTCTTCCTCCAAGTCGGACCATTTCTCCTGATGTGTCCCGGCTCACCACCTTTGTAGCATCACATGCCCTTCCCGCCACCTGGATTTGAACCTGCTGCAGTCCCCAAATCCCCTGGCGTATCACCTTCCTCTACGATTCGCTCCGTGTATAGCCAACACCCGACTATCACCATAAATTTGGCCGCCTTCTCTTTTCACGCTTCAAAAGAGTTGACTCCACCATCTACCGCCTTCACCGGCTCGTACCAGATGGTTGTGACCAAATTATCACCCGAATCAGGAAGCGAGGTAAGAAGTAAAAGAGCCTTACTTCTTCCTCTCCGACACATCTTGACCCCAAATCCTCCCAGTCATTTTCCTCGGCTTTCCCTCGTCTCCCTCCAAAGCTATTCGCCAAGCTTTGTTGAACGAGCACATCCTTCACTCTTCTCTGCCGCAGAGCGAAACCTCCCGTACCATCAAAATGTCGCCCTTTAGTGCTGTTATCCGTCGCTATTATCCTTGCAGAGATTCAACAGCCCCGGCCTAAATAGTACTGATCAGATAATTCCCAGGAAAGGCTAGCGACCTGCCTCCTAGACAGAATTACCCTTCTAAGTAAGTTCCCAGGAAGATCTGGTGGGGTCACATCGGTCCCACTTATGCACCAGTCACCTAGACAGAACTTGCTTACACAGTACTATTGCCACAACTTGCCAAAACTTTCCACCGCCGCACAAGCTCCGCCCGACACCGAGCATCCCATCAACGATATCCCATCTTGTACCGCCGTTTCTCACGAACGGAACACGCCGCCGGCACAAGGCATCACCTCGTTGAACACTCGCTCTGATATTGGCTCCCCCGGACCGCTAAACCCTTTTGATATCTTTTCTGATGTGGAAGATCAGACACAGCTGCAACCACAGAGCATACTCAGAATACCAGCAGGGCAAGGCTCTGATACCACTTGTTGGGGAAAACGCGCCAATAAAATAATTCGGGCCCTGCGGCGGTTGTATTTGGACCCCGCGACAATTTATCGGAATAATTATAAAAGCCGAAATGACACCGAGAGAGAACACGAGATTTTACGTGGTTCGGCCAATACCGCCTACCTCCACGGAGAGCACCAGTTTTACTATATTGAGAATATTACATCGTACAAAATAACGCTCGTGTTTAAACCCAAACTCGAGACCCCTTACCCACTCGGATAATGTTTTTGTACCACCTCTCAATTACCCCAGTAAAACTACACCCGCTCTCACCCTTATCCACCCGAAGGTGGATAAGTATTTTTACCTCTCACTATTTCTCTCTCACTGGAAATCTTCACTTGATTTGGGATGATAATAACTGAAGAATCCTCAGCCTATTTATAGATGTCTTCAGCTCTTCTAGACCACTCAAAACCGGTGGACAGGAATCCGCCGCGTCGCCCTTCAATACGAACCGTTCATTAAAATAATATTATAATATAATATTATTTTCTTTATATATTATAATATTATTGTTTGTGGGCGGCCGCATGTGGCTGGACCCAACACATGGTTCGTCGAAATGGTTGCGGACGCCGAACAAACACCACTGTCCCAGTTCATTGCATTGTTATGGAACAACCCATTTTCTCCTTAGAACTCAAACCAGTTATTAGTGATCGATTTAGGTAACCAGTGTTGTCGTTTTAATAACAATAGTCAAATTATTCAACTCAATTATCATTTTTGAATCGATAGTCATATGACAAAAGGCACTTAATTGTTTCTTCATGGCGTGAAGCTTTCATATGCCCATTTAATCTCAAATATCTTTCAGAAGAATTTTCGAAAATAATCGTTCCAGACAATATATCTCGTTCTGCCCCATATACTGCCGTTCCGGTCGATATATCTTTGTTCCGGCCGTGAAGATAAAAAGCTATCCGAACCCGAAATGTTTGACTTTTAACGTTAGTTTTATCAATAATTTGTTTATCTTTTGTTATGTACGAACGTTACCGTAAGAAATAAGAGATTAAAGATTTAATACTTCAAAAGACAAATTAGATACAAAAGTCAAGCAATCATCAAAACTGGTGATTGGTGCTCTGTTTCTAACGTTTATGTCTCAAACGGTAAACACTGTAAGTTGATCAAAAGAAGAAGAAAAAAAAAAAGGGAACCTCTCTTGAGAAATTCCCCAATATCTGACATGATTAATACAACAACTTCATTGCTCCACCCCTTAACTCAGCACATATTTCAAATCAGTCCACAAATCGCGATGGGGAGAAAATATCTTCATGGGTTTGTGGGATTTATCCTTCTTCGATTTTCCGGACTTTTCCTTGGATTTCGAGGAAGAAGGAGAAGGCTTTGGTGGAGCCCATTGCATGGTGCCCTCTTTGATACCGTTCTTCCTCGAATCTTTCTCACCAGTGGCAACAGTCTTGTCACATTTAGGACAAGATGGTTGCAGTGAATGAGAATATTTATCGTCAACCCTGTGACGGTTGATGACCCTTTGCTCTAGCTTATAAAGTTGTTAGGCACTGTTTGGTCTTCTTTCCAATGCCCTTGGTGACCATGTGATTGTTATTACTAGCCATCAAGTAACCAGCTGAGGAATTATTTGCTGTAAGGCTTATAATTACTTTGCTTACGACGGGTTTAGATGCGAAATTTTTTACCACCGTTGACCTTGTGATTTGGCATCGGGGCAGCTTTTCTTGCAGATACGTTTGTACTATGGTGAGGGTTACTTCCATTTACTCGAATCCCGTTGCCTTTTGCAAGGAATAATCGAAGAATTGTTGAAGCATGTATGTGCAAGGGATACAAAGCACAACAGCAATCAAATAAAATGAAGAACAATGTTTCATAGAGTTGAGTAAGATTTTAAACTGACCGTGCAAGAAACCATTCGATTCGGGTTCGCTACGTTTTGGAAGATTCCTCCGGCGTTCACTATTTGGTTCTCTATTTAAAACAAGGCCTCTCACCGTTTCTGTTCTCATCCGATGACTTGTGTTTGTCTCTCCTTTTATGCTTCATGTCCCTGTCCTCCTTTTCTTTTCGATCCTTATCATCTTTCTGCTTTTCGTCTTCTTCGCTTCTTTCCTTTTTCTCCTTATCTTTCTTGTGTTTCTTCTCCTTGTGCTTCTCCTGATACAAACAACATTCACCAATTATGCCACACATTTATACCCAACAAAGAATATGAAAAGACAATACAAGTCTTAAGAATGGTGTAAAACTGTAATTTCTTTTCCAAATCAAACTTTTAGCTAACACATTTCCTGGTAAAAAATTAGCAAGAAATTTACGCCAAAAATCTTTATGAACCAAACCAACATGTGGACAGGAATTTCGACGCGGAATCTCCTCCCTTTTCTGGCAATTGAAACTTCTGAATTTCCATCTAAGTAGCTAAGGTTTGATTAATCTCACCGTCAAATTTAGCTAATATCATAGTAACATCAATTAGCTCTCTGTATACATAATATCCCATTGCTTATCGCTCTTAACACTAATTCCTCAAATTCATTGTAAATGTGGGCGGCTAAGACCATTATCAAAGCACGAACGACAAAGGTGGACACTGTTGTCTTAATAAATTCCAAATCAAATCACAACGACACGTGTACTAAACAAAACAAACAAACAAAAAAACACGGTGATCAATTAATAGGGGAAATCATAATTTTAGGTCACTAAGTATACATGTTTTCGTTTTTTGGTCGCTATGTTCGATAATTACGAAAGTAGGTCACTAACTTTATTTATCAAAACAAATTTAGGTCATCATTTCAATTTTGGGTCACTAACTATACATGTTTTCGATTTTGGGTCACTGAGCTTTTATAATTGCAAGAATGTGTTACTAACCTTGTAAACATGGCAACCCAAAAACTTAAAACATGTATACTTAGTGACCCACAATTGAAAACACATATACTTAGTGACCCGACTCAAATTTGTTTTGACATACGAAGTTAGTGACCTACTTTTGCAATTATCGAACATAGTGATCCAAAAACGAAAACATGCATACTCAGTGACCTAAAATTATAATTTTTCCTATCTAAATATTGCATTTCATATGGTAATAGAGAGCACACTGAAAATGATAGTTTTCAGCAATAAAGTAACAGTTTTTCTCTTCAATCTTATCCCAAATGGGGTGAAAGAATACATCAACACTCAAAAGCATACCGAACTATAAGCCGTATGTCTATCAGTTCATCAACTTACAATTTACACATAAAGATAGGTAATGATTAAAACATATGAAGAGTAAACTAAAGTTGTATTTTCTCACAAACCTTTGTTACCAACTTCGATTCGTCTGATTCGATCTGTTTCTCATATCCAGTCGGTGGAAACGGAAAAACCTAGACATTTCATGCGATCAAGTAGACAGCTTGCTGAATCTTCATCCGGAAGCAGCTTCCCTAATTCCTTGTTCGAATTTTGCAAACATAGGAGTGACCCAAAAACTATTACAGCGTCCATCCACCATGGCATCAACACAATCATTGCCCGAATATCCACTAACTTATTGTTTCCAAAACCCGCCTTTAGAAACAAGAAAGTACAATAAGGAAAAATCATAACGATCTCTAAAAATGGCGGTGCAAGCCATTCTTTTTAAAATGTGACAGGGATTCGTCTACATATGATTATCACCTTAAATGGGACTATTGCACACCACAAAATTATCAAAAAACCCGTCAACCACTGACAACGAAGATGCAATAGATGTTCGACTACTATTAACCAAGATGTGGGGGGTCGTCGTAAGTAGTTTATAGCATCGATTTTCATAAATTGGTTCAATAATCAATCACCATGTATTCAGCATTCACCAACAGTGAGGATTGTGAACAAACGAACAAGCCCCTTTCCAGGTGGATCAAACCCTAGTCTGCCAATCGAAGACGAGAAACCATGTCCGACGAAACCATTACAAAAAATCTGATTTCGATCCAAAATATTGTCTTTCTCAAAACACGATGGGAAGAATCAGCCACGAGAAATTCCCAGCAGAAAACCCAAAAGCCCACTTCTGAATGAGCTACGACAGCAATCAAAACAGTTCTTGACAAATGAATTTGCAAGAATAGCTAACGTTATTTTAAAAATATAATTAGAAAAGTATATAACTTTGTATCACCATTACAATACTAATTAACTATTTAATTTTAACTTTAATTATTTCATTTTCACCATAAAAATTTTGAAATTGCATTCGTTTCACTATTATTATTTCATATAAGCAAAATAATTTCTAACGAATATATTTTTAACCATAATTGTTTTTAACACTTTCTATTCAGATTATTCGTTAAATAATAATTTTCCACACTTATTCACGTCAATCATACTATTTATTATTTTATTGATTAGCTATACTCAATTCTGTTTTGTTTTTTAAGTTCTGTTTATGTATTTATTTTTGTACTCAAATTCTGTTTTGTACTCACAAGTTTTTTTTTGTTTTGTTTATTCTGTCTTTTTATTCAATTTACTCAATATGCTTTTACATGTTTTGTTTATTCGGTCTTGTTGTTTTCGACAGCGTGAAAGTTATTAATTAAAATGAGAAAGCACTATTTAATTAATAAAATAATAAATAATATGATTGGCGTGAATAGTTGTGGGAAACCATTATTTAACAGATAATTTGGATAGAAACTGTTAAAATAATTGTGGTAGAAAATAATTATGGTTAAAAATATAATTGTTAGTAATGATGGTAAAAAATGCAATTTCAAATAATTTTGGTGAAACGAAAATAATTATAGCTAAAATTAAAAGGTTATCTAGTTTTGCAATGGTGGCACAAAGTTATCTATTTTTGTAATTAGATTTTAAAAATAGCATTAGTTAAAGTCAATTTCAAAGTTGCTTTAAACTCCTTTCACAAAATCAAGCAGATTGCATTGCTTAAGCAAAAATGAAGGATAGTCAATAAACAACAAACAAATCTAAAAGATCACTCTCGCTAGTTTGTAAATAATATTTTTATAAAACACAATCTCTGGGTTCTCTCCAATCCAATTAAGGGAGTCTGTGTTTGGATATATACTAGTTTATGTAGTGGTTTTAGTTTCATTGTTGTCCCTCTTGCTCCTTAATCATAGAAGCAGTATAAATGTATAACATGACATACAAATCACATTAATATTATAATTTGAAAAACTCAATAAACCTACAATTCAAATTTTTCACAAGGACGAGAGAAAAATGTCAAGGGTGTATATTTTTCTTTGATTAGGTATAAAATGTATGTGTTAAAATGTTAAGAATATAATATGAACTTGGTTTGTATTTCACTGCATAATGCTTTCATACAGATCGAGCCTCTTATAGAGGTTGGGGAATTACAAAATAGGAATAGATTACAGAATCGGCATAATAGCCATTCAAATTACTACACTTTGTTTTTTGCTCTTCCAAGTAACGAGATTCCCACCTACGAACATTCAATAGCCAGTCGTCGATTTACGATCAAAGCTGCATGCCCAGTCTGCATCGGCATATCCTGATATCTCCAACGAATAATTCTTCTTCATTCATATCCTTCGGCTTGGAGTTCCCTTCGAATATTTTAGGATTCGATCAATTGCTTCTAAGTGCATCGATCTAGGAGCCTGCATGAATAGACTAACAACACTAACATCATATGATATGTCAGGCTGGGTGACAGTGAGATATATAAGTTTTCCAACCAGTCGTTGATATCGTTCGATGTTTTTTTCTGGTTGTCCATCTTCGTGATTAAATTGTTTGTTAACTTCCATTGGTGTCTTTGTTGGCTTTGACGCAAGTTTTCCTGTTTCTTTTAAAAGGTCTAATGTATACTTTCTTTGAGAAAGAAATAATCCCTTTTTTGAGTGGGCTATTTCAATGCCTAAAAAGTATTTGAGCAAGCCTAAATCTTCAATATCAAATTATCGTTTTAAGTAGCGTTTGACCTTTTCAATATCTTTGTTATTGTTTCCTGTAATTATAATGTCGTCTACGTATACTAGAATTATGGTCATGTTTTGTTTTTCTATTTTCGTGAATAAGGATGTGTCTGCGGTACTTTTGTGGAAGCGATATTTGATAGGCGTGACTTAATTTTGCGTACCAAGCTCTTGGGAACTGTTTAAGTCCATAAATTGATTTGTTTAGTCTGCATGCAAGTTTTGGATTATCTTCAAGTTTGTGACCGGGGGGTAATTTCATGTATATCTCTTCTTCAAGGTCACCTTGTAGGAATTCATTTTTTACATCCATGTGAGTTAGGTTCCAAGAGGAGTTTACAGCTATTGATAAGAGGATTCTAATTGCGTTCATTTTCGCTACAGGTGCAAAAGTTTCTTGATAATCGACACCATAGGTTTGTGTAAAACCTTTAGCCACTAGCCTGGCTTTGTATCGTTCCACGGACCCATCGCTATTATATTTAATTTTGTATACCCATTTGCATCCAACGCGTTTTTTATCTCTTGGTAGTTGAACAATGTCCCATGTATGGTTTTTCTCTAAAGCATTTAATTCTTCTGTCATAGATTTTTGCCATGTGGGTTGAATTTTTGCTTCTTGATAGTTGAATGGTTCTTGTTCTTCTGATACTTTACTGAGGTATGCTAAGTATTTCGGTAAAATTTTGTTATAAGATATATAATCTTGCAACGGATATGATACTTGATTTGTTATAAAATCCTTTAGACTTGAAGGTTGTCTAGTTTGTCTTGTAGATCTTTGAATTACTTGAGGTTCTCCCCCATAAGCTGATTCTGGTACCTCATGAGTTTCATTTTCATTTGATGTTGGGGTTAGTTCTTCGATTGCATGTGGATTTTTTTCTTGACTCATTGATGTTAATTCTGGTAGTGGTATATTATATGGCATTTCACATTCATAATCTAGATTTTTTGAAAAATATGGTTCATTTTCGAAAAATATAACATCTCGGGATATATATAGTTTTTTACTGATGGGGTCATAGCATTTATAGCCCTTTTTTGTGGAAGAATATCCCAAAAATACCGCTTTAATTGAGTTTTGATCTAATTTATCTTTTCTTGGAATATGCACTAAACATTTACATCCGAATATGCAAATATGGTTTGAATTGATTTTTTTATTTTGAAGAATAGATAGGAGGCTGTTAGGAATTAATTGTAGTGTCCTTAGTTAGTATTTGAGTTTTGGGTCAATATTAGTTAATTTATTGTATTTGGGGTCAAATTGTAAATATTTTATTGTTTGAGTCCCAAGCCTTAATATACCAACTCATGTGGTATATAAGGCATCCCATTAACCCTAATTAGGGTTGGTCAATGTATAATTCTTAAAAGTAAGTTCTTAATTTCGGCACACACACACAAACACACACTGAAGGTGTTTTAAGAACTTTATCATTTTTAAGCCTTTGATCCTCTCTTGAGTGCGTAATCGGACTAACAAGTGGTATCAGAGCAAGACACGGATCGATCTGTGCAAATCTATACCAATTTCGTTTGATTTCGTCAAGATCGAAAGAGTTTACTAAGCAAATTTTATTTTCGATTTTTTTTCAAGTATTTTGGGTTAGATCTTGCTGTTATTGATGTTTTTAAACCTTTAAATGCTTGATTATCAGTCTTGGCTTGTTTAGGAACTCGTTTAGATTAATTTTCGTCAAGTTTGAGAAATTTCTGGGGAGAAATCGATTGAAATTGGTGTGTTTTAAAGTTGCTGGAAAAATTTCGGGCGTTTCTCTAGAACAGTGTTTATTCACTCGAAGTTCGTTCTTGAACCCGAAAATTAACTCATATTGCCGAATTTCAATTGAAATTCGCCGAAATTGAGAAAATTTTCGATCAGAAAATTGACCGAATTTGAGTAAGCTAAGTTTATTCGCCGAATTTGCTTTCTACTGTTTAAAATTCACGGCGAATTTGGTCGAATTTTAAAATTAAGATTGCCCGAATTTCAACTTAAAATTTTCGGCGAAGTTTTGATTTAAGTCACCCGAATTTCTTAATTCTCGGCGAACTTTTATCAGAAAGTCACCCGAATTTTGATTTTTTTTAATTCTCGACTGAATTTAGTTTACCCGAATTTTGAAAGTAATTTTCGATAAAATTTTTCCTACCTTAATTTAATCCTGAACTTCGGCGAACTTATTTTTGTCACCCGAATTTTGATTTCCTTTGATTTCAAAATTCTCGACAAAGTCTTTTCATCCGAATTTCAGAATTCAAATTTCGGCAACAACTCTACAAGTGCCCGAATTTTATTCTTTAAAATTAAAATAAAAGTCGATCACTTAAACACAATTTCTATCCAACCAAAATTTATTCAAACTTAACGTTAATCTTTGACGTTATTTCTCGAAACTGACCATTTAGGATTGCAGATCACGACCGTGAACGATCATTAAAAGGCACTCAACTACATCCATGGATATCATAGCAATCGGAAGTGATAACAGACCCCCAATTATAACAATGAAAAGGGGGGAGTCTACATATAAAGATATGGCCAAGAATGACATCATCTTGGCCAAAACACAAAATTTGGTCACTGAGCTAGAAAATAAACTAGCTACTTCAGAAAAATCACTAGAATTAGCTGAAGCTAATCTAGTAAAATCTGAAGAAAAAGTAGTTTCCCTGACATCAAAACTGACCGTGCTTGAGCATATCCAGAATTCTCCATTAGAACACTTGAAAAAACTAGAAGCTCTGGAAAAGAAAAACGCAACAAATTATCAATCTGTGCTCAAACACTTAGGTGAAAAAGCAACTCTCAGATGTCATTTAGAAAATGCATCTGAGAAAATCTCGAAGCTTGAATCCGAGACTAATATGCTGAATGCAAATATTAGTCATTAACCACTAGCCTGCGAATTAGTGAAGAAGAGCGTATTGGTAAAACAGATCAATACAATCTTCTAATGGAGGAACGTAAGAAGCTTTACTCCAAAATCAAAAGTCTGGAGGACCTCCTTACGAAAAGGGGACAAACCGACAAAACGATTTTCTTGAATCAGCCTAAGGACACGAGATTTTACAATCCACGTGAGGGCTTAGGCTTTAAGCCAAACCAACAAACCACTGATAAACGGCCGCTTGCTCTTTACAATGCTGCATACCTAGGACTAGGAATACCTAGCTTGTTAGCCTTTCTCAGATCATCTGAAGAAGAAGATAACCTAGAACAGGAAAAGCGCAAGACCAAAAGCAAGGCCGAAATATCCTTGGATTACAAGGAAATCAACGATAGTTATGGAACTAGGGAAATTCCTCTTTCAAATGACTATCTACAATGTTTCCCCATCCTCCCTCTGAATCTGATCAGCCCATGACAGAAATATCTAGCTCAAAGAACTCAGATCTTTGCAGAATTTACATTCCCAAAAGATCAAGAATATTCAATCCACGATAGAGCTCGAACGGAAAATATTTCAAGCTGAAAAGGAGAAACTCCTTGAGAGAATTTCCTCACTTGAAAATCAATCATATGCTGATCTCGCTAAATCTTCTAAGTCGGAGTCTGTTATTATAACACCAATAGATTCCTCATCCATGAAGAATAGGCTAACTAAGAAGATTATCATTCAAGCAACAGCTAACATCCCTTCACCATCTATGACAGATCTGAGACGGACAGAGACTGCTGGGAAGAAAAATTCAGGAACGCAAGAGAAGGATGCCAAAATCTTTGATAAAAAGACGAAGCAAAATTTGACTAGTGTTTCTGATTTAAAATTATTTCCAAAAACATTTAGAAATCTTTCTTCATGTAGTTCGAACTATGCTTCCGCTTATTCCCGTATTCCTTCCACAACAAGTTCTGTTAAGAATGTCAGTGATTATCTTACCTACGATAAGTGTATAGCTACGAATGCTAAATTTATACGTCGTAGAGATATGATTTCAGGAACACACACGAAAACGGTTCTACCATCCAAAACGTCCAACCTAAAAGTTGACGAAAAGGTAGCTAGAACATTCAGAAGGCCAACTCCCACTGAAACAAAAGCTAAAGCTCAAGCTTTAGAGAAAAGGTCAAAAACGTGACCAAATCAGACCCAAAAATACCTGAGCAATCGAAAACCCGAGCTGAAGCTAAGGGAAAAGATTGCAAACAAATCTGGGTAATTAAAACAGTGCTTGCTGCATGCACAAAGCTCTGTTTTCCTTTAGGGGTAAAGAAAATTTGGGTACCGAAAAACTCAGGAAAGATACAAGCCAACCTGGTACACAATTCATCCAATCTTGCATGCACTTTAACCTCTGCAAATGCGAGGACCCGTCTTAAACGGGATCTCTAACACTGCTTAAACTTATCTTGCAGATAAGTCATGTGTGGTACTTAGACTCGGGTTGCTCCACACACATGACTGGAAGAAAAGAACTGCTGAGCAACTACACAGAGAGATTTGGTGGAAAGGAGGAGTTTATTTCATTTTTATTAAGGGGGAGTTTATTTCATTTTTATTATGGGGGAGTATATTTCATATTTATTAAGGGGGAGCATATTTCAATTTTATTAAGGAGGAGCTTATTTTTATTACGGGGGAGTATATATCATTTTATTGAGGGGGAGCTCTTTGACATAATATAAAATTCCGAATCTGCAATTTATTTGCCAAAATTTCATCCAAATCACGATGGAATCGACCTATTTTAATTTTTAGGTTTCGGGCGAAATTCGAGTAAAATTCAAATTTTCATCCGAATTTCTGCTTTTCAATCCAAAATTCGGCGAATTTCTACTGTTCACTCGAAATTCGGCGAATTTCTACTGTACCCCGACTCCTCACAGTCGAATTCCATCGCCCGAATTTGTCAATTTCGGCAAATTCAATTTTAAAGACAAGCACCCGAATTTGATGAATGATGATAACAAATTCGATTTAATTTTTACTTACCCGAACTTCATTACAATTCGGCGAACAAAAATTTCAAATCCTCATTACCCGAACTTCATCAAATTCGGCGAACAAAACTTTTCAAATCCAAATTCGGCCAAATCAAACTTCGAGTTTTAAACTTTTCAATGTACTCTTAGCCGAATTTGTGAACTTCGCCGCTTGTATTTCAAAAGTATAATCTTATTTACTTAAGCAAATTTCGGGCACTTTCATATAAAATTTTTCAAGTCCGAAATTTTTTTTCTAAGTAACATTTTTATCTACTCTGCCTAGTCTAACAATTTTCTGTGTTTTCTTCTTAGCAGATTACATAAACATGTTGAGACAAATTGACGAAGTCTTTCCTCAAAGTCAATGGGCCACTAAACTACCCAACAACCCGGCCATTGACTTTGACAACATCACGGTCCCCGCACCGATAATACTCGAAATCCTTCGTCACCATCCTCCTACAAATCGCTAATCCTCCCAACCCAATAGTAGCGAGGTACCTCCACTCCATCACCCTTGAAGACACTCCTATGGTTCGACAAAACCCAGTCGAACCTACCCCGGGAATTAGCCTATCCCAGCCTCAGTTAGGTCTAGGAAGCGCCGCTTCCCCTCCTCGTTCCTCACGAAAAACAAAACGAGGGGAAGACGTAAGACGCATACAGGAGCGTCGCACCAAACAAAAACATGATCGACCTCCTCAGTCCTCTAACCCACTACAAAGCCGGGCCGAACCCGTAGGAACAGGAGACGACACGATCGTCTCCCGAGTAGCAGTCGTGCCATCAGGCCCAAGCACGCAAATAACCCTTCCAACCCATTCGGTCGTCTCCCAACAGACGACCGTCTCAATAGCACCGGAGGAGCCACGACAACCATCATTGCCTTATTCGGAGGCAATAGATGTTGAATTAAGCAGTTCACTTCCTCCGACTGCGCCCTCCTTGATCACAGGTCTAGTGTCCGCGCCAACTAAAATTTTTTCCATTTCTAGGACACATACACTATTTTCCGCACCTCTAAGTCTTCCAGACTTAGACAGAACGCTCTCTGACGTCACTCTGGGGTTAATCTCCGAGGGACTGAGCGGAAGCCCCGAAACGATCAACATCCCACCAGTCGTCTCGGGCCAACGGTCTGAGTTTGTCTTAGCACCGTTGCCACCGGTGTGCCTTGGTGGCCCCGGAAGACCCACTACAGTGGGCGGCACGTCAGAAATCTACTCTGACGTCGCGACAACGGCACGCCTCAGTGGCTCCGTTTTATTTCCCGATCCGTTTGTGACGGAGTCTCGGCTACGATCTTTTGGCGACGAACTAGTGGAAAAAGTCCGGGCCATGATCGAAACATCAAGACAAGACAAAGGCAAGACTCCAGTCACACACGAGACAGCTGCTGCTGTTCCTTCACTCACACAACCAGAAGAAGGACCGTGGGACGTGCCCATTGAAGAACTCTTCAACATTCTTTTGGGCGTATCCGGTCGGCGCCACACCTGACACCGAAGGAGAAAGAAATCCAGAGGCTGATTGACCCCACCAGCTGCCGAACACAAGCCGGGGGCCTATCTGGATCGCGGGACGACCCTGAAGACGAGGACCGTCCCGAGGGGGAGAACCGACAGCGTGGAGTCGAATCCCCTCACCAGCAGCAGCCAACAACCAAAACAGTCCAAGAATCCAACCCGCTGGATACCTCAAGCTCAAAAGGCAAAACAAAACAAGTCTCCAGCACCACAATAATATTCCCTACCATGGAGATCTCAACCACAACCGAACAAAATACACAAGAGATCTCCAATACACTTTCCCTTTCGACACCCACTCCAGTCACTATAAGCCTTAGCTCACCAAGAACCTTCTACCGACAAAGTCCACCTCAAGCCACATCTATTGACCTCCAAATCTCGGAAGAAATCAGCCAACTCTACAATCCACATGATGTGGTAGAGAAATATATATTTGAAGAAGGATGGCTGAAGCAACCGATGGACCTCCAGCTCGAAGCCAGATTTCGAGAAAACGCCAGACTATTCCTCGAAAAGGCGTCGATAAGCCTGGTGAAAGTCCATGAAGATGAGGAGCTGGAAGATCTGCAAAGTGACCTCCCCGATCTACCGGAACTACTCAAACATCAAGTCCAAAATGAGGATGCTCCACTTCTCATGTCAAAGATCGGGGCAACGGTCGATCTTCCGTGGCAAAACGTCAGAATCTTAGTTCCATACCAAGAAGAGATAAGGAAAAGAATCTGGCGTAAAGAGGATCAGCTCGTCAAATTGAACGAGCTGGAGCTACGTGGGATGACGCACCTGTCAGAGCGCAGAGCCAATCTCTACCTTCTTTCCCTAAGACGTCTTCATATGTTCTTAGGGAAAGGAAATGATCTGGATGCTCTCAGGCGAGAGGAAAAGCAGAGGCCCCGAATACAAGCCGTAGAAAGAGTTGGAATAGATCGGCTCGGGACCTTCCTACTAAGCGTCTACCACGTAGTGAGGGAAGACGGTACAAGAGAGACCTTGACAGAGGCTGACTTCCCGTACATCAGAGCTGAAGACATCTCACAGATGATTGGAAGCTACCGATACGTGGGAACGCTGCAGGACCAGGACGTCAAATTAGGATACATGACGATCAAAAGGTTCATGCTCCGACAAATCAAGTACGGAGCGACGCACGACCTGCAGCTAGCACTGGAGTCAAATGTCAGAAAGGTCAACCTCACCAAACCATCATTCGAGCTCCCTGAACAAGTTGAATATGGTGAAGGCCACGTGTTCGAAAGTGAAGATCCAGCGGTGGTCTACATCAACTACAAGGGAGAAAAGCGAATATTGAAGACATCGGAGATACCAAAATTCTCCGACGGAACGCTCCTCATCATACGAGAGAAGTTGAGGAGCATACTGGATAAGATGGAAGGTGAAGGACCGGACACAAAAGCCAAGATACTGAATATGCTGAACAACATACAAGAAAGGCTTTCGTTCCGGAGGGAAATAAGGACGTACGAGCACAAGCTTGGACTACGGAACTCCGTGTACGCCCAGCAACGACCCAAAGGCTCAAAGAAACAGACAAAGACGAAGAAAGGACACTAAGGGGGAGAATGTTAGGAATTAATTGTAGTGTCCTTAGTTAGTATTTGAGTTTTGGGTCAATATTAGTTAATTTATTGTATTTGGGGTCAAATTGTAAATATTTTATTGTTTGAGTCCCAAGCCTTAATATACCAACTCATGTGGTATATAAGGCATCCCATTAACCCTAATTAGGGTTGGTCAATGTATAATTCTTAAAAGTAAGTTCTTAATTTCGGCACACACACACAAACACACACTGAAGGTGTTTTAAGAACTTTATCATTTTTAAGCCTTTGATCCTCTCTTGAGTGCGTAATCGGACTAACAGAGGCTTTTATTATTTAATATTGGAGTTGGTAATCTATTAATCAAATAAGTGGCAGTGAGCACTGCATCGGACCAAAATATTTTGGAACGTTGTTTTGAAAGAGCAGTGCTCTTCTTATATCAAGCAAGTGTCGATTTTTCCTTTCTGATACACCATTTTGTTCCGGTGTGTTGATACATGTGGTTTGATGTACTATCCCCTTCTTTGAAAACAGTTCAGAGAAATTTCGATTAATGCATTCAGTGCCATTATCAGATCGAAATTTTTTAATTCTGGCATTGTATTGATTTTCGACTAAATTTAGGAATTCTTGAAAGCAAGTAAAAACTTCAGATTTTTGTTGAAGTAAGTATAGCCATGTTGTTTTGCTAAAATCATCGATGAATGTAACAAAATATTTAAAATAATTATAAGATTCAACAGGAGCTGGACCCCAAACATCAAAACGAATTAAATCAAATACTCTTCTGTTTTATTTATAGATATGGAAAAAGGTAATCTGGTTTTCTTAGCAAGCTTACAGATTTCACAATTCTTCAAATCAAAACTTTTAAAAGGAAACTTTTTATTTAAAACTCTATCAGATGGATGTCCGAATCTTCTATGCTGAAGCTGGTTATCATCGGTAGAGATTTGGAGTGCTTTATTAGATATTTTGACTATATATAGTCCATTTTCTTGATGTCCTTCACCAATGATCTTCAGAGATATTGAGTCCTGAATATTACTTTATTTTGTGAGAAAATAATATTACTATTTAGGTCTTTGATTAATTTATCAACAGATAATAGGTTTGTAGTTAAGTTGGGATATATAAAACATTGCTTATTTTTTTAGAGAAAATCTCGGAAATCCCTATCCCGTGAATTTGAATTTTATTTCCGTTTGCTACGGTGACTCTGTTTTGGGGTTGAAAAGGTTTTAGATTAAAGATATTATTTTTATTATTAGTCATATGATCAGTGGCTCATGAGTCAACTATCCATTCATCATTATAATTTACACTAAAAACTGCGTAATTTTTTGTCAGCATAGTCATACCTGAGTTGTGTTTACCTGACCGGGTCAGAAAGTCCGAGAACTGGCCCATCAACTTACTAAATTGGTCTGGTTCAGATCCAAGGCGACTGTTGGGCTGTGATAATGCCTCATGCCCGCTAAAGCGCTCAGCTTGTTGTTCGGCCCAATGCGAATTTTTATTATCCGGCCCATTTGAAACCCTCGCTCTCTTCATCTCTCTCCACAGCCGCAAAGCTTCTCTTCGTCCCGCCTCATTTTCGGGGCTCGCGCACATGCGTTGCACGAAGGAGGGATAGACCGTATTAGCTTGATGAGGTTCCTTCCTAAAACCAATTGGTAATAGAAGGAGTGATCCATCAGCTTATATACCGGTTAATTTTTGTTATCGTAATCGATGTGGGACATTTGGCCACATGTGATATTCTTCACACTCCCCCTCACATGTGAGCCCATTTCTTTTAATCGGACGGGAACACCATTCTTTTCGAACCCGCCGTATATTATTTTTTTCAAATTAAGTCGGGTGAGGACGCGAATCTTTTCGAACCTCACTGATCCGCCCGGATCTTCCGCTCTGATACCATGTTAAAATGTTAAGAATATAATATGAACTTGGTTTGTATTTCACTGCATAATGCTTTCATACATATCGAGCCTCTTATAGAGGTTGGGGAACTACAAAATAGGAATAGATTACAGAATCGGCATTATAGCCGTTGTCCCTAATTTCAGCTAAGTCCATATCTTCTTCATGATTTTGCCTAGTTGATTGATACTCATTTAATCTTGTTGCCGTGTTTAGGTTTGATCCTGATTTGGTAGGAGGAGATTTCTGCCTTATCTTGCTAATTGTCGAGATTATGTCTTGACCAATTATGAGCTTTCCTTTTCTGAGATCGACAGATTACTTTGATTTCTTTCTTCTTTTAGTTCTTCAACCGCATGTGAATTCATATTTTAAGTTTAATTTAGTTAAACTGTTTTTATCTATTCATGATGTAAAACAGTTTGTTTTATTTAAAGCCTCTTTTCCCCATTGTAATGTACCCTTTTCCGAGGAAGTCTTGTTGATTAATGCTAAATTCTTTATCGTTTAAATTGTTAGAGATACAGTGCTAGCTTTGTTAAGACGTCTTGATTATTGCATATCTGTCTACTCATCTGTAAGTTGCAACAAAGTCATTTTGATTATTTACTTTGACAATATGTTATGATCATGTTACTTTACTATTCATCTTTAAGTGGCAAACTTATGACTTTGATAATTTACTTCAATAAAATATTATGATCACACATGGAACGATTCAACGACGTTGAAGATACCGCGTATAAAGCCAATGAGGCCTTGGTCTAGTGGTCAAGGAGAAGGCCTTAATGATTTGTGAGTAAGATCGTGGGATCGAATTTCCTCTCTCACAATTCCTTGAGTAGCCCGTGACTATCGTTGTCAAGTGGGTTTGAGAGGTATTAATCTGGCCCCGATGATTACTCACAACTGGAGTGTGTTGCGCAATTAAGTCTCCACCAGATCTGTATGGCGCAAGCCCACGCCAATATTTATGAGCTATCCCATTATGTAGATCGAGTGGGGATACCTCGATATAGCAAAAAAAAATAACGCATTTAAAGTCGCATCGTCTTCTGATACAATAACAGAGGAAACCGAACTTCGTGAATATTCCTCATAATTTTCCGTTTTGAAAGGAATCAAATAGAGGGAAAGAAATCTCTCACAACAACCAACTCGATTTTCAAGTATCACTCAGAATAAAAGCATAAATAAAATATTCATAAATTGCAATTGTGTGCAGAGGCGAGTTGGAAGAGGATTAAAAATAATGAAATTCAAACATCAGATACATCTAATTGTAGCGATTTTTCAAATAATGAACCCGAGTTGTAGAATATGTAGGAGACGAGCAGCTTTACAAAAGATATGTAGTCATTCGATTTCTGTTTTGTCACTCTTGCTCCTTAATCAGAGAAAAAAGCAATCTGAATATATGACACAACATACAAATCGCATTCATATAATAAAGTTAAAAAACTCAATAAGTCTAGAGTTCGAAAGTACTATTGTCAATTATTCCATATTTAAGTAGTCTTTCTGGTGATAAGAATTATCAAATTCTTAGAGCATCTCCAACCAATGCCAATTCTCCAACGCAAACAGGAAAAATAACTTTAACCGAGACCAAATCGCAACGCAAGTTTTACAGTCTTTTCTCATAAAAAACGCATTTTTGCGTTTGTACACAAAAAGATGTGTTTCAACTTTTAAAATTGCATATTACCCCTTTCATTTGTTGTAATAATTAAAGCCGTTGGAGTTTCGAACTCGTTTATTTAGTTAGGGTTTCTGCAAAAAAAATTTGGTGAGGAATTGGAATTGGTAGGATGGAGAAGACGATGAATAAGAGAGAGGGTTGGGCTTTGTTAAAAACATTTTGAATTCCTATTGGCTGCAGTTAGTGTAATGTAGTACAACGATATGATCACCATCTATTAGAATAAAAACCTAATCTTCTTGCTTCTTTTTTTCCTTATTTGATTGCTATTAAAATATAATGTTTAATTTAAATGCTCTTTTTTTTAAAAAAAAAATAGCTGCAAAATATAATGTTAAAATTTTAAAATAAAAATAGTATAGAAATGTAATGTTTTAAATTAAAGGTTATATGTTTTAATTAATTTAAAATATTAATATTAATAAAATTTTATTACATGTCATAATATTAACATATTATTTTGTAAAACATGTGGGTAGTATTTTCTATTTTGAATAGATGTGGGTAGTATCGAAAAGTTATAAAGGTTGGAGATTTTGAGTTTGAGAATGAGTTTTTCGGGTGGAGAAGAATAACTGTATTTAGAGTTTGAGAATGAGTTTAAGTTTGGGAATACAATTTTCGGTCGGAGATGGTCTTAATATTCTATCACTAGCTTATTACATGTTACATCCAAGGCTTGTTTATTTGAAGCATCCCACTTGTTAAAGAAGCTTGCATTTTCAAGTAAATACTAAGGTATAAGTATATATAATAGGTTATGGCTTTTTATCAAGTGTCAATTTCGTATGTCTTCTACTATAATTACTATTTTGTCACTAACAAAATTAATAATAATGCTTTTTAAAAATATATACAAATCAAAGTTTACATCATATTTAAAATTAATTATTTAAAGTTTTATTTAAATTTCTAACTCCCATATTTTATCATGCACATATATAGAATGTGCATGTTGAAGCCTAAGAAAAAGGACATTAAGCTGTAGCCAAAGAAAATAGGTGAAAAATCAGCAATCACCTCTAGATCATTTTTTTACCCCCAATAGAAAAAGAAAAATAAAAGATAGCAGAGGGAATGATAAATGCATTTCCATCTCAAAGGTAACGTCGCTGCTGTGGCTGCTGCAAATAGGAGGATGCGGCGAAGTGGTGGTGGTGGTGGGGTTGGTGGTGGTGGTGGTGGTGGGGTTGGTGGTGGTGGTGGTGGAGGTCTGAGGAGAATGAGCCCATGGAAAGCCATGTCGACGATGTATAGTTGGCCACTGAACTGCAACGCCACAGAAATATCAAACAACTCAGAAAAGCACCGTCATAGGCTGTGTTTGGAACGAAAAAGACAACGATTTTCATAAGTTTTTCTTTTTTCATTTTCTTCATCATTTGGTGAAGAAATGAATTTTCCTTAGTTAAGTATGAAATTAACTAGATTTTCTTTTCTTTTCTTTTCCTTATCTATTTCTTCAAACATAAAAACTATTTTTTCTTTTCCATTACATTTTTTTTCCCTACTAATTTCCGAAAACCAAACACAGCCTAAAAGAAAATCATATACCGGCAATTACTTACCTGCACGAAAGGGATAGTGAAGTCTCAACCGGAGTTTTCACGTCAGTGGCGTTATTCGGGAACAGAGACCAGAAAACTGAACCAAAATAGGGAAAAAAAACATAAGTACAAGCAAAGCTAGCTAATTACGGGGATCAAAGATCAATGCAAGAACATCACTTCTTCTTTCAGGGAAATTACCTGATTGCTGTGAAAGATTCAGAAAGTCACGGCTGATCAACGTTTGCTGTGAAAGATTGAGAAAGTCACGGCTGATCAACGTTTGCTGCAACGATAACATCTCATGAAACATTATGGTTATAGATTTATGACATGTTTGATGTTCCTGGATTAGACCAAATACGACAAATAATAACCCATTTTAATTTGTGTGGTTTCTTTTTATTTTTTTCCAGTCCGAGATTAATAGGAAACCCACGAGAATAATACGAGCTTGACTAAATAATCTGACTGAAACGGGTGAGATTAATAATAATGGGCTTGATTAAGCCTTAATGTGGGGCTTATAACAAAACACTGGCCTAGGGAACCCGTTTGTTCTGTATAATTGGCACGAAGAAAAATGAGAGAAACTATATACCAAGTAATGCACATACCTCTTTGCTCCCTTGATTATTTTGAACCATCTCTACAACAAGTGAAATGAACTTCATCAGAAACAAAATAAAAATTATGTGCTGTATATAAAACAAAAGTTTCTATTGATGGATAATATTTGATTTACCAAATTGCGGAGGAGCACTGGGCACTGCCAAAGTCAAGCCAAGAAAACAATCATCAGCTGACATTCCCCAATTCCAGAGGTTCAGTTCTAGATTAGGTTCGGGACCTGAAAAATGCCACACAAAAAAAAAATCAGATAAACTGCTCTAATGTGCATCATTAAGATAAGACGTACATGTGATAAAGAAAAAATCTACCTAGGCTCAATCGAAGTGTATCTACAGGCGGACGAGGAACCCGTGTGGAAACCTGATCGATCATTAGCAGAAGCTGAGTATTTTAAGCAGCTACATGCGTAGGTGTAAAGAGAAAACAAATATGCATTACCTGGAAAAACGGGTGCTGCAAGCACTGCTCTGCCGTTGGACGTTGTAATGGATCCCAAGAACATAATTGCTGTTTATTTAATGGTGTTAGTTAAACACGGAACACATAAGCACAAGATAGCTAAATATAAACAAAAGGGGTTCCATGTGAATAAGACCAACCTTAATTAAGTCGATCGCTTCCAAGCTTGCGTTTGTAATAATTTCAGAAAGGTCACAAGCATTTATCTACAGTCACATGTTTGACAAATTATATATATATATATATATATATACATCTATCATTTGTGACGCAAGCATATAGAAAAAACTTAAACATTGTTCAAACTTTAACTCACTTCTGAACAGGTTACATCGACCAATCGGGAAATGTTTTTGGCTTCGGGAAAGGTGTTCCAATCAGGTGCCCCCAGCACACAGCATATCTTGTATAACTGATCAATTTCACTGCCAACAAATGGAACCGGATTCACATATTATGCGGTAATCTGTAAGGAATAATCTTACTCCCAACACTTTAATACATATTTTCATGCAAGCAACCAAATTTACATTGGTGAAATCTTTTAATTACTCATATGGCAGCAACTAAAGAGACAACAACGTAAATCGAGATCTAAAGCACTTGTAAGTAAGATTATGAAATAACTCACCTTTCTCCAGGAAAAATTGGGCTCAAAGTAAAAAGCTCAGCCATTATTGCACCAACTGCCCACATATCTGCATAAATTTAGGGCATTTTGTTAAAGAGAAGGTGCCATTCAAGATCGTCTTGACAAGAGACCAAGCCCATATATTATAAACCAGCAAAAGGAGGTCTTGAATACCAATGGCAGGGGTATAGAAGGAAGATTGCAGCAGTACTTCCGGTGCTCGATACCTCCATTATATTCCACAAAACAATGCAATTAGAGAATTGAATGACACCCAAAAAAAACTCTCTGTTTTGGTCAAGATGGACTCACCAGCGAGTAGAAACATAATCAGTAAAGGGAGGGAGTGATGTCAATTCTCTAGCCAGTCCAAAGTCAGCAACTTTAATAGTTTTATTTGTAACGAGCAAATTTTCTGATGGAAAAAAAACGTCAAAAACCATGTCACTATATCTCTCAATAAAACGTAATATCTACATAGATGTGATGAAAAAAAAAATGTATGTTTATGGCTTATACCAGGTTTCAAATCCCGGTGAAAATAACCGTTTCTATGTATATGTGCGAGCCCATGTAGCACCTGAGACATGAAGACTCTAATCTCCTCTTCTGATAAAGGCCTTTGCCTTTCTCTCATTATTTGGTATAAGTTGTGTTCCTGTAAACATAGACAAAAAAACTTATATATATTTGAACAGAAAAACTTATATATGAACAAAAAAACTCAAGATACTTTTTGCAACAAAGAAGTAAAACATCATATTACGAGAAAAAAATAACGAGCACGAAAGAATATATAATATCATACCATATACTCAAATATGAAGAAAAGATCATTATTTTCCCGAACAATTTCCAACAATTTGATGATATTGGGATGAATCAATTTGCGGAGTGACTGCAAAGAAAAACAACTTTTAGCTTCTGCAACTTAAAGGAACATCTCTCACACCTTGGATTACATCGGCTACAAATAGGAAATGGCCATTAAAAAATTTCACATACCTTTACTTCTCGGAGATCCAAACACTCTGCCCAGTAATAGAACTTTCTTTTCATTTTCTTCACAGCAACCTGGAACAGATACATAATAAAAACCATATGTCCACAAAACGAACAAAAAATGAGGAATAAATATAAGGTTTTTTTTGTCCTCACAATTTCAGAGGTTTCGCGATTTATGGCTTTATATACAATACCGCAAGTTCCATCTCCAAGCTCTTCCAAAATATTGTATCTGATAGTGAAAATCAAAACGATACATGAGGCTCAGAAACAGCAAGAAAAAGTAACATAAACTAATAACAGCAAGCAGATATACTTCTCCATTTTTTTATTTGAAGGACACCAAAAGCTAGATCAATTGACTCGTAGCCCCTCAAGAGGTAATCTTCCACTGCTAAGACAGTGTTCTTCCTCTAATTGTATGAACAGGTCTCTGCTTTCGTCCACCGGATAATGCATGGAGTAAAGTGAGGGCTTTTCATCGTAAGAATGATTCAATATTAACCAGAAAGTTATCAACATGCTTTAGATATGCAGCCTCTAGAAGCTGCAAGGAGTGATTCTCATCTAAAAACACCCGCTCTGTTTTGTATCTCAAAGCTTTCAAGAAAAAGGACCAAAACTCTTCAACATGAAATTTCCCAAGAAACAAGTATCAACCAATCTGCACAGACAAATCAATAGAATTTATGTTAGTGAAAACAGAACACGAAACATGTGTGTATAAAAAACAGATCTTCATCTCTTTTTTATTTATTTACAGTCATAGAAAAAATATATCACAAATGAAACTCAACATTGACAAGTACTTAGGTCCCGCAGAAAATAAATTGATAAAAATAAATAAATAACTCCGTGGAGATGACGAATTCAACGAAAGACACTTCAAAAAAACCACAACGTTATTACAAGGAAGAAAAACGAATAAAAGGGAGGAAGGAAATAACCAAACGCCGAACAGAAGAGAAAATTTCCATCCCCAAAATTAAGCAAATAACAAAACACAATAGCATCGAGATACATATATATATATATATATAGAGAGAGAGAGAGAGAGAGAGAATGAATTCCAAGCCGAAAAAAAAAAAGCAATCAAAATCGGAATGACAACAAATAATTAACGCCGTCGTCGCCTAATACGGTCTCCGCATTAATAAAAATTCAAGAAAGCGGCTAAAGAAAAGAGAACAAGAACTCACCATATATGTAACAGTAGCAAGAAAGATCTTCCTAGACAAACACGAGGGAAGCGAAAATTGGATATTCCGATCGAGAACGTCTACGAAGCATCACACGCGCGCCAATCGTTGAAAACAAGAGAGAGCAACCGAGACAAATTGTGTCAATGATTCGATACGCTCTGCTCGAAAATAATATATTCTATATGACGGAAAAATACGAAGTAGCGTTTGGGAAGAAACTACCAAAAGCGCAATATAAAATACTCGCAAAATAATTTCCTTTTCTATTTTGATTTTATTTCCTAAAATAATATTGGAGTTGTTTACGATTCTACCCTTTGGAACGTTGACCACACGTTACTCGTGTTCGTATTAATCGGGCTTCAGAAGCTTACAAACGGGACGAAGGAAATATTAGGATCCATGAGTGGCCCAATAGGCTTTAACAAAGCCCACATAATAATATAGCCTTTCAACATCTACTGTCAAAAATAATTAAACAAGGATAAATAATAAAACAAAAATTTAACCTAAAGATTCCCAATATAATAAAACCAAGGTCCTAGAAAATTGACTGTCAAAAACAGACAATTCATCATTTTTTCACATATATCGACTGTCAATGAGGTCTTCGCCTAATGGTCAATGAGGAGGCCTTAAGGATTTGTGGGGTTAGGTTGAGAAATTGAATCATCCCTCATACAATTCCTTGAGTAGTCACAAGCTCATTACTATCGTTGTCAGGTGGATTTGGAACGTATTCATCTGGCCCCGAGGATTAGTCCAACCACTGGAGTGTGTGGCGCAACTAAGCCTCCGTCAGATCTGTGGGCCGCAAGCTCACGTCAGTATTTAGATTTGGAACGTATTCATCTGGCCCCGAGGATTAGTCCAACCACTGGAGTGTGTGGCGCAACTAAGCCTCCGTCAGATCTGTGTGCTGCAAGCTCACGTCAGTATTTAGATTTGGAACGTATTCATCTGGCCCCGAGGATTAGTCCAACCACTGGAGTGTGTGGCGCAACTAAGCCTCCGTCAGATCTGTGTGCTGCAAGCTCACGTCAGTATTTAGATTTGGAACGTATTCATCTGGCCCCGAGGATTAGTTCAACCACTGGAGTGTGTGGCGCAACTAAGCCTCCGTCAGATCTGTGTGCCGCAAGCTCACGTCAGTATTTAGAGGCTAGCACCAGATCGAATGGGTACCTCGGGACAAAAAAAAACATATACCGACTAACCTTATTAACTAACCAATAAGAAACAAACACAATTATCGGACAAAGCCCAACACGTTAAGGCAGTAATCAAGTTAACTAACTAAACTAACTAAACTAACTTTTCATGATTTCATAGCTATTACACTACACGTCACATTAAATAGAAAGTCTCCTCTCAAATTTCTGATTGAGACATCAATATTTTACTTATTAATTTAATTATTTATGTTTGAAAGAGTTGGGAAATGAGGAAAAAAATATTAAAATTTTTAATAATATAATAATTAAGAAAAACTGAAAAAACTTTTGATGGAAATGAATGCAAGAAACATTTAACCATTTCACCTCCCTCGCTAACGTTTCCCCTTCCCTTTTTCTCCGGATCCAAACACACACTGACACACACACGATGATCATCCGCCATTAGCATCCGCACACGTGTACACCGACACTCGCACACGACGCCCCATGTCTCGTCCGCCCAACCGCGAGTTCCAGGAATGGTGGAACAAGCACCGCCGCAGCAATTCTGATTCCGACCCCGCCACATTCCTCGTGGCCGAGGAGGAAGTAGAGGGAGAAGATGCGCCCACGCCCGACAGAAAATCGCGCGCCCACCACCGGCGCCACCCGTCGATCACATCCCTCGTCCGTTCCTTCACTCGCAGAATCTCCTCCTCGCCGCCGCGCGCCGGCCAATCGAGGCTCTACCGCGTCATCAAGGTCTTCATGCTCCTGTGCTCCACATTGCTCGCCGTCGAGCTCTTAGCCTATTACAAGGGGTGGCATTTCAGTCCCCCCGACTTAGAATCGGACATCATCGAGGATTGGGTCGAGAATCTGTACGCCAAGTGGCTGATTCTCAGGGGAAGGTACCTCGCCCCTTTGCTGCAGAGGTTAGCGGATTTGTGCGTTGTTCTCTTCCTCGTGCAGTCCATGGACAGATTCCTTCTCGTATTGGGGTTTTTCTTCATTAAATTGCTGGGATTGAGGCCTAAGATCATCGAAAACGATGAGGAGGAGGGTGGCATTGGATTCGATTTCCCAATGGTGTTGGTGCAGATACCTATGTGCAATGAAAAGGAGGTGAGATGAAAAACTGATGGGTGCTGAAAATTCCTTTATTTTTTCTATGCTTGAAGGGAATTTTTCTGTGAGGAATGGTATTTTTCATCATCTTTTGGGGATCATTTGTCACTGCAGAAGGCATGCCCAGCTAATTAAACGTAATGTAGATCGTATTGGAAACTTTTTCCGGATCGAAACATGTAATGAAGTGAGCAACAATTTCGATTGGGAACTAAGGCTGTGTTTGGATTGAATAAAATGGTGTGGAAAAGAAAATTGGAGAGAAAATGGTTTTAATAAGTTTTTCTTTAGTTTTCTTTAGTATTTGGTGAAGAAATTAGTTTTCCTTAGTTTTTAGTGTGAACTTAAGCTAGGATTTCTTTTTTTTTCTTTTCTTTTCTTCAATCAAACAAAGATGAAACAACTAGTTTTCCTTTTTCATTTCATTTTATTTTCCCTACTAATTTCCTTAAACCAACCACAGCCTAAGAGATCCCTGATAAGAAGTGTATCATTGATCTTCTGCAGATGATTTCTAGTGATTAACTGTGATATTGTATTGATTCTTACATTCTTGGTTTGTTTTCTGATGCTCCTCAGGTATACCATCAATCTATTGCAGCCGTGTGTTCTCAAGATTGGCCGAGGGACCGAATGCTCGTGCAAGTGTTGGATGACTCCGATGATCCCGACTGTCAAAGCCTCATCAAAACCGAAGTGCAGAAATGGAAGCAAAGAGGGGCCCACATCATCTACAGGCACCGCCTTATCCGCACGGGGTACAAAGCGGGGAACCTAAAATCCGCGATGGGCTGCGATTACGTGAGAGACTATGAGTTCGTGGCCATATTCGATGCAGATTTTCAGCCCAACCCCGATTTTCTCAAGAGAACAATCCCTTACTTTAAGGTAACTCTTCCCATATCGTATCCCTGGAGTAACTCATAATATAGTCCTATAACTTTCATGAAATCGGTTTTAGTCCTTTTAACTTTTACATGTACGAAACTAGACCTATATGTTTACGTCATTTATCGGAAAGAGTCCTTTTTTCTAATTTCCGGCCAGTTTTTTCCTAGTCATTGTCGGAGCTGACAAGATGTTTCTCTCCATGTAATTAAAAAAAAAATAAAATCAGTCACTACTCCTCATCACCCACGTGCACAAAACTTCGGGGCAAAGAGTGAATCCGAGTCAACCACTCCACATCATTGGAGCCCATTTTTTGTGCACAGGGTGATGCGGAGTGGTGACTGAAATTTTTTTAATTACATGGAGAGAAACATCATTGCCTCTCAGGCACTGGTGACAGACTAGGACAACTCCGGTGACTAGGACAAAATCTGCCAGAAATTTTAAAAAATGATTGTTTCTGATAATGATGTAAACATACATGACCAGTTTCGTACGTGTAAAAGTTAAGGGGCTAAGACCTGTATTAGTGCAAGTTATGTAATAAAACTCATTTGCTTCGTTGTGTTGCTAACTTGTAAGAAGTACCTTGGCTTTTATTACAAGGGAAGAGATGACCTTGCTTTGGTGCAAGCTCGGTGGTCCTTTGTGAACAAGGACGAGAACTTGCTCACGAGGCTACAGAACATAAACCTCGCGTTTCACTTCGAGGTTGAGCAGCAGGTGAACGGTTGGTTCATCAACTTCTTCGGTTTCAATGGGACCGCCGGTGTTTGGAGGATAAAGGCATTGGAGGACTGCGGTGGCTGGTTGGATCGAACCACCGTTGAGGACATGGATATCGCGGTTCGTGCCCACTTGTGTGGCTGGAAATTCATTTACTTAAACGATGTCAAGGTGGGATTTTTGAGATAGAAGATAAATATGTGATGTTTTCGAGCCTTTTGGTGAGTTGGGTTTGTTTTGTCTCTGTCTTTGTCTGCAGTGCCTGTGCGAGCTTCCCGAGTCTTACGAAGCATACAAGAAACAGCAGTATCGGTGGCATTCGGGCCCCATGATGTTGTTTCGTTTGTGTTTCGTCGACATACTGCGTTCGAAGGTTGGTAAAATCCCGAATGGCTTAACTTTTTGGCTAAATTGCATATAACCCACCCGTGGTTTAAAAATAAGTACCAAAAGGCAAAACCCATCTGATTTGTATATAATTTAATCATGTGCTACTTGCCATTTACACCCTTTGACTGGGGGTACAATGCTAAGTTTTAGACAACACGGGGGTATGCTGTTAAGCTTAGACAGCACAAGAGAGTTTCACGCAATAGAAAAAACATAGGGTAGTAACGTGCATTTGGTAATTCTTCAGGATCTTCTGAGCTCTAATCAATCTACTTGTCTTTTCTTGTTTAACTCAAGGCGTTGAATGCTTTTGTTTTTTTTCAGGTGAGTGTCTTCAAGAAAGCGAACTTGATATTCCTATTCTTCCTCCTGAGGAAACTCGTGCTACCGTTCTACTCCTTCACCCTCTTCTGCATCATCCTCCCGCTGACAATGTTCCTGCCCGAAGCCGACCTCCCGTTTTGGGTCGTCTGCTACGTCCCGGGGCTAATCTCCATCCTAAACATACTCCCGTCCCCCCGATCCTTCCCCTTCCTCGTCCCCTACCTCCTCTTCGAAAACACAATGTCGGTCACCAAATTCAACGCGATGATCTCAGGTCTCTTCAAGCTCGGGAGCTCCTACGAGTGGATCGTGACCAAGAAACTGGGCCGGTCCTCCGAGGCCGACTTGGTGTCCATCACGGAGAACGAATCCACACCGTTGGTGGCGAGATCCGCCTCTGAATCGGGCATGTCCGAGATCGAGAAGGCAGAGACGGGGATTAAGGCTGTGAAGAGGAGGAGGAACCGTTTGTACAGGAAAGAGTTGGCCCTGTCTTTTATACTGTTGACTGCTTCGGTGAGGAGTCTTTTGTCGGCTCAGGGGATTCACTTCTACTTCTTGCTGTTTCAAGGGGTCACTTTTCTCGTCGTTGGGCTCGACTTGATAGGGGAGCAAATTGGCTGAATTCGGGGGACGGGTTTTGGTTCGGTGCGTGGCCCGTGGTAGGCTCGGTTCGGGCGGGAGCCGTGGCTTGTTACAGTGTTCGCCATGAGTTTTAGGAGTCTGAGGATTGCATGGAGGTTTTAGTGTTATTACACGAGATATGTCTGTTATCTGTGAGGCGCGGAACTTGTTTACAATGGTCCACTGTAAAGGTTGCGTTTTTTTATTTTTTTTGAATTCATCATTCTTTGATGTTGTTGTAATTGACGTTAAAAATTTATTTATTGTACTTTTATTTTTTAATTCATCGCCTTCACGTCCATGATCCAGCGATTCGTGTAAAGGCGGTGTCACGTGGGTAGCGCTTACGGATCAAAATCGATGGTTATGCTTTCGGTTATGTTTCAAAGCCTCTCGTTCACGGTTGAAACATTTTTCTTTCTTTTTTCTCTCTACAAACCGACGGTTCAAACCTGCTGTTCTAACCGTCGTGCAACCCTTTTTAATTTTTTTTAAAAGGAGATATGTGTATTATATCGGGGTACGATCCGGATCAACAAAATTTAGATTCGAAAAACTTAAGATGTCGGAGTCAAAGCGGACTCAAGTTGTTGAAAATGTAAAGAAAACAACAAAATAAAGAGGGATATCGATTTTACGTGGTTCGGATCCGAGAGGATCCTACGTCCACGAGCCGCTGAATGATGTTCTTCATTAATAAAATGAGATTACACACGCACTTTCTCTCATATTTACATATGATTTGAGCCCCAAAATGTAAAGAGGAAATCATGAGAAAAACTATGTGTGTTTTTTGTGTGTTAGTGTGTGTGAAATGGATGAAGATGATGCAAAATGGCTAGAGTTTCTCCTTTATAGTGTCTCTCTCATTTGCCTTTGACATTCATCTCCCTCCTTTATGGCCTGAAATCCACGAACATGTAACTTTCTCTATAGTATTTCTGGCAGATGTCATTGGGGTAGATCTGCCATCAGAGATAGGTCCGCTCTACCCGACGTATTTCTTGCAGCTCTGCCATCAGAGATAGGCCAGGTCTACCCGAGGTAACAGTTAGCAGGGGAGGTGCACCTCTGTTTCATATCTGTCAGTCCCGCTAGAGGTAGCGGAGCTCAAGATTTCGTACCAAACTTGTTTCCTGTTGGAGGTAGCTCTCCACCTCCACCAGTCTTGCCTCACCTCCACACCTTATTTATACTTCGTCCTTACCCTCTGGCCTCGTTTCCTCACCTCATGCTCTGTTGTTTAGACTTACCTCTGACAGTTATGTGGCGTGCTCTGCGGGGTTACCTCCCGGGAGGATTCAGAAATGTCCCTCTATCCCCTATTATGTCGTAGTTGAGTCATATCTGGGGTGATTCCTCTTTTTCTTAAGGGCTGTCTTCAGAGGTTCGGGCCTCCGGGGGATCAGGTATGAATGTTTCCATTATCTAGCCGGGTAAAAGAGTGTTGGTGTAAAAAATTCACCCGCATCAACTACCCCCTACTCTGAATTGTGTTTAACGTAGTAACACATTCAGAGTATTTTAAGCGCATATTATTCTCTTCTCTTTCTCCCTTGTACGACCAGGCCTTCGTTTCAGCCGCCATTCCCTTATGATGCATGATACTCTTGTCTTTACCTTTTACCGTAGTAGTGTGTTTTGAGGGCCATAGAGAAAAACATCTCATTCTTCGAACATATCCTCCTGAATCTGTCGATCATAATTTTGCAGATCTGCAATCGTCTAGAGAATGCAGAACTAAATTATGAAATGTTTGTCCCAATATCTTGATCAAGATTTTGCGTGTCGCCGCAGAGCTGTACTTAACATTCGTAAGCAGGTAAGTTAGTTCTTCATTTAGGAATCCTGACCAGATAGGTCATGTCTTCGTTTGGAAATCCTAACCAGATAGGTCGGGTCATCACTTGGAGTTCTGGACCAGATAGGTCGGATCTTTGTTCACCAGCATTGGGATAGACATAGATACCATGAGAAGAGAGATCATGTCTTCGTTTTTACAAATACATTATAATAAGAATATGTATGGAATATTATTTTTAGTGTAGAAAATAGAATTAATGGGTTTGAGTGAAAATTAGTGTAAAAATAGAGTTAAAGGGTTGGAGTAAAACATTGTAGCTACTGTATTTTTGCGTATCGTTAAATGTATTTAAACCTTCGACTAGCGACTTATTGCGACCTGCCCTGAAGCTCAATTAATCATCGAACCATGCGTACGTTATTCTCATCGCTACTTAAGGTGTCACCAATTAGGTGGCAGAGAATCATGGCAGTGCATTCTCAAGCAAGAGAAGGGGCATAGCGGTCAAGCAGGGTCGGTGGTTATTTAAGTACAAGAAATAGAACGAAAAGCAAGGAGTAGGAAACACTCCTTAAGCTGGACCGACGCGACGATGGCTACTCGGAGTACCCTCCCAAAAGGAAAAAGATGTGTCTGGCAGGTTCTTATTAGTTGGATTGGGCGTGTTCGAGGGTTGGAGATGGCCTAATAGTGTTAAAATAGAATAGCCGTTGGAGAAGATGTATACTCTATTTTAGTGTTTTACACTAAAGTAGAGTAGCTATTGGAGATGCTCTTATAGTATTGGCAAACAGTGATACTTTATTTTTAGAGTAACTTTATCTCTCAATGCTAACATAGCTATTTCTATTTTCATTTTCAGTTTTTTTAATGTAAACTTATTTTAATTATGTTTAAAATATTTTATATCATTAAAATAATAAAATTAAAAGATCTACAAACTTCTTTTAATAATATATATATTTCACCTTTATATTAATGAATTTCATATGAAAAATTTTACATATAGAATATGAGTGTGGTTTGCTTTTAAATTACCATGCCGATTATACCATTACTACGTTTTATATATATAAATAAATTATATGTTTAATTTTATAAATAAATTATAATAACAATAAGTAGGAAAGTGCATAAAATATATTTATAGTGTAGAAAATAAAATCAATGGAATAAAGTACAAGTTAGTGTAGAAAATAGAGTTAACATGAGTGTTGTGTTGCAAATTCATTTCTGTATAAATTTAAGGGGGCGACTACATTTAAATCCCCAGCGACCCAAAAATGTATCACATAACTCCTCTGTCAGACTTTTTTATCACCGAAGGATCAATTACAAACATTTCTTTCACATAAGGACTAGCTTTTAAGAAATGACGATTTTGCCCCTGGTTTTATTGTTTTATTTCATTTCTTTTCTGAACAAGCAAAACGTGGAAAGTGCATGGGAAAACAGAGAAGAAGAAGGAGGAGGAGGAGGAGGAGGTTTTCTCAATCAGATCAATCCAACACGGATTCTCATTCCACTGTGGGTTTCTCATGGAAGATGAAAAGAAAAACTGAAATGGTGACGAAAAGAGAACGAATGAAAAAATCGACGTTTCAATCATGTACGAATTGCTCGATCCAAGTAAGTTCATCGTGGATTTCTTAAAACCGTGGTGAATTGTTGAAAAATAAAATCAAAATTATCATAATCCATCATGGGTTTCTTAATTTCAATCAGATTTTCATGGGTTTGCTTTAGTTTCATTTTTCCGGAAATTAGATTGAAATTGTCCATTTTTTTTTGGGTTTGTTCGATGTATTTTAGTTCCTAGTGGATATGCTTGATATTGCGGGTTTGCACAATCCGAAGTGGTCTTCATTAGAGATCAAAAAGTTTTTCTGCACGTTTTTTAGAATTGAAGCTATGCACATTTGATTGTGATGTTTATTGTATTTTTACTAGTGTTTAAATCCTTAGTTTTATTATTATGATTGGTTTTGGTTGGCTTTACATATTTGTGATCTCATAGTAATCTTATGTATACCAATTTACTTGTTGATATTGTACATATTCTCTTATTATGACGTACATTTTTATGGTATGCACCAGTTTCCAGCATTGGGGCTAAAACTGGTTTCATTTACTGCATCGTGCTCGTGGGTTTGCTTGAAATCGTCGGATTTGCTCAGTTCGGGTATCTGCTTACTGCATCGTGCTCCTATACGATACACCAACACAATCAGTTTCATTGAATTAGAGAAAACCTGAAGGTGTCCATGCATATAAAGTTCAAAACAATGCACACCACACCTGGTTGGATACATTTTACCTTTAAACATATAGTTAGGGTACCATATTCTTTTATACAGTGTACCTTTTAATGTATAATTGTGGTTCCATTGATAACAGTTGCTGAATTTTGCAGGGACTAAACAACTTTGTTATCTACAAGTGTAGTTCATGTGTGCACGTCGTTTAGGTTGTGTGCCTATACGCTTACGTGTTTTGTCCTTATTTTCCATATATTTCCATGCTTCTTTTTTTTTTTAACTTTTGGTCAGATGGTGGTCATGGTTTTGAAACCGAGTTTTTGAACCGAACCGAAAATTTTAGTGGTTTAAGGTTTAGTGGTTTAACTGGTATAAAATCGGAATAAAACCGGTGCCTCTAAATATACTAAAATTATATTTTATGAATATTCAATCAAATAATATGTGTATGGGGATTAAAAAGTAATAGTAAAATGGTGTGTCAAGAGTTAAATTTATAAAATTGGGGGTTTAGTTAATTAAAATACAATGTATTGGGGAGATAAAAAATTAAATGTAAAATGAGGTGTCAAAAATTAATTAAAAATAGAATTTAATATGCACAAAAAAGGATTTGAACAATCAACCTTGAGAAAAATAGTCTAAACCACTAACCATTAAGCCCAACAATATATTTAGTTCTTTGTATATCTTTTTTGGTTTTATTCCCTTTTTTATCGATTTTTTCTTCTTTTTTTTAAAATAAAGCTGAACCGAACAGGACCCGAACCAGAATTCCGACCGGTTTGCGGTTTTCCGGTCGGAACCGGGCGGTCCGGTCCGGTTCTGAAAACCCTGATGGTGGTTTATAAGCTTATGTGCTTATAATTGTATAGATTTGATTGCTCGTTAATTTTTTTGGGTCATATGTTTTTATGACTAAAATGATATTTGTTATGCCTGAAATTATGGTACGATAACAATGGTGAAAAGGGTACGATAATCGTGTATATAATGTACAACAATCATAAGTTAAATGGTACGCTAAATGCATTAAAATGATACGATATCTTAATGGCTGTAAAAAAAAATAGTTGAAAAATACAAAAAGTCAACTCTTGTGAGAAACAAAATCTGACAAACAACGACATCTGACACGCCACTGACAAAATCTGAAACTAACTCCTCAGTCAGACTGTATAATGTCGGTTCATTAGTACGCCAAAGTACTTGGTACGGTATACATGCTTAGTTAAGTACAACTTAGCTGTTAGTGTTGGTACAGTGAAATGCGATACAAAGGTCCTGTCAATTGCTATGTGATGATACGTTGTAACGTTATATCTGGTACAACCTATTAGAATAAGCATTTGTCGTGGCAATTCGAATTCTTTGTTTTTTTGGGGGAAACATATTTTTACATATATCAGTTATATGTTTGACGTCGTATCATATTTGACGAATTAACCCCTACGTTCATGGATAACCCGTACAAACCACAACGTGTCACTAGAATATGAAGATAATGTTGGACAACATAGTATAGATGCTTGTTAAATTGAAAATGTCCAACTTATCATAAACGTTTTTCGTTCAATATTTGACTTATTTAGTGTTTTTAGAGATTCACACTTATTAGTGAACGCATTAGACTGTTAATTTTTATATAACTTGGACAAATAAAACTAGATACGATATCAATACTTATCTATGTACGATACACTACTAAAATGTTGTACGAGATACTGTCTGCCAAAGGTACAACCACAAACAGCTAAATGATATTGCATACACTTTACATCTGGTACAACTTATAAGGTAAATATTTTCCGTCGCATTTTACATTAGCTTCGATGCAAAAACACTTTTGTCTACGCAATTGTTATAAGTTTCATTTCGAATCATATTAATGGGTCAGTCCTAAAAATCATGGATTTGTAATGTAAACTCAAACTTCAATAGTAAGATGTTCATATAATGATCATTCTCTTATTATCGAATTTGAAGTTTGGAATACAAAGTCATGCATGTATGGGTTAAACCACCAAATTTGATACCAAGTGAACATTAATTCGAACACGACGAGAAACGCTTACCTTAATAAGTTCTACCAAATAATACATGTACATTGTACCATTTAGCAACCAGTGACGGTACCTTGTTGTGTAGATGAATTGTACCACATTTCAGTACTTAGCCATATCAAGATAAGTACTGATACTGTATCAATTTTATCTATGCATTTCTGATAGGGGAATCTTCATTAAATCTCATATTTTTCTGTGCGTTCAAATTTATTTTCAAAATTTTCTGTGCATGTCAGAATTTGTTTCCAAAATTTTCTGTGTGTCTCATAATTCGATACCATTTATTTTGTATATTCATCCCTTTTTTTACAGCTATCAATATTACACACAATTTAAGGCGTTTTACCGCACCATTTAACTCGTGTTTGTTGGACCATGTATACACAGTTATCGTACTTTGTTTCACAGTGTTATCGTACCAAAAATTTCAAGCATAACAAACAACATTTTAGCATCCTCCTGGGCAAAAAGAAATGACATAACACATAGGCGAATATAGACAAAAGAATGGACATAACACATATCAACAAAAAACTTGATGCAAAATGACCCAAAAACTAGGTGATCTTTCTAAATTCCCGCTATTGACCCTGTTCTGGCAGTCAACAGTAAAATGGTCATAACTCCATCCATACTTAATATTTTTCAATGCCAAAAATTTTGCTGGAAACTAGACTTCTTTTGCTTTCCAATGCTATCAAATATGCCTCAAAATTCTCAGCCAATAAGGGCAGTTTGTTACTTGAAGTTGAGTGTTCGGCATAAATCTTTTCGCTATCACGTGCCTTCCACTACCATGCCCTCAACAACAACATCATCACGTACCTCCGACAACATATTGATAGATTGCACGAGCTTCAACTCACCCTTTGTGGATAGAAAGTGAAACACTCATACTCGAAATCAATCGCACCTTTGCGAGTTCCATGTCGAACGGAACTCATTTATCCACTCAATTGAACATACGAGAAAAAATGTATTTCTCCCGCTTTTGAATTAAACGGGTGAAATGTATCATTGAGCCGAATTTGTAATGGTATCATTACTGCATAAACAGGAAAACGACAATTAAAACATTATCAAATTGTAGTATCATTCTGTTCAAATATGCAGTACCATTCTATAGAAATGTATTGTATCATTATAATTCATATAATAAACTTAATTTGCACGCAACATGTACAAAAAATAAACTCATACCGTATAAAAAATAAGACAATTGGACTACCTAATGAACCAAAAATAGCAAAGAATATACTCAATTTAAGCTTAAAAAAATTTCTAATCGAGCAACAACTCAGAAAAGCCCCAAAATTAAGCTTAGAATCGCAATAACCTTGAACTAATATCACAAATCGAGACTTAATATCCCGAATCAAGTAATTAAACGAAAGCGAACGCAAAAAAGAATTGCCATTTTTTTACGGCGACAGTGATGTGGTTCGAAATATTTTGGTCTGACGATTTTGAAATGAAAAACGAGATGTACCGGGATCGAATGAGAGATGAGATCGTATATCATTCCTTGGAGGTGAAGATTTTTCGTGGGTATTCAATTTGGTCGTTCAATTTTGGAGAATGGCTTGATATGTATGTGTGGGTTCTTGCTTGTTCTTTGGTTTTTTTGTCTATTTTTCTTTTTTTTTTTATTTAAAACAAAACTCTCGGTAAAATCGTAATATTACAAGTTTTGAGGGGTATTTTTGTCCATTTGATCCTTAAATGACATAAAAGTTTGAAGTTGGTCCTTTAAGTGCTATTTTTCCCTGACCAAGAGTTAAATGATGGAAAGTTTGCGGGGATTTAAGTAAAATTACCCCTAAATAGTGATAAATTTTCTACTTCGCGCCGCGCACACGTGACATCGTGCACCCCATACATATATGCAATATTTAAACTCAATATTTTCTCCCCCAAAATAGAAACCGACGATCTATTTATTGACGCGAGGTTGCAGAACCTCGGATTATTTAAGTAAATGGCCTGTGACTGAGTCAATTTTCAAAAAATGGCCTCCATAATGTTTGAAGTCTTTTCTACCCTTACTAACTCAGGGAAAAAGACGTCTTTACCCTTATTTAACTCATTCAACTACCCAAAGTAAAATTAATTAGGTTTAATCGATTCCACCCACTGTAGCGTCACGGGTCTTCTTCTTCTTCATAACCGAGTACAATATTTGACAGTTAAAATTGAAGAAAGACACATAACGGAAACGAAGCAGAAAATTTCCAGATCTACGAAACAACCTTTACCCGAAGCAGAAAATTCTCCAAACCGACTACAATGGCAATGAACGCGCGTCCTGAAAGAGTGCCGGTAATTTCACTGTGATTTCGTTTTCCTCAGGAGCATGTCTCGTGCGTCGAATTGGTTGGGTCCGGCGCATGGTTTCCCAATTGTGCAATTTGAACACTTGTTCGCAAGGGAACCGTGCGTCGAACCAATTGGGTACCAAACAGTCGCACAAATCAGGGGACCCGTGATTGCATCCTTGGGACCCGAGCACAGTCGCACGGTACCCATACGCGCGGCCCCTTGCTATATGTGTGCGGGTACCATGCGATTGAGTGCGGGTACCATGCGATTGCGCGCGCGGGTACCGTGCTTGCGGGTACCCTGCGCGCATGCACGGGTACCATGCTCTTGTGCGCGGGTACCATGCTTCGTGCGCGGGTACCATGCACTTGTGTGCGGGTACCATGCGCGCATGCGCCGGTACCATGCTCGCAAGCGCGGGTACCATGCTTTCCTGTGCGGGTACCATGCTCTTGTGCGCGGGTACCATGCTTTCCTGTGCGGGTACCATGCGCGCATGCGCGGGTACCATGCTTTCCTGTGCGGGTACCATGCGAGTACTAATTGGATTATTTACTCTTATGATTCCCAGGTTGTGCTGAAGAAGCAATTGTCATCCCGAGACGACGACTTCGAGTTCCGATTGACAATGACCGGGATGTACATGGAGGCAAGTGACGAAGATCAGGAACAATCTAAATGAAAGTGAGTGGGAGAGTTATAGGGCGGGGAGTCCATTTGGTAGACTCGTCGAGGCTGCCGCCGATTTCAATCTATCCACCCAGCTCATTACGTTTTTTACGGTACCCGCACACAAGGCGCACGGTACCCGCACACAAGGGGCACGGTACCTACACACTAAGGCACGGTACCCGCACACAAGGGACACGATACCCGCACACAAGGCGCATGGTACCCGCACACAAGGCGCACGGTACCCGCACACAAGGGGCACGATACCCGTACACTAAGGCACGGTACCCGCACACAAGGGGCACGATACCCGCACACAAGACGCACGTTTCCCGCACAAAAGGGGGACGGTACCTGCACACAAGAGGCATGGTACTCGCACACATATGCACGGTACCCGCACAGTAAGGCACGGTACCCGCACACAAGGGGCACGATACCCGCACACTAAAGCACGGTACCCGCACACATATGCAAGGTACCCGACAAAACACCACACATGCCAACTTAGCAAACATCCATTTAACCACTAAATTTTCAAGTCTATTACATTATACGTACCAATACAACATAGAACATACCGAATTTCCATATCAATTACACATAACCACATGTACAAATCAAACTAATAGGATTTAACCCCACCTACCGAATTCTCCGACGAATGGCATTCTATTTTTTTGTGCTCTTCCGCGTTTTGGGTCAACGAGTGGTGGTAGCATATTCACAATTCCTTCTACGCGCTCGGTGACAGGCCATATGGTACCCTCGTACGCGCATTTCCATGTCTCCAAGCTGTAATACGCATGGACTAGCGAATATACCCCTACATTAGCGTGTCCACAAGCCGCAATGGCGTGCGCACATGGGATACGATCGATATCAAACATCTTACAACTACATGACTTCGTCTCGATATCGACCACCTCGTTGACTCCATGCCCGTATACATTATACCATTGAATGTCAATTTCCGAGACGTGTAGATTTTGAGAATTTATGTAGTGAGACCGTAGGATTGACTCGACCTTCGGCGTAAATGCGTGACATTGGCTGTCATCGAAGCTTCGCAAGTTCTTCGATGCTTACTAAACCAACTAGTCGTCAAACGTTGTATCGAATCCAACAATCCTATGAGTGAAAGCTCTCTATCCGCACGTAGAGCGGCATTTATCGATTCCGAGCCGTTTGTGGTCATGATGTTGTACCTCGTTCTCGGGCAATACGATCTTGTCCATTTTGCCTTCGTACCCTCATCAAGATACGTATGCACGTTTTCGTACCGTTCCTTTAGCGTTTCCAACAATCGATCGCAATCGCTCGTCTTGTAAGCGTACGCAATATTAAGGAATAACGCACACGCACCTTTCTCCTTCATACGGGTCTTTATATTTTGTTGAATATGCCACGCACAGAACCCGTGAAACGCATTTGGGAAAACTGCCGGGACGGCTGTCTTTATCCCGCCATGTCTGTCAGAAATTATGACGAGGTCATTTGTATCGGCCACGATCCGTTTTAATCTCGTTAAGAACCATGACCAAGATTCGGTAGATTCGGTGCTCGCAATACCCCATGCGATAGGATATTGGTGGTAATCGCCATCTTGCGCCGTAGCAACAAGCATCACCCCTTTATACTTTCCCTTTAAAAATGTGGCGTCTATAGAAATTACCTTACGCATGAATCCCGAACATGGGATCACGGTACTTGCACACAACGGCAGGGGACCCGCGCATAAAAGCAGGGGTCCATGCGCATGGGACCGACACGTATTGCGATGGTATGTTGGGAAAGGTACCCGGTTTGTACCCGAGACGCAACGCCCCGGGATACGGTGCGGAATAAAAAATTTTCCGGGTTCCTTCGCAGCTCGGATAGAAAACTCTAATCACGTTGACACGTAATAGGGCGGGTCATACCCGTGAGAGATTACCTTTGAAGCGAGTGGCAGCTCCTCGTCGATTGCGTCGTCGGCCGCGGTCGTGTTGGGTATCGTCTAGATCTTCACGCCGACCTCACAGTGTACCACGGTTTCGATTCTCCGAAGATGGCTAGAGAGAATTGATCCGTCGCTCGGGAGAGTGGTTTGCGTTTGTGTGTTCGTGTTTCGATTCTCGGGTCGAGAAATTTCGCGTCGATTCTCTTCCCGTGTTATTTTCTTTAACGATGGTCTCACCTTTATTTATAGTAGGGGAGGACGAAATTTTCAGCCCTAAACAAGGCTAAAATCTCGAAATATTTGTTCATAAATATGAGAGATATTCTTGCCAAAATATCTCTCCTAATTGAATTCAAAATTCTATTAAAGGAACATACTATAAATAGAAAACTAACTAAGATATTAAAATATCTTCAAATATGGTAAATAAATTTCGAAATTTATATAAATATAAATTCGAATTTTAGTTTTAATAAATAATATTCCAAATATTTTTATTACCATATTTGTAAATTACGAAAATACCCTTTAAGGCATTTTTCGAATTTCTCGGCTTAGGGTTGAATTCCAATTCTTCCCTCAAGTCTTTCTAAGCACTTAGCCAAGCCTAAGTCTTAAAGTTAGTTTCATATGAAGTCCGACTTCGTTCCACTTATTGACCCCGAGGCCCAATAAGGCGTGGCATAACGACCCGAGGCCCGTTAAGGCCCAAAACACAATCTCTCCTTCTCGGTACACATTGATGATCCTTTTTAAGCCCGACTCTCTAGGTTCGACTCAATCGGCAAGGGAGGAATCCAAGAGTCCGGTAGGTGCCTAGCCAATCCCGCAGTACCGGACAGATCCCGACTTGAGCACGAATTTCGAACTAGTCTCATTCCAGAACCTAATTATAGATTATAGTACTACGTACAAACCCTTCAGCTGTGTCCCGATCGAGTGAGAGACATGGTATTTGTCAAACTCACTAAACTCGATACTATGATAAAATGACACGAGGCAAATTACCAAACTACCCTCCATGTCTAACATGAGTTAGTTTAATACCTTGGCCAAGGATTTTGTAATTTCCCGTCGTCATTCTCATAGGACACTTGTCTCGATTACTTGCGAGACTGTGAATCCGTACTCGGCGGTCTAAGCCCGGCAATCACAAATATCCATCAAGACCGCATATGTCCCGCTGACCCATGCAATAGCAAATCGGATCTAGCGAAACCAGTGATAGTCAAGACTTCAAAGTCAACTCCGTCAAAGCCCCTTTCGGTCTAAGGTTCAAGCAGACTACTATAGTTTTGTCGTCGATCATTGACACTCCTTGAGTAATAAGCCATGTTTGATCGTACGACCTGCGAGTCAGTGTCCATGAAACGATTCAATCCCTTGATTCGACTCGTATCACGAGTCATGACTTCCGCTTCCAAGCGGTATATCGGCACACGGTAAGTCATCTACAAATAAGCCATGATTGGTTTTTCCAGCACCCAACTGAAACCTAAGGCTTATGGACATTTTATGTTCGAGGTTAAGAGTCCACTGGTGCCTTCCTCTCTTGTACCCATCGAGAACAGTGACTCAACTCGACACATTTGGATTTATTCATTTATTGCTTTACCCGATGCTAAGTAAAGAACTCATATAACCAATAAACGACTAATGTCTTTATTAATACGCAAAACAATGTTTGATTACATTGACAATCGAATGATAAATAAGTCAATGCCCTATACATATCCAATCCTCGTATAGCATTCGAGGGCATATCCCTAACAACCCGCACCTATATCGCATGGTACCCGCACGCAGGGGTCCCATGCACAAAAACTGGACCTCAGAATATGTATTTTCAGGTCCGAATTCTCGTAATAACCACTGAAATATCGCTACTGTGGCTAGTACACGTGATCTAATAAATAACCCATACATTTTAGGGGGTAATGGACTGGAAATTCACCATTTTCGACGTTAAAATTGCAGTTTTCATGTAACGAATGCTTACTGGTAAATATGCTGAAATGCTTGTTGTTTTGTTGGTTTGAGAAGTTTTCCGGCACTAAACGAAGAGAGCAGTTCGCGTCGCTTTAGGTTTGTGAGAGAGGTGTGTGTGGTTACCCTTTGTTCTTTAAAATGGAGAAGATAATACATTCATATCGATTGTATGGTTATGGTTAAAGAGGGAGATGGACTCATGTTCAGTCAGTTATTGCATCTGTACGGCGACCCTATTTTCGTTTTTCTTTTCTTTTTCAATTTTAATGAGTTAAGTATGAGAATTAGTTAATATGGTTAACGTTTAAACAAATTGAGGACTATTGACAAAAAAAATCGTCAACGAGACCATTTTTTTAAAACTAAATCAGTCTAAGGGCCATTTTTAAAAGAACCCGTGACCTCACCACGGAGCGCCCGCCATACGTAAAAGCCCTCTCCGTGAGTGTGGCGGCCAGCAATTTAGGGTTCGCGATGGAGTGCCCGCGCGATTCAATCAGTCGATTACCCGACGATGCCCTCGTCGCCGTGCTCTCCTTAATCCCCGTGAAGGACGCCGTAGCCACCAGCGTCCTCGCGACTCGCTGGAGAAATCTGTGGAAGCGAATCCACAATCGCCCGGAGACGGACGGCGATGGCCGTTTCTGAAATCGAACTGGTGAACTCGGTGCTGCGATCTCACGAAGCTCCAGAGTTGGGCGAATTCAGGCTTTGTTTCAATGGCGCAGTACCGCAGGAACAAATTGAGTGGCTCAGATTCGCCTCCGCCAAGCGAGTTCGGAGGTTGGAACTGAAATTTTCAAAATTAGGCATGCCCGTTTCCGCAGCAATCCTGACCGTGAGCTTCTCCGCCGTTGCTGGTTTTAGCTCCCTCAGATCGTTGTCTCTGGAGGGGTTGATGATGCCCAGTGGAACCGTAACGTGGTTTCTGAAAAACTGCCCCTCACTCGAGACTTTAGCTGTGATTCGCTCAGTGGTTTTTGTGGAACTCCGAGTTTGTTCTTTGATGCTAAAACATTTGGAGATAAGCAACTGCGGTTGCTTGAAAAGGCTTAGGATTTCTGCACCAAATCTGAGGTCACTTACAGTTACAAAGTTGCAATGGCTCTTCCTTGATAATGCTCCAAAGCTTATGGATGTATCTATTAATACGAATCGGCAGTGGGATCGGTCAGTTAGGCCAGTATTCTCTTCGCGATCGTGCTGCATCCCTCAGCTGGATGTTCTTTCTTTTGGTTCTAGGACTCTAAATGTGTGAGAGACTAAAATTATAGAAGTGCTACTTTTTATCTGATTTAGTTAGCCATGTTGCTCATTCTATGCATTGGTTTTTCTTGATTCACAGTACAATATGGCGCGTGCAATGCTGCACAAACCTTCTAATCTGAGGAAGTTGAACTTAGAGATTGGCGAATGTGGCGATTACTATCATATTGGGCTGATCTCTATGTTGACAGCATCTCCTCAATTACAAGAACTTGTTCTAAAGGTGATTAACTTACATTGCCGTATATTGTTCGACTTATATATGTATGCTCTATGAGTTACATTCTTGTTTTCGAACGAAGTCCCTGTTGACTTGTTATCAATAACTGTATAGCTACATGCTTGGTGTCATTGTACATGCTTGGTCTCAAATAATGGTGCACTGCATGAGATGGGCTTGTATCATTTTTTTCTTTTAATTGCTTGATAATATATTCCTCAAATAATGAATGAGTTGTTTTCTCTCTATGATGATGCAGTTGCTGTGCTCCTGTAAGCCCTACTGGTCAGGGAAACAATTTAAGATCAGTAAAAGAAATCCTTCGAGGCTAAAATCGATGGAGTTTATCAATTATTGTGGCCGTGATTGCGATGTCAAAGTAGTGGAGTACGTCACCAAGAAATGCCCGTCACTTGAGAGGATAGCAGTTTCTGTACCTACACTGAGTATGCACCAACGCTGTGGAACCACCGCGGTTCAGCAGCAAATTTCGAGAGACGTACCAGAGACGCAGCTCCGAGGAATTTTACCGGAACACACGGAGTTGGTTATTCATTGATTTCCTTCTTTCAGGTTCGAATTCCTTGGAAATATTCCGAATTTTATTCAGCTGTCGTGTTAAGCTAATAGAATATATCTCTTGAATTTTCGATTACTGCATTATACCGTGAACTGTGAAGTACGTATATGTTTTTGATGAAAGCCCAACTGCTAATTTGTTCTCGAGAAGGATCGAATCAAGAACAGTTCCTTTCAGATGAAACTAGGAACATGAGCAACACATTTAAGCTCTAAAAAGCACTTGCTACTACTGTTCATTCGAGCAAAAGGGCATCGAGATTACGCCTTCCTTCGGGACCTTTCGTGTACCACGAAGAAACGTAGTCTCCATACATCACGGGACGATACTTTGGCTGCTCAAAAGCCGGGCTTATCACCCTCGTCTTTGCCGGGTCGTGGAAAGTTGCAACCGAGAGCCTTGCCCTCTCGGAGTTAGTCACCGCTCTGTGCGTGGCACTCTTGTATTTCCCATTCGTAATGATCTGCAAATACGGAATCAACGCGGGGTTACTCAAAGTAACTCGGTAACCCTGGCCTTTGGACCAAGTAAACCCCGGGGTTGCCCACTGCAAACTATGCCAACCAGAGAAACAACTCCGGAGTAAATGTGTGACAGGCTCACTCAAAGTATTTTGTAGCCAGAGAGATTCAAACTACATTACAGTCTTTTTCTATGACACCAAGGTAATGGAAATGGAAATTAGTTTACCCTTTACCTCGGTTTGATCTGCCAAGATCACGAAAATGGCATCATGCAATGGATTCACGAGCACCCATTCACCATCCTTGAGCACTTCGAGTCCTCCCACGTCGTCCTGTATGAGTAAAGTGACCGCTCCCATGTCGGAGTGGGACTGCAAGCCGAGGGTGAGCTCGGGCTGCGGGCAAGGAGGGTAGTAGCTGACCGTGATGTTCTGATAGAATTCTCCGATGGCATCTTTTATGCATGAGAATTGGAGGCCCGAGCTCTCGGAGATGAAGCTCAGTAACTTCTCGGCGAGGGTGTTCATTCGATCGCCGTACTCCGCTACAACTTTCCTGTGAGCAAGAACACTCAATCCCAGTCGTAATAAAATTGGAAAAAAAAACCCAAAATGATCCTCAATGTTTACCCTGTGGACAAAATTAAGTCCTTGATGTTTCGCCCTAAACGAATTTACTCTTTCATGTTGTCCATTTTGGATCAATTTGGTCCTTCTGTCACGATTAACCTCAATTTTGACGAGAATCTCGTGCGTCGTTTCCTTCTCCGTTAAAAGCTCACTTAATTGTGGTTTCCTTTTTCGTTAAACAAACTCACTAAAACGTCAACTTGATTTTCAGTAACCTTTTCAAAATATCGATCCAGACATCAGTGAGTTTTTAAAGTAGAAATGGACCACGTGTTGGGCATGTGCGAGCTTCCCGTTAAAATCGAACTTAATCGTAAAAGGACCAAATTGCTCCAAAAACGACAAGATCAGGGACTAAATTGGTTCAAGCCAAACATCGATGACTAAATTGGTCCACGTGGCAAACATTGGAAACCATTTTGGGTTTTCTCCCAATAAAATGATGCTAACATTAAACACAAACAAGATTCACCTGTAATCCGGGACGAAGTGGGGCCACTTAGTTGGATTCCTTCGGGTGACAGGCAACGTGTGGTGATCGAAGTAATCCCTCCAATCAAGAACCGTGTCATTCGAGGCCACGAGCATCCGGCTCCCGTATCCCTCGGAAGCCGGCGAGCTCGCATCGCAGGCATAGCTGAGCTTCTCATCCATGGTGCAACCCTCGAAAAACGATCTCCCCACCTTCCTCATCGAGTTCAACAACTCGATGGGAACGCCGTGGTTGATCACATGAAAGGCTCCCCAGTCTCTGCAGGCTCGATCTAATTGTTCTTTGATGGACGGGTTTTCGCTGCTGAGGTCGATCATTGGTGGAGACTTTTCTTCGTTCTTGTTTTCGATGCGGGGGAGATTTCTCCGTGTCTCTGGAGGTTGCACGTATTGTGGTGGCACCGAGGTTTTGCCTTCTTCGACGACGCACTGTACTCTAATGGGATTACTTGAAACTTCCATTTCAAAACCTGATCTGATATGCACAAAGCTCAACATCATCAGAAAACTGAATTTTTGCAGTTATGTGAGTAGATAGGGAATCGATTTCTTCTATTGAGCGAAATATATACTAATAAACAAGAACATGGTGCACTTATAAAACATCACTCGATGAAAAAGGTCGAAATTAGCAGATCAATTTCATCTGATTGATACCCTAAAAAATACAGGGCCTTAAGAGATCAATTTCATCTGATTCTTTCAGTAATGTTGGTAAATAGCAAATCGATTTCTTGGACTGAGCAGAAAGTGCTGGTTATATACAGATAAACAAGAACACGGTTCACTTATAAACAGCACGCGATCAAAATGGTCGCAATTAGCAGATCAATTTCATGATTGATACGCTAAAACAAACAGGGCTTTAAAAGATAAGAAAATCCTTTCTTAGATTTACAAGCGACTATTAAATAGGCAAACGCCGAAGCCTAACGTCCAGAGATTAGCAAGTATTGGAACCTGATCGATTGTTCTTACCGGAAATAACTTAGTTTTGTGTTAGTCGGAGGGACAACCACCGCGCAGATCCGTTGAAACGCCGAAGCGGTGAGAGATTTTGTCGTGGGGGTGAAAGTTGCTTATTTATCTGTTGTATTATATTAATGGTGACGAGCGGTTAAAAAACGTGCAATTTGGTGTATTAAAAATATATTTCAATTTAATTCCTCTTTTTATAATTTATTTGATATGTATTTAGACCCTAATATTTTATTTATTACATTCACATCTTTACAAATAATTCTTTTAAAAATATTATTTTATTTGTTAAATATTATAAATTAAAAATAACTTAAAATATAAATTAGTATTAAATATTTATATTTGGGCACAAGCATCGAGTGTGCAAGAAATACTAGTATGATTTAATTTGGGATAAAACTTTGAATAGCCCCGATTTCTTGGGCCAATTTAGTCTCCAATATTCCCCGTAAATCAATTTAGTCGTCGTCACTTTTTAACGAAATTGGTGCCCTCCGTCAGTAAGTCCGTCAATTTGGATGAAAAACATCACGTATCGACACCCGATCAACCGGATTTAAAAATAATAAAAATAACATTAAAGGGGGAAGGGAGCATTTTCTCTAAAAAAAGATAAAAACAAACAAATAAAATAAAATAAGAGAAAAATATTTAATTAAAATAAAAAACAAAAAATAATAGAAAATAATATAAAATTAAAAAAATAAAAAAAGATAAAAAAAAATATGTATTAAAAAACAAAAAATAAAATTATTTATTTATTAAAAATATCAATAACTAAAAAAAATAAATAAGCCACTGAAAGATTCCAGCCAGGGTCGGGGATGAGATCAATTCGTCCCCTTTAACTCGGCCGGGATGGGACGGGAATTCCTCGTAAACTTTCTTTGTAACTTGTGACTTTTTGTGCTTTTTTATTTCTATTTTTAATAAATAAATAAATTTTCAGTTATTTTTATTTTTATTATTGATTTTAAATTTTTAGTTTTTTATTTATTTATCTATTCTCTTTCTTTTTTATTCTTTATTCATTTTTATATATTTATTATTTCAATATATGTTTATTCTCTATTTATTTTAAATTTTATTTATTTAATTGTTTTTATAAATAATGGAAATAAGATATAAACAAGAATAAAAAAAAGTAATTAAGAAATAATAAAGAATAAAAAATAGAAAAAAAAACTTAAAAGTGCCACTTTTGAGGTGGCGCTTTCAAAAATAAATAAATAAATAAATAACTCGAAGACTGACGGACTGAGGTTCTCATGTGTCAGACATGGCGTTTCCGTCCAAATTAACGAACTTACTGACCGAGGGACCAATTTGGTTCAAAAGTATCAACATCGGGAGCTGAATTAATCCACGGGAAACATCGGGGATTATTTGAGAATTTATCCCATTTAATTTAAGCATTATGATTCTATTTTTTTCTCCTCCCTCTTTCCTTTGATCCCTTTATTTATTTATTTATTTATTCCACATAAAAGTCTTAACTTATTTTCCATCGGCCTTGTATTTAATTATTTATCAACGTGGCAGGCGCGGGGCGGCGGCGCTCCTGCTCGACATTTCCTACCCCGCCACCACCTCGTTCATTTCATTTATCCTTATGCGTGTCGACGGAATTTTTTCAGTCCCCGCCTCCTAAGTGACATTGTGGGGACCAACCACCAATAGTAATTAATATACTGTTTTTTTTCACATTATCTATCTGATTATGGCTTCCACTTGGGAAATGTATTTCTATTATACCAATTGTGAGCTTGTGTCAGACACTTAGGAGGTGTTTATTTGATGTGATCAAACATCACGGTGTAAGTGTAATGTGAGCATCACTGTGATGTGCATTAATGTGATATATCATCAACATGTTGGTTTTGGGGTGATATTTTATTTTTCATATTAATGTGATATTTGAATATTGTGTTTGTTTATCAATGTGATGAGCGGAGTGATGTTGTATAACTGTCATATTTACTGTTATGTATATTATGTGTGTAAAGTGAATTAATATGTTCATTTTGAGGTGATATTTTACGTAATAATGATTAATGTTAAGTATTTTTTAAGCATTATTTATAAGTATTTTATATAATTCAATATAATCTTTTTTAAGCATTATTTATAAGTATTTTATATAATTCAATATAATCTTTTTTAAGCTTTAAACATACATTCTTAATTAAATTTTAATTATAAGTTCATTATATATAATTTTCAATATAATATTTTTTTCTTTTCAAACATAAATATATTTTTAATCTTTAAATTTGTTAATGTTCTAATTAAAGTATGAATAAGGGTATAAAAGGAATGAATGGTGAAATATAAGGGGTAGTTTGTCTAAAATATTTTTGAAAATATCACTTACCCGGAGTGATGGATGATCACCCTGCTTTTTGGGGGTGATCCAAAAGCTGAGATATCACCTCGTTTTGATGACCTATGTGATCCTCCATCACGGCGATGACTCATTATCCCGCTAAATAAACGCGGTGATGATGATGTGATGGTGCGATCACCGTGATGTTTTGGAGGATCACTCCAAAGCAAACACATTAGAAGATAGAGCAGGTGAGCTGATTCCACTTTCCAACTGACTAAACGACCGAGCCTAGTATCAACGGACCAGCTTCATTAGCGTCCGAAACTTCTTTTATAATATAAAACAATAATTTCTTTATTTTAAGTTTTGGGCTGAAATAGGTTTTATGTGGGCCGTTCAGCTATTGGGCCTGAAAAGTAAATAATTAAGCGGAGCGGAACAAATAGAATAAATAAAAAAATGCAATGCAATAATTAAGACTATTATTTTCTGTTTGCTCTAATATATTAAATATATATATATATACTTCGTTTATATTTTAAGAGCTATCTTTAATCTAATATTTAAATCGGAAAATAAATCTAATATTTTAATAAATGAAATTGTAATTTAAATAATTTATTACTTCTAAAAGAAAAAAAATCGCTTTGTAGAGATATAATTGGAATAATACGAATGGTAAGTTTTAAATTAACGGATGAAATAAAAATTCATGGCACATGAAAATCGCTATCATATTTATCTTGGTACACTATACAACTCCGTCAGATTTTAGATATGGCGAAAATCAAAATGTTTTACGAGGTATCGTAAATTCAATAGAGTTGGTTACTATCTAAGTGGATATGATAAAATAAACCGTTTTGCTGATAGAATGGATTATTTTTGCATGGTATGGTAAATTAAGACAATAGACGAGAGAATCTCTCCACTCCACAAATAAAAACAAGATCGTCGGCGACATCAACATTTGGTTCTCTCTAATCATTCATTCTCCCATTTATTTTGTTAGTCTAATAAATATATGTATTATTGTTTATTTAAATTATGGGTTGTTCTCTCTTTCTTCACACGCGGTCAATGATTGATGTCAAGATTTATGCGTTGTCAAAAGTAGCCATTAACATTCGGACAAACTATCACTTGATCCATATAGTTTAATTTTGATACTAAGTGTTGCCCCGACATTTTTTCCTTACTCGGTAAAATATCCGAGTCGGCCAAATCAGTTGTTTGCCCAAGGAAGACCGAGAACCTCGCTCGAGAAGTCACCCGAGGAAGACGAAGAGAGTCGCCTGGTTATTCGCCCGAGGGAGACCGAGAGCCAACTCGCTCGAGGAAGAGGAAAAGGCAACATACCCACTTAAGAAGACAATTATGACAAACGGTTACAAAATCCACTAGAAGACAATTACGGGACTTTGAAGCTACGATTACTAATGCCCCATTACACCATCATAAAGAGAGGCTTTACTAAGAGAATATGGCGTTACAAGCATCTAGAGCAAACGAGTGGTCACTCTCCACTCCCCTAGAAATAGGTTACACATCACTTCCACAAGAGGTACGTTTACAACAACACACAATGTTCTTACACATGTTCACTTTCACACTCTTAAGCTCGACTCTACAGTTTCAATTCGGGAACCTCTTTCTGATTTCATTCCGTGCATCATTACTGACTTGAGCATCAGAGGGGGCTCGCTGGCACCCGCTCGACTCCCCCATAATGTGTATCTCTTGCAGGCCATACACATTAGAAGACGAGAAGACGAGGAGAAGCAATGAGATTGACACAAGAGACGAGTGCACGATCCAGATGAGTCATTCCCCCTCGGGTTTTTTCGGAATGCTTCAGTAAGGATAAATTGCAACCATATTATTACAAAATGCTTATTATTATTATTATTATTGGACTATCGTGTCACATGAGCATGTACTTCTGTGGTTTGCAGACTATTGCGATGATCTTCGGGATTTATTTAATGTTATCATGTCAGGGTCCCCGCGTGTTCCAAAAATATATTAGTATTATTATTAGTATTAGTATTATTATTATAGCAATGAATATGATATTTTTTTCAAATAAAAAACTTGTTAATTGAGATTAGTAGTGGAATACATAATCGTTCCAATGGAGTATATGGATTCGCTCTCTTAGAACTTGATTTTCATTGTTTGAATTATATATATGCCGGAAGGATTAGTCCCGCTTGACGTATTAGTTCATATTCGTTTTGAATAGAACTTAGGCTAACTATGATCCATCGTAAGAAAATACGTTCCATCAAAGAACTTGTTTAATTATTACATAGCGCCCGTTGAAGAGACATTGGATAAGAAGATCGACCAAAACACAATAAACAAAAATTATTTAAATTTTATAATTTAATTGTAATCAATAATTACAAGTACCTAAGATGTTTTGAATCACATACACTTATCTTTGCCAACGGGCACATACTTCTAGGACCACTTCAAATACACACGCTCTCCCCATCTAAGGTTTCAAAATTTCACCTAAACGTTTTCAAATTCATTCAGTTATATTTACTTATGGGTGACATTGTCCAATCCCTCGAACTTTTATCTCACTGTAGTTTTAATTTTATCATTTTAATATAAAATATAAATAAATAATAAAGTATAAAATTAGTTTTATTTTAATGATATAAAATGTTTTGTATACAGTTAAAATAAGATTAAACGTTAAGAAAATGTCATTTTTACGTTGATGAATATTGTTACCCTCAAATAAAGTAACATTGCTGATCAACACAATATGGTGTGGAAAGAATATAGCTGAATTGAAGTTAAAATTCACTTCATCTATCAATTATATTAACTTGAGGGGTATATAGTTAGTAAAAACTTTTCAATTAAGTGGTACGTTGGATGTAATTACCGATTTTGTCGTTTACTTCTTTAATTTAATTTCACTTAACTTACAAATTATTTCTACATATACATACAAACAATTCTAATGAAAATTAATTTTTTGATTTATATATTAAATATTTTGAATCATAAGTTAAAAAAACTAAACTATAAAAAAATGTTATATATCATAGTACATGCATCCAAAATGAGCATAAAGTATTGGTTCTCTTTTAATGAAACCGGCTGGGTTGCCCGGTTGGGGCGTTACTGCTCTGCATGATGCACATAAGAAATGCTTATTTTATGGGCTAACAAATATTCAATTATCTAAATCCGTATTTACTTTAGTTTCGCATACAAAGGAATTTTGAGCAAACTACGATGTATTTAAGTACCCCTAAGCCTTATGACCTTCTCTAATGGGCACTCAATATCCATCCCAAACCCCGAAATATGCTCCAATGGGCACCTATACACATACAAAAAATATGATTTGTGTGGTTTTCTCTCTCCTTTGATCGCATATATGAGTTTCTACTGTTCGTGAACTTATAATTTTTCAACTCTTATAAATAGGTCCTCTGAAAATTAATTATTATTTACAGGGCATACATAATATGGGTGTCTCTCAACTAATTCCTATATAAAGTTTTGCGTTTCAGCTTTTGCTTGCACATGTTTCTCTCTAGATCAAATGCACCTATGATCGTTGTGATGAATTCGACCCTATAAGATGTTTGTAAAAATGATTGTGTGAAATAATTATTCTTCTTCTTAAAATACAGGTTTAATTATGGAGCACAATCGCTCAATGTGGGAAGAGTTCGATGATGATGGGAGGAACACGTGGAGATGGGTCGAGGCTGTGCTAGGCGACGATGATGGATTATCCCGAGGGTTCGAGTTTGAGGCAAGGTTGGACGTTGCACCTTAGTTTATCATCGTTTGTTTGTGTCGATGAATTTGATGGATGTTTTCGCTGTCGAATTGCTTTGTATTGCTGTTCCCCTGCTTATGTATCGAATGCTAGGCATGCTTTTATTATCAGTTTCTAGGTGCTACTACTTGAGTTTTCTTGTGTTATGAAGCTACTTCTTGAATTAAGCCAATAATCGTATGCATCCATTGTTTTATTTTATTTTTGCTATGCAAGTATTTGAAATATCTAGGAAAACCTCCAGCAGACACCATGGAAAATACAAGCCTACGAAAATATTAATACATCATAAATCATCATACCAACAACATGTATTAGTAATCTGGCAGACGAGAATGGTTTCCTCCAAGATTTTTGAAAAGTTGGCCAAACGCATCGGTTTGAAATGAATCTTGTTGGGTTTGTTGAACTCTTTTTTGTAAAATGCGCGCCTTTTTAGCTTCAACGTATGCTTGAACCCTTGGATCGTTTATCGAGCTGGTATCTTGAAATAAAATTCGATTTTCTCCTAATTTCTTTTAGGGCGTGGTACTTGTTTTGTATTTCTAATTGATGTTTTAATTGTTCGTTTGTTTTTTTCAACTCATCAAGGAGTTTACTGTTCGTTTCCTGCACGGTATTAATTATCGATGATGTATCATTATTTATCTTTCTTTTTAGTTTGGCTTCTTCACCCCTATAAGTCTTTCCGATGGAGAATCACCAATAAAGTTATCATAGTCGTCTAAGTTTAGAGAAAATGAAGAAATATCGGGAGATGCTTGTCCGACAGACTCGGGAGAGTTGGATTTTCTGACTCAGAAGAGGGATAATGGCCGGATCGATTTTTTTTTCTCCTTGTAGCACCATCTTTAAAATTTTCAAAATTTTTGACGATGTCCCAAACATGATCGTATTTCCATCCAGATTTGAATTTAGGATCTTGTGCGAACAACACGTTTGCTCTGCGCATCTGCAAGTTTAAAATAATTAACACTTCTTGATCGAGAACACAAAATAGAAAATAATGTTAATATTCACTATATCTTCGCTTGAAGCACCACTTTGATGTATCTCTTCTACTTCTTTTATGCATGCATGAAGTCTCTTGGCTGCTTTCTCGATTGTTTGAATTCGTGTTTTCATAGATCTCTTGGTACGGACCTCCCAATGCTCGTGCTTTCCTTCGTTGAAAGCTCCTCTATACGGGACCAAAATCGATCGGATGATTGGTACACCCCAATAATTGGATCTTGAGAAACATCCATATAAACTTGGCATAAAAGGATATCTTCATCGTGGTTATAAGAAGCTGATCGGGTCGACATTCTTACCAGAAGTATTTTTGGTAATGTTAGAATGTAGTAAAACCTCGTTAAACCTTATCGTCCTTTATAGTAGAAAAATCTCACGCCTCTCTATGTGTTGGTCACGCACTACTATAATATTGTTGTCTAATATATAAAATTGTAAAATATATGGGTAGTATTGAAAAATTGAAAAAGTTGGTGTAGTAAAGAATATTCTTTGAGTTTGAGAATTAGTATAATGGTTGGAGAAAAATTACTGTTTGATGGGACACTTACTGTATTTTGGGTTTGAAAATGGATTTTTCGGTTGAAGATGGTCTAAATAAACATCAACTACGACATCTAATAAATGAGTTTAAGTGAACAATAGCTCTAGCAATTAATGGATTGTTTATTATAAATTATTTTGTCAGAATTTAAAAATATATATTACTTTTACTAAGAAATATGATTAATAAGGGATCCTTAGCTCAATGGTCAACCACTTATTGATGCTTACCCTCACGCTCCGTTAGCAATGAGATTACCTCTAGATTGTCGAATATCTCGTGTCATCACCTATGATGGCTGGAATTGGCCGAGACAATTTACAGTTGAGTACTTGGCCATCGACGCTACCCTTCCACCGCTTTATCCTACCGAGAATGATTCGTTTGTCTGGATGAGCTCTATGGATGTCCGATTTTTCACTCAGTCGGCACGGGAATCTTTACGACATCGGCGACCAAATGTCCATTGGGCATCCCTATTCGGGGGACCTTTAAAGGTCCCTAAATATGACTTCATCCTATGGCTTGCCATTAAAGATCGGCTGGCTACTCGGGACAAACCATGGATTACCAGTCAGGCACAATCTTATGTGTACCTTCTCTGTGCGTTGGTTGAGACTGAGACGATCGATCACTTATTCTTTGCATTCTCCAATTCACGTAGGTGTTTATGGCTACTTTGGCATGCTATTGTTATCCGTTGACCTTACCAGGAGTGGAAGATGGCTATTATGTGGATGGCAAAGAAGTGGCGTGGCCGGTATATTCATAACATGTGTTACCGTCTTGCCTTCTCCTCCATTGTTTACCATATTTTCCAGGAGAGGAACAGGCGATGGCGTGAGCAGACTCAGAGGAGCCCCGAGTTTATAGTGTCTGATGTACTAGAGATATTGCGTTTGCTTTCTGTTTCTCCACGGTTTTGTTTACAGCTTCAAGCATTGCGTCAGATGTGGAGGATTGCTTGGCTGTGGGGATCTTAGATTATTGTATTATAATTACGTTTTTTATGGTTTTGTTTATGATTGATCCCAATAGCATGTTACTGGTTGGTGCGGCATGATTTGCATGAGCATTTTGCTGTACATTCTTTTATATCTATATTAGTGAACTTTCTCCCAGAAAAAGAAATATGATTAATATTTTTCTAGATTGTAGTTTGCTGATGTGACAATTTTTTTTGTTTTGCCATTTGATACATCAACATTCAACACTAGGACGTTGTTTTGTAGCCATAATTTAATCTCTTTAATTATCATCAAAAGTTAAAAAGGATCCATTAATTTAATAAATATGCAGATATTAGTCACAATTTCGGGTCTAAATGAGTCGAACTCGAGTTTGAATTCGACAATTATATATTGACTAGAATTCTAAGCTCTACAATCACGAGTTTGAGTTCGATAATTAAAATATGAATCTCGATCTGGCATTTAGCTGACCGGTCCACCGGCTAACTCGACTAATCTTTTATTCTCATGATTTCATTCATTTTTAAGATAATCAATGCTATTTTTCTCCTTTATATCATAAGTCGAGATATATCAAAATCGACGTCATTTTATTTAAAAGAAATGATAGTGATTAATAAGGGGAACAATACTTAATCAAATCTTCAATGCTCGCGTTATTAGCGCTAACATTATCAAAGGATACCGAGAAAATCATCTCGAGTATCCTATATTCCGATAAGATACTCCTAAGCTTAAGTGCGATGTTTTGAGCTGTGTGTGCTGTGTCAAATTCCCTATACGCAATTAAACGTTTCTGTACTTGCCAAGAGTCATCAATCCAATGGCATGTAACGCCCATTTAATGATGATCTTGCCAGTGATCGCTCCATATATCGGAGACAATGGACACTTTACACTCTAAATTTTCTAATTGATCTACTAACTCGCGTTTATACGCGAGTACCGTCTTCCTAATGTCTCGCGTAAGGGTGCTACGTGAAACTTTCTTCGCTTGGGGGTTATACGACTTTCTGATCCACTCTTCGTAGATCGGATCGTCGGCAAACCGAAAAGGAAGATGTTTCGCGCAAATAAATTTTGCAAGTTGTTTGCGCGCGACGTCTTCGTTGTACATGAACAAAGATGTCGGACTCACACTGGGTCCTTGTCCGGTAGCGGACGAACCCGTGCCCGTAGCCCCGTGCATTTGACTTTGACTTTGACTAATTCCTATCTTAGTAGGATGTTTTGAGCGGATATGGCCGGTAAAATTGCCATGTCCGCCCCCCTTCTTAAAAGGGTACTCCTTACCACAATAATTACATATAACTTTAAAAAAATCTTTATTTTCGGTCGGTACCTTCTTGAAGTGTACCGCGAAAATATTCGAGCGTAGGGCGGCGGCGGCGGCCCGTGCTTGGGTCTCGGTCGGCGTCGGCATCGGAGTTTCTTCCGGTTGGTCCCCTTGCGTGTCCGAGCCGAGGACGTCACTTAGGTCGAGCATAATTTCGGGGGAGTCGTCATATTGGTAGTAGTCATCTTGCGATGAACTACCAACAATCTGTTTCCCCCTCGACCTCGAACTCGATCCTCGACGACGGCTATCCATATCTAAAATAAAATATTAGAATAAACGTTCGATAAAAATATGTGTAAACTTACGAAAAATAGGCGAGTAAAATTCGGAGCGCCGTGTAGTAGAGCCGGGCGGAGATTGATGAGTGTAGTAAAGCCGGGCTAGGATTGAGGGACTAGTATTTTAATTAGTTTATTTTTAATTCGTGGACTACAACGAGGCTGAGAATAACGCGTTTTGAGAGTGAATAATTGAGAGTAAGAGATAGAATTGAGTTGTGATTTTTTAAGAGGGGTGGGGGTATTTATAGTTTTTAAGGCTAAGTAGCCGTTGCAACCAGGCAACCGCCGGTTGCCGGTTGCCGGTTGCAACCGCTAGTTCAAAATTATTTTTTTTTTTCTAACGGTTATTTTTTCAATTATTTCATTTTTTTTTCAAACCGTTTGAATCAAACGGCTATATTTTTATTTTTATCTAATTTTTTTCTTTTTTTATACTAACCGGCGGTTTGCGGTTTGGAAAATTCCCAAACCGCGTGGAACCGGCCACCCGCGGCCGCCGGTTGCGGTTGGTGGCCGGTTCCGATTACGAACCGGAACCGGCCATAACCGGAACCGGCGGTTGGCCGGTCGGAACCGCCGGTTCCGGTTAAATATGGGCATGTGTAGGAACAATGTAGATAAGCTCAATGAGCATCATCAAATATTTCACGTGTTTTCTTGAATTTCCTTTCACATCGAACAACAAACAATACGCCATTTGTTTTGGTGTTTCTCTTTTGGGAAAAAATAAAGGGATAATAAATAATCCTCTCTCCTCTTGCCTAAATTTTCTGCTATATTTTGTTTTATTTTTTCCTTTTTCAAAACGATCTCAATTCTCTTTCAAAGCCTCAACCTTTTTTCTCATATTTTTCTACGGTTTTTGCTGCCTTTAATCCTTTCAACCAATCGGTGGAGATCGCGATCTCCGCCATGGCGTAGAAGGTCGATGAAGGCTTTGCACGTCTCCGAATGACGCAGAGAGAGGATCGCCGTGATTATAATAATGGAAATTAATTCAATTAATTATTGAAACAGCAGGGAAAGAGACAGAGAGAACGGCATGTGGTTAACGTGTAATGCAAGAGAAGCAGCGATGACGAGAGAGGAAGAGAGAGACGGAAAAGCATCTCTGTTCTTGTAATTGCCGTTGCTGCAACTGAAAAGGAGGGAGAAAGGAAAGACAATTGCAGAAGCTTTGCCGAAGAAGAAGGTAGGAGGTTGTTGTGTGCACGGCACAGATACCAAAATTACTACCTCATCAAATCGAAACGTGTATTGACAGGTACATTGTTCATATATTGATGGAATGCAATAGATCTCTCTCTCTCTCTCTCTCTCTCTCTCTCTTGTTAGAAAGTTCACAATCTTTCTCTAACGTCGCCGTGCCTTTTGCCGCAATCTATTCGGGTTTTTTCTTTCCTGTATTTTGTCTTAATTAAAGCCGGTCACATGTTTTGTTTCGCTGTCTGTTTCTCTCTCTCGTTTTGTTTTTAACGACTCCCCTTTGTCTCTCTACTTCCACCCCACGGGACCATTCTTCTGTTCTCGATCTGTTTTTTTCCACTAGATTTTGTAGTTTATGCCTTAATGGAGATGGTGGTGTTGTAGTATTCGGAGGTGAGTTTGATAATTATTTTAATTAAAACCTTTTAAAGGTAGGTCGCTTTCAAAATTTTGAGAATTCTTGGTGAGTTTTTGAATCTTTCTGAGGGTTTTCAGCGTCTGATCTAAGTGTTGAATTGTGGATGAAACGACCTGAATTTAGAAGGTTTTTTTTCTGATGCTCAGCTGGGCTTCAAGCTTTTCATCGATCTGTTTGAATTTTTTTTTTCGCTTTAAGGAAAGTTCTTGCCTGTTTTTAAGAATTTTGTTATAAGCAACACGGAGCTAACTCTTTGTGGCTTCAGTGCGTTTGTGTTTCATTTATAGATGAAATGTTTGCCTCAGAAATTTGTGTTTTGTAATCTCAGGCTGTTCTTTGTGATTTTGAAGTTTGATGTGATTACAAAACAGCCTCATGGATGATTTTTTCTCTGCAGCTTTTCTTGTGAACTTTCCGTACGCAATTGATGTGCTTATTATCCTCTGCAAAGATTGGCCATGCCATCCGAAACGATGAAGCCGAGGGAATTTTCTCCATCATTTTTCTCCGATGAACTGAGCTACTCTGATGACGTAAAATTATTGATCCCTGTGAAGATTTTGCTAATTCTATAGCTCTTTGGTGCTTATTCGGTGTTTTACTTCCCATGCTATGAGTTTAGTGCAACTGTGCTCGTAATTGATGAAGGATGATCACGTGTTTTATACTTTGCAGAGACAGGTTGGTACGAGGAAGATGGAAAACATGACTAGTTATTCTGGTGAGTTATATATATATATATATATATATATATATATATATATTATGTATTTCCATGCAACTCAACGTTGATACTAAGTTTCTGGTAGGAACAAGTGAACGAAAAGATAGAGTTTACTTTGTCAGCGGTGATTTTTGCCAAAATATTTGTTAATTTTGTCGAGAGCCGTTTAATTTTATGTTTCAATGATGGGTGGGTAGAGGCTAGTGTCTTTCTCTGTACATTCCATATTTTGATATTCTATTTTTATCAGGTACTCCTTGAAATTTATTTATTGTTGTTTCTTTTTGTATCCGATGATGGCTTCAGTGCTCGACTGTTAAATTCCCTAAAATCTTGAGGTTTAGTATTTTCAGACTCATTTCCTTAGTATTAAATATTAAGTTATCATTAACCTGTGCCACATTCGCAGTAGATGTCCTATTCTTTTATGGATTTGAAATTTGTGTGCTTATCTGTTTGAAATTTGTTATTGCTCTGCATTTTTCAAAATCCCACGCATGTATGCGTGTGTAACGTGATATTTCTGTTTCTTTTGATTATCGATCTCGAAATCTCAGGTGCCAGTTGACTTAGTTTAGATAATTTAATTACTTTGATCTGTATCCTGTTAGAGTAGAAATTAGTTGTTTAGATTGCTCTATGATTTTCAAAATTGGACTTGTCAATTTCTGTTGGTTATTGATCACTAAATCTCAGGGGTCACCCTTTGACTTGATGAAATAAATTGGCGCGACGTGTCCGTTTCTGTCGACTATTGATCTCTAAATCTCATGGGCTCCCTTTGACCGAATGAAATAAAGTGTTTAGATAATTTGATTACTTATGATCTTTATGAGAGTTTTACCTTAAATGATGGCTGACCGGAAAAATCCGATTATGCGTATGCTTCTTAAATGATGGTTGGCCGGAAAACAGTGTAAATATTTAACATTTTTCCGCGTAATTCGAGTAATATATTCATGCCATTCTTAAGGATTTCACTTATTTATTGTTGTTTTGCAGGCTTAAACTCGGATGTTTCTTCTTCAAACTCTGTAATGGAGAAAGGATTTGGTCCAAACGCCAACATGTCCTTTGGAAAACATGTCATAGGGGGAGAGAGAGAAGCCAGTCGATTATTGCCAGGTGTCTCCCGTGAGCAAATTGCTCAACCCAATTTCGAAATGGAATCCGCTTCCATTTCATAAACGGAGTAAATCTCATGGGAACCGAAAACGGTCTCTTCTCGAGCTCATTGTCAGATCTCTTCAGTAGAAACCGTACGTTCTTCGTCTTGTTTGAATTCTTTTATTTTTCTTATCATAATCCTTAAGGCTGTGTTTGGTTTGTGAAATTATTTGGGAAAAGAAAATGAAATGGAAAAGCAGCACTAGTTTTTATGTTTGGTTGGGAGAAGAAATAGATAAGGAAAAGAAAAGAAAAGAAAATCTGGTTAAGTTTATACTTAAAACCAATTAAAACTCAGTTCTTCGTCAAATGGTGAGGAAAATAAAAGAAAGCTCATGAAAATCATCTTATTTCTGATTTTCTTTTCCACACCATTTTCGTCTGTTCCAAAAACAACCTAACTTCATTATCGTTTCTCTTTTTTTTTCAGTAAAGCTATCGTTCGACTCTACACATGGCCACTCAGTTGGTGTTGGTGCTTCGAATACACAGCTTGAGGAAGATGAGTCTTTCGAGTCACTTGCAGAGATCGAGGCTCAGACAATTGGCAATCTTCTCCCCGATGATGATGACTTGTTCTCCGGTGTCACTGATGGGATAGATAGTGTAATAAAATCTCGTAGTGGCGAAGAAATGGATGACATGGACCTCTTCAGCAACGTTGGGGGACTTGAACTTGGAGAAGATGGATTTTCAAGGAGGAATATCGAAATTTCCGATTCAAACTCTACGTTTGGATCGGGGAAACACCCTTTTGGAGAGCATCCTTCGAGGACACTCTTTGTAAGAAATATCAATAGCAGCGTTGAAGATGGTGAACTACGCGCTCTTTTTGAGGTAATTATTTGCTGTCTTTTTACTTTCAAGTCCCGAAAAGCTAAGGTTGTGTTTGGTTTGTCGAAATTAGTAGGGATGAAACGGAATAGGATAACTAGTTTTTATGTTTGGTTGATTGAAGGAATAGATAAAGAAAAGAAAAGAAAATCTAGTTAACTTTATACTAAAAACTAAGGAAAACTCATTTCTTCACCAAATGGTGAGGAAAATGAAAGAAAAACTTATGAAAAGCTTTTTCTGACATTCTCATTTTTTAATTGTTGTAGCAATTTGGTGATATTCGGAGTCTGTATACTGCGTGCAAGCATCGGGGGTTTGTCATGGTCTCATATTTCGATGTAAGAGCTTCCTGCAATGCAATGAAAGCTATGCAAAACAAACCGTTAGGGCAGAGGAAACTCGACATATATTTCTCGGTTCCAAAGGTAGTTTTCCAACACGTCCCTTTGAAACTTAGATTGTAGATGCTTTTCTTTCTCCATGTGAAACCTCTGAACATTGTCTGAGTCATTTTCTTGTCAGGATATTTCTTCTGAGGAGGACATAAATACTGGGACCGTTGTTGTTTACAACCTCGATTCCACCATTTCGAACGAGGAACTCTGCAAGATTTTTAGCAGATACGGTGAAATCAAGGAGGTAATGATGAATAATATGTTAATTTGATTTTTTTTATTCTTTGGCAGAAGATTATTCACGAGTTATTACTGGTGTAGGTACGCGAGGCTTTTAATAGATCCAATGATAAAGTTGTGGAGTATTTCGATGTTAGAGCAGCAAAATCTGCTCTTCATGCATTGAACAAGTGTGACATTGCTGGGAAGCAGATTACGGTCGAACCGGGTCGAATTTCTCGCTCCGCGAGGTGAATCCTTTTTTTTTTCTACAGCTAAGCTAATTTTGCTAAGCATCGATGATTGCTCTTATTTTTCAGAATTATTATTGCTTTTTATTAGTCACCTCACCTTTTATCGAATTAAAACGAATGAATATTTTCTATGTATAGATCGATAGAGCCTTTCTCTTCTGACCTGGAACTAGAAGATTGTGTATTTCTATCGCAGCAGCACAGCTTGCCCGGTAACTTGGAAACTGCATTTCATGGTAAGCCATCGGTTTTTCGTAACTTCATCGATCATTTCATTTTCTATTGTAATGAAATAATATTTTCAGGACCACTTTCCCTTTGTGAAAATTCCGGCCTCAACGATAACAGGCTTGTGGGCCCTCGTTCAGTTAACAGAAGGGTAATGAGCCCAATCGTGGATAATAATGCTCTTCACCATTGGATATCTTCTAGTGTGCCCAACAACTTATCCTCCGGGATGCTTGAGCTCTCGAGATCTCCAAATCTTCATCCACATTTACACGCAGCTACCATGGCTTCAAATATGCATGCAACGGAGATGATCGATGGCCATCAGTTTCGCAGACTTGGCTCGAATATGCAGTCCATGGAATTAAATGAAGGTCACTTCTACTTTGATGGTGTTTTTTTTGGGGGTAGATTCTGTTATACACGGTGTGGTATACTGAATGCACGTTACTACCTTGTTGATTGGTTACTGCGAGAAACCCCCTTTATGGTTTCTGAAGCGTAGCACTGTACCCTCTCAGTCAGCAGCTTCTACCCGCGGATTCACGCGAAATGCGTCTGGGATAGACTCTGGCCACGTTTTATTAGTATAACCACGTTTTATTAGTATAACCGGCCTACGTGCATTTCAGTATAATGACATGGGGGTTATAGTGGAATTTACCCCTTTTTTCTTAATTAACCCTCTTTGGGGGTTATAGTGGAATTTACCCACATGCATTTCAGTATAACGACATGGGGGTTATAGTGGAATTTACCCCTTTTTTCTTAATTATTATGTGTTAACCCTCTTTGATATTGCATCTATGATTTGCTCTTGCATTTTTTATTTTTTATACCATTGACAACCTTCTGACATTTTCGTCTCTTTTGCAGCTTTCGGGTCCTCCGGTAATGGGCATCACTTCATTTGGAACAACTCTCATCATCCACAAGTTCAACCGATGATGTGGTCCGGTTCACCATCGTTCACGAATGGGATCGGCTCCGCTCGTCCACAACAGCTTTCGGCTCCTCGAGCACAGGCTCATGTGATGAATAACTATAATAACATGGGATCAGCACCGTCGGTGAACCGTTCTATTTGGGAAAGGCACCGTTCTTACACTGGTGAGCCCACTGATGCTGCCGTGTTTCACCCGGGATCGCTCGGGAATGTGAGGATCTCGGGAAACACGCCGCATCCGTTGGAGTTTTTCGATCCTAACAACATGTTCTCTCGAGGAGGAGGCGGTAATGGAATTGACGTTCAAATCTCTTCTAACAAAAACATAGGGTTATTACTTCCTCAGAATAACCAGAGGGGAATGATTTTTCCCGCGAGAGGCCAAATGCTTCCGATGATGGGCTCCTTCGATTCTCTGAACGAACGGTCTAGGAGTCGGAGAAACGAGGGTGGTTTAAATATAACGGACAACAAGAAACAGTTTGAGCTTGATATTGACAGGATCTTACGTGGAGAGGATAAGCGGACGACTCTCATGCTGAAGAATATTCCTAACAAGTACGTTCTTGAATGTTCTATTAATATTTAGGCCAATAAATACACTCTACTTGATCGTGTATTTTGTTTTTTCCAATTTGGATTTATACGGTTTATATGCTTCTATGAGTATAAGATGAATGTTTTCGGGTCAGAAAATGCACCTTTATTTTCTTAAGACGCGTTCAGTCGGCGATCGCCGTTTTGGTCCCAAATGTTTGGGTAAGGCATTTTTGGTCCCCCCATGTTTTGAGATGCCACATTTTAGTCTTTGATTCTGGGCAATTCTGGTCATCCGGTGAAAGTTGGACGGAATTACGGGTCGAGCCTGATCTCCCATTCTTTGGCCTGTAATATTCGTGCTAGCCTAGTCCGTAATATTTGATGGCCCGGCCCATAATTCCGTCTAACTTTACCGTTAAATTAACTATAATCACTCAAAATCAGTAACATTGAGGACTAAATGTGGCAACATCTCGGAACATGGGAGATAAAAAACGCCCTTACCCCAAACATTGGGGGACCAAAAACGACGTTCTCCCCGTCAGTCAGTCAATTATGATTTTTGGTGAACTTTTAGGTACACCTCAAAGATGCTTTTGGCTGCTATCGATGAACGTCACAAGGGTACTTACGATTTCATCTACTTGCCTATCGATTTCAAGGTAAAATTCCTCGGATTTTCGGAAGCAATTTATACTAGGCAGTAATTTCTGGAGAGCAAGTTAGATCATTCTATCACTTTTTTTGTTTGCAGAACAAATGCAACGTAGGCTACGCGTTTATAAACATGACCGATCCTTCCCTCATAGTTCCTTTTCACGAGGTATGTATGTAATACATAACACTGCTAGATTTTTTTCACACCTCTTAATGTTGAGTTTTACTGATAAAGCAAAAGCGACGTTTTTTAACCAACTCTGCAGACATTCAACGGAAAGAAATGGGAAAAGTTTAACAGTGAAAAGGTGGCGCATTTGGCCTATGCAAGAATTCAGGGGAAAGCTGCCCTTATCGCACATTTTCAGAATTCGAGCTTAATGAATGAAGACAGGAGATGCCGTCCTATATTGTTCCACACCGATGGTCCTAATGCGGGGGGTCAGGTTAGATCGAAACTTCCGACATCTATATATAATATATATATATATATAGCAGGAACTCGATAAATTAATAGTCGATTATTTACTTAACTAGATAAGATAATATTTTTGGCCGGTATCAACTTGGGGATTAGGTGCTAAATTCATAATTTGCTGAAGTTATCGGATAATATATTTATTACAATTTATATAGACCCCTTATAAAATATAAATTAATGATTCTTTACAGATCATACTGTTTGTTACATGAATAGTTTACAAAGCTTTTCTGGAAAATGAATCAATGGTAGAAATTTCACATCAAATCTTGTCTAATTTTCCTTACCATTATAAGAAATCTAGTTTTTTTTTCCTAAAACCTCAATATGAAATTACTCAACAAGAAGTTCTGGTGTTCAAGAACGTTTGGGAGATTGAAGGGTTCTTTTAAATCGGGCCTTCATTTGATTCACATGCCTACATGCAATGATTAAGTGGAGTTTGAAAGCTGTTTGTAAATTGAGAATTTAATTATAAATTAATAGTTATTGATTTATATATTAATTAGTAATTCTTCTCATTAATAAATTTTGTTGGTCTCATGTCTATTAATTATAGAGTCTCTACATATATATATATATATATAGAGAGAGAGAGAGAGAGAGAGAGAGATAAGCAGTAGCAAGTTGTGATAACCTTCCTTGACTTGTAATGACAGGTTCCTTTCCCCGTGGGTAATAATATTCGATCGAGGCCCGGAAAAGCAAGAGCAAACACGTCGGAAGAGAACAACCAAGAGATCCCGAGAAACGGAGAGGATTTTTCGAACGGAGACTTATCGTCTGTTTCGGGCAGAGAATTATGGGATTGACCAATTTGCAACAATGCTAACCATTTAGAGCTGAAGATATATCATAGTCGTTTTTTCTGAATCTTGCTGATGTGGCGCAAAGGAGCCCTGAGGATGCGATGATGTGTAACAAGCGAGCGTTACCTTTTCTTTCCTTGTGAATTTTGACATGTTTTACTGACCGAAGCATTGGAGTAATACTATTCATCTGAGGAGCAATATGCGAGGAAGAAGAAGCTTCGCAATTTTGGACGATTATTATTATTATTATGATTCTGCTATGTATAGAGATAGCTTCGGCGATGCGTTTCCCTTTTTTCTGTTCCGTTTTCTCTTGATGGAAGTCTGAAAATTTTGGTTGGCTTTGTGAATTGACGAACTTGTATTATTATTATTACTTCTGAATTAGGATATCAACGTTACTTTTCGTTTGAATCCGCAGTAGTTTAATTTACTATTTTTCACAGTTGAGTTGCTCAATCCTTGAATTTAGGGTTCGTAGAACTCCGACCTCTTTCGAATTTCCCCAACAAGAGGTTATGAACATGTGGCATTTCTGTCTGGATCAGACCAGATATGACAAATAATAACACATTTATTTCCGTTTGGTTTCCTTTTTTCAGTCCGAGATTAATAGAAAGCTGATGAATACATTATAGGTTTGGCTATAAATAATCTGACTAAAATGGGTGAGATGAAATATAACGGGCTTGGTTATAAATAATTGATATTGGGCATTAATACGGAGGCTTATAACGAGCGTTATTAGATGAGGTTATAGAGAAGAAAAGGGTTAAAGAACATCACATCAACTCCTATTGAAGGCATCATAAGAGCAACATATGGAATTTTCTTAGCTTCATCAGCCTTGATTGCATGTTGCTGCTTCATTAGTAAACATATTCTTGTCATTCACAGAGATCAAAAAATGCATGAAGAACTCGAAAATGAATTTCACTAAGGGCGTGTACTCGAAAAAAATGTAGATAAATTCAGTGCAAAGAGTAGATTAAACCAAATTATCGTGAATAAAACATTCAGGAAAACCACAGAGATTCCTAATCTTACAACAGCAGCATTAGGAATAAATCTCTCAAAATCATTTTGATTACTCTTTTACTTTGATTGAGCTGCCCTGCTCTATAGCTGTCATAATAATCCCATCACATTTGCTTGGCCAAAATATTATTAGGCAACCCAGTTAAAATATGTCAAAAGGTTAATATAAATCCACATTAGGCTTATATTCAGTTCTTGAGTGCTGCTTCTGAGGCTAAAGCATGAGCCTCTTCACTCAGCTTTGTTCTCTTCGGGTTTCTTCTTCTTGCTTTGTCAACTTCCGGTTCGTCAACAGATTTCCCAGCACCGTCTTTTTCAGCATCTTCCCCCTCGTTAGGAGTCTCATCGTTACCTTCAGAATAATCTTCTTCCACATCAGCATCAGTGCCTTCATCGCTGTCATCACCACCGCCACCGCCTCCGTAAGGATCCTTGTTTTCATCAGCCTCCTCTTTCATCTTAGCCTGAAGAGACTCTATAACGTCTTGAAGCTCCCTGTTCACCTGCAAACATAAACACTGTGAAGTTTTACTTTGCTAACGAAGGGATTTAAAAAAAGGTACAATTTTTCGAATTTATTACCTGCGGGTTCTGAAGGAACTCGGACATGTCGTTCGGGCACGACGGGCACTTCATGACGTTCTTCTGTGCCCGAAGGGTCCTCTCCTCCTCCCTCCGCAGTTCCTCTGCTTCACAAACGACTGACCGGCGAATTTGTCTTGCAGAAGTTGTGGGCACAAGGTGTGGTGAGGGGATGAACCATCACTTTACGGCAGATGAGGCAGCTAAATTCTGCACGAGAAAAAAGGAAGGTTGTTGATCGGTAACGTATGAATGAAGATTAGAGCAATGTATTAAGGCTTAATTAATATTTTTAGTCCTGTAATACTTGGAGGAGTGGCGTTATAACGACATCTCAATTACGGGTGGCACTTTTAGAACAGTAAGTTTCGAAACTGAAGCAATTCGAGGATGCACGAATTAAATGCTGCAGTTTTTGTGACGATAAGTTTATAATTGAATCAATTTGAGGACAATAAGTTTTTAACATTATGAAGTGTTAATTATCTTCAAATTGTTTCAATTTGAAACTTAAGTGTCCTAAAAATTGCAGCATTTAATTTATCTCTCCTCAAATTGGTTCATTTTTATGCATCAAAAGGTGCATGTACGGTTCCTAAGGGAAACTATTTTTCCATGTACAACCGACTTCATCGAGAAAGATTACATTTTTTTAAGGCCAATAAGTTGATTCATAAAACTTATTGCCATAAAATCGGCCCCCTAATTTCGGTGTCCTTATAACGCCACCATCGCTAATATACAGTACCAGAAAAACAATTAGAGCATCTCCAATGGTTACTCTATTATAGTGTAAAACACTAAAATAGAGTGCACATATTTTCCAACGGGTACTCTATTTTAACAATATTATAGAGTTTACAGACAGTGATACTCTATATTTAGAATAACTCTATTTCTCAACTCTAAAATAGAGTTATAATTTAATATTTATTTTTATTTTCTTTTAAATATAAATTTATTTATTTATGTTTAAAATATCTTATTAAAATAACAAAATTAAACTCTATAAACGTCTTTTAATATTATAACGTTACGTCTTTATTTATGAAATAACAATAAATATTTTATTTTTTACATATAAAATATGAGTAGATTTGCTTTTAAATTAACATGTCAATTATACATATAATACGATTTATATAAAAAATTATTATTAACTTTTTAAAAATAGAAATAAAAAATAATTTTCCAGGCAGTTGTTAAATTTAACTTCTATAATTTTTTTGTTATTATAAATTTATTATAATAACAATAAGTAATACTCTGTATGTTGAAAATAGAGTTAATGGGTTGGAGTAAAAATTAGTGTAGAAAATAGAGTTAAGGGGTTAGAGTAAAAACATTGTAGCAATTGTATTTTTATGTAAAGTTAACTGTATATTTGTGTTATTGGTTAGAGATAGCCTTAAGCCATGCATTAATGACTCATGATTGTTACGGTTACCTTTCAAGAGCCTCTCTTTCACGGTTCCTTTCCTGTTATTCCGCTTTCTCTTCTTATCATTCGGGTCTTTGCTCTCGGGATCGCCGGTTTTTTCCATATCCAGCGACCCTGTTCCTCCTGCGCCGTGGATTTTATAGGATTTGCAAATGCAATAATTCGAAATTAAAATTATAAGATTCAGAAGAAGAAAAGTGATTACAAAGTTCTCACATCGTAGTCCCAATTAGGGCTCCCTTTTCTCTCGAAAACGTCGGTAGCTTTCTTCAATTCCTCAACCGGAGGCAGTGAAGGTCTTCGACGATCACCGTGGTCATCGCTACAATGTAAAGCAATAAGAGTTTACATGCAGAATTAAAAAAAAATGGAAGCTGAATATAAGAAATTGTTTGGCCACATTTAAGGAAAAAAAAAGGCAAACCTTGTCCATGGGGCGGGTTCGTTGTCACAACGTACGAATAAGTATCTGCAAACCTTGAAACCCTGCAATTTTAAAGTAGAAGCATGAGAGGATACAACAATATAAATCAGCAAATAATTACTAATATCGGTAAATTGGAAGATTTTTTTTTACTTGGATTCCAACTTTTCGCCAACACTTCTCAATTACTCCTTCAGCTGGTGCGTAAGAAGAGCTCTTCTCCTTATGGGATCTTCCAGAGACAAAGCAGTGTCAGAAAAAGAAAGCAATAAAAAAGGTTCGAAAGGGTTTTTTTCTACATTGTGAATACGTGGTTTATGATACAAAATATAAGCATGAATTCTTTAGACAGCCAACAAATTCAGGCAAAAAGATATAACAATTTACCTCACAACTCGAACGGGGTAACCATGTCTACAGCTAACTCTTAGGGCTTCATTGCTCTTTGTGAACTTCTGGTCGAACGATTGGAACTTGTTGGTCCTTTTGTTTCCACTAAGGTCACGGCCACCACTGCAACCGCGAAAATCAAGACTTAAAATGTATGCAGGTTCTAACATTGATTGCCTCACGACACGTGTCAACCGCTTGAAACGCTATCCGTAAGGAAAGTTTTCAATGTCACGTAGAATGAATACTGAATACCACAAAATTAAATTTTCGCCAATGGGAAACTATTGCGCAAAGCAGCAAAAGCACTCGTATTTTTACGACGATAACCAACTCATAACAAGCATGTGGCTGCAGCAGCATCAAAGAATTGGAAAAGCTAAATACTAAATCTTGGGACGGAGTTTTTCTTCCGACACAAAATTAATATGGCTACGAAAGGAGTAATTTCTTGTTATGCATAAAGAAAGAACTATACAAAACATATTCCTACACACCTTACGAGTCAATTCAACATCAACTTAAATCGATCTTTATAAGAAAATCACCACCGCAGCCCAATAGATTCGTCTAACACTTGCATATGACATTAACTAGTTTTTTTTTTCATGCAGTACACGGGTCTTAATTATGTAAAGCTAATGTAAGTTGATAAGATTTAACTTAATTTGTAAGAGAAAAGGTTGGATACGGAGCCTGGAGAAGAAATGATGAAACTGTAAATATTTTAAAAATAACTTGAAATAATTTTTTTATTAAATTTAGGGTAAATAGCATTTAACCCACCTGTAGTCTGAAAATAAGCATCAAAACCCCTATGGTTCGGAAATAGCGTAAAATCCATTCCTGAGGGGGTACAATGCTATGTTTTAGAAAACACAGAGGGGGGTACTGTGTTAAGTTTTAAACAACACTGGGGAGATGACACGCTCAAATACTAGCAAGTGTACTAGGTCGTGCAAGTAGTATAAAACGGACGTAAGTCCGAGTATCGATCCACGAAGATAGCTCGATTAATTTTTAAGTTATTATTCCTAATTCTTATTTTTACAAAAAGGGAATTTTTAAGGTTTTGAAATTTTATAAATGAAACTAAAACAAGAATTTTAAATGAAAAGTAGATAAAATATAGCAAGTACGCAAAGAATGATTAAAATCAAATAATGGAAACGTGATCAAGACACATGCTCGGTACAAATTATTCCTACATTTTCATGCAATTTATTCTAACTAATCAATACGAATCTTAGTTAAGGTAGAATTTCCTAAAATAATTGCTACTCGTTTGTCCCGCAATAGCAATCCTATGCGATAGGGAACCAATTTCTATATGTCAATAGAAATTGTAGTTTCTACGCACGCATTCAATCTCTATGAAATTCCCCGAGTTTAAACGCTTTCGGCACCTAAGATCTCGAAAACCACACATACGAAACCGAATTCCAGGTTTGGTCGGTTTTACGTAATGGTGCTCGATGTTTATTGTTCTAACTAGTCTAATTACTTTGTCCGTCTCATAAACCGGTCAAGGATCATGCATATGGTGGCCAATCACACGCAAGCATTAAACTCAAACATAGAACACATAACTCAATTCATACGATCAAATAGAATAAAAAAATAACATTAGCATGTAGTCATAATTCGACCTAACACGGCCTCAATTACATAATAAATTACGCTAGCATAGTCTTAAACGGAAACAACGAAGAAATCAAAGAAAATATCGTTGAAACGTCTAAGAAAAATAGACAATTCGTCCCTCACGGTGTTCGGTTCGTCACGTCGTGTTTATTGAATTTCCTCAGCCGCTGGTGACGTAATCGAGAGCTGCTTGCTTTGTTTCTCTCTTCGATCCTCCTCTGCTGCACGTGTGAGTTTGAGGCTATGAGGCGTGAGCTGCTTGGTGTTTGTTCGTGAGCTGCCTGCTTTTTGGATGTGCGAGAGCTGCTGGCGATTATATGTGGGAGAGAGTTCCGTCCCCTTTTTTTTCTTTTCTTTTTAAAATTATGAAAGCTCCTCCTATATATAGAATTTCCTCCGTTTGAATCTTCACGTGAATATCTCGATTTTCTGTTAGAGAAAATATCTCCAAAAATACCTCCTCAAATCTCGTTCAACAAGTTAGATTTTGATATTCAAAATCTGGTAAATTGCCAAATTGCCCCTGAGATTTCTGAAATTGAAAATAGATCCCCACAATTCTAAAAGCTTCAAAATTGATCCTATTTTCCCGCTCTTGGTTTCTTTTGCTCCGATATCTATCAAATAAGAAATATAAATATAAATGTAGGACATTCGAAGAAATTCGAATAGATAACGATCGAAAACACACTTTACGGGGTATAAAAACAATGTAAAATCCTAACTTATCAACAACCCCCAAACTAGCTTCGATCGTCCTCGATTGTAAAAGCGGAATATAACTGAATCAAGTTAGGACTCACAACATCATCAGATAAATTGCTCCTCTTTATCTCAGAACACGTAAAAACACAATAGGTCGAGATATTCATCAACTAATGAAAATTCCAGTCGAACACGAAACATGAAGTGATAGTTTACAGTTATATCATAGCAATAAAGACATTTCCAGAATTCTAACACGTATCACTCAACAACTCTTACTCGGGTCGCTCAAATTACTCAATGTGTTTAATGGGATTTATATAAAAACACTCAATTCACAACATAGAAAGATATTATTCTAGGCTTGCTAATATATCACATCGCCATCACTTAGTAAAAATCATGCACGAATCGAAGGGTCTTTTATCATGGTTGTAATGGGGCTCGGGTAAAAGAGGTATGTCATATAGGGTAAGTGAGCTAAAATAATCAAGCACGTTAATCACTGAATCATCATCTTATCAATGTCAGTGAGTATTCATTTCTCGGCTCTTTTCTTTTTTTTCTTTTTTTCTTTTTTTTACTAAGCCCTTCTTCTCTTGATTTTTCGTTTCCACAACGAGAGATTATCGCAGGAAGGGTTCTTATTTTTTTTTTTTTTTTTTTTTTTTTTTTTTTTTAACGAAGCCCTTCTTCTCTTGATTTTTCCGTTTCAGGAATGAGATTATCGCAGGAAGGGTTCTTAGTGTTTTTTTTTTTTTTTCAGCCAAATGTGCACTGACATAACACTTTCTCGTTCCTGTTTCCCAAGGCGATCAGTAAAATAACGTGTTGATAACAGGGTGTAAAGGCTAAATTTGAGGCTACATGGCTTAATGTCTGGGCTCCACATAAATAAATAAGTCAGATAAAGCTCAAAGTGGTTCGCTAAGTGGTAAACAAGCAAGGTACGGATATTGCTAGGCCAGTAACTCAATCCTAGGTGCCCTTCTCATTTTCGCACACAAAAAATCTACAAAGTAACGTTGACATGCATAACAAAGCAAGTTAAAAAATATTCAGACCATGTGTGACTCTCAAAAAATTCTACGGCTCAAACTCACGTATATAGCTGGGTTTGTGTCTCGTGATACGCATTATTTTCCTAGAGCAGTCAATATAGCGAGATAGTCATGCTAATATCAAAACATGAAACATGCAAGACTTTCACATTCAACTCGTTGAAGCTTATCACGACAAAAGCAAAATTCGAAAAATTTTCATCACTGACAGGAGATTTCACAGATGGATTCGAATCAAAACTTTCATCAGTTTAAACTAAACATAAATCCAAATATATCGATACCTAGACATGTAAGCATATGAAATCTAGCATGTGTCACCCCACCCCCAAACTGATTAGCACATTGTCCTCAATGTGCAAAAATTAAAAGCAAAGAAAGAGTTTAAGTGACACTACCCTGAATAATGCGCCGATCGATGTAGGGTGGGACGTGAAGAAGACTTGGTTGCTCCGCAGTAACGAGTAACCTTCGTGAACGGACCACCCCAAAACTGGTTACGAGCCTGCAAGAAAACATGACTAGACAACACCGTGATAACGAATTCTAAACAACGAAAATAATATATAAGACATAAATAAAAATAGGACTGAAATTAGAAATAATATATAATGCATCGATAGTCCTTGGGTTGCCTCCCAATAAGCGCTGTTTTTATAGTCGTTAGCTCGACTCAGAGACCGATCATGGAGGATCGAGGACTGGTCCTGCTTTGTTGGTCTGGGGGTCCTTCAGCTCGCTGGTATTCTCTCTAGACGAGGTGTCCCTGAAAGGCACAGAACAAATAAGAGCAGTAGTGTTATTTGTACCAGGTTCCTCAAGAACTACCGATATTGTTTCTCCAACTTCCCGCTCGTCGTATAACTTCAACCGCTGCCCATTGACTTTGTGAGAATTCTTCCCGTTTATCAAGATTTGTACGGCTCCGGATGGGAATACTCGCTCCACCACGTATGGTCCAATCCACTTACTCTTTAGCTTTCCGGGAAATAGTCGCATTCGGGAGTTGAACAGTAAGACTTGATCTCTGACCTTAAACTCCCTATGTAGAATTCTCTTATCATGCCATCTCTTCAATCGCTCCTTGTAGAGTTTTGCATTCTCATATGCATTCTGGCGAAATTCTTCCATCTCATTTAACTGGAGTAACCTGTTTTTACCTGCCTCGATAGAATCAAAATTAAGTTTCTTCACAGCCCAATATGCACGGTGTTCTAACTCAACAGGTAAATGACATGCTTTTCCATAAACTAATTTAAAAGGTGAAGTTCCTATTGGTGTTTTATATGCAGTGCGATATGCCCATAATGCATCATCTAGCTTTAAAGACCAATCTTTCCTAGAGGCGTTCACTGTCTTTTGTAAAATCTGCTTAAGTTCTCTATTGGAAACTTCTACCTGTCCGCTTGTCTGAGGATGGTACGGGGTCGACACTTTATGCTTGACACCATATTTCGACAATAAATTAGTGAATAATTTATTGCAAAAATGAGTACTGCCATCACTAATTATAGCACGTGGTGTACCAAAACGAAGAAAAATATGCTTCTTGAGAAAGCGAAGAACAACGCGTGCATCATTAGTCCTACATGCTTCAGCCTCTACCCACTTAGATACATAATCTACTGCAACGAGAATATACTTATTAGAGCATGAAGTAGGAAAAGGCCCCATAAAGTCAATACCCCAGACATCAAATAATTCAACTTCTAGCATAATATTCAAAGGCATCTCATGTTTTCTAGAAATAGCACCAGTACGCTGACAACGATCACAAGAAACAACATAAGCATGTGCATCCTTAAAAAGAGTAGGCCAGAATAAACCGGATTGGAGCACCTTAAACACAGTTCTTGTGGGCCCGTGATGTCCACCCGTCAAACCGGAATGACAATGAGATAGGACAGAATTTACCTCTTCGGTGGGAATACATCGTCGGATTACCTGATCGGACCAGATCTTGTACAAGAATGGGTCGTCCCAAAGGTAATGTTTTGCATCAGAGAGAAACTTCTTCTTCTGATGAAAAGTCAAACCTGTAGGAATCTCACCTGTAGCAGCATAATTTGCAAAATCCGCATACCAAGGAAATGATGTATCGATTAAAGCATATAATTGTTCGTCTGGAAAACATTCATCAATAGGTAAGTCTTTATTCTGCTCATGTGAATTATCTAGCCTAGACAAATGATCGGCTATCACATTTTCGACACCTTTCTTATCGCGAATCTCTAACTCATACTCTTGAAGTAGTAAAATCCAACGAATCAATCTAGGCTTAGCATCTTTCTTAGAAAATAAGTGTCTAAGTGCAGCATGATCAGTGTATATGATTACCTTATTCAACACAAGATAAGAATGAAATTTATCTACTGCAAATACCACAGCTAGTAGCTCTTTTTCGGTGGTACTATAATTCCTCTGTGTATCGTCCAAAGTCTTACTAGCGTAGTAAATGGTCTGAAATATCTTATCCTTGCGTTGTCCCAAAATAGCTCCTATCGCACCATCACTAGCGTCACACATCAATATGAATGAGAGTGTCCAATGTGGTGCAACTATCACTGGTGCTGTCGTGAGTTTCTCTTTTGTGCGAAAGGCCTGTAGACATTCATTAGTGAGTCAAAAACAACATCCTTAACAAGTAAATTAGATAGAGGCTTAGCTATTTTTGAAAAATCCTTTATGAAGCGTCGGTAGAATCCTGCGTGTCCTAAGAAGCTTCGAACTGCCTTCACCGATGTGGGTGGTGGTAGCTGCTCAATTGCATCGACTTTGGCTCGGTGTACGTCGATTCCCTTGTGTCATACCTTGTGACCCAGAACTATACCTTCATGTACCATAAAATGACACTTCTCCCAATTCAAGACAAGGTTAGTCTCTTCACATCTTTTAAGAACAAAAGCTAAGTTATCGAGGCATGTATCGAATGAGGAACCGAACAAAGAAAAATCATCCATGAAAATCTTCATAAACTTTTCCACTATATCATGAAAAATAGCTAGCATGCATCTCTGAAAAGTAGCTGGTGCATTACATAATCCAAATGGCATACGTCTATAAGCAAAAGTACCATAAGGACAAGTAAAAGTAGTTTTTTCCTGATCCTCGGGCGCTATAGAAATCTGATTATAACCTGAGTAACCATCTAGAAAACAATAAAATTCATGCCCAGCCAATCTTTCTAGCATCTGATCAATAAACGGGAGTGGGAAGTGATCCTTACGAGTGGCATCATTTAATTTTCTATAATCTATACAAACACGCCACCCCGTAATTGTCCTAGTGGGAATCAATTCATTAAAAGTATTTTTAACTACAGTCATACCTCCCTTTTTAGGTACAACCTGCGTTGGACTAACCCATGCACTATCGGAAATAGGATAAATAATACATGCGTCCAAAAGCTTGATTACCTCCTTTTTCACCACTTCTTGCATCGTTGGGTTTAAACGCCTCTGGGGTTGTACGACCGGCTTGTACGAGTCCTCCATCAATATTTTGTGCATGCAGACGGTCGGACTAACTCCTTTTATATCTGCTACCTTCCACGTGAACGCCCGCTTGTGTTCTTTTAGCACTCTCAACAGCTTTTCTTCCATGATACCTATCAATGAGGAAGAAATAATCACAAGTAAAGTATCGGAGGTACCAAGATAAACATATTTAAGATGACTAGGTAAAGGTTTTAGATCTAAAGTCGGTGGGTCTTCGATTGATGGCCGTGGTTGCGGTCCTAATGGTCGATCAAGCGGTTCAACTCTCGGTTTTGCCGACCTTCTATGAGGTGGATTTGCTTCTAGGCTTGCCACGGTATATTCTACATCGCCTTGATTCTCGATAACCTCTCCGGTTAGACATGCTTCCAACTCATCCTTTTTCCTGAAAATTTTAAGATACTCAAAAGCACATGAGTCAATACTATCAACAAATGAACAAGAATCATCATCTATAGGGTGTTTCATTGCCTTATAGACGTCAAACTCTACTTTCTCATCCCCTACTTGTAGGATAAGTTTACCGTTACCGACGTCAATTAAAGCTCTAGCCGTGTTTAGGAACGGCCTTCCGAGTATGAGTGGCATATCGGTGTCTTCCTCCATGTCTAGTACGACGAAATTGGCCGAAAAGTAGTGCTCGCCTACCTTTACTAGTACGTCTTCTACGATGCCTCGTGGGTATGTAATCGATCTATCTGCCAACTGGAGGATCGTAGAAGTAGGCTTCGGCTCGCCAACTCCTAACCTTTTCAACAAAGAGAAAGGTAACAAGTTAATGCTTGCACCTAAATCACAAAGTACATTAGTAAAGGAGATTGATCCTATAGAGCAAGGAATAGAGAAACTCCCCCTATCTTTTATCTTTGGAGGTAGCTTCCTTTGTAAAACGGCCGAGCATTCTTCATTGAGGGCTATTGTTCCATGTTGCTCGAGCTTGTTTCGGTTTGATAATAATTCCTTCATGAACTTGTCGTACTTTGGAATCTGCAAAAGAGCTTCACAAAAAGGAATATTAATTTCTAATTTCCTAAAGATATCAAGAAAACGCTCAAAATGCTTATCGGGTTTTCCCCTTCGTAGTGCTGCAGGAAATGGAGGTCGAATCTTTATCGGTGGTAGTGGTTCGGCCCTCTTCTTCTTTGGAGGAGGGTCTAAAATGTCTTCGACCTTGTGTGAGTTCTGATCGGCGTCTTTCATCTCGGTTTCTTTCTCCGTCTTCTTGGTCTCTGGAACTGACTCGAGTGTCTTTCCGCTCCTCAACCGAATAGCTTTAGCGAACTCTCGTGGATTCTTCTCCGTGTCGCTCGGAAGTGTGCCTTGTTTGCGTTCAGATACCGTGTTTGCAAGGTGTCCGACCGTTGTCACGAGGTTCTGTATCGATGTGTGTATATCCTGGAAATTCGTGTCAACTTTAATTTCCAGCTTCTGAAATCGATCCTCCGTTCTGCGGCTTAAATCGGTATGTAGGTTTGCTTGCGCTGCTTGCAGTTCAGCTACTTTCTCCAATGCCTCCTCCCAACTTGCTTTCTGTTTCGGCGGTTGTGCATTTTGTTGGGTCTGAAATCCCGGAGGCTTCTGATATGGTGGGCATCCTTGCTGGTTTTGTTCTTCGGGAGGCTTCAAGTAGTGTGAATTTCCATACGATAGATTCGGGTGGTCTCTCCAGCTGGGATCGTATGTGTCAGAGTACGTCTTTCTCGGCTTATTGTAAATGTGATTAACCGTCTCAGAATTTTTTTGTTGCATCTCGTCTAGCCTTCGGTGAATAGCTTCTAATTGTGCTTCTATCGCACTATTTATCTCATGCACACCAGTCGTACGTCGATCAAGATCTTGTTCGCTATATCTCGCCGGATAGGCTGCAATCCTCTCGATGGCTGCTAGTGCGTCAGTATCTCCTAACTCCATGAAGCTCCGCCCGCATCCACCGTCAACGATCCGCTTATTTTGTGTGCTCAGGCCTAAAAAGAACGATTGCATCTGGACGATCAATGGGATGCTATGGTTCGGGCATTGTCTGAGGAGTCTCTTGTATCTATTCCATGCATCGCTCAGTGATTCGCCACCCTCTTGTTTAAAGTTCACCAGTTGACTCCGAATCTCGCTAGTCCTCGACAATGGGTAGTATTTGCCTAGAAAGCACTCTACTAGTTGCTCCCAGCTAGTGATAGAGGCGTGTGGCAATGATGAGAACCATTATGAAGCATTTCCTGCCAGAGAAAAAGGAAAAAATGTTAATTTTATGACTTCAGTAGGGACTCCGGGATACTTAATAGTTCTGCAAATTTGAGTAAATTTCAGAATATGCGAATTTGCATCCTCATTTGTCAGCCCATGGAACTGTACTGAACCGGTCACCATTTGTATAGTAACCGGTTTAATCTCGAAGTGGTTCTGTGGTCCTACGGGAATGACAATCGGGTCGTTATCATCGAAAATTCCCGGAAGTGCTCGACTTAGTAGAGTGGGTCGTGGAGGAGCCTCCTCAGGATTCTCGTTTTCTTGATTCTCCATTCTTTGTCTACGATTTCGGCTGTTGCGTCGGCACGTAGCTTCAATTTCTGCGTCAAATAGTAGTGGTTCGCTTCTTGAGCTCCGTGTCATACACCAACAAGAATTTCTATCAAAGACGAAGAATCATCGTAACCCGGTAGTGAAAATATATAAAATGATATTTGCGGAATAAAATAAAATAAAATAAAATATCTAAATAAAAACTCAGAATAAATCTTAAAATTAATAATATTGATATCCCCGGCAACGGCGCCAAAAACTTGACACGCTCAAATACTAGCAAGTGTACTAGGTCGTGCAAGTAGCATAAAACGGACGTAAGTCCGAGTATCGATCCACGAAGATAGCTCGATTAATTTTTACGTTATTATTCCTAATTCTTATTTTTACAAAAAAGGGAATTTTTAAGGTTTTGAAATTTTATAAATGAAACTAAAACAAGATTTTTAAATGAAAAGTAGATAAAATATAGCAAGTACGCAAAGAATGATTAAAATCAAATAATGGAAACGCGATCAAGACACATGCTCGGTACAAATTATTCCTACATTTTCATGCAATTTATTCTAACTAATCAATACGAATCTTAGTTAAGATAGAATTTCCTAAAATAATTGCTACTCGTTTGTCCCGCAATAGCAATCCTATGCGATAGGGAACCAATTTCTATATGTCAATAGAAATTGTAGTTTCTACGCACGCATTCAATCTCTATGAAATTCCCCGAGTTTAAACGCTTTCGGCACCTAAGATCTCGAAAACCACACATACGAAACCGAATTCCAGGTTTGGTCGGTTTTACGTAATGGTGCTCGATGTTTATTGTTCTAACTAGTCTAATTACTTTGTCCGTCTCATAAACCGGTCAAGGATCATGCATATGGTGGCCAATCACACGCAAGCATTAAACTCAAACATAGAACACATAACTCAATTCATACGATCAAATAGAATAAAAAAATAACATTAGCATGTAGTCATAATTCGACCTAACACGGCCTCAATTACATAATAAATTACGCTAGCATAGTCTTAAACGGAAACAACGAAGAAATCAAAGAAAATATCGTTGAAACGTCTAAGAAAAATAGACAATTCGTCCCTCACGGTGTTCGGTTCGTCACGTCGTGTTTATTGAATTTCCTCAGCCGCTGGTGACGTAATCGAGAGCTGCTTGCTTTGTTTCTCTCTTCGATCCTCCTCTGCTGCACGTGTGAGTTTGAGGCTATGAGGCGTGAGCTGCTTGGTGTTTGTTCGTGAGCTGCCTGCTTTTTGGATGTGCGAGAGCTGCTGGCGATTATATGTGGGAGAGAGTTCCGTCCCCTTTTTTTTCTTTTCTTTTTAAAATTATGAAAGCTCCTCCTATATATAGAATTTCCTCCGTTTGAATCTTCACGTGAATATCTCGATTTTCTGTTAGAGAAAATATCTCCAAAAATACCTCCTCAAATCTCGTTCAACAAGTTAGATTTTGATATTCAAAATCTGGTAAATTGCCAAATTGCCCCTGAGATTTCTGAAATTGAAAATAGATCCCCACAATTCTAAAAGCTTCAAAATTGATCCTATTTTCCCGCTCTTGGTTTCTTTTGCTCCGATATCTATCAAATAAGAAATATAAATATAAATGTAGGACATTCGAAGAAATTCGAATAGATAACGATCGAAAACACACTTTACGGGGTATAAAAACAATGTAAAATCCTAACTTATCAATAGATGTTAAGTTTTAGATAGCACAAGAGAGTTTCATGCAATAAAAAAAGCATAGAGTAGTTTTGTGCATTTCACTATAACCACATATGGGGTTTTTGCGTATCCCAATTCCAAAGCATCATACATTTCTATTTATATATAATATTGAACAAGATATTGCGCTAGAAAATACCTTCCCGTACAGAGTAACCAATCTCCATGGTCCTCATCGTCTTCATAACCCCCCGATAACGCAACCGACTCTGCAGGCGTTGGCAATTCCCGATTTCTTCGCCCGCTCGGTGGTGAACGCCTTGTCGGGCCGGTCCGGGTTGTGGATGACGTGGTGGATTTTGGGGGTGTTGTCCGAGGAGTTTGAAGCCGAATGCTTCGCCATTCGAATGGCCGTAACGATGGCCGAGTTTATGCGCGGCTCCGAAGCCATTTTTGTGGGAATCGGCTCGCGACACATGGCTCACGTTTTCTTTCCTTGTTGGCCGACCCATTTTTGGAAGCACTTTAGGCACAAGTTGTGGCCGCATGGAGTCTGGGGACGGGACAGAGGGAAAATTACGCAATCATAAGTTTATGCGCATATTTTTACAAAGCTCTTTCCGCACTGAAACACCGCTCATCATTCAATGAGTACATCTACATCCCATGTAAGAAAAATAGCATCGATAATTGTTTATATCGGTGGACTTAGTGCAATAAATTTTATGGTAGGAAGGCCTACTACGGACTTCCAATTTCCAAATGAGGAATGAAAAATGCCTCTTTTGATACTGCAAAGCAAATCACACACAATTTCCGGTATAATGTAAAGCAAAAATTGAAATCCACTATGGGAAGTTTTCCGCGGAGATTATTTTCTTATTGATTTTGAATCAGCTTCAAAAATTAATTCTTTAGAGCTAGAACATGTTTAAAGATGAAAAATCCACTATGGGAAAATTTTTCCACAGAGATTTCTTATTGATTTTGAACCCAGCTTCAAAAATTGAATTTTTAGAGCTAGAACATATGCAACGATGAAAAATCATGAAGCCATGGGCCTAAACAAAGAGAAGAAGCGGCGATATAATTCCCATATACAAGCAGAATCATCCAGAAAAGAATCATATGTTATCAAGAACAAAAACAAAACCCGCAAAAGAAAATAATAAAATCAAGCACACAAAAATGCAAAAGCGCTAAATACAAATGTAAAATCATACCGAGACAGGCCACTATCAAGAAGGAGCATGCAAATAGAGCAATTGAACTTATCATCCAAAATCCCCAAAACGACGTCGCCTCCGTCTCCCTTCTCCGTCTTCTCAACGGCGTCCCCATTCCCGCCGCTCAGCAACGCCTGACGCCTCCTCGCCTTCTCCGCCTCAGTCAGCGTCGAGTCGCCCTGAATAGCCCGGATCTTCTCCACCAGCTCCCCTCCGCCTCCGACGCACGCCGGCGCCTCCGCGTCGACTCCGGAACAGTCGGGACAGACCCAGCTCGCCTCCTCCGCTAGGGTTTTCGGAGGCGCCGTGAGACACGCCGCGTGCCACGGAGTGGTACAGGTGCTGCAGTTGATCGTTCCCTCCGCCTTGTGCTTGCACACCATGCAGAAGCCCTCGCCGTCACAAGGGAGCTCAGAAGCCATAATCGCGCTGCTACTCTGAAATGTTAGATACAAAAAGAAAGATCGGAAAAAAAAAAGGAAATGGAGTCTGTCTGGTCCTCGGAATGCGGGCTTTTCCAGTTATATGTTGAGGCGACGCTTTTTTTTTTTTTGTTTTTGAAGGGCTTGTGTGGCGCGGACTTGAAAATTTCACACAACGAAGGAAAAATTTCAACTTTTTTCAATTTCTTTTGGACTGATATCTTCACGGAGTAATTAATTAATTATAACATAATCCATGACTCGTGATTTCCTCCTCTGGAATTTATTACAATACAATCAAATTTTCTTTACCATCACAAAAAGGTTAAAGCTTTATTATCACAAAAGCGAGCGTGATTAATACTGTGAGACTCTTCCACCTTATTTGAATGAATTTTCTTTATTGTAAGTGTAACGTTAATTTAATATCAGTGACTTTTACTATGTTATTGCAATAGTACATTTATTAACTTTAATTTTTTTGTAAGTATATTTTTAAAACATGGACGCAAAACATAATAAAATCTTATTTCTAAATAATAAGGATACATTGTCTATATAATTTATTCAAGCCGACTGACCGAACTCATGAGCATACTCAACTCATCTTTCACCCCTAATGAGCCAAATCTCCTTTAACAATAATAACAATTCATCTCAATCACAATCTGAGAGTTGTGATTGTTAAAATTAAATAAGCTAGTATTATCTTGTGTGTGTATGCAAGTGCTTTTATTAAATCAAAGTTGGACCGCAAAATGCATCTATAAAGTTCTTACTTCCTATATGTCATTGATAAGATACACAGTCTAAGTTCAACACGGTTATCTCATATTGTCTCTTTCTGGTATCTAAATCAGTCGCTCGTGAATCCTACCTATCGAGGCCCCTCTCGAGTTATACTAGCCAAGAACTCGATTATTTGTCTTTGTGTGCTTGACGTTATACCTTGGGCACCTCGACTGGCCTCCTTCAATGGGCATTGGGCCTTAAATGTGGTAAGAAGATCTCCCAAATATCTCAACAACTCTCTTGCCAAGATCTTATGATAGGATTTGATTTATTTTCGGTAAGTACCCCAAATATCTCAACCTCCTCTTTGTCGTTCGATCTTCGACCATATCTCGAACATTTCCTGATCGATGATTGATCAGGGAAAAAAATACAATTTAATCAATATCGAATAATAAAATGTCATCAATAATTCATATGATATTCATAAAAAAACATGCACATCTTAATAATTTATAATACTTCTCTCTTAATTCATAATATCCCCCTTATATGTTTTCCAAACGTTCAAATCTTATTAAAAAGATTCGGTAGATGAAAACTTACTGAAGAAAAAATATAACATAATTTCTTATAAATACGCTTTCAATTGTTGCATCAGTACAACCTTATTGGAAAATCATTGTCGACGAGGTCATGAACTAGTGGTCAAGACTGAGGCCTCAACGATTACTGGGGAGAACTTTTCCATAAGTGTGTCTGTCATACATGGATCTACACTAGTATGTTTGAACCAATTGTCATGTTTTGCAGGTATTGTGCGACGATCTGGGTTTACTTGGTGTCCCGGCCAGGGTTCCCGGATCACAAGAAAAACCTTATGAAAGAAACATTAGTGAAGGAAAAAATAGTGCAATATATATTTACTATCCATGAATACACTGATCTTTTGAAAGTTTTTGGGGAAGTGATATTGTAAATAAATCTGCAAGATTTTCACCTGATCGCACTTCTTGTACATAAATATCACCGTTTTTCTCTAAATCACGTGTAAGTAATAATTTGGTGAAATATTTTTTGCACTATCCCTTTTAATTTATCATTTCTTTAATTAGACAATACTTGTTGTGGTATAAAATTGTTGGAAGTAATTTCTCCGATAGTAAACCACAAGTTTATTGTTTTATTGTATATGCTTAATTATTGATCATAATCAAACACATTTTCGAAGCTTCATGAATCGCCAAAATTTCTGCCAAACACTTTTGTCCTATAGATTTTGGCTAATCATTATTACTATTATTACCATGATTATTATTATTATTTAATTATCTACCATCAAGCTCGATATTCTTGTTTAATTTTCGAGCTCGAGCTACTTCAACTGTTTTTTTCCTCTTCAAAAAGCTAAGTACATGTGAGACTTATCGGTCATTATAAGAGTCAAGCAACACAACAGTAAAACCATGTTACAGTGATACATAGTTACATACCTTATTCAAATTTATAAAACAATTAGATGTGGGATTATAGCACATTCCCTTTAATTAATACCGCCTAAAACAGCAGTTTCTTCCTTAATCATATTATCATATAATTATCAAGTAAAAGGAAGGCGAGAGACAAAGTGAATAAACCTCACAGGCTCAGCAATCTTGTATGGGAACTAAATCAAGCTTTCCTCCAAACTCCTTAGGAAGCTGACTCTCATCAATATCTTGCAGCAGAGTTTTCTGCAATTTCTTGTCCTCCACAAAGATAATCTGCATAACGAAATATGGTTACATTACATCAACTTGAGGAAGCCTTCGAAGCAAAGATTTCATTCTCATTCAACATTTCACGTCGAAATAACAGAAAAAAAGAAAAAGAAGGAAAAAAAACCCACCTTTTTCTTCGTGTTCTTGTCGACGAACGGGTAAACCATCTTCCACGCGGTCATGAAAATATAGGGAACATGAATCAAGAACAGCTTCCCGAGTCTCTCGGGATAGCAATCCTAATAAGCAAATCACGCAGTTGTTAGCCACGAAAGTTAAAAATAAAAAATAAAAAAAAACTTCTGTTTTTAATTTTCTTTCTTTCTAAGGCAATAGAAAATCTCGTACTTGCAAGACCGAAAGGGCTGCGAGGTACCCACGAACATCGCTGTTCGTATACCCCCATCCTTCCAAGTCCGCGATCGAAATGAATTTTTCGTGCCCACTTGGCATCCTGTAATAATATTACCAAGTTGAAATTTTTAGCATACACATAGGTCGTGTTTGGTTTAAGAAAAGTAGCGAGGAAAGAAAAGAGAAACGGAAAGGAAAAACTAAGTTTTATGTTTGCTTATTAGGAAATAAATGGGGAAAAGAAAAGAAAAAAATAATTTAAACTAAGTTAAATTTAAAACCATGGAAAATCCATTTTGTTTCACCAACTGGTGAGGAAAATGAAAAGAAAAGTTAACGAAAACCATTTTCTCTTAAGTTTTCTTTTCCTCACCACTTTCCTCGATCCAAACACAGCCATAAGAAATTCGAGGAACGATGGCATAAATTACCTACCTAGAGCATATCGTGTCGAGAGTGAAAGTAACATAGCCTGGCACCCAAGAAACAAAATCAGAGCCAAAAAAAATACGGCGAAAAATAATCTGCTGCTTAATAAATCAAACGAGTCACTCCACCTATTACCAATTGGTTTAAGGCTCATCAATGCCTGAAAGGAGCCTTACTTGTTTTTTTTAAGGTTGTTGAACTACTTTTACTTACGTTTGAACTCTTCGACGTTCGTGGGCTTGTGCCTAGCTGCGAAAACGACCGTGATGGGCCGCCCAATCTTGTCGTGTCCTTGCATGAACAGCTTGTTATGGGAAAGATTGTTGGCGATTTCCGAAGGGGATATGCAACCATTCGGTACGAATTCTTTCCTCCACTTGAGGTACTTCAACAGCATGGACGAAGCCTTGTCCACGTCGAGATCCCGGGCCCTGAGGAATCTACGCACCGCGAGATCGTCCAAATCCTGAGATTTTTACATAACGGTGTTTGTTATTTGGATTTATGCGATGCGATTGATATAGCAACGGGTTCCACGGCCCTTGATTTTTTAGGAAAAAAATCAAGAATTTTTAATATATATCTACAAGCAGGCTTAGCAATGGAGCAAAGATTCCTCGTTCCCGGGTTTCTAATATCCTATATGTACCTCACCTAAATCCTAATCTTTCTTCATCCTTTCTCTCTTTTTTGCTCTTTATCATTGCAGTGCCAACAATCTTATATACTCACTTCTACTGTTCACTCACATTCGTTCCCGCAAAACGCCGGTAAAATATATGCCACATCGTTACTCAGAAAGTTTAAAATATTACGCTAAAAAACACTCAGGGCAGAGATTTCTCCCCCGGGTTGGGGTATGGGAGAAATTTCTCCCCCTTTGCTAATTGGAGTTGAGGTGAGGAGTCTCCCATAAGTGCCAAGATTGATGGAAGTCTGTTGAGATTATTTGTCCCATGTCAGGAAATTAATTTACCGGACCCAGTATATAAATGAAAACTCAACTTCACGTATCAGCAATTGGTTTTATGATGGAATCATCAGTTTAACATGGTATCAGAGCTCACTCTTGATTGACTCACCGTCATCCAACTTGATATGTCAACCACACGTGTTAGGCTTTGAAGTGTACCTCGTTTTAAGGGGCATGTTAATATTATTTGTCCGAAAACGGGTAACTAACTTCACCATACTCGGTATATAAATCAAATAGGCATTTTCTCCTGTCACCGATTAGTTTTAACAAGGAACTCCACAATTTAACAAAGTCCCATTTCTATTTAGAAGTAGTATCTGGTCAACGTTTGTTTTTTGATACATGGAGAACGAACTTGTTCAGAATCAGTCGTATAAGGTGAGAAACCCACATAGTGCAGATTGATTATGCGTAGAAAAGAAAGCTCAAAATAGAAAATCATGGCGGATCTCACAAGAAAAAGAGAGAGAGATTTTTAAGGCTATGGGGGGCTTTACCTTTGCAGAGGGATCTTGGGCTTCAACGAGAGTCCTGAGTTTGGCAATGCAAGCACGCTCAGCCTCTTCTCTTTTCTCAGGAGTGATGGTTTCCTGTTGTTGTTCCAAATCGTCCGACGACGAAAAAGATGTTAGAGATTTATATTTCTCCCTTAGATACGAAGTCATACTTCCCCGATTTTAGAGAGAGATGATCTTGGCTTGCTTGGACTCAGCTCAGGGAACCATAAACAAACAAAGAAAATCAAGTTAAAAAAAGGTAATATTATTATTATGGGTAAATTCACTTTCATTACCCTTCGAAGTTTCAACTTCTTGATCAATACCACTCCAAGTATTTCTTCCTGTTCAGTACCAATTTGCGAAAAATTGTGTGTTTAATACCACCAAATATTGAAAAGACGAAAATAACCCTTCTTTACAGATTCAGTTATACCAACTGGTCTCATTATTATACAAATATATTCAATTATTATACCAACTGTTATCACTGCTATACCAAGTCAAATTTAAGAGTATTTTATCACTATTATACTAAGTATTCTCATTATTATACCAATACATGCAATTATTATACCAACTGTTATCACTGCTATAACAAGTCAAATTTAAGAGTATTATATTATACCAAGTGTTTTCATTATTATACCAGTATATCCAATTATAATACAAACTGTTATCACTGCTATATCAAGTCAAATTTAAGAGTATTATATCACCATTATACCAAGTGTTCTCATTATTATACTAATATATTCAATTATTATATCAAATATTATCACAGTAATACCAAAAGTAATGTTATTATAATATCCGAATTGTTTGGTATACATTCGAATTTATTAGTAGAATAATCAATTTTATTGGTAGAATAATCAATTTTATTGGTATAATAAGTGATTTTGTTGGTATAATAATCGTGTTTTGTGGTATAATACGCAAAAATCACTTTCATATAATACGCAAAAATATTTTTTTTGTATAACAGTGATAACGGTTAGTATAATATTTGAATATATTGGTATAATAATTATAATAATTGGTATAATAGTGATAACAGTTGGTATAAATGTGATAACAGTTGGTATAATATTCTTAAATTTGACTTGATATAAAACTGGAGATAATTGAAATAATATTAATGTATGAAGAAGAGTTATTTTTGTCTTTCTAACGCTTTTTAGGTACCTAACACACAATTTTTTTCAGATGGGTACCTAATAAGAAGAAATATTCGAGGGGTATTTAAGAGAAAGTTCAAACTTTAAAGGTTAGTGAATATGAATTTACCCTATTATTATTAATAATAATCAATGCGTACAGGTGAGATGGTTGTTGGCGCTCGTACCACTTTTTGTTCTGTAGGTCTCTCTCTCTCTCTCTCTCTCTCTCTCTCTCTCTCTCTCTCTCTCTGCGTTGGCAATGGCATTTAGTAGGCTGTGGAGCTGCACAAATCGTTGAATTTAATGTTAAATTGATTTTGACCCAACAAGGAATATAGACCCTTTCTTTTTCTTTCTAAGCATTTTCTTGCATTTTCCGACTCATTGTGGGTTTAGATAATTTGAAATTCATGTGAACCACGAGTCCCATATGCGCACAATGTCGATGAGCCGGGTCTACGGAAGCTTGATTCGAACTCGTGAAGTTTCGGGCTCGAGTTTAAGTATAAAATTTTGAGTTCGGGCTCGGGTTAGTTAATGAGCCGAGTTTGTCTATCTCGACTTGTTTAAGCCTCTACTTGGAACTCGGGATATAAATATATATATATATATATGTGTGTGTGGTATGTATATCATTTTTTAGAATTTCTATGTTTCGAGATTCGATTTGGTATTGATAAATCCACGAGTTGATTATAAAAGTAGACATTTGACCGACTATGAATCACATAAATAAGTATTGTGTGTATTTTATCAAAAAAATAGATATTTTTTTATTTTATTATTGTGAAAAAATTTATTATAAAAATAGGCATCCTTTTTATTTCTTTTACAAATTAATTTTATAATATGCATAAATTAAAGACCAAAATAAAACAGAAATAAAACATGGTATCGACACAATGAAAGAAAGATAATACACAATTAAAAAAACCATATAATTAGTTTTTCAATATTCCATCATTTTCCCAATATATTCAAAAGCCATTTAATTTTATTAAAATTTTCCCAATGGCGCGTCGTATTAGTGACTTTTTATTCATTTATTACGAAAATCGTTTTCAAATCACAAACCACTGCAAGAACCTAAATTGCTCCGATAGCCCAAAGCTGAGCGATTCCAGGCAAAATCAGAACCAGAACCAAAACTGCTAAATTATAATATATAATTAAATTAATACATTCATATAAATTATTGGGCCGGTGATCCGGACGTGGTTAACCTATTTCAGATCGATTCTTGGTTTTTTGATCCGAGTTGGAACATGAACAAGTCAGATAATGATGGAACTGACTCGGAGTTTTTTGGCGAAATCGATAGATTGGACATGGAACCAAACCAAAACCGATAGGACATGTTCACGTGTATAATTCAACATCATTTAAAATATACCATGAAATAAGATACATAAAAAAAATTATGCCTATTATTTTGAACAATTTGCACACAATGCCTACTTTGTAAAGTGAACGAATGACTAAGATCATAGATCGCCCTATATCCATAGATATTCGACTTTTTTAACATATTAGGGCTTTTTTTTCGTATTAATAAAATATGTTTATTTTGAAAAGCATTAGATGCGACGTCGGGTCCATTAAGCGCGACGGCCCAACTAAGACTTGCTTCACATTTTTTAATATATTTAATATATTTGTTTAGTGATTTAAGGTATCGGTCATTCATTATAAATATATATTATATTAAATATTTAGCACAATAGACTAGTATGATTTTATTTTAATTTTAGGAAATTGATGCAATTGAAAACGATATTAAACCCATCACCTACAAAAGAGTATTTTATCGAATAATAAAAAAAAAGCTTCAAAGACTATTTATTACATATACACCATTGTTGAAATAAAACATATAATTTTTTTTTCCGAAGTCATGGACAGCAGCTAATAATTTTTACTAAGATATTCATCTTGGCTCGCTCCACATATAAGCGGCCTAAATAAAATATGTAATGTCACTCTATGACAAATAAGAATTGATGTGATATCAAGAATATTTTTTTCCAATAGAGAGAGAAGCGTCACATACAATCGTTCTAATTTCTATTTGATGTGCGAATTCATAAACGATAATCACAGCTAATATAATGTAAAATTAGAAAATGGACATTAATAATATACCATTTGCTTACATGAAAATTAACATAATCTCAATATATATATTTTAATATGTAGGAGTGGTGTTGTGTCTCGCTTTTAGGCTAAGTTTCGAGATTATTGATAAATATTATTCACAAATGGACAATTAATACAATTTTTTGGACCGTGTTTCTAAGCATTTTTTTGGACCGCCGCATTTAATGGACCCGACGTCGCATTTAATGGGCGCAATTTGCCCTATTTTAGTAATACTTTTCAAAATAAATATATTTTATTAATTTGAAGAAAGAAAAGACCTAAAATATTAAAATAGCCTAGATATTCAGATAGTAATGATAGTTTTTCAAATTTTATCTTGTTGAAATTTAAATCTGGGCTGGGCCTACTAATCCATCAGCCTCAAGTCCAAACCTAATAAAAGCTTATGGGCTTTTAGACAGTCCTCTTCGATTTAATCGCGACCGTTGAAAAAAAGGAAAGAAAAAAGAAAATGAAGTTTTCCCAAAAGCGAATTCATGCAACTCCTCGACTCCTCGCCATCGCCTTCTGATAAATAACCACGTTTTAGTAGTGAACTATAAGCTAAAATCCCATCAAATCAACACACCAAACTCACTTTCTATGTTAGAAGCTTTGCATTAAATATATAATAGATACGTTGCAAGAATATATATATATATATATAAACTTATTTCTCCGATCGTTTTCCCAAGTCAGTAAGTACACATAACCCTTCAATGGCAAGGCAGCGTACTACTCTGAAGGTAACTCCCCACCAAATCACCAATGCGACTTTCCAACTGCAGATTACGCTTTTTTCCCTATCTCTCTCTCTCTCCTCTCCTCCATTACATAGCTTTGATTATATGCTCATAATCTCTCTCGAGGACAATGGGATCGTCATTTACTACAACCTCGTTCGTTTTCTCGATCCTGCTCCACGCGACCGCATCGAGCCTCCGCCACGGATCCGTGCCCACCGAGAGGATCGAAGGTAAAAAGATTTCATGGATCGAATTTCGTTCTCGATCAGTAGTGATTCGATTCATATAACATTGTATTTAGGAAGTGCCGGCGACGTGCTCGAGGACAACCCCGTGGGGAGGATCAAGGTGTACGTGTACGAGCTCCCGAGCAAGTACAACAAGAAGGTCCTGCAGAAGGACCACCGCTGCCTCACGCACATGTTCGCGGCGGAGATATTCATGCACCACTTCCTCCTGACCAGCCCGGTCCGAACCCTCGACCCCGAGGAGGCCGACTGGTTCTACGCGCCGGTCTACGCCACCTGCGACCTCGCGCCCAACGGCCTGCCGCTCCCCTTCAAGTCCCCCAGGATGATGAGGAGCGCGGTGCAGCTCATCTCCACACGGTGGCCCTACTGGAACCGCACCGAGGGAGCCGATCACTTCTTCCTCGTCCCCCACGATTTTGGGGCATGCTTCCATTACCAGGTACAATCGATCGAAGATCGATCGACCCTATCATGAAATTAATCGAGTTATTATTAAGTTTTTAGGTGAAGTGGTCCTTTGAAATGGTACGAATCCAGGCTAAGAAGGCATGCGCACGGATCCTCACGACACGACCGCCCAAAAAAAAAAATACTATGTCGAAGCCTAGATTAGGAAATGAATTAACTTAGACATGAGGGAGCGTGTTGAAAAATTTATATATATATATATATATACATATATATATAATGAAAATATGATATAATGCCTATAAGACGATTAAGCTTTTAGATGAAGTTATCACTTAAAATGGTACCAGAAGGCAGAACCCATGATAAGGGGTTGTGTGTATGAATCCTCACGACCACCCTCGAAGGAATATCCAATCCTACTCCTTGAGTAGAAAGAAAATTAGCTTTGATGTGTTTTTGTAGGAAGAGAAGGCTATCAAGAGGGGCATTCTTCCTTTGTTGCGGCGCTCGACCTTGGTTCAGACGTTTGGACAGCGCAACCACGTCTGTCTGAAGGACGGGTCGATCATCATACCTCCTTACGCTCCTCCGGAGAAGATGCAGTCCCGTCTGATTCCTCCCGACACTCCCCGGTCCATCTTCGTCTACTTTCGGGGTCTTTTTTACGACGTCGACAACGATCCCGAGGGCGGTTATTACGCAAGGTACTGAAATCTCTATCCCGAGTTTGTAATAGTACTCATCGTATTTCATGCAAGGGTTAACTAATTTTTCGTCCTGTAAGCTAGGGGTGCTACTTTCAGGACACTCAATTTGGGGTTGCAATTTAAGGATGAACACGAACTTTCAAAGTTTGGAACAACTTAAAGTCACAATGCGAATGGAAACTGAATTAGGTTCTTCAATTGCTTCAATTTTGTCATGTGTCCTTAAATTGCAGCCGGTAAATTGGGTGTCTTGAAGCTGTCATGTAGGGATTTATCGTAAAAAAAATAAAATAAAAGCAACTCTGAAGGCACATAGGATTTACCGTCGAATTTTTAGCACGTCCGGACCACGTGTCGAAATTCCAGCAAAAAAATCAGTTTATGACGTATTGCGTCCTTAAATTGCTTCAATGTAAAAGTTAATGTCCCTAAGTTGCAACCTCCAAAGTTACTGAACGAAAAAAGTAGTTAAGCATTCTCTTAAAACTCGAGCTACAATCGCACTAAATTTCAACTTCTTCCACGATTTCCCGCCGCAGGGGAGCTCGGGCGACGATATGGGAGAACTTCAAGAACAACCCGCTCTTCGACATCTCCACGGAGCACCCGAGCACGTACTATGAGGACATGCAGCGGGCCATCTTCTGCCTGTGCCCGCTCGGTTGGGCCCCGTGGAGCCCGCGGCTCGTGGAGGCGGTGGTGTTCGGCTGCATCCCCGTGATCGTCGCGGACGACATCGTCCTCCCGTTCGCCGACGCCATCCCGTGGGAGGAGATCGGCGTGTTCGTGGCCGAGGCCGACGCGCCGCACCTCGACTCGATCCTCGCGTCGATCCCCGTGGACGTGGTTTTGAGGAAGCAGAGGCTGCTGGCGAACCCGTCCATGAAGCGGGCCATGCTCTTCCCCCAGCCGGCCCAGCCCGGCGACGCGTTCCATCAGATCCTCAACGGGCTGGCCCGCAAGCTGCCGCACGCCAAGGGAGTGTTCGTGGGGCCCGGCGAGAGGGTCTTGAATTGGACCGCCGGGGCTGTGGGGGATCTCAAGCCTTGGTGAGTATGGTGGCGTTGAGTTTTTTGTGTTGTGATGCATTTTTTTTCTTTGGTTGTAGCAAAACTATATTAGCCTCCATTTTGTTTTTGGTGGAGTTGACATTCTTGGCAATTTTATAGTCTATGTAATCGATTGCAACGAAGCATTGGGGGTAATAATCATACAAAACACTGTCCGTTTTTACAACTTGTAGAAAATTCGAATTTTGGACGCTGTGGGGAAAACCCGACGAGGTTGGGTTACTATCCAAGTGGGTAGTGAAGAATAGACCTTCAGCTAGGAGTGTACAATGATTTTAGAAAATTGCCCGCACTGCCCGCCCCACACTGCACCACACCGAGTTTTGAAATTAATCGCGTAAATCGCGGGTTTATTTTAATTTTGCACTGTAAGAATGGTTTTGATGAGGATTTTTGGTACAAATCGCACCGAACCAGATTGCATCGTACTTACGAATTAAAAATTGCAAAGCCGCACCACAATGTCCAAAACCGCTCGAACTGCGGGTGTGATTTTATTCTTCAAACCGCAACTTCAGGTTTTTTTTCTTCTTAAAAACCGCGTATAACAATTCGGTGTAAAATTGATCAAAAACATCATCACGCCCACCCCTACTTTGTGCAGGATTTAAGCCGAGCAGAAAGAAAAAAGTTGTAACACTTTCAAGAATGATATATAGAAAACTAGCTTCAACAATTATGATTAATGGGCTTTTTTTTTTTTTCCAAAACAGTAGCTTTCCATAAAATTAAAAAAAACTACAAACGAGCTAAATAGCTCACAAAGTCCTCTGATCGCCAGTAGGAAAAGACACCTCCTAAAGAGGGCAATACATTACTAAAAAGGAAACAAAACTGCCACACGGCAGACGAAAACACAAAGTGAAACTCTCGTCCGACATCAATGGAACAAGACCCACACAACACCAAATTACGAAACGGTAGATTTCGGTGATTGACTAGGAAACTTACGAAAACATATATAATCTCTCCCCAAAAGACTTAACAAATTAGAAAGTATATCTTCAAGATCTTCAAAGTTCAGGTTTCAAAACCCTACATGTCGTAAAACACACCTCAAAACGAGGACAAGACACTCCTAAAAAGGAGAAGTAAAATTAACGTGGGTTTTTATTGCATTGCAGTAGAACATTATGTTTTCCAACACAAAGATAGATAATCAGAAGAGGCCGAGAGAGCTTTATTTAACAAAAGAACAACATTTACCAGTTTTATTAACAATTTGATAATCTACTGCTGCAATAATGCTCGAACGGTTCCTGGCTGGGATTCAAGGAAGCCGGCGATGTTCAACTTCTCCTTGTACTTGAGATTATCATCAGTTTGAGCATTTTTCAACGACTTGTCGAAGCAATATACAGGAGCTTGCCACTTGTCATCTTCTAGCACAGCTCCCACTTCGAAGGTCATTACATGGATCGATCTGCCTGGAAAAAATCAACCGAAGGCCAAGTGTGAGAAACAAAACCAGACATTTTTTTCGAAGAAACCCACAGAATAACAAATTCTGCATCACATTGGAAGAAAAAGCAGTTTTTGATTACTGCTAATGCCAATCAAGAATAAACTTTTCCATCAGTTTTATCATTTGAGCCTCTGCTAGTTGAAGGAAAGACTAATGGCGAAAACCGAAAAAACCACACTTTCCAACTCCATCACAAAGTTCACATCTTTGAACAATTTAGACGTACCCAAGGAAAGAGAGATATTTCAATCATAGCATATTTAGGGAGAAAATCCAAAATGGTCCCCAATGTTTGCCATATAGACTAATTTAGTCCCTAATATTTCATCTGAACCAATTTATTCCTCGATGTTGTCGTTTTGTACCAATTTGGTCCTTCAGTCACGATTAACGACAATTTTAACAAGAATCCTGCATGCGTCCCACACGCGGTCTCGATAAATTGAAAGGATCACTGAAATTAGGGCACGAAACTGAAAAAGGATATGCTAACCCCCAGATCCTGCAAATGTTCCGACATACCCTCTATTTTGTCAATGTAGATTTGAGCTTCGTTTGCCAGTGTGGGGGCACGTGTGAGATTCCCGTTAAAATTGACGTTATTAATTGGTCCAAAATCAACAACATCTAGCACTAAATTGATTCGGACGAAACTAAATTGGACCACCAATGGTTTTTCCCCACATATTTACCGGTCTTTCTACTCACACCGAAAGCAAATAAGGAAAAGCAACTGAAGAGAAACAATTTCACAAAAAGATAATTAATTCACTATCCATTACCAGTGTAGAAGACCCAGTGGACGGGCCTTTTAGTGGCGACGTCCTCGTAGTACCAAATGAAATCGACCTTCTCCCACACGTTACACAAGAAGCCATCCACCGTCTCCTGCCCCAAATACGCAGCGCCGTCGAGCCAATTGGGCCTAAGGATGCCGACCCCCACCTCCGCCGACCTGCAATTCTTCTCGGCGGAATCCAGCGTGTAGACGAACGAGGTGCCGTTGTTCCACTCGAGGTCGTACATGAGCTCGCCGAGCTGGTCCTGTATGATGTTGAAGTTGCGGCCGTTGGGCCAATCGTACCAGAGGTCGATGAGGCTGAGGGCGCGAGGCGCCGCTGTAGTTGACGTAGAGGATGGAGTGGAACTGGTGGGGCCACGGGGCGGGCGTCGGCGGCGGAGTTTCGGATGCGCGCGCCGACGAAGCGAGGACTGGGACGGAGAGGAGGGCGATGAGCCACGTGGCGGTCGAGGGTGGCATTTGGAAGGTTTGTGTTGATAATCCTTCTTAGCCTTGTACGGCGTGGAATCCGACGCTCCACTATTGTTTATCTTATAATTTAGAAAACATATCACCATATGATTTAAAAAATATATCATCGTATTTCGAAAATGAACGGACGTTTTTTATATTATTTTAAAATCATAGATTTTTTGTGATGAATTTTAAAAGCACGTGAGTATTTTATGAATTTTAGTCGAAAATGTAAATAGAAACAAATCTATTTTTTCCAAACCTGGAGATCACGTGTCGAGATCAAAGCTCTTGTATCCCACGGTCCAACATCTGGTCTCCTTGTATTTTTAGTTATTATTTTTGTTTGAAAAGAGGAATATCATTAATATTAATTGCATAAAAATTTCCAATGAAATGAGAAGCAAAACCATTGAAAAATATGAAGGAACAACAAAAAATAGAAATCACCAATTGCAATTCATTCGTGAACCACTTTTAATATTCCATTGCGTTGATCACTAATGTCAGCACAATGGTCATCCATCATATTTATCTATGTTAAAAATAAGTCATGTTGGGTCAACACGATATTGGGACAATGGTATTTCTATTCGTTTGTTAGCTCATTAAGCAAATTAGCCTAGATAAAGTAATATCTGGGAGTGAAATTGCTCTAGATGAAAACCCGTGGGGAAAATCAAAAAATGCTTAGAGGTTTGAATACCGCAGTAATATTTCAGGGACTGATATGAAATTTCCAAAAAAAAAACCCTCTAGTATACCAAAATTCAAATGCCATTGTTTTTTAATCAATCGGATATTTTTTTACCATTCTCTCTCTTCGAACCCTCGTCTTCCTCTCTCTGGTCTCTAGCATCTTCACGAAAAAATCTCAAATCATTAAGTTGTTTTGCATCTCTTATCTCATCCTTAACCTTTCTCGAAGTCGACAACGTGTCGCCTTCATAACTTTAGACGTCTGGCTGCAATATCTCGAAGCGATATTTTTCGTCATCTTGAAAAGATAAGTTCATTTCGATTTATTTTATTGTATTAAATGTGTATCTTCTATAGATCTGTATGCTTCTATACTAAGTTTTCTGAAGTTTGTAATGATCTATGATTGTTAACAATGTAGAAGATCATACCAAACTCTTATTCTATGGAGAATACTCTCGTACGAGAGAAGAAAAATCTCATACGAGATGAGAAACTCTCAAGCGAGAGAAGAAAACCCTCATAGGATAGAAGAAGACCCTCGAAACAAAATATTTTAATTATTTTTTTAGTCATTTATACTTGGGAGAGTAATTGACACTAAATTAACGGCGATAATTTTAGGACGATAAGTTTAATAAGCAGTTTGAGTACAATTAACACTGAAAAACTAATTCCAGCCCGGAAATTTATACATGTGAGCCACATGACAATTAATTTAGGAAAAAATCATATGTGACGTTGGGAGAAATTTAGGCCAAATCAGCTTCTCAGACGAATAACCAATTTGAGGACAATTAACGCTAGTTTGTTCGCAAGATAGAATAGTAATTGGGTTTTTTTCACATTTTTTTGGTCGATTCGAGCCTATAATATAGACAATGAGATGATATACATTTTGGCATATAGCAGTTGGCCTAATTAAGCTAAGTGAGTATTTTTATCTTAGGTGATTTTCGTTGATTGATTGATGCTCATTTGATCTTGCTGTCATGTTTAGGTTGGATCCCAATTTGGTAGGAGGGGATTATTGCTTATCTTGCCAATTGTCGAGGTTTGGTCACGATTGCTGATGATCTTTCCTTTTTGAGATTAATTAATTTGATTTCTTTCTTTTTTATTCTTCAACAGCAAAAAAACTAATTTCAGACTAGAATCAACTAACGTGAGGTGTGCATGACAACTATTGAGGATCTTATGTGGCACCGAAAAAAATTCGGTCCAAATTAGCAACACAACGTATGATTTTGCACGATTTCATTATTAAGACTCATATGTTTAATTCTTGCTTGAAATAAGATTTTCAGCGCTATTTATGATCAAATTGCTTCAATTTCGAAACTTCTTATTTAGTTTATGTATCTTGAAAATCCCACAGTCATCACAAGGACTAAAAAATAATTAAGTCAATATCATTCTAACTGATTTTTTTTTTTTCATCACGTAATCTGCATAGTTTGCGTTACACACTTAGATCCATCACTCAATATGCAATGACTTTATGCCACACCCTAGATAATGTAAATATCTAGGTTTGTACCACATACTCATATCCATCACTCTATCTACTATGAATTTACTCCACCCACTCGATACTCAATCTACTATAAGTTTACTCCACATACTCGATAATGAAATTCTGGAGCCAGTCCGCAGAGGATATGAACATTTAGGATTCTTTCGATTCAACTTCTGAAAAAATTGAACTGAAAATTTTGAATCCATAAACTATAACTTCCTATTGAACACTATACAAGGTGAATTTGAGACATATTCATCTGACCACGAGAATTAGTACCACCGCTGAAGTGTGTGCTGCAATTAACCCTCAGTCAGGTTTGTGTTGCACAAGCACACGTTGGTATTTATGGGTTAGCCTATAATCAGGTCGAGTGGGGACACATTGAGACCCAAAAAAAAAACTATACAACCACTTAGAGGCGGGCCCGCACAAGATAGGATAATAAAGGTACAACATTCATGCTAAAAAATAGTAGTATGAAACCAAATATCGAAATAGGGAAATTCCACAAAAAGATTATTGTAACAGGAACTTGTGGTGGTTGTAAAAAATCGAAGTGTTTGGTTCGGTACTTTTCTTGGAATAATAGATGCTGATTCTTAATCCTTGTTAATATCTTTTCTACCCAACAAATTGGTGGGCGGAGCTTAGACAACAAACTGCAGCAAAAAACATTATTGAAAGGTTTGCTCCAACACTAACTAATTCAAGAACATAAGGTAGAAGAAAACAGTACAGAAAGTACAAATACATACATACATACATACATACATCGGCTGGTACTAATCAGACTTTTTATCAGATCCCTCGCTCTTGTTCAAATCCTGAGACCTCTTGTCCTCAGCCATCTTCGCATAAACTTCATCCCTCTCCTTGAAATACCTCTCGAAAGCCCTCGGAAGAAACCGCGGTATCAGAAAACCCAGCAAGTTTATCGAGAAGTAACCCATGTTCGCCGCCGCCAGGCTCCTCCCGAACCAAAACCAAGCAACGTCCTATTTCGTCGTTACATAGTCGTCATCGCACACCAAAACCGCAAAATTATAAGATTGTGCCACCAACTATACATGTCTCCATTATTGGATCACTATGTTTAATAATGGCAAAAATATGTCAAACCAAGACAAAATTATAAGATTGAATTACTAACTATTAGAGCTGTCAAAAAAACCCAAAGTCCGCGGGCCGGCCCGCCCAGACCCGCCAAAAGGGCGGGGCGGGCCTGAATTTTTTAGGCCCGCCGGGGAGCGGGCCTAAGTGGGCAAAGCCCGCGCGGACCGCGGGCTTTGGCGGGGCAGGCGTGGGTAGCCCGCGGGCTACAATAAATATATATATTTTTTATTAATAAATTCAATATATATGTAACAAATTACATAAATATATTATTAGTCTAGTGATAAAAGTGCATTATTTTATACGTAAGGTGTTGGGTTCGAACCCCAAGTAGACTTTCTTTTTCTTTTTTTTTCTTTTTCATTTTCTTAAATTGGGCATCAATGTTTTTTTTTTTTAATTGGGCGGGCCTGTGTTTCAGAGGCCGCCAGGCCGCCAGATGGCGGGTTTTGGCGGGATACGGGCGGGCCCGGCCCGTAAGCCCGTTTTGACCGCTCTACTAACTATACATGTTTTCATTTTTGGGGGACTATGTTTAATAACGGAATAAATAGGTCACTAACTATGCGTTAACAAAATTGGATCGCTGGTCAATTCTCCGGCAAAAATTGACGGAAATCTGACGTGGCCGATGTTCCGGCAAAAAGTACCGAAAATCCGACGTGGCTGTTGCTGTTGGCAGCAATGTTAGATTTCCGACGATTTTACCCGAAAAATTTACCAATAACCTAATTTTATTAAGATATACAAAGTTCGTAACATATTTTTGCAATTATTAAAACATAGGTGACTGAAAAACGAAAAATTATTATAGTTAACGACTCAATGTTATAATTTTCTTCACACAATATTCTAATATCACCATGATGAGAAATGACATACAATCTCAAATCAAAACAAACTCTATGATGACAAATCGACACGCATTACGTTGAGTTAGATATCACTTGGATCACCTCAAACAAACACCCCCTTATTTAAATTGATCATTTAATTAAATAAATTATTTTCTGCATATTGTAATACTTTCCCCCGAAACCAACATCTAGCGTGTAACAAAATAATAATAAAGGAATACAATCCGTCACCTTGAGCTCCGCATTCGCGGGGAGCGTCTTGTTGACCCAAACATCCGTCAGCCAATCGAGCACCACGAAGAGCCTCCTCACGGTGTACAGCAGCGGCACCAACGCCCTCACCGGCGGCGAGAACAGCGACAGCCCACTGATCACGTTCTCCGTCAGTATCTGAAACGAAAGGAGGAACAGGTGCGGCGTGGCGGACCTCACGGCGTGGTCGTCGCCGCGCGCGAACCCTCCTAACACGTACGCCAGCGGCAGGAAAAGGCCCACCGTCGTCCCGGCGACGACGTAGAGCCTGAAGAGCCCGCTCCCCTGGAAGATCTCCGGCGACGAGGGCTCGCTCGGCCGCGGGGACACTTTGGGGAAGGCGAAGCGGGAGAGGAGGAGGATGTAGGAGGAGGCGAAGGCCGGGAACATGAGGTCGATGAGCGGCACGAGGCCGCTCGCGGAGAAGACCATTATGAATGCCACGAGCTGCAGCTCGATGACGCGGAGGGAGCCCATTACGCCGCCGAGCGGCGTCGGCTGCTGTTGCCGGCGTTGTTCGGGCTTTGGGTTCGGGCCCGCGGGCGGTGGTGGCGCTTCGGGCTGGGGACCCACGGCTAGGGACACACCGGACATTTTCTTCTGTTAAATAACTATAACTATGTAGCTGAGGTATGATGTGTGATCGGCTGTGGAAAATTGGAAGCGAAGCTCTGCGGGAAATGTATGGCAAATGGATTGTATATATCCAAAGAGTGTGATTTTTTTTTTTCTGGGGTTTTGTTGAGTGTTTATCGTGTGACATGCAGAGAGGGACACGTGGCATGGGGAAACGTGTTTGGAGATGATCGGACAGGTGTGTGTGCTGTTCTTTTTGGGCTTGGAGTTTTGGGCCACTTGTCCGCGAATTGTGGCCCATGAAAACGAAAGGTCATCTGAATGGGGACGGGGAGGGCACCGGTCGGAATTTCGGTTCGAATGGTTAAGCTTTATTAAAAAAAAAAGAAAAAATCGACAAAAAAAGGAATAAAGTCAAAAAATATATAAAAAAAGACTACATTGGGCCTCGTGGTTAGTGCTTTGACTTATTTTCAATGTACATATTAAATTCTATTTTTAATTAATTTTTTATACTCATTTTACTTTTAATTTATCTCTATAGTACAATGTACTTTAATTATCTAAACCCCTAATTTTATAAATTTAATTCTTGACAACCCATTTTACAATTATTTTTTAATCCCTCAACACATATTATTAGATTGATATAATTATAAAATATAATTTTAGTATATTTAGATGCACCGATTATATAGCGGTTAAACCACTAAACCTTAAACCAATAAAATTTCCGGTCTAATTCGAAAAACCGATTTAAAAAACATGATGGTTAGACGCCATAGAGGATTTATCCCATCACACGTAAAGGACAAAAAAACATCCTAATGATTGAACAATTATTTTCATTTACCTGCTCTCATTAATGGAGTCATGGTTTTAAGACCAATTTTTTGAACCGGAACGGAAAGTTTAGTAGCTTAAGGTTTAGTGGTTTAATCGGAATAAAACCGGAGCAAAACTGGTGCCTATATATATAACAAAATTATATTTTATGAATAAATCAATTAAATAAAATATGTTGGAGATTAAAAAGTAATGGGAAAATGGATGTGCAGAGTTAGATTTAAAAATTGAGGATTAAAAGATAATTAAAATAAAATGTTTGGGAGATAAAAAAAATATCAATTCTAAAATGAGGTATCAAAAACAAATTTAAAATAGATCTAATAAAATGCACTAGTAGGGAACTGAACCAACAACCTTTGAAAACTAAGTCCAAAAGTCTTACCACTAGACCACAACATAAATTTGAAATTTTTATTACCTATTTTCGTTTTATTTTATTTTATTTTTCATAATTTATTCTTTTTTTTAAATTAAAGTTGAACCGGACATGACCCGAACTGTATTTCCGACCGGTTTACGATTTTTCAGGTCATCAGAACCATGATGGAAGTTCGAAAATCTGGTAAGAAATGATGCCACTTGGACATAATGTTCACTTTTCAACAAACATAGAGATTAAAATTCTGAATTTGCTTCGTTATCATGACCTGATTTGGTAATGGACGGGTGCGAAATCGGTGTTGGAGATACCATTTCCATACCACGTCTGTTGCGAATATTTGTGACGCTTACGAAGAATTAGTTTGGGACGAAAAATCACCGTACCGGGTTCATGTGCGGGTGATCCGCAGCTCCCTATATTGATGCTACAACTCGAAAGTTTTTTTAACTAAAAAAATATAAGCTACGCAATATCTTCAAAACTGACTATAAACACGATGATGCATTTATTTTTTTTTTTTTAAAAAAAAGACATTGTTATATAGCATAAAGCTACATGTAATATATATAATTGAAAAACGAAGAATTATGGTTATGTTCAAATTGGGATTGGACAGGGACGATGACAGGGGCAGAGAATATGAATCACATTTTCACTTAATTTTAATCATGGACTCCTCGTTCACATTTTGATTGGAAATTTTTTGCTCTAATAATCTCAAGTTTCAGCAGGGGCAATTCACCACGGAAATTTTTGCAATTGCTAGTCATGAACAATTCATAATATATAAGCCATAATCTTTGATGCAATAACCTGAACCAACTAATATTTAATTTATAAATAATTTATCGCTAGATAAAAATGAGTTTTAATAAATGGGCGTACTAAGAAATGGTTGGCTTAGTGGTTAATCGGTGTGGTCAATATCATTGGTTATTTCTAAGTCGCATAACTATCAAAAAGCAGTCACATGGACCAAGAATGATTAGTCTCGTTGGAAAACGAGAGCTATCTCATAGTCGTCTGGAGTCGAAGTGTAAAGTTTATGATGACATTGTGCGGACTTGCCCAAATTAAAGGGGAGTTCTCCGGTTCCAGTTAGAAAAGGGCAAAAAATCGGAACGGTCAGTTAACCGAAACTTTTTTTTTTTTTATAATCAATGGCTAGTTTTTTAAAATTTTTGATTTTTTATTAACAACTAATTTTAGGTTTATTATTATTATTTTATTAAATAAATAGTTGAGCTTAAGTCTTCATTGGAGATCAATGCATAAGACAAGTATCATATTATTTATAAAATTTATCTAAGTTGATTTTTATCTCAACTATCAAGCTCTTTCAGTTTTAACACTCTTATTTATCACACCACACTCATCACTCATGTGTCCTCGTCTTGCTTCTTTCGATTCGAAAATAAAGCGTGTTGTTGACAGTATATCACAAGACTACGCTACAAAGAAACGACACTAACGAGGTTTATGCCGACATTAATGCGATTCACGTTGTTGTAACTAAGCATGTAGATAATATGGGAATTAATGCATCACAATGCCAAGTATAAATAGCTGCAGGGTCTTCCGTGGGTGGGCTGTTCTTTTTGGGCTTTCATTGTTGGGCCGGCTTGTTCACAATAGCAGCCCATGAAAATGAAAGGTCGACTAAATGGGGGAGGCGACCGACTACAGTACTACACAAAGCCAGAGAGGGAAAGGTCAAGTGTATGTATAGATGAGAGGATTTATAGCCCACGAGCACACGTAAAGGACAAAACAACCTAATAATTAAACAATTATTTTCATTTAATTGCTCTCTTGTGGTAAAATAAGAAGTGCTACTTGGTCATAATCTTCTCTCTTCAACTAACTGACATAATTTTTTAATTTGCTTCACTGTCTTGACCATAGATGGCAATGGCCAAGTTTGGGACTGTATTGAAACATACATCTTAATACCAAATTCTATTGTATATACTAAACGCTTACCATAGTTTTGTTTTTTTGATATACCAAGAATTAGTTTGGGACGGAGAATCACCGTACGGAGTTCACGTGGGTGATTCCGGTTCCTTATATATATAGATTCAACCCCTCAAATTTTTTATTTTTTTTTGCAGCAAAAGATAAAGTAAGTATCATCGTCAAAGACCTATAAACGTGACGAAACAATCTCGATATAGAACAAATTAGGACAAATTAAAATAAAAATTATTAATATAATAAATTTACAATAAAATATGATAATCGAAATGGAGATGTTCAAATAGGGTTGAAGACGGGACAATGCTGAGTGGAGAATATGAATCACATCACCGTCCTATCCCCTTATTTTCACTTATTATGAATCATCGTCAACTCTTATTTTCGTTTTGATTGAGGATTTTTCATTCCAATAACCTCAAGTTCTAGCAAGTCAATTCTTTCCTATCCAATTGAAAACCAACCCAACTCGGTTAGATTTTCCATTTTGATAATCGAATGGATAAGTTGATTTCTCATGAGTTTGATAGAAAAAACCCTCTAGCAATGATGGTTCACCATGAATTTTTGCAACCATTAATCATGATACAATGCATACTCTGTAAGTCATATTTTTGGCTAAAACCCATATGCGGTTTGAAAACCGAGCACCTACATCTATTTGATTTATAAATAGCTTAAAACATCCTCGTGGTTTATCTAATCATGTGATCATTGCCACTTACACCCCATATTGAGGGTATAATGCTAAGTTTTTTAACAACACGGGGATACAATGTTAAGCTTAGACAGAACAAGGAAGTTCAGCGCAATGTGGTAGTAGCGTGAATTTTAATAGGGTATAACATAATTTACCCCTTAATTTTTATGCAGGGACATGAACCAACCCGTATAAGCGATATATAAAACGAGTTGTAATAAGTGGGGTACTGATAAATGAGTGTTCTTGTAATTGAGAGGTATGGTTAATATCCATCGGTCGTGGTTTCAAATTTCAGTGACTATCAAATTTATTCTGACTTGAAGTTGTCACATGGATCAGAGGATTAATTGTGGGGGTTATCTCATTAGGTAATAATGAATGAGTAAATTCCCTTTAATTACCCATTGAAGTTTCAACTCATCTCGAATTATTTCTTTATGTTAGATATTCATCTGTAAAAAATTGTGTGCTTGGTACCCAAAAAGCGTTAAAAAGACAAAAATAATCTTGCTTCATTCATAGATATTATTCCAACTCTCTCCAGTTTTATATCAAGTCAAATTTAAGAATATTATACAACTGTTATCACTATTATACAAATTGTTCTCATTATTATACCAACATATTCAATTATTATACTAACTGTTATCATTGTTATACAAAAATAATGTTATTATAATTTTATTATACGGAAGTAATTTTTGCATATTATACCACAAAACACGATTATTATATCAGCAAAACCGCTTATTATACCAATAAAATTAATTATTCTACCAATAAATTCGAATATATACCAAACAATTCAAATATTATAATAACATTATTTTTTATATAACAGTAATAACAGATGATATAATAATTGTATATATTGGTTTGATAATAGGAACACTTGTATAATAATACTCTTAAATTTGACTTGGTATAACAATGATAATAGTTGTTATGAAATTGAATATATTGGTATAATAATGATAACAGTTGGTATAACTGAATCTGTAAAGAAATGTTATTTTCGACTTATGTTTGTTGGTATTAAACACACAATTTTTCGCAAATTAATACTGAACAATAAATATTTAGAAGGAGATCGGATCAGAAAATTAAAACTTAAAAAGGTACGCAGGGTAAATTTATCCATAATGAATTCGATTCGGACTAAAATTCGACGCAACTCAACAACGTTGATAGGGATACAAACACGAAAAAAACAAAAATACCAATCTAAGAAAAAAAAGGAAAAAGAAATGAAAGCAGCCTTTCGGAGATAACAAGAGCCTGCCTACCCCTCGACTTCTCCGAAGCGAAGCCTGCCCCAGATTTAATTATTTAATTAATTGGTTGATTATTTATTTATTTAATTATTTATCCTCTCAACTCAACGCAGCTCATCGTCCTATTAGATATTAGGCATCTGCTCCTGTTTTAGATTCATTCGGTACGAAGACGTAAACAACTCTCTTGGAAGAGAAAATTGTTTGAAACAATGGCGGCGGCTTCTCTGTCTCCTCCATCGAATCACTGCTATTCCAATTCTTCTTCTTCCTCGTCTTCGTCGTCTTCGTCGCTGCCAGCTCATTCCTCGATTGGGTTTCATCAGCTACAGAGAAAGGTTCAATTTCTTCCTCTTCAGAGAAGAGCTTCCTCGAAAGTCTTCTCAATGGAATCCAAGAATCTCGGCATGCATGGTGGTTAGTCTTTTTTTTTCATTCGTTTCGGCTAATTAAATCGTTTCTGCCGTGAAATTAATTTTTGGGCACTTGAAATTGCATCTGATTTGCATAGAATTTCAACTCACATTTTCCCAGTGATATCTAAATTGGTGAACTTTATAGGCTCTTTGGGTGCAAAAATGTCCACACATACACCTGTTAATGATTTGAAGGAGGAGCTGAGACCAATTATCCCCACAATAGAACCAAAAGATCCGTTTGGAGAGAACCTTAACGAAGGTAATAAATCAACCGTAAGCATCACCGTTGTTGGGGCATCTGGTGACCTGGCGAAGAAAAAGATATTCCCTGCTCTCTTCGCACTTTACTACGAAGATTGTCTCCCCGAGGTTTGCTTCTTATTTTTCTAACAGTTTAAAGCTATGTAGATATTAGTAATTAATTAATTTTTACTGTTCTTTTTTTCAGCATTTCACTATCTTTGGCTATGCCCGTAGTAAGATGACCGATGCCGAGCTACGGAATATGGTCAGCAAGACTCTTACTTGCCGAATCGACAAGAGGTACATGTTATTATATTTCCTGCTAGGATTTCGTTCGATTTTAGATTTTTTCTTGATTTTTTTCGTATGATAATAAAGGGAAAATTGCAACGAAAAGATGGAGCAGTTCCTTAACAGATGTTTCTACCACTCGGGACAGTACGATTCCCCCGATAATTTCAGGGAGCTCGATAAAAAGCTCAAGGAGCACGAGGTGCGGGGAACTGTTCTTTTTATTTTCTTGAATATAATGCCTTTTATATGGTAGAAAAGATCTATTTTTTCATTTTAAATACTGTTTCCAAGGACTAAAATTTAAATCTTTTATTGGCTTTTTTAGGCTGGGAAAGTTTCGAATAGGCTCTTCTACCTATCTATCCCACCGAACATATTCATCGATGCTGTGAGGTGTGCGAGTTCCTCTGCTTCTGCTGCCAACGGATGGACTCGGGTAATCGTGGAGAAGCCCTTTGGAAGAGATTCTGATTCCTCCGCTGCTATGACCAAAGCCCTCAAGCAATACCTCGATGAAGATCAAATTTTCAGGCAACTTCAAAATTTTTGTTTCTTTTCTTACGAGCCAATTTGTTTATGTGGGGTTGATCTGATAATCTATTATTACATATATAGGATTGATCATTATCTTGGTAAGGAGCTAGTAGAGAATCTCTCGGTGCTTCGTTTCTCGAATCTCATCTTCGAGCCTCTATGGTCGAGGCAGTACATAAGAAATGTTCAGCTGATATTCTCCGAGGACTTTGGCACCGAAGGGAGGGGAGGGTAATTAATATTTTCCCTCTGATGTTAAAGAAACACAATTAATCCCGATTGTTAACTCTTCTTCTTCGTTATTGTTTGTTGTGACAGTTACTTTGACCATTACGGGATAATCAGAGACATAATGCAAAACCATCTCCTCCAAATACTTGCCCTCTTCGCCATGGAAACTCCCGTCAGCTTAGATGCAGAAGATATCAGGAACGAAAAGGTTCTTTCATCCCTGACAACGTAGATAATGTAGGACCTCGAGAAATTAATACTCGATTATTTAACGAACTCTGCAAGATAATGTTTTTGGCCGGTCCGAACTTGGGGATAGGGTGCCAAAGTTAATAATTTGCCAAAGTTATAAGATATTACTTTTTTTTTTTTTGTAATTTATATAAATCCCATATAAAATATAAATTAATAAATTTCTTATATACTCCGTACTGTTACTTGAATGATTTATGAAGGATTCTTGAAAAAAATGACTAAATTGTCTTTTGCCTTTTGTTTAAATAAATTTTAGTTTGAATCTCGTCTCTAACAAGGTTGCAGATTGAAGGGTTTTTTCAAATTGAGCCATTCATTTGATATATGTACATGGCACAATAATGAAGTGGGAGATTGAATTTCAAATTTGGTAATTCATTCGATATACGTACGTACATGATACAATGATTATATGAAAGTTTGAAAGATGTTTGTAAATTGGGTATTATATTAATAAATTTCGTTGGTCCCAAATGTATTAATTTACAGATTATGATGCATCATACTTGATGATTCGCTGCAGGTTAAGGTTTTGCGGTCGATGAGGCCACTACGCCTCGACGATGTGGTTGTGGGGCAGTACAAGAGCCACACGAAGGGAGGCTCCACTTACCCGGGCTACACTGACGACAAAACCGTGCCCAAGAAAAGTTTAACTCCGACTTTTGCAGCGGCTGCTTTGTTCATAGATAACGCGAGGTGGGACGGCGTGCCTTTCCTCATGAAAGCCGGGAAAGCCTTGCACGATAAGAGGTTTGTTCAAAACTTTGAAAGGCTTTTTTTTTTTTTTTTTAATCGTCCTGTAAGTTGAGAGGGGCAGCACCTTCAGGACACTGATGGGCCACAGCTAACTTTTAAAATCGAAGCAATTTAAGGACAACACGCTCTTCTTCGTGGCGCCAGATGGACCGCCACGTCATATAGAAGAGGTGACGTGGCGGTCTGACGTACCTTTCAGTTGGACTGCCACGTCATTAGAAGAGGCGACTTGGCGTTCACTTGGCGCTTGTTGTCCTTAAATTGCTTCCTTTTATTAAAATCAGCGTTCTAAGCTACTTGCAGCCCATTAAGTTGGGTGCCCTTTGAAAGTGTCACCCTTCTTAACTCACATGACCAAAGAACTAGGGTTAACTACTTTTTTAGTCCTGTAATTTAGGGGTGTGGCGCTATAGAGACAAATAATTCAGGGGTGGCATTATACTGAAAAAAACTTTAAAAAATAAGCAATTTAAGGTCTCGGTGTATAATGTTCCAAAATTGCTTAATCTTAAAAGTTATTGTCCGTATAATGCCACCCCCTAAATTATTTATCCCTATAACGCCACAACCCCTAGATTACAGGACTAAAAAAACAATTAAATCTGAAATACACCCGATCGAGCAACATAATCCCGATGCAGTGGCTTAATTCTTGAAACTCTTTCTCCTCAGGGCGGAGATTAGGGTACAGTTCAGGCACGTCCCGGGCAACTTATACAACAGAAACTTCGGGACCGATCTCGACCGCGCGACGAACGAGCTCGTGATACGCGTGCAGCCCGACGAAGCCGTTTACCTCAAGATCAACAACAAGGTCCCCGGCCTCGAGATGCGATTGGACCGAAGCAACCTTAATCTTCTGTACAAAGCTAGGTATTTTCCCGTCATAAAATTGCATTTATTATCGAATAATCCCTATTTATTTTTTTTAATTCATTATTTATGGGTAAAGATACTCGAGCGAGATACCCGATGCATACGAGCGGCTGCTTCTCGATGCGGTTGAAGGCGAGAGGAGGCTCTTCATAAGGAGCGACGAGCTCGATGCTGCTTGGTCTTTGTTCACGCCCGTGCTTAAAGAGCTCGAGGAGAAGAAGATTGTGCCCGAATATTATCCCTACGGTAGCCGGGGCCCGGTGGGGGCCCACTACCTCGCGGCCCGGTACGGGGTGAAATGGGGCGATCTCGGCGTCGATGAATGAATGATGAGAGTGTGTTAGGACATCATCGGAGCTCGCGAGTTCCGTTGGTTTAGGTTTTGTTTGCCTGTGTGAGGCTGAGAGGTCTTGAGGTTTTTGTTATAGGGGCAATGATTTTGTGTCCAGTAATAATGTTTTGTTTCTGTAATGAAATGAAAACTGATTTTGAAACCACACGTATTTTCCATGGGTGATACACAACATCGTATGTAGTATTAATTCACATTTCACAATAAAAAATAAATAAGGGAAAAATAACTCTTGCTATTTAATAACGCATAAGTACATCAACAAGTTTTCAACCAAGTAACCAACACAATCCGCACGCTCCATATGGGATACGCCATCCACGTGGAATTTGAGCTGGATAATCACACTAATGCCAATTATTGGAATTTAAAATCTTATACTCCGAGCCTAACACTGATACAAATTGTTGCCGAATAAAAAATCTCGTACTCCAAAGACAGAAGCCAAGATGAAATTTCATTTTAAATTCAATTGATAATAGATGAAGTAGCTAGTTAATCTTATATGCAATTAAAACTTTTTTTTTCTTTTAATTTAATGTGTTTGAGTTTAATACCCCAACATCTTAACCGTATCCTCTCTACACGTCGAGGTTAAAAGGCAAACTAACATTTTGATTTTCCTGAGAAGCGAAACGAAGACTGCGTTTGGATTGAAAAAAGTTGTGTAAAAAAATTGAAAAAAATGTTTTTAATATATTTTCTTTCGTTTCGGCATCATTTGTTGAAAAATATATATATTCCTAATTAAATATAACCTTGTTAGTTTTTATTTTCTTTATTCTTGATATACGTTTCTCCAATTAATGGAATTTTTACATTTTGGTCCCTAATGTTTGGCCTATGGGCATTTTTGGTTCCCCATTTTTTTGAGTTATAGTTTCAGTCCCCAATTTTGTCGATTTTGAGCGTTTTTTGTCCCCCGGTTAACTTAATCGTTAAGTTGGACGGAAATACGGGTCGGGTCAGCCCGGATTTACGGGTCGGGCCGGACCAACTCGAATTTTGAGGACCAAAGAAAGGGAAACCTGGCCGGACCCGTAAATTCGGGCTGACCCGACCCGTATTTCCGTCCAACTTAACAATTAAGTTAACTGGGGGACAAAAAACGCTCAAAATCGACAATATTGTGGACTGAAACTGTAACTCGGAAAAATGGGGATACGCCCATAGGCCAAACATTGGGGACAAAAAATGTAAATATCCCCCAATTAATCAAACCTTTAAAGCTATTTTTTTTTTTATTTCATTTTGGTATTATTTTCCTTCGGAAAAAAAAATTCAAATGGAAAGGGGAGGGGAGTGATAATCAGCTCCTCCACGTCAGGATTCTAAGATAATAATAAATCCTTGGGGATCACGGAAAAGGAATGGCAGCGGCAGCGAGGCTCAACCTTCTTCTTCAGCCTCTAGTAGCAACCGAACTATCCCCATCGGTATCTTCCGGGCTCCGACGAGCGTCGGTTTCGACCTGCTCCACGGCCCAAATAGATGGAAATCCGGGGCGGGTTGGAACCCGAGTGATCGACTCGCATTTGCACGTTTGGGCCTCACCCCAGCAAGTAAGCATTTTCTGCACTATTCTTGTCTGCAGCTTTTCGATTGCGATTCTTCAATTTTCCCTTTTTATACCCCTTTGCAATTCTTGAACTGGCTGGTTTTGTTTCAGGCTTCGGAGAATTACCCGTATTTTCCGGGTCAGGAGCCGACTATACCGGGCCATGCCGAGTTCTTAATTGAGGTAAAAAATGCGTAGTCAATTTCAGGCAACTATAAATCAATAACGAAAGCGAGAATTTTCAATTGAATTGAATTGGAAAGTCGTCAGTGCATGGAAGAAGCTGGCGTCGATGGCGCCCTCATAGTGCAGCCCATTAATCACAAGTTTGATCATTCTTACGTCACGAGGTTTGTTAGTTTCGATTATAACTTGTTTGCATTGCGAGGCTGTTTCTTTATCGATTGATTGTACCCTTTTTATGCCGAGTTTTCACAAGAATTCCTATGCTACTTGTTAAGCTCACTGTGGCAATTGATTATTGGGTTAATTAATCTTTTTGTTGTGTATATTCGGGTGATTGGCACTTTAGAGACACATAAATTAAGAGGTGACATTTTAGGAGAATAAATTTCGAAATTGAAGCAATTTTGAGGACACTTAACGTTGGGGAACCTAATTTCAGCCCGAAATTATCACACATGAGCCGTCGGACATGTTGATTTGGAGTGAATTTTTTTTGATGCTATAAAGGATTTTCACCCAAATCACGTTTCGGGTTGAAATAAGGTTTTAGGACCGAATTGTCCTCAACTTGTTTCAATTTTCACCCAAATCGCCCATAAGGTTTCGGGCTGAAGGATTGTCCTCAACTTGCTTCAATTCGTCAGAGATGTTGATTTGGACCGGATTTTTTCCAATGTCACGTATGATTTTTCCTCAAATTAATTGTCACTTGTAACTCGCGTGTGTTAATCCCGTACTGAAGTTATGTTTCCACTGTTTATTATGTTCAGATTGCTTCATTTTTGAACCTATTGTCCTAAAATTGACACCTCTGTATTTAATTGTGAAAATGTTGTTGTCGCAAATATACAAGACAATAAATAATGCCTTGATTATATTCTGGAGCACCATCACATCTACTGTCATCAGCAAAGCATAATGATAAAATCCCTCACATGAACCGAAATTCGGACAGTGTCTTGAGGAAATATCCGTCCAAGTTTGTCGGTTGCTGCCTTGCGAATCCCGCTGAAGATGGTTCAGGAATCAAACTGCTCGAAGATCTCGTTTCGAAGGTTCAAAATTTAACATCGTTTTCTTATCGTACGAAAGTGATCTTAATGTGTCGAAAATCTTATGCCCGCAGGATTCGTATTGTGCTGTACGGTTCAATCCATACCTGTGGCCATCTGCTCAAAAGGTACATTTCCTTGAAATAAAACCCGATCGAACAATTTTCTAACACAAATCTTTCATAAAATCTTGGATTTTTGTATGCTGTTTCCTTGTCCAAAAAATTCGTATTTCGTAATCTTTCTAAAAAAAGAAGAATGCTCCCTTACAATGCAATGTCCCCTTCAGATGACTAACGAAGTTGGGAAGGCTTTGTTCTCCAAAGCCGGAGAGCTCGATTTGCCTGTTAGTTTCATGTGCATGAAGGTCTCCTTTCATTTAATGCAATTACATGTTCTTGGGTGAATGATATCTTTGATCCCCAATGTTTGGAGAATGTGCAATTTTGGTTCGCCATGTTCCGAGATGCCACTTTCAGTCCCCAATGTTATCGGTTTTAGGCCGTTTTGGTCCACCGGTTAATTTAACCGTTAAATTGATTGGTAGACCAAAATGACCAAAAATCGGTTCCATTGGGGGGATTAAAAGTGGCATCTCGGGACATGGGGGACCAAAAAGGCCTTCTTCCACAGTTACTTCCACAGTTACTTCTTCCAAAAAGGCTCTTCCCTCAGGGTCTCGGTTTACACATACGGGAAATCGAAGAACTCTGCACGGAATTTCCTTCGACGGTTGTTCTTATAGACCATATTGGATTTTGTAAGCGCCCAACGTAAGTACTCACTGCTACGTATTAGGCTAATAAATCTCTGAGTCGTGCAATCAACTTTGCATTCAATTATATTATGTATAATCTCCCTTCAGGAACTATGAAGAAGAGCAGATTTTCTCTAAACTGCTGCAACTTTCCAGATTTCCACAGGTTAGTGCTAAACTAAGCAGCGGTTGTATTTATTACCCACAATGATTGATAGGAGAATAACCATTTTAAGGCGTCACTCATTGCAGGCTTATGTAAAATTTAGTGCCCTGGTTAGGGTTTCGAGAGATCCGTATCCCTACGAAGATCTTTCCGACGTTTTGGCCAAAGTAATATCGAGTTATGGAGCCAACCGAGTAATGTGGGGAAGGTAACCACCGTAGTAGTAGTAAGACATATCTGTTAATCTTTGTAATAAGAAGGGGCTTCTTGCAAAGGCTGTAAGTAGTTAATAATGTCATTGAAATGTTTTTGTGTGCAGTGACTTCCCATTCGTCGTCCCCGAATGCGGTTACGGAGGAGCAAAAGACGCGATTTACCGATTAGTCGAACGGGCAAATATACATTCGGCTGATCTCGAATGGATTATGGGGCGAACTGTCAATCAAATATTGCACAGCAGGTGGTTCTCTGCTTGAAGATTGTTGGTCTCGTTTTGCATATGTAATGAAAAGAGCCATTGCTTTTTTTTTTTTTGGAAACGAAAATTTTACTTTAAATTGAACAAATTCACGGGTTAAGTAAGCCAAGAGTTTTTCCCGGCGACATTCGAGGATACTAGTAGAGGAAGAAGCTCAATCAAGGAGCACACAAATTTAACCCATGCATGTGAAAAATTGAATTTATGAATCTATTCTGTCAACAACTAACTAAAACTTCTGTATATAAGTAATCTTAAAACTCCACAATAATGATGACTACTAAAATCAGATCTATCGTGGACTAAAAGTTTTCAATTTGTGATTGTTGGACTTAAACCCGAGAATATTCATACCTTAGTTTATTGAAGCAATCTCTTTCGGCAAAAAAAATGCAACCATCTCCGGTCAAAACTCCACGAAATCCGAACTTCAATTGGAAAGGAAGACCACACGAGGGGAGAAACAATCACCAAAGAACGGGAGACGCAAGCTCCCACAAGAGTAGAAAAACAAAAACCATAAACAAAACAAAATAGGAGATGAAAAACTAAAATAAAGAGCCCTTCAAAAGGGAAACATTGTCATTTATTAACTGAATATTCTAACAAGAAAGAACAATTTTTACTCCTCAAACAATCTGAGCAGAAAAAGTTCCCCGGCATGAATCCAAACTCATCCTCTGCTGTGTGAAGCCAATCACCGACCCCAAAAAGCATAAACTTTTTTTCAAAGAAAAAAAAAAGAGACATTTCCTTACAAAACATACATACTATACAAAGCATAAATTAATCAGAAAAAAAAAAAGGTATGCAAATAACTACTCTTCAGCCCTATGTATTTCACCCATCATGATGCGATTACTGGTAACCTTAAACCCGAGAAGAGACGGATCAATCTGTCTTCCCTTTTTACCCTTCTTTTTGCTGCCCTTAGCAACTGTTGCTGCTGCATCGGAAGCAGCCGCCGTGCTGTGATTTTCTTGAGGCGTCTGCTGCCTTTTCGTGCTACCTTTAAGCATGTCGCTGAACGATGCCTCTCGAACATCGGCCTCGCTGTACGACAATGTTCGTCTGAACTGAACATCTTTTTTGCCACTTGTCTCAACGTTTCCTACGTTGGATCCCGTTTCTTGTCCAATCACTACAAACGAGTCCAAATACGAATGCAATGTAACCAAAATCAACCCCATGTTACATTTGGATTGGATGAGTACATCAATTTTTTTGGGTTAATTTTCTTTTCTTAGTGTAATTTAGGGAGTGTGGCGTTATAGGAACAAAAAGTTTAGGGGTTGGCATTATACGGACAATAACTTTCAAAATTAAGCAATATTGGGATATTATACACTGTAACCTCAGATTTTGCCCCTTAGGGTTCCAGCGTATAATGTCCCAAAATTGCTTAATTTTTAAAGTAATTGTCCGTATAATGCCACCTACTAAATTATTGTCCATTTAGCGCCACATCCCCAAAATTACAGGACTAAAAAAGAAATCAACCCATTTTTTTCTTATTTTTTACATGACGTGGAGAACAGAAGCATCTTACCATCAGAAGGCATGATATTCGAGGAACTTTTTCCTCTAGTTAATGAAATAGCTCTTGGATCTGATGATGATGCTCCTTCGTGTGAAGGTGCAGTGTTCGAGACCGGTGGACGTCTCAGCAAGATATTTTGGGGTGCCCTAGAACTAGAAGACGATGACCAGCAAAATGTTCTCTTAGTTGGCACAAGATAAAAATATTCTCTTTGCTTGGCAAAGAACATTAAGGAAAAAAAATCCTGCAACACTGCGGAAAATTTATCCATATTTAACAATGACTGGCACAAGAGGGTCTTCATCGAAGTTTGCATTAACTAAATGAAAAAGATTTTGATTGTGCGAAAAATTAGACTTGATGATCCCGTTTCACAGGAATTATTAAGTAATATACGTTCTTTGAACTAGATAGTGGAACTGTGCCTCATCACCAATGTACAAAGGGAAAAACAGTTATATATGCTCACCGATCCTTCATGGCATCGTCCTGAAAAGAATCACCCGATGCTATCTTTTCAATGTGAAAGCCTGACAAATTAACCAGATAATGTAAGCCATGTACTAAGGACAGAAAAGAAGAGAAACCACAAAAATGAGAATATAATATACCAGCAGAGCCCATATCATTTTGCCGTCTGAGGATATTCATAGGCATCTCTCTTTTGTCAATAGATCCCAGTCCCACTTGTTCAGTTTGAGCCTCTAAAATAATCCCCTGAAATAACATCACAGGTCACAACCATTGATGAGACATTTACTTCAACATCAAAGAACGAGTTCTACTCTGTGCTACCCATAGTTAATTAACTGACATATTTGTTTCTTACCTGGGAGGTCTCATTGCCCGAAGTTTCACTTCCAACACTACTTGTTGTTCTGTAAGGCAAGCCACCTACTTGCAGGACACCAACTGTAGCCTCAGATAGGCGATTCTGAGGGGGTGCACTAAAATTGTTACCGAAGCCCGTTTCTTGATCAGAAAAACCCGTGAACGAATGGCCCGAAGAAGGCCTCTTGTCTACGGGTATTCGATCAGTTACGTTCTCGCTTGGCAAGTTGTCAGAGTTCTGATGCAGCAATTTCATGAGCAAAAGCTTCGAATTGTCATCATTTGATTCATCAGACATCCACAAACTAGGATCTCCTAAATTAACACGTGCACTCGAGTCCAATTTCTGATTTTCATTACGAATGCGTAGCTGCTGTAGCCTTGAATCCACCCACTCATTAGGCAATTGGCTGCTATTCTCTGCCCACTGATTCTCAATTCTCTCCAGCCCAGATCCATATAATTGGTTAGAAGCTTGAGGATACATTTTAGCGTGGGCCATAGAATTCATTGCAGAGACGTTTGAAGTTGAGCGCTCAAAAGGCATCACACCATGATCATAAGGACCACGTTGAAGCCTTTCCTGCATCGACATATTTCGTTCAATAAGGCTAGCAAGATCCTCCGGAGGTATGTGTTGTGGATAAATATCCAAAGGCCTTGCTCCAGCGGATATGGGGCGATGTGGCACATCAAGATTGCTGAGGAATTGACTCGCACGCCTCTCTTCTTCCATTTGCAACCGTTGATTCAGCCCCCCCATCGAAAGCTGCCTATCAAGAAACTGATCTTGCTGCATATAGTGCTGATCTAGATGATGAAGCTGCCCGTGCCTTCCACGCGATAAGAGGTCCAACAGGTCATTTTGGTGACCTTGATTCTGCACATACTGAGATTGCTGTTGCAGATCGTGCAGGAGTTGCTGCTTCAATATTGCATCCTCAAGGGCATTATTTGATCGAAGTGCGTCAATGTGTGATTGCCTGAAACCCGACTCTTCCATTTGGCTCTGCAGCAACCGCTCAAGAAGAATCTTATGTTGCTGCTCTTTCAACAGCATTTGCTGTTGATGGAACTGTTGTTGTTGTTGATGCTGCTGCTCCAGTTGCAATTGCCTCTGATGCTGCAGCTGAAGCGCCAAAATATGCTCCACATCAGGCCCCATTAGATCAGGAAGTTGTTTCTGTTGCATCATTTTCTGAATTTGATCCCTATCTAGCATTGGCTCGTTCAAGCTTGCATGGTGAGAAGCCATCATATTACGATGCGGAGAATGCTGCTGCTGCTGCTGAATCCTCTGATGCAACAGCTGATCTGCTAAGTCAAAGCGGTTGAATTCTTGTTCCGTTCTTGAAGCATGGCGAGCATTCATGACATCTTGGTACAAGTGAGAATCGGAAACCAGTTTACCGCTTCTTCTGGATAAAGGTGCTTCAAGCATTTCCCGTGAACTGCCACTAAATGAAGATGCTTGATTATTCCGAGCATACGTATTTTCTAGCTCAGACCACAGTAACCCAAGGGGATGCACCTCATTGTCTTCCCGATTCATGCCATGATTACCTGAAAAATTTGGAAGACAATTATTAGCCCGATCATAATAATATCCCACCTTCACCATCCTGTTTTGATTCCTTCACCAAACTAATGAGAAATATAAACAAATTGAAAAAATCATAATAGCAAGCATACAGCAGTAACCACCACCAACCTTGGACATCAAAATCAGGAAACCCCAGGTGTTGTGGAAACTGGCTTTGATGTTCAGACATGTTTGCCCAAGAATGAGAAATAGAGACAGCAGCAGACTCGGGGAACTTCCAGCTTGATCCATCAGGAGCGGAGGGAACAGTTTCAGAAAAACCTGGTTGCAGATGAATTCCTTGGGCATCTTTATTTAATGAACTTGAATCAGTAACACCATCAAATAAATGTGTAAGCTTCAAATGAGGCATAACATCTCCCAATTCCAGAAAGGGTGAACCCTCGGGAGCATCTTCAGCCCTGACTGGTAAATCAGCCCCAAAAAAGCCTTGCTCAAACCATGAGATTATGTCGACTCCCAGAAAAGGTCCTTGGATATCCCCTTGAGGATCACGATAATACAAGCTCAGTTCCTCATGAGGAATTCCTTTATCCACCCAATATTCATTCACACTGCTTCCAACCTTTTGCTCATTGCCATTTTGATACTGATCGGCGGCAAAGCTAGTTAAAAGGCTGTTTAGATCACTTAAGGGGTGGTTGCTTTTAGCATCAAATGACTTGTCAATGGTGGAATGTGCAACTTGGTCCTTGAAGTCGGGAAATTTATCAGCAGTCAAAGCTTCTGTGCCACCAATTTCTAATTCTGACTTGATCATGGCACTATCCAACTCTTTCTTCATCATTGCATCTAGATTTTCACGTTGTTCATTGTTTTCTGCAGGTCTCTCTAAAGTCAAGGTTGAAATTGGTCATTAGATGTAAAAACGGAAGGTGAAATCTATTAGAAAATAAAAAAATACTAATACTCACCACTTAAGGAATCTCTTCCAGTCATAGAACTGTTTACAACACTACCAACTCCAACTTCATGAGCATCGACTGAAATTTTCTGGACGTTATCTTGCCTCTCTTCCGAAGAGTGAAGTATACGTTCTTCATTGGTGTATGATATATCACCGACCAAGCAGAAAAGACCCCAAATTAAGATTAAATAGAAACAAACGTAAAACAGTATGCTAATTGCTATCCCTGAAGAAAGAGAACAACTAAAACTACCTTCAGAACGTTTGGTTAAGCCAGCTTTTTTGTTTAAAGCTCCACTCGTTGTTACTAAACCCTTCCATATGTCATTCATGGCAGCCTACATTAAAACACAAGTCCAACATTCAGTGTTTTGAGGTATGAACCAAAAATGTAATCACACAAGCAATTCTTAAGCTTACCTCCTCCCCTGCATCAGGAGCAAAAAATGCTAGCGGTTCAACGCCATCTAATTTAGTGATTTCCGGAACCTTCTCCATGTTATCGACCACATTGGGCAGCAACAAATCCAACCTTTTGTCACGGTATATGTCAAGCAGTTTCCCACGTGGGTAGACATATTTTTCAACAGTAGAGGTTTTCCCTGGAACGCTTGCAATCATGTTGTACTGCCCAGAACCGATTGGACCAGAAGATGAAGGCCTTGCAATGGACACATTTGACCTGCCACGACCTATGGTAAACCCTACAGGGGAACCCTCCTTCCGTCCTCTTTCGACTCCAAATCCCGGAGCTGCACGGTTAGAAACAGCTCCCGTGTGAGTTCCATCCATCTTATGCCTTGGTCTCCACTTATTTCGAGAGTCTTGATCATGCTCGGGTACAGAAAAAGGTTTTGACACCAAAGACTTATTTTCCTTATGAGGCTCTTCTTTTTCCACATCCGTCTTTTCTACCTTAGCATCCTTTTCTTTGTCATCAGGGCCCCACCTTGAAGACCATTTGCTATCATGCTTAGGTTCATGGGAGGCATTGCGGTTACTGGCATCGTGCCACCTTTCAGTGGGAGGAAAAGGTCTATTATCAGTAGTTTCTTTCCCTGGAGCGTTGTCAATCCGCCTATCCATCTTCCTCCTGTCCCTTCGACCGAGTAATCCGGTTTCCCTTTCTTCTTCATGCCAGCGTCGGCCAGTATCAAGCTCCGGAGCATTTTTTCTCCAGTCTCTCTTTTCCTCCACTGCATCTGAACGCCAAACCTCCTTCTGGTTGAAATCAGCAGAGTTACCAAGAGAGAGAGAACTCGGCCCACGAGTCTCCTGATGAATAAAAATACCATATCATAATGATATGAGAGATAATGAAACAAAAAGAAAAATAACATTGAAGCACAAAAACTAAATGAATATCAGATCTGCATTTATACTTCCTTGTTCACTGGGCAATCAGTAATGGAAGAGGGGAAATCACTCAGCGACCAAATCATTTCATATACAGAAATCTTAAGGCATCATCTAAAATATGTTAGAGCATTACGCTTACAGTCCTCGAATCATTTGGCTTCGAGTGCAGCCACTGAGGAGATAGAGGAATGTTTTCTGATGCAGCTGGATCTGCGGAAAACATGTAGTAATTGAGGCAAGCTACTAGTTGAAGAAACATGGTATAACAAGCTAAGGGCTCCAGGTACAATAAACTTGGGGCAGACATGTTACCTTTCAATTCATCCACCAACCCAGCAAAGGCCTTGTTCTCATCATTTGCGATCAAATCTTCAAGCACAAAAGAGAGAAAAATCAGTGTATAAATCGTAAACTAAGGAAAAGCTTGTCGAGGATCCGATCTGTAATATACTAGATCACGTAAATGCAGCAAATGACAAATTTAACTTCAAATGTATACATCATATCCAATAAAGCAACATTTGACTCTTCAAGAACTCTCAAAATCAAGTATTGAAAACACAATCACCATACATAGCTGGATATAAAGACTTTGAACAGAAGTAAAATCAGTAAGAATAAACAAATCAGCAATTCAGTAAGATAAGAAATTATATAAGATGATTGAATCCCAATTCGAAACCCTACAAACAAATCCTGAAATAATTAGCATCAAACGAATCAACAAATCTAATCATCCCGTGACGAATTTCAAGAAAAATCGGCAAGGCCAAACGATAACTACTGTAACCAAAACAGGCACAAATAAAAACTAATCTGAAAAGTTAAAAATATTTATCCTGACCGGTGGACGCCCACAACTGATCGTCCGGCTCAGATTTGACGAGATCTTCGGGGAGATGAAGTTTGTTTTCAGCCATTGAACCGAATCGATGATCGAGAAAGAAGTCGTCTACCAAAGATTAAAAAAAACAAGGAGAAAGAGAGAGAAGCGATTGCAGCGGAAAATTAAAGTGATTGCAGTGAGGATTAGAGATGCGAGCAGAATCAGATGTGTGCGTATCAGGATAGAGGGGAATAGGGTTTGCGAGCGCGATTGAAACGATGCAGAGGAAAGCAATTAGCAGCAGCAGAGGGTTTGGGTGGACAACAAACAAATCATATAATCGTCCCTTTTTTTTATTTTTTATTTAATAATTCTTTTCTCGGTGGAATTTTGGGTTTTCCGAAATTTCGAGACGGATAATGTAATTGAGATACTTCTTCAATATTTTGCGTGATTATTGTTGGTGGGTATATGATTACTGTTACGTGAGGTATTATTTAAAAAGAATTTTTTTTTTTTTTCACGGAAAGAAAAATGTTTGAGCAATTAGAATTTCTGTTGTTAATACATGTTAAAAAGAGATCACTTCCAGAAAAGACAGTCATTTTCCATACATCATTATTTTAAATTCCTGTATTTATTCTAACTTTTCATATGTTGTGTAATCATCAAGTTAAAAAAACCCGAAATATTTAATGTAAAAAATAACATGATTCAATTTTAATGTAATGGTAATCACATGTATTTTGTAATATGTAGTAACCAATGCTAAAATAAAATAAAATGAGCAGCCCAATAGCTTGGGACCAGTAGCACGAGGCCTATTAAGATAGTGCAACGCAGAGAAGATTAAGTGATCAATAAGATGGGATAAAAAAAAAAACAATGTAATTTTATTGTTCTTATTATGAAATAATTGTTTGATGTTTTTAGGTGGATGTCCATGTCAAGCAACTAATGGACAACAACATTATTCAAGAAGAAATAATTGAGCAAAGAGGTGTGTATGAGTCATTGTATTTTGGCATTGGGACTAAAAGTCACGAGAAATAATTGAGCAAAGAGGTGTGTATGAGTCATTGTATTTTGGCATTTTGTTTACAATTTTCCCTATATAAAGGGGCTTCTTATTTGATGTAAGATGTACATAAGAAATAGAGATTCACATATGTTATAAAATAAGTATTTCACAACACGTTATCAGCACGAGCGCTCTCCGGCAACGATCAACCTCCGGACAAGATTTTATACAACTATAATCGAGTATGACGAATTTGCAAAGCCTCGAGTTTATTGCACTTGACATATCAGGGAAGAATTATTTATCGTGGCAAATAGGCGCAGAAATTCATCTAAAAGCAAAAGGTTTGAGTGACACTATTGTCGACCCAAAAACCACAACGGGTGCAGGTGACGCCACCGATACGGTAAAAACCACAAGCCCTCAGGATAAGGCAAGAGCTTTGATAGTTCTTCGCCACCACATTCATGCGGATCTGAGGGATGAATACTTGAATGAACAAGATCCCGCTGAATTGTGGAAAAATCTGAAAGATCGATTTGACCACTTGACAACTGTTATCCTCCCAAAGGCAAGGTATGAATGGATGCATTTAAGATTACAGGATTTTAAATCCGTAACTGAATATAATTCGGCTGTTCATAAGGTGACTGCCACACTTAAATTGTGTGGAGAAACATCCACTGAAGATAGTATGCTGGAGAAAACATTCAGCACTTTTCATCCATCAAACATGATATTGCAACAGCAATATAGGGAGAGGAGATTTCAAAAGCATTCAGAGTTAATATCTTGTTTATTGTTGGCTGAACAAAACAATGAATTATTGATGAAAAACCACGAATCCCGACCGACTGGTTCTACTGCAATCCCTGAAGCGAATGCAGTCATAGGTAATAATGATAATAGTCGAAGCAATGATCGTGGACGTGGTCGTGGTGGACATCGAGGTCGTGGACGTGGCCGTGGTCAAGGTCGTGGTCAAGGCCGTGGACGTGGTCAAGGCCGTGGACGTGGTCGAGGAAATTACGGTGGTGGTTATCAGCATTTCCGTGGTGGTTATCATAACAATCGTGGCGGTCATCAGAATTTTCCTCAGAAGAGGAAAAATTACGAGAATAATGATGAGAAGAGGCACATTGAACAAAAGAACGACGATGAGCAATGCTATCGTTGCGGTGGTTCGGGTCATTGGTCACGTAACTGTCGCACGCCCAAACATTTGGTCGAATTATACCAACAAAGTAAGGGCAAAGGAAAGAGAATTGAAACGAATTTTGTTCAAAGTGATTTGGCCTCTGCTTCTGGGACAAAAGATGAAAATGCACATTTCGAAACTGCGGATTTCTAATTTTTCCTGAAGAAAACCAATCTATTATGTATTATTATCGTGTTCTTGATTATTGTGTGTATTGTATGCTTTATTATTGTGTGATTTATTATGTATCGTTTTGAGTATTTTATTAAGTTATATGTTTTCTTGTGACATATCTGTTTATTTTAATAATTATTTTTATGTGTTTGTTTATAAAGGAATTTCTCTGATGGAAACAAACATGTGCAATGGAGAATTATGTCTTGCAGACTGTGCAACGACTCATACGATTCTGAAGAATAAGAAATATTTCGATCATCTTGAAATGAAAGAAACAAGTGTTATTACAATATCGGGTAGCACAAATATAATTGAAGGCTCCGGAAGACCCAACATTTTACTACCCAGAGGAACAAGGCTGACAATTGAAAACGCCTTATATTCTCCTAAGTCTCAAAGAAATTTATTGAGCTTTAAAGTTATTCGACATAACGGATATCATATTGAGACTGCAGAAAAGGGAGATGTTGAATATTTGCACATTACAAAGGGGGTTTCTAATGATAAAAGAATTATGGAAACATTTTGACTCTGGGTTGTATTACACATATCTTAGAACGATCGAATCGTATGCTACCGTAAACCAGAAGTTTACTAATGACAGTACATTTAATATTTGGCATGACCGGTTGGGCCATCCCGGTGCAATTATGATGCGGAAAATAATTGAGCATTCACGTGGGCATTTAATGAAGAACCAGAGGATTCTTCAAAGTAATGAATTATCATGTGTCGCTTGCTCTAAAGGGAAGTTAATTATTCGGCCATCACCAGCGAAAATAAAGAATGAATCCATAACATTTTTGGAGCGTATACATGGTGATATTTGCGGGCCAATACATCCATCATGTGGACCATTTAGGTATTTCATGGTATTAATTGATGCATCGACTAGATGGTCCCATGTATGTTTGTTGTCAACACGCAACATGGCGTTTGCGAGATTGCTTGCACAAATGATCCGACTAAGAGCACATTTTCCAGATTATCCGATAAAGAAAATACGCTTGATAATGCTGCTGAATTTACTTCCAAGGCATTTAATGATTATTGTATGTCTATCGGAATTGATGTTGAGCATCCTGTGCCACATGTTCATACGCAAAACGGTGTTGCAGAATCGTTGATTAAGCGCTTGCAATTAATTGCAAGACCATTATTGATGAAGTCGAATCTTCCCTCGTCTTGCTGGGGACATGCTATATTGCATGCAGCAACACTAATCCGCATCAGGCCAACAAGTTATAATGATGTCTCCCCATTACAAATGGTTCATGGTCAGGAACCAGATATTTCCCATTTAAAATTTTTGGATGTGCAGTATATGTTCCAGTTGCTCCACCACAACGAACAAAGATGGGACCTCAAAGGAGGTTGGGAATATATGTCGGATATGAATCTCCATCGATAATAAAGTATTTGGAACCTCTAACTGGAGATTTATTTACGGCTAGATTTGCCGACTGTCATTTTGATGAATTGAATTTTCCGACATTAGGGGGAGAAAAGAAACAGCTGGAGAGAAATGTTAGTTGGAATGAATTATCGCTAAATCATTATGATCCTCGAACTAAAGAATGTGAACTAGAAGTTCAAAAGATAATTCATTTACAGAGTTTAACTAATCAACTGCCAGAAAGCTTTACTGACCTTAAAAGAGTGACAAAGTCACATATACCAGCTGTTAATGCTCCTGCAAAATTAAATGTTCCTGCAGAACATATTATCGAGCCTAAGCCACAGCTAAAGCGTGGTAGGCCCTGGGTTCCAAAGATAAAAATCCTCGGAAAAGAAAAGGAGCAAATAATAATAAGAATGGTCCAACCGAGGATTTATCGACTAGAGAAGAGTCGATGGGCAATGAGAATGAAACTCATGTACCTGAACGTTCAGAAAATAATGATAATGAAGAGATCTCGATAAACTATGCCCAAAATGGAATTAGATGGAACCGAGACGAAGTCAACGTTGACGATAAATTCTCATTTAACGTAGCGCTACATGAAATGAATGAGATTAACGAGAATGAGGATAATGAACCAAAGTCTGTACAAGAATGCAGACAAAGAAATGATTGACCAAAATAGAAAGATGCAATCGAGGCCGAATTGAAATCACTTGAGAAACGAAAAGTTTTCGGACCTGTAGTCCGTATACCAGAAAATGTAAAGCCAGTTGGGTATAAATGGGTTTTCATTAGAAAGAGGAATGAAAACGGCGAAATTGTAAGATACAAAGCACGGCTTGTTGCGCAAGGTTTTTCGCAACGACCAGGTATTGATTATGAGGAGACGTATTCTCCTGTGGTGGATGCAACTACTTTTCGTTATATAGTGAGTCTGGCAGTAAGAGAAGGTCTCGATATGCGTCTTATGGATGTTGTCACTGCATATCTATATGGAACACTTGACAGTGACATATATATGAAGCTTCCTGAGGGATTTCAATTGCCTAAAAATTCAGGGCCCAGAAACGAGTACTCAGTTAAGTTGAATAAATCGCTTTACGGATTAAAGCAATCTGGGCGAATGTGGTATAATCGCCTAAGTGAATTTTTAGTAAAAGAAGGGTATCAGAATGATCAAACCTGCCCCTGCATATTTCTGAGAAGATGTAAAAATGAGTTTGTCATTATAGCAGTCTATGTTGATGATATCAATATAATTGGAACTCCTGAAGAGTTGACCAAAGCTGTTGATTGTTTGAAAAGGGAGTTTGAAATGAAAGATCTCGGAAAAACAAAATTTTGTCTTGGACTTCAAATTGAATATTTGAAAAGTGGAATATTTGTACATCAAGAGACTTATACGAAAAAGGTATTGAAAAGATTTTACATGGATGAATCTCATCCACTGGATACTCCAATGATTGTTAGATCTTTAGACGTAAATAAAGATCCCTTCAGACCATGCGAAAATGATGAAGAGCTACTTGGTCCTGAAGTACCATATCTCAGTGCTATTGGAGCACTAATGTATCTTACGAGTCATACGCGACCTGATATAGCGTTCGCTGTAAACTTATTGGCAAGATATAGTTCTTCACCGACTCGTAGACATTGGAATGGAGTTAAAAGGATTTTTCGATACCTTAAAGGAACATCTGATATGTGATTGTTCTATTCAAATGAGTCGAAAGCAAATTTAGTTGGGTATGCAGATGCTGGCTATTTGTCTGACCCACATAATGCTCGATCGCAAACAGGTTATTTATTCACATATGGTGGAACCGCTATTTCATGGCGGTCAGTGAAACAAACTTTAATAGCTACTTCATCTAACCATGCGGAGATTCTCGCTATTCATGAAGCTAGCCGAGAATGTGTTTGGTTGCGATCGATAATTGAGCATATCCAACAGACTTGTGGGTTGCTTTCTGAGAAATTACTTCCAACGATCTTATATGAAGATAATGCGGCATGTATTGCCCAATTAAAGGAAGGATATATTAAAGGGGATAGAACAAAGCATATTTCACCGAAATTTTTCTTCACCCATGATTTGGAGAAAAATGGTGATATTGATGTACAACAAGTGCGATCAAGTGAAAATCTTGCAGATTTATTTACGAAAGCACTTCCCCCAATTATTTTCAGGAAATTGGTATATTCAATTGGAGTTCGAAGACTCCGAGATTTATAATGATATTATCATCAGGGGGAGAAAATACGCGTTGCACTCTTTTTCCCTTCATTGTGGTTTTTCCCATGTGGTTTTCCCAATAAGGTTTTTAATGAGGCAACAAATGAAAGCGTATCAAAAGGAATTGTGCACTCTTTTTCCTTCACTAGGCTTTTTGTCCCACTGGGTTTTTCCTAGTAAGGTTTTAACGAGGCCAATTCTTTGAAAAACATCAAAGGGGGAGTATTATGAAATAATTGTTTGATGTTTTTAGGTGGATGTCCATGTCAAGCAACTAATGGACAACAACATTATTCAAGAAGAAATAATTGAGCAAAGAGGTGTGTATGAGTCATTGTATTTTGGCATTGGGACTAAAAGTCATGAGAAATAATTGAGCAAAGAGGTGTGTATGAGTCATTGTAATTTGGCATTTTGTTTACAATTTTCCCTATATAAAGGGGCTTCTTATTTGATGTAAGATGTACATAAGAAATAGAGATTCACATATGTTATAAAATAAGTATTTCACAACAGCTCTGATAATATTTCTTAGATGTTTACAAGATTATATATGAAGTATTATGCTACTAGCCGTTGTCCAACACAAGTATTATTATTTTCGTGTTTGATGAGATTATATTTCTATTTTTTTCGAACAATATTCCTTATATCTTAACATCTATATTTTAAATTACATATCTAACCTATTTTTAAAGGACATATATTTAAGAGATAATTACACCAACACTACTCAATGTGGTATCACTCAATTATACATACATCCTCAATGATTATAGTAATTAAACGTATATCCTCTTTAGTTTAATCAACCTTTACACTAAGACCCCTTTATCCTATTTTGGATAACAATTTAATTGGGGTATCCAAATTTAACGTTAGTGGCTATATTTCGTAAAATAAACATGCTTAAGCGGATTTATATGGATGCATTAATATTTAATTGACTGAAATGTATATTTTAAAATATTTTATTAAATTAATATGTCTGATATATCATGTAAATTTTCATTTTTCGTTTATACAAATCATTTTTAGAATCCGTAAATATTCATGTATTATATATAAACCCGCTTAAACATGTTTATTTTACGAAATATAGCCACTAAGGGTAAATTTGGATGCCCAGATTTTTAAATTGATGTCCAAAATAGAATGAAGGAATCTTAGTGTGTAAGTTTGATTAAACTAAAGGGATTGTAAGTGTAATTACTATAGTCAGATGGGGCGTATGTGTAATTGAGTGATACCACATGGAGTGTTGGTGTAATTAACCATATACTTAATGATTAAAAAAAAAAAAACATGATATTGAAACATACACAACATCCGCTTGAGATCGTCAGTTCCCGTTTGGTGTTCCATACACCAGATTGTGACCAAGTGTTAAACACAACTAATTTTTTACAGGTGTCACAATCTGGTGCATTGAACACTATATTGAAATACCAAATAGATACAGAAGAACCAAACTACACAACATCACCGCACACGAGAAACAATAATGAAATACCACTTTAATATGCAAATTGAAATATCATAAAAACATAACAGTTGTCGCTTCACCTTAATCTATACTACGGTAGAGATGTGAGTATCACCATGACGTTGAATTATCAAACAAAGACAAATGCCCCTAAGCGCAATGATCTATGGTGACTTCGAAGTTAGAACAAGGTTTGAGAATAAAGAAGAAATAAAGCACATGCTGTCCGAAAACTACTCCACGCCACCATTTCTTCTCTCACTATAAAGAAGCCTCCCTCTCTCGTTGATTGAATACACATTTATTGATTATCTATACTCTTTTATTAATTAATAGTCAAGACAAGTTCAAAACTGTCAATTTGGTGTATCCAATAATCATTCTAATGTTTTCTACAATTAATAGTTAATAAAAAAAATACCTATGTTGCAAATTTATATATAAAATAATATACAAAGTTTTGATAATACGTGATTGAATGGGTTGTTAGTAGGGCTCCTATAGCATTACCAAGTTCTGTTTGTCTTGATCGGAAGGCAGGAAAGACATGGAAAAGTTGTGAAAGATGGCATGTACTAAATACTGGATTCAGATTCACCGCAGCCGACGAAGAGCTCGTGGTACGATCCCTGATGCGTAAGGTACTATTTCTTTCCACTGCCTGCTTCAGTCATTCCTGTTCCCCTCTCTAGGGGAAGAAAACCCTAGTCTCTGCTGAGGGAAGAAGCCTCCTCCCAAGGGCTCAAGAACCGATTGGATCATGCACGAGTATCGTCTCCATTGCAAGCAATCGACAGCAATCAAATAAAGTGAGGATTTTTAGCACGACCCGCAATCGAAATCTCCGAAAACCTCGACCTCGAAACGATTTCTTGAAATCGTAAAGAAAATGTCCCTTTCACAGCGTTACAAGGATGTAATTAACAGTGTCCATTAAGGGAAATGAACAACGCTACGAACTTCGCAAAATAGCTTTTCCAACACCATTGCTTCGTAATATCATCAGCAACCAAACTATTAACGAAAGCATCTACATTTGAGAAAGCAATGGATACACAAACATCACCGAAAAAAAAAAAATTGCACCAAGTAAAATAGCATGTATTTACATACAGTATGAAACGCATGATAGTCCTTCCTCATCTAGCCGAAGCTTCATCGGCCTTAACGAACCTCCCTTTGAATCTCTTCCTAGTGTCTGCTCTTTCCTTCCTAGATTCGTATCGAATATGCTTTTCGTACCTATACAAGTTTTTAATCTCCATTTACGGTCCTCAAAAAATACGATTTAATCTAAATAAAGAACTTATATATATACCTCCGTGTCTTCTTCTTTTCTTTGTACCGTTGCATAGCGTTTCCTCTGTTCTGTGCAAGAAGCTCCATGTCAGCTTTACTAATCGTCACAGCCGAACCTTCACCCCTCATCACCATCGGTTGATCACTGAATTGGATTTCGTTCGAACCGTTGCAGGATTTGGTAATAAAAACCGAGCTTGGCCTTGGCAGAGCTGTGTTGTTATTGATCTCAGATGTTGCTGGGCCCTGTGGAGATGGGTAATATAAGCAACTTGAATACATGGGATAATCACAAAAAAATCTCACATTTATTACGTTAAAGGGAATCATGTCCTTGTGGAGATCGGTTCCTCCTATTAATTCCCCGTAGCTCTTTACGTCGTAGTGCATCTCGTTTCCTCGGACTTCGAAGTCTCGAGGGCTCGAGTCCTCGCGGCCCCTCGACTGTCCTAAATTGAAGTCCCATATCTGCAGAAATTGCACTGAAATGTTAAATCTTTGAGCAATGGGTCGATTCTATTACATAAAAGATTGCAATCAAAATTCTTCTTAGCGTAGAGATTTTCTCAGACCTGTGGTCCCATGTTGTTCAGCTGAGCCTCTTGGGGCTGACTCATCAGTAAAGAAGAAAAACCACAGTCAACGCTCTCCCGCTGCTGCTCCGCCGTAAGCGTGTGGTGCTCATCGACACGGCACAATTCTCCCACCTGCTGCCACGTGGCACCCTCTCCTTCGTCCTCCAGCATCTCCATAAGCTGCTTCACGATTAACCCTTTCTGCCGCCCGCACAGAGATTGGTCGCCCTTCCTCTTCCCGTAATTCGCCGAGCCGCCGCCGCAAGGGACCATGAGCAGATCTCCCCAGACGTCCATCGACGCCGAAGATTCGTCGGCAACCTCCTTGGTGGTGCCGCTAAACCCGCTCTTCGGAATGGCGATTCCCCAGCAAGATGCGAGCTCGTACGCCGTGGGGCACCCGGAGATCCCGTCGATCTGTGACCGATCGTGCGCCGCCGACACGGCGGAGCTTCCGTGAGCGTCCCAATCGCACTCCTGGCAGAGCACCAACCCGTCGGTCAAACATTTGACCGCCGCGGGCTCGGCCGCGCAGTTGTCGCAGATCTGAGAGCGCACGTGCTTTTTCGAGAGGACGTTCGCCGAGTGAACCTGGCCGTCGCAGGGCAGACACAGCTTCGCGGCGTCGGCTCGGCAGTAGACGATCGCGGCTCGCTCGCCGCAGTGATCGCACACAACCATCTGGCCAAAGAAAACTAAACTCCCGAACAATAAGATTTACCTCGTCAATTGATTGTCGCAGCTATGAGAGAGAGAGAGAGAGAGAGAGAGAGAGAGAGAGAGAGAGATTTGAAGGTTATCAGCTGCTTTGTGCCTGGGAGAAGAGATGTAGAGGGACGGAATCCATCATACTGTAACGCAAAATACAATCCTTTTCTTTTAGGGAAACGCAAAATACAATCTTATTTGTTCATGTTTATTTTTTGCAAAATAGGAATATAACTTTATTTAGAGTGGGGCTGACATGTGTGGTGTAGGGACCACCTTATGCAAAATATCTCACTTTTTGGTGAGCTGGCAATAATTTAATTTAAAGGTTTTTTTTTTTTGGCGGACCATTGTGAATTGATACGTAAATTTGTCGTGATAAAAATATAATAAAATATATAAAAATCATCTGATGACAATTTGATAATTTTGAAAATATTAAAAATCACGTGTGAGAGTATCAAATGCAGCTCTTTTTTTTTTTAAAATTTTGTCATTTACCAAGTCAACTGTGTTCCTTTTGCCTAGGAAGTCGGCAAGGCATGGCGTCACTTGTGACATATTTTTCTATGTCCCTTTCGGTCAATTCGCTATGTCCAATTTTTATATCTTTTTTATTGCATTGCATGATGATGAAGCTTTCTGGGCCAAAATTGCATCTTTGGTTTATTTGGGGGCCATTTTGAAAGCCCATCGTCACTTCACTACCATGTGTGGAGTCGTGGCTTATATTAGTATGTGATGATGGTGATCGGATTATTTTTTTTTTTTATTTTGTTTGTGTGGTAATTCATCTTATTATGTTTATGTTCCCCATTCATTCACGGGGCATATCATATATATTGTATATTGTTTTTGGGATCTTTTAATGTAAAGTAAAATAAAATTCTTGGTGGTAGAAAAATATCGTAATCACCATAGATTTAGAGGTAGATAATGCTCTTCTCTAATGCTTTTATTCAAAGCTTTGCTCAATTCGTACTCATGCCGTTCTAATGCCACGCCCTCTTTTGCAACACATGTACACACACATATATATTTAATTTGAAAGCTCATCATATCAAACTTACCAACTATTTTTCAAGTCCTAGTAGAATTAAATACATTATTTTTCCATTTCATTGACATACCGCATATGTTTCTTGATCGAATAGGACAAATAAAACTTTGAGCCCACTCTTGCATATATAACGGTAGTTCTCTCTCTATATAATATTGAAATAAAATTTATAACAATTTAATCTATTGCATCCCTTTCCACAATCTTCTTGAGTAGTCCCAATGAATTTTATGGACAATGACTATCTTTGTCAGATGAGTTTGTGACGTATTTATCTGACCACGGGATTAGTCTCACCATAGAGTGTGTGACGCAATTAAGCCTCTGTCAGATATGCGTGGCACAAGTCCACGCTGATATTTAGGGGCTAGCCCCTAAACAGGTCGAGTAGGGATACCCCGGAGAAAAAAAAAAATCACTCTAAGACAAAGTGGATTAACCGAACTAAGTGAGATTTTCTTTACATTGTAGTATAATAATTAAAAACACGCACACACACACACAACCAACAAAAAAATCAATACCACCACTCCTACGTAATCTATGATAATCTTTTGTATGCTCATCGAAGATCGCAAATCAGACCATATATTTTCATGTCGATAACAGATCTCTCTCTTCACAAAAACTACAAAAAGTCGAAGACTCCAATTTTTTCGATACCATGAAATCATATGCATCACCGGGTGATTTCGACAGAAAGGAGACAATTAGTCCGCTGTTGATAGTTACAACTGGCGAGGGTTTCATGAGTTTTTGGTAATTGTAATAGCGAAGTAGCAGCACTTATATATTATTAGATTCTGAAGCTACGAGATTCTAAATGGACAACGGAGAATCAAATTCAAGGGAGAAACCCGAGGAAGATCATCACGAAAGAGACAAAGATTGGCTGCAACTGAGTATCTTCTGTGGACCCAGACAACACCCAACGACCAATCAAACTGCAAAAGAAACCAGCAATGACTACGATGTTGGTGCCGGTGATCATTCACCGATGATGAGGCCATTAAGCCCTACTACGCAAGGGTTTCGAATCCCGAATCCCGTGGTTATGAATAATTATTATGCAGCCCTTAATAGCCGGAGTATGTTTTCTTCTCGTAGTGAAGAAGGAGTTCACTGGGGTTTTAGGCCTCGGGTTAGCGGAGCATCTTCTTCTTCTTCTTCTTCGTTATCATCATTTTTATATCCATCATCTTTAAACGCAGCACCGAGTGAATGTATTCAGCTGCCGATCAAGATTTATTCGGGGTTTGATTTGATACAAAACCCCGATTTAGATTTCAGAGTTGTTGAATCTCCAAGGAGACCTCATGGGGGATTTTGGTTTACGCTTCGAGCAATGCTAAAGCAGTAAGCACAGTTATTATGCATAGAATATTTTTTTTATCTTATATTTCTTTTCGAATTTTCGATGTTTATTAATCGTCTCCTTCGTCTCGAAACCTGATATTAGTCTCACTTTCTTGATCCAGAGAGAAAGAACCATACTTGTCTCAGATTCCTAAGAGCTACTTGAGGATCAAGTGAGGCTGATTTATATGATTTTTAGCTTCATCATTTTCAGCCATCAATTCATTAATTTATGCCTCAAAACCTTGTTAGAAACGGTAAAACGACGATTGGGCTGGTGATGAAGTACTTGGCCAACAAGCTCAGCCTGGAAAATGAATCAGAGGTACCTACGCCATTGATTAAATTAAACTCATTAATTAAGATTCGATGAAATACGAGGAAATGCTTTTAAAATGCATCCCTCTGCCTAAAATGGTTCCATCACGATGATGTAAACATTAGAAACGTAAGCAAACTAAGAATCATACAAGTGGAAAGCTTTAGATAGCAATCATCGTAAGAATTAGGTATAATGTATATTTCTTGTAGGTATTAGTGTAGCCATCTTAAGTATATGGTCATGTAAGCTTGATTAGCCTTTTTAATTAGTTAATTATTAAGGAAGACACGACATGCTTTTTGTCTAAATTATTACGTAGTTCGCTCTAATAAAAGGAATGTGTATGTGTATATATATACTATATATATATATATATATATATATATATATATATATATATATATATATGGATTAGGGTTAAAGGGACGAGAACATGAGAGACAACTACATGTCACCTTATAAAGTGAAGCTGTCGAGAAAGCAATGGCTACCTAAAATCTCTATCCTATTTACGATTAAGTGCTGCGGATTAATTAAGAAAATATTTACTATATTGTTTCAGGAGAGTTTCAAAGACGGGGTTAGATTCATTTTGAGAAATTTCAAAAGTTGTCTCAACTGCCATAACTCCTAGGTTTAGACATCTATTTTTAGGCAAAATTATAAAATTAGGTCACTAAATATCTAAGTTTTCGTTTTTGGGTCATTATGTTTGATAATTGCAAAAGTAGTTCAGTAACTTGTCAAAACAATTTTGGATAATGTTTTCAATTTTAGGTCACTAAGTATATATTTTTTCAATTTTGGGTCACTAAGTATACATGTTTCATTTTTGGGTCACTATGTTTACAAAGTTAGTTACCAAATGAGTGACCTGAAATTGAAAAATATATATACTTAGTGACCCAGAATCGAAAAATATAGTTGGGTAATTATAGTCCCTCCAATTCTCTAAGAATCTACACCCCGAAGTACGTGGAAAACTCCTAAATGAGGAGAAAAATCGTTCGCACAATCTGGATCATAGAAAATCCACGTCTAATTTTTTAGCCGTTAACACAAATTAATTTTGATATTCGAAAATAACATAAGGACTTATAACCATCCTTCTCGATAAATAAACGCCTTCTTTTCCTAAACTTGTGGGACGAGAACGATAAACGCGAAGTCCCAAAGCCAACAAATTTGAAAAGAAAAGGCCTTATGCAATCATAATATTCCAAAAATACCCGAGGTTTGTCCTAATCAAACTTAACTAGAGAATTAGTTTATTAAACCAACGTTTTAAGACTTTTTTATAGCCTATTATTGACTTTAGGTAAACTCTTTAATATGGTCACGTCTCAATAATTAACAGAATTTCAAGACACGTAAACAGGACACTCAGGTAACTATTATTTTTAAATAATAGATCATATAATTAAATAAAGATTCCCAGTACAGCCATGAAAGTTTCTCTCATGATTATATATGTATGTATATATAAATAATTAAAGCTCGGTCGGTAGTATTATCCTCATACGTGCACCTCTTAAACATCCTAGAATTAATTAAAATTTAGTGTCTTGCTTGACAACATATACTCAATCTTTTATTTTCCCATAATTAAGTTAAGACAGCAAAAGTCTCCCTGTCGAACATTCTCTTGATCATAATCCCATGCCAGAATATATTGTTGACGTGACAATTATTAAAGAGCGGGCTGAAGTCAAATGACATATGTTGCGTGGCTATATAAACGACCTAATCTTATTATCATATTCTATAAGTCGGGAAGACTTATATTATGCAATAATTCACCTAAAATTTGAAAAATCCCAATATTAAAAAATGGCACGCAACTGAGTGCCAATGATTTGGGTTGTAAGTACTTGCTGGTTAGTGGTTTTAGAAAATATCACATCGATCCCCTTGTGCTCGATCATGTAAGATTAGGAATAATATTTTTAAGAAATAGATCGAATATCTCCATGTAGAGGTCATACGTTCAATTTCACTTTGAACTCTTTAATTTTCATGTTTATATGGACTTTGGAACGAAATGTAAACTAGGAGTATTAGCCCCCAGAATGAATGCGGGCAAAGGGTACACCTTTGATGTTTGCTTGTAATATTTTTATTGTACTTATTTTTTTTCAGATCGAGATAAGATGCAAAGGAAAAATGGTTCCACCTTTGACGACATTACAACATGTTAGAGATAGCATATGGAGTTATAGCACCAACAAAGATTTCATCACTTTACGTCACGATTCCTCGACAATTGATTACCTTATGGTCCTTCACTACGGTAGATCAGCATCAAACATCTAATTTGAGTTTTGACTGATTTCAGTAACATCCCTTCCAAAGTCTAATCATATAGCTTTGCATACATACATATATATATATATATATATATATATATATATATATATAATTTGGTGCAAGAATGTTTATGGTAGAGAAGTTAAAATGTAAACACGTTAATTGTCCACGATAAATTAAAGATGATGTATAGTTATTGATATAGTTTTGGTTTTTTTTTCATGTTTATCTCTTTCTGAAATATAACGTGTACATATAATAATGCGATCTCTCTCGTTAACGTATTAGAGAATGTTTATTATGGGTGAAATCATCCACCAATCAGATACAATCTGTTATTATATTGACCTCATTGATATTCGACGTATTTATCATGATCCGATTCCGCTAAACTTTTGGGTATATGTTATATGAGATGACTTATATACCAGCTTATTTTCTTTAGGTGTCCTGTTAAAGAATGAATACAATTCAACATTTTCTATTATATCAAAAGCATTCGCAAAATTCTAGTGAAGAAGATCAGGTGTTCTTCTTAAATCTCCATTCCGAGGTTTTTGTCAAAAACTGATTTTATTGTCAACACTAACGTTAGACACTGCGTACTTTAAAAAAGAGATATTGTCCCGCTCACGGTGCTTACAAAATACGACAATCGTTAAGATACAACGGCAAACATCTCGTAATATGAGCATTCAAAGTTCAAAGACCAACAAACTTATTCGATGCCTTTCAAACTCTCAGTTAATTTTGAATATATGACGAGAGAAACGAAGAGCTATAAAAATTTTAAGATTAAATAAGGGTGCTCATGGTTTCGAGGGGTGTAGGAAATGAGAGAAAATGAGCCATCTTTTTATAGACGAAGCTCGATCATGTCCAAGTGTTGCATCTTGTAACCTGGTTGATCAGTTTTTGGTTTAAAAAGATATTATGAAGATAGATATATATCCTTTGAATATATAGAGATTTTTTTTCTATTTACAGTAAAACCTCTATAAATTAATAATCTTTGTACTATGAAATATTATTAATTTAAAGAAATATTAATATATCGATAAATTAATATTTATTAATTAAAAGAGATATTTTTTAAATTCAGCAAAATTAGTAGGTTTTGAAAATAAATGAATTCATATATGTTGCAGCTTGATAACGTCAACACCAGAATTCTTTGCTACAATTACAAAAGTTAGGGATGAAATCTAATGAGATTTAAATTTTATGAAAATCTAGTAACAATAGATTCGTATATTAGCAAATTACGATAATATTTATGAATTATTAATTTAAAGTTTTAATGGGACCAATTAATTATAAATAGATTTTCCGAAAAATTATTATTTTATCATCTTATCGAATTTGATGATTTTTTACAAAGTCCTAAGTCGGGACCGAGAGATTTTATTATTTTAGAGAGTTTATTAATTTATAGAGGTTTTTACTGTAATTTAATATTTCCAACATGCTATGAGTTCGAAATGTTTATTATGCAAAAATTATACCATCGCAGCGCAAGCGATTATAACAAGGAAATAAACAGACATTTCAAAGCAGAAAGAGCATTCGTTCGTAGAAAACATACTTAGTTAAATTTGCACCAAAACCAAAGCTAAAGCAAGCAATGCGAAGACACCAATGCAAAGGCAACGACGACGAAAGTACATATTCCAAAGACCCGAGGCGGTTTTTGGCAAGAAACCCCATCGCCGCTGTTACCGCCCGCCGGCGACGCCGGCGAAGACGTCGTCGGAGAGGAAGTGTTCGTCGAGGGTATCGTAGTGTTGGTGAAGATCGCAGCGTCGGGCGAGTTCGGAGGCAGATGCAGCAATTCTGTTCCCATAAGAGAAATAAATATAGATAAAGGGATAATTACACCATCACCTCATGTTATGTCACTCAATTACAATATACATCATTTAACTATAGGAATTACATTTACACTCCTTTTAGTTTAATCAACCTTTACACTAAGACTCCACTCATTCTATTTTGGACAATAATTTAAAAATTTGGGCATTCAAATTGATCATTAGTGACTATATTTCGTAAAATAAACATGTTTAATTGGATTTATATACTGCATGAATATTTAATGGGTCTAAAAGATGACTTTGTATAAACGAACATGAAAGTTACACAATATATCAGATGTATCGATTTCATAAATTATTCTAAAATACACATTTGAACTCCTTAAATATTCATGTAGTATATATAATCACAATTAAACATATTTATTTTACGAAATATAGCCATCAAGGGTTAGAATCCAAAATAGAATGAGCTGGTCTTAGTATAAAGGTCGATTAAACTAAAAGGAGTATCAGTATAATTTTTAGAATCAGATAGAATGAATGTATAATTGAGTAATATCAAATGAGAATGGTGTAATTATCCCTATAGATAATTTATATTTAGTCACTAAAAACCCTAAGAAAACGAGGGCTTACTTGGGCATTCGCTGACGCTAGCATTGGTCATCTTACAGGCGGAGGGAAGCTGAAGCAAGCGAGATTCTTGCACGCCCATATTCTTGACGGCGGCGTTGGAGCCGCTGTGGATCTGCTGGATTATGAAGCAGAGGCAAACGGGGTCGTCGTTCTTCAGCTCCGTGGCGGAGTCGCAGCACTCTTTGGTGGGCACGTTCGCCTTGTTCGTCACGAACGGGAGGCACTGCATCACCTTTTGGAACTCCGGCGCACACTTGGTGCTCAGGCCCGTGCCCGGCGACGAATCGTCTCCGGCGGCGGCGGCGTCTGGGTATCCGAGAAAAAGAGCCACGAGTAGGATATTCAGCAAACAACAACTCACCAGGCGAGACATTTGGGATTCCTTATTCTCTAGTCGATTTTCATGTGAATTTGATTGAATGCTTTGGACTAATAAATATTTTTTTACAATGGCGATGAGGGTTGGAGGTGGTTGAGCATTTAAGGCGGTGCCTGTGTAAAAGTTCTTTTTGTGTTAATGGCATTAAGTTTGGCAAAATTATAATTTTAGGTTACTAATTTTATGCGTTTTTTTAAATCAATATGTTGGATAATTATAAAGGTATGTCACTAACTTTGTACGTCAAAATAAATTTAATTCGTTCTTTTAGATTTGGATCACTAAGTATATGTATTTTCATTGGGTCACTAAATATATATATTTTAAGTTTTTGGGTCACTATATTTATAAGCTCAGTGACATATTTTTGCATTTATAAAAACTTAGTAATCCAAAATCGAAAATATGTATACTTATTGACTCAAAAATTAAATCGATGATTCAAATTTATTTTAATATATAATGTTAATGACATACTTTTACAAGTATAAAGTTTCAAAAATAAAAACATGTATAGCAAGTGAACTAAAATTATAATTTTCGCTTATAATTGTTTGTAATGTTATTTATAGCGATCGGTTGGAGTTATCAATAGATCTTTGTCGGCCCCACACGTCGAAAGTGTGTAATTACGTGTCTGAACTTGGAACATGACATGTCTTCTCTGGACATCCATCAACAAGGAGTATACGCAACCTTGTTGGGCCTGAAGCGTATATTGGGCCGAGCTTTAATCCAAGGAGTCCAATGTCATGATTCAACGACGTTGAAGGAAACGAACTATTCGAAGCTTAGAGAAGCTTCTTTTTTTTTTTTTTTTTGAGTAACTATCTATGCCACTTAATATTAAAAAAATAAATAGGTCTTGAACAAATGATATCTTCACATACAAGTTGTTAGAATTTGCTGACCGAAAAGTCGATAAATTCGGCATCGGAGCTCGATCGGAACAAGTTCGATTGAAACAAAGTACTCATAGATGAGCTCCACGGCCATTCGAGCTCAATCGTTGAACATAAAAGCTATAGAGTAAGCTTAGAACTTGTAATCTCATGTGCTACGAAATAAAAGTAAAAGATCTTTTGCCGAACCACATTAGATACACCGTGTTTTTTTTTGTTTTTTATTTCTCTGTTTTTCGTGTGTTTTCACATTCATGTATACCTCTCAACCCGATCACCACATAACCCACGAACTTTTATGAAAAGACGAACTAAAATATAAGTGCACACTTTAGTGATGTCCATTGAAAAGATGTCACACTCTCCAACACACCCATGTCTCACCGGACACACTTCTTTTTCATTTGCTTCGTCGAAAACATTGCAAAGCATTCATAACATTTAGGGGGTTTATTTGAAGTAAGCCAACATCATAGTGATACTCACATCACGGTGACATGGTATCACCGTGATGTGGATCAAGTTGATATTATCACGTGTTTTATATAATTCTTCAATATAATTCTTTAATCTTTTTAAAAACAAATATTTTGAAATCAAGCATTAGTTGTAAATATTTTATATAATTCTTCGATATATTTTAGAATTTTTTTTTAAGCATTACATATAACTTTTAAGATTTAAATATATTAATTGTAATTAGGAATAATAATAATAGTATATAATGAATAAAGTTAAATTATAAGGGGTAATATTGTCCAAAAGAATATTGAAAATGTTCATATCGCCTCATCAAGGTAGTGGGAGGATCAGCTAGCTTTTTGTGAGGTGATCCAAAAGTTGGAATATCACCCCCTTTTTATCATTTAGGTGATCCTCTATCACGGTGACGACTCATCACGTCCGCTAATCAAATGCATTGATGAGGATGTGATGAGAATATCGCCGTGATGTTTTGAAGAATCAGTCTATCATTCATAATATTCTGAGAGAGAGCCCAAACAGCTTCCTTAAAAGCTTTGATGAATTTGAAATTTAAAGCTCTTCTATTTCGAACGACATATTCCGTAATCACCGAGGGATCGGCAATATTTTCTTAAAAACAGTGTTGAATACGCTATTCGCCTTGACAAATATGCCGCATATCTTTGAAAAAAGAAAGAGAAATTATTCCGCATATAATTTTCATTCCTCGTTATTCTACCACCAACAAATACAACAAATGTGAAACTAAGAACAATAAATAAGAGAATGGGAGTTCTTGAAAACATGAATCAATATCCCTCATCTTTTCCTTGGAAGACGTAATCGCCATTTCTCAATCTCCAACATTTCATGGCATTAAATGCTCATGTTTAGCCGTGTGGCAGTGCTCATATTTTGCCATTAATTCTTAGCGTCGAGATCACAAACAAAGAAGAAATTTCGAAGCCTAGCCTCACTTTGATAATTTAATATAAGGCATGGAGCACAATAAATTCCCATAAAATCAGAACCCAAAATCGAACTCTATAAATACGCCTCCCTCAAACATACAACAAAACAACAAGCACATCATCATCGTTATCATCAAAGAACAACACACAACGTATAAGTTATAGCCACCAAAGAAATGAGGAACCTTTCAAAGACCATCACTTTCATTACCATACTTGCCCTAACATCGACAGCAACCTTTGCAACGATGGAAGAAGACGAAAAAGAATGTGCTGATCAAATGGCGAACATGGCCTCGTGCATACCATACGTTAGCGGGTCGGCCCAAAAACCCACGAAGCAGTGCTGCGACGACACAGGCAAAGTGAGGAGCTCTAAGCCCAAATGCTTGTGCGTGCTCATCAAGGAGAGTGCTGATCCTTCGATGGGCTTGCCCGTAAACACCACCTTGGCCCTACAAATGCCCAAAGCTTGCAACATCGATGCCAAAGTCTCCGATTGCCCGTGTAATAATTATATTAGAAAAAACCCTAAAACATGATTCAAGTTTTACTACAACATTGTACTATGCATGCCTAGGGTTTGTTACTAAATACGTTCTTTTGTTGTATTTCAGCTTTGTTGAATTTACCGGCGGATTCACCGGAAGCGAAGATCTTCAAAGTGGGCAACGAGGATAGTACGGGGACCACAACGGGTAATACGAAATCTACTAATTCGGATTCAACAGCTAAATCTCCGTCTTCTTCTTCTTCTTCGAGCAGTAGTGGGAGTTCTTCTTCTGATGATACTACTAAGGCTACGAAGATGGGTTCGACGAGCGATGGAGTTGGCACAAGAATGGCTACTGGAGTAACTTTCGTGATGGGTTTGGGCTTAATTGCGGTTGTTTTGGTCTGAGGATTTTAGGTGTTTTAGTTCTTTCGTACGTTTGAGTTATGATCTTGTAGTTGTAATAAAGTTTGGGCTTTGGTACGTGGCATGCTCATGATGATGTCGTTTGGCTTTGTTTGTAGTCGTTTAATCAAGCTTTCCAACTTTCTTAATTTTTTTTTATCGAGTTTCGTTGTCTCGATCTCTCATTTTCAAAATTAAGAAACATCAATACCACTAATCTTGAATTGCTTTCAAGCATTTATTTCTAAGTTCCACTCCATTTGGACTTATCTTCTAAGTTCAATCTCGAAAATATTTCTAAGACCTCAAACATATATTTATTTTTAAGTTCGATTAAAATCTACTCGCAGGCTGGACAGGAAGTAGATTGATATTTTTATTTTCTATAAATGATCCTTTTTTGTCGTTTCGGTTTGAGAAAAAAAGGGGAGAAAACCCTAAATCCATCTTATATTGTCTGACACAGATTCGGACGAGAAAATATGTTAATTGAGGGTTCCTTCTTAAAACCAATTGATATAAGATGAGAGGACTCTTTGGTTTATATATTAAGTCGGATGAAGTTAATTTCCTGATGTGACAACTAATCTCAACACGCCCCCTCACGTGTGACAAATTTAAAGCCTAATAAGTAGCTATAGTTAAGGTGCACGGGGTCTTACCGTCGTCAAATTGGGTGGCAGTGAGTCGAACAAGCGTGATAACACGCATATTAAACCCGCTCTGATACCATGTAGAAATTTGTGAAATGATATTGTATTGTATTTCTTGATGATATTTTGTGTACAACGGATATCAATATATAGACTACAGAAACTAGCTGTTAAGATAAATCGAAGGCATTTATGACAATAAATTATATCCCAAAATATTTTCTTGATTTGATTTTATTTGCCCTTGATTGGTGGATTTGATATGGTGAACCATTTCCTTCTTAATCTGCTTGACCTTATCTTCAACATGTGTTATGCAAATTAAGTTGCATGTCCGAAAACTATGCGATAGCTGATCACAGTATACTAGCATAATTACTTAATTAGTAACATAAAAATATACTCGTAATTGTTATTAAATATGTCACATTATCAGTCGATTAGGGGTCCGCAAGTGCATATCCACGAGCACAACGGAAGATCCCCGTCCCACCCACCACTGAAATTTTCGTTTCGTTTTGCATTGAGAATTCTTGCTTCAATGGTGATCGTACTTCCATTATATATACCCACATTGAAATAAATATTTAAGCGCGCAATAAATCGTGATAGGGCCCAGCTTGTTGTCTTCCCACTTCTTGGGAGTTATAATTGGGCTCAGTTGTGACTTTATCATCGGCCACATCCGTGAGACCAAACAATGAAAATGAAGTATGTGTAATAGAAGAGTGAGAACTGGAAAGTAATCCTCGTCAGCACCACTTGCGTACACTTGGACATAGACGGTAATCTAGGACGATATATGGAGAGTAATCTTGGGCTGGCTGTAAGAATTGGTGAGACTGAAAGTTGGGAACGAACGCTTGGGATCGAAATCGAAATGGAGAGAGAGAGAGAGAGAGAGAGAGAGAGAGAGAGAAGTATTAATTATTGTTTTGTCATTGTTGATAAGGGTAGTGATGTAAGTATTCTTGCGGAAATTGTTTGTGCGATTAGGGTATCGGACAAGGGCGGGTTATATAGAATTTTGAATGTAAGAGAGAGAAGTTAACATGAATTTATTTGTTTGGTAGATTGGCGGTAATGGTGCAATCATATAAATTGAGGGGCGTTGATGCTCATAAGTTGAACATCTTACAAGGGCAATGTCATATAGATTTTTGAATGTAAGAAGAAACTTTTTTTTATTAACATCTTGTGTGGAATATGTAAATGGTCTTTGACTGGGTCAATTTTAAAAAAATGGCCTCCATAATGTTTGAAGTCTATTATACCCTTACTAACTCGGCGAAAAAGACGTCTTTACCCTTATTTAACCCATTCAACTACCCAAAGTAAAATTAATTAGGTTTAATCGATTTCACTCACTGTAGTGTCACGAGTCTTCTTCTTCTTTACCGAGTACAATATTTGACAGTTAAAATTGAATCCGAAAGACACATAACGAAGCAGAAAATTCTCCGGATCCATGAACGCCCGTCCCGAAAGAGTGCCGATAATTTTATTGTGCTTTCGTCTTCCTCATGAGCAGGTCTCGTGCGTCGAATTGGTTGGGTCCGTCGCATGGTTTCTCAATTGTGCAATTGGACACTTGTTCGCAAGGGAACCGTGCGGCGAACCAATTGGGACCCAAACCTACGCGCAAATCAGGAAACCCCTGATTGCATGCTTGGGACCCGAGCACAGACGCGCGCGGCTCCTTGCGATTGTGTGCGGGTACCATGCTATTGCGTGCGGGTACCATGCGATTGCGTGCGGGTACCATGATCTTGCGCGCGGGTACCATGTGCGTATGTGTTGGCGGGTACGACGATAGTGCGCGCGGGTACCATGCTCTTGTGCGCGGGTAACATGCTTTAGTGTGCGGGTACCATGCGCGCATGCGTGGGTACCATGCTCTTGTGTGCGGGTACCATGCTTTCCTGTGCAGGTACCATGCTTTCCTCTGCGGGTACCATGCGAGTCTGTATAGGTACCATGCGCGTTTGCGCGGGTACCATGAGTGTGTGTGAGTGTACCATCGATGAATTTTACTAATTGGTTATTTACTCTTATGATTCTCAGATTGTGCTGAAGAAGCAATTGTCATCCCGAGACGATGACTTCGAGTTTCGCTTGACAATAACCGGGATGTACATGAAGGCGAGTGCAAAGATAATGAACAGTCTCAACGGCAATGAGCGGGAGAGTTAAAGGGCGGGGAGTCCATTTGGTAGACTCGTCGACGCTGCCGCCGATTTCAATCTATCTGCCCAGCTCATTTTGTTTCTCACGAGGAGGCAGACTACGCTTCACGATCGCGAGGAGTTGTGGATGATCATTGGGAACTGACCACTCCGATTTTCTAAAGCGGAGTATTGCCTGATTACCGGCCTTAGGTTCTCGGACGAAATCCCAGAAATAAACCCCAATGGTGATTTCGCGGAGAGAAACTTTTCGGAAAGATCCACAATCCGTCTGTCGTACGTTGAGGATCACCTGCGAGATTTGGGAGCCAACGATGACGGAAACATCAACATCGATAAGATGAAGTTGGCTGATCTATACTTTGCCGCATCCGTGTTGCTGCCCTGACCGTCGAAGAAGGACACATTTATTCGGTCGTGGATGCTTTCATTAGTCGAAGACGAAGTCGCCTTCGCCAACTATCCTTGGGGCAGCGTAGCTTTCAAAGAGGTGATACGTTCGTTGAAGATAAACCTAAGGGAGAAGAGAGATTTTGTTCGGGAACGAGCCCGAAACGGGGGCAGCGAACACTGCGGGCTACTGATTAGTGGCTTCGTACATCCGATTCAGATCATTCGTTATTTAAAATCGTTAGAGATATATATTTAATTGTGATTATATATTTGCTAATTTGGTTTCTTTGCATTCTAGGTTCTGGCGTACGAGTGCATATCGGGTATTCGGTACGCGCTCGCCTATCGTAGAAACGAGGCGGATGTGGTGACCCCACGGATCTGCCGGTGGGTCACCAATGATTGGTCAACGAAGGGTTCTCCGAAGATGGAGACGATCATCAACGCCGCAAAGGGGTCACCCGTATTTGGGTTGCTGAGCCCCACAATATCGGAGATGAACGAGCTTTACTTTCGATATAGCCGTTTCCAAGTGGAGGAGCGGCATGAAGTCCTCGACCATCTAACGAGGCTCATTGAGGATGGTGTGGAGGTAAAGTGCGTACGTCATTTGGCGGCCGCGGATGACGTCGCACGAACGCATGTCGCACTATCCATCCCAAGCGTTAGGTTTTCTATAATATAGTTTTTGACGTTGAAGTGTTATCTTGTTAGGTTATGAGGCCGGTGGCTCCACCCAAGCGTTCTATCCTTCGGTCACGGTGGAAGCCGAGGCCGCGGTGGAGTCGACGCCGCCTCGCAAAAGCAGGCCTTCCAAGTACCAGGTGACCCCATTCACCGATCCGAATCATAATCGCGTGCAGAACAGCCGAAACCCACAGATGGAGAGGCACATGAAGAGAAAGCTGAAGCTATGGCTTCGAATAAAACAGAGGATCGATACGATGGAAGATAATGAGCGCCTGCTTTGCTTGTCCAATTCGTACCGAACCAAGATGTGGTTCCAACAGCTGTACACGCCTTCGTGGTGGCTCGACGACGCGGTACGAAGGAGACTAAACCAATTCGTACTAATGCATTAATACGTTTTTTTAGTTAACTTGTTTCCTTTTATTTAGCACATTGACGAAAGCATTAGAGGGTTCGTCGAAATGCAGAGGGTTCATACCTTCTGCTCTCATGCTATTGCCTTCGTGGGATTCAGGTTGAAGGAGAGCATCGACCGGGACTGCGTAGTAAATGGAAAGTTTGTCAAGGACATGCTGGCGTATTTGATCCACTATGCAGAGGGACGTGATCGGGACTGGCCGGCGGTGTCATGGCAAGTTGTCGATTATATCGTGGTGCTGGTGCAGACCATCGCTCATTGGGTTCTTGCAGTCATCGATTGGAAGAACAAGACCATACGGGTATTCGACTCAGATCCGTCCTACGATGTCGACATGCACAACATGAACGCGACCTTGAGCGGGCTACAATTAGTGGTCCCGATCGTACTCAAGAAACTTGGTTTAATTCCAAGCGCGTTTAGGAAGTGCAAGGTGGAGAGGATCCCCAATTTCAAGAAATAAGAAAATTCGTAAGTGTAGCATATTTCAATTTGAAGATGAGTTTAGTACATCATATCTCATTATTAAACTTTTGGTTGTTTTCAGCGGCGATTGTGGGGTTCATGTGTTGCGGGCGGCATTTTCTATGCTGTTTCGTGGCGATAATGTTGCGGAGCTTACCGGGCGCGGCAGATGACGCAATTTCGGGAATATCTATGTAATTCCATTCGCCTTAATGATTGGGCTTCTTGGTATCAATAAGTTGTATTCGGGTATTTTGTAAAGATAGAACATGTTTATGTAATGATGGATGTTGATATGTTAGATGTTGTATTTCGCGTTGTATATGCACGGTACCCGCACACTAATGCACGGTACCCGCACATATGGCGCAAGCTACCCGCACATGTTGCGCACGGTACCCGCACATATGGCGCAAGGTACTTGCACATATGGCGCACGATACCCGCACACTAATACACGATTATTTTAAAAAGATAATTATTTTATCAATAAAATCAGAATAATTGGTTAATGATTATCCCGATCACTTGATCTGAGTGATTATATTATTTTATGATTTAACATACAGACAACGACTGACGTATCATGCTGACTTGATTGATGTAACTTACTGAAAGCATCTGACAGCTGTACGCGCACGAGACCCCGACTGTGTGTGCACGGTACCCGCACATATGGCGCACGGTACCCGCACATGTTGCGCAAGGTACCCGCACATATGGCGCAAGGTACCCGCACATGTTGCGCAAGGTACCCGACAACATACCACACACGCCAACATACCAAACACGCCAACATCCATTGAACCACTAAATTTCCATGTCTATTATATTTTACGTACCAAATTTCCATAGCAATCATACATATACACATATACAAATCAAACTCATAGGATTTACCTGCTCCTACCGAATTCTCCGACGGAAGGCATTCTATTTTTTTGTGCTCTTCCGCGTTTTGGATCAACGATAGGTGGTAGCTGTTAGGGATATGGCCTCGAATGCTCTACGAGGATTGGATATGTATAGGGCATTAGCTTATTTATCATTCGATTGTCAATGTAATCAAACATTGTTTTGCGTATTAATAAAAGCATTATTCGTTTATTGGTTATATGAGTTCTTTACTTAGCATCGGGTAAAGCAATAAATGAATAAATCCAAATGTGTCGAGTTGAGTCACTGTTCTCGATGGGTACGAGAGAGGAAGGCACCAGTGGACTCTTAACCTCGAACATAAAATGTCCATAAGCCTTAGGTTTCAATTGGGTGCTGGAAAACCAATCATGGCTTATTTGTAGATGACTTATCGTGTGCCGATATACCGCTTGGAAGCGGAAGTCATGACTTGTGATACGAGTGAATCAAGGGATTGAATCGTTTCATGGACACTGACTCGCAGGTCGTACGATCAAACATGGCTTATTACTCAAGGAGTGTCAATGATCGACGACAAAACTATAGTAGTCTGCTTGAACCTTTAGACCGAAAGGGGCTTTGACGGAGTTGACTTTGAAGTCTTGACTATCACTGGTTTCGCTAGATCCGATTTGCTATTGCATGGGTCAGCGGGACAGATGCGGTCTTGATGGATATTTGTGATTGCCGGGCTTAGACCGCCGAGTACGGATTCACAGTCTCGCAAGTAATCGATACAAGTGTCCTATGAGAATGACGACGGGAAATTACAAAATCCTTGGCCAAGGTATTAAACTAACTCATGTTAGACATGGAGGGTAGTTTGGTAATTTGCCTCGTGTCATTTTATCATAGTATCGAGTTTAGTGAGTTTGACAAATACCATGGCTCTCACTCGATCGGGACACAACTGAAGGGTTTGTAGGTAGTACTATAATCTATAGTTAGGTTCTGGAATGAGACTAGTTCGAAATTCGTGCTCAAGTCGGGATCTGCCCGGTACTGCGGGATTGGCTAGGCACCTACCGCACTCTTGGATTCCTCCCTTGCCGATTGAGTCGAACCTAGAGAGTCGGGCTTAAAAGGATCATCAATGTGTACCGAGAAGGAGAGATTGTGTTTTGGGCCTTAACGGGCCTCGGGTCGTTATGCCACGCCTTATTGGGCCTCGGGGTCATTAAGTGGACCGAAGTCGGACTTCATATGAAACTAACTTTAAGACTTAGGCTTGGCTAAGTGCTTAGAAAGACTTGAGGGAAGAATTGGAATTCAACCCTAAGCCGAGAAATTCGAAAAATGCCTTAAAGGGTATTTTCGTAATTTACAAATATGGTAATAAAATATTTGGAATATTATTTATTAAAACTAAAATTCGAATTTATATTTTATATAAATTTCGAAATTTATTTACCATATTTGAAGATATTTTAATATCTTAGTTAGTTTTCTATTTATAGTATGTTCCTTTAATAGAATTTTGAATTCAATTAGGAGAGATATTTTGGCAAGAATATCTCTCATATTTAGAAACAAATATTTCGAGATTTTAGCCTTGTTTAGGGCTGAAAATTTCGTCCTCCCCTACTATAAATAAGGGTGAGACCCTCGTCAAAAAAAAAAAAAATGACACGGGAAGAGAATCGATGCGAAATTTCTCGACCCGAGAATCGAAACACGAACACACAACGCAAACCACTCTCCCGAGCGACAGATCAATTCTCTCTAGCCATCTTCGGAGAATCGAAACCGTGGTACACTGTGAGGTCGGCGTGACGATCTAGACGATACCCAACACGACCGCGACCGACGAGGAGCTGCCACTCGCTTCAAATGTAATCTCTCACGGGTATGACCCGCCCTATTACGTGTCAACGTGATTAGAGTTTTCGATCCGAGCTGCGAAGGAACCCGGAAAAAATTTTATTCCGCACCGTATCCCGGGGCGTTGAGTCTCGGGTACAAACCGGGTACCTTTCTCAACAGTGGTATCAGAGCCAGGGCTCGTGATCGGAATCATAACATGATTAAATCGAAACGAGGCTCGTGGGAGACGATCGAAAAGCCAACGCACTAGGCGCGTGGGGCTGCTCGATGCGTCGCTTGCCAACCCACGACCACCATACCGCTCGACGGGGTCGAAGGCACCACCGCCGAGACGCTGCGTGTCGGAAAAACTCACGCGAGCACAGTGAATACGATCTTGTTTTGGTGCAGCTGTAATCGACTGCCTTTTCTGTAGTCTTTTTACTGCTTTAATAGAAGTTTACATGGAAACTAATAAATGCATATAATCAGGCCACTAATTTAGCCTAAACTAATAAGGAAAACACAATCACCTCATAAGTTAAGTATATTCTCCTAAACTAAGCCTAAACTAATTAAGGAAAGTGAATCACAAGGATTATTCCTACAATCTCCTCCTAAGCCTTGTGTCCACCGTTGATGTCGATTAGGCCGACCTTTCCCCGTAGCTCATGAAACTTGGTCCTTCCAAGCGGCTTCGTCAGAATGTCACCCAGCTGATCCTCGCTTCTGATGAACTCTACATCAATCAAGCCTTCTTCTGCAGCCTCCCGGACGAAGTGATATTTCACTCGAATGTACTTACTCTGTCTATGGAGTACTGGATTCTTGATCAAAGCAATGGCGGACTTATTGTCCACCCTCAGCATTGGTGCTCTTGCTGCTGTTCCCTGCACCTCAGACAACACACGAGCGAGCCACAATGCTTGACAAGCAGCGTTAGCAGCTGCTATATACTCTGCCTCACAGCTGGACTGAGCCACCACCTTCTGCTTCATGGATTGCCAGGTGATCGGGCTGCCACTGAGGAAGAAAATCACGCCAGTTGTGCTTTTACTTGCATCAACATCCCCGGCGTAATCACTGTCGCTGAAGCCTGTCAGATAAGGCTCCTCCTTCTCCCTCCTGCCGAACCAGAGTCCCCAATCTTGGGTCCCGGCCACATAACGCAGGATGCGCTTCACAGCTGCGAGGTGATCCTCGCGTGAATCTTCCAGGACCGACTCACATAGCCAATCGCAAACGCTAGATCAGGGCGAGTGTTGACCAAATACCTTAAGCTCCCAACGACGCTCCTGTACGCCGTCGCATCGACCGCGGCTCTGTGCTGAGCTTGCTCAACTTCAAGCGCGGTTCCATAGGCACGTGACAGGGGTTACACCATGACATGCCGCTCTTCTCCAGGATCTTGCCGGCGTAAGCGCCCTGGCTCAGCGAGATCCCCCTCGCCCTGCTTCACTTCAATGCCAAGGTAGTAGTGAAGCAGGCCGAGGTCACTCATCTTGAACGCGGCTGCCATCTCCTCCTTGAATGACTTGATATCGCCGCCGTTCGAGCCGGTGATCACGAGGTCATCGACATAGACCCCGATCACCAGCTGCTTGCCATCGTTCTGCCTGATGTAGATGGCGTGTTCCGACGGGCTCTTCCTGAAGCCGAACGACAACAGCGTGCTGTCCAGCTTCGCGTTCCATGCGCGCGGCGCTTGATGCAGCCCGTACAGCGCCTTTCGGAGCTTGAGCATCTTGTGCTCCTTGCCGGTGATGACAAACCCCGGCGGCTGCTCGACATAAACCTCCTCCTCCAGGTCTCCGTTTAAGAACGCCGACTTGACGTCCATGTGGTGCACCTCCCGCCCTTCGTGCGCCGCGAGGGCGATGATCAGGCGCACCGAGTCCAGCCGCGCCACCGGCGCGAACACTTCGTCGTAGTCGATGCCGTGCCGCTGTGCGTAACCCTTCACCACAAGGCGCGCCTTATGCTTGGACACCGCCCCGTCCTCATCCTTCTTCACCTTGAAGACCCACTTCAAGCCGATCGCCCGGCGGCCAGGCGGAAGGTCGACGAGGGACCACGTCCGGTTGTCCTCAATCGAGTCCATCTCCTCCTTCATCGCCTTCCTCCAGCTAGGGCTGCGTTCCACCTCGGTGAACGTCGCAGGTTCGTCGGAGCTCATGGCATGGAGCTCCTCCGCCACCAGTGCCTGCGGTGCGAAGCCACGCGGCGAAGCTGGCCCGATGATGTTGTCGATCCTCCGAAACCGGAGGGGAGCGTCGTCGTCGTGGTCGGCGTCCAGGTGCTCGCCTGCCTCGCTCGGCGGTGAGGCGAACTCCACCACTTGACTCGCCGGATCCCGCTGGTATAGCGCCTCCGCCACCACGAGGCGATGCCGGCGGCGTCAGCTCCCCCTCCTGAGTTGCACTTCCAGGTGCCTCCTTGGTGCCCTCGGCCACCGGAGGTTCCTGGTTCGCGATGGAGTACTCCACCGTGAACACGTCGTCGTCGCCGTTCGGCTCGCCATCGACCTCTATTGAGCCCCAGACCCACTGGGCTCCCTCGTCGAACACCACGTCGCGGGTCACGTAGACACGCTTCGTGACAGGATCGTATGCACGGTACGCCTTGGAGCCGCGCTCGTAGCCGATGAAGATCATCTTGCAGCCACGATCCTCGAGCTTCTTCAGATGCGGTGTCGTGTTCCGGACGTAGACGATGCAGCCGAATGTCTTCATGTGATGCACTGCCGGCTTCTTCCCATGCCACGCTTCGAACGGCGTCATGCCGTCCACGCTCTTCGTTGGGCATCGGTTGAGGATGTATACCGCGGTGGTCACGGCCTCGCCCCAGAACCACCCCGGCAGCCCTTTCGCCTTGAGCATACTCCTTGCTGTCGCTACCACCGTCCCATTCCTTCGCTTGACCACGCCGTTCTGCTGTGGGCTGTATGGTGCAGTGTGCTGGCGATGTATCCCTTCTCCCGCGCAGTACTCCGCGAACTCGATCGAGGTGAATTCGCCACCACGATCGGTCCGGAGCACCCCCAGTTTCAGCCCGGACTCCCCCTCTGCCCGTGCTTGGAGTTCCTTGATGGCAGCCGCGGCACGATCCTTTGAAGGGATCGCGGCTACCCACATGTATCGGCTGAGGTCGTCGACGAGCAACAAGAAGTACTTGTTTCCGCTTGGGGTCGCTGGCGTGATCGGCCCGCACAGATCGCCGTGCACAAGCTCAAGCCGCTACTTTGCGCGGTACTCTGCTTTCGCCGAAAATGGGTGCGCCTCTGCTTCCCAGCTAGGCATGCGTCGCACAGCTGGTCCACCTGCCCGATCTCTGGCAGGCCGCACACCAGCTCCTCACGAGCTAGCTTCCGGAGCGCCGCCATGTTGACATGACAGAAGCGATCATGCCAGCGCCACGCCACCTCGTCACCGCGCCCCCGTACCGCTAAGCACGTCGGCTGTGCTATCTTGATCCGGAGCAGGTACAGGCGGTTCGCCTCGCGCGTCACCCTTGCCAACAGTTGATCGCCGAGCTCCCGAATCCGCATCACGCCAGCGTCGATGTCGATCTTGAAGCGGACCTCGTCGAGCTGGCCTAGGCTCACGATGTTCGTCGTCAGCCGGGAATGAAGTAGACCCCGGCGAACGACCGGAGCTCCCCGTTTTTGCACACGAATACGACGGTGCCCCGTCCTTCAATCCGCGCCACCGAGTCGTCGCCAAAGCGCACGGTGCCGCGCACCGCCATGTCGAGTTTCAAGAAGGCGGCCTTGGCCCCAGACATGTGATTGGTTGCCCCCGAGTCCAGGACCCACCCACGTCTCCGCCTCGCGTTCCTCTTCTTCCCCGAGCTGTGCGAACACCTTCTCTTCGCGGATCTCGATCTGGGACACGGACAACGCCTGCCCAGATCCATGCTGATGCGATGCTCCCAGCGGTGCCGGATCAGCCCTGGCGAGCGGCTCGAATAAGGGCGGCGCCGACGAAGTTGTCGTCGATTGCGGCATCAGTGGGGCGAGAGTGGGGGAGCACCTTGCGAGACAGAGTGAGGCCTCCTCCTCATCCTGGACTGCATGGGCCTACTCCTTCTTGGGCCTCGACCGGCACTCCCGGGCCCAATGGCCCAGCTTCCCGCACCGGCGGCACTCGTCGCCCGTGTGATCTGGCCCACTAGACGACCCGCCAGCACGCCCACTACCGCCGTCCGCGTCGACCGCCTCCCCTGTTAGAGCCGCCGCCGCGGGAGTGGTTCTCCGCCTCCCGCTTCTTCCGCCGCGCGTCCCACTCCTCCTCAGTGAGATACAGCTTGCCCTCATGCTGTAGTGACGCCGGCGGTCCATCTAGCTCTTCCTCCGCCTCTTGCAATCGCCCGGTGAGATCGGCGACTGTCATGGTGGATGGATCGAGCAGCGTCTTGATCGCAATCGCGATCTGCTTGAAGCGGGGAGGTAGACTCCGTAGCATCTTGGCTACGATTTCCTTGTCCTTCACCTCATCCCCAGTGTGGTGAGGTGCGCCGCCATGCCATTGAGGCGCAGCGCGAACTCCTCGACGGTCTCGCCGTCGTTGAACGTGGCGAGGTCGAATTTGCGACGCAGTTGCTGCGCCGTTGCCTTCTTCACACGATCGTCCCCGATCCGCATGGTCGCGATCGCGTCCCAGGCCTCCTTGGCCGTCTCCTTGGAGCCGATCGTCGACACCATTTCGGGCGGGACCGCGCTCACCAGCGCATCGAGCGCCATCATGTCTTCCTGCTCATCGGCAGTGCCCTTCTCGATGGTGTTCCATAGTGCTCTCGCCTTTAATTTCACCTTCATCATGAGCGCCCAGTCAGAGTAATTGGTCTTGGTGAGAACGGGGTAGCTATTCCCGCAGCCCACCTCACGAATCACTCGCTGGATCACGGCGCCAGATGTATCGGCTTTCTTGCTTCCATCGCCCATGGTCCCTGGATGAACTTGCTTTGATACCAATTGTCGGAAAAACTCACGCGAACACAGTGAACACGATCTTGTTTTGGTGCAGCTGTAATCGACTGCCTTTTCTGTAGTCTTTTTATTGCTTAAATAGAAATTTACATGGAAACTAATAAATGCCTATAATCAGGCCACTAATTTAGCCTAAACTAATAAGGAAAACACAATCACCTCATAAGTTAAGTATATTCTCCTTAACTAAGCCTAAACTAATTAAGGAAAGTGAATCACAAGGATTATTCCTACACTGCGACACGCAGACAGCCGCACGTGCAACCGCGCCGTGCGACGGCATATCCGCTGCCGCGGGTTCGGGCAACGAAGACCCGAACCACCACGCCGCTGCCTCGGGCAGCGGCACACCGCTGTCCGATGGTGGTGCCACCTCTGACGGCAGCGCCAGCGGCACGCAGACAGCCGCGCAACCGCGCGGATAGCCGCGTACCCGCACGAAACTGCAGCCTCCGGGACATGACGGCCGCCTAGGGTTTTTCGCCCAAAAAACTAACGGGCCTTTTTATCGGGCCTGGCCCATTTAAGGCCCAAATTGTCGGTTTCGGTTAGAATTCATGAAATTGTCAATGTGCTCGTTATGATTATGATTTAAGGCACACTTACGGGTTTAGGATTTCTATTTGGTTTTCCGGGTTATTTGTTAAGGGCCTCGTCCCCCCGGGTTGTATTTGTCTTTTACGGGTTGTTTGGGACTGATGATCCCCCCCGTGTTGTACTTCAAAGTCTTTATTAGATTAGGCTTAGTTTAGAATACACGAAGCTGTTCGACGGTTGAGGACTCCCCGGGAGAAGATGACTTGGTGGACGATCGACCACTTGGAGGCCGTTCGAATGATGAATGGCGATTGTCGACTTCAAAGCCCATACGGAGAACCGATGATTTTTTGAAGCCACATACACATAATTCACGTAATAGGGCTAGAATATAAATAACCCGTTCGTGTTGCCTTGTAGTTTATTTTCCTAGGGTTTATTTACTACTTACGTGCGTGTCGATTTGTGAAATGATATGCATGCTTTATGTGCTCTTATGTGAAAAAGGTTTTTTCTCCGTTTGATAAATACTAAGTGAGAAAAGGAATTGGGTTCCTGTCTTCTATCATGCTTGAGATGTCTGGTGTTAGGGAGTTTGTACGGTTTGTTTCGAGTAAGTTGGCGCCGTACATCAAGCCCTAACATTAGCGTTTCGCGTTCGTTTGATGACGCTCACCATAGCATATTCCGCCCCACGAAGCGTAAGGCAGCAAGGCGGAATTCAAATGTGCGGTTAGAGCATAAGTTGATTAGGTTGCACTTAGACAGTTATACCCAAAATGCAGGGTTAGCCGTGAGGGTCACTGACTGAGACAAAGATAGTTGAAATACTCATAGGATGGGTTCGAGTGAAACTCGACTTCGATCGATTAGGCATGCCAAATATTGCGTTAAAGGCTGAGGCATGTCTAATCGAGTCGGGGAGCTCAACTCCACTATGAAACTACTCAACGAAGTTTCCGAAATTCTTAAATCGGGAGAATAGAATTTTCGAGAAAAATAGTGGGAGTCAAGCGAAACGAAAAGTCCGTGTTTGCGCTTGATGAATGATAGAATAAACCTAACTATGTGATCTTTATCTTTTGCAGAGTTATTTTCTTTCTAGTTACTATGACGAATCTTTTAAACATGCTGCTTGAAAAGAACCGTTTGGTAGGACCAAACTACGTGGACTGGCTCCGTAACCTCAGGATTGTTCTAGGTATGGAGTCTTTGACTTATGTCCTCGATTCCCCTACACTGCAAGTCCTAGGGACTGATGCGAGTGACGACGACCGGGCTGCGTATGTCAAGTGGCAAATAGACGAGCCAAAGGTCAAGGGCTATATACTCCTTCCTATCCATGAGCAATGAGTTGCAGCGAAGCCACTCCGAAATGGAAGTGGGCGCCATTTTGCTTCATTTGAAGGAGCTCTTTGGTGAACACTCCAGGAGTGCTCGCTACTCTTTGACAGAGCAACTGTTTCATTGCAAAATGGATGAGGGCAGTGACGTTAGAGAACATGTGCTGAAAATGATCGGTTTGATCGAGAGACTCGATGCACTCGACTTCCTCATGGACAATGAGCTCCAAAACGATCTCGTGCTCCAGTCACTGCCGGCTTCCTTTAATCCCTTCATTGTGAATTATAATCTGAATAGGGTCGAGATGACATTAACTGAGTTGATGAACCAGTTGTCAACGGCCCAAACTCAGATGAAAAAGATAAAGGAAAAGGAAGTGGCTCTTGTTGCGACTTATAAGACTCGAAAGTCAATTAGAAAGAAAAAGTCGGACAAGCCCATTAAGCCCAAAGGAGGAGTTTCAAAAGGCAAGGCCAAGAAAAACGTGTCTAAAGGCGCCAAGCCCACGGACAAATGCCTTCACTGCAATGAGCTCGGCCATTGGAAGCGCGATTGCCCGAAGCTAGCCGCCTCAGGTAAAAAACTTTATGTTTTAGAAACTAATTGTTCTATGACTGTGTACTCCACTTCATGGATCATAGACTCAGGAGCTAGCGCTCACATTTGTGTTTCAAACCAGGGTCTGGAACGAAGTAGGAGGTTGGCGGATCGAGAGGTCATGATCAACGTAGGAAGCGGACATAGTGTGTCGGCGACCCACATTGGATCAAGAACTCTTGTTTTATCTAGTAGACATAAGTTATTGCTTTCTGATTGTTTAGTATTGCCCAGGGGGCTTAAGAATATTATTTCTATTCCCGTTTTGAGCGGAAACGGATATGAGTTCCGCTTTAGTAATAATATTTGCGATATTTATTTTGGAAATAAATGCGTCGGAAGTGCAACTTTACTTAACGGATTATATTATCTAAATGTCAAAGATAAAACTGAATCTGTGAACACAATTACCAACAAACGAAAATTAGAGACCAATATGAGACAATTGTGGCATCTTCGACTTGGTCATGCAGGAGATCAAAAAATTCGTGAGTTGGAGAAAAATGGCATGATTAAGCCGTTGGGTTCGGACCCTTATCCGACTTGCGAATCGTGTATCCTTGGAAAGATGACTAAGTCTCCTGAAAAACGTATTTTTATACGTTTATCTCTATCATATTTAGGTCGTAACTTGGTTTATTTGAGTTATCTTGTACTTATATTAAGGATTATACCTATGTTTTGATATTGAAGGAGCATAAGATAACAACCGGGACCAATCGAGAGAATATGGGGGCAAAAATGACCAAGTTTACCAGAAACACGGCCTCACTGTGTAGAAACACGGCCGTGTTTACTCGAAGAAAAATGATTTTAAGCCTCGGCGAATTAACACAGCTCCGACCAACTACAAACACGGCCATGTTCATAGGAAACACGGTCACGGCAAGAACCAACACGGCCGTGTTTCTTCGAAGGAAAATGATATTAAGCCTCGGCAACTTCACACGGCCTAGAGGGACACGTTACACGGCCGTGTGTGGTTCATCAGTGAGAGAGGAAGTCTCGGCATGTTAACACGGCTTGGTTCTTTGGTGTACACGGCCGTGTCTGTCGGTGTAGCATCGCGGACCCGGGGCCTCAGGCTTGGTACACGGCCGTGTGTGTCGGTGGGATAAGCCGTGTTGTTAATTTCTTTCTATATAAGCCGCACTTCTCAACCCAGATCTGGATCCAGATCGACATAACTCACTTCCAAAAGATAAAATACACCTAAGGGACGTCTCAAGACCCATAGGAATCAATCTAAACGATTCCTAGGTGCTAAAGTGAAGATTCGAAGCTCATTTTATCCAAGATCTAGCACAAAGGACGCTGGATCTGCGTGGGCTCGTAAAATAGGGAAGATCTATGTATTCTCTGTGCTTTATTTTGTATACGATTCGTAGATCTCTCTTAAGCATGAGTAGCTAAGCTTCTTATGTGCTCGGGATGAGATGAACGCTGGGTAGAGTTGTCTTTGGGCGTTATAACACTTGTGAACACGTGACATTGTTTATTTATCGTTTACGACATTGTTTCTTCGATTCAATATGTCTATGTGTTGTTTTGAAGGTCACATTGATATGTCTATGTATTGGTGTGACGTTTGGTATACCGTTGAGGGCGAAAGCTAAAGAACGGTTAGTCCTTTCGTAAACGTTAGGAGTCGACTATAGGGCGAAAGCAAATAGTCGACCCTCGCTATAGGTAAACCAATATAAATCCTCGCGACCGTTTAGGGCGACAGCAAATTCGGGAGTGAAAAGAAATTACTGCGATTTAGTCATTATCCGCGTGGATACGGTGGTTTACGGCCTAGTCGACAATACCTAACGGGATTCGAAATCCCGAGCACATTCTTCTCCACTTGAAAAGTTACTTTTAAATCTTCGGTCGTGTCTTAAGTTCTTTCATCGTGTTAGTTTGAGTTGTCGTGATCTAGTTCAAACATAAAAAAAATCACAAACTATTTGTTAGGCTAAATATCGAATTGATAGGTAATTACTAGTAATACTCGGATACTCGCTACGCTATTCTACAAACGATAGGTACACTGCCTATCGCGCGTGGTGCTAGTTTAACGTATTCGTTTTAATTATTACTTGACGTATATGCACGAATCTCTATACCATATTTAAGAGCACTCGCCATCGCGATCATGTTTTTGGCGCCGTTGCCGGGGAGTAGATTGATATTAGGAAAACCCGAGTTCGGTAATTTAGCCATTTACTTATTTGTTATTTAATTCTAGTTAATCAACGTTTCTTATCTGCAACTGTCTTTTGGTTTGTGTTTCGTTACCTAGCTAACGTGGTTTGTTGACTTTTTTTCATGTACACTTATACGGTGAATGACCCGAAGCCATCCATCGTATCCACTTGTTGAAGGATCTCCAAATTTTGAGCGTACATTGCGACGAAGTCTGAGACAAGAAACTTCCGAAAGTCATTCGTCCGACGAATCAATTCAGCTAGTTGATTACTCTCAGGACACCGCAAGCACCTCTCACCCAGAGACGTCAGTCGGTAGTTCAGGAACACCAAAGGAGATGGCAGATCAAGAAGCTAATAACGAGGAGCAATCACTGCAAGATTTGCTCAAGAACGATACACTCGGTGGTACGGAGTCGGCAATTGTCATACCACCGATCGCAATCAACAATTTTGAGCTGAAGAACTCATGGCTTCAAATGATATTCCAGACGGCTCAATTTGAGGGCAACTCCGAAGATGATCCGTACAAACACATCAAAGCATTCTTGGCGATTACGGACATCATCAAAATCAATGGGGTGTCGAATGATGCAATCAAGCTTATGTTGTTTCCATTCTCTCTCAAAGATAAGGCAAAGGAGTGGTTGGAGCTATTACCACCGAAATCTATCACTACTTGGGACGAGCTGCGCGGGGCCTTTCTTGGCTACTTTTTCCCGCAATCGAAGGTTCTCAGGTTAAAGACTGAAATTTCACTCTTTCATCAGAAAGACACGGAGAATCTTTATGAAGTATGGGAGAGGTACAAAGCGTTGTTGAAGAAATGCCCGCAGCATGGAATGACGAAGGCAGCAATCATCAATAGATTCCACGAGGCACTCAACGATCAAACGGCTCATATGCTAGACGGTGCCGCAAACGGAGGACTTGTGAAGCTTAGTGCCACTGAAGCCTGGAATTTAATCGAAGAATATACGAGAAATAGCTTCATGCGAGGCAACACAAGAATGAGGGCGCCTGGAATGTTCGAAGTGAGCAACGATACACGATGAATGCTAAGTTTGATGCTCTTCAACAGCAAATGGCCACGACGCAAACTCAACTTCAGACGGTGTTAAATGCTCTTATACCAAAGGCTGCTCAACCGCAAGCCGTCAACGCTGTGATAACCCCGATGGCCGCAACACGACCTCAACAAATACCATACATACCTCACTGCGGTAATTGTGGTGCAGCTCACGAGACTTCGGAATGTCAAGCCATATCACCCTTAGAGCATGTTGACTACATGGGCAATTACCAAGGTCAGAGGAGTTTTCAACCTCGAGCACACCCTAACATGTCCTACGGTAATCAAGGCCAGCAGATGCAGAGGCAGTCCGGATTCCAGCAAGGGCCACCACCGGGATTTCAATCTGGAGGATCGAGCAACCATTATCAAAATACAGCTCAAGGGTCGAGATCTAATGACATGAAGGAGATGAAGGGTATGATGGAGATTCTCCTCTCGAACTTCAACAAGACCACTCAAGCCCATGAGAGTCGATTAACGAAGATGGAAGAACATTTCCAAACCATCGATTTACGAGCTCAAAACACGGATGCTTCAGTACGGAAATTGGAGCAACAAGTGGGCCAAATAGCGAAACAATTGGCGGAACGACCTCAAGGTTCGCTCCCGAGCTATACTGAGACGAATCCAAGGGAACATTGCAAGGCCGTCACCTTAAGGAATGGAAGGAATTGCAGGAACGAGAGCAACTCACGATGAAGCAACCCACAGAACAGGTTGATATCGAGGTCCACAAAGAGCAAGACGTTGAGAAAATCGAAGATGAGAAACTCGAAAAGGCTGAAGCTGAAAGAGGAACGGAGAAGGAGACCCCTCGACCACCGGTGAAGCCATATCAACCGAAGATCCCATATCCGGCTAGGTTGAAGAAGGATCGAGACGAGGAGCAATTTGGAAAATTTATGGGTATGTGTAAAAAATGCATATAAACTTACCGTTTGTTGAAGCTATTACGCAGATGCCTCGTTTCACGAAGTTCCTCAAGGACTTGCTCACCAACCGAAGGAAGCTCGAAGACGTTTCTACTGTGTGCCTACGAGGAGAGTGTTCAGCCATTTTACAAAGTAAAATGCCGAAGAAGCTTAAGGATCCAGGAGTTTTACTATTCCTTGTCTTATAGGAGATGTTGTTGTTGAACGTGCATTAGCCGACCTAGGAGCTAGTATAAATTTGATGCCTTATTCTATGTTTAAGAGATTAGGTTTAGGCGAGCCAAAACCCACTAGGATGAGCCTCCAATTGGCTGATAGATCCTTAAAATACCCTCGCGGTGTTATCGAGGATGTCCTAGTGAAAGTGGACAAGTTCATAATTCCCGCCGATTTCGTCATTTTGGATATGGAGGAAGATGAAAATATTCCTCTTATCTTAGGTCGACCATTCTTGGCCACTGGTGAAACCATGATAGATGTTAGAAATGGTACTTTGACCTTGACGGTTGATGGCGAGAAAGTGACTTTCAACATGGCAGATTCTATGAAAAGTCCTAGCTCACTTGACGATAAGTGTTATTACTTGGATATCTTTGAACATGATTTCATCTTTTCTGTGCAAGGTCTGTCGCAGGTTTTTGGCGGGGGCGATACACAATCATTCATGATGGTGGCCACCGATGAGTGCGAAGAAGATTATGACGAGCTTGTGACGGAAGTCCACGAAAGTAAAGAGGAGGACAAAGAAAAGAGCTCGATCGAAGAGCCACCTGTCCTAGAGTTGAAACAATTGCCCGAACATCTCGAATATGCATTTCTAGAAGGCAAGTCGAAGCTACCAGTGATAATATCATCAAGTCTCGACGGCAGGCAAAAAGACCAGTTGTTGAAGGTGCTGCGAGAGCACAAAAAGGCCTTAGCATGGAAGATATCCGACATTCGGGGGATTAGCCCAAGCTTCTGCACACATAAGATTCTCATGGAGGATGACTTCAAACCTGTCGCCCAACGGCAAAGGAGGCTAAACCCCAACATGAAGGATGTCGTGAAGAAGGAGGTCATTAAGCTACTGGATGCCGGAGTGATCTACCCGATCTCAGATAGTGCATGGGTGAGTCCCGTCCAAGTGGTTCCAAAGAAGGGAGGCATGACGGTCGTTCCCAATGAAAAGAACGAGTTGATTCCGACGAGAACCGTAACTGGATGGCGTGTGTGCATCGACTACAGAAAATTGAACGATGCCACGAGAAAGGATCATTTTCCTTTACCCTTTATTGATCAAATGCTTGAAAAGTTATCAGGACATGCATTTTACTGTTTTCTTGATGGCCTGTCAGGTTACTTGCAGATTCCAATAGCTCCGGAGGACCAAGAGAAGACGACATTCACATGTCCGTTTGGTACGTTTGCTTATCGACGGATGCCATTTGGTCTTTGTAATGCCCCAGCCACGTTTCAGCGATGCATGATGGCGATTTTCGACGAATTGGTGGGCGAAATCATGGAGTGTTCATGGATGATTTCTCAGTTTTTGGTACCTCTTTCGATGCTTGTCTAATTAATTTTAAATGTGTGTTAGCACGCTGTGAAGAGACTAATCTAGCACTTAATTGGGAAAAATGTCATTTCATGGTTCGAGAGGGTATAGTATTGGGACACAAGATTTCTTCTAAAGGAATCGAAGTGGATCGGCTAAGGTAGAGACGATAGAAAAACTACTGTTCCCTCGAACGTGAAATCTATTAGGAGTTTCCTAGGTCATGCAGGATTTTATCGAAGATTCATTAAAGACTTTTCGAAAATTGCACGACCTATGTCTAAGCTGCTAGAAAAAGATGCTCCATTTGACTTTAATGACGAATGCGTTAATGCTTTCAATTTGCTTAAGGAAAAGTTGATCTCTGCACCTATTATGGTTGCTCCCGATTGGAGGTTACCCTTTGAACTTATGTGCGATGCTAGTGACTACGCAATTGGAGCTGGACTGGGACAGCGAAAGGATAAACACTTTCGGCCGATCTACTATGCGAGTAAGACATTGGACTCAGCCCAATGCAACTACACTGCCACCGAAAAGGAGCTTCTCGCTGTCGTATTCGCCTTCGACAAATTCAGGTCATATCTTATTTTGACTAAAGTTGTTGTTTTTACTGACCATTCTGCATTAAAGTACTTGCTAGCGAAGCCCGACGCAAAGCCGCGGCTTATTCGATGGATCTTGCTCCTTCAAGAATTTGATATCGAGATCCGCGACAAGAAGGGTGCCGAGAACGTGGTAGCAGATCACCTCTCTCGACTAGAAGAATCTGAGATACTGAACCCCGACAACAAAACGATCCACGACACGTTCCCAGAGGAATATCTATACGCCATAAAAGTGGTAAATGAAGAAGTCCCGTGGTTTGCAGATTTTGCTAATTATCTTGTTGCGAGGATCCTACCAAAAGAGTATACAAGTCAACAAAAGAAGAAATTCTTTTCCGACTTGAAATACTACTTTTGGGAAGACCCTTTTCTTTTCAGGAGATGTGCAGACCAAGTCATTCGACGTTGTGTTTCTTTCCCGGAAACAATAAAGATTATCGAGCATTGCCACAGCGGACCTGCCGGAGGACACTATGCAGCCAATCGCACTGCACAAAAGGTGTTAGAATGTGGATTCTACTGGCCGACGATTTTAAGGATGCTCATAGGTACGTTGACACGTGTGATCAATGTCAACGAGCAGGTAATATCTCAAAACGCGATGAAATGCCCCAGAACTTTATTTTAGTATGCGAAGTATTTGATGTTTGGGGCATAGACTTTTTGGGCCCTTTTCCTAGTTCGTACAATAACAAGTATATTATTGTGGCTGTTGATTACGTGTCTAAGTGGGCCGAGGCCCAAGCCCTACCCACTAACGATGCGAGAGTTGTTGTTAAATTCTTACGAGCGTTGTTCTCGCGGTTCGGGACACCTAAATGCATCATTAGTGATAGGGGTACTCATTTTTGTAACACCCAATTTGAACAAACCTTAAAAAAGTATGGTGTTAAACATAGTGTCTCTACCCCCTATCATCCTCAAGCTAGTGACCAAGTAGAGGTTGTAAATCGGGAGCTGAAACGCATCCTAGAGAAAACCATAGACGGGAACGGCGAAAATGGGCGAGTAAATTGAACGATGCACTTTGGGCTTACAGAACGGCATACAAGACACCCATAGGTACTACACCGTATAAACTAGTTTACGAAAGACGTGTCACCTTCCCGTCGAATTAGAACATAAAGCCTATTGGGCAATTAAGTCAGTAAATCTTGATTTGGAGCGAGCCGGTGAAAACGTAAGCTCCAAGTCAATGAGCTTGATGAGTGGCGTTTATCGGCATACGATAACGCAAGAATGTATAAAGAGCGTTCAAAGGCTTATCATGATAAAAAGATTAAGCAACGGAGAGAATTTCGAGAAGGGGATCAAGTACTCCTCTTTAATTCTCGACTTAGGCTCTTTCCGGAAAGTTGAGATCGCGTTGGTCTGGACCATTCATTATTACTCGTGTTTTCCCGTACGGTACCGTCGAGATTTATAATGATGAACAGGGAACTTTCAAGGTTAATGGCCAACGTTTGAAGCACTATTTCGGAGGCGAGAAAGCACCAAGTGATAACGAGGTCATGTACCTCGACTTCAACCTAGGGTAAAGCGTGAAAAGGTACGTCCGGCTTACGACGTTAAAGAAGCGCTTCTTGGGAGGCAACCCAGGTATTTGCATTCACGTTTACTTTACTTTATAACTTAAGATTAGTTGCATTTCACGTTTATTTATCACTAATAATAATAATAATAATAATAATAATAATAATAATAATAATAATAATAATAAAAGGGGAGTTGAATGATAGAGATGCGAAATGAGCGTGGTGACATAACGATTACATCGATGGACATCGTGTTACAGCCCGATACATAAAAGCTTGGAAGCTAAACCTTCCTTGCTTTAGTAAGCACAATTACATAGTGATTATATGCAAGTACAATGCGTAACGACCCACGCCACAAAAGCGGCGATTGCAACCCCGAGCAAACCCAAAAGGATGAATAACTCAAGCTTGAGCCTTTCTATACTTTCCATCCTGAAGGTTTCTTGAGGGATGTTCTCACGTTCTGCATCTTCTCCGAAATTATACATTGCGAAGCTTAAAAGATATAATCGGAGAAGATTTATGTTGTGGTGCAGTAAAGCCTACAACTACACATCCTATTTATAGGCATGAGTGCAACGAAATGATAAGGCATCATTAATTTCGCAATCCGATTTTTTCTTCAAAACGCCGTCTTTTTATTTGTGGAAAGCGGCGCCATTATGAACAAAATCGGATTTGCCTTTTTCGTTACAAAATCATATCCATAATCCCTATAAAAGATTTTGATGTCCATGCGTTATGTCACACCTAACAATAGTTCAGCTCAAGTTAATGTCAGTACCATATTTACGTGCCCAACTATTATAGACCTACGTCAAGGTTGGCTTAACGTTGTCACGACGATAGAGCACGGTACGATGAAACTTAAGCACAACCTCTATCTAATATAAAACGGCCGTGTTTTACATGCCAACACGGCTAGAGCCAAAGAAACACGACCGTGAAAGGATTGTTTTTTTCGATTTAAAAAAAAAAAAAAAAAACCGCGCACTTTTAACACGGCCTATGTGGTAAATAGACACGGCCGTGTAAATCTGAGAGCCTCGGTAGAAGTCAACACGGCCACGGTTTATTCTCACACTCCCGTGTTAGATATGGCTGAAAGTTTTGAAGCCTCGGCGGATCTACACGGCCATATCCACGGCCGTGTTGATTTCCAAATTAAAAAAAAAAATTATTATTAAACCTTAAAAATATAATAATATTAATATAGGCGCGATTGTAACACGGCCGTGTTGTTTACCATATAAAAAAAAAATTAATAATAAAAAATTAAAAATTAATTAAACCTTTAAAATATATGTATATATATATACACGATTGAACACGGCCTCATACACGGCCGTGTTATCTACCATATATAAAAAAAAAATTAATTAAAAAATTAAATTAAAACTGTAAAAAAAAAAAAAAAAAAAAAAGATGCCACGCGATGTTAACACGGCTTGTGTAGTGTACTACACGGCCGTGTGGTTGGCGAATGCAACATAAAAATAGAGGGGGAGGTCGATGGAGCTCATTTGACACACCCAATATACACACGCTACCACATCTTACACCCACGAAAATCATCGATTTCAAGTGTAGTAACTCCGAAAACATCTCCTAGAACGTGGACACACATCTCAACTACGCGAGAAACCCAAATCTAAGCGGGCAAGGTATGAATTACTCATTAACCCTAAATTTTCAAATTTTAAGATTTCGTGAAATTCGCTTAAGTAATGTCTTGATTAATGATTGTTGGGTTAAAGCTACGTTGTAGACACCTTGGGCTAACCAATTTCATTGATTTTGTTGGTTTAATTTCGCCACTCTCTATATGCATTGAAGGTGTTCGATGAAATGTCAAACCCAAAATTTTAATGTTGATGCTCAATTCACGAATTTCTTATTTCATAAATGGTGTTAATTTTCGACTTGGACTTGCCTAATTCCATTTTAATGCTTAATATGCTCATATGATTTTGATTTTATATATTCATTGGAATTTGACGTGCTCGTTCAATGCTTACGAAAGTTTGGTCGAGTCGAGATGGTTAATCTATTATATTATTTCTCGAGACTCATTTTGAGTTTTGCAGGTACAATGTCTCGTAGAAATCCATCTCGTGCTAGCTCATCTCGTAACCCGAACGCTAGTCCACCACCACGAAATCGGCGTCGAGCAAATACCGAACCAACCGAAAATTTGCTTGCGGCCATGACCAACTTCGCCGATGATCCCCGAGAACAACGTTACGAGAAGCTAAAGGGAATGGCATTCATGCAGACCGATCGACTTCACCGAGAGACGCTCGAGCACCTCCACATCGTCCAACAAGTCGATAACTACCTTTCCAATAGTAGTTGGGACGCCCTCTTCAGCATCGACGAAGAGGCTTACAAAGAGCTCACTCTCGAGTTCCTCACCACCTTCTCCTTTAACGAACACGCCTATAGAAACGGAGTAAAATTCCGTGCATTCAATAGAGAGAGGGTGACGGATGTCGACTCTCTTTGTAAGGCCTTGGGATGTGAAGTTCCAAGAATCCAAAACGCCAATGACCCCCATCCAGATGATCACTACAAGCATGTTCTCGACAAGAAGGCCGAGAGGAACGCGCGTTGGCACGCAATGATTCGCCCGTGGGGACCAAACGAAGTTGCGCCCGAGTATAAAAGTACACAATCGAAGGCCTCCTCGTTGCAAGCACCGGGACTAAGGTACATTCATCGACTCTTTTCTACCTCTGTCACCCCACGAGGAGAGTCCAACGGCGTCGTCACCCTCCGGGATCTCTTCTACCTTTCCCGGATGTTCAACGGGCATAAAGTCAACCTTGGGATCGCCATGGCACTCGGCTTTAGGAAGCAGTCCGAGGCACACGAGAACGGGAAGATTGTCGTGGGACCGTTCATCACTAAGGTGGTGAAAGGTTTGGGGTATTGGCCGGCGAATGCTCCGGAAATGACGAAAGTTGGCGGGTGGAAGTCATTGAACGCCGCGATGTTGTGTAGGATGAGGATGATCTCGAAGCTACCGGGATGGGTCAAGGAGAACTACTTCTATCAATGGCACGAGACTTATCGCCACCACACCGACATCCCACAGCCTTTTGCCATCGAAGGTCCGATACCGGCGCCAATCGACCCCACATTCGAAGGACCTTCACACTCGGCCGGCCCTTCCTCATTCGCCCCCGGAGGATCATCGGGCGTCGACCCCTACATGAGAGCTGCAGACTTCGATTACCGTTTCAATGCGTTTCGCGAAGATATAGCCCAGCAGCGAGCTCAGGATCGACAATACTACGAGGAGACACGAGCTCAGGACCGACAATATTACGAGGCGGCTCGGAATGCGGATAAGGAAGAGAATGCAGCTGCTCATCGCCGCCACAAGAAGGAGCAACGAAAGCTCCAAAAGAGGCAAGACCGTCAGGAGAAGGCGATGAAGAAGGTGCAAGACGCCTTGAAGTTGCTCGCGGAGTCCCGCAAGCTCGTTGACCAAGGAGATGAATCATCGTCCAACGACGATGATTCCCACGAGTCATCGCCGGAGCCTGAATTCTAGTTTCATTTTATCTTTATGTTGTTTCATTTGCGAACTCTACATGCTTGCATGTACTTTTCTTTAATGCAGATTATCACTTGCTAGACCATTACGCTTTGGTAATATTTGTTTTGACGTCTTTTTATTTCTTTTCACTTTACACGTCAGGAAATATCACGAGTGAACGTCCAAACAATACCTACGTGACGCAATATGTTGAACCCAATCAAACCATCAAGGGTGGGGAGGAGGACTTGCTGCTCAAACTCAAACAACACACCATGATCATGTATTCATCAATTTAGGGAAGTTCACGCATTTAAATAAATTCATCTTTCCACTTGTTCTTTTAATTAATATGTCGGGGGCGACGTATTTCTCAAGTATGGGGAGGGGAATTTATATGCGTTGAGAAATGCATGTTCTTTTAGTCTTTGACAATATTATTAGCTTCTCGTCATATAGATAATCTGCATGTTAAGGAATTTTGTGAGTAATTAGGACATGCACTTCTGCTTGATTTCTTTCGACACGAATGACTTTAATGATATTATAAAAGATCCGTACTCATGACCCATTTTGTGAGATTTTTGAGCTAATTGAGCTTTTTGCTCACTTCTTTGGTTGTGCGAGTAGTGCATAGTTTATTTCTACCTTGAACTTTCTTGTGTGATTCGTGTTGATACTGCTTAAGGTGTTTTGTTGTGTGAAAATGAGGAAGGCAATAGGAAGTAAGTCCATAGCCAAAGTTACTGACCACGACTGATCACCGTAGTAAGCCACTTTGAGCCTGAACCTGTTTATTTGCGAAACCCGGAATTATAAACCACTGACTTAAGAGACAGCGAAAGTGGAAGTCGAGTGCCCAAGTGGAAAAGCGCAGCCCGGCCATCAAAAAAAAAAAAGAGTTCTCCTTAACGATAATCTCTCGCTAAGAACTCCTCCCTCGATAATCTCTATCCCGCAAAGGGACTAAGAGAAGATGAGCTTAGTGGCACGAGAAAAGAGGAGTAAAAAAAATTATTATTATCATAGGAAGAGAATTCGGATGGCAAGAGCTAGCCACGATGTATGCGGCGCGCTATCGTACAACGGCACAATCCCAACACTACCTCTATGACTTATTCGATAAAAAGTTGACTTCTAACTTGTGTCAGCTGAACCTAAACAAAACCCGGAGAAGACCTTCTGATTCACGACCTAGCACCGAGAGTAGTAGATTTACAATCCACTCGCAAGATTTGGGTAAGGACTAAACTTTTGCATGAATTGAGTGAATTCACCGATACATTAGCCCATACACCAAGTGATTTGAGTGAATTCCAGCGAGGTACGAGTCTTGAATAATGTTGCTAAGGGAATTCGTGTTGTTACAAGTTAAGCATTAGTGTATTGTTTCGAATTTCTTGCACTATTCCATTTCATGTTTTTTATCTTAAATGAGGAGTTGCAAAGAAGCTGTCTCACATTTTTGTGTCATTTCTCAGTTCTAATTTTCTTGAGGACAAGCAAAAGCGGGAGGTTTGATAAACGTATTTTTATACGTTTATCTCTATCATATTTAGGTCGTAACTTGGTTTATTTGAGTTATCTTGTACTTATATTAAATATTATACCTATGTTTTGATATTGAAGGAGCATAAGATAACAACCGGGACCAATCGAGAGAATATGGGGGCAAAAATGACCAAGTTTACCAGAAACACGGCCTCACTGTGTAGAAACACGGCCGTGTTTACTCGAAGAAAAATGATTTTAAGCCTCGGCGAATTAACACAGCTCCGACCAACTACAAACACGGCCATGTTCATAGGAAACACGGTACGGCAAGAACCAACACGGCCGTGTTTCTTCGAAGGAAAATGATATTAAGCCTCGGCAACTTCACACGGCCTAGAGGGACACGTTACACGGCCGTGTGTGGTTCATCAGTGAGAGAGGAAGTCTCGGCATGTTAACACGGCTTGGTTCTTTGGTGTACACGGCCGTGTCTGTCGGTGTAGCATCGCGGACCCGGGGCCTCAGGCTTGGTACACGGCCGTGTGTGTCGGTGGGATAAGCCGTGTTGTTAATTTCTTTCTATATAAGCCGCACTTCTCAACCCAGATCTGGATCCAGATCGACATAACTCACTTCCAAAAGATAAAATACACCTAAGGGACGTCTCAAGACCCATATGAATCAATCTAAACGATTCCTAGGTGCTAAAGTGAAGATTCGAAGCTCATTTTATCCAAGATCTAGCACAAAGGACGCTGGATCTGCGTGGGCTCGTAAAATAGGGAAGATATATGTATTCTCTGTGCTTTATTTTGTATACGATTCGTAGATCTCTCTTAAGCATGAGTAGCTAAGCTTCTTATGTGCTCGGGATGAGATGAACGCTGGGTAGAGTTGTCTTTGGGCGTTATAACACTTGTGAACACGTGACATTGTTTATTTATCGTTTACGACATTGTTTCTTCGATTCAATATGTCTATGTGTTGTTTTGAAGGTCACATTGATATGTCTATGTATTGGTGTGACGTTTGGTATACCGTTGAGGGCGAAAGCTAAAGAACGGTTAGTCCTTTCGTAAACGTTAGGAGTCGACTATAGGGCGAAAGCAAATAGTCGACCCTCGCTATAGGTAAACCAATATAAATCCTCGCGACCGTTTAGGGCGACAGCAAATTCGGGAGTGAAAAGAAATTACTGCGATTTAGTCATTATCCGCGTGGATACGGTGGTTTACGGCCTAGTCGACAATACATAACGGGATTCGAAATCCCGAGGACATTCTTCTCCACTTGAAAAGTTACTTTTAAATCTTCGGTCGTGTCTTAAGTTCTTTCATTGTGTTAGTTTGAGTTGTCGTGATCTAGTTCAAACATAAAAAAAATCACAAACTATTTGTTTGGCTAAATATCGAATTGATAGGTAATTACTAGTAATCAATGTTATTCCTCGTGTTCGATACTCGAATACTCGCTAAGCTATTCTACAAACGATAGGTACACTGCCTATCGCGCGTGGTGCTAGTTTAACGTATTCATTTTAATTATTACTTGACGTATATGCACGAATCTCTATACCATATTTAAGAGCACACGCCATCGCGATCATCTCCCTTTACCGGGACTTTCCAAAAAGCCACAGAACTTCTCACTTTGATTAATACAGACGTTTGTGGGCCATTCGGGGAAGCGGCTCGAGGTAATTTCCACTACTTTATTACCTTCACCGACGATCATTCAAGATTTGGGAAGGTATATCTTATGAGATACAAGTCTGAAGCCCTTGATAAGTTCAAGGAATATAAGGCTTTAGTAGAAAAACAAACTGGGAATCATATAAAGGCCATTCGATCTGATCGAGGTGGCGAGTACATGAGTCTCGAGTTTGACGAGTTCTTGAAAGAGAACAAGATCATTTCACAGATGACACCGCCGGGAACACCACAATTAAATGGTGTGTCCGAACGCAGAAATCGAACGCTGTTGGACAAGGTTCGATCAATGCTAAGTTACACAGACTTGCCACTGTCGCTGCGGGGTCATGCGTTATTAACCGCAACGCACGTTTTAAACCGAATCCCTTCTAGTTCTGTCGACCAGATCCCTTATGAAATATGGACTGGTAGAAAGCCGAGCTTGAACCACATAAGAATATGAGGTTGCCCCGCTTTTGTGAAAAAGCTCAAGACAGAAAAATTGGAATCGAGAGCTGTGAAAGGACGTTTTGTTGGGTATCCTGAGGATTCCATGGGATACCAATTTTACTTCCACGACGATCAGAAAATCGTTGTAGCCCTTCAGGCTCACTTTCTCGAAGAAGAGTTCGTTCGAGAAGGTGGAGTGGGTCGTGAAGTAACTCTTGGAGAAACGACAGAAACGATTTCACAAACTCCAGTGTTAGAAGACACCGTAGAGCAGTCCAAGACGCAATCAGAGTTGCACAGGTCTGGTAGAGTATCTCGCCAGCCTGAGAGATATGGAATGGTACACGTCGAGCACGAGGATGCTGCGACGGGGGGTAACGTCGGGGACGACCCCGCTACCTATGACCAGGCAATGACGGATATAGACTCCGTAAGATGGCTTGAAGCTATGCAAGTCGAAAGGGATTCAATGCACGAAAATCAGGTCTTGACACTTGTTGATCTCCCCGATGGTTTTAGACCCATTGGGTGTAAGTGGATCTTCAAGAAAAAGATTGGATCAGACGGACTGGTGGATATATACAAAGCTAGGCTTGTAGCGAAAGGCTATAGTCAAAAAGAAGGAATTGACTATGAGGAAACCTTTTCGCCCGTTGCGATGATGAAGTCCATTCGGATATTACTTGCGATAGCAGCGTATAACGATTATGAGATCTGGCAGATGGATGTGAAAACCGCGTTCCTAAATGGATACCTCAAGGAGGAAATATATATGGAACAGCCAAAGGGTTTTACATCACAAAAGGATGCTCATAAAATATGCAAATTGAATAAGTCAATTTACGGACTTAAACAAGCATCTAGGAGCTGGAATCTTCGGTTTGATGAAGTAGTTAAGAGCTACAGATTCATAAAGAACGGAGATGAACCATGCGTCTACAGAAAAAGCAGTGGGAGCAAGATATCGTTCCTCGTATTGTACGTCGATGACATCCTTTTGATAGGAAACAATATTGGGATGCTCTCGATGGTGAAAGCATGGCTTTCGACCGAATTCTCCATGAAAGACTTGGGAGAAGCGACCTACATCCTAGGAATTCGTGTCTATAGTGATAGAACGAATAAGATGTTAGGGCTCTCCCAAGTCCTATACTTAGAAAAGGTCCTGAAACGATATAACATGGCCAATTCTAAGAAAGGGTTCTTACATATGGGGCATGGGATACATCTCTCCAAAGCTATGTGTCCTCAAAGTGAGGCAGATAGAAAAGAGATGAATGGAATCCCCTATGCATCCGCAGTGGGTAGCTTGATAAACGCGATGCTTTGCACGCGACCAGACATAGCATACGATGTGAGCATAGTCAGTCGATTTCAAGCCAACCCGGGTAAAGAACACTGGACAGCAGTCAAGAATATCCTCAAGTATCTTAGAAGAACAAAGGATATGATGCTGGTCTATGGAAATGGAGAATTAGAAGTGGAAGGATATACGGATTCGGATTTCCAGTCAGACGTGGACGACCGAAAATCCACTTCAGGTTTCGTCTTTACACTCAACGGTGGAGCAGTATCTTGGAAAAGTTCCAAGCAGAGCACAACTGCTGATTCCACCTGCGAGGCTGAGTACATAGCCGCCTCAGAGGCAGCTAAAGAAGGAGTTTGGATGAGAAAGTTCTTGGAAGAACTGCAAGTGATTCCGATTGCCGAAAAAACCACTGCCACTGTGGTGCGACAATAGTGGTGCAATCGCGCAAGCGAAGGAACCAAGATCTCACAGTAAATCCAAACACATAGAAAAGAAAATACCACGTGTTACGTGGATTCGTTGAGAGTGGCTACATAGCCGTCCAGAAGATTGCGACTGCGAACAACGTGGCCGACCCATTCACCAAGCCTTTATCTCAGGCAGTGCTGAACAAACATCTCGAGAAGATGGGTATTAGATACAACAGCGCATGGCATTGAGTGCAAGTGGGAGATTGTTAGGGATATGCCCTCGAATGCTATACGAGGATTGGATATGTATAGGGCATTAGCTTATTTATCATTCGATTGTCAATGTAATCAAACATTGTTTTGCGTATTAATAAAAGCATTATTCGTTTATTGGTTATATGAGTTCTTTACTTAGCATCGGGTAAAGCAATAAATGAATAAATCCAAATGTGTCGAGTTGAGTCACTGTTCTCGATGGGTACGAGAGAGGAAGGCACCAGTGGACTCTTAACCTCGAACATAAAATGTCCATAAGCCTTAGGTTTCAGTTGGGTGCTGGAAAACCAATCATGGCTTATTTGTAGATGACTTATCGTGTGCCGATATACCGCTTGGAAGCGGAAGTTATGACTTGTGATACGAGTCGAATCAAGGGATTGAATCGTTTCATGGACAGTGACTCGCAGGTCGTACGATCAAACATGGCTTATTACTCAAGGAGTGTCAATGATCGACGACAAAAACTATAGTAGTCTGCTTGAACCTTAGACCGAAAGGGGCTTTGACGGAGTTGACTTTGAAGTCTTGACTATCACTGGTTTCGCTAGATCCGATTTGCTATTGCATGGGTCAGCGGGACAGATGCGGTCTTGATGGATATTTGTGATTGCCGGGCTTAGACCGCCGAGTACGGATTCACAGTCTCGCAAGTAATCGAGACAAGTGTCCTATGAGAATGACGACGGGAAATTACAAAATCCTTGGCCAAGGTATTAAACTAACTCATGTTAGACATGGAGGGTAGTTTGGTAATTTGCCTCGTGTCATTTTATCATAGTATCGAGTTTAGTGAGTTTGACAAATACCATGGCTCTCACTCGATGGGACACAGCTGAAGGGTTTGTACGTAGTACTATAATCTATAGTTAGGTTCTGGAATGAGACTAGTTCGAAATTCGTGCTCAAGTCGGGATCTGTCCGGTAACTGCGGGATTGGCTAGGCACCTACCGCACTCTTGGATTCCTCCCTTGCCGATTGAGTCGAACCTAGAGAGTCGGGCTTAAAAAGGATCATCAATGTGTACCGAGAAGGAGAGATTGTGTTTTGGGCCTTAACGGGCCTCGGGTCGTTATGCCACGCCTTATTGGGCCTCGGGGTCATTAAGTGGACCGAAGTCGGACTTCATATGAAACTAACTTTAAGACTTAGGCTTGGCTAAGTGCTTAGAAAGACTTGAGGGAAGACTTGGAATTCAACCCTAAGCCGAGAAATTCGAAAAATGCCTTAAAGGGTATTTTCGTAATTTACAAATATGGTAATAAAAATATTTGGAATATTATTTATTAAAACTAAAATTCGAATTTATATTTTATATAAATTTCGAAATTTATTTACCATATTTGAAGATATTTTAATATCTTAGTTAGTTTTCTATTTATAGTATGTTCCTTTAATAGAATTTTGAATTCAATTAGGAGAGATATTTTGGCAAGAATATCTCTCATATTTAGGAACAAATATTTCAAGATTTTAGCCTTGTTTAGGGCTGAAAATTTCGTCCTCCCCTACTATAAATAAGGGTGAGACCCTCGTAAAAAAAAAATGGCACGGGAAGAGAATCGATGCGAAATTTCTCGACCCGAGAATCGAAACACGAACACACTAACGCAAACCACTCTCCCGAGCGACAGATCAATTCTCTCTAGCCATCTTCGGAGAATCGAAACCGTGGTACACTGCGAGGTCGGCGTGACGATCTAGACGATACCCAACACGACCGCGGCCGACGACGCAATCGACGAGGAGCTGCCACTCGCTTCAAAGGTAATCTCTCACGGGTATGACCCGCCCTATTACGTGTCAACGTAATTAGAGTTTTCGATCCGAGCTGCGAAGGAACCCGGAAAAAATTTTATTCCGCACCGTATCCCGGGGCGTTGCGTCTCGGGTACAAACCGGGTACCCGCACATGTTGCGCACGGTACCCGCACATGTTGCGCAAGGTACCCGCACATATGGCGCAAGGTACCCGCACATGTTGCGCAAGGTACCCGACAACATACCACACAAGCCAACATACCAAACACGCCAACATCCATTGAACCACTAAATTTCCATGTCTATTACATTTTACGTACCAAATTTCCATAGCAATCAAACATATACACATATACAAATCAAACTCATAGGATTTACCTGCTTCTACCGAATTCTCCGTTGTAAGGCATTCTATTTTTTTGTGCTCTTCCGCATTTTGGATCAACGATAGGTGGTAGCATATTCACAATTCCTTCAACGCGCTCGGTGACAGGCCATATGGTACCCTCGTACGCTAATTTCCATGTCTCCAAGCTGTAATACGCATGGACTAGCGAATAAACACATATATTAGCGACACCACAAGCCGCAATGGCGTGCGCACAGGGGATACGATCGATATCGAACATCTTACAACTACATGACTTCGTTTCGATATCGACCACCTCGTTGACTCCATGCCCGTATACATTATACCGTTGAATGCCAATTTCCGACACGTGTAGATTCTGTGAATTTATGTAGTGCGACCGTATGATTGACTCGACCTTCGGCGTTAATGACGTGACATTGGCTGCCATCGAAGATTCTCAAGTTCTTCGATGCTTACTAAACCAACTTGTCATCAAACGTTGTATCGAATCCAACAATCCTATTAGTGGAAGCTCTCTATCCGCACGTAGAACGACATTTATCGATTCCGAGCCGGTGGTCGTCATGATGTTGTGCGTTGTTCTCGGGCAATACGATCTTGTCCATTTTGCCTTCGTGCTTACATCAAGATACGGTATGCACGTTTAAGTACCGTTCCTTTAGCGTTTCCAACAATCGATCGCAATCGCTCCTCTTGTAGGCGTATGCAATATTAAGGAATAACGCACATGCACCTTTCTCCTTCATACGGGTCTTTATATTTTGTTGAATATGCCATGCACAGACCCGTGAAATGTATTTGGGAAAATTGTCGGGACGGCTATCTTTATACCGCCATGTCTGTCAGAAATTATGACGAGATCATTTGTGTCGGCCACGATCCTTTTTAATCTCGTCAAGAACCATGCCCAAGATTCGGTAGTTTGGTGCTCGCAATACCCCATGCGATAGGATACTGATGGTAATAGCCGTCTTGCGCCTTTGCAACGAGCATCACCCATTTATACTTTCCCTTTAAAAAGGTGGCGTCTATAGAAATTACCTTACACATGAAAGCAAATCCAGCTATGCATGCACCGTATGCCAGAAACAAATATTTGAATCTATTTTTCTCGTCCATCTCCCAATCCGTGACACTTCCCACGTTCATTTGCTTCACAACTTCCAAGTATGCCAGGATTAACGCGTAACGATCGTCTCCGTTACTGACCAACTCCTCCATAGCGAGATTCTTCCCTTTCCAAGCATTGTAATAAGATACATTCAACCCCCTACTTTGCATCATAGACATGGTAGCATTTGGCGCGGGAATGTCTTTAGGCCCGCTAAAATTGTCAAGAAGCATCCTAAACACAACCGATGAACTTCCTACGATGTCTTCGACGTCGATGAGACACGCCGCATGTGTGTATGCCGCAATATGTCTGTATCGAGAAGAAAGGGGAATCCCTATCTTTTGCAGCTCGAAAGCGCCACGAACATTGCTCCATCACACATCTTACTACATACAAAGTCTTGTTCGACTTTACTAATTTGCACTCGAACGACGCCGCCTAGGCGACTTTGGATATCTCCTCGATAACTTCCGGCTTGTCATGAAAGCACTGCCCAACGTGTAGGCTTGAACCGTCTGGAAATGCGAAAGTACCATCAGCAGCCTCATCTACAGGGATACGATCTACATCATCATCTTCATCATCGTTGTGATCACGTGCTACAAATTCCTCCTCCGACTCGTCAATGTGTTCGATTAGCTCATCTTCATTTTCGTTCGAATGCCAACCCGAGTCATCCCTACCCCCGGACGGTCCAGCGATATCTTCTTCAAGACCCTCATCTTCATTTTCGTTTGAAAGGCAATAGGTTGTGTTAGATGGGCTGCAACCGTAACCCTCAAAAGGTTCGATTTGCGCATTTTCATCGCAATCGACTATGAGTCCGATATTATTACTAGAACAACCAGCAAATGCGTCCGATGGAGCCACACGCGCACATTTCACCACCTCGACATGAACCACGGGTCTCGATTGAGGGCCACCAAAACCCAAGTACGCACGTAGAGCATAGTCTTTATCGATGTATATGGGCCTGAGATAACTATAGGCTACATTTGGCATATAGCTTAGCGTTAGCATCGCATTGTCGTTGCGAAACGACAACACCGCTACAATTTGCTCTTTTACGTCTTGTAACGTGCATGCGTCCTCATCCACCAAAATTGAATGCCAGCTACACTGTCGCACGCCCAAACATTTGGTTGAATTATATCGACAAAGTAAGGGCAAAGAAAAGATGATTGAAACGAATTTTGTTCAAAGTGATTTGGCCTCTGCTTCTGGGACAAAAGATGAAAATACACATTTCGAAACTGCGGATTTCTAGTTTTTCCTGAAGAAAACTAATTTACTATGTTTTATTATTGTGTGCTTTATTGTTATGTGTATTGTATGGTTTATTATTGTGTGATTTATTATGTATCGTTTGGAGTGTTTTATTAAGTTATATATTTTCTTGTGATATATCTGTTTATTTTAATAATTATTATTATGTGTTTGTTTATAAAGGAATTTCTTTGATGGAAACGAACATGTGCAATGGAGAATTATGTCTTGCAGACTGTGCAACGACTCATACGATTCTGAAGAATAAGAAATATTTGGATCATCTTGAAATGAAAGAAACAAGTGTTATTACAATATCGGGTAGCACAAATATAATTGAAGGCTCCGGAAGAGGCAACATTTTACTACCCAGAGGAACAAGGCTGATAATTGAAAACGCCTTATATTCTCCTAAGTCTCAAAGAAATTTATTGAGCTTTAAAGCTATTCGACATAACGGGTATCATGTTGAGACTGCAGAAAAGGGAGATGTTGAATTTGCACATTACAAAGGAGGTTTCTAATGATAAAAGAATTATGGAAACATTACCTTCATTTGACTCTGAGTTGTATTACACATATCTTAGAACGATCGAATCGTATTCTACCGTAAACCAGAAGTTTACTAATGACAGTACATTTAATGTTTGGCATGACCGGTTGGGCCATCCCGGTGCAATTATGATGCGGAAAATAATTGAGCATTCACGTGGGCATTTAATGAAGAACCAGAGGATTCTTCAAAGTAATGAATTATCATGTTGCTTGCTCTAAAATGAAGTTAATTATTCGACCATCACCATCGAAAATAAAGAATGAATCCATAACATTTTTGGAGCGTATACATGGTGATATTTGCGGACCGATACATCCATCATGTGGACCATTTAGGTATTTCATGGTATTAATTGATGCATCGACTAGATGGTCTCATGTATGTTTGTTATCAACACGCAACATGGCGTTTGCGAGATTGCTTGCACAAATGATCCGACTAAGAGCACATTTTCCAGATTATCCGATAAAGAAAATACGCCTTGATAATGCTGCTGAATTTACTTCCAAGGCATTTAATGATTATTGTATGTCTATCGGAATTGATGTTGAGCATCCCGTGCCACACGTTCATACGCAAAACGGTCTTGCAGAATCGTTGATTAAACGCTTGCAATTAATTGCAAGACCATTATTGATGAAGTCGAATCTTCCCTCGTCTTGCTGGGGTCATGCTATATTGCATGCAGCAACACTAATTCGCATAAGGCCAACAAGTTATAATGATGTCTCCCCATTACAAATGGTTCATGGTCAGGAACCAGATATTTCCCATCTATGAATTTTTGGATGTGCAGTATATGTTCCAGTTGCTCCACCACAACGAACAAAGATGGGACCTCAAAGGAGGTTGGGAATATATGTCGGATATGAATCTTCATCGATAATAAAGTATTTGGAACCTCTAACTGGAGATTTATTTAAGGCCAGATTTGTCGACTGTCATTTTGATGAATTGAATTTTCCGACGTTAGGGGGAGAAAAGAAACAGCTGGAGAGAAATGTTAGTTGGAATGAATTATCGCTAAATCATTATGATCCTCGAACTAAAGAATGTGAACTAGAAGTTCAAAAGATAATTCATTTACAGAGTTTAGCTAATCAACTGCCAGAAAGTTTTATTGACCTTAAAAGAGTGACAAAGTCACATATACCAGCTGTTAAATGCTCCTGCAAAAATAAATGTTCCTGCAGAACATATTATCGAGCCTAAGCCACAGCTAAAGCGTGGTAGGCCCTCGGGTTCCAAAGATAAAAATCCTCGGAAAAGAAAAGGAGCAAATAATAATAAGAATGGTCCAACCGAGGATTTATCGACTAGAGAAGAGTCGATGTGCAATGAGAATGAAACTCATGTACCTGAACGTTCAGAAAATAATGATAATGAAGAGATCTCGATAAACTATGCCCAAAATGGAATTAGATGGAACCGAGATGAAGTCAACGTTGACGATAAATTCTCATTTAACGTAGCGCTACATGAAATGAATGAGATTAATGAGAATGAGGATCATGAACCAAAGTCTGTACAAGAATGCAGACAAAGAAATGATTGGACAAAATGGAAAGATGCAATCGAGGCCGAATTGAAATCACTTGAGAAACGAAAAGTTTTCGGGAAAATGTAAAGCCGGTTGGATATAAATGGGTTTTCATTAGAAAGAGGAATGAAAACGGCGAAATTGTAAGATACAAAGCACGGCTTGTTGCACAAGGTTTTTCGCAACGACCAGGTATTGATTATGAGGAGACATATTCTCCTGTGGTGGATGGAACTACTTTTCGTTACGTAGTGAGTCTGGCAGTAAGAGAAGGTCTCGATATGCGTCTTATGAATGTTGTCACTGCTTATCTATATGGAACACTTGACAGTGACATATATATGAAGCTTCCCGAGGGATTTCAGTTGCCTAAAAATTCAGGGCCCAGAAACGAGTACTCAGTTAAGTTGAATAAATCGCTTTATGGATTAAAGCAATCTGGGCGAATGTGGTATAATTGCCTAAGTGAATTTTTAGTAAAAGAAGGGTATCGGAATGATCAAACTTGTCCCTGCATATTTATGAGAAGATGTGAAAATGAGTTTGTCATTATAGCAGTCTATATTGATGATATCAATATAATTGGAACTCCTGAAGAGTTGACCAAAGCTTTGATTGTTTGAAAAGGGAGTTTGAAATAAAAGATCTCGGAAAAACAAAATTTTGTCTTGGACTTCAAATTGAATATTTGAAAAGTGGAATATTTGTACATCAAGAGACTTATACGAAAAAGGTGTTGAAAAGATTTTACATGGATGAATCTCATCCACTGGATACTCCAATGATTGTTAGATCTTTAGACGTAAATAAAGATCCCTTCAGACCACACGAAAATGATGAACAACTACTTGGTCCTGAAGTACCATATCTTAGTGCTATTGGAGCACTAATGTATCTTACGAGTCATACGCGACCTGATATAGCGTTCGCTGTAAACTTATGGGCAAGATATAGTTCTTCGCCGACTCGTAGACACTGGAATGGAGTTAAACGGATTTTTCGATACCTTAAAGGAACATCTGATATGGGATTGTTCTATTCTAATGAGTCGAAAGCAAATTTAGTTGGGTATGCAGATGCTGGATATTTGTCTGACCCACATAATGCTCTATCGCAAACATGTTATTTATTTACATATGGTGGAACCGCTATTTCATGGCGGTCAGTGAAACAAACTTTAACAGCTACTTCATCTAACCATGCGGAAATTCACGCTATTCATGAAGCTAGCCGAGAATGTGTTTGGTTGCATCGATAATTGAGCATATCCAACAGAATTGTGGGTTGCTTTCTGAGAAATTACTTCCAACGATCTTATATGAAGATAATGCGGCATGTATTGCCCAATTAAAGGAAGGATATATTAAAGGGGATAGAACAAAGCATATTTCACCGAAATTTTTCTTCACCCATGATTTGGAGAAAAATGGTGATATTGATGTACAGCAAGTGCGATCAAGTGAAAATCTTGCAGATTTATTTACGAAAGCACTTCCCCCAATTAGTTTCAGGAAATTGGTATATTCAATTGGAGTTCGAAGACTCCGAGATTTATAATGATGTTATCATCAGGGGGAGAAAATACGCGTTGCACTCTTTTTCCCTTCACTGTGGTTTTTCCCATGTGGTTTTTCCAGTAATGTTTTTAATGAGGCAACAAATGAAAGCGTATCAAAAGGAATTATGTACTATTTTTCCTGCACTAGGTTTTTATCCCACTGGGTTTTTCCTAGTAAGGTTTTAACGAGACAAATTCTTTGAAAAACATCCTAGGAGGAGTATTATGAAATATTATATTAAGATGTGGATATTTTTAATGTTGATAAGATTAGGTTTATTAAATGTTGTAAAAATTAGTTGATTGTTGATGGGATGAGATAAGATGTATTTAATGTTGTAAATGTTAGATGAAATAGTAGAATTTTTTCTACTATAAATAGACCGATGTATTTGTATTGAATCATATCGAAAACATTATTATCTTTCTACAATCCCGTTTTTATATTTCTGTTCTTGTCCAATTATAATAGTTTTATAACAGTTAAATCAATTTTCACCCCATATGTATATATATAAAACGTTTTTAACATGTATTTGCATAAATTTATTGGGGGTTATTATATTTAATTTCTTACATACCAACTTTTTTGTCTCAACTTTCGGAAATATAAATTAATTTTTGTTTAACATGAGGTTTTAATGTCATGAAAAGCCAAATATCAAGAATTAAGAAGATAAGTGGTGACGTATACTTATTACAAGGTCAATGTTTAGCATACATTTGTGCATGCTTATTACAGTGGTTGTTTGAGATAAAAGATGCAATAAATAGACAAAATTCAAGATTCTTGACTTCAAACCAGGAACGAAAAACAGGTTTATGACGTGGTTGGTATATATTATTTGTGCGTGTGTGTGTGTTAGAAAAAGATATCTTATCGAGCTGAGGCCGGTGTGATATCTTATCGTTTGTGGATTTGAATTATGGAATCTTATATAATTGATAATATCATCCACTAAAATATTTATGTGGATGGCAAATGATGAGTTACGTTGACGTAAAAAACTATTATGAACTATCAATTTATTTCCAATAAATGTGGACTTGGAATTTCGTTTATTGGAATATAATTTATTGATGGGACATGATCGATATATTTCAAAATCATGAAAGCCAAAGTCAGATTTACAGAATCCATAAACTATATGCACCATGTTTAATTTGCAAACTATACCGCATCAATAGTTTCTAAGATAATTGACAACCTTATTTACGTCATCTTCAATCCACAACACAAAGATACAATTAAATCTATACAAATATGTAATCGCTTCAATGTGTTTACTTCAATATACTAACTTACACTAATTTTTACTCCAATCATTAACTCTATTTTTCACACTAAAAATAATATTCCATAAATATTGTTATTAAAATTTATTTAGAAAAACAAAAATATTATATAAATTAATTAAAATTATGCCTGAAAAAAAAAATATTTATATTTTCAAAAAGTAAATAATAATTCTTATATATAAAAAGTATTAATTGTATAACTGGCATGTTAATTTAAAAGCAAATACACTCATATTATCTATGTAAAAGTAAAATATTTATTTTTATTTTATAAAATAAAAATGAAATATATAGAATATTAAAAGACATTTATAGATTTAATTTTATTATTTTAATGATCTAAAATATTTTAAACATAACTAAAATAAGTTTATATTTAAAAGAAAATAAAAATAAAAATTAAATTATACCTCTATTTTAGTTGAGAAATAGAGTTACTCTAAATATAGAGCATTAATATTTGCAAATTCTATTATAGTGTTAAAATAGAGCACCCGTTGTAAAAGAGGTGTTACTATAATAGAGTATTGATTGGAGATGCTCTTAAAATCTTAAACTGAAAGAGAGTTTTATCATATTAAATCTCATATATTTTATTTATGACGCATCCCCATTATATTTGGATTGATTGATTTCCTTCTATCTAACATTATACATAAATTTTTCTTTTTGGAGTGGTTGCAAGAATTCTTCTTACCCATTATCGAGTTCTGATACGAAATTAAATGATCAACTTAAAAGCTTGAGCTAAAAGGGAACACATTATATTTTTAATTTTATATATTTTATTTCCAATACTAATAAGCAAAATGAATTTTCTTTGAAATTGTAAGAAAAATCTCACGGGGATTCTAAAGCAAAATGTTGTGACTTGTGTGGTGAACTAAAAAAGTATGATTAAAAAAAAAAGGGAAAGCTGTCACTATTGGGACAATTATTTGAAAATTATCGCCACTAACCATACGATATATATATATATATATTAATTTTCCTAAAATCCGTATAGTCGCTACTTGGTTGACCGTTTCATGGCACGAAAATCGTCCCATATTATTATTTTTTCTTTCAAAATAATATGTATTGCACAACCAATTTTCAGGATCATTGTATAAATAAGCCATTCTTGTCAGAAATTTTCAATCGTCGCCCCATTCCACAGATCTTGATCCTTATCCAATTTTCTCCACCACCGTCGCTCATCTATTTAACATTGATTATTTCTCCGATTCTATCCCTGCCGCTACAAATCTCGAAATTCGCTGGTAAAAACTTCAGGATTTGGTGTTTAATAGTTCTTGAAGCAGATTTAATTCCACCATTTGGGGTTTTTGTTGTTTCCTATCTGCTATTTCGTCAAAAACTCCGCCTTGCCTTATCAAGAAATTGCTGAAGATGTGTGTGTAAGAGCGCGTCTGTTACACAAATGTCAGGTTATCACAGATCTTATTAGTTAGAAAAATTGCTTCTTGTTATAAATTTGCCATATTCATCAATGACTTACTGGGCACTTTAATTTGTTGTGTTTAATTGCTTCATTTTTTGAATCAAGCAATATCAGAGTGCTCAATACATTATAAAAATATATGCTTAGCTACTCTGTGGCCTTAGTTGGTTTGAGTAGGTGGGTTGGTGGCTCCTATTGTTGCTGAATATAAAAGATTTGAGTAGGTGTAACGCATGATTGCTGGAATACTTAAAATATTTCATTTTTTTTCCATAACAGTTCATTATATATTATTCAATCTCTGTAGCAGTGAGCATGTTGATGATTGAGCCTTACAATATCTTGGAGATACGGAGTCATATGAAAGCTTTACTCTGGAGTTCTGAGAGGATTTATTGCTTGTTATTCATCTCCTTTTTTTGCAGGTTATATTCCGTTGATTGAACAAGAAATGGAAGTTGTAGGAGGTTAAAATCTGTCATGGCCTTGGGAGGTATTGATTTTTTTTCCCTTTCATTTTTCTGATATCTGTGTGTCTGCTACTTCTCTTGTCTGTTGAATCTTTTCTATTTTTTCGGTTTCGTTTAATGTTCGAAAATTCGTAGGAACTTGGTCAATGTGTGCCAGCAAAAGCAAGATCACCTGGAGAAGAAAATCAAAAAGTACCCACAAAATTGGCATGGAATTTGGATCTGATTGTACGAATCATCGAAAGTCATCATCGTCATCATCGTCATCATCATCAGCACGTATAGCTCAAGAAATCCTGTACCATTTCATGCCCTGGTCTTGCAACATCATCAGCGAAGGATTCCAAGAATTTCTTTAACGAGAGGTTTGCTCGGTTTTTAGGTTCATTTTAGGACTCGAATAACTTTCTTTGTTGGAAATATAATATAAAATTAAAAAAAAAAACGACACACTACCTTCAAGCCTAAGCTTTTAGGTGAGGTGACCATTTATCATGGTATCAAAGCTCATGGGCCAAAGAGGTCTTGGGTAAAAATCCTCAGGATTGTCCATTTAAGAAAATTGCACTTCTAAGGTTGGATAATAAAGATATCGGCCTAGACGTTAGCGGGTGTGTTGGAAATATAATATGAAATAAATAAATAAGAAAAAACACTGGCTTCAAGCTTAAGCTTTTAGGTGAAGTGGTCACTTAACATTCATGATTGCGATGTTTAATGACATGATTCTGTGTTGCCCTCTTTCTATAGAATGCCAGGTCCAAATTCTTTCAAGCGAACCAAAGAATCCAACATGTGTTTCACCGATTCAATCTCCTCCAACAAAACCGGTCAAGGCACAACTTTTAAGGTCACAAACAAAAACGAATCTCAGTTTCAAGGCAATCACAATCCCATACTGCCCGGGCTGCCCGACGATGTCTCGAAGCACTGCCTCGGGCTCGTCCCTCGGGAAGATTTTCCCTCGATGGCCTCCGTGTGTAGGACTTGGAGATCTTTCATCAAGAGCAAGGAGTTCATCACCGTAAGAAAACTAGCTGGAGTACTCGAGGAGTGGCTTTATGTCCTAACGATGGATGCCGATGGAAAAGGGAGCCACTGGGAGGTCCTCGACTGTTTGGGCCACAAGCACTGCGAGCTACCGAAGATGCCCGGGCCCGTCAAGGCGGGCTTCGGGCTCGTGGTGGTCAACGGGAAGCTTTTGATCGTCGGTGGCTACTCTGTGGTTGATGAAACCTTATCGGTCTCGAGGGATGTCTACCAATACGATTCTTGCCTCAACAGGTTTGTTTCTGACGAATATCATACGGTCATCCATTTATTAAAAATCGTAAAGTTGAATTTGAGGGTTATATCAATGAACCCGATTCGTAATTTGAGTTGAGTAGCATCTTCAATTTATCGAGTCGGATATCGTTTTCTCAACCGATGCTGGCTAAGCTAAACTATATAAATATTTTTTTTAGCATTGAGTGTTAGGAATTGCTCATTATTCTTGATTTGGGAGAAAACATAAAATGGTCCCTAATGTTAACCATGTGGACCAATTTAGTCCCTGATGGTTCGCCTGAACCAATTTAGTACTCGATGTTGACGATTTTGGACCAACTTGGCCCTTCCATCGCGACCAACGTCGATTTTAAAGGGACTCCCGCACGTGCCCTACATGTGGCCTACTTTAAAAACTCACTAAATCGTGGCCGTGTGGGGAAACAAATTGATTTATAGAGTTTGTAACGTCACTGAAACCTAGTTTCCTCCATTAAAAACTCACTAAAACGTCAACGGATTGATTCAGTAACCCTCTCAATTCAACAATCCAGATATTCCTATTAAAATTGACGTTAATCGTGACTCACGGACCAAATTGGTCAAAACTCGACAACATCGGGGACCAAATTGGTTCAGCCCAACCATCATGGACTAAATTGATCCCCAAGGTAAACATTGGAGGGACCATTTTGGGTTTTCTCACCCCAGATCCCTTTAGCCTTCACAACACCATTACCACTCAAACCAATTAAGAATTTCTTACAAATTTGCGAATTTACTCTCAACAAATCTCCATTTTTTTCAGCTGGAGCAAACTAGCCAGCCTAAACACGGCCCGACACGACTTCGCCTGCGCGGAGGTGAACGAGAAGATCTACGCCGTCGGTGGCTGCGGCGCCAACGGAGAATCCCTCTCCTGCGCTGAGGTGTACGATCCGGATTCGGACACGTGGACCGTCATCGAGAGCCTCCGGTGCCCGAGGTGGGGCTGCTTCGCCTGCGGCTTCGAAGGAAAGCTCTACGTGATGGGAGGGAGATCGAGCTTCACCATCGGGAATTCGCGTTCGATTGACGTTTACGCCCCCGGGGAGCACAGCTGGCGCCAGATGAAGAAGGGGTGCGTGATGGTGACGGCCCACGCAGTCCTCGGGAAGAAGCTGTGCTGCATGGAGTGGAAGAACGAGCGAACCCTAGCCGTGTTCGACTCGGAGGCTGGCTCGTGGGAGATGGTTCGGGTTCCGGTGAACGGGAGCTCGAGGGTCGGGTTTAGGTTCGGGATTTTGGGGGGGAGGCTCCTGATGTTCTCTTCGGTGGGGGAGGAGGAGGATTCGGGGTGCTGCGGTGCGACGCTGGTGTACGACCCTGAGGCCGAGCCGGGTAAGGAGTGGGGAAGATCGGAGATTAGGGTTTCGGGTTTGTGTCAGTTTGTTGTCACCATTAAGGCGTGAATTAGGGTTTGGTTTTGGTTGGTTGCTGCTGATTGTGATGGTCGTGTACTTGCTTGTGATGTTGGATTGTAATGGAGCTTATTATTTTCCCGAATTCCTAGCGTTCGTGTCGTCAAATTTTTATTTTTTTGACATTCATCGGTAAAAAAAAAAAGTAAAAAACCTAGAATGTCCATGTCTTCAATGTTTCGCGTGGACAAATATAGTTCATGATGTTGTCGAAAATGAATCAAATTGGTCATTTCGTCAATGAGGTTGCCGATTATACTAAAAATAACACGTGTCAGCACACATCATTTAGGGAGGACATTCACCGGCTTATAGCGTGCTGACACGCGTCATTTTTCGTCTAAATTGATGGTCACAGTGACGGATGAGTTAATATGGTTCATTTTCTACATTGCAGACTACATTAGTCCACGTGAAACATCATGGACTAAATTGATCCGTAAGGTAAAACATCAAAGACCAATTTATGTATTCTTTCAAAAAAAAAAAAGTAGATCTTGTGAAACTAATAGATTGATCACTAATCTTACACACTCCTTTCTCTATCCAGTAACTATTCTCTCCGACATCGCTCTAAAAAAGAGCACGCTTTTAAAAACGGGAAAATTACAAGATTAGGTCACTAAGTATACATGTTTTCGTTTTTTGGTAAATATGTTTGAGAATTGCAAAAATATGTCACTAACTTTGTATGTCAAAACAATTTTGGGCCAAGTTTTTAATTTTAGATCACTAAGTATATATTTTTCGATTTTGAATCACCAAATATATACATTTTTCAATTTTGGATCACTCATTTATTGACTAAATTTTGTAAACATCATGACCAACCGTGAGCACCATATCAACTCTCTCTCTCTCTCTCTCTCTCTCTCTCTCTCTCTCTCTCTCTATATATATATATATATATGTATATTCCCTCCCCAAATCGGATCGCCTTGGGTTTAATTAATGGCACGAGTGCTAGTTCTCCGATTCGAATATTTTCACCTTTTGGTTGTAATTTCTGCGCAAGCTGCGAATCAGATGGAATCGTTTGTCCTATAATACATGTCCCAATTCATGTCCCACTCATCATGACCGTTAGATTTTGAATCCGGTGGCTCATAAATTTTATTTGTATTTTTTTATTTTTAATTTCATATTCTATAAAATCATAAAATCATTCTTTTTATTTAATGTAATTTATATGATAAAAACAAATACACATCTGAATTATTTCTTGCTTCGTGACAATCAAATTGATATCCATATCATATATCTTTTCGATATTTATAAACTAACTTTTTTTAAAAATTAAGTCAAATTAGGAACATGAAATTAGTCATGCCCAAATTTAACCGGAACCGGCGGTTCCAACGGGCAAACCGCCGGTTCCGGTTAGCAACCGGAACCGGCATCAAACCGTAACCGGCATCCGTAGGAGGCCGGTTCCGGGCGGTTTGGGATTTTTCCAAACCGCAAACCGCCGGTTTGGCGGTTCAACCGCCGGTTTAATATATTATATAAATATATATTTTTATTATAAATATTATTATAAAAATTTAAAAAAAACATAAAAATATAAAAAAATTATGTATCCAAATAAAAAATATTATTAAAAATTAGTCGGTGTAAAAAATAGAAAATGACAAATTTATGATCGAATTTCGCACAAGCAGATACATGTCCGACACCGATTTCATACCAAAATAATTATTTTAACTATTTTTTCTTACTTTGAATGATGTATTTAAATTTTTGTAATGGAATTTATGTTCCATAAAATTTAAGTATATGAAGTTTTGTATCGAAAAATATTGAAAAATATACCAAAAATTTATGCAACGCATTACCAAGATAAAAAATAAAAAAATAAAAAAATAAAAAATAAAAAGAAAATAAAAAGAAAATAAAAAAACCGGCGGTTGACCGGTGGTTCAACCGTTAACCGGCGATTAGTCAACTGCCGGTTAGCCGAACCGTAACCGGGGGATAGCCAACCGGCAACCGCCCCCGGCCGGTTAGGGACGGTTGGTCCTTTTCAACCGCCGATTAACCGTCACCGGCGGTTGGACATGTCTACATGAAATGACACAGATTATGAGACGGGCGATTTCATACCGATGGCCTCAAATTGACCACGATTTTAGTGTTGGGCTGAAAAGGGAAGCAGCTGAAGTCGCGTGATTGCAATGTACTCTGCATTCTTCTTTGCGTAATGGGGTTTATGAGGTTCACCAGAAGATTCATCGAGGAAAGAAACTGCGCAATTCACTCCAATTCCATTGTACGGAAAAGATTGCTAGCGAGTGCCCGAGATGACTCTGTCCTACCTGTCTTGATCGTGGGTGCTGGCCCAGTTGGGATCGTTCTCTCGATCCTCCTAACCAAATTAGGTCACACTTTAATTTGAAATTTCTGTGAATCATTTCACTTCCCGTTTCGTTTTGTTTACTTGCAATTTCATAATGTGAATGGCGGTGTTTGGGAACCAAATTCCTTTCCTCGTACTCAGTAGAACCGATCCTCGTTTAAAGCTTTGTTGGGTTGAGTTCTTTAATAATGGCAAGTTCGAAAACTACACTGCGGTAGTATTTGGTGGTGGTTGGGGCTCGATTTGATCAGCTAATTGAAAGCATCGTAGGAGAATAAATTAGCTATTAGTCACACTGATTAACATGATAATAATTAAGAATGTGATAAGGTTCAACCAAGCTTGAGCATTGTCTTGTGGTTTTTCTCTTTGTGTATAAAGCTTTTTCATCATTTGCCAAAAAGGGCACTTCTTTAACTTACCATTCCCTACTTTTTTATTTGGATGGCATATATGATATGCTATAAAATAATGGTTTTTGTAAGTAATGTTTACAATTTCAAGCAGGGGTAAAATGTGCCGTCTTGGAGAAACGCGGTGCCTTCACCAGACATCCTCAAGCTCATTTCATCAACAATCGATCGATGGAGGTTTTCTAATCATTTTACTATTTTTCATTTGTCTATTTTTTTTAAAAAAAACTGCAAAGGGGATCTATCATCTTCTCTGAAGATTAATTCAGAATTTTGATTCATGTGGGGCTGATCCTCTTCTCTAAAATTTGATATCAGATATTTCGAAAAATAGATGGCCTTGCTGATCAGATATTAATGCACCAACCTCCTGTGGATTTGTGGAGGAAATTCATATACTGCACCTCACTCACTGGTCAGGTTCTTGGTTCAGTCGATCATATGAAACCTCAAGGTATATCTTGTTTCGTTCCTGAAGCGTTTTGGCTACGAAGTGAACTGAAACTTTCCGTTGTCAGATACATAATTATACGAGCACTTTAGGTTTATTTTCTGTGACCACATGCAGATTTTGACCGGAGCATAAGCCCAGTTTCTGTTGCCCACTTTTCGCAGTACAAACTCATGAGGCTTCTCTGTAAACACCTCGAAGACACTGGATTCCACATTAGAACCAATAAATCAGTAAACTCTGGTGATAATAACGGTGAATACAAGCTTTCTGAGAGAGAAATACTAATGGGGCATGAGTGCACATCTCTACATGCCTCTGAAAATTGTGTAACTGTGACCTTATCTTCAACAAAGCAAGGAAAAAAGGTTGCACAAGATTTTTACTGTAAGTACCTCGTTGCCACAGATGGTGCAAGAAGTAAAGTGAGGGAACTAATGGGAATAAGTATGTGTGGTGAGCGGGATTTACAAAGCCTCATTAGCGTGCATTTTACATCACAAAACTTGGGAAAGTATTTGATGAACGAGAGACCAGGGATGCTGTTTTTCATCTTTAACACTGAGGCCATTGGTGTTCTTGTTGCTCATGATTTGAAGCAAGGGGAATTCGTTTTGCAGGTACTTTTAAGGCTTATGTCGATGTGTTTGGAAGTATTTGATGATGTTGCTCGTAACCTATGAGTTTTTTTCGTGTGTGATTGATGCAGATACCTTATTACCCACCTCAGCAAAAATTCGAAGATTTTGGCCCGGAGGTAATTTATTTCCCCAACATATTAGTTGCATTTCTTCTTATAAAAGTTGAAGATCATTTCAGAAGTAGCCAGCTACCTTAGTGCTGTTATGTTTAAAAACACTTGGACTGTGTTTGGAACGAAGAAAGTAGTGTGGAGAAGACAATTGAAGAGAAAGTGATTTCCATAAGTTTTTCTTTCATTTTCCTCACCTTTTGGTGAAGAAATGACTTTTCCTTACTTTTAACTAAGTATAAATTTGACTAGATTTTCTTTTCTTTTCGCTTCCTTATCTATTTCTTCAACCAACCAAACATAAAACCTAGTTTTCCTTTTCCATTTCATTATCTTTTCTCTACTAATTTCCACAAACCAAGCACAACCTTAACAAATGAAGCGGTGAAGCTACATTACCACTGAATGTGCGTGATGACCCCACTAATCTCCCATAGTTAGTTCACAAATTATGTGAAACAATAATGAAAATTCTATTAAAATGTCTACATTACATATAAATTGCCCCCCATTAATAATTTATATATGATTGAAGTAAAGCTTTTGTAGATGTGCGAGAGAATAATTTTCAAATTGGTCGGTCGAGAGCTTACAGACGTTAACGTTGTGGATATTAAGCCATGGGTGATGCACGCTGAGGTAGCAGAAACATTTTTAACGTCCAACAACAGAATAATACTTGCTGGCGATGCTGCTCATCGGTTCCCACCTGCTGGTGGTTTTGGTATGAATATGCAACCTTTTTCATAATATTATTTGAGAATATTTAACCAAAACTTTATAATTTAGTATTTATATCATAAATTTTCATTAGTATGCGGTTGAGGATGTTAAGATTTTGTTTTTCAGGCATGAACACAGGCATTCAAGACGTACATAACCTTGCGTGGAAGCTGGCTTCTGTAATAAAGGGAATCTCACCATCCTTGATTCTTTCCACTTATGAAACGGAGCGTAAGCAGGTAAAAATTTTAAATAAACAGCATATATATATATATATATATATATATATATATATATATAAGATTAGCTCCCATGAAAAGATTTCGGGCTTTTGTAACAATTGTCTAAAAAATATCAGATTGCCACAGATAATACAAAACTGAGCGTCGAAAACTTCAAAGCAGCTATGTCAGTGCCTGCTGCTCTTGGTCTTGACCCGAGAATTGCTAACTCAGGTAAAGAAATGAAACCAAGTTTTTGTTATTGTCCAAATTTCTAACGTACAATCAAATTTCCCTATATGCAGTTCATCGAGCTATTAATGATACTTTTAATTCCATCTTACCAAAAAAGCTACAAAGGGCTGTTTTGGATGGGATTTTCAGCATAGGCCGTATGCAGTTATCTGATTCTCTTCTGAACGAAAAAAATCCCATCGGTTCTTCGAGGCTTTCTAAGTTAAGGCAGATATTTGAGGAAGGAAAGAGCCTTCAACTTCAGTTTCCTGCTGAAGACCTGGGTTTCCGGTAACGACCCACCTTAAATTTTAGCTGCGGCCCACTAAATTTATCTTGTGGCAATATGATCGGTAGAAATACAAAAATGGTCCCCAATTTAGTCCCCGATGTTGTCAATTTTGGACCACCTTCCGTCACGTTAAATGTTAATGTCAATTTTAACAGAAAAGTCGCACACGTTCGACTTTCCCGTTTAAATTGACGTCAGTCGTGACGGAATGACCAAATTGGTTCAAAATCGACTTCATCAGGGACTAGATTGGTTCAGGCAAAACATTGGTGACTAAATCGGCCAACATGGTAAAAATTGAAGACCATTTTGGGTTTTCTCCCCAATATGATTATTTGTGATAGTTGTGTCACTTGAGAATATATAATAGTTCAAGGAGACTTGACTCAGCTAAAAAACCTATTTATCAGGTATTCTAAAGGAGCATTAATATCCGACGACGAAAAATCAAAATTTGTACCACAAACACCATCTGCTGGTCGTAGAAGCGACTACGTCCCTTCGTCGAGCCCCGGTTCGAGGCTGCCTCACATGAACATCCGATTACTTTCTGAAGATCAATCTAAGGTGTGCCCCACTTCATCCGATGCTTCTGAACGATCTTATCATGTGCAAAAGCTATATAGCCTTTAATCAATAGGTCCTAAAGAGCTACTCCAATGGGTACTGTAAAACACAAAAATAGAGTGAACCCTTGCTCCAATCAAAATGTATATTCAATGCCAGTGTGGGTCGATGAATAGTGTTACTCTATTTTTAGTGCTATATTATTCATCAACTTGAATATAGCGCTAGTGCTTTGTTTTTCTTTTTAATTTTAAAACTTATTTAAACTATACTTAAAACATTTTATGTCATTATTTTGAGTACATTCTTTTTAGCGTTGAAAAATAGAGTTAATGAGTTGGAGTAAAAAACATTGTAGCAAATGCATTTTTGGTGCAGAACTGACTGTATTTTTGCGTTGTGGGTCGTAGCTGCACTTGGCATGTGGAAGAACTCTCTAGAGAGCTCATGGATTTGCTTTCTTCTTTCGCAGGCTACCACCACCACCTTCTCTACGCTAGACCTCGTATCCGTGGACAAGCTCGAGCTCGTCCTCATCGTAGGACCACTAGAAAGTTCCTATCAGCTTGCTCGAGCTGCGTTGACTGTGGCCGAGGAATTTCGAATCCCGCTAAAAGTATGCATTATGTGGCAAGGGCAAAGCGGTCATTACAGAACAATTGCCGGCAGCGGAAAAGCACTCGAACATCGGGAGAATTTTGTGGATGTAACGGAAGCAAACGACGGTTGTAATACTTCTCCGTCGTGGTGGGAAATATGTGGGATTACAGAGGAAGGAGCTCTTCTTGTTAGGCCTGATGAGCACATTGCATGGCGTGTGATGAAGTCCGAGGAGGCTATCGACAATCGCCTTGATGAGCTCAGAAGAGTCTTTAGTGCTGTTCTGGGATTTCAATCCTTGTAGCTCATAGTTTGATTTCAGGGTTAGTTAATTATTAATTTTTTTTATTAGCATTGTATGTTTGGTTGAAGGGAGTAGCATTTCAAGTCACTTAAATTACCGAGTGGAAATTTAGGACAATAAGAGCATCTTCCCGACGGATAATCTTATTTATTGTAAAACACTAAAATAGAATACTCATCTTCTCCATCGGTGCTCTATTTTAAAGATATTATAGGTTGGCAGACAGATACTTTATTTTTAGGGTTACTATATTTATCCATGCTAAAATAGCGGTATAATTTTATTTTTTTATTTCTTTTTAAATGTAAATTTATTTTATTTTAAATGTTTAAAATATTTAATATAATTAAGATCGTAAAATTAAAATTCGATAAACGTCTACCAATATTTTATATGCTCGTTTTTATTTTAAATTAACATGTCAATTATACAATTACGATGTTTTATATATAAAATAAATTATTGTTACTTTTTTACAATATAAATAAATAAGTAATTATAGTTGCACACGCATCGAGTGTGCACTTAAGTGACTAGTTACAATAAACAGTCAAGAAATCGAAAAAAGAAAAGAAACCTTTACAAATATAGTTTGCTCTACAAAGAAATCAGAACCAACCAAACAAAATAAAGATTAACAACCGAAACAGCCTGCAAAACATTAACACAACCACGCAAACATACACAGCCACACCAGCATTTGCTGCCAATATTATGAAACCAAAGAGTTGGAAAAAATATATATATATATATATATATATTAGACCCCATTTAAGAATCCTACATGATTAAGCAATTGCACTTCGATTCAAGCCTCATAGGAGCCTTCGTAGCATCACCGTTGCTCGTATCCCTCACGGGCCGAGTAGGAGCAGACGACACATCAGCTTCATCAACCGGCTGCTTTGCATCGGTCTCCAACTTTCTCTGCCGAGCCTTTTGGGACTTGAAGCCACGTTTACTCACAGTTCTTGAACGTGCTTCTCTTCTCTCGAGCTTGGATTTTGCAGGTCGAAGGGAATCAACCGTTGGGGCCTCTTTCTCTATCGCGATATCTGCAGCTTCGTACGCGAGATCGTGTACGATGGACCTGCAGAAGAGAATCGCATCCGTTGCTTCTTCGAGGGTCATGCTTTTGGACATTTTTCCGTTCAGGTCTTGGAACACAACCGTCGATTCTTCTGAGATTGGAAAGAAATTTTCGGTCAGCGAAATATGTAATGATGCAACGAATATATGGATAATGTCTGCAGAAACTAGAAAGAAAAGGCGAGGAAGATGCTATTGACAGCGGGTGTTTTTTTTTAAGGCAGGAAAAATAGGGATAAACTGTGTAGAACTCCACATGCTTAAAGCAGATTGTGGGTAGTGTCTAAAGATAGTAAACTTGCTCAAGAAAAAGTAGTCTCAGGTTGAAAGAGTCCAATGTTATGTGTTTCAACAAAAATGATAATAAGAAAGACGAAAATAAAAACCCGGAAAAAACATTTTTGTGCATACCATGTATATCATGGACAGGATCGGATCTGGCATCTTCAACTGATGGTGCCATAAAATCACCGTCCGCCACTGAAGGAGTCTTCGGAGAGTCATTAGTGCACCTCCTTGAATCAATTCGATCGACATTGGATTGAGTTTTGATATCTGTACTTTCGATTCCCACTTCTGATATAGCATGCAAAGAGTTAATATGTTGATTTTCCACGTCACAAATCCTTTCGCAGCATGAACCTGGAACATAATCTTCATTCATGGCATCACTCGACTTGTTGGCCAAGGTTCCACATTTCTCTTGCATTGCAAGCTCTTCAAAGTTCAAATCCGAGTCCACCGAATCATCCCTCAATTGGATAGATATCGAACTTTCAGCAGCAGTCCTGAAGATTACATTAGTTTCCAAATCCGTGCACGTGCTTTCTGATTCTGCATATTCAGAAGCCACCGAGAGTTCATGCGGACCTACACAAGTTGCCTCCATAAGCTCATTATCAGCGTTTGCGGCAATTATCCCGAGCCCCGAAGCCCCAGACAAGGAAGAGACGGAGCGTTTGTGCTTCGTGGGAGCCTCAAATCTGTAGTTCTCTGTATCTGATTTGTGCCCACTGACTTGCCGATGAAAACGAGCCTCCATTTGTTTAGAAGATCCCATATCAATGGAGGACGAAAGAGAAGCACTGCTGTATCCCACAGAGCTTCTCATGCTGTTTAAACTGTCCCTTACATAGGAAAGCTCGTCATAACTAATGTTGCTTGCAGTGAGGCTTCTGCTTTGGGCTACAAACCCCCGTCTGCTGTTTGACCTGTTCAGTAGCAGAGAAATCCCCGAACCTTCTGAGACATCATTTGAATTGGAGATGTTAGCAGAAAGCTGCGTGTCTTCTGCGTTATTTTCCGAAGTTTTATTACCCGCTTGTCCTTCAGAAAGTGTTGCTTCAGCCTCCTCGATTCGTGAAAGACCAACAACATCATGGCTTGGTGCAATGTGTGATTGTTGGACCTCTTTGAAAATGTTATCAAGATTTTTCCCAGTTTCACGGGTTGAAGCAGCTTGTTCAGAATCTCGAATTGAGGCAAATTGGCTCACATCTTCGAGTGGAAGAAGAAGATCCCTATTGGCATTTTTATCTAACATTGCCTCCATGTCTCCACTGGTCATAGTAGAAATCCAACATTCACGACAAAGCTGCAAAACTCCTTCTCTTTCAAGTTCACCCAATTGAAACTCCTTACCACAGATCGAGCATAATGCATTGTCTGAAATATCACCAACCATTGGATCAATTTGGCCATTATGTTCAGGAGAAACTATCTGAGGGATATGTGAAGGAGGATCATCGATTTTGTGGTGCTCACGGGCAGAAGATTCGTCTTCGACTTTGTATTCGCCTCCCTCGTTCAAAGTATCAACATGATCCAAGACGAATACTTCTTCGTCGTGCTTGTTTTTATCTTCACCTTTATAAAAGTCACTGGTGACCTCATTGGGATTTTGTCCACTTTCTTCAATGTCAATTGCTCCACTTGTTCCTTGCTCAGAACTAGCATAGCTACTAGTTGTAATAGAAGAGTTTCTAGAAGTCAAGTAGCTTCCTTTTCCTGCATAAATTGTTGCACTGGGGACACTCGACAACATGGGCCTAAACATATTTTGAGGACCCTTTCGTTCCTGCAAACATTAACATCATATTCATTGGCAAAAGTAGCAGTCATTTGCATATGCAGAGAAAAGGTGACAAAGCAGCAAATGACATCTTAAAGATGATGATTGTGTTCCTATTTTGCAAGTGTGAAACGTATTTTAACTCCATCGGTAAAAAAACAAACGAATTTCTAAATATGCTTACAATTTGTCGAAGAGCCACGTCGAAGGATCTTTTCGGAGCAGAATCAGACAAAACTTTAATGGGCTTCTTGAAAGATCCAGTAGCTTTATTACCCGAGTAACCACTTAAACTCCTCGGGCCGGAGTAATCAGAGGTGCTCATGGGACCAGACAGCGATGAGTCCACGTCATCATCACCAGATGATGCAACGGAGCCCTTGCTGCGAGAAGAACCGATGCTTCCAGAAGCAATTGGGGACATAGATCGTCGACCGGATTTCGAACCGTTTCGAGACGAACCAGCCGGGGAGGAACCTCGTACATAGGACGCGGGTCTATCGGCCAATGATGTCCGAAGATTCGGAGGTGCCTCTGATGAGAACCCGGGAATATTAGCTTGCCATGCTCTGATTTTCGGTGAAGCTGAGTTTCCCCGGCTCGTCTTAACGGGTGAGGTGCCTCTTGTCCTAAAAGGGGCGGTGGCATTAGAGGAACCGGTGCTCATTCTCCGAAGCGTTGGTGTTTGAGGCCTTTTACTTGGTGGTGGAGAAGGTTTCCTTGATGGTGAAGAAGGCCTCGAACGAGCAGCAGAAAAAGCCTTGCTTCTCGATTGCAGTGAATTATTACCAGATTGAGGAGATGGGCTAAGACGATGAGGACTAGGACTACCCTTAGAGCTTCCGCAGCCCTTCTCCATCTGAAGTTGAACAACAAAAGCACCGGTATTGAAGGAAATTTATTAGGGATAGTGTTGAATGACCACTTCGCATAAAAGCTAAAGCTTGAAGGGAGTGTTTCATTTTTTAATTTTATATTACATTTTCAACAGATAGGAATGAAAATGGAGAAAAAAATTGTCTAAATGAAGCTTGTGGGCATTTAATATCTCACCGTGGATGACCGTGAGATTGAGATCGGTTGACTTCTAGGCCTGCCCCTTGATGCAAGGTTGTTTGCCGGCGTCTCATCGTCCAATGAAGTAAATAGAGGAGTTTCCGGAGGAGTAATCAGCCTAAAAATCAGCGATTTGTCGTATTAGAGAGAAACAACAAATAACTGTCCATCAACAAATATGAACGCAAATCAGAGAATTGATTCTCAGTTGGATTTTGCAACTTCATGGTACTAAAAAACAGTTATACCGAAAACCGTTGGAAGTAATTAATGAACACAGAGATGAACTAACTTCCCTTGTAATATACTAAAACGGTCACATATCAGAACCGGAAATAATGGAGGAAAAGAAATGGTGTGGTAAGATATGTTAAATAAGTACCAATCGTAGTCATTTTTGTCTCCTTCGACGTTCAGAAGATCGCTACTCTCCCCCCTTGTAGGAATCGAGATCCCGTGCTTGTAACCCGAGAAGTATCTCAATTTAGAAGCTGCACAAGTGTCAAAAAATGACAGGAGAAACAAGAATTTCAAGACAAGGGACATCATTAACTTAACGGTAATAGAAAAACAAATCCAGAAAGAGATTGCAAGTTGGGGTAAGAATTTACAGAAAACATCGTCGAAATCGTCGTTCGACTGAAGCAAGAAACTCTCTCTTTCTTTGTTCTGTGCATCGTTAAACAGTGGGAGATCATCGTCCTTCAAAATCCCGCTCTCCAAACTTCTCCCTCTCTTGTGATTCTCTTGCTTAAGATCCCTTCCCGGGGAAATCCTCACCAAAGGCGATGGAGGCATATTTACAACTCTTTCTTAAGAGAAACCAATTCACTTATTCAGAGAAATCAGAACCCCACAATGCATTTACGCTGTAATGGCTGGATATGCCATTTTTTCAAGCAATTTCTTCGATCACATGCCTTAGCTGAACTCAAATATTCTTGGCAATGTTAAAATCCCTTTGAAAGAAATAAATAACAATTGCCGTACCAAAAACGTTAAACAAATAGGGAATCGACGCGTATTGCCAAAAATGCCACAGCAGAAACGACCTCTTTGGACTCAATTATCAGCTAATCCTTCAACGAATCATCCGCATTCGTCACCCCCAAGACCTAACACAAGCTTACCCTAACAAATCTATCAGGAAAAAATGAAGTAATCAACTGCTGCGAAGCCGCGAGAGCTAGTGGATCTACGATTGCGTTGAGTAGATCAAGTGAAATTTACGGTCGGTTAGCAGAAAAATCTCGAAGTCCAAAAAGGTAATCGTAACGAAATTGTTCTAGAAATAGAAAAAAGGAAGAAGAAACACTGCAGGTGAAGGAAGGTGCGTAATTGTAATCACGTGAGAGGTTGATTGTGAAGTGAGAAAGCGAAATGCGTAGCAGCAGAGAGCACCATCACCACCACACCAGCAAAAGCGAAAAGAAAGAAAGGAAAAAAATATAAAAATTGAAGGCAATGTACTGTAATAAATATCTGTTTTAATTTCTTTTGATAATAATCAACGAATGATCAAGCTTATTAGTATTTTTTTCAATCAGTTTCTTTCCATCTTCTGTGTATTAACTTCTAAACAAATTTACCACGCAGACAATAGTGTCATTAGCTAACTGAAACAAAGACAGTACACCTGATGCAATAATAATAACAACATTAATAATAATATTAAGAATAATAATAAATGTTAAAAAATCGGGAATTCTTACAAAAAAGTAATAATAATTAGCTTTAATTATGCTCAGATCATGCACGATACTTAAAGCGCTTCATTTATATAAATATATAATAATTATGATGATCATAGTAATAATAATTAAATGGTCAACGTTATTTTTGTTGACTATTTATGATTAAGTACTCCCACAAAGTAACATTTATAATTAGTATATTATGTTTGATTCAAGATACAGAAACCCTTTCCTGTGCAACCTTTATCCCATATACGAAGTTACTGCGTACGTTACGTATGATATTTTTTATCAATACCTAATCACCAAATTAAGAAGCCAAATGTTAAATATTATTATATGTATAGTGTTTGAGTTTAGAGGACCACACAAACCAAACATATTATAATGACTAGTATTATATGAAATTTTAATAGTTATTATTGTTACTTATAGAAATAATTGATTTGATTTTACCGATATGTTTGAAATAAACAAAGGATAGAGGTAACAGACTAATTATATATGACATACCAAATTATTTCAAATAAATACTATGCACCCCTCAGTGTTTATATACATTAAATATGATGGCAAGTCTTGTTATAAATTTGTACTAAAATGACTATCATATTCATAATCGAATCTCTGGTGCATCAATTTACGGATTCAATCTCTCTATTACCAGTTACTTAAGTGAATTTGTCTCACGTGGACCTATTCTAACATTATTTCTATGGTTTGCAACATGTCCCAATGCTTGGCCGTCAACGTTTGCTTGGGTTCACGGGTCAGATTTCCCGATAGGAAAGGACATTTCGGATTGATCAACCCATGTAGTTATGAGTTTTAAGTATATATTGGTAGATATAGAGTAAAGATAAATATAGAAAGCAAAGGAATTCAAGCATAACTATAGTAGTTTCTACTTGAACTTTCGAGTTTAAATATTGGCAACGGCTGTCTTCGAATTAATGTTAAAACAACTATATTTATTGGTAGAATTTTGCAGTTCTTAGGCGATAGAACAATGCTTTCTCGAAGGTCATCAATTTGGGGAGATGTCAACAGCACAAAGAGGCCGCAGGCCGGCGGCGAAGATGAGGATAAAAAAGGATATGAGATCGTCTGTTCTCATTTGGTGTTCCAATATGGTGTTACATACACCAAATTGTGACAAGTTTTAAACTCAGTTGATTATTTTACACGTGTCACAATCTGGTGAATTGAACACCAGATTGGAACACCAAATGGACACAAAAACTCCAAACTATAAAAAAAGGCAAGCTTCGACATTAGTCAATTTGCATACATTCTCGAACTTGAATCATATATCCTCTCGTACGTAATAAATGTCATAAATGCATGGTACGGTGATAATAGCACTTAATTCCGGCATTAATCCTCCGACGGAGTCGATATGCAATTCCCATTCAAGAACGCAAAACGGGGGAAGGGGACAAGAAATTTCATCGGAAAAAAGGGACGAGCAATCTACGAAAATAGGCTGCAAATAGAACACGAAAACCGCAGATTATTATTATTATTATTATTATTATTAACTCGAAGATGCAATTAAAATTCGAACAAAAGGGTGCCGCTTCTTGACATCAGTCAGCGGATCAAGCCTTAACCGAAGTCATGTGCACAATCAAGTCGATCCCACGGGAACTGCAAAATTAATTAATTAAAAATATTAAGGAAAAGACCAAAAAGAAAAAGAAAATGACTTCTTAGATATCTTTCTGTGTAATTTTTTTTACCTGTAGCCCCATTCGTTATCATACCACGTCCACGACATGAGTTTCACAAATTTCTTGCTCAACGCAATCACTGAATTGGCATCGAAAATGCTTGATCTGCATACAAAATAAATGAACTTACTGATATAAAATTTGAGAAGAGGAAATGAAGGACGAAAAAACTGTTTTCATTCATAAACAAACGCACCTATAAATAGGCATTACATAATAAGACTTGGTAAATAAATGACATATGAGGACTCGTTCTAAACCAATACTAAGTCACTAAGACTAAGTCCTAAACTCATTAAACAACTAAAAACAATGAAACAATTCCCAGGTTTATAGGAATAACTAAACGTGGCTTAACATTTCTTCCCTTAAACTGAAAATCTTCAGTTTATCATAGTCTCGTTGAGTGAGCAAACTCCCATCAACTTCCTGAATTTCTGAAACGTAGATATCTTCAATGGCTTGGTCATGATATCAGCGATTTGATCTTCACCTTTGCAATAGAAAATATTGATTATTCCATCCTTCGTGAGATCCCTTAGGTAATGATACTTCACATCGATGTGCTTACTTCTTCCGTGTAGAACGGGATTCTTTGAAAGTTTGATGGCCGAACTATTATCGCAATAAATCACAATTGCTTCCTCTTGTACGAACTGCAATTCTTCAAGAATTTTCTTCAACCAAACTGCTTGACACGCGCATGAAGTTGCTGCGACAAACTCAACTTCGGTTGTCGACAAAGTAACAATGGACTGTTTTTTAGATGACCACGAAAAAGCCCCAGAACCCAACATAAAGACGTAACCCGAAGTGCTTTTTCTGTCTTCTATATCGCCTGCATAATCACTGTCGGTGTATCCAATAAAATCTGATTTCAGCCCTTTCTTGTAAAATAAGCCGTATTCTTTCGTTCCTTGCAAGTAGCAAAAGATTCTTTTGGCCGCATGAAGATGGAGCTCTGTCGGATTCTCCATGTATCTGCTAACCAAACTCACGGGATGCATAATATCGGGTCTTGTTGTAGTTAAGTACATTAGACTAGCAACAATTTGTTCATTTGACTTCAATCCGAACTCAGATGGCGTACTCACCGAATTGCATCCGTTCATTTGAAACCTGATAAGAAGATCCCTTTCTTGAAGATCGCCATGCAAGAAAGCCGACTTTACGTCTAACTGAAAAATGGGCCAAGAATTCTGCGCCGCCAATGCTATCACCAATCTGATTGTGTCATGCCGTGCTACCGGAGCGAAGACTTCATTATAATCAATACTGAATTTTTGCTTGTAGCCTTTAATTAAAACGACCAAGCGCGCCTTGTATTTGTCAATTTCTCCGTTTTCGTCTAATTTAGTCTTGTAGACCCACTTATCGCCTTTTCTCCTTTTGGAAGTTCAGTTAACTCCCATGTTCTGTTTCTTTCAATGGCTTATATCTCGTCGTTCATCGCCTTCCGCCATTTTGGTATTTTGACGGCTTCTTCGAAGGTTAACGGATCACAATATGAAAATAAAACATAATGAACAAATGAAGCATCAGATTGGTCAACCCCCGTTACCACGTAATCTTGCATCCAAGCGGGCCTTCGTCTGGCTCGATGGCTCCTTTCCTCTGCAGCAATTGCTGGAAATTCATGAGCGATGGCATTTTCATCGTTTGATTCGACTTGCTGCCTCGTTTCTTCATCGTCATCTTCAAAATCAGCGAGTAGTTTTTGCTCAGAATTGTGCTCGTCGTGACTCCAAAACTCCGCCTAATCGAAAATAACATCGCGACTGATGATAACCTTTTTGGTAATTGGATTATACAACTTATACGCCTTTGATTTCTCACAAACGCCGAGAAAAATGCATTTTTCTCCTTTGTCGTCAATTTTACTCCTCTTTGGATATGGGACATGTGCATATGATATGCAACCGAAGATTCTGAAATGATCAATGCCCGGTTTTCGTCCGCTCCAAGCTTCCTTTGGCGTATGATTTTTAACAGCAAAAGTGGGGCTTCGGTTCAGCACATGGATGCTCCAGTTGACAGCCTCGGGCCAAAAACTCTTCTGTACTCCGCTGCTCTTTAATATAGACCGCACCATGTTCATAATTGTGCTTTTCCTCTCCGATACGCCATTTTTTTGTGGCGTATATGCTGCCGTAAGTTGCTTCTGAATTCCGTGCTCTTCGCAAAAGATTTCAAATTCTTGCGAGTTGTATTCACCACCACGATCGCTGCGAATAATCTTGATTGGCACGCCTGCTTCTTTCTCAACCTTCGCCTTGAAGACTATAACGCTGAGAAGGTTTCAGATTTTTCTTGTAGAAAATAAACCCAAGTTTTTCGGCTATATTCATCGATGAATGTTATAAAGTAGCGTTTACCACCATTTGACGTTGGATTTATCGGTCCGCATAAGTCAAGAGTGAACAAAATTTAAGATCTATTGCGCTCAACGTGATTTTTCTTTTGGAAAGCTATCTCTGTGTTGTTTCCCAATCACACAATCTTCACAAATCTCAGTAGGGCTGTTGATTTTTGGTAAACCCGTCACCATATTTTTCTGTTGTAGTGTTTTGAGCCCGCCGAAATTTAGATGCCCGTAGCAAAAATGCCATAACCACGCCTCATCTTTCACCTTCGCAGAGAGGCATGAATGAGCGAGGCTTTGGAGAGAGAGCGGAAACATGCGATTTGAAGTCATGTTCACTTGAGCGATCAGACCCAAATTCTTATCGTGAATTCTGCATGCCCCGTCTTTAATAAGAATTTCCTACCCCTTCTCTTGCAACTGGCCCACACTAAGTAAGTTTGTCTTCAAATCTGGAACAAAAAGAACATTTGATATAGTGTGGGTAGCGTCACCTTTGCCATGAAGAGCGATCTTTCCTTTCCCCATAACAAATATCGTGGAGTCGTTGCCAAATTTGACAGTGTTGCGAAAAGTCTCGTCTAGCTCGGAAAAAGCTCCCTTGCTCCAACACATGTGGTTGCTGCAACCGGTGTCTAAGTACCAAAGGTTCCGTTGAGTTTCTTCATTCACATGGCACACCATCAGTAGCGAAACCTCTTCCTCTTGTTCTGCAAAATTTGTCGATTCCTCCTTGTTTTGCTTATTTAAATTAGTTCGACATTCTGACTTGTAATGGCCATATCTATGACATCGATAGCATTCAATGTTTGACTTGTCTGCCGAATTTGGTCGATAAGTTGATGGGTTATGGCCGCCTCGTCCTCGTCCTCTTCCTCTCCCTCTACCATGATGATGGTTTTTCTTCTCGCTGCCTCTGCCTCCACCTCCTTTGGACATCGAGTAATTTGTCGTTGAAGCTTTCAAGGCTTGCTCCTCATTATCTTGTTGCTTGATCTTCTGTTCCTGCACTTGTAGAGAACTTTGCAGCTCGTCAAGCGAGAGTTGATCGACATCCTTTGATTCCTCAATTGCACAGACAACAAAATTGAATTTTGGTGTCAATGATCGGAGTATCTTTTCAATTATGATGACGTCCTCGGACTTGTCCCCAAATATCCGCATCTTGTTGGTGATTGCCATGACCCGTGAGAAGTAACCTTCAATTGTCTCGCCAGACTTCATCTTAAGATTTTCAAACTCTGTACGAAGGGATTGCAGTTGCTGCCTTTTTGCTTTCGCCGAACCTTCGTATTTTTTCTTCATTGAATCCCATATTTGCTTGGAGCTGTCTTTGCAAAGAATTGTCTCCAAGATTGAGCGATCAATAGCCTGGAATAAATAATTTTTGGCTTTTAGATCCTTCAATTTCATTCCTTAAATTTCGATCTTCTGAGCCGGTGTCGATGCTGCTGTTTCTTCTGGTACTCCATCAAATTAAACCTTCCAATATTCATTTGATCTTAGGAAATTCTCCATTAACATTCCCCAATGATCGTAATGACCATCAAAGCTAGGAATTGCGGCTTGTACAAAGTTTTCAGATGTCATTCCTTCTTAAACATCTGTTTTTTTTTAATGTTAACAAAGGGCTCTGATACCACTGATATAAAATTTGAGAAGAGGAAATGAAAGGACGAAAAAACTGTTTTCGTTCATAAACAAACGCACCTATAAATAGGCATTACATAATAAGACTTGGTAAATAAACAAGTGACCACTAAGGACTCGTTCTAAACCAATACTAAGTCACTAAGACTAAGTCCTAAACTCATTAAACAACTAAAAACAATGAAACAATTCCCATGTTTATAGGAATAACTAAACGTGGCTTAACACTTACACAAAACCTCTCTTTAAATAATCCCTCTAACCAAACACATCCTTAGATGGAAATATTTCCTAAATATTTAAGGATAATATTGAAAAAGAAAAAGTACGATGATAAATTTACAAGTATTAAATAATGGAAGATGAAACGAAAGTTAAATTGGGCCAATATGGAAATATGGTACGGTCCGGAGTTGAAATGACAATATATTAATGAGCCAAAATGGAAATATGGTACGTGTGTTTGTGCAATTTTGAATTATTATTATTTTTTTTCGATGTGCAATTTCGAATTAAATCCATTGTAATAAAGATTTGTATTTTTTATAGGAAAAGAAAGTAAATATATTAAAAGTCCTGTCAGGACTCAGGATCGTCTCTGGCAAGCTTCCTTTTCTCTTGCAGTTTTCAGATAGTGCACCTTTGTACATGATTCTATCTGTATTTTCTTCCTTGTAATGCAATTTGAATTTTATTCTTATTTTTACATATTTAAACATATAAATCATCTAATCGTCCCCATCCCAATTCTTAAAAAAACATGATTATGCAGCAGTTGATTCCTTCAAATTAAGACCAAAGCCATCGAGCTGCCTTTGACTTGGGAGTCTTGGACCTGTCTTTACCAGCGATGTGAAAATTAAAATTAAAATAAATGAAAAATAAATTATTACACAATATCGAACGAAAATAAAAAGAAAAAGAAAAAGAAAAGAAAGAAAAGCGAACCAGGAAAGAAAAGCTGAAGACTGCGAAATTAAAAGCATTGTGCAACACATCGAAAGAACTTTGTGGCGAGGGATTTTTCCTTTGCATCAGGTAAGTGATCTGTAGAACCTTCGCTTCTCAAATCTTCTTCAGCGACCTCTTCTGCGCGTTTCCAAATCCTTCGACTCATTTTCTCCAAAGACAAGGGTTTCTCTTTTCGTTGCTTTTTGTTGTAATTTTGGTTGCAAAGATTGTAAATTAGATGGAATCAGATGATCGAAATTGTTACTGTTGGTTTCTCGATTTGACTCTATGCAATTGGGTTTCGTAATTTTTGAAGTCAAAGCAGTGTCAGCTTTGTGATTTAGTTCGAGAATCAACCGAATAGAGATTTTAGGGTTTCATGTTTTAGCTCTTCTTGTTGGATTCCTTGAGTTCTTGATCTTCGATTGTGCTTAAGTTTACAGCATTTTGGTTACCATCAATAGTGAAATTGTTGATCTTCTATCGATTCCATCAATCCTTTTTTGACTTTTTCAAGATAATAATGGGAAAATGCCGTCCCTCTGTCTTTTTTTTTTTCAGGGTTGAAAGTATCAGAACAAGAGATGAATTCAAGGATGTGAATTTCGGTTGAATCCGAATCTTCTGCACCGTGTTGTGAATTGGGGATTACATTTTTTGTCGCCATTCGTTCGTCATTGCACGAATTCGAGGTCCTCGTGGCGTTGCAATAGTGCAATAAAAACATGATAAAGCAGATACTCGGTAAGATTCCAAGGAAAAATTCGAAATCTTCCAACGATCCCTCATCAGGTTCTTCGAACACCTCAAAGAAAGGCGAGAAAGGAAATAAACGGTCGGTCGACGAAGTTATTGCAGCTCCTTTATCCTCCTTAAGCCTCGTGAACGACTCAGAAGGAAACCTCAATCAAGATAGGGCCAACGGTAATAATAACTTAGTCCCCATTTCTTACAAACCCCTACCTAGTTTTCGTGATGTCCCCGCCTCAGAGAGGCACCAACTCTTCCTCAAAAAAGTCAAAATCTGCTGCGTCGATTTTGACTTTACCGACCCCACGAAGAACCTCAAGGAAAAGGAGATCAAGAGACAAACTTTACTGGAGTTAGTGGACTACGTCGCCTCCGCGAATGCAAAGTTCAACGAAACCCTAACGCAAGAAATCGTCAACATGGTATCTTCTAACATCTTCCGAGAATTCACACCTCAGCCGCGTGAAAACAAGCTCGTCGACGGCGTCGAACTGGAGGAGGAAGAGCCCGCGATGGACCCCGCGTGGCCCCACCTTCAAATCGTGTACGAGCTCCTCCTCAAATTCGTCTCCTCTCCAGAAACCGACGTTAAGACGGCGAAGAGGTACGTCGACCACTCGTTCGTCCTAAAACTCCTCGGCCTCTTCGATTCGGAGGACCCCAGAGAAAGGGACTACTTGAAAACGATACTCCACCGCGTTTACGGGAAGTTCATGGTCCACCGCCCCTTCATCAGAAAATCGATCAACAACGTGTTCTACCTCTTCGCGTTCGAGACGGAGAGGCACAACGGGATCGCGGAGCTTCTAGAAGTTCTCGGGAGCATCGTCAACGGGTTCGCTCTGCCCCTGAAGGAGGAGCACAAGCTGTTTCTGGTGCGAACTTTGATTCCCCTCCACAGGCCGAAGCCTTTGGCTGCGTACCATCAGCAGCTTTCGTATTGCGTTACGCAGTTTGTGGAGAAAGATTGTAAGCTCGCGGATATTGTGATAAGGGGATTGATTAAGTATTGGCCGGTGACGAATAGTTCGAAGGAGGTTTTGTTTCTGAACGAGCTCGAGGAGGTGTTGGAGGCGACGCAGTTGCCGGAGTTTCAGAGGTGTGCGGTGCCTTTGGCACGTCGGATCTCGCGGTGCATGAGCAGCTTGCATTTTCAGGTTAGGGTTTTATTCGATTTATCGCGTTGTTGCGTCGTTTTTTTTTTTCAGCTGCTTTTGTTGTTTTCTTTTGTCAGATTTTCTTTGGGGCTTAAAATAGTATCGGCTTAAAATGATAAAAATTCTCGTCGTCGCTAGAGGTGGGTGATGGTTATAGAAAATTGTAATTGGACGGGCGGTCAACGTTCGGTTGAATGTTGACCACGGCGTTAACCGTAATTAAGGCTCGGTTCTGGTTTATGGGTTTTAAAACCGTTAACTGCCGCTTTTAGAACATTCAATTTACGGGGTCGGAATTTAAGGACGCCAACTTTTAAAATTGAAGCAATTTGAGGACATAATGCGCTGGAAACCGAATTTTAGGATACGGCTCACGTGTCGAATTCCGGCTAAAATTAGGTCTCTGATGCACTATGTCTTCAAATTGCATCAATTTTCAAAGATATTGTCCTTAAATTGCAGCAACCCCGTAAATTGGTTGTATATTGATTTAAGAGACAGAGAATTTTTATTTTTTTTTAAATTTCCCTATAATATATTCAAAATATCCTCCAATTTAGGTCGCGGAGAGGGCTTTATTCTTGTGGAACAACGACCACATAGAGAACCTAATGAAGCAGAACCGAAAAGTAATCCTCCCCATAATATTCCCGGCCCTGGAGAAGAACACGAGGCAGCACTGGAACCAGGCGGTCCACAGCCTGAGCCTCAACGTCCGTAAGATCTTCTCCGACCTCGACCCCGACCTCTTCAAAGCCTGCCAGATCAAGTTTCACAACGACGAGTCGAAGGAGGAAGAGGCCAACGAGAGACGGGAAAATACGTGGAGGAGGCTCGAAGAGCTCGCTTCTTCGAAGAGATCCTCCTCCTCCAGCAACGAAGCTGTGCTCGTTGTCCCTTCGAAATGACAACCAACCTTGGATGCAATCGTCTCTCTCTCTCTCTCCATCTCTCTCGATCTCTCTGTCTAGGCACCGGACACAAAATCATGTATTGTGTTCTCATGATGTAAGATATGATATTTGATTAATATATCGTTTATGTTAGAAGGTGATTACTAGCATGAAGGATTGGGTAGATTCGAACTGTTGCCCCCTGCTTGAAAGGCCAGGGACGGAACTGCTAGGTCAAGCCCTTGGTGGTTCCCTCAATGTTTAGTATGTTGATCAATTTAGTTCCCGATGTTTTATTTGAATGTCGATTTAGGACCAATTTGGCATGCCGTTACACTTAGCGTCAATTTTAACTTAGGAAGGCTATTTATATAGAATATTCAAACTATTTATATGATCAATAAAAAAGCGTGAATCAGGTAGAAAAGTATTTAATTAAACCAAAAAAGAGAAGCGTGAATGTAGGGAAGATAGTGAGTTCCAATTGTGCTCGACCCGATTTCTAAAAAGATTGCACTTTTATTATTTTACTACTATTCAAATTTATATATGATCCCACCATCCATATCAACATTCTATTTAACAAAATCGATATGTTTTTTTAAGGAAAAAACTCTATAGAGCCCGAATCAGAATATTGGAGACAAGATCAAATACTATACAGTATCTATCAAACGAACAGAACGCGTAATCTGATTATTAAATTTTTAATATGCTTTGTGGACCATATACATTATAAGATGCTTTTGCTTGTTTACTCGTTATAAAAAATATGCCATAGGACCAAATTTGAAAGAGCTAAGGGAAATAGCTACCCATATAACTCTTTATAAATGGGCTAATATGTATTTAATTTTAGTACTATAGATATCCATTTTATATATTTCGTATAGTGTAATATTTTAATTATTATTCTTTGAATTGTGTAGGAAGTTCATTAGTGTGCTTTCAAGAGCTATCGTGATTACTTTTTCAAAGCTACGATGGACAAAAGCAAAAGAGGTTTAAAAGCCAAGGAAAAGATGAGGCAGAATACGATAGTAATGCTTATGCTTTTCCATAATTTATATTATTCATCATTATTTATTATTATACTGCATGCATCTACATTGCTTTTCTACGATATATATTATTATTTATTGCTGTAATTGCATGTACTGCCCTGTAAAGCATGCCCCTTGCATGGCATGGCATGGCATGGTTTGAGAATTGAGTTCCACCCTTTACTAATAATAATGTTATAATATTTATGATGAGCTCTTATTACAAAAAATAGACCCCTCTCTCCCAACCAATCTCTCTAATAAAACCCTAAATTTTTCTTCTTATTTCGTGGTTGAGAAATAATTAATCTTTGACTACGTGAGTTTACTAGTAAAGATTGTTGCACTTTTGACCAAAAGAGTTATCTTCATCAAAACAAAACACATGACTATTATCGAGTTTGATCTCATTGAAAGCATGTCGTCTACAACAGATTTGATTTATAAGCCACCATATTGAGGATTCTATAATTAATTTGTAATAGAAGCTCATAGTTATTAGAAATTGGATATTTGAATAGTCTTATAATTTCAATTTTTATTTGTCTAGGCTTAAGTGGTGTGCTCATTTTATATCTCCAAGTATTTGCATTTGTCGCTAGAGAAAAAAGAAGCCAAGCCACCATAAAATAGTCTTGTTTTGTTCTTTTTATAATATACGAGACAACCAATGACATTGGTCTAGTGGTTAAGGAGGAGGCCTTAAGAACTTTGTGGGTTAGGTCGTGGGATCGAATTTCTCCTCCTACAATTCCTTAAGTAGTCCACATGTGCTTTATAGCTTATGAATATCGTTGTCAGGTGGGGTTGAGATGTATCCATCTGGCCCCGGGGAGTAGTCCCACCACAGGAGTGTGTGGCGCAACGGGTATCGGGTACCTGATCGGGTCGGGATTTAGGAAAAAAAATCGGATATCGAGTTCATTAAAAAAATAGGGTCGGGTATCGGGTAGTATTTTGCTTCCCGAATTACTCGATCGGCCCGACAATAAATTAAAAATTAAATAATATATGAAAAAATTGTATAATTAATTTATAATAGTCATAAAATAATTAAAAATGATATAAATTTAATAATTTCTCTCTTATAAAAAAATTTAAAAGAAAAAATCATATATAAATATTATAAATCTTACGAAAATTTTAATTAAAAATAATAAAATTTTAAATTGAGTACCCGATACCCGACCCCACGTGTATCCGATGCATACCCGATATACATGATGTCAGGATCGGATAGGAAAATCACTTCCTTCTGGGTACCCGGCCTGATTAATTCAAATCCGTAAAAAAATTGATCTGCATCCACTCCTAAATGGGATACTTGGGGACAGGGAAAAAACATTTACTGAGACAAATAATGCGAAGGTTTTTATTACACACCGACCCCACCTTACAAATCTGGAAAAAGATAAGCTTGGCATATTTCAGAAGACTAAAGTCTCTTGCCTGGTCAATGGGGCCCCACAGGGAATGGCTTCAATCATGTCACTTACATGCACATCTCACATCGTCACACAATTCTCTCTTTCAGCACAAACAGCAAAGAAAAAAAAAAACAGAACAAAAGCAAAGCTAAATAAAAGCCATTTATTCCTCTCCCCTTTTATGCTTTAGCCATCTTTTCCACAAATACGAAATCACACCCAATTTCTCCCTCTCTCTCTCTCCCCAACCTGCTGCTTCGTTCTTACAACATGGGATTAGCTCCAATCTCTTCGCTGCTTGCGTTTCTTTCTCTGATTCCATCGCTAGTACTGAGCCAGGTTTCAGAGTTCATAAGCATCGACTGCGGAGCCACCGCGAACTACACCGACGCCTCCACCGGCCTTCCATGGACCTCCGATTCAAACATCATCGGCCGAGGCCTCTCCACAACGGTCGAAAACGCGTACGGCAACGCGCGGCAGTACCACACACGGAGGGATTTCCCGACGACGGACGCCAACAAGCACTGCTACTCCCTTCCGACGGAACCGAGGCGGCGGTACATCGTGCGCGCGTCGTTTCTGTACGGAGAAAACTCCGCGTCCGAGGGGACGTACCCTAAATTCCAGCTGTACCTCGACGCCACCAAGTGGTCGACGGTGACGGTGATGGAAGCTTCTAGGGTCTACGTGAAGGAGATGATCGTGCGTGCGCGGTCGGCGTCCGTCGACGTGTGCCTGTGCTGCGCCACCACGGGCTCCGCCTTTATTTCGACCCTCGAGATGAGGCCGTTGAATCTCTCCATGTACGCGACGGATTACGAGGACGATTACTACCTCAAGGTCGCTCAGAGGGTGAACTTTGGGGCCGAAAGCTCTGATCCTATAAGGTAACGACGTCGTTAGTAGACTTTAGTTATTTCATTACAGGCATTTAGGTAACGGCGTTATAACAGCTGGATAAGGGGACTATGTGGTGACGTTTCGGGTTCTGAGCATTTTTTCATCGTCGCGGCCGAAACAATAATATCGGAAGAGATTTTACGATTGATTCAAAAAATTATAGTTGGTTTTTCTCAATAATTCGATTATCATTGAGACGAAGGCTTTTGGTGCTAAAATCGATAATCTAGTAATCGGTTTGGGTTTAAACGGGAAAAGTGGTGGGACGGGCGCCATCGTTCTGCGACAATGCAATGGAACTGGAACGCTCGGCGAAAACAATTTGTGATTAAGTGAACGTATGAGTAGTCTCGGTTTAGCAAGAAACCACCAAATACCTTCGCTATTTGACCATCGATTCAAAAAAAAAAAATGATAATCGGAGGTTTTGCAATAATTCAAATCGATTATCTAGTAGTCAGTTTGAGTCTAAATGGAGAAGCGGTTGAATGGCCGCCACCGTTCCGCGACAATGCAATGGAACTGGAACCATAGGCGAAGCTACATTAACTCAGTGGGGTCAAATAATTATTTATTCATAATATATGTTGAATTTTTTAAAGTAGAAAGGATCTAGTGAAAATTTTAGAAAATACTAATGTACTCAACGTGATTTTCTAGCTCCGGCACTAACATTTTTTACGGATCCGTCGCAGGTACCCCGACGATCCGTACGACCGGATATGGGAATCGGATTTAGACAAACGTCCTAATTTCCTCGTCGGCGTCGCCCCCGGGACTCAGAGGATCAGCACCTCGAAGCCGATCGACGTGAACACAAGGGAGTATCCGCCGGTCAAGGTGATGCAGACGGCCGTCGTTGGCGCTCAGGGGAGGCTCAACTACAGGATGAACCTCGAGGACTTCCCCGCGAACGCACGCGCGTACGCCTACTTCGCGGAGATCGAGGATCTCGGGTCGAACGAGACGAGGAAGTTCAAGATGGAGCAGCCTTACATGCCCGATTACAGCAACGCAGTGGTCAACATTTTAGAGAACGCCAACGGGAGCTACACTCTTTACGAGCCGAGTTATATGAACGTGACTTTGGATTTCGTGCTCTCGTTCGCGTTCGTTAAGACGAGGGATTCGACGAGGGGGCCGTTGCTGAATGCTATGGAGATTAGTCGGTATGTGGAGGTTGCTGCTAAGACGGACGAAAGAGACGGTAAGAAAAACGGGCTTGAGTTCTGATCATTCTTGGAAGACTTTGGGCAAATGCCGTTTTTGGTCTGGTCCCCATGTTCCGAGACGTCACATTTAGCCCCAGTGTTACCCGATTTTGAGCGATTTTGGTCCTCTTGTTAAGTTAATTGTAAACTCGGACGGAATTATGGGCCGGGCCACCCTGAGTTTCTGGGCCGAGCCAAGTCCCCCATTCTTTGGCCTGCAAAATTTCGCGATGGCCCGTCCCGTTATTCCGTCCAACTTAATGGTCAAATTAACCGAATGAATGTGGCATCTTGTAACATGGGGAAAAAAACGTCCATACCCCAAACATTGGGGACCAAAAACGGTGTTTTCCCTGAGCCATTTGTAAGATATTCTTTGTCTGAATGAGCTCTCTGATGGTTTTCGTCTCTTTTGTAAGTGAGTGGGCTCAACGTCCTTCGTTCGATGTCTGCGCAAAGCGAGTCGATCGAGAACGGCGGGGACCCTTGTGTGCCTACCAGTTGGGATTGGGTGGCTTGTAGCTCGACTTCTCCCCCGAGAATCACCAAGATGTCAGTGTTAGGACTAAGCCGATAATGTTCATGTTGTGATGCACATGTTTGTTGTAATATCTTCCCTTCGTTTGTACCTGAACAGCCTCCTCTCGGGCAAGAATCTGAAGGGAGAAATCCCGCGGGAGCTGAGTGACATGGAAGAACTGACGGAGCTGTAAGATTTTTAAACCTGTTGAACTAACGAGAAATCTACCATTCTTTTATGTAAGGACGGATATTATTAGATTCGATTTCGTTGCAGGTGGCTTGACGGGAATTTACTTAGCGGATCGATCCCCGACTTTAGTGGCCTTATCAATGTGAAGATAATGTAAAGCTTCTGAATTTAAACTAATTCAGAGCTTAAGTTGCCTCTACATGTAATAATAACTGCTTTTGCTACTTTGATTTTGTGTGTTTTTGTGCAGACATCTGGAGAACAATCAACTAACCGGCTCGTTGCCTTCTTACCTCGGGAGCTTCTCGTACTTGGGAGAACTGTAAGTTTGCGATAAACATAACGTTCTTGGTGAAAATAATCCGTAGCTCGCTTAGCGTTACTTAACGGTGCGCAGGTACGTGCAGAACAACTCTTTGAGTGGAACGATACATCCATCGTTGTTCAGGGGAAATATGACTTTCAGGTAAAATTTTCTTGACAACAAACAAAACCACGGCTTCATCGAGGCACGTGTTGTAATAAAATCACTAACGGTAATTTATTGCAGGTACGAAGGTAATCCTCACCTGAGACGGGCAACGAAAACCGTCAACAGAACGGTGCTTATAGCTTCGATCGCGGTACTCGCCGTTTTCCTCGTTCTGTGCGTCCCCAGCGTGATAATGTTTCGCCGTGTTAGGGCGAGGGCGTCTTTGCATGAGAAAGGTGAAAATGATCTATTTCTTTTTTTCAAATTATGTTAAAATTTGGGAGGAGGTTTTTGGTCACTCATGTTTGGGTACGGGCGTTTTCAGTCCTCAATGTTTCGAGATGTCACTTAAGTCGCAATTTTACCAATTTTGGACCATTTTGGTCCACCGTTAAATTTAATCGTTAGTTTGGACGAAATTATGGGTCGGGCCAACAAATATTACGGGTTGGGCCGTGCCAGTCCAAATTTTGCAGGCCGAGGAAGAGGGAGCCTGGTCCGACCAGTAATTCCGTCCAAACTAACGGTTAAATTGAGCGGTGGACCAAAACGACTCAAAATCGTTAACATTCGAGACTAAAAGTCACATCTCAAAACAAGGGGACCGAAAACGCCATACTCCAAACGTTATCAAAAATGGAGTTGGCCCTTAAAATTTTCTAATATTTTTCATGATCACTTTCCTTTTTCTTTTTGTGAATCAGGCAGTTCATTGCACACAAGCACGAGGCCTCTGACCGCGTACTCCTCGCTCGCACGTGGTGGCTCTTTGGTGGAAGAAGGCATCGCTTATTACATCCCGCTTCAAGACATCGAAGAAGCTACCTATAATTTCTCGAAAAAGATCGGGAAGGGAAGCTTCGGCCCCGTTTATTACGGGAAGCTCAGCGACGGCAAAGAAGTAGCCGTGAAGACCATGGCTGATTCCTCGAGCCACGGCACGAAACAGTTCGTCACCGAGGTTGTATTAATCATCGTTGAATCGCTGCCCCGTTCTCGGGATTTAACTGATCGATTCGATTTTCTTTCCTGCAGGTTGCGCTTTTGTCTCGAATCCACCACAGGAATTTGGTCCCGTTGATCGGTTACTGCGAGGAGCATCACCAGAGAATGCTCGTCTACGAGTACTTGCATAACGGGACCTTAAGAGATCACATACACGGTAATTGTTGGTAATATAGTATATAATTTTTTAAAAAAATTCAATGCGTTCAAGCTTAAGTTTTTTGGTAAAGTGGTCATGCAATATGGTATCAGAGCTCAGGTCTAGAGAGGTCATGGGTACGAATCCTCACGACCACCCATTAAATGAAAATTACACGTGTGTAAGGCTATATAAGAAAGAAATCAGCCTTAGATGTGATGATGTTGTTGGAAATATGATATATAAATTTTAAAAATAATACACTGCCTTCAAGATTAAACAGTAATTTCGTACCGAAGCTTCGATTTTCCAACCTTTTTTCTTTTTTTCTTTTTACATCATTGAGATTCGTAACTAACATGTGTTGTCATGCAGACCTGGATGAAAATCGCAAGCACTTGGATTGGCTGACCCGTCTTCGAATCGCAGAAGATGCAGCTAAAGGTTCGTTTTTCTTTTCTTTCCTCTTTTTTTTTTCTTCGTGCGCGTACGTAAATGTAAGAGAAGACGGGATCGTATTTTTCGTAAATTTTTACAGGCCTAGAGTACCTCCACACGGGTTGCAACCCGAGCATAATCCATCGGGACGTGAAGACGAGCAACATTCTTCTGGACATAAACATGAGGGCTAAGGTGTCGGATTTCGGGCTCTCAAGGCAGGCTGACGAAGATTTGACCCACGTGTCGAGCGTGGCGCGAGGAACCGTGGGCTACCTCGATCCCGAGTAAGGAGCGCGTGAAGAATCGCGTACACAACATATGCAAATTTAGCATTCGATTGAATATGCGTACGCGCAGGTACTACGCCAACCAGCAGCTGACGGAGAAGAGCGACGTTTACAGCTTCGGGGTCGTGCTTCTGGAGCTCATATCGGGGCGAAAACCCGTCTCCACGGAGGAATATGGATCGGATTGGAGCATTGTTCACTGGGTAAGTAAGGACTTGTTAACAAATGCCTTCTTGAATCGTATAAGAATGAATATTAGAGGTGGACATCGAATCGGGTAGTCAGTTATCGTGCAGTTGGAGTTCGGATTAAGATTTTCGTTACTGGAATCCGACCTCATCTATGTTAGGTACCCGCTATGCTAGGATCATATACGCGACGTCGGGTACCCGATTTGAATTTCGAAATATGGAAAAATACTATGATTTCAAAATATAGATATATATCAAATATCACTTTTAAAATGTAATATTTATCGAGATCACAAAAAGAAGTTTCAAGATAATATAATATCGTTTTTAAATTGTATCATTAAAATAATAAATTAAGCAAATACACAATTCGATACAGATATTCAAATATGTAATTATATTCTTTAATATTTAAATGTATAAAATTACAAAAATAAGCATAGTATTTTTCAAATAAAATAATTATGTTGGGTTACCCGAATAACCCGATCGGACAGTAAATTACTACCGATATCTGACTCAATCAATAATTATCACTCACCCGACACATATCCCACCCGAACTACCCGAAAACCCGAACCCGAATCCCCACCCCAAATGGATATTGCATCATCCTTTTTTTCTCTGACAAATTCACATCTTTCTTTCTTTATTCAGGCAAGATCATTGATCCGCAAAGGAGACGTAGTAAGCATAATCGACCCGAGGCTTGCGGGGACGGTGAAGATCGAATCCGTGTGGAGGATAGCGGAGGCAGCGATCCAGTGCGTCGAGAGGCACGGGTACGCTCGGCCGAGGATGCAGGAGATCATAGTGTCCATACAAGACGCGTCCAAGATCGAGAAGGGGACGGAGAATAATAAATCGGGTTCGACGACGGGGAGCTCGAGGAAGACGCTGCTCACTAGCTTCCTCGACATGCAGAGCCCCGACGTTTCCAATGGATCGATAGTCCCTTCCCCTAGATGATGATGATGATGATGATGATGATGATGGATAGGATCTTCGCTTGCATGCATCGTTACTATTTGTTGTTGTTGTTTTGTGAAGACCTTTTTTTTTTTTTCTTTAATTGGAAATGGTGTTGTGTAGAAACGTTGCGAGACCATTGAAGTCTGAAGAGAAGGGAAGAGGTGGGTTGTGTTGTGGAGTAGATGAAGGTTGAAAATCCTTTAGGACCTATTTTCCTTGGAGAGTCGTTAAGGGGTGTTTGTTCTGGGTTGATCCACCAAAACATCACGGTGATCTTCTCATCACCTCTTTATCACTGTGTTTGTTTATCGTAGGTGATGAGCCATTACCGTGATGGATGATCACCTAGGTGATCAAAAGGGAGTGATATTCCAACTTTTGGATCAAGCAAAGTGATTCTCTAGATGGAGTGATATTTTAAATATTCATTTGGACAAAATTACACTTTATTCATTCTTTATATATACCTTTTTTTTCCTATTTTTAATTACATAACTAAGGTATTAAAATCTTAATATTTAATGCTTACAAAAATAAAAATAATTACATTGAAGAATTATATAAAATACTTATAATTAATAATTGATTCAAAAAGGTATGTTTAAAGTTCAAGAGATTAAAAGAAATATATTGAAGAATTATATAAATACTTATAATTAATGCTTAAAAAATAATACTTAATAATTAAACATTAATCATTATCACGTAAAATATCACCTCAAAACTAACATATTAAAACACTTAATCTGCAAATATGATATTTACACAACATTACATGCATGACTGCAATTAAACAAATACAATATTTCAATAACACATTGATATGCAAAATAAAATATCACTCCAAAACAAATACCGTGATGACAAATCACATTAATCCACATCACGACGATATCCACACCATGATGATGCACATATCACCATAATGCTGGATCGCCTCAAACAAACATCACCTAATTGTTGTCTTTCTATGGTTTTTATTCCATTAAAAGGAATAAATTCGATTTTTTTTTTCTAGTTTCATGGATGGTTGTAGTAAAAATCGATTGAAATCGGATGTCCCACAGTTAGTGTCCTATTCATCATGACCATCCAATTTCCGATCGTGTGGTTCATAAATTTTCTTTTTATTTTTTAATTCTTTTCTAATTTTTTAATTACATATTCCACCAAATTATAAAGTCGTTGTTATTTCATGTGATTTATATGATAAAAACAAATAAACACCTCCAATTTATTCTTTGTTTCATGATGATCAAATTCATACTCATATATTATATTTTTTCGATATTAATAAGAATTATTTTTTCGTAAATTGTAAAAATGTGGGACATATGGTGAGACACTAATTGTGGGACAGACAATTTTCAACCGAAAATTTATGCCCACATCAGGAAGAGACAATAATTTTACTATATAACATTATTAATAATTTTACTATAAAACAATATTTTGTCGATAAAAATGTACTTACAAAAGAAATTAAAAATTTAACATTTAAAAAATAAATATTTTTTTTAAAACTTGATAAACAGATCTCTAGCTCGTGAACTTTATAACAGTTACGAGAAGTTTAAACTCGACAATCATAAGATCATCGAATTCGTAAGATCATCGACGCATCTTCCACTCCAAGCTACACATAAATGGGCCGTATCAAAATTTCTTTTGAGGCCCATTAGTACTAATGCCTCGAAATGAAGCCCAATAGAGGCCCAAATAATAAATGCCCGTGAAGAAAAATTACGTAACAGTCGGGTCAAATAAAGTTGACCTTTTATATTGCAATGACAATGAATGCCTAATTAGCTAAAATGCAAACATACACGTCGATACGGCGTCGTAAAGTGCAGGATTCAGAAACTGTTCGATTCCCAATGTGAACCAACGCTGGTAATCACGATTACGAATTACATACTCATTACCATTGTTTCCGAGATCCCTCGAGTCCTTTTCTCCGCAGAAAGAACCCAATAATTAAAGCTCACTTCTCAAGGTATAATTTGTCTCTTCTGTAGGATTTCCCCCTTTTTTCCTTTTTTAATCTTTCTTCCTGGCGTGCTAATAAAATGTTGTTTTCGTCGTACAATCCGTATCGGAATGAGTCTTACTCTTTCTGATTGTGAAGGATTAATTCATTTTGTTTCTTTCAGATCTGCCATTTGGCAGTATTGAGCTAGAAGATAACAGAGGGGTCGCTGAGGTTCCTGTGGCGGTGCGGGTGTTAAATGATCGATAGAAAATGGAGGATAACCACGTGACTGATTCAGCTTCAGCTGTTGAAGCTGGAGGCTCCTATCCGCTTAAACACAGCTATGATGCAGCTGCTGAGGACATTGACGAATCAGTTGGTCAGGTAGAGTTGATTTGTGATCAAGTGTTTTCACTATTTGCGTTGGCTTCAAATACGATTTTGTAAATTGATCGGCGTTGTCATGATCATGTATTCTAGTGCATTCTTGTTATTTGCGTAGTGGATGCTAAGTAGACTTGACGTGATTTTGTGATAATGCACTGAGATTCTATCAGGTCAACTCTTGAATGTTATGCATAGTTAATGTTGTGTTTATGATTTTTGGTGTATTCATTTTTATTGTCCCATGTCATTTCAATGGTGGATTGTGTGGTACTGCACTGATATTGTAATAAGTCGAGTGCAATGTTTTCTTTCTTTTTCTGAATATTCAACTGATATTTTTGTGTCGACTTCTGAGCTGAATCTCTCTTGCTTAGTCACTGTTATTGGGGACGTTACTTCGTTCGTTAACTTACTCACTTTTTGCAAAATTATGCAGATTGATAGTAGTGAATCATCAGATGTGTACAATGAGCCAAACGAAACAAGGGCAACAGAGGACATGTTTGTTGATTGTCCCGACGAGATAGAAATTTCTGAATCGAGGCAGGTTTCTGAAGAGAAGGAAACCGTTGATGACGACCAAGTTGGTGAATCAGACAGCGGTGTCAGATCCCAACATCTAATGGCTGAGATTGAGATGCTGCGTGACATGCATGAGAAGAGTGTGTTTGAAAAAGAAAAACGTGAACAAGAATATGAGGTTCTTCAACCTTGGATTCATTTGTTTGTTCAGTCCTAGTAAATTTAATTGCCCGACAATAACAGAAAACAATTTCTACTTTTGGTTTTTGCAGGAAGAAAGAACGGCGCTTGCAAGGGAACTTACAAGCCTTTCTGATCAATTGAAGGCTTTGGATAAGCAAAAGAATTATGCTGGGGAAAACGGTGAAGGAATCGTCGATCCCCTTCAAAGTACCTCTTTGCACGATATTATAAATGAGTGCTCTAGGATCGTTAGCAATGCATCGGATGAGAGTTTTCGAAGCGACTCTGTGCTTCGTACTGAGGAAGACGTGAATAGGATAATAGCATTTCTGTCTACGTTTTTCGGGCAAGAGGAGTTATTAAGCGGTTCGTTTTTGGAAAAAGTTTCTAACATCGAGAGATCGGTCAACTTTTTAGCTGAAAGGTACAACTTTTTCCACTACGAAACTCATCAATTAAGGGGATTTATGAACGAGTTGGGGTATGCTGCTGGCGTGTTGGATGAAGTTGGGACCTTCAGTGTGCTACGCGATTCTCTGCTCGAACTTAAAGGGAAGGAAGAGAGTCTGATGAAAAATGTGAGCAATCTTGAAGATGAAAACCGTAAATTGGTTGAGCAATTAGAGGAGCAAAGATCTGATCTTGAAAATTCAAAGAAGGAAATGGGAAGGCTTAGTGCAGAAGTTGAACAGGAGAAGACTAGGTGTGCTACTGCAAAACAGAAACTAGGCATGGCTGTTACCAGAGGGAAGGCTTTAGTTCAGGATCGGGACTCACTAAAGCAGTTACTTTCTGAAAAAACTAGCCAGCTCGAAATAATTTCGAACGAACTTCAGGAGAAGTCGATTGCTCTCGAGGATGCAGCAAACACTAAAAGGTTGTTGGCTGAAAGTGAAACAAATGCTGCTTCCCTCATGGAATCTCTTGCCCAAAAGGATGCGGTTCTTCGAAAATGTGAAGAAATATTATTTGATGCAGCAGAAAACTTGGAGCCAATGGATATCACTGACAAATTGAGATCGGTTGTTGAGCAGAATGTTGTAATGAGAGCTGCATCATCGGTTTATGAGAAGCTCGGTAATGTATTGCCGTTGTGTGATTATCTCCCAGAAACATTGTCCTCTAGCGAATTAGATGTACAAGTTCGTTGGCTGTTGGATTCTTTTAATGTGTTGAAGGGAGAATCTCTGAATTTTCAATCTGAGATAGCTAAAGTTGAAGAAACTGCGAAAAAGGACATCGATCGCCTCACCGCTTCACTTTTGGCCGAAAATCAGGAGAAAGTTTATCTCGAATCAGAAGTTGGGGAATTAAGGGAAAAATGTGATGCACAAGAACGAATACGAAACGAGCTAACTGAGATGCGTGAATCTTTTGAGGACGAGATACGTAATTTAACTGCATCGGTCTTAGCAGAATCCCAGGAGAAGAATCATCTTACGTCTGAGTTGGAGGATTTGAGACACAAATATGAAGAAATCGTTTCTTTGGTGAGAGATAAGATTGTAACTGTGCTATTTGATTCTTCGGAGCCATCAAACGATGGTAGAAGAACAAATCATTGGGAAGATTCTGATGTAATTTCGATCATTGAAAGGTGTGTCTCCAAGATCCAAGAAAGAACGGATAGCACTGAAATTTCTCAACTTGATATCGGAAACTTAGAAAAGTTGCAGAGTCTTCTTTATGTCACAAACGTGGAACTGTCATTGCATAAGCTAATTGTGGAGGAAAATGCCTCTGAGATATTGAAGGTAAATCATTTATCTGATGAACTCAAAGCTAAGTGCCAAGAAATCACTGCCCTGAAGGATGAGAAAGAGAAGCTAGAGGAGAGATGTTTTTCGGTGAAGGAGAAACTTTCTATGGCAATAAAGAAAGGCAAAGGACTTCACCAGGAAAGGGAGAACTTGAAAGCTGTATTGAATGAGAAAAAAGCTGAAATTGATAGATTGAAGTCTGAATTGCAGGAAAGTTTATCGACTAATAAAGGAAGCCAAGATCAAATTGCGAAATTATCACATGATTTGGAGCGTTTTTCTCAGATAGAGATTGATTTTTCTGCCTCAAAAGAACGTTTGGAGCAGCTCGAGCAATTGTTAGCGGAGAGCAATTTCTTAGTACAAAAAGTCATGGAGTCGATTGAAGTCATTAAAACTCCAGCTGATTTAGTATTTGAACAACCCCTAGATAAGGTGAAGTGGCTGTGTCAATATATTACTGAATGTGAAAGCACCAAAGTTGAAATTGAACAAGAACTGGAGAAAATAAAAGATGAATGGGGTTCTTTGTCCAGTGAATTGCTAGAGTTACATGAAGTTAAAAAGTCACTAGAAAATGCCTTATCAGAAGCGGAAAGTAATATGGCTCGATTCTTGGATGAGAAAAGACAACTTGAATTCTCCAAAGAACAGCTCGAGACGGATTTTCAGAAGATGAAAATGGAAGCTTCGTCTCATTACAGCGAGCTTGAAGAGGTTTTGGCAAGTAAAAGAGAACTTGAAGAAGCTCTGGCACTAGCAGAGAAAAATATTTCCAGGGTCACGAGTGAAAGAGACGCTGCAGAAGAAAGTAGAGTCCTTGCAGAAGAGCAGCTTTTGAAATTAAAAGAAGAATTTTCTATTCAGATTAACAAACTTAGTGATGCTGAGAAAACTATTCGATGCCTTGAAGATGAAAGTGTTTCACTGGAAGATAAAAAGTCACTTGAAGATGCATTATCTGCTGCAGAAATTAAGATATCGCGCCTTCTGGGTGAGAAAAACAAAGTTGAATCATCCAAAGCACAGCTTGAAACGGAGCTGCTTAAGGAGTTGGAAGAAGTTTTGGCAAGTAAAAGAGAACTTAAAGAAGCTTTGTCTCTAGCAGAGAAGAATATTTCCAGGTTCATGAATGAACGAGACATTGCAGAAGAAAGTCGACTCCTAGCTGAAGAACAACTTCTGAAATTAAAGGAGGAATTTTCTATTCACGTCACCAAACTTTCTGATTATGAGAGTACCATACGATCCCTTGAAGATTCGTTAGGTGAGGCACATAAAAAAGCCTCGATGCTTGGTGAAGAGAAAAGTCAAAGGGTTGATTTGGAAAGTGAGATTAAAAGGCTGAAAGAAGAAGCTGAAACGTTCAATAGCAAGCTTTCCGTTGCCTCCACAACAATCAAGTCCCTTGAGGAGTCACTATCGAATTCACAGAATATTGCAGAAAACCTTGCACTTGAAAAGAATATTGCAGAACAGGAAATCATTAATCTGAAGGCAAAGTTAGAGAATTCCATGCTAGAAATAACTGGAACTCGTGGCACCCTAGATAGTATGTCTTTTGAACTTTCTGATCAGGTAAATCGCCTTCATTTAATTCTGAAGGATGATGCAGCTCTGTCCTTGTTAGAACAGTGTTTCGAGAAGACTTTTGGTAGCCTTAGCCACATGGAATCTTTAATCAAAGAAATGGGGAACTCCTTACTTGAGATTGGCTCAGATGTGATTCAATACAATCCCAATGTAGAGGTATGTGTAACTCCTGAGTAGGCTATAGTTTTCCTTCTGCTTTTTACGTGTGCGATCTTGTAATTTTAGCTATTTCTTCACATGCTTTCTCTCTCTTTTCTTTTAGCTTTTCTTAGCTGATATGATTTTTTTGGGGCCTTTTTTAGGATGAATCCACCATTTCAATTGCTTTACCAACCAATAGCTACCTTGCTTCGTCAAACGATGTTATGAATTCAGTTGATGATGAGAACATCGTATCTCGCATTGAGAAGATCAATGAAGGGCTTCATCTGAAAGTCAAAGTGCTAACAGATCAATTCAGCAACTTAACTGCCCACATGGATAAATCGGTTTTAGTTCTTTCGAGGAGATTACTTGCTACGAAGAATGGAATAGAAAGTGCACTCAAACATATGAGATCTCTCGAACAACAAGTGAAGGAGATCGAGACTGATAACCAAAGGCAGCACAATAGTGTAGCGTTGATGGAAAACGACATCAAAATCTTATCATCTGCTTGCGTTGATGCTGCGAAGGAGATGGAATCTGATGCACGCGGTAGTATATTAGCACTGAGTTCTGTGGATAAACTACTGAACGTTGATGACAAAGGATTCATGGAGATCGCAGATTTCAGAAGTGATGATGAATCATCATTTGCTGATAGTTATGTGAATATTGCTGAGAAGTTGGAATTTGCTTCTAAAAGAAATCATGCTATCTGTGAATTCTTTCAAGATGTGTTGTACAAGTCGAAGACTATGATAGAAGACGTGCATGATAAATTGGAGAAAACTCAGCTCTCTTTCGATGAGATCTCGGGCGAGAGAGATCTCCATGAGGGCAAAATCTCAAAGTTGGAAACAGATCTCGAAGAACAGCAGAAGTTGTGCAATGAGATGTCACTTAAGTTACAAGAACATCGGGAGGAAGCAGATAATTTCAGGAAAAGGGGAGATGAACTTTCTCGGTCATTATCAAAGTTTAATGGTAATTTGGTTTGTCATATACAATGTACTTTATTATAATCTTTTTGTTTGTCACTAACAAACGTACCTTTTCATGCTTTTCAGAGCAAGAAAGCTCTCCTCTGTCCGCATCTCAAGTAAAATCCATACTGGATAAGATAAAGGATATTGAAATTCCTGATGATGAGGCTTCCTCTGTGAGAGATACGAACGATTCCTCCGATGTAAGAAAGCTAATGTACGTAGTAGACAATTACAGTGCTTATTCGAAGAAGATAGGCTCGTTGTCTCATGAAAAAGAACTGAATTTAAAGATCGATGAGCTGATTCTCGATACTGAACGTCTCAAAAAGCATGTTGAAAATCACACCGATAAAGAAGACTCTTTGGAGATTGAATCTGCAGTAGAGAAAATCATTCATAAACTCGGTGGCAGTAATTCGATCAACGATCATAAGGGCTCAGGTGCACTATCGGTGATTAGCTTCCTTGATGACCTAATTATGGCAGCCATGCAAGAATCTGAAAATTTGAAATACCGAAATGAAGAACTCGGTAATAAACTTCTCGGGACTCAAAAGGTTGTCGATGATTTGTCGAGAAAAGTTGAACTGCTCGAAGATTCAGTTCAATTGAGAACTGTTGCTCAAGAAGCAACGACATCTTTAAACTCATTGCCTACTAACTCAGAGATATCAGAAGTGCAGGAAATGGTACATTATTATTTTTTTTTTCGGGATTTTTTTTCTTGAATATTTCCCCGAGAACATGAATCTTGATTTTGGTAGTAGTGTTAATGGCTTAAAAATTTTTTGCAGGGCAAAAGCAACAACATCCCTCTTGTGCCATCTGCTGCTCACACGCGTACGTTAAGGAAGGGCTCAAGCGAGCACCTTGCTATAAGCATCGATTCTGATTCCGAGCGGTTGATAAACAACAGCAAGGACTCCGATGAAGATAAAGGTAAAAGAATCATGTACAAATACGCACGAACACACATGCTCTTGTAATAATGTTACATCTTGGGATTTTTTATTACGAAGCAACTTATTATTTTCAGGCCATGCCTTCAAGTCTCTGAACACATCTGGTTTAGTTCCAAGACAAGGTAGAGCAGCTGCTGATCGAATCGATGGGATTTGGTAAGCAATGAAAGAAACTCCAAAATGGGCTCTGTTTTTTTTTTTTTCTCTAAAGCTTGTGCTTCTTGACATGAAATTCTCGCAAGAACATGCGTTACTATACGTTTCTTGATTAGAAACCAAGAAACGTAAGTGTGATTGATTAAAAATGATTTTTTTTTTTTCATTTTTGTGATTTAGGGTATCGGCGAGCCGAGCTTTGATGAATCATCCAAGAGGGCGGCTCGGTGTAATCGCGTATTGGCTCTTGTTACATGTTTGGTTGCTGGGATCTATTTTGTAATAACACCAGTGAACAAGGAAGAAACATACTTTTTTTTTTTTTTAACTATGTAAGATTGAAATTACAGACCAAAAGATTCTTCATTCTTTTTACATCTTTAAGGTTGTGTGAGCTGTAAATGTTCATATGTGTAAGAAAAATTGTAGCCGTTGGTTGGGATAACTGTATTTGTTCTTTCAAAAGTGATAAGAGGTGCAATGACCAGTTCTTCAAATTCATTTAGAAATGTTATTTAAATAGTTATGAAACTTCATAAAACATCATTTTTTAATTTACTGACAGGTTACAACCTGGTCTATAAAACTAGTTTTGGTAGTTATGTTATGCAAGGGTGCAAACGAGTCGAACTTGGCTCATTTTTTAGGTTTTGAGTTCAAACTCGAAATGTATTGTGCTCGAGCTCATTTATAATTCAGTTGGACCTCATACCTCAAAATTTTTAAATTTAAGGTGGAAAAAATATTCAACAAAAAAAGACAAAGAACCTCGGTAGCCCGCTCGTGAGCTGTTGTTGGTCATGAGCAAACTTGAGCTCGTGACTATGATAGAAAGTTCGGGGTTAGTCCCTAATGATCGGTGTCCTCATTTTGGTGAAAAAAATATGGAAGAAGTGCTCGTAAATCTTTCTTTCCGACTTGTTAGTATTCTTCCGTGCCAACCCCCAAATATAGTCTATAATGGTTGGGAGTGTAGATTTTTATTCTCTTGCTCACGGATTTGAATCATGTGAAATATCATTTTTGTTTTTGGAATTTGAGTTGGTCACATGAATCAAAGAGGGTAGAAGACTGGGACGTCCTATAGCTAGTAATGTTCTGATTAATTTTTGACTAAAATTAGTTGATATGTGAGAACTACGGTGATGTTGTGAGGAATACCTACATATCCAAAAAAAAAATATTCTTTGTACAAGTGATTCAACTATTGCAGAAAGCAATTGTTGCCTCTGTAACAACGCTTGTTTATTTCCTAGATAATCAACGAGCATAGATTTATAACTCGAGGCTGTTGTGTGGTACCCTGAGGCAAGAAACAAATACCCTGTCTTCGAATCAAAATCATAACAAAAACAACTCCAAGCATGCATAAGATTATCCATTCTCCAAGGCCATTACAAGAAAATATGTTCTAAATAGATGAACACCACAAATTTCAGACACCCAACAAAAAAAAGAAGCGAAGAAAACATCAGAAAACGCGTTACAACACGGTCGAATCAATAATCGGACGGCATGATAACATCATCTATCTTCAAAATCATCTTAACAACTTGGGTTGCAAGAAGAATCTGCTGCTGTTTCCCAATCATAGTCTCGAAAACATTCTGCTCACGCATGTCATTCGTGCCAACATCATTACAGTCCACGCCACAACACGGGTTGTTTTCCTTGAAAAAGAAAAAAGAAAACCATGACGAAATTATATCCTTTTACTTTCAAACCCAAGAATTAAGTATTATTACACACAACCCAGAAATCAAAAGTTACATAATAACGACAGGGATAAGCTTTACTTTACCTTAATTTGCTGGGATTTAACAGCGGATAGAGTTTCGATGGGCTGTAGACCGCTGTTCTCCGCTAGAGCCATGGGGACAGAATCTAAAGCATCTGCAAAAGCCCTTATTGCATACTGCAAGAGAAAGGAATGTAAGGATAGCATGAATGTTGACTATGAAGGAGTGAAAAAGGGAAGAAATTGGTTGCAGTCTTAATTCTTACCTGCTCAACTCCCGGGTGTTTATCAGCAGCTGCTTCTACAGCGATCGAGCACGAAATTTCAGCGGACCCACCACCGTATACGATCGAATTGTTGCGGATAAGGTTGCGGGCAACGCACAAGGCATCGTGGAGGCTGCGCTTGGTTTCCTCTATCATCATCTTGTTTCCTGAAAGCAAAGGCAATATTTATCTTGGGTGAAATTGCTCAAAGCACGAAAGTTTTGAGGTATGAGATAGTTTGAAAAACCACCAAATAAGAATGGCTTAATTATTTTTTTGGTCCTGTATATTTGAGGGAGTGGCATTTTACGGAAACTTAAACTAGGGGATTTCTAGGACAATAAGTTTCGAATTGAAGCAATCTGGGAACACCAAAATTAAATGTTGCAATTTTAGGACAATATGTTCCGAAATTGTAGCAACTTGAGGACAATAAGTTTCAAACGACGCAATTTGCAGACATTAAGTTTAAAAATTCTAGAATTAAGCGTCCTCAAATTGCTACAATTTTGAAACTTATGTCCTAAAATTGCAATCTTCATTTAGGTGTCCTCAAATTGCTTCAATTTTGAAACTTTGACCTCAATTTGCAACCCTTTAATTTAGTGTTCTTATAACGCTAAAAAAATAATTAAGCCAAAAAGAATATAACCAAGATCAATAAAGAATTGCATTGAGCAATCCGCCACTTGTGAAAACTGGATTAACGTGCATAATCACTGTGGAAAATGTAATAATCGGAAAGAATCCACCTACCTCCGCGTATAAATATGGTTACAGCTTTGGAATTTGCACAATGCTCTATGTAGATCATCCGATCTTTAGTGGTGCCAAACGATTTTTCTCGAACTAAGCCAGCCTAACATGCAGGTAAAAACTTACAGCTAGTCACAAAATGAAGTATAATGAAAAATCAGAGACAAGAATATATATATGAATAGTATGGTTACTTTTCCCAATTTCTCTGGGGTCAACTCTTGAAATCTCGGCACAATTCTTCCACCTAGAGTCCAAATTCAATCAAAACATGTCAATCAATACATACACGCACCAAAAAAACTTAGGATCGATAAATACCAGTTGCTATTGCTATCAGCTCTAATTCCACGCCACCAACCCATCGAACAGCAGGCAAATTTCTGTGCATCAGTAAATGGTTTGCTTCATCATCGAAACCCCATTGGCAGATAACCAAAGTTGCCCCAACATCCTGCAAAAATAAGAGGCAAATTATAATAAGGTCCCTAATAATCCCGAATCTAGTTAATTTATGGTCCCAACGTTTCCAAACTATAATCACATTTCAAATAAGAAAATATATAATATGAAGTTCAAACATATACACTACCTTGCATTGCTGAACCATATCATCAAAGTATTTCTGCTCTTGCTCGCGTAACGTCTGAAATTTCTCCACGGTGTCAATATCAACCTTATGCTTAGTCTTTGGCTTCGGGGGCTCGAATGGGCAGGTCAAAATTGCAATCTTTGCATCCTCGATCTGCTTAGGCATCTGTGGGTGGCTCATATCTTTGTCCACAACAATCCCATATATAAGCTCAGTATCCTCCAACTTTCCACCAACTTTTCCTTCCACTTTAATCAAGTCTAAGTTAACGTCTTTCCTCTCCAAATCTGCAACGGCGAGCACAGCTTTAACTGCAATCTCTGCCAAGCTCCGCTTGCACCTATTCACACTGTAAGCACAACAAAAGAGAATAGATGGTATCATGTAAAATAGTTGCACAATGCAGGAATCAAGACAGGTAATCTCTTAAGTATCCAAATTGTAGATAGTAGACAATAAGTCAACAAAACACATTAAATATAGGCATAACTATAAGCACCGAAAACACATCCCACAATATTCTCACGCTTGATCAGCAAAAATTGGGAGTTTTTGGTCGCCCCATGTTCCGAGATGCCAATTTTAGTCCCCCAATGTTAGCAATTTTGGGCCTTATATGTCCCCCGGTTAATTTAATTGTTAGTTTGGACGTAATTTAACAAGTGAGAGCACCAGATTTCATTTTACTCGACCTAAACGCTTAGAAGACCCAAATGAGTAGCTTTTTTTTTTTTTTGGGAGGGGGGGGGGGGGGGGGGGGGAAGCAATTTTGCCTCCGCTTGTCCCTAAACCCATTAATCAGATCAATGCCTCAACTCTCCCCAAATCTTTCATCCCATGTTAAAGAAGTCGAGTTTCAGCGTTTAAGTCAACTAAAATGAAATCATGTGCGTCTCACAGTTTAAATTCCGCCCAAACTAATGATTATATTAACCAGGGGACCGAAACGGCACAAGACCAGTAAACATTGGTGACTAAAACTGGCATCTCGGAACATGGGGGACAAATAACGCCCATACCCAAACATTGGGGACCAAATATAGCATTCTCCCACAAAAATGAAAACGTAGAAAGGACAAAAATCTTGCCAAAATGCGATTACTTACATCTTGGAAGATAGAGTAGTCATGCAAGTCTGAACCAGAGACTCCATGTTAGCCTCACTAAATTCGAATTTATGGGCTATACGCTCCAAATGCTCAGAGGCAATCCTCGAAGCCACCTCATACCCTTCAGCAATGCGTATGGGATGAATACCGCGTTCCAATAGCTTCTCCGCTTGCTCTAAAAGTGCACCGGCCATTACAACAACTCCCGTAGTCCCATCACCGATCTCATAGTCTTGGCTCCGAGATAACTCAACCATGAGCTTCGCAATTTGATTGTCAACATCCATCTGCTCCAAGATCGTTGCTCCATCGTTTGCTGGCGAAAAAAAAAAGTATATGAGTGACGAATCGACACATATTCTGCCACTTGGAACTAACCCAAATGAAATTAAACCGAAAAAGGTACAAATCTCGAAGAAAAGCGAGAACGCTTACTGATGGTGACGTCGCCGTCGGGGCTCTGGAGCATCTTATCCATGCCCTTGGGTCCGAGCGAAGTTCGTAGTATCCGAGCGACGGCTTTTCCGGCGGCGATGTTCGCCTTCTGGGCATCGAGGCCTCGCAATCTGCTCTTCTGATCCTGCTCCTTGAGGATGATGAACGGCCGACCAAACTCGTCAAATGCTAGCGCCATCTTTGTCAAAAAGTGATGGTGCGTTTCCGGTTTAGATCCGAAGCGGAAAATGGGAGGTGTAGTGTGTGTTTTAAGCTGGGGTTTTGAGAAAGTGCCCTAGTGGCACTATCGTAATATTCTAAATATGGTTTTAGTAAACAAAAATAATTTAAGAAAATAGCTTTCAATAAATACATTTCAAAATTAATCTCAAAATGCGTAAGTTGTGTTTGATTTGTAATCGTAACAAAAGAAAAGGATATAGTGTGTGTTTGGAAGCACTTATGAAATTGACTTATAACCTAAAAGTCTATTTTGAAAAGTAAAATAAATTTGGTGAAAATTTTGAGATGGACTTTTAAAATAAGTTACTTTTCAAGAAGTCCATTTGAGAAAAACAACTTTTAATGACTTTTCAGAATTACTTCCTGCAACTTTTGCAAAAGTCCATTCCCACCAAACACTTTAAAAAAATAAATTTACATTTATAAAAGCTACATTTCGAAAAAGTCCATTTACCAGACGTGCTTCTGAATCAAAAGTGGAACCAAACTAGCCCATAATTTCTCATATAGTATATCGACACATACCGTTCAGTTTCCACTTAAGCATTGTATTGGATTAGACTATTATCTTATTTACCTACTACCAAGATAAAAGTAATATAGCTAGTTAATTTATCACTCTAATCATGCCTAAATGAAAAATCTTGATATTAAAAACATAATTCTTATGAATATCGAAAAATATAAGACATGTATATCATTTTGATCGCCACGAAACGAAAAATAAATTAGATATGTTTATCTATTTTAATCATATAAAATAAATGAAATACTAATTTTAGGATTTGGTGGAATTGTCATTTCAAAGGTAATGTTGTCATTTCCACTTATTAGTATGGATTGGATTAATAATCTTGACCAACCCTTTGGATTAATAATCTTGACCAACCATTTGAGATAAGTTATCTAGCGTTCATTGGATTATTATAGCGAGCCTTGTAATTGTCTCGGGTTTTACACATATTACAATTGTAGGAAGTGAACGCAATATCATTGGATAAATGATCATTTATCTTGTCTTATCCAACTAACTAAACGTTGCCTACTAAACTTATTAAACGGGATCCATCATCACGAAACGTTTAAAGGCAAATGGTAAATGGAATAGTAGTTGTGTACTCAGTCATATATGCAAGATATCACAGATTTAAATTCTTGCTGAGTACTCATTTGATGTGGGAAATATGTTGACAATTGAACTTAACGAAGAAAATTCCAATGAGCATATACTCATCTCACTCCACTAACAACGAAAGGGTACGAAGCCAAATAAGGAAACCCTTTAAAATGAGCAAACTTTTCATGAGAATGAACATAGTCCAAGAATCACATAGGTTCGTTAACTATATAAACACCATTTTATCAATCTCTAAAAGGACAACTAACGACAAAGACAAAGGCAAACTACGAAATGCTCCTTACTCTCGCGGACTAATTAAAAAGTCGTCTTTCCTGATTTCGGTGGCAGTATCCATGAAGCATGTTCACATGCTTTCGATATTAATAAAAGAGAACACTCGATATCCGCCCGCTTCACCGTTATACCCCTGAATACCTACTGTGACGATAGCAACCACATGCGTTTTCAGACTAAAAAATGACAAAATACGTTGAAATTTAGCTGAAAACTTATCAATGATACTATTTTTTTTTTAAGTTAGCTTGGTATATTTTTTTTATTATTTTTATTTTTCATATATCAAATATGCTAATATTTTTATCGAAGAAAGGTGTATCAAATTTATTCAGTCATTTTAAATAAATAATGTCAAGTCCAACAACGCTATTTTTTATTTTATAGATAAAAAAAAATTGAACGAGAGGAGCACCGCCTAGCACAATGGTGCAGCATTAGCCGTTAGACTATCTCCAATGGAATACTAAAACTTAAAAAATGGGATAAAAATATCCCAACCGAACCCAAAAACCAAACTCAAAATAGGTTTTACAGTTTCTCTTTAAAACTCAAATTTGCGTTTATACTCATAATATGAGTTTATGTGAAAATTGCATAACAAAGTCCATGTAATTATCTAATATTTCATAACGTTTTATTTAATTTGTGTTTGACATAGTAAATGTTTTACGTGGAGTTACTTGCTTATATTTCTAACTGCACGTCTTTCAAAAGTGGATGTATCAAAATGTTTTAAATTTATCCTTATTATTTATATAACAGTATTATTGTAAATTAAATACTTAAAGTTTATATATAGAGATTATTTATTATTTTTCTTTAATATTTGTGGGAGGAATATAATAATTTCGAGATAAAAAATATCTTTTACTAGTACGAATAATGTTTTTATGTTAATTTCAATGTTTATTGGTTCGTATAGTTAAAATTTCGGATTTTTAATAAATATTTATTTCGTTTTATATGTATGAATTATCATTTTATTATTACTAGTATTAGATATTTCCTCAATCAGTTAAAAATAATAGTGTGGTGTAATTTGTGAAATTATAAAATATATGGGTAGCATTAAAAAGTTATAAAAGTTGGTGGGAAAGATCATATTTTTAGAATATTTATTTAAGTATGAAAATGAGTTTAATGGTTAGAGAAGAATTACTACATTTTGAGTTTGAATACGTGTTTTTCAATCGGAATTAGTTCCTCGGTACGCGATGCTTCGTTCTATGTCGAGTTTCTTGCAGTTCGTTAGAGTGCTCGAAACATAGTGAAGCTTTCGAAAATTGTGCTCTAAATGGGCCTTATTTATTTTGGGCCTAATTTACAATTCATGGCCCAAATATAAAACCACAAGATCAACCAACGGTAAGCACATCACTGTAAAACAAAGGTGGAAGAAGATGGTGCGAGGCAGCGCACTGCTGCTAAAATGCGCTGGTGCGGGGATAAACAGCTTTCTAGCTGAGGTGCTCGTATGCCCGCTCTCGAAGGAGCCGCTGCGCTACTGTGGGAAGACCAATTCACTTATCAGCGATTCGATTAGGGTTTCGTATCCGATCGTCGACGGGATTCCTCGCCTCGTGCCCGCAGACGGCAAGATACTCGACGATGATGCCGATCGCAAGCTCCACGATTCAAATGCGCACGGAAGAGATATAGGTGATTGAATTTCTTAAAGCTGTTGGTAGATTACGTTGAGATAATATTATTGGGGGATCCCCCCCTTCTTTCGATAACCATCGGAATAAAAATTGTTACTATGTACTTTCTTTTATTCTCACTACTTCTGTGGTTTGTGGCGTTTAGATAGATACGTTCTCTAACTTTGATCTCTGGGTTAAACTATTTTTCTTGGGCTAAAATCTTTGACATTCATTTCTCCAATCTATATTGTATGATGATATGGCAGCTACAAGCACAAATTATTGATCATATGATGACAAATATAGACAAATAATAACTTGATCAAAGCCAAAACTAGGCCCTTAAGATCTAGAGTTCATTTCCTTTGGTGGTGCTTTTGGATTATTGGAAGGTAGCTTAAGTGGTGTCTTTTTGTGAATTTTGAGACTGCAAAGAATATATTATTTTGTATTAGAATTGGCCGGCAGTGACTGTGCTTGTTGCAAATTTTTTCGGAATCTTTTTTGCTGGTTTATTGCGTATTTACTGTATTCTGGTAATGTGTTATATACATCAGAGTATAGTAGAATTGCATGTTAAGGCCGCCAGCATCAATTGCTGCTGCTTTCATCATTGTTTTTGGGTACATTCGTCTGAATATGAGAGCCAAAGAACGAAGAAAAGCTTAACTTAGAATGATGGATGCCATCACTATTATGTATGTGAAGTATATATATATAACACTCAGTTTTAAAGGGGAGCCATTTTTTTTTTTTTGCCTCAAAATAATTTATGAACCTCATTTGGAAATAGGGTCTCTTTGGTTATGCCGCCATGTTTCTTGATGATGAACCCCTATTCGTTTTTTCCATGAGCCCTCCATCGGGCCCTGGAAGCATCCCGTGATGTCGCACCTTGGAGCTGTAACACTCTGTTTGGTACACGGAATTTCTACGTGGAAAAGACGAAGGAAAATAATATTAGCGTATCAAACAATGATACGTTACGCTTTTAGTGTACACATTTTATTTTCTTTTACCCGTCGAAATCCTTATTTCAAACTCAATTTCTTCAATTCATGGTTGGTCATAAAAACTTTATAGATAAACAATCTCAAACTTACTGAGGGTTTAACTCCATGACATTTTACCATTGTAGATACAAAAAGTAGGTCATGAAGAATCAATATCCTTGTTATCGTTTTTATTACAAGTGACATAAGAAATTATATAGCGAAGCTTATATGACCTCAAAGTAAATTATGTTTCGACTTGAAAAGTTTCAAGAAGGGTAAGGAAAACAACAAAATTTCAAATAGAAGTCTTGCAATTGGCAAGTAACATTACGTGTGAGCTGAATATAATAAAATAAATTGGTGATGAATAAAAGGCCTAAAATTGGGCTAAATCTGGCCCAGCCCGAACCAAATTGTAATTGAACCGTTTACTTATTTTTCCGAACCCGATCCATACTTTTCTTCTTGCTCAAGCTCACGGCAAGCTACTTCAAAGCTTCAATATATTTCCGTCTCTCGTAACTTCTCCATTCCTTCTTAATTGGTCGGCCGCTTCGCTACTGAATTCGATCTATTTCTGTTACTATGACGAAGGCACAAGAGTTTATGCCCCCGAAAGGTGGATTTTCGTTCGATCTCTGCAAGAGAAATGAGATGCTAGTGCAAAAGGGCTTGAAGCAGCCTTCTTTTCTCAAGACTGGGACCACGATTGTGGGATTGATTTTTAAGGTATTAATTGCGTCTTCCATGTTATTTTGATTTCGTTGACCGTCGTAGTGGTTAAGTGTTGCATTAGGGTTTATTTTGATCGATGGATATTATGATTGCATAGATGCCGTTTTGGGGGAAGATTTGGTTTATCGCAGAAGCTATTATACCTCTAATCCGACGATTTTTGAATATCCGAGCTGTTCTCTTTGAATTATACTATTTTTGTTTGCTTACCCATCTGCATCAAGCGATAAAAAGATAGGGTTTTGTCACGTTTGTCAAGAACTTGGAATAATCTTTTACCTCGCAGAATCATTTCTTTCCATCGTGCCTATATATTATCTTGCCTTGCACGAGGTCTCTTAGTTACTTTCGTAGATTTGGGTTGAAGTATTTTAATTATGTATGTAGGATGGGGTGATTCTTGGAGCCGACACGCGAGCCACGGAAGGCCCCATTGTTGCTGATAAGAATTGTGAGAAGATTCACTATATGGCTCCCAATATATATTGCTGTGGAGCTGGTACTGCTGCTGATACAGAAGCTGTTACAGGTGTTATGCATCTCCTTGTTGTTTAGTTACATATTTTCCCGCATTAGCATTTAGAATACATTTATATTTAACATTTTCCTTTATATGTCTTGCTTTCGGTAGACATGGTTAGCTCTCAGCTGAAGCTGCATCGGTTTCATACCGGTCGTGAATCCAGGGTTGTGACAGCTCTTACCCTTTTGAAGTCCCATCTATTCGGGTAAATAATATTATTACTCTGATCTCTGTATTTTAATCAAATATATGAGAAGGATAATTAGTATATAAATTTCCTCTGTTGTTTTAATGAATCAGCTATCAAGGTCATGTATCAGCAGCCCTGGTGCTTGGTGGTGTTGATGTTACAGGACCTCACCTCCACACTGTGAGTTATTGTTTTTGTTGGCCTGTGAAAAGCAGAGATGATTTATTTATCCTTTTATTCAGATGTAAGATCTTGATCTCTGTGCTTCTAGATATATCCTCACGGTTCTACTGATACACTACCATATGCTACCATGGGCTCTGGATCCTTGGCGGCAATGGCCATTTTTGAATCGAAATATCGTGAAGGGTTGACTGTAAGTTTTTCTTATTTACGGTTTGCTATAAAAAAATTTATTTTTTGCATTTTCTTGATAAATGAACTATTCCTTAGAGGGATGAAGGAGTAAAGCTAGTGGCTGAAGCGATCTGCTCGGGTATATTTAATGACTTGGGAAGTGGAAGCAATGTTGACATCTGTGTCATAACAAAGGTTCGGCTGTTTCCTTTGTAATTTCTCGCGTTTGTTCTTACGAGCAAGTGGTTGTAACAAACCTTACGCGATTTCTTTTCAGGGGGATAAAGAGTATTTAAGGAATTATATGCTCCCCAATCCTCGTACCTATGTTAGTGAAAAGGGTTACTCGTTCTCCAAGAAGACTGGTTAGTTTATTAATTGATTGTGGCATCATTGTATTTCCCTGGACACCGTTGTCATTTATATAAAACGTTCATTGTTCTTTTCTTCAGAGGTGTTGCTTACTAAGATCACTCCATTGAGAGAGGTGGTGGAAGTCATTGAAGGCAGAGATGCAATGGAGGAATGAGGAGCATCGATCCCGAGTCGTGTTGTTTTCTGCTTCAGTATGATGGTTTGTTCCGTTAAAACTTGTACTCGTATTGCATATTTTATTTTATAGACTTTTCAATGTGAAGAAACTTCTTGCTACTCTGCTATGCGACGATGATCCTTGTTCTAAATCTCAAATTTAGTAGAGCAGTATTTTGGTACAATGTCTGCTGCTTCTTGTTCTATCAGCAGTTGAACTTAATTTTGCTAGATCTCAATTTTTGGTCCCCAATGTTCCGGAGTGCCACTTTTCAGTCCTCAATGTTACCGATTTTGGGTCGTTTTAGTCCACATGTTAGTTTAACTGGGACGGAATTGTGAGCCGGGTCAGCCCGAATTAATGGGTCTGACCAGATCCCCCTTTCTTCGGTCCGAAAAAATCATGCTGGCCCGAACCAACCCGGCTTGTAGTATTTGCTGTGGCTCGGCCCGTAATTCCGTCCAAACTAACGGTTGAGTCAACCAGTGGACTACAATGGCCCAAAGTCGGTAAATTGGGGACTAAAAGTGGCATCCCGGAATATGTGGACCAAAAAAACGCCCATGTCCCAAACACTGGGGGACAAAAAACAACCTGCTCTCTTTCCCTCTCGTCCGTCACCTCTTGGTAACCGCAATCCTACAACGAACGTGTAGCCTTTACGGGTACTGAAAAGGCCCCCCGAATCTTGAATTCTCGTCTTAAGAACACCCCTAATCTCGAAAACAAACCTCCCACTTGGCTAGTCACCATGTGCACGTGATCGAAATGCGATTCCCCCGTCGCCAAAGAAAGCATCCTCGTAGTAAAGATCCAATACGATGTGCGTGAAATCCACGTTCACCTTAGTGTTTCGTGAAGTTTGCCAGCAAGGTTACGTCAGCGTTCAGCAGGTAGCCCATGTCGAGGTAGGCAAGCGTTGAAGGTTGCATCGGCGATGTCGAATCTAGGGTTTCGGGTTCTGAAAACTCGGTACACGATGAGGATTACGAGGCCCCCCACTATGACTATTATCCAGAAAAGTGGACAGAAGGAAGCTAGGAGACGGGCTAGGGGCCTCGTGTGACGGGCCTTCGGGCCGTGCAGGAGGGAAGGGTGGTGGCGGCATGGGCCCGGGCTGGTGGTGCTGCGGCCACGGTGTGGTGATGGTGTTGGTGGTTCGTGGTGGAGTTGTGGTGGCATTGGCAGTGGAAGTGGCAGTTGGGGCCTAGGGACTTGCGGGGGCTCGATGGATGTGAGTTGTTGGTGGGCTCTAGGGGGCCTCGACGGGCGGCCTCGTGGTGGTGGTGGTGGCGGTGATGATTCGAGGGTCGGGTCGGGTCTGGCGGATAAGAAATGAGGGTTTGTTTCGCGGTGATGGGACATTTGGTGATATTGTGAGGGAGGAAAAGTGTTTTTGGTAATAAGGATTTGGTGTGTATAATTTTTGGGAGTGTGTTGTTAATGAATGATGACGAGAAATGGCATAAATAAAAGCAGTATTGGTAGTAGAATTGCAATGCAGGAGAGGCAAGTAACTGTGAAGCAGATTCAAAGTGAAAACGAGTGTTTTTTCTGTTTTCCTTGAGACTCTTTTGATCGAAACTGAAGGAAGGCTGTTATACCATTTTAATGAATTTAGTGAGCTCATTTCAACGGCGTTTATTGTACCTTAGAAAATGATAAAAGCAACTGTCGTGCATTGTCATTGAATTAAATACCGTCAACTTGATTTAAAATAATCGATTCTCTGCGAAACCCCAAAGATATGGCCAGCGTATGCCAACCAAAAGTCAAATGTCAGCTAAATTTATTTCAAGAACATGCTAAGCTAATCAAGCGTCGCTCGCCACTCGATACAAATAAACTTATCCTATTCCCGTTGCAAAACGAATTCAAGCCCTGTCCAAAATCTTATTACAAGTTGGATCCACGCTTTGAAACGGTCGAAAAGGTAACTAACTATCTTACATGCTATCCAACTATATTTCATGTTATTAACTATCTTTGATCTCCTCGTTATAACTATAACAACTACAATAAAATTCCGTTAAAGAAAGATCCCTTTCATAATTTGTTGTTCTCCATGGCTTTTGTTTTGTAATCAAATGTAAGAAGAAGAACTCGACGGATAAGCGAATGGATCAAGAAGATCACCGCCGCGGGCAACAACCGCTAAACCCCGACGATCGCTACTTCGTGCAACCGAGTCTCAACTTCTCCATCGCGCTCGCCGTCGCCTTCGAAACCCTAAAAACCAAACTGGGAAACCGCATCGCCAACCTCGAACTCCCGACCCCGTTCTACAGCCTCGTGGTAAGGGACTCCCGCGGACGCGAAAGATGGCGACGAACGTCAGTCGACGTCGACCGACACTTCATCGTTGTCAGCAGCAGCTGTGCTGCTGCTGACACTGATGAAGTGGAACAAGAAGAAGAAGAAGATGTAGTTAATAAATACATGGCTTACCTCTCTTCTTCGAGGCCACTTTCCACCGACAAACCCTTGTGGGAAATCCATATTCTCGAGGCACAAAGGACTGCAATTTTTCACGGTAGTGTTAGAAATTGATGTCCTAAAACTAATTGGTGATAGGTGGCGTTGCATATTTATTATATTAATTGAATTTATGAGCTTTAATTAACTGATGTGGGACAACACCCACTTTATAATCTAAACAGGTAGCCACGCGTCGGCGATGGGGTCTCCATGATGACCCTTCTCGTGTCGTGTTGTCGCAGTGTTGGTGACGGTGCGCGGGTTTCTCTGCCTACGGTTAATGGGATGAATAGGCACTACTTGTTTGGTGCTAATTGGTCAATGTGGCTGAGGTATTGTTGGAACAGTCTTCTCTTTCTTTTTCGATTTTTGTTGAGAAGTATGTCGTCGCTTAGAGACAAGACCGCCGTGACGGGCGGCGGCAGCGGCGGGTCGGATCCGTCCGCGGGTCGCCGGAAGTTGGCGACGGGGAGGTTTCAAATGCGGGACATGGAGCTTGTCAAGAGACTTGTGCCAAGGAGCGGTGAATTTTTAATTTAATTGTAATATACTATCTACAAATGTGTTAAAAATCACCATTTTATAAGTTTTTAAATATAATTTCATACGTGTCGAATGATCATTTCACCTAATATATTTTAAGTTGTATTTATTCGTATTTGTGAATATTGAGGGTTCCTTGCTAAAACCAATTGGTGTTAGGAGGAGAAGCCTCTTTGATTTATATATTAAGTCGGATGAAGTTAATTTCTCGATGTGGGACAAATAATCTCAACAGTATCTAGGTTGGGTTTTATTAATTTTGATTTTGAAGTTCACGTATGTATGTGTTAAAAAATGATCATTTCACCTAAACGCTCGTTTTCTTTCTTATCTAGATATAAGGAGGAAATTTTTACTTGTTTTAATTGCAATACAATCATTTTGGCCACTAAGTGTTTTCTATTATTTACGTGTAGACTATAAATGATGTTCTATTTGGAGTAATACCATGTTCTATTAGCAACAAAATGGTAATTTTTCTAAGGTACAATTTACTCATAATCAATCATTTATGACTTTACTGAATATTCGTGCCATTTAATATATAATTTAGGTAGTAGCCGGATCACTGGTACGATGCTCGTGAACTTGAGACAATACCTAGTAAGCAATTTTCATTTTTGTTACTCTTAATTAATAATATAAAATATCGTTTTAAACTTCGTTCTTACTATAAAATTTGCAAAGTGACTCACACATAAAATGATCATCAAACATATTTAATTTTCAGGACTATGAAGTGCCAACGGATCACCGCAACAACTTATTAGGAGTATCATCATGGGGTAACATAATTGGATTTTATGTGCTGCCCATAGTTGGTCGCTGTGATTACCCACTTCAGTATGTGAAGATAGCCAAACTCATGCTTGACAAAAGAAAGAATTCAATGGAGGCTACATTTTCAAAGAAGTTCAGAAGTTTTCTCTTGACACTCTTCGGCACCAAGGCATCAAATCTTTTCTCTAACACTTTCTTTTTTTATAAAATGGATAAATTACAAAAATGAGTCACTGGGTATGTCAGTTTTCGTTTTGGGGTCACTATGTTTGATAATTGCAAAAACAAGTAGAATTGTATTTCTAAACAAAATTAAATTTCATTGCAAAATAGGTCACTAAATTTGTATGTCGAACAAAAATAGATCATTAACTTCGTGACCTATTTTTGTTTAGACATACGAAGTTAGTGATCTATTTTTGCAGTTATCAAACATACTAACACAAAAATGAAATCTTGTATACTTAATGACCCAATTTTATAATTTTTCATATTTAAAATATAATAACGCTAATGACTGTATTTATAGATAGGTAGCCAGCTACCTCGTTCACCGTATACTGAAATACCACCAGATTTCTTACATCAAATCTGATTGGTACAAAAGTCAAAGTTGCAATAGCAAATAACCCTGTGAAGTCCATCAGAATCACTACCACCACCCAAAAAGGTCCACGTCGAAGAGGAAGATCATGGGTGGGCAAGTTGGTGTGCATTCGTTATTACATATATATATATATATAATATATATAAAGCAGCCTTATATGAACTTTATAAACAAGCATGACGTTCAATTGTGAAATTGACGTTACTATAGATTATATATCGTCGTTGCAAATTCGAGACTTAGAATGTTTTTTTATTCGAAAATTCTTCGCCCCACGCGCTTCACAACCTGCTCCCGTCAAAGGCACTCCCCTTCGCCCGAGTGATGCCTTAGCCGCGATAAGTCTCCCCAAGCGCCCTTACTCTACTTTGCATGCGGAAACGTGAAACAAAGGCGAAGAGGCAACTGAGTTCACCTACCTGGCTTGTCGTAATATTTATTAATCGGAATATTTACAACGTAAGGAGAAAACTGAAACATGTGGCACCTTACAAGTCTCGGCCTCACACGCGCAGTGGCGGAGCCAGAAACTTTGTTGAGTGGGATCCAAATATAATTAATAATATTTTTCTAGGGGTCCAAAGCTAGAGAAAAAAATTCAACGGGGTCATTTTAGTAATTTTATAACATACGGGATGCAATTTGCAATTTCGTATTAACGGATAATAAAGAAAAAAAAAATTCCACCGCCACTGCACACGCGTGACCTAGACTACGTAACACGGTTATCTTCTACGTCCCTTTTTTGAGACCTTAATCGCTCGCTCACTCTGCTCATGAAACCCTCCTCGGGGCCCCTTTGCTCGAAGTGTGTGGCTTCGTGCTTTTTGGTGTGTGGATTGCTACACTCAAGTTGATTGCCTTCAAAAGGCTCGAATCCTTTTATAGTGTTAGGACGCGGCTTGGAGTCTAAGAAAGATCCCTCAAAAATCTCTAACAATCTCGAACCAAATCTTCTCCAAATTTGAATAAAGGTTGTTCGAAAATATTTCGCCTTCCTTAATTTTCTCCTTGACCAAATCCTCGCCCGATTTGGTCCGATTTTCGCGTCGCCGCCGATGCCCTGTGCGCTGTCCCCCGCGTGCGCGCCCCGCACACACCTTGCTTGGCTGAGCCGACCTGCTTGGCCTAAGCTCATCCGCCGCCGCGGTCGGCCCCTTGCCGGACCATTGCCGGTCGCCGGCCCGGGCACCGCCGCCCTGGTCGCCTCGTCAAGTGCCCCCACTAAGTGTCGGGCATGTGGGAAGCGCCTCGCACCCTTCCTGTCGCGCGCCCAAGTGCTGCACACCTGAGGCGGGCCATCGTGCCGTGCGTGCGCTGTCGCGCAATGCAGCGCGTGGGCATGTCTCACATTGATTAGGACGGGAATAATTAACCAGTTGATTTTATGAAGGAACACCGCCATCAAGCTTATACGGTTACCCCTCTTATGTGCGGCGCATGTGCGCGGGCCCCGATAATCCAAAATTTAACAACTTCAACCCGAGCTCGCCTACAAGACCCTCGGGCTCAAAGACACGGCCCCATCGAGGACATAGCCAGCATCTTATACGGTGATTACGATTACTTCGAGGATGTAAGAGAACGCGGCGGGAGAGTATTTCGTCCACTGCCGTCAATCACGGGGTTTCGAGGTCAACCTCTCTGGTGATATAGCTTACTTCATGTGGAAAGAAGGGCACAGCTTCGACGGTGCTTTTTAAGCTCGTGAAAAAGGTTAGGGGAGTCACAAACCCTAATGTGGGGTTTGCTTCACGCAGCTCTTGCGGTGCCAGAGGCGGGCCCACCAGGCGGTGCCCCCGAGCCCGGGCTCGGAGATCAGGATTTACAGGATGGGCCCGCACTCTCCCTACGACCCGCTCCACCTCGTGCCCAAGTCGGAGCCCGACGAGCCCGGAGAAAATTGGACCTGATTGGTGACGATGCTTTGTGGGCTGCGGCTTAGGTGGCTCGTTATGAGGTGGGGGTTGAGGGGCCCGTTGTGGCTATGGGGGACGAAGGAGAAGAGGGTTTTGAGCTTTGGGAGGCTTTTAATTATTACAGGAACGGTTATGTTGACGACGACAATGTAAGAGTATCTCCAAAAGCTGCAAAATCCCAAAATTTGAGATACAAATACTTCAATGGTACTGAAAAATTATACCCAAAATGAGTTTTCATTTTTCTCTCTCCTAAAAGACCCATTTTGGGTCTAACACAGTTATATGCGTTTGTGTTTTCTATTTGCGAAAAATCCCTTTATCTACTTTAATAATTACATTACCCAATAAAATAATAGAAATAGAAAGCTTTTCTAAAAGAAAAGAAAAAGGCCAACACAAATACCGGGTCTTTTAAAAAAATGGCAATTGACTGGGTCAATTTTAAAAAAAATGGCCTCGTTGACGATTTTTTTTGGTCAATAGCCCTCACTTTGTTTAAACGTTAACCATATTAACTAATTCTGATACTTAACTCATTAAAAAAAAAAAACGAAAAAATGGCCGCAATAACTGACTGAACAGAACATGAGTCCATCTCCATCTTTAACCATAACCTTACAATCGATATGAATGCATTATCTTCTCCATTTTAAAGAACAAAGGGTAACCACACACACCTCTCTCACAAACCTAAAGCGACGCGAGCTGTTCTCTTGGTTTAGTGCCGGAAAACAACTTCTCAAACCAAGAAAACAGCAAGCATTTCAGCATATTTACCAGTAAGCATTCGTTACATGAAAACTGCAATTTTAACGTCGAAAATGGTGAATTTCCTGTCCATTACCCCCTAAAATGTATGGGTTATTTATTAGATCACGTGTACTAGCCAGAGTAGCGATATTTCAGTGGTTATTACGAGGAAACGGACCTGAAAATACATATTCTGAGGTCTAGTTTTTGTGCATGGGACCCCTGCGTGCGGGTACCATGCGATATAGGTGCGGGTACCGTGAGATATTGGTGCGGGTACCATGCGCGCGGGTCCCCTGTGTTTATGCGCGGGTCCCCTGCGCTAGTGTGCGGGTCCCCTGTGTTTATGCGCGGGTACCCTGCGTTGTGTGCGGGTACCGTGATCTCATGTTCGGGATCCATGCGCTGAAGATCATATATAAGCACGATATATGACGAGAATCGTTTTCTAAACAATAACATTGCAGGTGCTCAAAATGACAATTATCAACATTGTATTTCAATTCGATGGTCGGTGGTTAATCGGCGAGGACAATACCTCGACTTGGTCTCTTGCGTCAAATTGTAGCTGGCATTCAATTTTGGTGGATGAGGACGCATGCACGTTACAAGACGTAAAGGAGCAAATTGTATCCGTGTTAGCGTTTCGCAACGATAATGCGAGGCTAACACTAAGCTATATGCCAAATGTACCCTATAGTTATCCGATGCCCATATACATCGATAACGACTATGCTCTACGTGCGTACTTGGGTTTTGGTGGCCCTCAATCGAGACCCGTGATTCATGTCGAGGTGGTGGAAGGTGCGCTTGTGGCTCCGTCGGACGCATTTGCGTCCGACGGAGAGCGCACATTTGCTGGTTCTTCTAGTAATAATACCGGACTCATAGCCGATTGTGATGAAAATGCGCAAATCGAACCGTTTGAGGGGTACGGTTGCAGCCCTTCTAACCAAAATGAAGATGAGGGTCTTGAAGATATCGCTGGACCGTCTGGGGGTAGGGATTACTCGGGTTGGCATTCGAATGAAATTGAAGATGAGCCAATTGAAAGCACTGGCGAGTCGGAAGAGGAATTTGTAGCTCGTGATCACAATGACGATGTAGATCGAAACCCGGTAAAGAGGCTGCCGATGGTACTTTTGCATTTCCGGACGGTTCAAGCCTACACGTTGGGCAGCAGTTTCGTGATAAGGCGGAAGTTATCGAGGAAATATCTAAAATCGCGTTGGCTGCGTCGTTCGAGTGCAAATTAGTCAAGTCGAACAAGACTTTGTATGTAGTAAGATGTGCGATGGAGCAATGTTCGTGGCGCTTTCGAGCTGCAAAAGATAGAGATTCCCCTTTTTTCTCGGTACGGACATATTGCGGCACACACACATGCGGCGTGTCTCATCGACGTCGAAGTCATCGTCAAGGAACTTCATCGGTTGTGTCTAGGATGCTTCTTGACAATTTTAGCAGGCCTAAAGACATTCCCGCGCCAAAGGCTATCATGTCTATGATGCAAAATAGGGGGGTGAATGTTTCTTATTACAAGGCTTGGAAGGGGAAGAATATCGCTACGGAGGAGTTGGTCGGTAACGGGGACGATTGTTACGCATTGATCCCGGCGTACTTGGAGGCCGTGAAGCAAATGAATGCCGGAAGTGTCACGGATTGGGAGATGGACGAGGAAAACCGATTTAAATATCTGTTTTTGGCATACGGTGCATGCATAGCGGGATTTGCTTTCATGCGTAAGGTAATTTCTATCGACGCCACCTTTTTAAAGGGAAAATATAAAGGGGTGATGCTTGTTGCTACGGCGCAAGACGTCGATTACCACCAATATCCTATCGCATGGGGTATTGCGAGCACCGAATCTACCGAATCTTGGTCATGGTTCTTAACGAGATTGAAACGGATCGTGGCCGATTCAAATGACCTCGTCATAATTTCTGACAGACATGGCGGGATAAAGATAGCCGTCCCGACAGTTTTCCCAAATGCGTTTCACGGGTTCTGTGCGTGGCATATTCAACAAAATATAAAGACCCGTATGAAGGAGAAAGGTGCGTGTGCGTTATTCCTTAATATTGCATACGCCTACAAGACGAGCGATTGCGATCGATTGTTGGAAACGCTAAAGGAACGGTACGAAAACGTGCATACGTATCTTGAGGAGGGTACGAAGGCAAAATGGACGAGATCGTATTGCCCGAGAACGAGGTACAACATCATGACCACAAACGGCTCGGAATCGATAAATGCCGCTCTACGTGCGGATAGAGAGCTTCCACTCATAGGATTGTTGGATTCGATACAACGTTTGACGACTAGTTGGTTTAGTAAGCATCGAAGAACTTGCGAAGCTTCGATGACAGCCAATGTCACGTCATTTACGCCGAAGGTCGAGTCAATCCTACGGTCTCACTACATAAATTCTCAAAATCTACACGTCTCGGAAATTGGCATTCAACGGTATAATGTATACGGGCATGGACTCAACGAGGTGGTCGATATCGAGACGAAGTCATGTAGTTGTAATATGTTTGATATCGATCGTATCCCATGTGCGCACGCCATTGCGGCTTGTGGACACGCTAATGTAGGGGTATATTCGCTAGTCCATGCGTATTACAGCTTGGAGACATGAAAATCAGCGTACGAGGGTACCATATGGCCTGTAACCGAGCGCGTTGAAGGAATTGTCAATATGTTACCACCACTCGTTGACCCAAAACGCGGAAGAGCACAAAAAAATAGAATGCCATCCGTCGGAGAATTCGGTAGGAGGGGGTAAATCCTATGAGTTTGATTTGTACATGTGGTTATGTATAATTGATATGGATATTAGGAATGTTGTAATGTTTGGTATCGTATAATGTATGCGGGTACCGTGCGCTTGTGTGCGGGTACCCTGCGCTTGTGCGCGGGTACCGTGCGCTAGTGTGCGGGTACCGTGAGCTTGTGTGCGGGTACCATGCTTTTGTGTGCGGGTACCCTGAGCTTGTGCGCGGGTACCGTGCGCTAGTGTGCGGGTACCATGCCTTTGTGTGCGGGTACCGTGCGCTTGTGTGCGGGTACAGTACAGTTATCAAATGCTTTCAACATTAAATATGTTACATCAATCAAGTCAGCGCAGTAGGTAGGTCTTGTCTGTATGTTAAATCATATAATAATAATTTTATCAGGATCCAAGTAATCATTAATCAATTATTCTGATAATCATAAAATAATAATTTATTTTTTTTTATATTAAATATGTTATATATCAATCACGTCAGTGCTTTACGTCTTGTCTGTACGTTAAATCATAAAATAATTTTATCATGATCGATAAATCATTAACCAATTATTCTGATAATCATAAATTACCAAATTATGTTTTCAAAATAACGGCGCCATGTGTGCGGGGACACTGCGCTTGTGTGCGAGTACCCTGCGCTAGTGTGCGGGTACCGTGCGCCAAGTGCGCGGGTACCCTGCGCTAGTTTGCGGGTACCGTGCGCCAAGTGTGCGGGTACCCTGCGCTAGTGTGCGGGTACCGTGCGCCATGTGGTTTGATAAAAGGGATCGAAACATATTTTATTTAAGCTGGAGGGATTGTATGGAAAAAGTCAAAAATACCCTCGAGTAAAAAGTCATTAATATTAGTTTAGTCACTTAAATGAATTCGTCGTTTCAGTTAAGTCTTATTCGAATTCGAATAAGCTTTATTCGGGTTCGAATAAGATATATTCGATTTCGAATAACCCTTATTCGAGTTCGAATAATCTGGGTTATTGGAACCCGAATAAGATTTATTCGAGTTCGAATAAGGTTATTCGAACTCGAATAAAGGTTATTCGAGTTCGAATACGCTTATTCGAACTCGAATAACCCTTATTCGGATCCGAATAACCTTATTTGAACCCGAATAGGGCTTATTTGAACCCGAATAGGACTTATTCGAACCCGGATAAGGCTTAATTAAATGGTGAAATCTTTAAAAACTAATATTTGAATTCGCTCTTCGTATTTTGCTCTCACTTCTCTCTAAACTCTTATCAAGAAAATGACTAATTAAAGTTACGCTTATTTGAATGTCTTAGTTGAATTCATATAAGCTTATTTGTATTCGAATATTACAAATTTCAAGAATTAATCAGTTATGGTAAAAATAATCAATTTTAACTCAAGATAAAGATTAAACTCGATTCAAGATGAACATTATACGAAGAAGCTTATGAAAGTTTTGTGTATCACAATATAATTAATAAACATTATTCAATAAGTTCATCGAAGTTTGTATATCACATTGACACAACTCATTTTAGTTGTCATCATGTAGAGCACATGTTTAGAACTCATTTTAGTTGCCATCATGTGCGCGAGTGTGCGGGTACCGTGAGATTGTGTGCGGGTACCGTGCGCGAGTGTGCGGGTACCGTGCACTTGTGTGCGGCCGTGCGCTTGTGTGCGGGTACCGTGAGCTTGTGTGCGGGTACCGTGCTTTTGTGTGCGGGTACCGTGCGCTTGTGTGCGGGTACCCTGAGCTTGTGCGCGGGTACCGTGAGCTTGTGCGCGGGTAACGTGCGCTTGTGTGCGGGTACCGTGCTCGAGTGTGCGGGTACCGTGCCTATACAACTCGAAATCCAACTTATAAGATAATACAACTTCCCGAATATACAACTCGAAATTCCATTATGACATAAAATTTATCCAGATTTACAAAATTCCCAAATACAAAATTATTGAAATACATATAAATTATTGATACCAAGCACCCCAATCTTTCATGCGAATCGAAATACATAAAAATTCACGAAATTGGGTCACTTGCCGCCCCGTAAGCTCCGCAACGTTATCGCTCCGGAATAACATAGAAAATGCGGCCCGCAACACGTGAACCCCACAATCGCCTCTGAAAACAACCAAATATTTAATAATGAGATATGAATTACTAAAATCAACTTAATATCGAAATATGATACACTTACGAATTTTCTTGCTTCTTGAAGTTGGGGATCCGCTCGACCTTCCACTTCCTAAAGGCTGCTGCAATCAGACCGAGCTTTTTGAGCACGATCGGGACAGCTACTTGGAGACCGGCGAGGGCTGCGTGCATGTTGCGCATGTCGACATCGCAAGACGGATCCTAGTCGAATACTCATATCGTCTTGTTCTTCCAGTCGAGGACTGCAAGAACCCAATGGGCGATGGTCTGCACCGGCACCACCATGTAGTCCGATGTTTGCCATGACACGCACGGCCAGTCCTGATCCCGTCCCTCTGCGTAGTGGACCAAAAAGGCCAGCATGCCCTTGACAAATTTGTCGTCCTCTATGCAGTCCCGATCGATGCTCTCCTTCATCGAAACACTCATGAAGGAGATGGCACGAGAGCAGAAGGTATGAACCCTCTGCATCTCGAGGAACCCTCTGATGCTTTCATCAATGTGCTATAAAATAAAAGGCAACAAGTTAATTAATAAAACGTATTAATGCATTTAGAAGTATTGAATTTATCAATTGTTCTTCCCGCGTCGTCGAGCCAAAACGAAGACGTGTACAGCTGCTGAAACCACGTCTTGGTTCGGTACGATAGAGACAAGCAAAGGAGCCGCTCGGTATCTTCCATCGTATCGATCATCTGTTTTTGCCGAGGCCATAACTTCAGCTTTCTCTTCATGTGCCGTTCCAGCATTGGATTTATGCTGTTCCGGACACGGTTCTGGTTCGGGTCGGTGAATGGGGTTACCTGATACTTGGAGGGCCTGGTTTCCCGAGGCGGCGTCGACTCCACCGCGGCCTCGGGTTCCTCCTCGGGCTCGAGTTCCTCCGCGGCCTCGGGTTCCTCCTCGGGCTCGGGTTCCTTCGCGGCCTCGGGTTCCTCCGCGGCAGCGGCTTCCTCCGCGGCCTCGGGTTCAAGCGGGAACTCGGCCTCTCGGGCTGCCTCGGGCTCCGAGGAACAGAACGCCTGGTTGGATCCACCGGCCTCATAATCTAACAAGATAAAACTCCAACGTCAGAAACTATCGAAATTGCAGCAAATTATTTATAGGGCGTACCGTGCGACGCGTGCGGCGGAAAGTCTCGGTTGGGCCTGTACCACCCCTGTTGCAAGTTCTGCTGCAATTCAGTCATCGACTGCTGCAACCCGAATATACTCGCGCCCCACTCTTGAGCCGTGGACCATCGTTCATCATACGAGTCCCGTAACTGCGAGATGCTCGTAGAAACGTCGTCGAATCGATGATTCACCGTCTCGAAATTTTGGTCCACGCGTCTTGTGAACTCATCGAATTGCTCGAAGGTGGGGCCCGAGTAATGCTGTGGAGGAGGGGACGGGTACCGTGGGTGTGAATGGGCCGAGTAATGCTGTGGAGGAGGGCTCGGGTACCGTGGAGGTGAGGGGGGACGAAATTGGTCCGCCTCTTCCTCGTAGAATGACCGCTGCGATAGTTGCGGCATGATTGGCGAAGGCTGCGTTGGTGCGACGTCCACCGCGGCCGGCAGATGCCGTACGCACTTAAGCTCGACACCATCATCGAGGAGACTCGTTATACGGTCGAGGACTTCATGCCGCTCCTCCACTTCGAACTGACTATATCGGAAATACGGCTCGTTCATCTCCGATACAGTCGGGCTCAACATCCCCGAGACGGGTGACCCCTTTACGGCTTGGAGGATCGTCTCCATCTTCGGAGCTCCCTTCGTCGACCAATCTTTGGTGACGTGCCGTCATATCCGCGGGTTCACCACGTCCGCCTCGTTGATACGATCTGCGAACGCGTACCGAATGCCTGGTATGCACTCGTACGCCAAAACCTACAATGCAAAGAAACCAAATTAGCAAATATATAATGACAATTAAATATATATTTATAAGGATTTTAAATAATGAACGACCTGAAGCGGATGAACGAAGCCACTAATCAGTAGCCCGCAGTGTTCGCTGCCCCCGTTGCGGGCTCGTTCCCACACAAAATCCCTCTTCTCCCTGAGGTTTATCTTCAGCGAGCGTATCACCTCTTTGAACGCTACGCTGCCCCAAGGATAGTTGGCGAATGCGACTTCGTCTTCGACCAACGAAAGCAGCCACGATCAAAGAACCGTGTCCTTCTTCGACGGTCGAGGCAGCACCACAGCTGCGGCAAAGAGAATGTCCGCCAACTTCAACTTATCGAAGTTGACGTTTCCGTCATCGTTGGCTTCCAACTCTCGCAGCCGATCCTCGACGTACGACAAACAGATGGTGGATCTTCCCGGGAAGTTTCTCTGAGCGAAATCACCATTGGGGTCTACTTCCGGGATATCGTCGGAGAACCTTAGCCCGGTAATCAAGCAATACTCCGCTTTAGAAAAACGGAGAGGTCGGTTGTTTATGACCATCCACAACTCCTCGCGCTCGTGAAGAGTAGTCTGCCTCCTCGTCAAAAACGTAATGAGTTGGGCGGATAAATTGAAATCGGCCGCAGCCTCGACGAGTCTACCAAACGGACTCCCCGCCCTGTAACTCTCCCACTCATTTTCATTTAGATTGTTCCTGATCTTCGCGCTTGCCTCCGTGTACATCCCGGTCATTGTCAATCGGAATTCGAAGTCGTCGTCTCGGGATGACAATTGCTTCTTCAGCACAACCTGAGAATCATAAGAGTAAATAACCAATTAGTACTCGCATGGTACCCGCACAGGAAAGCATGGTACCCGCGCATGCGCGCATGGTACCCGCACAGGAAAGCATGGTACCCGCGCACAAGAGCATGGTACCCGCACAGGAAAGCATGGTACCCGCGCTTGTAAAGCATGGTACCCGCACAGGAAAGCATGGTACCCGCGCTTGCGCGCATGGTACCCGCGCTTGCGCGCATGGTACCCGCACACAAGAGCATGGTACCCGCGCATGCGCGCATGGTACCCGCACACAAGAGCATGGTACCCGTGCATGCGCGCAGGATACCCGCAGGCACGGTACCCACGCTCACTATCGCATGGTACCCGCACGCAATCGCATGGTACCCGCACACAATCGCAAGGGGCCGTGCGTATGGGTACCGTGCGACTGTGCTCCGGTCCCAAGCTTGCAATCACGGGTCCCTTGATTTGCGCGACTGTTTGGGTCCCAATTGGTCCGACGCACGGTTCCCTTGCGAACAAGTGTCCAAATTGCACAATTGGGAAACCATGCGCCGGACCCAACCAATTCGACGCACGAGACCTGCTCATGAGGAAGACGAAATCACAGTGAAATTACCGGCACTCTTTCGGGACGCGCGTTCATTGCCATTGTAGTCGGTTTGGAGAATTTTCTGCTTCGGGTAAAGGTTGTTTCTTAGATCTGGAAATTTACTGCTTCGTTTCCGTTATGTGTCTTTCTTCAGTTTTAACTGTCAATTATTGTACTCGGTTATGAAGAAGAAGAAGACCCGTGACGCTATAGTGGGTGGAATCGATTTAACCTAATTATAGTGGGTGGAATCGATTAAGTTAGTATAATTTTTGCTTTTGTTGGTATATTATAAAACGTCGAATAACGCAATTTTTTAAAAAATATTGGTTCGTATGATATAGACATGTATTAGTATAATTAGGTCATTTCTTGGTATAATCGGTCTTTGTTGGTATACTAGTCAAAACTCTTGGTATAATAACGGGTCTTGTTAGTATAATAGTCAGGAATTGGTTTGGAAAAATGATAAAATTATACTTGTATTTGTTGGTACAATAATCAGAAGTAATGATATAATTGTTGGAATAAGTTGTTATAATTTTTACTTTTGTTGGTATAATAGAAATTGTCAAGCACATTTTTTAAAAAAAGATTATTTGTTAGTATGATAAAGACAAGTATTAGTACAATTAGTTCTTTTCTTGGTATGATAAACATAAACCAATCGCTTAGTCTTTGTTGGTACAATAACCTAAACTATTGATATAATTATGGTTCTTGTTGGTTGAGTCAGAAATTGGTTTGGAAAATAATAAAATTATAATTGCTTTTGTTGGTATAATAATCAGAGGTATTGGTATAATTGTTGGAACAACTTTGAATAATTTCTAATTTTGTTGGTATATCATATTACTTTCGAACATCACAATTTTTTTAAAAAAATATTTGTTGGTATGATAAATAAAGGAATTAGTATATATAGGACCTTTATTGGTATATAACAATCGATCATTATTTGTTGGTATAATAATTTAAACATTTGGTGTAATCGCAACATTTGTTGGTATATTTATGAGTAAATTTGATAAGTTATGTGGTGGTATAATAAACATGTATGTTGGTATAATGATATGTAGTGTACTTCGAGTACAATATATAAAATAGTTGGTATAATACCGGCGTTTGTTGGTATAATAGTCAGAAATTAAACGTAAAAGTAATAATATAATAAATGGGTTTGTTGGTATGATAATCGATTTTATTGGTATAAATATTTGATATTTGATTGGTATAATATTCGGTTTTTTTGGTATAATTATCATATTTCGTGGTATAATGTGTGAAAATCACTTCGTATAATAAAATTATAATAACATTATTTGTTGGTATACTGATAACAGTTGGTATAATGGTCTGAAATTGATAACAGTTGGTATAATGGTCTGAAATTCAACTTGATATTATACTGGAAATAGTTGGTATAAAATCTGTGTTTATTGGTAGAATTATGTTAATTTTTGGTGGTATAATAACGTGATTTGTTAGTATAATACTCGCGAATGATGGTATAATTTTCTGAAGGTTTTTTTGAATATGTTAAAAGATGTTATTTTAGTCTTTTCCATGTCTTTAGTATCAAACACACAACTTTTTGCAAATAGATACTGAAGTAATATTTCGACGGGTATTTAAGAGTAAGTTCAAACTTAAAATGGGACTGATAAGGAATTTATCCTTTATTATATGCTAAAGAAATGGAGTTGAAATCGCGACCATTTCGGTTGGCAAACTAGGAAGTTATATGTTATTTTTACAATAATAAAAATACTTAGGAGTATTAATTAATCTCTTTTTTCCTTTTTGTGATAATTGAAAATATGGTTGAACTGTCCACTGACGTGTCACGTGCCGAACCGCGCCGAGACAACCAACGACCATTATCTCTCCTCATCTTATCGTAACGCCGTCAAATCTGTTACACTTTTTCAATCGGGCACGCAGTTCACTGTTGCATTCAGTCATCGTTATCGTCAAAGCCATTTAACGAAATATTAATATTACGTCGTTAACGACAAATTTAGCTGCACTGCACCTATCTGTTCAGTGTTCACCACTCCGACGAGTTTAGTTCATCACGCATGCAGTAAAATTTATTGAAATTATCACCTTCAATTCCGTATATTTAGAGGCGTAGAAGACTATTAATGATACATTCTGCGATATTCGTCCATTAAATCAACAATTACGTGTTGTATATAAATAACCCATGTAATCTTTCTCGAAAATCGGAAAAAGCGCCGAGAATCATGTCCGCTTTGAGAGCTCTCCTCGTGATCTTCGCCTGCAGTTTTCTATTTCAAAGGTATATTTCTCGATTCGACACCGTTTTTTGAAGTTGGGCTTAAAAAAAATGGGAAAACACGCCAAATGAGGATACTGAGATTCTGATTCCTTCTTTTTCTTTTTTCCTCTTGAAATTGTTGTCAGTGGGTCCTCAAAACGACGTCGATTCAAGGATGAAGAAATCGACCAAGCAAGCTCACCTCCGAGGGGTTGGAACTCGTACGACTCCTTCTGCTGGACTGTGTCCGAAGAAGAATTCCTTCAAAATGCTCAGCTTGTCTCCAACCGCCTTCACACTCATGGATATCAGGTAATTAATTAATTAATTAATTAATTAATTAATCGATTGATTGAAAATTGTCGTTAGTGATTTTAGGATCTTCTTATTACAATGACACAAATTCATGCCCTTTTTGTTGCTGTTAGTATGTAGTTGTAGACTACCTCTGGTATAGGAAAAAAGTCCCGGGGGCCCACGTGGATTCCCTCGGGTTCGACGTCATCGACGAATGGGGAAGGATGGTGCCCGACCCGGCCCGTTGGCCATCTTCCGTAAACGGGTCGGGTTTTTCGAAAGTGGCCGAAAGAGTTCACAGCATGGGCTTGAAATTTGGGATCCATGTGATGAGAGGTATCAGTACACAAGCTTATAATGCAAACACTCCCATCTTAGATGTCAACACGGTAATAATTTTGATGCTTTCTTTTCCATTTCGATGTTTTGTGGTCTTTCTTTACGTGGTTTTTTAGTTTATGAATCTAACAGGGGAAAGCTTACGAAGAATCGGGTCGAATATGGTACGCGAGAGACGTAGGAGTGAAAGAGAAGCCTTGTGCGTGGATGAAGAATGGATTCATGGGAGTGAATGCTAAATTGGGAGCTGGAAAAGCATTTCTGAGGTCACTTTATCAGCAATATGCTTTCTGGGGCGTAGATTTTGGTATTATTATCTATGTTTTCGAAGCTTATTAAAGCAAGATTCGTTTAATTTAATCTTTTTGTATAGTTGCGAGTTTTTTTTTTTTTTTTTTTGTGTCTTGCAGTTAAACATGATTGCGTGTTTGGAGAGGATTTCGATCTGGACGAGATAAGCTATGTTTCAGAGGTCATAACTCATATATGCGGAAGAACGCAGTTTTTGGTCCCCAATGTTTGAGGTATGGGCGTTTTTGGTCCCCCATGTTCCAAAATGCCAAATTTAACCCCTCAATGTTAACGGTTTTGGGCGATTCTGGTTCTGAGGTTAATTTAACAGTTAACTTGGACGAAATTACGAGTTGGGCTGGTCCATCCCAAATTGCGGTCCAAAGAATGCGGGATCTGGCTCGGCCCGTAAACTCGGACTGGCTCGTTCTGTAATTCTGTCAAAGTTAATGATTAAGCTAACCGAAGGACCAAAATCGCCCAAAATCGGTAACATAAGGGACTAAATGTGGCATCTGGAAACATGGGGACCAAAAACGCCCTACCCCAAACATTGGGAACCAAATATGGCGTTCGCCCCATATATGCGTCTTCAAATTCTTGATTCAAATGTCCGATATTTTTATGTTTGTAATAATTTATCCCGATTTGTAAATCAACAAACAGATCCTATCGAAGCTCAACAGCCAGATCGTATATTCTCTATCTCCCGGGACCGGTGTGACACCGAGCCTGGCAAAGGACGTGAGTGGTCTTACGAACATGTATAGAATCACGGGCGATGACTGGGATTCGTGGGCCGATGTTGCTGCACATTTCGCTGTTGCTAGGTAATAAAAATCACACACTCTTAAAGAGTTAGTTCTATGAAAATTCATTCCCTGAAATAATTCTTTACGTTATTTTCTTGATTGGAGAAGGGACTTGTCTGCTGCTGATATGATCGGTGCCAAAGGGCTAAGAGGAAAATCGTGGCCAGACTTGGATATGCTACCATTTGGATGGCTTACTGATCCCGGTAACAAAAATCAATACATTTAGGCTGTGTTAGGAACGAAGTAAGCAGCGTGAAGGATTGGAGAGATAATTTTTTTTCATGAGTTTTTCATTCATTTTCCTCACCATTTGGTGAAGAAATGAGTTTTCCTTAGTTAAGCTAGATTTATGTTTCTTTTCTTTTCCTTATCTATTTCTTGAACCAACCAAACACATAAACCAGTTTTCCTTTCTCATTCCATTTTCTTTCCCTTACTAATTTCCACAAGCCAAACACAGCCTTAAGTTTCATGTGTTTTGTGTGTGTGAAATCGAATAATGTGGCCACACAACGTGACATCGTGTCCCCTAATAGGTGCGAACGTCGGGCCCCACAGAAAGTGTAATCTAACTCTTGAAGAACAAAGATCTCAGGTATCCAATAACATTAATCATGGAAGAAATAGGGGATAAAATATTTTTCTTGAGTGTAATGTTTTGGACAGATAACACTGTGGTCCATGGCAAAGTCTCCCATAATGTTCGGTGGAGACATGAGGAATCTCGACGATGCAACGCTGTCCTTAATCACGAACCCAACTCTCTTGGAGATCAATGCCTTCAGCTCAAACAACAAAGAGGCAAGATTCTGCTGTGTTCTTCATTTCTGTGTACGGACATCATGAGTTTAAGATCAAATGGTCCTTTTTTTTTTCTTTTTTTTTTAATGAAAATTGCAGTTTCGTTATATTTCGAGTGGAAGACGTAATCACTGGCTTAGATGGGATTACTCGGAGTCTGCTACTTTGGGACTCACTAGCTGCAACGATGCTAATGCACGAGGCTGGTCCTTTAAAGCCATTACCGATGTTGATGATGATAAAGATCTTGAGCAAAAAATCTGCTGGAGGGAGAAATCGAGGGGGCGAAATCCAGGGGAATTCTGCTTGTTGAAAAGAAGCCCTCATCAAACATCGTAAACAATTCCCTATTTGAAATCTTTCCAGTAACTTTATTCATTTGTATTGACGTATATGCAACCATTCGTGACATAAGGAGCTTTATAGCAGTAAAATGCATTTACTGGAGAAACTAGGAACAGGGTCTTCTTGTCTCGGTGCATCGCGTAATAAAAGAAAGACCTCTCAAGAATCGAGGTGGGGTCCGTTTTCGCCTTGCCGGTGGGATTCGAATCAGGTGATTCTCATATAAATATATCGTTGCATGCCGTATCTTTTAGCTATGAATTATCAACTGGTAATTCGATCGAAAATAAACAGATGTGGGAGTTGAATCGTGATAACGGTACCTTGACGAATGCGTATTCTGGTTTGTGTGCTTCGGTTAGGAGATTAACAGGTAATTAGCATGCAAGTTTACTAAAAGAAACCTCGGATTTAATCACTAATATCTAATATTTAAGAACAAAAAAATGCAGGAAACTCTGAACTCGACGGAGCCCGAGCTTGGATTGCAACCGGGAGAAGAGGTTTTTTAATCTCTTGAAAGCCTATAAGCATGCCAAATTACTAAATTAGGTTACTAACTATGACTCTCGTGTTTTTTGAGTCACTATGCTTCATAATTGCAAAGTTAGATTACTAAGTAACATATCTGATTTCTTTTGGGTCACCATTGCACGTCGGATTTCCAGTGGTTTTCGCCGGAAAATGGTGACCCAAAAGAAATCAGATACGTTACTTAGTGACATAAGTTTGCAATTATTAAACGTAGTGACCCAAAAACGAAAATGGTATAGTTAGTGACCTAATTTAGTAATTTGGCCCCATAAACACTGAAAGAAGCTATATTTTTATGATAATCTTGGGTTATTTCTTGGTTTACGAGTGATTCTTTTTTTTTTTTCCCCTCAGGAGAGGTTTACGTGGCTTTTTTCAACCTGGGTCGATCGAAAAGTAGGATTACGATGAAGATTTCCGATCTGGGACGGGCAATTTATCATCGTAATAATTTCGATGCATCTTCGTGCAAATGCAGGGAAGAGTGGAGCGGTAAGGACTTTGGAGTTGTGAAGGAGACGTTGTACGCAGATGTTGAAAGCCATGGATGTGCGCTCTTTGTTTTGAGCTGTAAAAGTCTTTAGCTTCAGCAAAGTTTCTGTCTTTGATGTACAATTATCTATAATCCTCTTTCTTTTCTTTGTAATATTATGTTACTATTACTAATTAAAGTTCGAGGTTGACTTAAATCATTGACCAAGGCCGTGTTAAACTACAAGATTATTAAAATATATATTTTTATGTTTTGTTTAATAAATTGTGGGAGAAAATCACTTTTAGTTCTCGATGTTTATCCAATGATGATTTTAGTTCCAGATATTTCGGCTTACCACATTTAGTCATGTATTTGTCCAATTTGAACTAATTTTGTCCTTCGGTGAGATTAGACGTTAACTTGGACGAAAAAGTATCACGTTATTACTTATCACGTTGTGATAAAAATTACTTTTGGTCTCAATGTTTATTTTATCGGCAATTTTGGTTATCGATGTTTCCGCATCTGCGTCTCACGTGACACTTTTCGTCCAAATTAATGTCTAATTTAATCGAGAGACCAAATTGTTTCAAATTTGAGAACTCTGGTGACTAACTTTGATAAGCGAAAACATGAGGATCAAAATTATCCATCTGATAGACATCGAGGACTAAAAGTAATTTTGTCTAAACTGTCATTCCTCGTGAAAGTTATAGTCCCTTGAATTATGGGGTAGAATAAAGATATGTTTTAAATTGTTTTTTATTATTATTGTAATCTTGTTTTTTTAATTGACTACTTTTTTTTGTTAGCCTATTTAGAAAAGTAAATGACTCGTGAGAATTATCCAATTTCGACATGTTGCAAATATTGCATATCAACGTTGACTTTGAATTAAGTCTGACTTTGAATACAATTAGCCGACTTTAAACCCAAGATTTTAAACATCCATTATTAACTTCTCCACATTACCCCATTGTTCTGCGTCCAAAGAACAATTACAGCGATGACATGTGTTGTCGACTTGTCGTATGATTCCCCAATTAATATATATAAATTTTTGAAATACCCATATATAGAACCAAATATCTAAATAATAATAAAGAAAAGGAGAGAAAATAAGAATATCACGTAAGAAGTAAAAAAAAAAAAAGGTGATTTTTTGCCATCGTCACAATTTCAATGCCCTCGTAGACATACTCGCTCACGATTTCAGCGTCTCTATTGAGTATCAACTCTCGTTCCTCCATAAACCCTCTCATGCATTTTTACACAAGGCGTTAAAAGGTAGCCAAAAAAAAAATTCTTCTCGTGACGTGATCCTCCGTTTTCAATGATTATTTCTGAATTATTTCTGGGATTTTCCATCTGAATCCAGGTAACTCCTTCCTGCAGAAGCTACGGCCTTTTGCGTAGATTTTACATTCGTTTCATTTGAAAGGTGTCTTAAAAAAGTTTTGCTGTGTTTTTATATGTTTTTAATCGAAGCCCATCTATTGCTTCATGCTCCGAGCGTGCCGGTGAATAAAAAATTTGATTTTTGAATCATTTATTTGCTTTTGCGCCATGAAGGTGTCGTATCTCGGGACGAATAGCAAACCCTATTTTTATTTTTTTAATTAATTTTCTATTTCCTTTTGGCTTGTTGACTTCCGATTCTCGGGGTGTGCTTTGAGTGAAAGGTGGTGGTAAAAATTCAACCTTTTTTTATTTTCTTTCTCCAATTTCATTTTTTTTTTAAGAAAACAAAAAAATTAGGTGGCTTGTTTTGCTGGGCACACACCCTCTGTTCTTTGCACATTAATGACAAAACCTGAACTTGTCGAAGCTGAATCCTGATTGGTTGGTTTGTTTGTAAGGAGAGATGCAAAAAAGTTTCTGCAATCTGTTTTAATTAAAATGAACAATGTGGCATAAATATGTATATATAAGATGTTTCTCAAAAGCAATGTTTGGTAATTATATGATTTCTTGAATAGGGTTCTCTGTGATTCTGCAGTTTCATTCTCTTACATCCTCGTCGCGTTTACTTCTTCGCCCTGAGTTGATTACCGGGGCTCGATTATTTTACCCGAAGGACCCGATAGATTATTCGAAAATGGATTCCGTTTTATACAGGAAATCAAGCTTCGGACGCAGGTTTCATTCAAATCATCCCTCAATGATCATATAAATCACTCTAAATAATTCCCTTCTTCTTGGCTGTTGTTGTTGTTGTTGTTATATCAGTGCTCTGTCGAAAAAGCATAACGAGACAATGAGGATATTCGCGGTCACATTTATCGGTATAATGATCGGTCTCTTAATAGGACTATCGTTTCCTTCTCTTACATTGACTAAAGTAAGAAAAAACCTTCAAATTCCCATCCCATGTTGCAAGATTTCATCTTTCTCCTCTGTAATAATCTTTTCAATCGTTTGCAGCTCAACATTACTTCGGCTATAATCCACGATTTGAGGACCGCTGGCAACAAAAGTACGACGATTACCAGCTACATTTCGCATGAATCTGCTGCAGATATGTCAAAGGTTACCTTTTTATCCACATCATGAAATAGGGCTCTGCTAATTCTTGATTTTTTCCTGTAAGAAACTTACATATATTGCTTTCTTTTATTGCATACGATCCCGAATAGATTTGGGTGCCAACGAACCCGAGAGGAGCCGAAAGATTGCCTCCTCACATCGTAGCTTCTGAATCGGACTTTTACCTCAGAAGACTCTACGGCTTACCCAGTGAGGTAAAAAACCGTCCTTTTTTTTTTCCTACCGATGTTTTAGCAGCGAAAACCCGTTTTTTTTTTTTTCAATCGCATTGTGTTGTTACCTTTTAGGACTTGCCCGAAACGCCACCGAAGTACTTGGTGACGTTTACGGTAGGCTATGAGCAAAGGTACAACATCGATGCGGCGGTTAGAAAGGTTATTACAATGCTCACTCGCCTTCCTAAAATGTGTCGCAATTTTTGGACAATTTCTTAATCTTTTTACTGTCAAAATCGCAGTTTTCTGGTAACTTTACGATCCTTTTGTTCCATTATGACGGGAGAATAAGCGAGTGGGACGAGTTCGAATGGTCCGAACGAGCCATTCATATCAGTGCAAGAAAGCAAACGAAGTGGTAATAAGATTCATTAGGATTTCGAATCCGTTTATACGTCACGCAACTACGTTGTATTTATTTTATACTGATGAATGTCCACTCCACCTAAAAGCTTAAGCTTAAAGGAAATGTAGTGTATATTCTTTCTTATCTGGCATGAAACGTGAGATTTTCATTTAATTGGCGGTCGTGAGGATTCGTTCCCATAACTTATAACTCTTGGCTCTAATTCCATGTTGGACGATCATTTTACCTAAAAGCTTAAGATTAACAGCAGTGTATCATATATTTATATATTTTATTACAACATATATATATATATAGGTGGTGTGCTAAAAGGTTTCTTCATCCCGACATTGTTGCGCCGTACGATTACATATTCGTGTGGGACGAAGATCTCGGGGTCGAGAATTTCGATGCTGAAGAGTTTAGTTTCCGTAGAAATCATACATTTAAAAAGAAAAGCTAATATCTTCTGTTTCATTTCGTTCTAAAGCAGCCTTTTTTTTTTTTTTTTTTTGTCTTTCAAATTTGCAGATACATTAAGCTTGTGAAGAAGCACGGATTGGAAATCTCGCAGCCCGGTTTGTCTCGGGACAGCGTAACGACTTGGCGGATGACTATGAGGCGAGGAAATCGGGAAGTTCACAAGTAAGCGTCAATGGCCTTAATTCCTTCGCCTATATATATACATACATATATATATATATATATATATATATATACTTCAATTTTCATTACAAGCCATGTAATTAATATTTCATGCATTCCCCTGAATGAAAACAGAGAGACAAAGGAGAAAAAAGGATGGTGCACTGATCCTCATCTGCCTCCATGTGCAGCGTATGAACTCTCTCTCTCTCTCTCTCTCACAATATGTATTTATATCTGTGTGTGATTATATGTTTGAAAACAGATTCGTGGAAATTATGGCTCCTGTGTTTTCTAGAGCTGCATGGCGATGCGTGTGGTACATTATTCAGGTTCTCTCTCTCTCTCTCTCTCTCTCTCATTACAACAAGTGCTTTGAATGTCTTTACGTGTGATGTTCCACAGAACGATTTGGTCCATGGATGGGGACTGGACTTTGCACTTCAAAAATGTGTTGAGGTTTGAAGGAAGGATTTTACTTTAATTATTTATTTAAATGCTGTTGATTTTATTAGGCTATTATTTTTCATTTGAAGGCTGCTCACGAGAAAATAGGAGTCGTAGATGCCCAGTGGATTGTTCACCAGGGCCTCCCTTCATTAGGAAACCAGGTTATTTTTTGATGATGATAATAATAATAATAATAATAATACATGAATAACCTTTTTTTTTTATGAAATAACAGGGGAAATCGGAGAATGGAAATGAACCGTGGAGAGGGGTATTTGTTTTAAAAAAAACACTATATTATTTAATTTATATTATTTATGGGAATTTATATAATTTGTTTATTATATTTTGTGTAAACAACAGGTGAGGCTGAGGTGTGAGAATGAGTGGGAAATGTTCAAAAAGAGAGTGGCTGAAGCAGATAAAGATTATTACAAGTCCATTGGAATCGATCCTTCTAATTTCACAAGAACACAACCGGCATGAGTAGAATATAATAAAATAAATAGTCTATTTTTTATTTAGATCAAGATTCACCTATATTTTTCGGTTACAGCACTTTTTTATTTCTTTTTTCGAGATTTATATCAAGATTTTAACCCTCATCGGGATCATGTTGCTTGTTTCTTTTGTTGTTGTATGTAAGCTTGCTGCTAATGGGATATAATTTCTGGAAGTTACCAGGAATAAATAAATATCTAAGAAAGATTTGACGGTATCTTCGCATCATATCAATATCATTGTCATTATAGGTGGGATTTAATCCTTGGCGATAATCCACCATTATCAATAATGGTTCGCTTGGTGGCCAAAACGCGTGATGCCCGATGATGCGTCACTGACAGCACAACAACATCATGATTCAATTTTCAACAATCATTCTAATAATTATTATTTAATAAAAAAACATACGTTAATTTACAATTTCAATATTTTCGTTGCATCATGTTTTCGACTTAGAATCGTTGAGCAATATAAATGAAATTTCTATCAAATAATATATCTTATTTATAGGTGTACGATGAATCGAATTGGCTCACGAGGTATCTCTGTAAAGTCATTTCGATTTGAGATTCACGAGTTCAAACTAGAAGATAAAGAAATAAAATAAAAAATAAATCTGTAAAGTCATCTCGGTTTGAGATTCACGAATTCAAACTAAAAAATAAAGAAATAAAATGAAAAATAAATCTCTGAAGTCATCTCGATTTGAGATTCACGAGTTTAAACTAGAAGATAAAGAAATAAAATAAAAAATGAAATTGAACTTTAGGATCTAACGCGGTGACATTGACCATTTAATTAAAGCTAAAAGAAGCTTCACAATCAAATCCCCTAAATCACGAAACTTCCATTACACTTCCACTAGGGACCAGTCCATTGGCCAAACTCTTGAACTTCCTACAAGATAAATTAAAATATTTTTATAAATTACAAAAAGGAAAACTTATACTTAAATACCTATTAAAATAAAAAAAAATATCAATTCAATTGCTTGTCACAATTTTTTATATGTAATCATAATAGAATAAAATTTTTAAAAACATAGGTACTCATTTGCCGAAGGTACCACATATAAAACATTTAAGTATCATAAAGAAACATAGTGTAGTACATATAAAGTGTAAAAAGTTATATACTAAAAGAAATAAAAGGTACATCATATAAAGTCTTAGATATCATAAGAAACACATTTTGGTACCATACAGACGTGCGATGTGATACGTAATTTATATATAAAAAGGTACATAAAAGAGTAGAAAAAATATACTTTCGCCAAATGGATACCTATGTGTAAAATTTTTTTCCTATTGGGTAGTTGCATATGAAATTTACCTGACATATGATTGAATTGATATTTTTTATACAAAGAGATATTTTTATTGTAGTTTCGCCAAGAAAAGAAAATAGAAAATAATCATGCAAACCATTAATCAAACAATACATCTTACACGTGTCTCCACGCGTCGAACACTCCCCTCCCCCACCAATGGCCCTCAACAGTCCCACACGTTTGACGATTTTTTTTCTTTCCTTTTTCTTTCTTCCCATTCCTCAATCATTACCACCCCACAAATCCATTTTCTTGGACCATCACAACAACCTTATATAAATCAATAATCTCCACACATTTTTAATACTCTTCACACGTCAAAACAGCAGCAGAAACTTCCCCAATTCCAAGATTCGATTTTTAATTAGCAATCTTCCGAGGTTGAAGAGGGTTTCTCGAATTAGTATTAGTAACATAAAAAAAGGCGGAATCTTTAGCTATGGGCCTTTCGAATTTTCACAGCCCCGTCGAAGGAGTGCTGCCGCTGCTTGTAATGAACACCGTAATATCGGTGGCCATGGTCAAGAACAAGCTCATGTCGGTGCTACACGTCGTGGGCTCCCGCGGATTCGACGGCGGCGACCAGTACGAGCACAATCTCGACGATGGCGGCTGTGACGAGTCGAGGGCTCGGACGGTTTCGATCACTCGGTACGGTTTTCTGTGCAGGTGCTGCGGTGGTAATAACGGCGGCGGTAATAGGCCGGTGGAGTGCTGCAGCGTTTGCCTTTGTGGGTTCGAGGCCGATGATAAGGTGAGTGAGCTCTCTTGCAAGCATTTCTTCCACAAGGGATGTTTGGACAAGTGGTTCGATAATCAGCACGTGACTTGCCCTCTCTGTCGATCGGTTATGTAAGAAAAAATAAATTAAGGGGAAAAAAATGAATGATTATTGATTTGGAGATGTGAGCCTGTTGTTGGAATTTGAAGTGGGGATTTTTGATTTGGGGACGATGCGCTTGAATCTTGTTTTTGAGGGTGTATTTTTTTTTGGAAATCATTCATCCCTCTTTCTGTAGTACTCGATTTTTAGGCGTGTTGTTTTAGTTATTATTTTTTTAGGACTAGTAATATATTTTTATATTATATTGTGTAATATATCAAAATAGATGCCTGGGTTGTGCTGCATTTTTACTCTAATGGTTATGATAGAGACTTTAAGAATTTGTGGGTTAGGTCCTGGAATTGAATTCCCCTCCTACAAATTTGAATGATCTCCACATGGTTTAAATTTTATGGCTATTGTTGTACGTGAATTAGGTCCATATTCATCAGACACGGAATTAGTCCCACTATTAGAACGTGTGGAGTAATTAAGTATTCATCGGGTTCGCATGACTTACAGAATGAAAAAGAATATCTATATAAGTCAAGAATGAGTACCCATTAAAACATTGCATTACCATAACTTTTTTATTTTTTTGGAGGGTAAAAATGGAGCGAAGGCCCTAAATTATGGAGAGTGCATTACTATAACTCATAAGCTACGACGCCTTTTAACTTCATAGCTATAGAAAGAGATTATTTATCAATGGACTATCTTTTGTAGAACACGACTTCAACTTTCTTTTCCTTAAGTACGTAACTTCTTACGAGTTTAAAGATTAGCTTCAAGTATTAGTTGTAACATGAAAATTTAATTCTAATAAAAATCAGAAATTTTCGATGACTGTGAGCATCAGTATCAAATCAAACGTAGGTGTGCGTGTTCTCGAACAATTATGTGACAACTAGAGCTTAAGTTAGCTTATATTTCAGTTTCGAAACGACACAAAAATTGAAATTTATATTAACTACAGATAGAAAATAAAAAGGGTTCGCCAAAAAATGGAACCCCTATAGCGTAGTTTTATATTGTTTTCCCTATACAAGACATCATCGCATCTATTCTATCATTCCATTTTCTTTTCCTTTTTCTCCTGGAAAATAAAAATAATAAACTGATAAATGATATATCAATTAAAAAAACGTATCCATTAGCCCCCCCATTTTTCCCTCTTTCATCGTGTATTTCTTTTCTTCCACTCCAAATTTGCTGTTGGCAGTATCTCCCCAGACGAACCAAACACACCGCCGCCGCCGGCGTATGGATGACCGTACCGACACGAATTACTGTAGCTGGGTCCCACATCTCTTCTGACAGCTTTAGGACACGACGGCGGTGGCCTTGGAGCACCTCCGCCAAAGAACTCGGATCTCGCCTGAGGCGCGGCGGACGGCGGCGGAGGCGCCACCATCTTCGCGGTGGTCTTGGGAACAGATAGAAACGAACGGATCCTGATTGAGGAAGAGGATGATGACGTGGATACAGTGACATCGCTAATAACTCGTTGATATTCTTCGACGAGGTTTGCGAGATCTTCATCGGACTTGATCGAAATTAGTGAGTCTAAGTCTTCTGTCGGAAGTTGGCATCTGAGGAGGCTCACTTGGGACCCACACATCTCACCCATCTTCTCCAATAACTCTGCACGCACCGATCAAGAAAATATAATATATAATGAGAAACCCTAATCAAGAAATCTTTTTTGCATCTTAGGATTTTATTTTCCTTTATTAGTATATAATTTTGAGCCACGAGATATAATTACCGGAAAAAGAAACGGAGCTATTCACCGAAAGGATTCGCGTTTCGCCGCCTTGATAACGGAGTTTTCCATCGGGGTAACGTGGTAATATTCGACCGCCATAGCTACACAAGAATTTGATGGTTTTGCAATTAACAACCATGGTTATGAATTAATAACCCCTTTTCTTTTATTGTTCGAGGAAGTGTCGTATGTAGTAAACGAGATTTTGGAGGTGTTTTGAAGGGAACCATTGGCCACTTATATATAAATCTTTCGATGGTATGTATGTATGTATGTGTGTGCATGGACGTGTGGGTAAACAGATAATTTGACTATTCAATTTAGCAGAATATTAATTAGATTCCTCCTAATGTTCTTGGACCCTGGTATCCGTATGTTAAATGAAGATTGAAAAAGAAAGAAAGCAGTGATTCCGGAAAGTGTTAAAAAGATAATGAATTAAGCTAATTAATTTTATTTAATAATAATTTCGGTGATTGTTTTAAATGAAACCTTAAATTGGACTAAATGGGGGGGAGCTGAAGTCTGTTTGAATTTGGGATTTTAGACCAATAAATAAGAGCTTAATCGATTTTAATTAAAATTGAGAAGCCGTCGTTCGTCGAAACCCGAAATTGATGAAAGATTCATATTCTATGTTTCGAGGGGAATTTATCGAATATTAATTGGCTCAAAGCTAATGCCGGTGAACGAAAAATTAATTTTCGAAGTTGGCCGAATAAAGAGATGAAATATATATTTAATATATATAAAAGGATTTGTTGTTGTCCAACATTGGAAAGTTCATCATTTTTTCACTTGTTTATAAGAATCTCCTTACATGGACTATTCAAAAGGATTTGCCCAAGTGGTTGGTAGGTATGGGCTTATTGTGTGGGACTTTTGGACCTAATTATAGCCCAAGTGCGAGGCACCGCCGAGCCCGAGACCGACACCAGTCGTGCCAAGTGCGCAATGGACACTTTGAGGCGCATTTTGCACGACGCATCGGAGCGAGGAGCCCTTAATTTTATGCTCCGGTGAGGCGGCGGCGGTGATGTCACCGGTGAGGTGGCGGTCCCGGTGACGTGGCAAGTGATGCTGATGTGTAAGAGGACACGTGTACAAGTGAAGCTGACGTGGCGCTGACACAAGCGCCGCGTGGACGACGATTGGGATATGTGATGTGTAGCGGACCGGTTAAGGTCCGGTGGGGTACGATGGGTCGCGCCGGTTCGGCTCGGATCGAACCGCTGGGCTGAAAAGATACCTATTCCGAAGGGACCCGAAAGTTGTGACTATTCGCACTTTGGCCCCTGGTCGACAGGTGCAAAAAGTTCAAAACAACCCAAACGATGCAACCATTCGCAGAATCGTCCCAAACATATTCAGAAGCTATAAATAGACCCCTGCAGAATTGAAAAAATTCATTCAATCGACCCCCAATATTCTAGAGTTAGTGCATACACGGTGAAGTCAAATAAAAGCAAGAAAGACTCGAGTCTTTGAGTAGATTCGCCGAGATTTTATATCGTTGTGCAACGTGCAAAATTCTGAAGTCGTTGTATCTTCGGGACGGATTGCGATAACACGAGGCAATAACAACTTACGACAACAAATGTAGTATGTGCCTCGACTTCGACACTAACCAGATTCTGTTCGAGTTTCTGCAGCCACCGATCAAACGCAATACACAGAACCAACAAAGACTGATACGAAGACCAAAGGCTGACGTCAGACACTGAAACTGGACAGAAGATGCGCTAGAACATAACTGATCAAGATGCAAGCCGACAACACATCAACGATAAAATATCGGTATGTGAGGACAACATAGCCAATTATCCAATTCAGTCAAGACGATTTGATTCAAGGACTCGAAACTTACCTCACGATCACGAATTAAATCCCAGTCAGTACGAACTGCACTATGAAGTTTGAAGACAAACCGAACTAAAGATGCAGTTTAAAGAGTCGTTCTGCATCGACTTTAGATCCTTTTAAATAAAGCAAAATCGAAGTCAGATGCTACGGGGGTCAACAAAGCTATTGCGAAAAATCACATTTAATGTGCGTTCAGAAGCTCATGGTAAGGATCATGTCCCCTAGATTATTTGTCCGCATTCCATAGATCATCATCGAGGAAGATACTTTTGAACACCATACTATTGTGCGCACTATGCTTCAGTCAAGAAATTGTACAATGAGTCTGAGCGACTAATTGAGCATATAAACTTTGTGAAAATGAAAGTCCAACGTGTGAACAATTGTGTTATTGTCCAACTCAATACTAAGTCTATGTTGTAGAGTCTAACATAGTATCAACTAAGTCTACGTTGCGAGTTACTAGGAGCCTAGGTAGAGGAGTCTAGATAGGTATATACAGCTGTGTTATAAATCAAAGTCTTTTAGTTGAGTACTTTCAAGGGTGGAAGAAGGGAAGAGGTAGAAGGAGTTAACCTTCAACTTTCCCAAACATATCGTGTGCATACTCGCAAATAAATTTCGCGTCTAAATAAATTTCGCGTCTAAGCCTCCTTGTTAAATTGAGACAAGATCTTAGCGATTGTCAACCAAAAACTCAAAGACCCAAATAGATTTTAGTGTTTATTTACCCCTAAACACTCAAATGGATTCCAACAAAAAGTCATAAGTGTTGATGGTTATGTTTTGTTTTCATTTCAGATTTCATACAACCTTGAATTTTTCTTGGAAACGGCCTTAATAATTCGAAAAAATATTAGAAAATAATAATATTAATAATATTGAGTTGTAATATAATCAAGTTTCTTGATGATTCTAGTAATATATGTTTTATTTGGTCATGTCTATCCTATCCAGTTTGGTACAATCCAACAACGTTCAAATTATGCATCCCGATCTAACAAGCGGATTGTGATTACACCTTGGGTGGGAAGGCGGTGGACGCATGTCACAATATGAATAGAGTTGAGTATAATCCACGTGAGTAGGTAAGAAAAAAACCGTTTTATTTTTCATCTTTATGGAGATAACATTTCTTGCTTTACCGACTAGTGAGAAACAAATCATCATTTTACCATTGTAAATTATTTAAATAAATAAATTCCAAATTGCCGATGAAGACCATACTAATATCGTTATTGGTTCGAATGTCACATTTGAATTGCAAAGAATTAATTTATACTAGTATTTTTGGTGCACTCAATGACTGGCATAAAATATAAATATTTATATTATTTTATATTTTGAGTTATTTTTAATTTATAATATTAGATAAAATATTATTTTATAATTTATTTGTGGGGATGTGATTGTAACAAATGAAATATTATTTTATGTTTTTTTTATTAATGGAGATGGTCCGGACGAGCCTCTGTTGATTGAAAATGCTTTGGTTGGCAACATAGCTTACAACTATTATGTAGGCTCATATTATAAAATTTTAAATTTTCCGTTATTTATCCAAACATAATAAAGAACAAAGTGAAGCAAGAAAAAAAGTCTGTTATAAAGGATTTTGCCCTAAATTAAAAAAAAAAAACGAATAAAAGGCATATGCTTTTTATTAACTGGTCCATGAAAATGTTGGAGCCTTAAACAATTTCGTAATTAACGATGCTTTCAAAATCACTTTAATATAACAATTTTTTTAAAAAATCTTCAGATATTTTCGTCGACGGTTAAAGTTACGAACACGTCAACTTGCGTTAACTGCTTACACATTTTCGTCACCGATTTCGTTACTTGTCTCATTATATTAAAATAATTCAAACAAGTAATCTTGAGTTGTCATGTAATACACATCTTCTTCAAAAGACTTGTCGGAAAGTTTATGGTAATAACTAACGATCAACTAATCTTGATTTCTAGGCAGAATTATCGGACACACACGTACATGAACGACCGTTAGTTCACGAATCTAATTGATAAATGATCGCGACATAATGTTAGTTAATTAAAAGAGGAAGAAGCCTTTGGAGTTTGCCAGTTGTGAAAAATTGAAAAGACGTATATTGAATTGTAAGAAAAAGTGACATTTAAAGTCGGTCCCCTTTTTTTCGAAAAAAACATCTATTGACTGCTTAACCAATGTACAAATATTTCCTTGTTATTTGTCGTTTACACATTTTTTTTTTTCCGTTCATTGAAGAATCCGAGAAAGTGTCCGATATCATCATGTGGTTAGTTTGTTGCGTATGTATCTTCTTTTTTCTCCATAATAGATTCTTGTTCAAAAATTTCCCTTTCAATCATTTGTATGTGTCATATATGTTAGTGTAATTGGGAATAAAATATTTACGATAGGAGGTGTAAACTGCACGCTCGGAAATCGTTTTATTTCGGAACTCGGAACCAAACGAAGGTAAATGGGGTTGAAAAAAACCCCCTTGCGGGGTCTTAGGGGCAGCGCCCCTAGTGGCAGTCCCGAAGCTGCATACACCTGAAATGGTGTGTGAATTCGAAAATGTGGTATCTGTTAATAAACAGACATCATCTTTAAAAAGAGTTATGTCTACTCACGAGTAGACACAAATAATCATAATTTGGGTTATAGATAGGCGTTGAAACTTCCAGCATAAACACATGGAATTTACATATGCATCAGAACTCGTCTCTAGTCTCATGTCGGGATGAATTTGGTGAACTCGTAAAACGGTCCGAATATTGTCTCTGGAAAGTGAACTTCCAAACACGATTCTAGAGAATATCCAAACACACAAATCAAAACTATCTCCAACATAATGTCTACACCCAAGGGACCTTGACTGCCATAGTTTGTGGGATCTTGGGGTGGATCCATGGACCAAGGAGGATTAGTCTCGCTGAAAGCCGTGGTCATTCCATAGCCGATGATGAGGTTCAGATTCGATTCAAACCGAACCTAGTCGGAGCGTGATGACTGTGGTGGCGTTGTATGAAGACACCTACCTGACAAAAAAAATCATCTTTTATGTCTCATCCTTTTTCTTTGTTTTAAAAGATTAATCATACATCAGTAAATAAAAAAATTGACTTGCATAAAGCTTAGTTGACACTACATCTATTGTCAATTGACTTTAGAATGCATCTTGGCTTACATGTTAGGCTTTTGAGTATGGAAGGAGATTTTATTTCCTAAAAAAATGTTTATAGGGGTGGCAAAGGATTGGTTTTCGATTTTGGATCACTATATTTGATCCAACATAGGTCTTTGAACTTTTTTCTTCGAAAATGTTTAGATTATTCATCCAAGGTCGGGAAAATAAGTTCACCTAACTAATGTATAAATAAATTAGGCGTATCCTCATGTCACCAATTGATTTTAGGATATAACCCTCAATTTAACATAAAAAAATAAGTGGAAAATTCTACTTGATGGTATTATATGCCAGCCAAGCGGGCAAAAAATATTAGAAGTCACCGCACAGACGGATTTCTGGCTTATTTTGTTGATAAATGATCAACAACTTAGACTAAATTTTATTACTCCCTCTGATTTTAAAAACAAGTCGTTTAAGGTATTTGCACATATATTACGAAAAAGAGTAAAATTTCTCATATACCCTTAATTAATTGCATGATCTATCTAACATAATTTATTTTCCACTTAATTAAATGATGGGTAAAATTGGAAATATATTAGATATTTATCTTGAAAATGTGACAACGACTTCTTTATAAAAACAAAAACAAAATCTAAAACGACTAGTATTAAAAATCGGAGGTAGTATGATGTTAATGAACGTAGGTAAAATTGTATTTTCCACAGAAGTTTCTTCGTACATTGTATGCTATATACACGGATACTACTTTATCCTAATCCACAATAATTACAATTAAACCCTACACAATCAATTATAATTGTGTAATTATATGCAGATGTAGGCAAAGATAAATGATTAGTCTACTCCATTAATGTTAGTGAATCATTTCTACAATTATCAAATATAGTGATAAAAAATAAAAAAATTTATATAATAATAATAATAATCAGCAATTTTGCCCGTTGTACACTATTTATCACCTTATCCTTTTCATTTTTAGTCACTTCTAACGATCGATATAAAAAAACACAAATTAGTTCTGATTATGACGGTATTTAATTTCATTAGTAAATGTTAGTGTTTATCTTGCATGATATCCAAGAAGGGCATTCAGTGTTAGCCACATGGTTCCCATGAACCTTCAAACTCTCGGAAAATGAAACATCTTCAAATACCATGTATTCATTCCTATTAAAAAGTACTTAGTATTCCAGTTCATTTATATATTATTTTATATTTAGATTTAATAAATAACTGAAAGTAACTTTCAACAAAAATTAAAAGGTAAATACATTCAGTGTTTGTTTCATTAGTTAGCAAAATGGATATTCTTTCTTAGTAATAATTAATTGTAGGAAAAAATTTGATTGGTTATTGAATACATCAATTAATAAAAGAATATAGATAATTGCGTCAAAATATCAGTGATAGATGGAAACAAGCTTTATCAAGAACTCCATTAAACATATATCTCCATGGCCCCAAGTCTCCAAGATTAACAAATGAACCGCGGGGCAAAATCGTCCTTTGATGCCATCGACATCCTCGCACGGGGCTGTTTTATTACCGCGCCGTTGCACCGATCGTAAGCATGCCTCAAATGTACGCCCACTCGAGGCTTCGCAGCGGCTTTACTCCGTTTCGAAGCCTCGAAATCCCGCCAAAAACAAAAAAAAATCTTAAAAATCACATTTTTTCCCCAATTGTCAAAAATAGCTCGTGACATCGATCTTATTACGCCATCCACGCAAGCACATTCGAGTACTAACATCGTACTCCCAAAGCCCAGAAGCAACCTGTCTCTCGAGCTTCTTCTTCCTCCCGCTGATCCAGTTGTTGTGCAGCACGTAGCAGCCCATTTCCTCGCAAGCCTTCTTAGTATCGTTTTGCAGCCATAATTCCCGATAAGCACCGTTAGGGAAGAGATCTCTGTGCAAGAAGTGAACACTTAATCCCGTTTCGGGCTCTAAGCACCGGTCGTTGCCTAACCTGTAAGAACCGTTCTCTCCACAGATGGTGTCGTAAAAGCTCGGCTGCTCCGATAGGTTCGATTTGGACGCGTGCTTCACTACCTTCTCGAGGCCCGCGATGGTCGCGTTGTCGGAACGGGCGAAGTAGAAGCCGGAGTTAAGACGCCGGGGCAAGTTTATAGGCACTGCAAGAGAAAAAAGGGGAAGAAGAATTAACAGTCGTTCTGCTGTAGCCATGGTTCTGTATTGTCGCGGAACGGTCGCGGGCGATACGCATATTTTTTGTAAAGGAATTGTAAAATGTATATATATATATATATATATATATATATAGATGTTTCTTTACAATCATACTGGATATGTTTGTGCAAAGTAGGTCCTAGTTTTCTTTCAAGTTCCCGAAAGATATGTCCATGTAATATATAGTAGGGATAATTACACCAACACCCCATGTGTCCGCTTAAACATGTTTATTTTACGAAATATAGCCACTAACGGTAAATTTAGATGCCCGAATTATTAAATTGCAGTCCAAAATAGGATGAAGGGTCTTATTGTAAGGTTTGATTAAACTGAAGGAGGTGTATGTGTAATTACTATAGTCAGATAGAGTGTATGTGTAATTGAGTGATACCATGTGAGGTGTTGATGTAATTATCCCTATATATTATAAAGATTACAAATCGATTTCCTTCCAAGTAGGCGACACGGTGGTACCAAAAAGTAATCAATATATTCTCCATGAATATCTTTTAGTTGTCTGTCGAGAATTTTTTTTTTTTGGTTTAATTTGACAGCATCAATCATATTTTTTTTCCCCAGAATGCTCATTTAATCTCAAATATCTTCTGAAACGTGTCGCTAAAAAATAAAATCACTACTATAATCGAATCGATCGAATCGGCCAATATATGATGCAACCTTTTATTACTGTAACTTGTATATTGTGGCTGACATGTAACCGTTTCAGCCGATATCTCGACGGAGAACGATGGTTGTAGCTGTTATGCCTAAACGAAGATGACACATAAAATAAAAAGAAACGAAATACCTGTCACGTTGTATTCGTCGGATTGAGCCACGAGAACGTTAGGACCGAAAGACGTAAGATAGGGCAACGGGCTTTTGAACCAATACACGTCGACATCGGACATGAGCACGTTGTATCCGAGTTTTAGTATCTGAAGAACCAATTTCGATTTGACCTTAGTAACCCTCTGAAAGCACTCGGTACCGAAATGGCAATCGTCGAAGCTTACGTTCGTTGGCGGGCGCGGGTATTTAAACACGGGCAATCCCTAATCATCATCATCATTGTAGACAAGAATCTTAAAATTTGGTAATAATCAACATTTCTTAATATCGATGATTCAAAGTTTAGAAAAAGTATACGAGAGAAAACCAAAATGGCCCCCAATTTTTACTATGTCGTTCTATTTAGTCCCCGATGTTTCGCCTGAACCCTGTCGATTTTGGTATGATTTAGTTCTTCCGTCACGATTAACGTCAATTCTACGGATATCTCGCACATGCCCCATATCCGGTCCCCTTCTCCGCTAAAACTCACTATATCATGAAAAGATTACAGATATTAGGGACAAACAAAATTGAAAATTTTCCTCCGAAAGTCGAACATAAGCTCTAGATAGTCTGCTTCGTCGAGCCCCATAAACAATAGATGAGTACGATACGAACCCACAAATCATGCGAACGTTCCGACATACCCTCTATTTGGCCAATGGGGCACCGTGAGAGATTCCTATTAAAATTGACATTGATCGTGACCAAAGAACCAAATTGGTCCAAAATCGACAACACCGGTGACTATATTGGTTCATGCCAAATATCGGGGACTGAACTGGTACATAGAGTAAACATCGAGGACCATTTCGAATTTTCTCCCGAGAGTACACATATACCTGCAAGACCGAGAAATTATGAATCTCGTCGTCGAGAGCACATACCAAGAAGTTCGATACATTGAGGCTCCGAAGCCTACAAGCCCAACTCATGAGCATGTCCTTGTAGCTAAAACCCGCAACTCCTAGGACTATTGTCTTGTTCTTACTGGCAACAAGTGGTAACAAAGATTCTAACGAGAAGGGAAGAGAAAGCGACGATGCAGGGAATAATCCCGAGGACCGCTTCTCTTTGTAAAAGATTTCCTCGATTCCTTTGTTCTTCGATTGTAGTACCGCATCGACACAACCTCGTACTTCCTTCTTCCTTAAGCTCAACGGTCCCCCGTGTCCCATTTGGTACACAACGTTCTTGTCCGCGTTGATCATCACGTAGTTCCCATTACACCGAAATAATCTATACAAGTTGGAGAAGTCTGCTTCCCGAAAGGAAAAGGACCCGTAGAGATTTCCTAGGAAAGAATTTCCCGTCGTTTCCCAACTTCTTATTTCGGGCTCGGGATTCGTGGGGTCGAAGGAAAAGCTCGAAAGAGCTGAGCTGGCATCTATTACAAGCCTAAACTCCGAGGCTAATGCTTCACTGAGGATCCAACGGTTGTGAGTGCCCTTCCCGTATAGAAATGGCGGGAGAACTCCCTTGTGAAGGGGCAAATCAGAAGCTCTGCTCCACGCTATGATCGTTCGATCTTCATGCAGCGTGTGGTTGCCGCGTTCTTGATCGAGAAATGCCTGCAACTGTAAGAATATGGACACGTACGGTTTAATTATTACAGAACCTCTCTTGTAATGGATTTAATATTATAGAAACTGGGAGAATGCCATTTTTGGTCCTCCAATATTAAGGGTATGGGCTTTTTTAGTCCCCTGTGTTAGGAGATGTCACTTTTAATCCCCAAATAACCGATTTTGGGCCGTTTTGGTCCCCCGATTAATTTAATCGTTAATTTGGACGAAATTTTAACTCGTGAGGTGCACATGATTTCATTTTACTTGACTTAAACGATGAAACGCATCTTCTTCAACATGGGAGGAGAGTTAGTGGGGCATAAATCTGGTGGTTCTCACGTGTTAAATTCCGTCCAAAATAACGATTAAATTAACCGGGGGACCAAAACGACCCAAAATCGATAACATTGGGACTAAAAGTGGCATCTCCGAAGACAGGGGACCAAAAACGCCCACATTGGGGACCAATAACGGCATTCGCCCGTAAAAACTCTTCTCACCATCTGCAATCTAACATCCTCACCATCATCTGAAACCCAAGTTTTCCCGTCAGAAGTTAGACGAAAAGGAAAATCAGATGTACTTTTCGGGAAAGCAAAAAGGAGACAATCTTCGTCGAGCCTGTGGACGTGCTCTAACGTGGATAAAAAGTCTGGTAAGAGAACGGTCTCGGGATCGATCAACACAGTAATGTCTGATGATGATGCAAGAGATCTTGCAACCATTGAATGGAAAAATGGGGTGCCCAAGAACCTATTCGAATAAGCAGAAGCCAAAAAAGCACATTTTTATTAACAAAGGTACCCATAAATAGGCTAAAAAAGATTGAATGGGAATTGGGAACTCACGTGAAATCGATCTCGGGCTCAACCGACAACCTGGGACCGAATTTATTGGTGAAATCGAAAACAGAAGGATGATGACTGAAGAGAACAACCTCGATGTTTTCTGATAAACCAAGCCATGATCTTACAGCAAGGGCTTGTCTGTTGCCTACCTCGCCGGTAAAAGGCTTTGGTGCTGTAAAAAGAGTGATCTTTATGTAGCTGCTAAGACCCGAAAGATCTGTCTTTTCTGTTCCGATAGGTTCTAACATCAAAGTACAGTAGAAAGAGACACAAATTAAGAAGAGCCCACAAATCCAAACAATACATAGACCACTTTTTGTCACCTACATAATCCAAAACAAGAATCCAAGAGTGAGCACAGCACAAGATACATACAAATGAAAGAATCAAACTTTATTCCCTTGAAAATCAAGAGGACTCATCACCTTTCTGTCGGAGAGATTAGAGATGAAAAATGACCTGGAAAACTTCATCACAAAATGGAGTTTTTGGGCCCTGACGCTTGGCTTTTGAATGAAATAAAAGGGGAAATTGAATAGAGTTGAAACGCAGCCACCATTGTAGTGATTGTATCGTGTGCAAAAGGTGTCAAGTTGCCTAATTTTTGGGGAATATCCGAGTAAAGTGTGATGGGGTCTCACGATTTTCACCAACCTCGTGGAGGGCTTAGCGCTTGCTGCTGAAGAACTGCGTCGCAATGTAAGTCAACTACATGTGATGTGAAAGCACGAAACTTTTCTGTGCTCGATTATATTATCGGTAGGAGTTGACTTTGCATCTTCTTTGGTGAGAATATATTAGTTCGGCTGGCTTCCGATGGAGAAAAAAAAGGTTCGACTCACAAGAGGAATAAGTGGTCTGTGGTGGGGATCCGCCGCCGTGAGCGGCGTTGGCGGCCTAGGAGTTGCCGCACCTCAAGTGCTTGTCTTCGTAAGTCCAATTTCTTTCATTTCCTTTCTTTTTTAAGAGAAGTTTCTCTTCTACAACCTTGGAAGAAATAATCTCTGATCTTAGGCTTAATATTTTTTAAGTCATAATTTTAAAACAGTAAATTTTGAAAAAATGAATCGATTTGACGATAATTAATGATGAAAACCTAATTTTAGATCGGAATTAACAAACGTGAAAATTAATTTAGGGAGACTCCTATATGGTCGGTCCAAATCAACACATTTGACGAATTAAAACAATTTGAGGAGAATTAACGCCAGAAATCTAGGGCGTGTTCGATAAAAGCACAACGAAAAACTAAGTTATCGCATCGAACAATGATACATTGCGTTTCGACCGTTGTACCTCTCCACATTTCTTTTTCTTTTCCGAATCGAATTTCGCAAACCAAACACACCCTATCCGAAACTAACACATGTCATATGCACATGACAATTCAATATAAGGGATAAATCTTGCGTGGCATCGAAAGAATCTGGTAAAAAATCAGCATGTACGAATCCAACTTATTAATTTCAAAGTTAAAATTAGATTTCCAACATTAATTATTCTAAAATTGTTCAATTTTAAAACTATTATCTTGAAATTTTGTCATCACCTGAATATAGGAGACTAAAAAATATTTAATTAACCCTTTGATTTTAAGAATTGTATACTCCTACTCCAACAATGCTACGAAGGAAAGGTCCAATCCAAAAGATACATACACGCAACGGTCTCTTGTAATATTACAGAACTGAGCTTATAAGGGTAAGAACTATACGTCTTTCCCTTTTTCATGTCTTCCCTTAAAACCCCGAAGAAACATGTAATTCTCTATCTACCACTAAAAACGCCACTAAAAATCTGGCTACTCCCTCCTAATGAAGCTTCCCATTCAGCCGACGAAATTCTGATTCGAGTCAACGCGACGACGACTTCGTTCATCTCAGGCCTATCCATAGCATCTTCACTCAGACACCATTGAGCAACCTCAGCCATCTGCAAGAAAATGTGTATGTGAATGTGTTGTCTCACTTCACTTGTATATAAATAATAAGGATAATTACGCCACACCCATGTGGTATCACTCAATCACACATATAATCCCTCTGACTATAGTAATTACACTTACATACCATTTAGTTTAATCAAACTTTACACTCATTCATCCTATTTTGGACAGCAATTTAAAAATCAGGACATCCAAAAATTACCCTTAGTGGCTATATTTCGTAAAATAAACATGTTTAAACATGTTAATATGGAATGCATTAATATTTATGGGGTCTAAAAGATGATTTTGTATAAACGAAAAATGAAAATTTAATGATATACAAGATATATTGATTTAATAAAATATTCTAAATTATACATTTTGGCCACTTAAATATTAATACATTCCATATAAACATGTTTAAACGTGTTTATTTTACGAAATATAGCCACTAACGGTAAATTTGGATGCCCGAGTTATTAAATTGCTGTCCAAAATAAGATGAAGGGGTCTTAGTGTAAATATTGATTAAACTAAAGGGGTGTACGGGTAATTACAATAGTCAGAGAGAATATATGTATAATTGAGTGATATCGTGTTGGTGTAATTATCCCTAAATAATAATATTAGTAGGAAGAAAAAAAAGAAGGAAAAGATTATGCCTTGACCTTAAACAAATCATCTGCAGGATAGTTGCCTTTGAGATTTCCGTCTGCAACGGACTCTAAAGCCGGCATCGGGTTCTCTTCTTCGTCGAAGATTTCGTTTAACTGAAATCAAATTATTTGTGTCCCTTTACATTTAGTAGGGTTTCTTGCAGTTTGTAAAAAAAAAAGAGAAAATGCATGAAAACTGAGAATTTTAAATGTTTGATTTCTGATTAAAAGCTTACAATTGTGATAAGAGATCTCATCTTATTCGGTTCGTTGGCGTCGCGGATCAGCGCGCGCTGCCCAGTTATCAGCTCCGCAAGAACCACGCCGAACGCGAAGACGTCGGTCTTGGTAGTCACTTGCAGCTCCTTCACCGACCTGCAAAACAACCGAAAATCACATTTTGAATTAAAAATCTGGTTTGTGGAAATTAGTAGGGAAAAGAAATGTAACGGAAGAAAAAAAATAGTATTTTATGTTTGGTTGGTTGAAGAAATAGATAAGGAAAAGAATAGATCAGAAAACATAGTTAAATTTATACTTAAAAACTTCTTCACCAAATGGTGAGAAAATGAAAGGAAACGTATGAAAATATTCTCCCCAATTTTTTTCCCACACTACTTTCTTCGTTTCAAACACAACCTTAAAGTCGAGTAAACCTCGGAGGCTGAATCACCAGCCAGCAAATTACGCAGGTTTACGTATGACAGGCTCGTGAAAGATAATGGGGGGACGCATGACATATTCGAACTGCGCCCTTCGCACTATCTTGAGGCCTCAACATTGACCACTAGGCCAAAACCTCATTGGCAAATCAGTACAAAATTTGACAAAAAAAAATGATGCTCTAAAGATTTTTTTTTTTCTTTACTCGGGTGGGAGATATCCGGGCGTTCCAACTAATCGCGTAGCTATCAATTCGTCGTCGCCGGTTCTTCCAACGAGCTTGGCCAGTCCGAAATCCGCGACCTGAAAGGATATTTAGAAAACTAATCGTAATTATACAAGATTTTATTACGATATGCTCATATATAGTTCCGAAGCATTTGTAATAATATTTACTTTTGCCCTAAGCCCTTCGTCTAGAAGAATGTTAGTCGTCTTAATATCGCGGTGAACGTATCGAGCCTTCGTGTGGTCGTGAATGTACTCGATTCCCCTCGCAGCGTCGAGCGCTATTTGCGTTCTTGCGCTCCAAGAAAGAGGCTGATGCCCTAATTGATACACACAAATGCTGGTAATAATAAGACTACTCTACTGATTTATTACAAACATTTTCCGGGAAAAAAAAAATCTTCTATTTCTTTTAGAACCTTTTAGTAACGGATCGTGGAGGTGATCGCCGAGGGAACCGTTCGGGATATACTCGTACACCAAGTAGAGATCATCGTGCCCGCTCGCGTAGCCCATGAGCTCAACCTTTTTTTCCAGAATTTTTTTTTTAAATAGAAGTATCTATAATAAATAACTCTCTTTTGAATAACTAGTAAGAACGTCTCCAACCGAATACCAAAACTCAAAAAAATGGGGTAAAAACTCTCGAATTGTAACTAACCTCAAAATGAGTTTTTTTTCTTATTCTCTCATGTTTTAAACTAAAATTTGCATTTGGATGAGTTTTCCAAAAAAAAAAAAAAGGGGTTTAAGGTTTAAAAATTGTCTGTTTTCAATTATTAAAGCACCATATAAAACGTTTTTATATGCACAAATATTAATTTTGTAAAAATATTCTCAATAGGATTTTAAAAAATAGTGGTCTAATTTGTAAAGCTATAAACTATATTAGTTTATTGAAAAGTTGTAAATTTTGGTGTATAAGAGAATATTACGATTATAATCCTTTTGAGTTTGAGAAAGACTTTAAAGATTGACGAATAAATACTATTTGATGCGACCGTTACTGTATTTTGAGTTTGAAAATGAGTTTTTTGATTGTACATGTCCAAATGGACATTGGCTTCTCTTACCACATTGATATGATGGATCTTGCATAAGACCTTTATCTCTGCAAGAAACTCTTTCGACTTGTTCGATCTCATCTTCTTGATTGCAACTTCCTGTTAATGAATAATATACGTGCAATATATTACGATTATATGCAGAAAAACGAAATTATACATCTCAGATATGTTTATATGTTGGTCTTTTATTACCTTCTCGTCTAGTGATCCATAGTATACGCTTCCATACCCGCCCTCCCCGATGATTCTCGATTCATCGAAACCTCCCGTTGCCTCTTCGATCTCCTCGATACTGTACAGCGTGGGTTTTTCAGATTCGAACACCGTGATCTCTGCCCCATAAAAAAAAATAATTTTATTACATAATCTTAAAGAATCAGCGGTTTTCTTGTCTTAATTTTCATCTTTTATTAATGGGGAGAAGAACCTTCGACGCTTTCTTTGTGATGGTAAAGTCTCTTCAACGACTGAGTCCTGTTGTTTCTGCTCAGATTATTCGAAATAGCTCCGGGATCTTCTTCGCCGTTTTGTTTGTTTCTCCTCTTCGTTACGAGGATCAAGCCAAGCGTGCACAAGGAGAGCAAAGTCACGCACGAGAGTACGATGACGAGTATTATCCACTTATGCCCCTTCTTCTCCCCTAAAAAAAACATGCATTTAAACAATCTCCATATAAGAAAACTAGGGTTTTTGAAAGTAACATATCGTTGTAGTAAGAAGGTTTAATTATTATTTTGGTGAGGTTGGGTAGTGATATATTTAACACTTAATTTTACGGAGAAATTATAAGATTTGATCGCTAAGTACATCAATTTTTGTAAAATAGGTTGGTAAGTTTGTAAGTCTTAACAAAATTGAGTCATAGCTGAAATTTTCGGCAAAAATCGCCGGAAATCCGACGTGGCTGATGACATGGATTATTCTCCACCAACATGGCTGCTGATATGTCATCGACTACGTCGGGTTTTCAGTGCTTTTTGTCGGAATTTGACTGATGACCCAATTTTGTTAATACATATAAAGTTAGTGACTTATTTTTTTTCAATTATCGAACACAATGACCCAATAACGAAAATTAGTATACTTAGTGACTCAATCTTATAATTTTGTCTATGTTTTGTAAAAATAAGTTTCGAAATTGCAGTGTTTTGAGGATACTTAACGTTTAAAACCTAATCTTAATCCGAAATCAACACATGTGCGTCACACATGACAATCAATTACGGGAAATATCCTACATGATGTTGGAATTTTTTTTATCTAAATCATCACCACTTACGAATTGAAGCATTTTGAGGACGATTAATGCCGAAAACCTAATTTGAGGTCGGGATCAACACGCGTGAGGTTCATGTACCACTGATTTTCCCCAACGGCACACATAATTTACTCCAATTTACATTTTAAGTACGGTGCACGCGTGTAAACTCTAGACCGAAATTAGTTTTTCATCGTTAATTTTTTTCAAATTTCTTGAATTTGAAAACTTATTCTTCTAAAATTGCATCACCTTAAGTCCAATATCCTTAAAATTTTCAATGACTAAAAAATAATTAATTCTAATAGTAATAATAATAATCTATATACTATATATTAAGGAAGTGATGCCTATAAAAACTACCAAATTTCTCTATCAATTTGGTATGTGATTTTACAATTTTATTCTTCAATTTTTTTTATCTATTCGATCTTACCCTTTATCGATTGAATATTTTAAATTAGTAATAACTTTAAAATAGTATTATATTTTTATGTTTTATTACACATCGGATGTAGTGTAGTAATAATAATAATATACCTCTCGGTGGATCACTCTGATCCGCCGTCCTCGGCAGAGGGACTCGGCCATCTTTGTACATCGGCACGTACAACAGCCACCCGGCCTCCACGTAAGAAGGGTCCGACCCCAAATACGCGTTCAATTTCTCGATCTCCGCCGCATCGGCGCTGAGCAGCTGCGCGACGCTCGAGATTGTATCCTGCGGCTGAATCGTATACGTCACCACAACCTGCGGCGAATCACCACCGCTGGCCGCCGCGCAGCCGCACAGTAGATTCAGCGTCTTGTTGACTCCGGCGTACAGGCTCGTGTTGGCGACCTTATCCCACACTTCTCCGCTGAAATTGTTGCTCGACACTTCGAGGAAAGAGTCCCCAATCTCCGGCGTGTAGGTGACGTTGTAGAAGTATCCCCTCACGCCGTCGATTTTCTGGCAGGAGCAGTCGACGGCGACGAGGTAATCTCGTCGGTTGTTTTTGGGGTATGTGATGGGCTTGATTTGGGATTCGTCGACGGAGTATAGGGCTGAGATTTGGTGGGGCTGAAGGCCGTTGTGCTGGTAGAGAAGGGCTTGGCACGTGTCGACGTTTGATTGGCAGGAAAACGAGTTGATTTGCTCGGTGGAGGCGGAGATTAAGAAGGGTGTTGATGATGGTGATGGTGATAACATCGTATGGAGGAGAAACACCATGAAGAGGAGGAGATGAGCTCTAGTGATAGCCATGAGTGAAGTGAATCTTTAGGAAAAGGATGAAAATGAGAATAAAAATGGGTCGTGTGAAAGGGTTTAGATTCAGGCAACGAGGCTATTGTCTTGTGGTCAAGGAGAACCCTTAATGATTTGTGGCGTTAGGTCGTGGTATCGAATCCCCCCTCCCCTTTAGTAGTCTACAGCCCATGACTATCGTTGTGAGATGGGTTTGGAACGTATTCATTTGGTCCCGCGGATTAGTTCCACCTCTAGAGTGTGTGGCGCAATTAAGCATTCGTCAGGTCTGTGTGGCGCAAGCCAACGGCGGTATTTATGGGCTAGTCCATAGTCAGGTCGAGCGGGGATAGCTCGGGACAAAAAAAAGGGTTTAGATTCATGGGATTTTCCTCTTCTTTTTTTTTTTTATTTTTTTTTATTTTCATGTCATCTTGTTATGGCATGATTGGTAACGTTGCATGGAAATATAAAAATAATGTCGATAAACACGATATGCTACTACCATATGGCAGTGAGCTGATCAATAAACCTTTAATTTATTTCATTACATTATGCCGTACTGATTTAATACAGAATGGTCATTTTGACTGTTTCACAGTTTGGACAGTGAAGAAAATATATTAAAACAACATAAATATATCCGTAATTCTCCTTGTTTGATTCTCTCGCGAAGAAACATCGTAAAATAATGTGGCTTTTTTGCACTATGAATCCGAGGCAGCTCATAGTTATGATCGGCACGGAAAAGAAGGGTTTTTTTTTTATGAGTAATACGAGTTATGTGATTATGTGAGCTTTTCATTTGGCTTAGTTTATGCTGTGAAAATTACGATTTTGAAAATTCCTAATGTGTTCATTTTTGTAAGAAAGTACTTTCATTTTATTTAACTATATATTATATATATATATATATATTTAAAATGGAAGCTCCCAATGGCAACCATAGGATGAAAGGAACCAAACATTGTAATCATCAGCCGGCTGAGGATGAATAATAATAATAATAATATGCACCAGGTCAGGCTTTAGCTTTGTAGTATTCTTTTTGCTTAATACATTGCAAGACTTTGCTTGATTCACGAACAATTATCTTCATTACTTTTTTTTTTCTTAATTAAACCTTAAGCACGGTGGGTAGTTGCCAACTAATTAAGAGGTAACATAACATCCATTGACTACTGTATTATGTAACCAAGATGCATGTACATTAATTGGTATAACATAATTGTTTCGTGTATATTGAGATATAGATAGTTACTCATTATATATGCATACACTAATGCATATGCAATGACAAACTTACAAATTGCAATCACCAAGTATGTTGCCTTCTTTTAATTTTTGAATCGATGTATTGATTATGTAAAAATATGTCGCTAACTTTTTATGTCAGAATAAATTCGGTTTCTGAACGTTTTTCTCGCAAAATAAGACAGAAATCTTACTCGATATCCACATTGGCAGCCAAGTGATTTGAAAATGTTTTATGTCAGCAACCACGTAAGAAATTTCATAGTCAGTTCAGCCACTTCTGACTTTATACAGGGTGATAAACTCGGGTTCCGTATATGACCGAGCAACAGACGTTTGCTTGATGGGTTCTCAATACACTATTTCATCTCCAATTGTAATCACATATCAGTTATTGGTTTGTCCATCGAGCATCACAAACCCACCCTAACAATTAATGATACATTTCTTAGCATCATGTAATGTGTTCTTTGATATACAATTCAATCTGCACATCGTTATTGGCAATTTCAATAAATATTGCATCGACCATTTTAGGTTTGTTTAGGCATTTCACCTTTACGGCGTACCCCCACACTTCTTAATATTATTCGAGTGCTAGTATATTCTCGAAAGGTTATATCTCTTCGTGAAAGTTTGTGTCTTTTCTCGAAAGACTGTCACTTCGCGATAGGTTCAGCCACTTTTTCAATATATCGCATGTCTTCGAATAATCGCATCTTTCCTCATATGAAGTTATACCCCTACGTGAAAGGCTGCACATTTTTCGTGAAAGATAACGCATCTCCGTAGGAGGTTATAGTTCCGAAAATTCATCTCTCTTTTTTTTTTCCGCTAAAGATCATGCTTTTTCGTGAGGTCGTACCACCTTTCAAAACGTCATACCTCTTTTGAGATCACACCTTTTCAAAAGGTCGTGTCGTCTCGTGTGTTCACACCTTTCTTTTTTTTTTTTTCAAACGAAGGACGTGGCTTTTCAATGATATCGTCCATGTTTCATCAAAAAATTACGTCTCTTCACGAGATCTAACCTCTTTTGGAAAGATAGCATCTCTTCTTGAAATCACACCTCTTTTGCAGTGAAACTTTGTATCTTTTCGGCAAAAGTTGCATTTCTTTATGAGATAATATCCTGTTGCGAGGGATCTTACCTCTTTGCGAAGGATCGCGACTTTTCGTGAACTCATACTTTTCCGTTAAAGGCCGTACCTCTTTTCTCAAAAAGTCACGACTATTTGTGGGATTGTACCTTCTCACAAAAGTTGCATTTCTTTGCGAGATTGTCATATTTTTTCATTAAAGACCGCGAGCAAGCGCAGAGGCCACCACGCTCTTTGCAACCTGCTTCACGATGTAAGCACTCAATCGCCACTACAGCCCTAACGTTGCACAGCCTTGCAGCGGTGCCACGGCCACCACAGTGCCCGAAGGCGCTGCTGTGTGTACACTCGCATGGCGTCCAACGGCGCTCAGCCAATTTGAAAAGCGTGCACAACAAATTTAACTTGTAAGTTACATCTTTGACTTGCAGGTGCTCTGCTTAGGTTGTACTTAAGAGATGTAACTTGTAATTAACAAGTTTAACTCTCTGATTTTGCCAACAAATCACGTCTTCGTAATGTAATAATTCAGGCAGGTGCTTGCTTGACTTGTCGTGTCTAGCATGCTTCGACCAAAGCGTCGGTTTTTTTTTTTTTTTTTTTTTTCGTTTGACTTGATTTTGTCCGTGTCACGTGGGGTCTTTTTCATGGAACCAAATTCTCTGTTCTACTTATTTGTGCCACTTTTTGTAATACTTTACAAAAATATCATTATATCTCGCTACGACCAGTGTTAAAACACCCGTAAATAGTATTACACGCAAAAAAATATATAACATTGGTCGGAATACAAAAAAAATATATACCGAGTGCATATCAATAATGTTAATATTTATTGTGTGTTTAATCACTCGGTATAATAATATTTATGGTGTAATGCTATTTACGGGTATTTTAACACTGGTCGTAGCGAGATATAATGATATTTTTGTAAAGTAACACATTAAAGTGGAACATAGAATCTCAACCCCTTTTTCCTACCGTCACGACGTTACACGATATCATAATTTTTTTTTATTATTTTTGCGCTTTTGCAACCGCTTCAAAATTTCAATCGGCCTGTTTCGCTTCCAACCGGAGAGGTCTAACCAATCCTTTTAAGAATACCAATAGACGTTTGTGTCGTAGCATCGATCAAAGACGACGTAGTATCGTCTTACGATTATTGTCGACAAATAAAATCATTTCACCACAATTATCATTTTAAGATTGTTGGGTATAATTTTCGTATGTACATTTTTGTAGATTTATATATTAAATAATATATAAATATCGATCGTACGCGAGATGTGAAACTGATTTTATTGTCGATGCTAGCATCGACACTATGCTTTTAAACGATATTGCCCCGCTCACGGTGCTTACGGAATAAGACAATCGTTTTTCAAGATACAACGACAAATGTCACGTAATAGGAGCACTTCAAATTACGAGACCAACGAACTTAATCGATGCTTTTCGGACTCTCAGACGAGTTTCAATACGAAAATATACTAAATATATTTCACGACCAGAAAATGAAGAACCTACTGGATTACTAAGACTTTCATTTAAGAGAATGATTCTAGGTATGTGAAATGAGCACATGAACCATTTATTTATAGATTGGGCTGGATCATGCCGAAGTGTTGCATCTAATCGTGGTTGGTAATGACTTTCAACCAATAAGATGCATCTTTTAGCTTAAAGTGTATTTTGTGAAAATACATGTTCTTTACAAAGGTTGTAACCCTTTAATAACTAAATAAAAATTAATTTCTATTTAATTAAATTTTCCAACGTAAATAAAAATCATCATCACTCCTTCCCGAAAATCTTCAAAACCAGAACAATAACAAGACTAATATTAAGATCCCAACTAATTATAAATAATATAAATATCAATAATAATCCGGAGGAGGAGAAGGTTTTTCATTACTAAAGGGTCCATGGGTCCTTGGTGATGGTGGTATCCATTGACCATATCTGTTCGTACTGATCCGTTGACCTCTCACCACGAGCTTCCTCCTGCTAAGGCCTTCTTCCCGAAAATGTAATAATCATTAAAATATTAAATACAAATCTGACCTGTTTATAACTTCAAATAATAATATAAATTGAGAAAGTGACAATCACCTGACGATAACGCTGTGGTCGAGATAACAAGAACAATCAAGATCACTGTCGTCCATCTTTTCATATAATACTCTTGCATCATCATCATCGTATTGTAATAGTTAGGGTACTTTTGTTCTTTTTTTTTTCTTGAAAAATGCTGAGAATGATTCAAGAACTTGGTGTTCTTCCGGGTATTTGAGATCATTAAAACAATGGAATACTTCATAGGTCTGCGCTGTAAAGCACTACTTAGATGTAGCACGAGACAGTTGACATTAATGACCTTACTTTTCACACTTGCATTGACCTTTTCTTTTAGTGATGGAGTTGGCCAGGAAATAAATGATATTATGTGATCTTTTTATGAACAGAGATAATACAATAAATTTTCCGAACAAAATGTCAGCTAGTTGACCTCTTATATCTCTAGGAACCCAAATATTCGACTCCACTTAAACTCCTTCGTTATCGTAGTCTGCGTGGATTTGAGACTGTAAACACAAGTCAGAGAATTACTCCTAGTGCATGTAAGGAGGTTTTAGATTCTCTTTAGACGAAACTTAGTTCGTAGCATGGAAGGCACACTCAAGTAGGGTTGCAAACGAATCGAATCGAGTCGAATATGATGATATTCTATTATCAAATTTCGAATTCGAATTCGAAATTCGAATACTAAAATCAGATTTGAATTCGATTTGATTATGAAATTCGAATATTGAATTGAATCTTCGAATATTCTAATTTTTTATGTCTAAAAATAAAAATAATATTATATTTAATATTATAGTATCTTATATTTAAATATATGTTGCATTATAATATGTTTCATTTTCTACAAAAGAATTTTATGTTGCTCACCTTACATGAGCACCTACACGTGGCATCGAATGATGTCAAATCAACATGTCACATCAATGACATATGCGGTATTAATTGTGGTATGTTGATGTTGCATGTTGATGTGGCATGTTGACGTGACATCATTCAATGCTGTTAATGTTGAAGACATCAACATTGATAATGTTGGGACAACATTCCAGTCAACATTGTTGTCTGAGAATGTGTCCGACTTCTGTTTTATCTTTCATGCCCAAAACACGTTTTAATAGATAACGTGGTTTTTATTAGTGTCATGCAGGTCATGGATAAGGGATGGAATGATTCAAAACGTGTGGATTGCGTGTGGATAAGCTGGAGCGAAAGTAGGAGTGGAAGCATACTAAAAATAGGAAGATTGGAGCTCAAGTCAAGACCAAGTCATTTTGAGCTGATCCGAATTTACTCTCAGCGGTCACTCCTATCTTAGTGGACGTTGTGGAAGTTAGTTGAGGCGACCAAGTCTATTGTGAAGTAGTCAAAGTCGAAGACTTATAAAAAGGGGACTTCACTTAACCATTCGGTACGGCGAGAGATAAGAGCTTGAGAGATATAGCGTGAGATAGAGAGCGTGAGATATGAGATTCGAAGAGAAAAGTTTGAGCGAGCCTGAATCATCACGAGAGTCTTTTAGCCTAGTTTTCTATTTGCAAAAGTCGAAAGACTTTGTAGTTTGGTAGAATCTCTGTTGATTCGTTTCCTTTTCTAGGCTTGTTTTTATAATCCATCTTTATAGTGGAATTTCGCCTTGAGGCACGCAGCAAGTTTTTATAACTTGCTGCAAAATTTACATCTCGTGTTTATCAGTTTTTGTCACTAAGTAATTTACATATTCCGCTGTGCGCTTTTGTGTTGGAACGAATGTTCCATCAACATTAGTTCCAACATTTAGGTTACATTTTGCTATTTAGTTTACATCCATATCGGGACCCCACTTCAGAGTGGTATCAGTGCCTCCGCTTGACATTACTAAGCGTTCTTAATCCTCTACAATGGATGTTACAAGCTCAAACCATTTTGGCAAGGTTCCCGTGCTAGACGGAACCAACTACGCCTATTGGAAAGTGCGTGTACGCCAGTGCATCAAATCGATCGATACGCGAGCGTGGAAAGCTGTGCTCAATGGATACACTCCACCTCGAACTGCCTCAGACGCTGATGGAGAAGTCGTTGATTAACCAATCGACGAATGGACGGTCCCTGAGAAAAACGCTGCCGAGTTCAACGACAAAGCCCTTAATGCCATATTCTCCTCGGTCGACATCTTCATGTTCAAGATCATTCAAAACTGTACACCTGCAAAGAATGCATGGGATCATTCAAAACTGTACAGCTGCGAAGGCGATGCAAGTGTGAGGGAAACCAGACTAAGGCTCCTCTACAATCAATTCGAAAACCTTAGAATGAAGGAAGATGAAGACACCACCACGTATTTCGGGAAAATACTGACGATCTCAAGCGAGTGTGCCAGCCTATGAGATCCAATCTCGAATAAGGTATTGAATTCTAAAGCAGTACGTACACTAACCGAAAAGTTTAATGGGAAGGTAGCGGCGGTCGAGGAAGCACACAATTTGGCCACAATGGACTTCAACACATTGATGAACATCATGAAGAATTTCGAGACCAATCTCGACGTCCAAAGGAGGGCTTCTCGCGGCAAAAGCCTTGCTCTAGTCAGTCAGCTCTCTAAGTTTCAAACTGAGGATGAATCTGATGATGAGGATACGGCCTTGTTCGTGAAGAAATTTAAGAAGTTCCTCAAGACGGATGTGACTAAAAATATTGGCCCAACATTCAAGAAGGGCCAGAGTTCAAATGAACCGATGTCTGCTCCACCGTTCTTCAAACGTAACCCAGATGGAAAGAAAAAGAACATCAACTGGGATTCAGTAAGATGTCATGCTTGCAAGGGTTGGGGCCACTTTGCCAATGAATGTGCAAATACGCTTCGCAAACGTGGGAAATCACTTTGGGTCGATCTTTCCGATGATGAAGATGAAGAACATGTTCCTAAGGAGTCAAGGCAATCATCAGTAACCATTCAATCCTTCTCAGACAACGAAGAAGAAGAAGATCATCAAATCGGCTTCACGGTGGTAACTGATGTTGAGTCAACATTAGACTCAACATCTGAGAAACAAATTATCTTCGATTATGATGACTCAAACTGTTTTGATGCGTATTTAAGTTTTGATGATGCAGGATTAGAAACTAAAGTTCTTGAAGAAATTCAGACAAATGATGCCTTCAAACTACTATCCGCAAAATATGAGAAAGAAAAGGCGAAAAACTCGGAACTCAATGCTATCGTGAAAACGCAGTACAAGGAGAATGAGAAAAGCGAAAAGATGGTCAAAAGCCTACTTGAAGGGATGAACAAATTGGAAGCCATACTGACACGAAAAGATAAAGAAATCGACAAGCTTCAGAAGCGAATAGACGAGGCCGACGAGACGTTCTCAAAAATGAACAAGGGTAAATTGACCCTTGATGAGGTATTATCGTTAGGTATTTTTGATAAGCAAGGTCTAGGATACAATGCTGAGCCTCCTCTTGATGTTCCTAATCCTGTGACTCATGATAGACCTAAGATTGTGTTTGTTAATGAAAAGCTCGAAACCTCGAACTTTAGTGAGACCGTGATTATTAAAAAAAGTACTAAGCATGCTGCCAGTAAGTCTAAGTATAGATCGTTTAAGTGTCATCATTGCATGCAGCCTGGTTATATTAAGCCTTTTTGCTGGAAATTGAAGGGGAGATTTCGAAGAAATCTATGTTGGCTGAAATGTCGTCCAACATTCCACTCAACATTGAGAAATCAGTGTTGAAAGGTGTATCTGGAGAAATTTCAGTTAACGCTCTTTCAAGTTCTGGTAAACACAATGCTGTTTTGTCATCTAAGAAAGTTTGGGTAGAGAAATCCGTGCATAAATGCAATGTAGTTTACACCTCTTTGCGAGCTAACGTGACAGGTTCTTGTACTTCGATAGGGGTGTTCCCGACATATGACGGGTACCAAAGAGTTCCTAATCGACTACCTACCGTTAAGCAGCGGATCTGTAACGTTCGGAGGAGGTGCGAAAGGGTGGATTCTCGGTCGTGCCAGATTGAACGTGCATGATTTCCCGAAGCTAAGCAACGTCCTTCATGTCGACGGGCTTGTGGCTAACTTGATTAGCATAAGTTAGCTTTGCGACGACGACCTTGAGGTTAGATTTAATAAGGAATGTTGTGAGGTTTTTAACAACAAGTGTGTTCGAGTTATGGTAGGAAAACGATCGAGTGACAATTGCTATCTAGTCGGCGACAAATCCGGTTCGAAAGACGTGTGCAACCTCTCAAAGGCCAAGGACGAGGTGATCCTTTGGCATTACAAATTGGGCCACGTCAACTACAGAACACTGGAGCAACTTATCAAACATGAAGCAATCAGAGGCATTTCGAAGCTCAAGGAGTTTCGTAAGGTTGTGTGTGAGTCATGTCTGAAGGGTAAGCAAGTGCATTCTAGTCATAATGTTGACCAACATGCTGCCCAACATTTTAAAACTGCTCACTGTTTTCAGTTAATTCATATGGATTTGATGGGACCGATGGAAGTAGATAGCATTGGTGGTAGGAAATATGCTTATGTGCTTGTTGATGACTATTCTAGATATACATGGATCTTCTTTCTTAGGAAAAAATCTGAATCGTTCGACTTTTTCAAAACTTTCTGTGCTATGGTTAAGAATAATTTAAGTGCTCCTATATTTCGCATTAGGTCTGAACATGGTAGGGAATTTGAGAATCAGTCGTTCAATGAATTCTGTGATAGGAAAGTCATTATTCATGAGTTTTCATCTCCTAAGACGCCCCAACAAAATGGGGTGACCGAAAGGAAGAATAGGACATTGCAAGAAATGACACGTGTTTGTTACAATCTAAGAGTCTTTCTAAGAGATTTTGGGCTGAAGCGTTGCATACCGCATGTCACATTTCGAATCGTGTATACTTTCGGCAAGGTACTAAGAAAACGTCGTATGAATTATTGAATGGGAAAAAGCCGACTGTCAAGTATTTTCATGTCTTTGGATGCTACTGTTACATGCTTAATGATCGTGAATACTTGACCAAATTTGATTCGAAGAGTGATAAATGTATCTTCCTAGGTTACTCCTCTAATAGTCGTGCATATCGAGTTTACAATTTACGATTGAAATCCATTCAGGAATCGGTGAATATTGTATTTGATGATGCTACTGATCTTAGCAGAAATGCTCCACAAGTTGATATTTCAGATGTTATACAAGCTGTTGATGAAACAGAGGAGAATGTGGACGAAAATGTTGAGTCAACATCAGACTCAACATCTGCACCTGAACAGAACGATGAGGAAGGACCCAGCGAAGTTCGAAGAGATCCCCCACCTAAAATACAGAAAGACCATCCCACAGACTTAATTATCGGAGATATGAATGAAGGAAGGAAAACTAGAGACAAGCCACGCAAGGACTACAAATCTATGGTAAGGAACGTATGCATGAACTCCGTATACGCCGAGGTACGTTTTAATTGCTTTGTGTCTAATGTAGAACCCAAAAATGTGCTTGAAGCTCTCAAGGACAATTTTTGGATTAATGCGATGCAAGAGGAACTCTTGCAGTTTGAGAAAAACCAAGTTTGGACTTTGGTTCCACGGCCAAAAGACATTAATGTCATAGGCACGAAGTGGATCTTTAAGAACAAATCTGATGAACTTGGTAGGGTTGTTAGGAACAAAGCACGATTAGTAGCACAAGGCTATACACAAGTCGAGGGTATAGACTTTGATGAGACGTTTGCTCCTGTGGCTAGGCTAGAATCAATTAGGTTGTTATTAGCTATTGCATGTTGGCTTAACATCACGTTACCCCAAATGGATGTTAAGGGTGCGTTTTTAAATGGGTATATTGATAACGATATCTATGTTGAACAGCCTAAGGGATTTGAGGATCCACATTTTCCTAATCACGTGTTTAAGTTGTAGAAAGCGCTGTATGGACTAAAGCAAGCACCTCGAGCTTGGTATGATAGGTTAACGACATTTTTACTTGAATTTGGGTTCGTGCGAGGAGAAGCAGATCACACTCTCTTTGTGAAAAGAGTCGGTGCTGATATTCTTATTGCCCAAATTTATGTAGATGATATAGTTTTTGGCTCTAGTTCGCAATCTATGTTAGATCAATTTGTACATGCCATGAACTCCAATTTCGAAATGAGCATGATTGGGGAACTAACTTTTTTCTTAGGTTTACAGATTAAGCAAAGCAGCGATGACATATTTATGTCTCAGGAAAAATACGCGAAGAACACCGTAAAGAAGTTCGGGTTGGATACGGCAAAGGTAATGAAAACTCATATGGGTTCAACACAAAAGGTAAGTAAAGACAATGTTGGACAGAATGTTGACCCCACATTATATCGATCCATGATAGACAGTTTGTTATATCTTTCAGCTAGTAGACCCGATATCATATATAGCGTATGTGTATGTGCTAGATATCAGTCTGAGCCTAAGGTTTCCCACTTAAATGCTGTTAAGCGTATACTTCGATATGTGAGTGGTTCGTGTAGCCTAGGGTTATGGTTCTCTAAAGATACTAATACGAGTCTTGTAGGCTACAACGATGCTGATTGGGCAGGTGACGAGGATGATCGCAAGAGCACAAGTGGCGGCTGTTTCTTCATAGGTAACAATTTAGTTGCATGGTATAGTAAAAAGCAGAATTGTGTGTCTTTATCTACTGCTGAGTCTGAGTATGTTGCGGCGGGTAGTTGCTGTACGCAATTGATGTGGTTAAATAGCATGTTATGTGACTATGGGTTAGAGTGCGAGTTTGTCCTCATGTATTGTGATAACCTTAGTGCCATCAACATATCTAAGAACCCTATTCAGCATTCACGCACGAAGCATATAGATATAAGACATCATTTTCTGAGAGATATGGTAGAGAAAGAATTAGTTCGCATTGAGCATATAGACACGAAACATCAGTTAGCTGACATTTTCACGAAAGCATTTGATTTTCAAAGGTTTTCGGACCTAAAAAAGTCCATAGGTTTGCAGCAGTCTGTCTGAATGTTGGTCCAACATTTGGATCAACATAGCATATGTCAAATTCGATAGTTACTGCTTTAATGTTTGATTTAATATTCCTCTCTGTTTTCCGGTGAAATGACTCGATCCTACTTGACAGTCTTCTGAAATGACCCAAACCTTTGCATATAAGCCTGCTCATAAACCTTTTACAATATATATGTATTTGGTAATAAGTATCCCTATGTACACGGCATTCGCGGTGATGATGTACTCTTTGCGACAAAAGTCAAACCTTGATGTTTAGGGAATAAGGGCAGTGCACAATAAATCAGATCAATAAAAAAAAAAGGGCAGAAAATGAAAGAGAACTAGTTTGAGAGGATCGGGCAGAAAAGTCTAGGATTACGGAGTAAGAATGTTGAATCTTATGTTGGGGCAACATGTGTAACTGTTAGTTTGATCATGCTATATTTTCTGTGCTTTCGTATATATGCATTAGTCTTTAGTAGTGCATTTGTGAGTTTCGTGTGTCTAGTTTAGATATCTCTCAGAATTGCATTAGAATTCCTTGAAGAACAGCTAGCTACGCGTGTCTCAAGTGCTCATCACAGTCACCAAATCGGTTAGTCTTGCTTGAATCTACTATGATTTATGACTTGGTATTTTTGTTGAATCATGACTTAATCTGCTCCTATATTTTCGTGTGACTTAGTCTCTCATTTACTATTTTAGGCTCCAACGGCTACTTTTGACCATTTACTCCCCTCGATGTGATCGTTTCATCCTAATTTAACCGTTGGATTTCTTACTTTATTTATACCTGGTTTGGCACGATTTGAATACACTCCTCAAACCCTAATAGCTTAATCTTGCTCCATGAACTTTCTCTCTCTCTACAAACCCATTTCAGTTTCGTGATTTCATCTTCTTATTTCACAATGTCGAACTCACCAAATTTTGAAGAGATGAATGTTGACCCAACATTTGGGTCGTCTGATGATAGTTTTTCCGTTCCTCTGGAAGTAGCTCCACCGCTGCTTAATACTACTGAAGAAGGGCCATTTCAACCAGCTCAGGCCGAAGAACAAACGCAGGCACCGTCGGATGCTCACCCAGAACCGGCAAATCCAATTTCCGAAGAAAATGCTGAAATGCCGATTGATGCCTCAGAAAACCCGATGAATGAGGGCAACCCAAACTCTGACCAAAGCTCAGATGATGTGCCCATTCGTGATGCCGTGGATGTTCCCAAGAAGAGGTGCAGTCAAAGGAGAGCATGCCTTGTTCGTGCAAAGAGCCCTAATCCCGTGCTGATTCACATTTCGTCCTCTTCCAGTCAATCTACCAATGAGATGATCGATACCCAGACCTACGACGACCTTGACTCACCTGTCAACGACGTCCAAGTCTCAGGGGGAGATGGGTCGCCTTCATCTAACGACAGTGAAGACATTTTTGGTATGGATATCCCCCTTAAAATTGTGATGAACAGGTTGAAGAAACGGGTGGGGAAACGGCCTATGGGATCAAATGCACGACCTGTGAAAAAGGTTCGGGTCGTTGAGACTTCCCTATCCGAAGGTGATGGGCTCGGCAACCACTATATCCACCCTGAAACCAATGTTGAAACCGGTGCCAGTCCAACAAATGAGGCCACAATGCCTTCTGACGATGAGCTCAACCTGGCAGACGACTCGGACTGGGATCTCTCATTGCCTCCCAGAAAGTTCTACTCCCAGAAGAACGAGGACTTGTGGGCCTCAATTAGCCAACGATTCCTGAATATCGAAAGGGTCATAGACGTGGCAAGTTTTCGGAGGTACGGAGTCCTACAGTTCCTTGAGTCGCGACACCTAGCAAAGTCGGTCCGATGCTTCGGCGTCTACTGAGATGAGGCAATAAGGGAGGTATACTCTAACCTTTCTGCTAGTAATGAAGTAGATTCTAGGAAGTATGGACGTGTTTATTTTCGGGGACAAATTTATGATTTTTCTGCGAGGGCGATCAATGAGTTTCTTGGCACTCCTGATGTTCAGTCTGATTATGAGTGTGATTTTGATGAAGTAGCTGTGTTTATTACGGGGGGAGTGAAAACGAAATGGGAAAGTAGTTTTGGGGGAAAGCATTTAACCTCTCTTTATGCAGTTTTATTTAAAGTAGGAATCTGCAATTGGCTTTCCACGGCTAATGATAGTCGTGTGGCAAGGCCAATGACACAACTCCTCTATGCTCTTGGAAATAATTTACCGATCAACTGGGGCGAATTGATACTGAATCAAATCGCATACCAAGCTGAAAAGAGCGGGAAAGGCCCTCTGCCCTTTCCTTGCCTCATTTGGTCGATGCTGCTGCGAGGAGGATATGAGCCAACTCGAAGAGATGTGATCTTCCGCCAGACTCAACCATTCCCCATTCTAGGCAATCATCTTACTGGTCTTGAAAGGGTAGTTGATCTACCTTGGCAAGGACTCCAGAATGTTGATCAGCCTGCGGCTTCAACATCTTCTTCAACATCTCAGCTGGAAAAGGCAATTCAGACACTTGATGCTTCCATTGCTGCCTTGATAGCTCAGAGGGACATACTAAGGGATCTACTTTCTTCCCAAAAAGGGGGAGAAGCAGAAGATGGTGCAAGAGGTGAAGAAGAAGAAGGTGGAGAAGTTCGAGCTGAAGAAGATGGTGCGGCAGTTGCAAGTGAGCGAGATGAGGCAGAACAGACAGGGGGAGTTCATATGGGGACCAGAGCTGCTGAAGCTGGAGACGAAGTGGAGTCAAGTCAGAGTCCAGCGTTTTAGACCTTAGCTGGTCTTAATCTTTTGTGTGCTGCATGCGTTTTTGATTTTGTGTTTTGCATGCCTGATCTGACTTTTGCAGATGTTTAATCTCAGACCTCTAATCGGCTTGTACTAAGTTCTAGTACTTTGAATAGTTTGTTGGCTATTCTGTTTATGTTTACTCTAACCATTTTTTTGTGTTTTGTGGTTGAGTAGACTTTGCCTACAGGGGGAGTTTCTTTGGTTATAACTTCTGCGACGGTTTTGGGAAGAAAGATAAAAAGGGGGAGATTGTTAATGTTAAAGACATCAACATTGATAATGTTGGGACAACATTCCAGTCAACATTGTTGTCTGAGAATGTGTCCGACTTCTGTTTTATCTTCATGCCCAAAACACGTTTTAATAGATAACGTGGTTTTTATTAGTGTCATGCAGGTCATGGATAAGGGATGGAATGATTCAAAACGTGTGGATTGCGTGTGGATAAGCTGGAGCGAAATTAGGAGTGGAAGCATACTAAAAATAGGAAGATTGGAGCTCAAGTCAAGACCAAGTCATTTTGAGCTGATCCGAATTTACTCTCAGCGGTCACTCCTATCTTAGTGGACGTTGTGGAAGTTAGTTGAGGCGACCAAGTCTATTGTGAAGTAGTCAAAGTCGAAGACTTATAAAAAGGGGACTTCACTTAACCATTCGGTACGGCGAGACATAAGAGCTTGAGAGATATAGCGTGAGATAGAGAGCGTGAGATATGAGATTCGAAGAGAAAAGTTTGAGCGAGCCTGAATCATCACGAGAGTCTCTTTTAGCCTAGTTTTTCTATTTTGCAAAAGTCGAAAGACTTTGTAGTTTGGTAGAATCTCTGTTGATTCGTTTCCTTTTCTAGGCTTGTTTTTATAATCCATCTTTATAGTGGAATTTCGCCTTGAGGCACGCAGCAAGTTTTTATAACTTGCTGCAAAATTTACATCTCGTGTTTATCAGTTTTGTCACTAAGTAATTTACATATTCCGCTGTGCGCTTTTTGTGTTGGAACGAATGTTCCATCAACATTAGTTCCAACATTTAGGTTACATTTTGCTACTTAGTTTACATCCATATCGGGACCCCACTTCAAATGCCACTGTGACGTGCTCACGAAGGTGCTCACATAAGCGAACATCATAAAATTATAATATATATATATATGTATATATGTATGTATATATATTGAATTAGAATATAACATTTAAATATATATTGAATTATAATATTTTATATTTAAATTTTTACGAATCCGAATCGAATATTTCGAATCAAATACTGCGATATTTGTATTCGTATTCTAAAATTATGTGAATCGGAAAAAATATTCTTATTCGGATTTTATATTCTAATCTTTCGAATTTGAATCTCAATTTTCGAATCGAACAAAAAAAGTTCGATTTATTTGCAACCCTACACACAAGTAAGCGGAATAGTTTTTATGCTGACAATGATGGTCAGATTTCTTCAGGTTAAAATTATTCAGGAGTATGGAAACTACACAGAGTTAGAGGATTAGTCCAATAGTCAACAATGAAGTTTAGATTTAGGCAAAATTATAAAATTAGGTCACTAAGTATACATGTTTTCTTTTCTGGGCCACTATGTTTGATAATTGCAAAAGTAGGTCACTAACTTTGTATGTCAAAACAATTTTGGATCATGTTTTCAATTTTAGGTAATTTAATATATATTTTTCGATTTTGGGTCACTAAGTATACATGTTTCAATTTTGGGTCATTATGTTTACAAAGTTTGTTACATTATGAGTGACCCAAAATTGAAAAAATGTATACATAGTGATCTAAAAAAAAAAATATACTTAGTGACCTAAAATATGACCGGAAATTATTTTGACATACAAAGTTACTGACCTACTTTTACAATTATCAAACATAATGACCCAAAACGAGAACATGTATACTTAGTGACCTAATTTTATAATTTTCCTTTAGATTTACCTTGTACTAAACTTAATCTAGAGGGTGGAACTATCCTTTCAAAAGGTTAATACAATTAATGACACTTTCGTGGTGGAATAAAACCCGACTTTGTCTTAAAGTTATTTTATTCACTTTGGTGGAAATTGGAAGGTTTCGATACTTTTCAATACATTATCTTTCTTTTGGTAAAATGGCTTTAGTAATTCATGTCTTTTCGTTGATTTATTAAAGAATTTTATGCAATATATTCATTAAAATGGCGGCAGCATGACATGGAGTTATTATATATATATATATACATGTATATATATATATGTAATAACTAAATGACTCCTATTTCAATATTTTCACGAGCTCAAGCCATTTCCCTTGCTTTTAAGCTATATTTCTTGCGCAAGTCACGATTTCCTCGGGTTTCCTTTCTCCCTTGCTTCTTTAATTTGACGAATACTACTAATACTTCCATTGATTTTATTTTTTCTTTCTTTATTTATTTTTTCCTTCCTATAAAAACAACATTCATAGTCACATCTTCGTCTCCATTCACCTTAAAGACTCTTTCTTTTTTCTTCGAATAAACGGCCATAAGATAGCACAAGTGCTTTTCATATATAATATCTCAATCCTTTTTTCACACCGCAGAATATAATCTTTTCATTTTCTTCCGAATATATTCTCTCTTCCATACACAAACACGGACGCACACAGAAAAAAGAAAATAAAGCTTCTTTCTTCTTTTTCCTAAGATTTACTCTATTTACAGATACGTTGCTCGCTTATTTACATATCCATCGGCATAACTCTTTCGTTTAAACAGAAAATGGGATTTTCTGGGAATCGAATGGATGAGATTAGTGTTGCTGATTCTGTGAAAAGGGTTTCCGTGAGAAGTCCATTGAAGCCTATTTTGATCACCAAATCATCATCTGCAACAATGGAGAAAAGATATGCTGATGAAGAAGAAGAAGACTCTTCAACAGCTGCGACACCAACGGCTAAAGAATCAAGAATTCAAGGATCTTTTGCATGCCCACCTGCTCCAAAAAAGAGAAGAACGAGTACTCATTCATCAAGAATATGCATTAATTATGGCGATTTTGTTGAGTTCTTTAATCCACCGGACTTGGAATCCATATTCATACACCATGCGTGTTGAGGGTCTTAAATATTATAACCTCAAATCTCTCTCTCTCTCTCTCCCTCTCTCTCTCTCTCCCTCTCTCTCTCTCTCTCTCACTCTCTCCATCCCTCCCTCTCTCTCTCTCTCTCATTAAGGTCTATTATCCGACTTCTTGTTTTAAGCTGTCGATTGGTGTTTCGGTTTTCCTTATATTTCAATATAAGCGCTTTCCGCTTTATGATTAACTTAGCTTCTATGTAGTATAATAAATCTTGTTTTCTTCATTGATTTCTTATTTTGTAACATACATTTCATGGTCGTCACATAACATGGATACGGGGAGTTTAAATATGAAGTAAAACATATATTGAAATTCATATGGACTACGGAGTGACAATTTTTTTTTATAGGTTGGCTTAAACCAAATTTGTTTTATGTTTAATCTCATTCTTATTGCATGGGCCTAAACAAGCAGAGCTTGTAAGTTTTCGAACAGTCATGTCGAATCTCGAAGCAAAAGCTTCGAACAAGAATACCCTAATTCCTGAGCCAACTCAGTCCATCTTTCACCCCAAATAACATATATAGATTGAATTTTGAAGAATAGAGGTGGTTTCGTTAAATGTGTATAAATAATAATGTTATAACAATAGTTTAAATTTACGGCGGGGTTCTTTAGGCTTCACTTGTTATTTTCTTCGCATTTCTATCGTAATATGTACACAAAAAGGAAAAGGAAAAAAACTTTTACTTCGACCGTTGTGTAACAAAAGAGACAAGAATAAACTAAATTGTAACAAAGCGTGGAAGATATATATTGTAGGAAAAAGAAATGAACTTTTTTTTCAAAATCTTCCAGCAATATACAAACTTTACTCAAAAGGTCGTTGACCTACGAGCAATTCCGAATACGCGTTTTCGAACATTAATTACGGCGATTTTGTTGAGTTTTTTAATCCACCAGACTTGGAATCCATATCCATACACCGTGCGTGTTGAATGTCTTAAATTGACCTCAAATCACTCTCTCCAAATTTGATCGCACGTAGTTTGACAAAATTATAAGATTAGGTCAGTAAGGATATATGTTTTCGTTTTTAGGTCACTATGTTTGATAATTGCAAAAGTAGGTCACTAAATTTGTATGTCAAGACAATTTTGGATCATGTTTTCAATTTTAGTTCACTAAGTATATATTTTTTTATTTTGGGTCACTATGTTGTGAAGAATGTCACATGTGGCCAAATGTCCCACATTGATTACGACAGAAAAAATTAACCGGTATATAAGATGATGGGTAACTCCTCCTATCACCAATTGGTTTTAAGAAGAAACCCCATCAAGCTTATACGGTCACCCCTCCTCCGTGTGGCGCGTGTGCGTGGGCTCCGATATCGAAAATTTAACATATGTTTACAAAGTTAGTTAACAAATGAGTGACCAAAATTGAAAATTGTATACTTAGTGGCCCAAAATCGAAAAATATATACTTAGTGATAAAAAATTGAAAACATGACTCAAAATTGTTTTGACATACAAGTTAGTGACCTACTTTTGTAATTATCAAACATAGTGACCAAAAAACGAAAACATGTATACTAATGACCTAATCTTATAATTTTTCCAATTAGGTTTAGTATCGACTTCTTGTTTTACTTTGTCGATTGGTGTTACAGTTTCCTAATATTTCAATGTAAGAGGGGTCTGTGATTCACTTCTAGTAAATTTTTGTTTTCTTCATTGATGATTTATTTATTTATTTATTTTTTGTACATTTCATCATGCTCTTCACATAAATTGGACACGGCGGCTTTTAAACATGAAGTCAAACATATTTTTCATATGGACTACTTTCTTTTTTAGGTTGGTTTAACCCTCTTAATTATATTAGTAAGTCATTCGTGCGTTAGCATGTGAAAAAAATCTGTATTTTTTGTCTACATTAACAGGTCATATTGTGTAAGAGTTCAATAGCGAAATATAAATATGTAGTTTAGAAAAAACAATATTTTTTTACGTGGCAAACCCATAGGAAAACCACGAGATACAGACAATTAGTTCATTTGTCTTCAATATGTCAAGGATAATGGATACGTCTTATTTCGTCAAACAATAAAATCGAAATTAGTCATCACTTTTATTAACTTTGTACATGAAGTAAAATTTTTAGCCAATTTAAAATTTATGTAATATTTTGTACGCTTGACTACCAAGGAAAATGAAGCCAACCAAAGAAGCTCCGGAGAATAGAAAATGAAAAGCAACAATGCAACATTTAGTGATGAAAACAAAACATATTAATGAAAATTCACAATGTCTTATGATATTGCAATATCATGTTTTGATGCATTGCTCAGAATATCGTTTGGATGTGAAATCTCAAATCCATGATTCAACAATTTTCGATCTGGCTTATGAAATTCTATACATTAATAATAACATAGCGAAAAAGAAAAATATAAAGAAAAATGAAATTTTGCTCTACAAAATCACATTATTAGATATGTACTTCTTACATGACATGATCCGCCACAATACCAAACAACACGACAAAGATTAGTGCTCATGAAACATACAGATTTTTAATTATGATTACTTCTCATGAGACGTAAATCGGCAACATGTAATCGACAAAGATGAATCATGATTTCAGAATATTTTATTTTCCAGTTGTAGGTGTCTCTGGTGTCGCACAGTTTTTGGCGATAACTGGTCCGATGGTTATCCAAAAAGAAGAATTATGTGTCAACTTCTGCAGCTGATGCAGAATATCTCGTTGCAGCTAGTTGTTTCTTACAAGTACTCTAGATGCGGACATAATCGTGCGACTATGGATTTGATTTAAATAATATTCCCATTTATATTTTAAGAGTGTTATTGATGTTACTTGCAATCTTGTTCAACACTCACGCACAAAACACATAGATCTTAGATATCATTTTATAAAAGATCGTGTTGAAAAGGTATAATCGAGATGTACTTTATATGTATCGAGTTACAACTTGCCGACTTATTACTAAGGCTTTGAATGAAAAACGATTACATTTCCTTGTATCTAAGTTAGGTATATTGAATCTCACTTAATGATCGGTTGTGTCTCACCGATCCTTTTATATTTTTTATTGGCTTTATCTGTAGTATGCATAATTTGATGGGGATAAATTTTCTTTTACTGAGTATGATTTTTGGGGGCGTAATTCCAAAATGTCTAATTATTCGAGGGGGGTATATGTTTTTTACTGAGAAAAAATAGAAACCTTTATTGCTATGTTCTTGTTATTGTACAAAATTTCAGAAATCAGATCGGAATTGTTGAATCATGGATTTGAGATTTCACATTTAGGCAATATTTTGATCAATGCATCAAGACATTATATTGAAATATTATAAGACATTGAGAATTTTCGTTCAGAAAACATTTTGTTCTCATCAGTAAATGTTGTATTGTTGATTTTTATTTTCTCATTACCCGGAACTTCTTTGATTGGCTTCTTTTCAAATGAGAAAGCCTTGGTAGTCAAGTGTACAAAATATTACATAAATTTTAAATTGGCTATATTTTTCACTTCATGTACAAAGTTAATAAAAGTGGTGACTAATTTCGATTTTATTGTTCGACGAAATCCATTATCCTTGACATATTGAAGACAATTGAATTGAATGTACTAAATCCCGTGGTTTTCCTCTCATGGATTTTCCACGTAATTTTTTTTCTTCTAAATTACGTATTTATATATTTCTATTGATTGATTTCTATATAATATGACTGGTTAATATACAGATTGTTCTCAAGTTGGGGAAGAATCAATCTCCATCGAGCAATGCCAGAATTCAGTCAAAGTATAACAATAAAAGCACTCGTCGAACCCACCGCTTCCACTCACCAGAGCTGAGATACAGTTATACACAGGTGCGGAGCTAGAAATATATTTGAGGGTGGGTAGGCAAAAAGTACGTTTAGATTATTTGTTCCAAATTTTTGTTTAAGAAGAAATTCATAACATGAAGGTTGACATAGACCTTTGCATATATGCCCTTTGAACTTGATCTCCAATGTTATAGTATCGTAGCCTCAACTTGAAGTCTTTAAGGATCCATGTGCTTGTGAAAAATTCTGACATCTCTAATGCCTTGTACATAGACTTGCCCAACCGCCAGTTGGTCGAAATGACCAACTGGCCACAACCGGCCGGAGACGGATGCCGGTTGGCCGTCTCCGGTTGCGGTTGGTCAACCACCGGTCAAAGGGTATCCGGCGGTTACCATCCGCCGGTATGTTTATTTTTATTTTTTTACTTTTTTTTAAATTTATAGTGTATATTTCGATAGTTTTCGGGACACAATTATGTTTTTTTTTGGTATATAACAAGGGTTTCGGTTTAAAAATGTTAATCATCATAAATAAATTTCATTACAAAAATGAAGTTACATTTACAATTAAAATTTACAAAGTAGAAAATACAAAGTAAGAAAAAAAAATTTATTCGTTGTTCGTTGAATACTTGAATCGCAATCGCCATTTGCCAACGCCAGTCGATACTCGGTTTCTGAAAAAAAATGTACAATAGAATTAGATAATTTTTTTTTAACATAAAAAATTTAATCAATAAATTAAAAAATGAAATTAGTATTAAGTATTATCTTTTTCGGGCTTTGTCGTCGGCTTGGATGTCGTCACGCGAGCGATTTCTTGGAGACGTTGGCTGAAAAATAAGATATGAGTAAGTAATTATTTAAAAATATAAAATAAAAAAATTAATACAATGAGATTAGTATTAATGACTTATCTTTTTTCGGGCTTGAATCTTTCGCCGTTTTCGGAGATTCTCTATTCTCTCTACTCGTAGTCGCCGCCATTGCCGCCACAAGTCTCTGTGCCGGTGGTGTCGTCGAACACGTCGTCGTCCGAATCAGTATTCGGAAAATCTTGTGTCCAATGTTCGGCTCTCGTCCAATCATCGAGAAGGCATTGGTATTCGACGTTTTCTACCGTCAACCTCGAACGCCTTTCACTTAAAGTTAAGCCGCCCATGCTAAAAGCTTGTTCAACCGCGACGGTTGAAATTGGGACGACAAAGATTTCCCTAGCGATCTTCGCCAACGTGGGATACGTTGGCGACATCTTCGACCACCATTTGAGGACGTTGAACTGATCCTCGTCCTCGGCGAACTCAAAAGTGGTCGACAAGTAGTTATCTAACTCTATGAACGGGTTCGTTGACCTTTGGCGTTTGCTCGTGTTGAGGAGGTTGTAGTAGGAGGCTAAGTAATCACTACCGCTAGCACTACTACTACTAGTGGATTGACCCGAACTCGATCAAGTTGGGTCTTGGCCAATATCGGTCTTATACACTGTAAAGACTGCCTTTAGAGCGTCATACCCTATATTCCTAACTTGAATATTGTAGTTCTCGGGGATAACAGTAGAATCAGCCGCAATGGACTAGTAGTATAGTGCCAGAAAATTATATGTCCCCTCTACGCGCATTCTGGGGTCTAATATCTTCGCAATGATGAAGATATCGGGAAGTTCCAAAAAGTATTTCAGCCATTTAGCCTTCATGGCTAAAACGGCCGGGCCCGCAATCTCGTCATCTACAAAAGCGTTTAGTATGCATGCGACTTTAACACAATGATCTAAGGCTAAGATTGATGTCGGGTAATATTTACCCGACATCTTCGTGACATCGTGAAATACTTGAAGTATTTCACATATGCCGTTGTATCCGTCCCACATCGTAGGATGTACTGCTACGCCGAATTCGGAGTTTTCGTCGTAGAAATCGCTCAAGGCGTGACGATATTCGTACGACGTATCCAACATCTTGTAGGTGGAATTCCACATGTTGGGTACGTCTAAGGCAAACTTCTTGGGCGTGATTGCCAAACTTCTACAATGACGCTTTCTCTTCTTCAGTACAGAAGAGTGGCGCATCATGTAACTAATTGCCGTTCGTATCGGCGTAACGTGTGCCTTTAGATGCGTGAGTGCATCCTGAACACATAGGTTAAGTATGTGGCAGAAGCACCGGACATGAAAGAATCGACCGCCAAATGACGGTCGACAATACTTAGTCAAATCTTCAATGCTCGCGTTATTAGCGCTATCATTATCAAAGGATACCGAGAAAATCTTCTCGAGTATCCTATATTCCGATAAGATACTCCTAAGCTTAAGTGCGATGTTTTGAGCTGTGTCAAATTCCCTATACGCAATTAAGCGTTTCTGTACTTGCCAAGAGTCATCAATCCAATGGCATGTAACGCCCATGTAATGATGATCTTGCCAGTGATCGCTCCATATATCAGAGGCAATGGACATTTTACACTTTAAATTTCCTAATTGATCTATTAACTCGCGTTTATACGCGAGTACCGTCTTCCTAATTTCTCTCGTAAGGGCGCTACGTGAAACTTCTTCGCTTGAGGGTTATACGACTTTCTAATCCACTCTTCGTAGATCGGATCGTCGGCAAACCGGAAAGGAAGATGTTTCGCGCAAACAAATTTTGCAAGTTGTTGGCGCGCGACGTCTTCGTTGTACATGAACAAAGACGTCGGACTCGCACTGGGTCCTTGTCCGGTAGCGGACGAACCCGTAGTCCCGTGCATTTGACTTTGACTTTGACTAATTCATATCTTAGTAGGATGTTTTGAGCGGATATGGCCGGTAAAATTGCCATATCCGCCCCCCTTCTTAAAAGGGCACTCCTTACCACAATAATTACATATAACTTTAAAAAAATCTTTATTTTCGGTCGGTACCTTCTTGAAGTGTATCGCGAAAATATCCGAGCGGAGGGCGGCGGCGGCCCGTGCTTGGGTCTCGGTCGGCGGCGGCGGCGGCCTCGGAGTTTCTTCCGGTTGGTCCCGTTGCGTGTTGCTCGCCGTTCTATCCATGTCCGAGCCGAGGGTCACTTAGGTCGAGCAAATTTCGGGGGAGTCATCATATTGGTAGTAGTCATCTTGCGATGAACTACCAACAATCTGTTTCCCCCTCGATCCCGAACTCGATCCTCGACGACGGCTATCCATATCTAAAATAAAATATTAGAATAAACGTTCGATAAAAATATGTGTAAACTTACGAAAAACGAGGCGAGTAAAATTCGGAACGCCGTGTAGTAGAGCCGGGCGGGGATTGGTGAGTGTAGTGTAGTAAAGCCGGGCGGGGATTGAGGGACTAATATTTTAATTAGTTTATTTTTAATTCGTGGACTACAACGAGACTGAGAATTAAGCGTTTTGAGAGTGAATAATTGAGAGAAATAGATAGAATTGAGTTGTGATTTTTTGAAGAGGGGTGGGGGGTATTTATAATTTTTTTGGGGCGGTTGCAACGGCTACTTCTTTTTATTTTTTCTTTTTTCCTAACGGCTAATTTTAGATATTATATTATATTTTTTATTTTTATATATTTAAATACTGACACGTGTCGGAATTTTTTTTTTATTTTCCATCTCTAACGGCTATATTATACATATTATATATTATTATATTTTTTTCGTATTACAGTTATATATTTACATATTAAATATATAAATATATATATATATATATATATATATATATATATTGTATATATCCGCCGGTTGAACCGGCGGTTCGCGGTTTGGGATTTTCCCAAACCGCGTGAAACCGGCCACCCGCGGCCGCCGATTGTTGTTGGTGGCCGGTTCCGGTTAGAAACCGGAACCGAACCGGAACCGGCGGTTGGCCGGTCGGAACCGTCAGTTCCGATTAATTTTGGGCAACTCTACTTGTACACCATATTTTGTTACTTTTATTTACTGTTTTTTGCATTATGAATGTATACATGTTTCATTTTTGGATCACTATGCTTACAAAGTTAATTACCAAATGAGTGACCTGAAATTGAAAAATGTATATACTTAGTGACTCAAATTCGAAAAAATATATACTTAGTTACTTAAAATTGAAAACATGACCCAAAATTGTTTTGGCATACAAAGTTAGTGACTTACTTTTGTAATATTATCAAATATAGTGACCAAAAAACGAAAATTTATATACTTAGTGAGCTAATTTTATAATTTTTCCAAAAAAAATGAACTTTTTGTTAAATCTTCCACGGCAAAATTATAAGATTAGGTCACTAAGTAAACATGTTTTCGTTTTTTGATCATTGTGTTTGAAAATTGCAAAAGTAATAACTTTGTAAAAACAATTTTGGGTCATGTTTTCAATTTGAGATCACTAAATATATATTTTTCGATTTTGGGTCACTATGTTTACAAAGTTAGTTACCAATGGTGACCCAAAATTGAAAAATATATATACATAATGACCCAAAATCGAAAAGTATATATTTAGTGACCTAAAATTAAAAACATGACCCAAATTTGGTTGGATATACAAAATTAGTGACATACTTTTGCAATTATCGAACATAGTGATCCAAAAACGAAAATATGTATACATAGTGACCTTAAATTATAATTTTTCCAATCTTCCACCAATTAAATATAACTTTCTTCATAATAAGCGATCAAGGACAGGCCACCATATATGTATTATAACAAAGCAAGCATTATTAAATACCAATCTTCCTCTCAAATTTTTTTTGTTCTCTTATTGCGCATCTATTTCCTTCACAACATAAGTATACATAACAATTTGCATTTCATGCATGAAATACATATAAATAAGCTCATGAGTGATTTAAGAACCTGGGGATCACATCTGAGGTCTCGTTTGGACCACGTAGATCTTCCCATCCTTCACAACGCCTTCGATGTCTTGGGCCGATCCATATAACTCTTCGATAGCACTTCCCGCTTTAGCTATGCTCGAAAGAATCTTACTTCGAAAGTCATCGTCGATTATCAACGGGTCAGATGAATAATCGAGCACGACTTTCTCTTCTTCATCCATCGGGACGCTGCAAGATTTACAAGAAAGAAGGTTATGTTTGTTCAGACAGCTTCGAGAATTGTACCAAGTGACTGTTTTCTTGCAATATAAAGAGACAATATGTGAGAGAAAACCCCAACTGGTCCCTTATGTTTACTTGTGGATCAATTTAGTCCCTGATGTTGTTGATTTTAGACCAATTTGGTCATTTTGTCACGATTAACGTCAACTTGAACGAGTTCAGAGTCGTCCAAGCAGTCAGCAAAGGAAGCTCAGACATTCACGGGATCTCGTATCGTACAACAGTTAATGGAGCTCGACGAAGCAGACGATCTAGAGACCATGTTATAATTTTAAAGGAGAAATGTTCAGTTCCGTGCCCTCTTTTAGTCAGTCTTTAACGGAGGAGACCCACGTGCAGGGACATGCGAGATTCCCGTTAAAATTGGCGTTAATCGTGACGGAAGGACCAAATTGGTCTAAAATACATCTGGAACTAAATTGGTCCACATGGTAAAAATTGGGGACCCATTTTGGGTCTTTTCCCTAAATATATTATCTAGAAACCTAATCTTCCTTATTAAAGTACCTGTCGTAAAGCCCAGCACCAGCATAACCTTCGAGATCCTCGCCGTTGGAATCTGATCTGAAGATTATCGAACGTCTTACGAAAAGGCCTATCGGTTTGCTGGGGTAACCCAAAACCTGGATAGATAGTTCGAGGAAATGTTCGAATTACAAACTGTTTCATGCTCTAATACGATGGTAGAGATGTATTTACAATTAGCTGAGATTTGTACATTCGGTTTAACGATTTGTTAAAGATGTTACCTGAGGAGAGTTAAGATCGTTTTTGTTGCAGATGAAGCTCAAAGCACGTCCCGGGTAAGCTCCCACGAGCGTCTCTCCGAGCCCCTTGACTACCTACTCAAGATTGATAGATTTATACAGAAAAATGAGAAATAAATAAAATAAAGTGCTAAAGCGGGGAAGATGAAGTACGTGCATAGTCTTTGCTCGAATGGTCAAAATTAGACCGAAGTGAGAATTTTGTATGTTTTTTTTTTTTAACCTCAGCGTATATTTCGGAGGAATCCCCGGAGGACGGATTCGTCGTGTGGATTACAAACGCGTAGTCGGCGTTTACGATTTCTTGAACGAGGACCGCCATGCACAGGTAGTCGTGATTGAGCTTCACTTTCCTCGTGCTGAAGTACGCCCTTTCGTTCCATTTCGAAGCCCACACCTAAAAGTTTCGGGAAAAAAGAAAATTTTATCTTATAAAAAAGTAGATGATAGTGAGATTGCAAATTCCATTCTTGAATGCCCACATGGAGTCTATAAGTATTCGCTGATTACGCAGAAATTAAAATTAACCTTCTTTATGGACATCCACGCTTCTTCCCATCTCTGTGCACCTTCATCCCCAGGCCAAGGCATGCCTGATTTTTTCATGGTATTTTTAAGCTCCTCCACCTTGAAAAAAGGTTTATTCAAGTACCAACAATTTTCATTTTGACATTGCAAACATCACCTCCTCAGCAAAGATCACTGATCTCATTAATCCTTATTGAGAGTGGTTATGGTTGAATAACAATATAGTAGGGTAACTAAAAAAAATCGGGAAGTAGAAAACAAGTTCAAGTTAACTAATAAAACAAAATTACTTTTACAAGCAAGAAACATCGCCTCCCAAAGACATACCAGTTGCTGAGGAGCTTGGAGTTCTAACACGGTGTTTCGAATTTCAACAAGGGCATCGAAGTTTCCTTCGTCTAAATTTCTCTTCAGACCTTGCAGCTTTGTTGCCACCGCCTGAAGAAATGGCATAATTAGGCTGTAATTATAAACTCTAGATACATACAACAGAAATGTAAAAGGAAGTGTTCTTTTTAAAGAGAATGACCTTGTTTGACTCATCTGAAAGGACTTTCTCGAAGACGCCGAATGGCAAGGCAACAGAGGTTGGAATGTTAACCCAAGATGAAACTTTTCCTCTAAGGTGTGCGATATTGCGGGACTTGGCCCCAACCTGCACAAATTCAAAAATGAAATATAATGTGGAGAAAATAGAATCCTTGATAACAAACAGGAATATATATATATATATATATATAGAACAGGAATATTATCAGAAAGAAAACTATGACCATTTCGCTTGTAAATTCCTCAGAGGATATAGCATATCTGCCAGCAAACTGTTTTCTGGTCAACGTCACAGATGGTGCAGAGGACTCTTCTTTGGATTTGGATAAACTCCCCAGCTCACCATCCGTCGTCTCGCTATATTCGAATGCAAAGAATAATCAGCTTTCACCATCCGAAATAATACAAATATCATTGTTTCTGCTTTGTGTACCACAACGTGAACGGTTCTTAAATAAAATTTCTTTGGTCTAAAGTTACCTATACACTACATCTGCAGATGTTGGTCTCAAGTGCAGTAACTTCCCTTCTTTCCTCTGGATGTCAGCTAAGACATCAGGATCGAAGCAAGTGGCAAAACAAACCTACGAAAACGAAAACTTATATAAGTATTAATGGTAATTTGTAATTTTGTTTCGAAGAATAAAACTAGTGACAGGCAATGTTACCTTACTATTCCTCGCTCGAACAGAAACATGGGACAGTACATCGGGCATGTCTGGTGTAAGAACTGCAACGGCACCATCGGGAATTTCTTCCTCTCCTTTGACACTTTTTGCAACTAAAATAGTCGGTTTTGAGAATGAAGTATTCTGGACCGAGAGCAGCTCATCAACCACAACAACGTATCCCGTAGCTTCAACTGGACTAATTACCTGCCAGCTGTTTCGTGAAATTAAAAGATTATTAATAAGATGGTCAATTGAAATTTGAAACTTTTAAATCAATATCTGTAAATTGATGAAAATATGAGAAGCTTAAGTCGGATGGTTCAGGGTAAATATTTTATCCCTTCTTTTGAAATAATGAGAAAACAGGATTCGGCATTTTTGGTCCCCAATGGGCTTATGGGCGTCTCTGGTCTCTTATGTTCCCGAGTTACAATTTTAGTCCTCAATGTTGTCGATTTAGGGTATTTTTTGGTCCACCGGTTTAGGTTAACCGTTAAGTTGGACGGAAATACGGGCCAAAGAAAGGGGAACTGGCCCGACCGTTTTTCTGTCCAACTCAACGGTTCAATTAAGCGGTGGACTAAAAAACGCTCACAATCGATAACATTGGGGACTAAAACTTTAACTCCGGAACATCAGAGACTAGAGTAGCCCATATGCCAAACATTGCGGACTAAAAATGTCGAAATCCCTTAGAAACCCATATTTTCGAGTTGAACTAACAAAGAGTTTTTTCGTTTGTGATAAGCAATAACGATCTTTGAAACCTTCCAAGATGAGCAGTTTGTCTAAGAACAGGATCAAGTCGATTGAGGAGTGAGGACAACGAAGCAGCGGATCCAGCCCGAATAATTTCTTCAGTAAATATGTTGATCTGCATGGGTTTATTCAACGATGATGTCATTATTGAGAATCATTTCGACATTTAGAGCACAAACAACAATCTTATAATGACGTACCGCCCACTGCTCCACACCAAGCTTTGCACCGAGGTATTCAGCTGAGGGCTGCAGTAATTGATGGTAGGACTCAGCCTTGCTGGCAAGTGCAAGCCGTGTCCTGTCGAGCACTGATTTAGCAAACAGTGCCCAGTGCCCATGGTTGCCCTTCAACATGTCCACTGCTAGGCTCCAGCCCTTATTAGCAAACATAGCAAAAAATGATGGATTTGAGATACCTTACCAGAGGTGAAATTGGGAAAAAAAAAACTGGGATTTCTGTTGCATCAGATCTTACCTTTAAGCAATAAACGAGATCCTCATTGTTATCCACCGAAAGGGCAAGGTTTTCAACGACGAGAGAGATGAAGTGCATGACTTTCTGCAGGAAATGAAACACAATAGTGGAGATACGCGTCAGTAAAATAGATTCTTAGAAGACATGTATGCCTATTGGGCTTGTATAAAATTTCAAGGCAGATATACCTCGGGACTTGCATCACTCAGTTCCTCATACCCACGTTCTACAGCTGTTCTAACTGTAGAATCCAGAGCAAGATCAAGAAATAGAAGATCCTTGAGGCGGTCATTGGGTTTAAAAAGCAACGGTCTTAATTCCTCACGAGCTTCTAGCAAACCCTGCGTGGAAAACGTAATTTCCCACCGACAAAAGAAGCAAACCGTAAATGCTTCAGCAGATAATTCAGGACTAAGTGTAGCAAAACTAGTTCATGAATGTGATCATACCTCGAGAAGAGCTTCAACGTTTCTGTCCTCAATGTGATTCATGACAAACTCGAGCAGCTCCTGTAATAAGCATGCGTAGATGTTTGATAAATTACCAATGGCAGATTATAATTCTAAGGCAATAATGGAAAATGTGTACTACCGCAAAGCCTGAAGGCAAGCCTGAAACTGGATTTATCTTAACTCCGACCATGAAACCTTGTCCCTGAGACAACTCATGACCACATAAATAGAAGGGCAAAGGATGAAATCAATTGAGTATTTTGGTCAAAAGTCTTACCTCTGCTTTGTAGCCCATGCAATTAGTAATAGCAGACTCAAGATCTGCCCCTGAATGAACAGCCTGCAAACACGAACTCATAAGAATTGGAAAGCATGACTATAAGAAAGAACAATACAACACAAATAAGGCTCAACTTGCAATGGTTCTTGTCACAAGAATAATCTACTTATCCAAATTGCAGAATCTGCTTCTTTTTCAAGATGATAATGTACAAAATCGTGTTGAGATAGAGAAAATAAACCATTTCTCGCCGGTTTCATCTGTCTTATTCCTAAGATTCATGTACTATATTGGTTTCAGAAATTCAATGGATGAAGAAAAAATGTTCAAACCTTCAATGTGCGCATGTAATTTCCAAGATCACGCAAAAGCCCTTCCTTTTGATCCTTCCTAAAATTTGGTTCTGAGTGAATGGCTCGATCATAACTAAGCAGACGCTCTTTTGTTATTCCATTATCATTAAGGGTTTTCCAGTAGATGTTTATGTCAAAATCATTCTTGATGTAGTCCATGAGTGCCTGCAGAACATCACCGAAATTTATTATTGCAGCACCATACAGAACCACATTATGAACTTCTTGTAATTTGAGTTATCGATATTAAGTATACCTGGCATATGATAACATCATCAGGACTGGTGTTATTGTGCAACTTTTGGTGCCACTCCTCCATCATCCCACCTTTGCAGTCGTTATTTCTCTGAATTTCAACAGCAAAATAGTTTAAATTATGAAATCTATAATTTATACGAGGAAAATGAAGAGCAAGGAGGACTACTATGGAGAAAAACCTGAATGACTAATATTTCATCCCTTATCCTTTGCCCAACGTCTCCTTCACCTCCACGACCAACGGTAGACATAACCATACGTAAAATCTCACGATACTGTGGATAGCTTTGGTAGGCATTCTGTAAAAGATCTGTAAGCCTATCCTGAGCCTTGCTTATCTCTCTGTGTCATCATGGAGACAGCAAATAAACAATTCATCGGTATTAGGTAATAATACTTACAAGAACAATGTTATGGCCTTCTGCAATGACATATATCAGAACCAAACATTTGTAAACTTACAACTTGCAAAATATTCTTGGCTTATAATATGAACAATATTATTGGAATTTGAACTGAGATGAAGTTAGATTTGCATTTCCCTGATATGAAGGTGCATTTATACATGCTCACTGGAAACATACCGTGGTTTTACGTTGTAATTTTTGTTCCAAATCAGTTGCCTCGTGGCCATAAACCTCATCCACACAAGAATCGCGGCAAGACCGAGCTCTCCAGCATTTGTTGCTTTGTCCATCAAGTCTGCTGCAATATTGAACCTGCAGGAAACATTGACAGTGATTCCATTAATATATACTAGATGTTTCAAAGGATTAAATATGTATGAGAGAAAGTGCATCAAATTGTATCTCAACATTAACTGGTTAGGCCAGCGATAACCATGAAGGTAACAAAGTATGAGGTGGTATAAGTTTGCAGCAGTATAGGAGCTGAAGCCCTGAGTACAGGTATTAAATTTGGGAACTAGTCCTCGATGAATAAATTTGCACTTCAGATGTCAATCGAGATAAAAACTTAAATCCAACACTAACAAACAATACACATATGCATGAATATATGCTTAAAACTAATTACAAATGAAAATAAAATAGCAAAAAGGGAATCTCACCGATGCATAAAGGACTTCTGAGCTTCACTTTCCAACTCTGCTATTTCATCTAACAAAGACTTTGATGTTCCGCTGCCATCTCCAGCATCCTTTTGTAACAAAATAAGTAACGAATTGAATTACTATGCTGAAAAAATCTAATGATGATATTTAAGGATGGAGTAAGAAATTTAGATACAAACCTTTTGGACAGCTGTGGCATCAGCCATGAAGTCAACATAAAAGTCTGACCCTTGGTTTTTCACCCAGTTTCCAGCAGACAAAAGAACAAACGGCATTCCCACATAACTGTCATCTTCAATTGATATTTCTAATGATTTCACCTGATAGTAGTAATAAGATCATAAATCTTCACAGTCCACCGATCTCGCCTCAGGTAATCTATGAAAGAGTGAGCCTCTTAAAATCCATTTCACAAACCTGTAAAGAGTCAAAGTCAGTGGTGGTGAATTTTGTTTCAGCAGCTTGGTCCAGGGAAGTTGAATCCGGGGGCAACAAAGTTGAAGGAGGTGCCTGTACAAGGTCCAACAATTTCATCATTTTTCTCAACTTTAATGGAACAATTAGTTGTCTCATCTATCAACCTTTTCAGGGGTTATATTATAAAAACTATATGCATACCGTCCATTCTCCAGGTTTATTGGATAAGGCCCAGTGAAGAACAACAGGGTCAGGAAGATCTGTTGCTAGATACACATTCATCTTACCGGAGACCTTTGCTACTAATACCTTTTGAAAAGCAGAAAATTCATAATCACTTGTCTTAATTATAGACTTCCGTAAGAGAAAAGCAATATCGTGTTACTGTAGTCTTACCATCAGTTCATTATCGGCCAATTTGTAGATTTTTTTATACGAAATAGGACCTTCAATGCGACCTTCCATTTCCTGAGCATATTGTTTGATAGCAGATAAAACTTCTGGTTCTGAGGAGACAACATTCTCTTTCACAGGTGTGTGATCAAACTTCGTGCATATCGTCATAACGTCTCTCTTTTTCCGTTGAATTTTCTCAGCACGAAAATAACCTTTATTTGTCAAATGACTAGAAACCTTGGCTTGAATCTCCCCTTTGGTTATCTTCTTCCTTATTTCGTCGAGGGAAGAACCCTTCTCCAGTTCAACTAGCAAGTCTTTCCTCGCTTCTTCAAATTCTTTCTATAATATCAACGAAAATAACACAGCAAAAAAACAAAATTACCTAAGCAGTAGGAAGGTGTTTTCTTCACATTCCATATAAAAGCATTTTACTTTGGAGTAATCCAATCTTAGTTTCTACCAGCGATGACAAACAAGAAGCATAAACAAGGTCTAATACTCACGAGTTGCTGCTCTGGAGAATAATTAGGCTTTCCCGCTTTTTCCCATCTGATATATGCTTGTATCTGAACGAGATCGTCAGGAACTTTGTTCTGTGTACTAGTAACAGGTTGTTGTTCCTCGCTCTTAGTTGCATCAGTTCTGCTAGTCAACTTTGCACGAAGATCCTGGATTGAAGTACCCCTAGCTAGTTCTTCCAACAACTCAGTTCTAGCAGCCTCATATTCCTCCTGATTAATTATTTCGAAAATCATACAATCAAAACCATCATGATACATGATTATAAAATTTCATAAAGAATCATGATCGGTCAAGTTGAAGAATATCATAATCTAACAAAGAGATAGCCTTGATCAAACCACCCAAAGAATTCCATAATGTCATATTCGTGTATCAAAGGGGCACACGCAAAATCTTTAAAAAATGATATTTAACATCAATTGTCTCCCTATCAGATGAAAAATCAATGATCACAAGTGCTTACTTTCTCCTGTTCAGGGGTGTACATCTGTTTTCCTTTTCTCTCCCATCTTAAATAAGCCTGGATTTGAACAAGATCTTCAGGAACCGAAACATCTGTTCTACTATATTCTCCTGCAGGCAATTCGACATGAAAATTTCCCCCATTGTACTTGTACCTGAAAGACATGTACCTTTTCCTTAGAGAAAGCAGGTTTCCGTGAAATGGCATCCAAGATAAGGATTCATAACAAAACTTAAACATACCATTTATTTTTGGCCTCATCAAAAATCAGAAACTCCAGTGCTCTTATAGCATGATCATCAATCTCAATTCTCAGGACAGAATTTGAACCAGACTAAATATAACACCATACAAGATAAAAGCAATGTTATCTAGCATGTCTATCAGAAAATGATTGTTTCCAACGCAAGATCTCAAAACATAAGAACCTGAAACATACTTTCGTAAAGGGACTTCGAAGTGCTTTGTTCTTATACACCATTGTTCCAACTGGACGTTTATGAGGAAGTATCCAATTTCTGAACCAGAAAACCAGGAAAATGGAACGATAAATAACACAAGTAGGAGTTCAGCTTCTATTTGACACAAAATGATATATTTTACTCGTGTTACACTAACTCTTTCGCATTTTGTATTCCTCCCCAGTGTAGAAGTAGGCTGTCACTGCTTCCTGCAAACTGAATATTCACCACTGCACCAGCACCAGTAGAGGGAAGCTCAACATCAACCTATTAATTGCATCAAGTTAAACTTGTTAAAGCAATCGTACTAGGTTCATTTTGATATGCGACTCTTAGGTAAAATCATTGAATCGGTCTTATGATGAATACCTGTAATTCAATGTTCCCATCGAGGTTGAACTTCTCTGTCGTCTGTTACAAACCCATAAACAAATAAGAGTTTCTAATCAAAACATGGAATCAACTACATCGACAGCATTTACGATAAAATATGAAGAAGAACAAAAAAAAAATGCTTCATTCTATTACCGTAGAAGATGGGTCAGTAGCCAATACAGCTCGAGTTGATAGGAAGAGAGCACGGCGATTTCCCATTTTCAATTTATTTTTCTTCACAACGAGTCTATTGCCTCGGAACTGTGTTAATATAGGATGTTTGTGTGTCAATGAATTTGCTTGAAGCTGGAACAAAGTATTTCCCCCAATGCAGATCGAAGAATTGATTCGAGTCTGATTCTCAGATACTGTAGCTGAAAGCAATTTCGGATGCAGCAAGTTATTCCCTATTGCACTCTTCATGTTTTCCTCAGACCTGTTATATTCACAGACACATGATCAATTGTGAATATAACACATCCGTATAGATCAATTAAGGACCACAAACATTGGCCAACAGCTGAGTTCCTGAAGAAAGACACAATTTAAGTAAAATGAGAAGAAACAGAAAGGCGTTTGAAACATTTACGAACATAAATTTTCAAGTACTCAATTAAAATATGCACTGAGACTCAAGAGAAGAGAGTCAAGAAAAAAAAAACAATTTTTCCCCTAATTTCTCACTCTTAGTCTAACAGCGAAGTCGATCACAGTCAAATTAAGTGAAATTCCATAGATTGGCAGATTGAAACTCGTCAAAAAAAAAGGAGACAAAAAGAAATCAAACGGTAGCATGCAAGCAAAGTATTGAAACTTCACAAACCAAACTACCACACCGGATCAAATGAAACCTTCGTATTGCACTCTAAATCAGCAGAAGAAACGTCAATTTCCACAACAATGCGAGACAATATCAACTTATTAAGAGCAACCAACTTACTCGGAAAAAAACCTGTAGCTCAATCAAACTCCGATGACTGAAACTACGCATAAAATATGCAGCAATTCGGAAAATCTCGAAAAATCGATTGGCGTAAAGTGACGGGTCGGTAGCGGCAGCAGTAGAATCCGTAATGTGTAAGCGAAGGAGCTCGTGTGCTAATAAATGCTTCTAAAATCACGAGAAAATCGTCCACGTGGCAGTGTTGAACGCGCCGTGGATGGGCGCGATTGGTCACATGTGTGGAACATGGGCCGTGGGGCCCGCGTTTGAACGTCTCCCGTATTCTTTTATGCATAAAATATTGTAAAGAACGGTTCATAATATGTCATAATTCGAAGATATGTTTGTTTTTTTCTTATTTATTTTTGTGCCATATTTTTTTTTTGGGAGCTAACTTTTTTGTGAAACTGGCGAGTGACTGGCCTTTCTTTGTTATTATTGCGCGATATTTGTGTAGATCTTTTTTCGGGAATAGTGATAATGATATTTTGAATCAAAGATGATCACGACACTGCAAATTTGTGGCCTCAAATTTTCTCTCTGAGTCGTTTTATTGGTATAGATGAAATAATTTTTTTAGAAAAGATTATTTTTTTAATAATTATTACGACGGCCTAGGTGGACTACTAACAAGAATATATAATTTTTCCTGTCAGATTTGCCTTCCCCACAATGCCATCGTATTTTGCACATTTCATCAAAATTGAGTGACGGGCATTTAAATTTCATTATCGACTATAGCAATTACTATGTGTATCCATTTCAAGTGGAGTACAATTACAATCGAACCAACGATCTTCCCGTAGACATCAACATCTGATATTGATAATTATACGTTGGTTATGTATTAACATTTCTTTTGTGTTTAATTCTTAATTTTTCGTATAAGCGGGGAAAATGTAATTAAACGAAAATGGCATCAAGATACTTCTTCGCCTTGGGAATCAAGTGATCCGTTGCACTTTATTAAGCAGTAGGCCTACTTTATGCCTAAACGTAAACGGATTTTCACGAGTTTTGTTTTATTTATTTTATTTTATTTTATTTTTTCTCTTCGATGGGCAACAATCTTGGGCATGTGATAATATATCTTTTGGATAGTAGCAATTCATTAATAAAATTACATGCCTAGTATAATTATTAAAGCCCACATCTGAAACGGGCTTCGATGAATGAGGGAGCGTACCATAAATAGGGTCCTACTTTTGCTTTTGGGCCTACGACAAGTCTTTAATTCTTACCACTGTTTTTTTTTTCTTTTTTCTTTTTTCTTTTCCTTTCAGTAGGTATCCCCACACAACTAGACGTGTTCATCCGGTTATGGTTATGGTTCTCGGTTATGAATTGCTGGCTCTTAATAAAAATCTGTAACCATAACCGAACCGCGATAACCACGGTTACGATTTAGAACCGATCATGTCGGTTACAGTTACGGATTGGAACTGTCGGTTTACGGTTCCAAATATTTTTTCGTAACTTTTTTTCCTATGAAATAATTGAAATAAATTAAAGAAAATGATTTTTTTAATAATGTAAAAAAAAATTCATTCCAACTTAGAAGTTTATAAAAAAAATACACCTTCAATTTTTGAAAAAAATAAATACACTTTCAATATTAAAAAAATCACTATCGGTAGTGTTTGACGAATACACGCCGTAGGCATCTCCTTCTTCGTCCGTATTGTTGAGTTGATGACCGTTGGGATTGGATTAAAAAAAATTAAAACATAACATATAACAATCAATTTTATGACCTTGAAATAAAAACATAAATTAAAAACAAACAGTCAACGTTGGTTAGTTTAATAGAATAAATAAATAAAATTATAAATCTCAACATTAAGCCCACCTTCAATTAAAAAAAATTATTAATATCTTAAATTTCAACTAGCCCAATTATTCTACAAATTCCGATTCATAACCGTCAGTTATAACCACCGGTTTACGGTTAGAAAAATGGAAAACCGTAACCAATCGTAGTAAATAACGGCCCGGCTACAATTTGAACCGTAATTGTTGACTGCAGTTACAGAACCATCGACCGCCGGTTCGATTACAGTTATGTTACGATTTTTCAAACATTATAAACACCTCTATACACAACGTCACCGTGATCCCCACACTCCGACTAAGTTCAATCTGAATTGAACCTGAACCTCAACGCCAGCTATGGGACAACCAAGGCTTCCATCTGGGATTTTATTTTTCTTTTTTGACTATTCTAATTAGACTCAATCTATACATTAGATTGTATTTGCATCATGAAGTCCAACAATAAAGACTTGTGTTTAAAGATAACAAATTAAACTAATTAATTTTGAGTAATAATAGTTCTTTGAATAAATACATCTTAAATTGGACTTAAACTGAAACCGGAATTGAGATTGGACTAAAAAGAACTTAATTGGAGAAACCGAAGACTGGAATAATCAAGACCGAAGATTGACTAAGACCAAAAATGAAGAAAGAGAGAGGAAAATCAGACTTAATGAAGACAGACACCGAGCATTGGTTGAAGACCGAAACCAAAGACAATTGGACTAGTCAAGTGCCAAAAATGAAAGCAGAATATCGGTCTGTAAAGTCTACATCTGATCATCATGCTCAACACGTGAGATTCAATTAAAGAATTTGGAGCTTAGCCAAGTAATCGAATTTGAATCCGAAACAAGACAAAGACAATGATCGAAGTAAAACAAAAGAAAGTCAACAGAGCAATTTTCAATAATTATTTATCATCATCCAAGCATCATCTAAGTACAAATAAATGATGAGATACATTCAAGAATCACTTTTCACCTCCACGAGAACAACTAGTAAGAAAAAGAAGTAAGAAGTCACGAAAAGCTGAGACAGTTTAGGACTAATTTCATTATATAAAACATAGGACTAGAAGAAGAGTCTGAGCGGTAAAGAGTGCACCAACTGCCCGTAAAAAACTGTTGAAACAACTAACTTTAACAAACCGTTGAGTGAATAGGATACTAGATGACTAATTAGAAGTATATAGCTACTTCTAGTAGAAATCCTTCCTAAGTGGAAAAATGACCTACTTAGAAAGAGTTAGTTCTGCTATAAAAATATTATAATTAGACAAGAACAGAAATATAAAAACGGGATTGTGGAGAGATAATAATGTTTTCGATATGATTCAATACAAATACATCGGTCTATTTATAGTAGAAAAAATTCTACTATTTCATCTAACATTTACAACATAAAAGACATCTTATCTCATCCCATCAACAATCAACTAATTTTTACAACATTTATAAACCTAATCTTATCAACATTAAAAACATCCACATCTTAATATAATATTTCATAATACTCCCCCTTGGATGTTTTTCAAAGAATTTGCCTCGTTAAAACCTTACTAGGAAAAACCCAGTGGGATAAAAACCTATGAAGGAAAAAGAGTACATAATTCCTTTTGATACGCTTTCATTTGTTGCCTCATTAAAAACCTTACTGGAAAAACCACATGGAAAAAACCACAGTGAAGGGAAAAAGAGTGCAACGCGTATTTTCTCCCCGTGATGATAACATCATTATAAATCTCGGAGTCTTCGAACTCCAATTGAATATACCAATTTCCTGAAACTAATTGGGGGAAGTGCTTTCGTAAATAAATCTGCAAGATTTTCACTTGATCGCACTTGTTGTACATCAATATCACCATTTTTCTCCAAATCATGGGTGAAGAAAAACTTCGGTGAAATATGTTTTGTTCTATCCCCTTTAATATATCCTTCCTTTAATTGGGCAATACATGCCGCATTATCTTCATATAAGATCGTTGGAAGTAATTTCTCAGAAAGCAACCCACAAGTCTGTTGGATATGCTCAATTATCGATCGCAACCAAACACATTCTTGGCTAGCTTCATGAATAGCGAGAATTTCCGCATGGTTAGATGAAGTAGCTGTTAAAGTTTGTTTCACTGACCGCCATGAAATAGCGGTTCCACCATATGTAAATAAATAACATGTTTGCGATCGAGCATTATGTGGGTCAGACAAATATCCAGCATCTGCATACCCAACTAAATTTGCTTTCGACTCATTAGAATAGAACAATCCCATATCAGATGTTCCTTTAAGGTATCGAAAAATCCATTTAACTCCATTCCAGTGTCTACGAGTCGGCGAAGAACTATATCTTGCCAATAAGCTTACAGCGAACGCTATATCAGGTCGCGTATGACTCGTAAGATACATTAGTGCTCCAATAGCACTAAGATATGGTACTTCAGGACCAGTAGATCTTCATCATTTTCGTGTGGTCTGAAGGGTCTTTATTTACGTCTAACGATCTAACAATCATTGGAGTATCCAGTGGATGAGATTCATCCATGTAAAATCTTTTCAACACCTTTTTCGTATAAGTCTCTTGATGTACAAATATTCCACTTTTCAAATATTCAATTTGAAGTCCAAGACAAAATTTTGTTTTTCCGAGATCTTTCATTTCAAACTCCCTTTTCAAACAATCAACAACTTTCGTCAACTCTTCAGGAGTTCCAATTATATTGATATCATCAACATAGACTGCTATAATGACAAACTCATTTTCACATCTTCTCATAAATATGCAGGGACAATTTTGATCATTCCGATACTCTTCTTTTACTAAAAATTCACTTAGGCGATTATACCACATTCGCCCAGATTGCTTTAATCCATAAAGCGATTTATTCAACTTAACTGAGTACTCGCTTCTGGGCCCTGAATTTCTAGGCAACTGAAATCCCTCGGGAAGCTTCATATATATGTCACTGTCAAGTGTTCCATATAGATAAGCAGTGACAACATCCATAAGACGCATATCGAGACCTTCTCTTACTGCCAGACTCACTATGTAACAAAAAGTAGTTGCATCCACCACAGGAGAATATGTCTCCTCATAATCAATACCTGGTCGTTGCGAAAAACCTTGTGCAACAAGTCGTGCTTTGTATCTTACAATTTCGCCGTTTTCATTCCTCGTTCTAATGAAAACCCATTTATATCCAACCGGCTTTACATTTTCTGGTATACGGACTACAAGTCCGAAAACTTTTCGTTTCTCAAGTGATTTCAATTCGGCCTCGATTGCATCTTTCCATTTTGGCCAATCATTTCTTTGTCTGCATTCTTGTACAGACTTTGGTTCATGATCTTCATTCTCAATAATCTCATTCATTTCATGTAGCGCTACGTTAAATGAGAATTTATCGTCAATGTTGACTTCATCTCGATTCCATCTAATTCCATTTTGGGCATAGTTTATCGAGATCTCTTCATTATCATTATTTTCTGAACGTTCAGGTACATGAGTTTCATTCTCATTGCCCATCGACTCTTCTCTAGTCGATAAATCCTCGGTTGGACCATTCTTATTATTATTTGCTCCTTTTCTTTTCCGAGGATTTTTATCTTTGGAACCCGAGGGCCTACCACGCTTTAGCTGTGGCTTAGGCTCGCTAATATGTTCTGCAGGAGCATTAACAGCTGGTATATGTGACTTTGTCACTCTTTTTAAGTCAGCAAAACTTTATGGCAGTTGATTAGCTAAACTCTGTAAATGAATTATCTTTTGAACTTCTAGTTCACATTCTTTAGTTCGAGGATCATAATGATTTAGCGATAATTCATTCCAACTAACATTTTTCTCCAGCTGTTTCTTTTCTCCCCCTAATGTCGGAAAATTCAATTCATCAAAATGACAGTCGGCAAATCTGGCCGTAAATAAATATCCAGTTTGAGGTTCCAAATACTTTATTATCGATGGAGATTCATATCCGACATATATTCCCAACCTCCTTTGAGGTCCCATCTTTGTTCGTTGTGGTGGAGCAACTGGAACATATACTGCACATCCAAAAATTCTTAGATGGGAAATATCTGGTTCCTGACCATGAACCATTTGTAATGGGGAGACATCATTATAACTTGTTGGCCTGATGCGAATTAGTGTTGCTGCATGCAATATAGCATGTCCCCAGCAAGACGATGGAAGATTCGACTTCATCAATAATGATCTTGCAATTAATTGCAAGCGCTTAATCAACGATTCTGCAAGATCGTTTTGCGTATGAACGTGTGGCACGGGATGCTCAACATCAATTCCGATAGACATACAATAATCATTAAATGCCTTGGAAGTAAATTCAGCAGTATTATCAAGGCGTTTTTTCTTTATCGGATAATCTGGAAAATGTGCTCTTAGTCGGATCATTTGTGCAAGCAATCTCGCAAACGCCATGTTGCGTGTTGATAACAAACATACATGAGACCATCTAGTCGATGCATCAATTAATACAATGAAATACCTGAATGGTCCACATGATGGATGTATCGGTCCGCAAATATCACCATGTATATGCTCCAAAAATGTTATGGATTCATTCTTTATTTTCGCTGGTGATGGCCGAATAATTAACTTCCCTTTAGAGCAAGCGACACATGATAATTCATTACATTGAAGAATCATCTGGTTCTTCATTAAATGCCCACGTGAATGCTCAATTATTTTCCGCATCATAATTGCACCGGATGGCCCAACCGGTCATGCCAAACATTAAATGTACTGTCATTAGTAAACTTCTAGTTTACGGTAGCATACGATTCGATCGTTCTAAGATATGTGTAATACAACCCAGAGTCAAAGGAAGGTAATGTTTCCATAATTCTTTTATCATTAGAAACCCCCTTTGTAATGTGCAAATATTCAACATCTCCCTTTTCTGTAGTTTCAACATGATATCCGTTATGTCGAATAGCTTTAAAGTTCAATAAATTTCTTTGAGACTTAGGAGAATATAAGGCGTTTTCAATTATCAGCCTTGTTCCTCTGGGTAGTAAAATGTTGGCTCTTCCGGAGCCTTCAATTATATTTGTGCTACCCGATATTGTAATAACACTTGTTTCTTTCATTTCAAGATGATCGAAATATTTCTTATTCTTCAGAATCGTATGAGTCGTTGCACAGTCTGCAGACATAATTCTCCATTGCACATGTTCGTTTCCATCAGAGAAATTCATTTATAAACAAACACATAATAATAATTATTAAAATAAACAGATATATCACAAGAAAATATATAACTTAATAAAACACTCCAAACGATACATAATAAATCACACAATAATAAACCATACAATACACATAACAATAAAGCACACAATAATAATACATAGTATATTAGTTTTCTTCAGGAAAAACTAGAAATCCGCAGTTTCGAAATGTGTATTTTCATCTTTTGTCCCAGAAGCAGAGGCCAAATCACTTTGAACAAAATTCGTTTCAATCATCTTTTCTTTGCCCTTACTTTGTCGATATAATTCAACCAAATGTTTGGGCGTGCGACAGTTACGTGAGCAATGGCCCGAACCACCGCAACGATAGCATTGCTCATCGTTGTTCTATTGTTAAGTGTGCCTCTTCTGATCATTATTTTCGTAATTTTTCCTCTTCTGGGGAAAATTCTGATGACCGCCACGATTGCTATGATAACCACCACGAAAATGCTGATAACCACCACCGTAATTTCCTCGGCCACGTCCACGGCCTTGACCACGACCTTGACCACGGCCACGACCGCGATGTCCACCACGACCACGTCCACGATCATTGTTTCGACTATTATCATTATTACCTTTGACTGCATTCGCTTCAGGGATTGCTGTAGAACCAGTCGGTCGGGATTCGTGGTTTTTCATCAACAATTCATTGTTTTGTTCAGCCAATAACTAACAAGAGATTAACTCTGAATGCTTTTTAAATCTCTTCTCCCTGTATTGCTGTTGCAATATCATATTTGATGGATGAAAAGTGTGAATGTTTTCTCCAGCATACTGTCTTCGGTGACTGTTTCTCCACACAATTTCAGTGTGGCAGTCACCTTATGAACAGCCGAGTTATATTCAGTTACGAATTTAAAATCCTGTAATCTTAAATGCATCCATTCATACCTTGCCTTAGGGAGGATAACAGTTGTCAAGTGGTCAAATCGATCTTTCAGATTTTTCCACAATTCAGCGGGATCTTGTTCATTCAAGTATTCATCCCTCAGATCCGCATGAATGTGGTGGCGAAGAACTATCAAAGCTCTTGCCTTATCCTGAGCGCTTGTGGTTTTTACCGTATAAGTGGCGTCACCTGCACCCGTTGTGGTTTTTGGTCGACAATAGTGTCACCCAAAACTTTTGCTTTTAGATGAATTTCTGCGTCTAGTTGCCAAGATAAATAATTCTTCCCTGAGATGTCAAGGGCAAAAACTCGAGGCTTTGCAAATTCGTCATACTATCATAAAATACAAAAGACGTTTTAATATTCAAATCATAAAGTAAACAAATATATGATGTGAATAACATTAATATTTCCAATATAAATATCAATACAAGTTTATTGTAAAAAAAAATACTTTAAAGAAAAATTACAATTAATCTTCTTTTGTATCTTCTTTTGTAAAAATCCTTACGAAAAATAAAGTCACATCCCGAGGATGCCATCGTAAAAATAATAGTAGTCAAAAGATCAATCATCAGGTAGAGCGACATCTTTCTATCACAAAATAGATTTCATAATAAACATATATTATAACATAAAAAAAATATCGTAATTAATCACTCTCGTAAAATCTTGGTAAAAACATAATCCATATATAGATAATTATCGCCGTGAGTAGAGTAAGAATCAGGAGATCAATCATCGTAATAGCAACATCCTTCAAAATATAAAATATATTTCGGTAATCATAATAATGAAAAATATTACAATTAATAACTATATTTTGGAAACAACTGTAAAATATTATCCACCACCCGATAAGCATCACGGTAAATAAAGTAAGAAGCGCAAGATTCATCTTTGTATAAAACGGCATGATTCTATAATAAGAAAATCATAATAATCAGATATGTATAAATTTAATTTCTCCCAGTGGTAATAAAATTTGTTCATCCGTATAGTCAAAAATTAATTCAAAATATATATGATATATACTTGAGATATCAATAAAATAAATAATATTATTTAAATCGCTCTTTTCAAAATCTCGTTAAAAATTAAATTCCACTCGCCACCACTGAGATTCGAAATCTGGACCTCACATGACTTGTAGTGACGATATTCCGCGAAACCACTCGGGCTAAGGCGTTTTAGTGGTATATATGTTATATTTATATTATTTAAACTGTCCGTAACATAAGTGTACGAGTGTTATAAATAAACTTACCGTACACAAAATAAAATTACCATACCTCGATTATAGTTGTATAAGATCTTGCCCGGAGGTTGATCGTTGTCGGAGAGCGCTCGTGCTGATAACGTGTTATAAAACTATTATAATTGGACAAAAACAGAAATATAAAAACGGGATTGTAGAGAGATAATAATGTTTTCGATATGATTCAATACAAATACATCGGTCTATTTATAGTAGAAAAAATTCTAATATTTCATATAACATTTACAACATTAAATACATCTTATCTCATCCCATCAACAATCAACTAATTTTTACAACATTTAATAAACCTAATCTTATCAACATTAAAAACATCCACATCTTAATATAATATTTCATAAAGTTCCAAATTTTCATAAAAAATTCATGTGTCATAAAATTTTGTCCTCACTCATAAACACTAATTCACATTTGAGAACTAAATTTATGCATTTTAATCCTAACTGCACGATTGAGAACTGATAAACAGTTCAAATCGAACCAACTATCGTCGAAACCGAAAATATAGAAAAATAGTCAAATATCTATCCACCTTCTGTAAATCCACCAACTACCCAAACAACTTTGATCTCGAGATTTTTTCAGAAAACATAAAGGACAATGTTGCTTTGTAATTTTGCACTAAGTGGCAAAATAAATAAAGAGAAGAAAAGCACGATTTTTTTGTTCGAGAAAGAAACGCACGATTTGATGGTCTTTGCTTTGATTTTACGTTTCGGTGCATTTTCCAAGCGAACTAACTCCAAAGGTTCGTGTTCTTGCTATTGTTTTTTCTAAATTAAATGTGAGCTGTAAATTAATTTCTTGAAGAAAAATACTATTTATAAAAAATAATTTAAAAATGATTCGATTTTATTTTTCGATTGAAGATTATTTTGTTATATACATATAGTTCTCGTTATTGTCCGACACGTAATGCTCAATTAGTGGAAAACTAGTTGGTGAGGCTCGAATTATTTTTTTAAAAAAAGTTGTCTAATCTCTCAACATTAATTAGTGGAATACACTTTTTTTTTTCCGGAGGAGAGTGGAATACACTATTATAATTAAATAAAATAGAGTGCACTCATCACTGTTTATCAAAAACAATATGCGCACTATCATATGATGACGTTCAGCAGTCGTCAACTCATCTATATGAATGCAGAATTTATATTAATTATTAATCACTCTATATATGAAGTGAGATATCTTTGTTCCATAGTTGACTTGTCTGTCCGCAAATGATACCCGTTTGCCAGGGGATTAATTTTGCTGAAAATATTAGTCGCCCCACGGATGAAAAATGAAAACATTAATTCTAATTTGTTATAAAATATTTATTTTATAATATTATGATATCAGTGTATAATCATATTGAACTCTATATAGAGGGAACTTTTATACATTTCAATTGTATACGAAGTAACGTAATGCAAAGCTCTGCATATATGGGCAAGAGGAATTCATAATACATCATTCGTTACATCATAGTTTGAAAAACATCACATTACATCTTGGGACACAATGGTTGAAAATCATCACGTCCTAACAAAATCTTTATTCCCACCTGCTCACTTGTGGGCATTCACCGTAATGTATATACATCCACACAATATTTCATAATACTCTCAATTGGATGTATATTTAGGAATATGCCTCGTTAAAATCTTATTAGGAAAAACCCAGTAGGATAAAAACCTAGTGAAGGAAAAAGAGTACATATTTCCTTTTGATACGCTTTTATGTGTTGCCTCATTAAAAACCTTACTGGGAAAACCACATGGGAAAAACCACAGTGAAGGGAAAAAGAGTGCAACGCGTATATTTCTCCCCCTGATGATAACATAATTATAAATCTCGGAGTCTTCGAACTCCAACTGAATATACCAATTTTCTGAAAATAATTGGGGGAAGTGCTTTCGTAAATAAATCTGCAAGATTTTCACTCAATCGCACTTGTTGTATATCAACATCACCATTTTTCTCCAAATCATGGGTGAAGAAAAATTTCGGTGAAATATGCTTTGTTCTATATTCTTTAATATATCATTCCTTTAATTGGGCAATACATGTCGCATTATCTTCATACAAGATCGTTGGAAGTAATTTCTCATAAAACAACGCACAAGCTTCATGTTGGATCTGCTCAATTATCGATCGCAACCAAATACATTCTCGGCTAGCTTCATGAATAGCGAGAATTTCCGCATGGTTAGATGAAATAGCTGTTAAAGTTTGTTTCACTGACCGCCATGAAATAGCGGGTTTACCATATGTAAACAAGTAACCTATTTGCGATCGAGCATTATGTGGGTCAGACAAGTATCCAGCATCTGCATATCCAACTAAATTTACTATCGACTCATTAGAATAGAACAATCCCATATCAGATGTTCCTTTAAGGTATCGAAAAATCCGTTTAACTCCATTCCAGTGTCTATGAGTCGGCGATGAACTATATCTCGCCAATAGACTTACAGCGAACGCTATATCAGGTCGCGTATGACTCGTAAGATACATTAGTGCTCCAATAGCACTAAGTATGGTACTTCAGGACCAAGTAGTTCTTCATCATTTTTACGTGGTCTGAACGGATCTTTATTCACGTCTAAAGATCTAACAATCATTGGAGTATCCAGTAGATGAGATTCATCCATATAAAATCTTTTCAATACCTTTTTTTGTATAAGTTTCTTGATGTACAAATATTCCACTCCTCAAATATTCAATCTGCAGTCCAAGAAAAATTTTGTTTTTCCGAAATCTTTCATTTCAAACTCTCTTTTCAAACAATCAACAACTTTGATCAACTCTTCAGGAGTTCCAATTATATTGATATCATCAACATAGACTCCTATAATGACAAACTCATTTTTACATCTTTTCATAAATATGCAGGGACGAGTTTGATCATTCCGATATCATTCTTTCACTAAAAATTCACTTAGGCGATTATACCATATTCGCCCAGATTGCTTTAATTCATAAAGCAATTTATTCAACTTAACTGAGTACTCGTTTCAGAGCCCTGAATTTTCAGGCAACTGAAATTCCCCGGGAAGCTTTATATATATATCACTGTCAAGAGTTCCATAAGTAGTGGCAACATCCATAAGACGCATATCGAGTACTTCTCGTACTGCCACATTTAGTATATAACGAAAAGTTGTTTCATCCACCACAGGAGAATATGTCTCCTCATAATTTCACCTTTTTCATTTCTCTTTCTGATAATAACCCATTTATATCCAAACGGCCTTACATTTTCCGGTATACGGACTACAGGTCCGAAAACTTTTCGTTTCTCAAGTAATTTCAATTCTGCCTCGATTGCATCTTTCAATTTTGACCAACCATTTCTTTGTCTTCATTCTTTTACAGACTTTGGTTCATGATCTCCATTCTCATTAATCTCATTCATTTCATGTAGCGCTACGTTAAATGAGAATTTATCGTCAACGTTGACTTCGTCTCGGTTCCATCTAATCCCATTCCTGGCATAGTATATTGAGAGCTCTCTTCATAATCATTATTTCTTGAACGTTCAGGTACCTGAGTTTCATTCTTATTATCTTTTATGCCCATCGATTTTTCTCTAGTCGATAAATCCTCGGTTGGACCATTCTTATTATTATTTGCTCCTTCTCTTTTCCGAGGATTTTTATCTTTGGAATCCGAGGGCCTATCACGCTTTAGCTGTGGCTTAGGCTCGATACTATATTATGCAGGAACATCTATTTTTGCAGGAGCATTAACAGCTGGTATATGTGATTTTGTCACTCTTTTAAGGTCAGTAAAACTTTCTGGCAGTTGATTAGCTAAACTCTGTAAATGAATTATCTTTTGAACTTCTAGTTCACATTCTTTAGTACGAGGATCAAAAGGATTTAGCGATAATTCATTCCAACTAACATTTCTCTCCATCTGTTTCTTTTCTCCCCCTAATGTCGGAAAATTCAATTCATCAAAATGACAGTCAACAAATCCGGCCGTAAATAAATCTCCAGTTAGAGGTTCCAAATACTCTATTATCAATGGAGATTCATATCCGACATATATTCCCAACCTCCTTTTAAGGTCCCATCTTTGGTCGTTGTGGTGGAGCAACTGAAACATATATCGCACATCAAAAAAATTCTGAGATGGGAAATATCTGGTTCCTGACCATGAAGCATTTGTAATGGGGAGACATCATTATAACTTGTTGGCCTGATGCGGATTCGTGTTGCTGCATGCAGTATAGCATATCCCCAGCAAGACAAGGAAGTTTCGACTTCATCAATAATGGTCTTGCAATTAATTGCAAATGTTTAATCAACGATTCTGCGAGATCGTTTTCGTATGAATATGTGGCACGAGATGCTCAACATCAATTCAAATAGACATACAATAATCATTAAATGATGCAGCATATCAAACCGTATTTTCTTTATTGGATAATCTGCAATGTGCACTTAATCGAATCAAGCAATCTCGCAAATGCCACGTTCTGCGTTGATAACAAACATGCACGGGACCATCTAGTTGATGCATCATAAAATACCTAAATGGCCAACATGATAAATGTATCGGTTTGCAGATATCACCATGTATATGCTCCAAAAATACTATATATTCTTTCTTTATTTTCTTTGGTGATGACCGAATAATTAACATTTCTTTGGAGCAAGAAGCACATGATAATTCGTATGGGCGATTCTGGTTCTTCATTAAATGTCCACGTGAATTTTTCTATAATTTCCGCATCATAGTTGCACTGGGATGGCCCAACCGGTCATGCCAACAATAAATGGACTGTCATCAGTAAACTTCTGGTTTACAGTAGTATACGATAATATAACCCATAGTCGAATGCCGGTGATATTTCAAGAATTCTTTTTATCATTCGAGATCACCTTTGTAATGTATATAGTCAACATCTCCAATATCTGCAATTTCAACATGATATTTGCTATTGAATAACTTTAATGCTTAATTTATTTGAGACTTAGGTGATATCCTTGTTCCTTCGGATAGTAAATATTCGGTCTTCAGGAGCCCACAATTATATCCATACTAGCCAATATGATAATCATAGCGGTTTCTTTCACATCAAACCTGATGAAAATATTTCTTATTTTTCATAATTCTATTATTCATTGCACAGACGGCAAGACATAATTCTCCATTACAGTTTCAAATTCATATCACCGTTGGATAGAAAATAAAATAAACTATAAGTAAATGCATGGTTTCTTCTTCTCATTTTTTTGTTTTAAACTATGAATCAAAGCCATAAAAAACGTTGGTTAATAAATGGCATGATTCGAGTAAGTGTAACTACATTTTTCTTATTGATTTTATCTACAAACATCCGTTGGGTCGATTGCCGGTGAAATAAATAAGATCCACAAATGAGTTAATGTACATAACATACGCTTTTACTTAGGTGTGTTATAAACTATTATATACATATTAAAATATAATTATGTTGTCACGTAATTACCAACATAACAATTATCATACACAATATAGAGTTAGTGACTAATACCTTAGTGTGACCAACACCTTGATTTTATTATGACATCATCAAAGCACAGCCACTATGGTGCTACGAAATCATGCATGTGATGTGCAAATAACACGGTAATAGAAGCAACGTTGCAATTGATCATGCCACCAACAAGCATTTAATAATCACCATAAAGCATTAGATATTTGGTAATATGTCACAGTTCATAAATTTATAATATTGATAATAATAATAATAACACTTAATATTATTTTCCCGACACCTTTAATCATATATATATATATATATGTGTGTGTTATGTCATCATGATATATAATATTATTATATGCATTTGTCGTGATTGAAAAAAAATATATATATAAGAAAACAATCACACTTATTGCATCTTATCATATCACAGTAGCACTCACGACTGCAAAGCCATTACTATAGCGACAGGAACATTAAATGTTAAGCCAAACCATTGTCGTTAGCAAGCAAATTTATTATTCAAATTCTTTTAATACCATATAATATTATGATATGACCGTGTGAGTCATACACATTTACTAAAGTGTCGGTTGAGCTATACACTATTGATGAGAGCTTCAATAATGCATTGTACAGCTTATGCATTATACTTACCATGCAATCGGATTCTTCTTCTCAGTGTTAATTTATTTTATTATCATTATTAATTGGGTATTTGTCATTATCATGTACTATCCTACCTCATAATGGAGTAGGTATGACTTATGAGAACTTGTCTTTCATTTTATCAATCTGAATCGTTTCTCCTCTATTCATTTTCCAATTTTTTATAACAGAGAAGAATGTATTCAAATTGGGATTAAGGAGTAACATTAAGATTATCAGCGCCATGATTTCAAGAGAAGCAGAAGTTAAGCTTCAATCGAAGAGCACTACGCATGCCAAGTGTTTAAGAGACTTTGATTGCTCGTGTGATTACATCCACGATAATAGCATCATCAATGGAAAGAACTAGACACGCGGCAATGCACACAACTTCCCATCCAGTAAACTAGATATTATGGGCTACTATTTCTCTTGCTGATGAAAAATTTGCATCTAAGGCAAACTAATATCAACGATGTTCATACGAGAATTTTTCAGCAAAGCGTGGTGGGTTCAGATGGGATTCGTGTGCCTACATGGCTTTAGATCAACCATCAACCAGAAGATCATGGGATGACTCCGGCGAGGTAACCGTAAGAGACATCAGAAGATCTTTGGTCATTGACGAATATAATGGAATTATTATGTGATTGCGTAGATCTTGATTTCCCAAAGGTAATTATGACCTCATTTGAATACTGAATCGTCGAAGCGTTCTGATACTTAAATGATAGATCTGAAGGATCTCGATCACAGTATCCATACCTCGATCTCATAATCGAGTTGTTACAGTTGACCGTTAAATTTTAAGACACACAGTTGTAGGGTAATCTCGTTTCATACTCGAGATTACACCCGTGCAAAAGGTACGGTGATCATAACGTGATCTCGATTTTATAATCGAGGTCACCACCATGATGCGTGATGCAGATTTATCATACAAGCTCAAATTGGATTTTAAAGTAACGATAGTTACCTTTTGATCGCAGACATCATTTATAGCCTTCGAGATCCGATCTTCGACGGAAGTTGGTGCCGACGATGCAAAGCGCTTTCGTGCTGATAACGTGTTATAAAATATTTATTTTATAATATTATGATATCAACGTATAATCATATTGAACTGTATATAGAGGGAACTTTTATACATTCCAATTGTACACGAAGTAACGTAATGCAAAGCTCTACATATATAGGCAAGAGGAACTCATAATACATCATTCGTTACATCATAGTTTGAAAAACATCACATTACATCTTGGGACACAATGGTTGAAAATCCTGACAAAATCTTCATTCCCACCTGTTCACTTGTGGGCATTCACTGTAATGCATATACATCCACACAATATTTCATCTTATAATTAATAATATGCTTCGTGTTTGTAAAAACTCCAATTAACTAAGACCGAGATGAGAAGATCAAAGTTGATCAAGATCAGAATGGTAAAGACTAATTTTGAATACTATCAAAGTCTGACGTCAAGACCGAACAGAGCGATGTTGATCAAGACGAATCTGAAAATACTTATAAAATATTGAAGTCCGATGGCACGATCGAATATGATGAAGATCGAAGCTGATCGAGTAGAGAAGCAACTGATATCAAAATTAAAGATCAAGACCAGTTCAATCGAACTGCCAAAATCTTACTGGACTATGTATCGGTCTGCAAGTACAACCAGTCTTACATTAGATTGGATTCAAAGAGCTCGAAGCTTCACCACACAATCAGAGTTTGAATCCGAATCAAGACAACATAAATTGCAGATATTTTAACAATCTCATAAATAAAGCTGCAGTCCAAAGAGTCGTTAAGATTGGAATTTATCCAAGGATAAAGCAACAATGGATGCTCGGACAAAAAGAAGTAAACATTGCCATTTTAAGTAACTGCATTTTATGCGTGTTTGGAAGTTGATCTAGAAGATAATTTGTTTTCATCAAACCAATATTCTTCTTCATATCCTCAACTAAATACATGAGGAATTACATTGAAAAATAACTTTGTATAAGTCCAACCTGTTCTAAACAAGTTCACTTTGTAATATTCCAACGGACTTTAACAAATTGCTGGAGCAACTGACTTAGAACTAGCAATTGAGTAAATGTCTAAGAGCCTAGTTAGAAAGTGACAAGATATGTGGGTTGTACAACGTAATTTGTAATCAGTCTTTAAACCTTACTCGTGAGGAAGAAGTGAGACGTAAAAGGGTTTACTTTTGAACTTCGATAAGCAAAGTCAACAAGCCAAAACACACTATCACTCACAAGTCAGTTCAAATTTAAAAGTTAGCCTTATTGTCCAAACTGATAACTAGTTCAAACAGAACTAAGTTACCACCTAGATCGAAAAAGTTCACGAAAGGACTTAGAGTTTATTCACCCAACGATCGCAGATGCTGGAACAAACTCAGGTATTTAAGTTCCATTGCATCTTCATAGATGGTCGCAGCCACTCTGCCATTAGTGGTTTATTCCTAAGTCAAGACTATTCGTGCGCCCATTTAATCCAAAATATCTGCGTTCGAATAAGATTGATTGTAGCAGCTCGAAGAACGTGATCAATGCTACAATGCGGCCTATAAATCACAAAGTCTTTCATTACAATCACTGCTTTAGTTCGACCGTATATAGTCGTTCCTCCCGATATATTGTAGTTCCGACCGAACGAATGCCCGTAATCGATGTTGAATCGAAGCATGTGACTACGAATATTTTTTAGCTAACGTAAGAGACATCGAAAGCTAGCTACGATAGTAAATCACTCGAGGGCCATGCCCGAATCATGGATCTGTGGACTCTATAGCAAAATATAATGATAGTGGTAAATAAAATCATGTCGCGTCACATTGAAAAAAGAAAAAGAAGAGCACAAAAGTTAGGCGCAAGTGGATGTTATGCGATCTTATGTCAATATAGCACATCATCGAAGCTTTCCGACACAACATCACTATAAAAGGGAGCTTGTAATAATGGAACAACCCCTCTCATCAAGAGGCCTATGGATACAATATTACATCCTTCAAATTTATTATCGGCATCAAAAAGCTGCTGATAATCAGATGGATCTTGAAGATGGCCGATTCAACCGAGCATAACATGTATGTATATATGTGTGTGTTTATGTAGGTGTATAATATGTGTATATGCTCTTCTTGAACTTATCAACTATGTTTGCTTGAGGTACATTCATAATCTCTTACTATCACGGATCATAAAGACATATATGTGATGTATATTTATCTAATATATATATATATATATATATATTATATTTCAGAGTTGTATTTCGGAATTTGATTCAGGGTTTTAGTGAAGAGGTCAGTGATGACTTAAGTTTCTTCACCAAACCGGCAAGTCACGAGACGGCAAAGGACTCAACTCTAGTTGTGGGTCTTACCATTTGGCTTACATTAATTAGGTTAATATTATTAGTTTACTACTATAATGTGAAAACTTGTACGAAGTATATCGGAACTTATTATTAATATAAATATGTTTTAAGATATTATTTTCCTAAATATCGATTAGTAAAATCCTTTCACATTTAAATGTATGCAGTAAAATTAAATAATTTGAGCTAATCTAACATTAACATTTGAGTAATGTTTATTGGCTCTGATCTTCATCAGCCGGAAACACCACAGTGCTTTGTTGACTTTGATAAGGGATGAAAAAAATAATTGAAAAAAAAAAGATGGTCTCTGCTAAGACACATTTATGTCTAAACATCAAATCCAATTTCGAATAGGTCCCAACCATGCTGGTATTAACGAGTACAAACTTTAAAATGAGTAATAGAAGTCAAAGTAGGACAGATTAAGACAATGAGCAAATTGCAGGCAGCACCGACGACTTCATGCAGAAGCAGTGATGCACTCAATAGCCTGTTTGCAAATTCCTGTCATCGTTGCCTCAGGTCCATAAACCTGTTAATTACGAACTTACATATAAGTTTTCCATTTAATTTTTGTAGAATTTTATTTCAGTAACGTCACACTAACACATTGCAGAAAAAATAATTTACCTCAATAGGGATGCCAATGTCCTCTGCAAGAGTTCTCATCCTCGCAAGTCCCCTCTGATAATTCGGACCGCCTCTCCTAACATAGAGATGCATCTTCGCAGCCTTGAGTTTCTCCTCCTGTTATTACAATCAAATCATAATTTTATTCAGATAAAAGATACATAACAATCATAAAATAACATGTATTGCTTGATACACATTACATGTTTTTTTTTTTTAAAATAGCCTTTAGAAAGCCTTTTAAAAAATAGCATCGTTAACCTGTCTTTTTTATCAATGACTTATATTTTAAGGCAGTCATTTTACACTCGGGTTCTCAGCTATATAATGGGAGTTGAGTACCCGTACGAAAAAAAAGACAGTTGTTGTTTGAACATGTGACATATTACTTAAATGACTGACTATAAAACCACTATTTTTACATTTTGCCCACCCATTCTTAAACGCTTCGGGTCTAACATAACCACATAGTCGTTACTGTTGGCCCATTTACTAAGGGTATAATAGTCTTTGGACGCTATTTGCCTAAATTATCCTATTACTACATACCTTCTCTTTCAGAGCTCGGATAATTCCGTTGAAAGTCGCCGCCACATCGGTAAAATTCGCTATTCCACCGCCTATAAGAAGGGCTCTCTTGTGATCGTCGGGATCAGCAGTCGCACACTGCGTAAATAATATCAAAAAAAAAAATTAATTTACATACATACAAAGTCGAAAGTATATATAAATAACTATTTTATGATTCATATTATTACATCGATGACGACTCTAGCATATTGTAAGACCTCCTCTTCGTTAGGAGCCCCGCTGTATTCCGCGTAGTTTCCGAGCTCCGAAGCATAGCCAAGATCGCCGACCTGTGTAATATTACGTTTAGGGTCGAACATTTTGTGAAAAATACGGTAAAAGAAGATTCTTTTTATGAGATATGAAAAAAAGATTTGATTTTTAGTATTTGTAATACCGTATCAGCATAGATGACACTTGCACCTCCACCGGCCACCATTGTCCAAATGCGTCCTTTCGGATTCAACACCGTGAATTTCAACGATGCGCTCGTCTGAAAAAAAAAATGATGTAATAAGATAATTATACGTGCAAAGTTTCTCATGAATTCGAGGATTCGAAAAAAGGTACCTTTTCGTCGAGGGAGTGAATGAAATTTTCGGTAGGGCTCATAACTCGTCCAAAAGGCAACGGGAATTCGATATTTCCCCACCCGCAGATTTAAAACCAAGAAACTTATTACTTCCTGGGATTTGGATCATAGATGAACCAAAAATGAAATAAAATTAAGCAAAAAAAAAAAAAATTGGTTACTTTTTGAAGTTCTTGAATGCTGCAGTATCATCGAGCTCGCCTCTCATGTCCAGCGGGTAAGGCTTTCCGTCGACTAAGGTGAAGGGGTTCATCTCGAGGAAAGTGAAGTCCAAATCTGTATTTAAGACCGATCCATCGTTATAATTTTAAAAAATTAAAATTTAAAAACAATCAAGAAAAAATTCTAAGAGAAGATATCTCCCATATTACCTACGAATATATCATAGATAACCTTGATGAAGTCCTCAATTACAGGCTTAATCTGTAGTAACCCGAGTTAGAAAAATGTCCCATGTAATAAACGCAAGACATTTACCGAACAAACAAATCTCGCTGATATTAGACTAAACGTGCCTCCAAAGGGAGAGTTGCAACAAGAGGGGCAGATAACTCCGGTGTAAGAGCAGTTCCCGTGGGTAAATTTATGGTCTTGACCTAGAAAAATTGAATAAATGAACATTTAGATCTTGCAAGAAATAATAAATTTTAATTATTACAAGAAATCACAACCGGAAATAATCGAAACTACCTTGTCCCAATTCTCTTCGATCTCCATGCCACCACACTCCGAGAAGCTAATACTACACCCAAGCCTCTCCGAGACAATGTTGAGGTAATACTCGTCCTCGTGCGGAACAAACGGTTCGACGATAAACGTCGTAATCGGACCCTTGCACCCGCTTATCTCGACCTGTTACGATGACAGATCGAAATATACGAAACATTTTCAGGAGATTCACTCAATATTTTGCAAAAAAAGCATTTTAACGGGTTCCCTATAAGTTTTCTAAAAAAATAGCCTCGTTGACCACATCTTATTTAGGGTATTTTTGTAATTTTACAGGGTGGCAACCTGTTGTATAAAAGGGTCTCGTGCTATATATAAAAGGGTCCCACTTTTGTATAGCAGGGGACCCCTTGTGTAGTCAGTCATAGAGCAGGGGACCCCTTGTATAGTCACGTCAGTCATCTAACTTGTTACTTACATGACTGACTACACAACCACTGTTCTACGCCCCACCACCCGCTGGGCCCCATTTAGTAAGGGTTTAATGGTCTTTTTAAATATCCGTTTGTACCAGGGCTATTTACTTAATTAATCGGCATTAAACCATGGTTAAGAGGAGATCTACTTACCTCTTTGCCCAAACGGTCCTTGACGAAAGACGCTACACCGGCTAAATCGAGGTTCAAAGCAACGAGCCCGCTCTTGCCCCGTTTGCCAAATAACATATCGGGTTTCACCACGAGCTTGGTTGATGAGAGCCACGGCTCCTTGTTAACTAGCTCTTCGAAATCCGTCGAGTCGGTGACCTAACGATTTGTTAGAACATGAGTTTCCCGAAGTATGATATCATTATTACATTCCGTTTAATCGAATTTATGGCAAGAAAAGGTATGAATCAATGTAATAAATAATATAATAAGCAACCATTCTTCACCTACCAACCCACCAAACATCAAACCACATTTTATATCTGATTCGCATTTTATTATGATTAATCTTTATATTTTATTTTTTTCTTCGATGGATAATGCGAATTGGGAAACTAGGGATTTCAGATCTGAAGATAATTTTATACAACCAAACCAGTTTTCCTTTCTTGGGAATAAAATTGAAAAATGAATTTAAAAATTAAAATAAACAAATAAATAACCTGAGCAGATTTGATCTCCAGCTCAGACCCGGAAATCTTTTTGTAATGCTCTTTCAGCAATCTCTTCGAATCATACTCTCTGATCTTCTTTCTCGCCATTTTCTTGTAAGATCTGAAATCTCAAAATTGAAGAATATTATAAAAATATTTCCAAATCCCAAATCCCAATCGCCATGAATATGCTCTTCGAGATCTGATTTGAGCATGCAATATTACAAAATAAAAAAAAAAAAGATGAAATTTATTACCGTTGCGGGAAACAAAATACTCCGAAAGTGTAAGTAGGTAACTAATGGGCACGAGCAGAATACTGCGCTTTCTAAGACGCTATATATAGTTGGGAAGTTTAATGAGAAATTATTAATATATTTTTGTATTTTAAATAAAATATGGAAATTGTAGTCGTTTAGTTCTAGTTCTATTTTAGCGGGAGATTGGGTAGAGTAGAGAAAATAGCAACCTGCCAAATTTTATAATATTTAAAAATGTCCTCGTGAGTCGTGGGATTCCTTTTTTCGGTCATTTCCCACTATAATTTTATATACTTACTACCCTTATTTTTTCCGTTAAAAAGAGTTGACTTAATATCATCATTATTCTTCGCGTTGTATGGTAAAGTATTTTTAATTATTTTATATTTTCAACAATAGCAATTTTTTTTCCTACATGTTTTGCAGTGGCACGGTAGTCTCGACACTCCGGCTAATTTCAGTATGAAAATTTGAATCTTATTTTAGTTATGAAAAACTGATCTTTAGATGTGGATTATCCTCTGGATAATGTATACCGTGTCAATCTACACCGACTACCGATAGTCAGGACGTCACAAGTGAGATAGAATCATTGACCTTCACCTTATCAATAGCGGAGTAAATTTAATTTTAATCCTATATTTTTTACCAATTCTCTTTTCAACAGCTAACTTGTATTCGTCCAAAAATAGTCCTATAACTTTCGTGCCATTCACTTTCGTCTTCAAACGTATACATCTCCAAAATTAGTTCTTTAAGTTTACACCATTAATCATAAGTACTCATTTTCTATTTAAAGTTTCCGATCATTCTCTTTATTTTATCCCGAAACAAAAATTTGATTGGTTGAAAAGAATGTTTATTAATTTGTGGAGAAATTATATTTTCCTTTCTGGAAGTAATCAAAATTGCTGGAAAATTACATAGAGGACTTGTCGTGTGAAAATGCTAGACTAATTTTGGAAAAGAGGACGTTAAGCGAATTTCGTGAAACTATAGGATACAACTTAGATGACGAAAAGCAAATTTTGTGAAAATTTTAGGACTAAAAATTAAAATTAATGCTAGGTTTACCAAAAAAAGCAATATAATAAACAAGAAGACGACTAGATTGTTCTTAAATTTCCAAAATAATGTCTAATTTTTTTCACTTTATTATAATCTCAAAAACATAATTAAGAAGTATATGTAAATAGAAAATTAATAATTGAAAAAACAAAATTTCAACCCTAATTATTGGAAAACGCAATTATACAAACTCCAAAGACTTTCGAAAATTGAAGCTATATATCTGACTTTGAAGAGAACTGGTCTATAGTGTCAAGGTTGACTTGCGGAATATCAAAATCATCGACATATATAGTCAACACTGTAGTGCTCGGGGACCAACCCATACTATTGACTATAATTTGTTCAAATCTGAACATAATTGGAAAACGAAAATAACAAGAAATAATAAATTATTCCGGACGTTATAGTAATGGATATATTGCTTTTGTTATTATATATCTTACTATATATAAGTACCAAATGGCACGGTAACCTCTAGGTACGTGGTAATTTATACCCAATATTTTAATGTAATATAAAATTATTCTTTCTCAACTTTTACCTACAACTTCTTACTTCACTGTATACTAATCCATTAAGGCTACATATTTTATTAATTTCTAGCCTTCCACTTGTAAGCTATTTCCATAGCAAGCACATGGCTCATGTGAAGAAAACACAACCTCTCTCCTCAAACCCAAAAAGCTTACGATATTCATTTCCCTCACAAAATCAAATCCTCTGTCTTCTCCGATCTTACGCATGTAACAGGTACGGTGATTCATCTTCTTCCATTTTCTTCTCCTCCTTTCATGATGTAAAAGTCATTTCTTCTCCTGTAAAATATTTGCAACACTGACTGTCTGTGTGCTCCTGCTATGTCAAGAAATAATTTCACACCAAATAAGTTCTGCAAGCTTCACATCTTAGGGGTATTACTTTGACTTAGTAACGTAAGATAAGACACCTCTACCAGCAAATTCTTCTATTTGTTAATCGTCTCCCCTGTTTCAGTAGTTTATTTCGTACTGAAATAATTGTCATAAAATTTATCTCCACAGACTCCTAAATAGTTAATTACCATTACCACTAATTAGCTTCCCGTATACCTCCTTTCGTGTCCAACAGGTCGCCTAAGGTAAGGAAGCAGTGAAGCGAGGAGTCCATCCAGTAAGATCTGGATAGGGCTTGAAAAGCCGTTGTCTTGCCAGGCTTTGATAAACAGGTGTTGCGAAGAGAACGGGGATTGGTATAGAAGCCAGCCTGATTAGTAAGTTTGAAAGATTATACCAAGGGAGGGCAGTGGGTGAATGCGTTGAGGATGGATCCCCAAGAATGGGTCTAAGTGAATTTATCTGAATCTATCTCTTTTTTCGGAAGTCAATTTCATCACATCAACCTGGATGAGTATAGCCGGTCTTCACCACTTCCCTACTTTGGATGGGACTGAGGAAAAAACTTGCCTTCAGTAAAGGCCTGTGTCAGCGAAAAGAGACTCCATGAGAGGCTGGATGTAATTGAGGTTGACCAACCAATTTCATCGCTCCGCCGTGATAGACAGAAGAAGGCTTCTGACCAGATCGTCCAACCGTATTTGAAGGCTAAGATCACGTCGGAGTGTTTGAAGGAGTTTTCCGAGCCGGCTGTTAAGTGTGTGTATGATGTTGGGATGGAGAGGCCTTCGATGGGCGCTGTTTTGTGGAATCTCGAATTTCCCCTTCAGCTTCAGGAGACTGCTGAGGACGGTGGGAAGGTCTTTTTCCGCGTTGGGAATAGCGAGTGCACGTACGATGTGGGCTCGGGGAATAAGGATAAGATGGACCGGGATTGGAGCGACTGCTATTTCGGTAATAATACCGACTCGAAGAGTAGCGGTTTGGCGATGAGCATAGCTGGCCGTAGCGTCGCCAACGAGGACTTCGACGGCTTGTCTTCTACCAGATCATGAACCTTTTCTTAACTCGGAAAAAAAATATTTCACTCTTTACCATTCCATTTAGTTACGATTCCGCTTACAACTTCCACTAACGTATGCCACCTGATATATATATATATATATATATATATATATATTACTTATGTTATTTGGGAGGACAAACTCCACTTTATCTCAGCAAGTTTTGCATCTATATTTGTTCAATATTGTATGCTTTTAATAATATATTTTCAATTACGTTAAACATTTCTCAGACTTTATATCTCAACATAATTGGATTGTTTTCCTCCATTTCAGGTGTCAATCTACAATTGCGTCCGAATCTCCTCCGATATTAGATAAGGTATAGAGATGACTTCTTGCTCATGCTTTCTATTTGACTGCAATAGGCCACTGTAAATGAAGATGGAAAAGACAATAATTACACATTAAGCAAAGAAAAGAAACTACAAGATGAAAGGGCATATGCGGGAAGTTGAATCATATGATCAATGAATAAATAGGGTAATATTATTTTTAAAATAAGATGGGATATTCTCAAAATCACGTACTGGAGAGATGCATGTTTATAATCGTATCCACTTACAAAGAATAAGAGAAAGGCCCATTCTTTTCAAAAGGAATAAAACTGCATAAAATTTTTACAAGAATACCATTGGAGTCATATTCAACTGCTTAACGAACAAATATGATGGGAAAATAGACTCTAGAAAACTTAAATATTACTTATGTTATTCGGGAATACTATTAGGACAACGATTTCCACTTTACCTCAGCAAGTTTTCCACCTATATTTGTTAAATTCTATAGTTTCAATAATATATTCTCAATTACGTTAAACATTGTCAGACTTATATCTAAATGTCATGAGATTATTTTCCTCCATTTCAGGTGTCAATCTACAATTGCGTCCGAATCTCCTCCGATATTAGATAAGGTACAGATATCACTACGTGCTCATGTAGTCTAAGTATTTGCGAACATGTCCATTATATAATTTATAGTCAGCAATTCACCGTAAACAATGGATAATTTTACTCATTCACGAAAAAGAAAACATATGAATGTTGAAGAAAGGATAGAAGAAAGAAATCATCTACGTCGTCGAAGAAGGACATTGGGAAATAGTATAAATGATCAAAATCAATATGCGATACTTCTAAATAATGAACCTGATTTTTTACCGCCTACAACTAAATGCTCATACTGTAATGCTGTTCGAATATATTTGGAACCACCATCCTTTTGTTGTTCGTCAGGACAAGTAATGTTGCATGAAACAGATATGCCTCCCGAATTAGTGACCTTATACTTAGGAGATACAGATTTATGCAAACATATACGTGATTTCATACGGTCCTATAATAACATGTTCGCATTCACTTCACTTGGGGTGCACTATGATAAAACATTAGCAAAACGAAATAATGGTATATACACGTTTCGAGTACAAGGCCAATTATATCATTTCATAAATCAATTACTTCCAGACGGTAGCAACAACTTAAAACACATCCAGTTGTATTTTTTTGACACAAACAATGAAATATCAAATCGCGTTTCAGCTAACTCGAACTTCAAAAAGGAAGCTATTCAATTGTTTACTAATGTTATGAAAATAAACCCATATGCAATATTTTTCCGAAATCTAATCAACAGAGAGAATCTTGATTTGTATAAAATTGCTCTACAGGCGGATCCTTTGATTGATCAGCGTGTTTTTAACAAACCAAATACGTCACAAGTCGCTGGAATATGGTTAGAATCAGATAACGAAAACAATAACGTTACTCCACACATTCAGGTTTACCCAATAAAGAATCAGGCTCAAATTATCAAATATTATTACGGTTGTTATGATCCTTTACAGTACCCTATAATATTTGCTAATGGAGAACCTGGATGGCATCGTAACATCTCAAGAATAAATACTATTTCTGCAAGGGACACAAACATTAATTTGAATATAGCAGAATATAGAGACGTAAACACTTATTTATTGGCTGAATCTGAAGGTTGGTATACTTAGCTTCTCAAAGTATTTAATTTATGCTTTCTCAACAGACATTAACTAAAATAAGTTCGTTTAGGCGCAGGAACATGGACACACCGAAGTCTTAATGTGTCATGTCGTGAATATTATTGCTACAAATTACAAATAAGAGAAAACGACCACTCATATTTACTACACACTGGAAGACTTCTTCAGCAATATGTTGTTGACATGTACCTAAAAATCGAGACGTCTAGATTAGACTTCTATAAAAATGAGGCTATGCAAAGTCGTCTACGAAAAGAGGTTTATCAGGGTTTGGTGGATAGTATTTCTCAAGGGTATCAAACAGGCATAGAGGTTGGTAAGCGTGTCATATTACCAACCTCATTTATTGGTGGTCCTAGGGACATGCGTAAACGATATTTAGATGCTTTAACTTTGGTCCAATGGAAAACCAGATATTTTCTAACTATGACGACAAATCCTAATTGGCCAGAAATAAAAGCTTTATGTTTACCGTCCGATGAGGTCCAAAACAGGCCAGATATTGTGGCTAGAATATTTCGCGCAAAATTGGAGGTCTTAAAAAATGAACTAATAAAAAAACATATATTCGGTTATGTGGATGCTTATACGTATGTCATAGAATTCCAAAAGAGAGGATTACCACATGTTCATTGGCTGATCATATTAGATAAATCATCAAAACTATATTCTCCTGCAGCATATGATCGAGTAGTATCCGCTGAAATTCCAGATCCAAACCAACAACCATCTTTATTTCAACTTGTAAAAAAACATATGATACATGGACCATGTGGCGCGCTAAATCCTTCATGCAGTTGTATGAAAAATAATAACCAATGCAAATTCAAATATCCGAAAACGTTCTCGGAAGTGACGACATGTACAGAAAATGTTTATCTTGTTTATCGTCGACGAAATAATGGTCGTTCGATTAATATCAAAGGTTTACATCTTGACAACCAATGGGTTGTCCCGTACAACCCATATCTGCTATCAAAATTTAATTGTCATATCAATGTCGAAATATGCTCAACCATTCAAGCAATTAAATATATATACAAATATATTTACAAAGTTCATGACAAAATTCTGTACTCTTTGCAGTCGACTGAGGCTGACAAGTCCATAGACGAAATCAAAAACTTCCAGAGTGCAAGGTGGATTTCTCCACCTGAGGCTGTTTGGAGAATATTTAGTTTCGATCTTAACCATATCAACCACCTGTAATATCTTTACCAATTCACTTGGAAAATGAACAACTAATATCATTTGCACCAAATCAATCATTGGAAATGGTAATTTCCGATCCCAAAGTTAAAAGAACAATGTTAACCGAATTCTTCTACATGAATACATGATGAGTTAGCTATATCCAAAAATTGTCTCTATGGAGAGTTTCCCGAATATTTTACTTGGGCACGGAATGTAAGCAAATGGAGACGACGAAAAAAACGAGAAGTAGTTGGACGCCTTCTAACAAGCCATCCATCGGAAGGCGAACGATTTTATTTAAGGCTTCTCCTACTACATACAAGAAGACCAACATCATTTGATAGTTTAAAAATGGTTGACGGAAAACGTTTCGTAACATTTAGAGAAACAGCTCATGCTTTGGGTTTGTTAGAAACTGATGATACAATTGAACGTTGTCTACGGGAAAGTGCAACTTACCTAATGCCAGCTGCGTTAAGGCAATTGTTTGCTACTATCCTCATATATTGTTCTCCAAATGATCCTAATGACTTATGGACTAAATTCGAAGGCTACTTATCTGAAGATATTGCAAGCAACAACACCTTATCTAAAACAGAAATCCAATTTAAAGTTATAGATATTATCACATATCATCTTTATTCAATGGGCAAAAGAGTCGAAGATTTTCCGTTCATAGTTAATATAGGCATGAAAAATCTAAGAAGTAGTCTTACTAAAGAATTGCAAGCAGAGCAAAATATTATAACACCAGATGAAGATTTATTATCAATCCGTAAACTTAACGAGGAACAAAAAAAAGCTTATGATCGAATATTATTCTGCGTTGACCATGGAATATCAAATTTTTTTTCGTTGATGGCCCGGGTGGAAGTGGGAAAACATTTTTATATAGATGTTTACTAGCGACAATAAGATCAAGAAATCACATTGCCCTCGCAACGGCAACTTCAGGAGTAGCAGCTTCACTTCTTCCAGGAGGTCGTACATCACATTCAAGATTTAAAATCCCATTAGATGACAACGACGATAAATCATGCAATATTAGTAAACAAAGTACATTAGCTTATCTATTAAAGATAGCAAGACTGATCATCTGGGATGAAGTTACTATGGCGAAACGTTATGCAATTGAGAAGTTTGATCTAATCTTAAGAGACGTCATGGGTAGTTGTAACCATTTTGGCGGTAAAATAATTGTATTTGGCGGAGATTTTCGCCAAACATTACCAATTGTTCCAGGAGGCTCTAAAGACGACATCATTAAATCGTCCATCGTATCATCTCCGCTATGGAAACACTTTCAAATAATAGCACTTCGTACAAATATGAGAGCTGCCCATGATATCGAATTTTCAAGCTATCTTTTAAGTGTTGGAAACGGCGTTGAAGATGCCGATGAAAATTGTAACATAGAAATTCCAATATCTACTAATATTGCTTTCGAAAATGACGACTCTTCCTTAAATATATTAATCAACGATGTATTCCCACATGATAATATTATAAATGAAGAACCTCTTACGAAAAGAGCAATATTAACGTCTAGAAACGAATTTGTGCATGAAATCAACGATATTATGATCAATAAACTTCCGGGTGAACAAGTTATATATTTAAGCAGAGATACAAGTATTACGTCATACAACATCCCCGACCAGGAAGAACTTTTCCATTCTTTAACTCCATCAGGACTTCCACCACACAAATTAACATTAAAAACAAATGCTCCAATAATGTTACTTCGAAACGTTAACCCGAACGAAGGCCTATGTAACGGTACTCGACTTATTTGCAAAAAGTTTGAAAATAATGTTATTTATGCTCAAATTTTAGAAGGCACTTTTGCTGGAAAAGTTGTTTTCATTCCAAGAATAACATTAGAAAGTCCAATAAATAGTGTTTCTTCAATTCCTTTCAAACGCAAACAATTTCCAGTACGTCTATGTTTTGCAATGACAATAAACAAAGCTGAAGGACAGACATTAGATTATATTGGGATATACCTTAAAGAACCTGTATTCTCACATGGACAATTATATGTCGCACTATCAAGAGTTAGAACAAGCAAAAATTTGAAGATTTTGATTCGTCCACTATTATGTGGAGATCCTCCGACTAATCGAACAAGGAATATCGTATATCAGGAGGTGTTGCAACTTACATCATAAATATAATAGATTTTCATACATAAATTACTCTTATATTAGCTAAATGAAGAAACACGGTAAAATTTAATTGAGTATAAATAAATATTTAGAATGCCATATTTTTTTATCGTCACCTCTGTCACATATTTGCGCATATATACTACATGCATATTTATATTCATATGATTTTTATAGTTCTCATAGTTGAATTTCCAGGAAGATGCAAAGGCACAGTGTTCCGTTATCTGCATTACCAGTAAAAGACCCATTCTGGAACGTAAAAGTTGCAGTTACCGAGAAGACACCAATACGTCGCACAAGACGAGGAACCAGATATGTTAAGCTTGTCATTAGCGATGAAGAGGTAACATTTCCCTATTTTTGACATAAAATTTTTACTATATTTGTTCATTATCGTTGTTCATTACTCTTCTTTACAGCACACAAAGATGCAGTGCATCATATATGAACAGGAGATTGAACGCATGAATGATCTGTTGGAACTTTACCAGACATACTACATCGGTCATAGTCAGGTTCGCGAGCTCAACCAAGCTTGGCCACCGCTTGTGAACTCTCAGTACGAGCTACTTATCAACAGATCTTCCTATGTCAAAAGAGTTCCGAAACAAGATCAAATATCCCTAGAAAACTCGTACGACATATCAACGTTCAAAAGTTGTTATGAATTCATGGATGTCGAAACTCGAATCAGTAAGTTCTCTTTATCATTGATTAACGAGCATCATGGAAACTTTATTATAATTATTTTCTAATACATTAATGTAAATGTCTACGCAGATATATTGGCTTCAGTAATAAATGTTTTCGAACCACACACGACGTCTGGAGGTCGAAGGTTACAGGAATTCGTGATTGTTAACGAAGAGTAAGTGACTTCTCACATACGTCTATCGTCGATATAAATTCCTATAGCTAATAAATTATATGCGCTTACACAGACAGAGACCTATGCAACTAACATTCTGGGAAGAGCACTTGGAATTCGAAGCACCTTACCTTGTTGAGCACATGAACGAGCTACCAATAGTTTTGGCTACAAGACTCTCTGTTAACACATATAGAGGTATAAACAATAAAATAACACAACATAAAATCTTATTATTATGTCATTATTTTCTTTAATATCATGCAGGGATTTCTGTTGGCACCACAAATACCACTACTATACTATATGGCCCTCCAATATCGGAAACCACGGAATTACAACACTGGTCAGTATTATATTCCAACGTAAAATAACAAATTCTAGCTACTTCTGAATTTCATATGTAAGTCATGATATGACAATATATCATTCACGTTATATATTCTTCAAGGTTGCTTAACAATAAAGATTACATAAAGACAGCTGTCTCCGAAGGACTACACGCGAAAGATAAGCAAATCGTTGAGCCCCCGACGACCAGACAGCTTACGAAATTGATCACCGCAACAACTGCGCGGCATCAGGTAAGTACTTTATTGTTACTACTATTATGCTCAACCTTTCACGCAAATTTAATTTTTCCATGTATATATTTTCCAGATAAAACCATTCTGGACAAAGGCAATGGCACAAATTACAAATCCAGATAATCCACTGTATGAGATGATATGTCCCGAATGTCAGAAGACATGTGGCGCCTTCTACAGTTGTGAATTCTCCTGCCTATACTGCAACAAAGATTTCCAATTGCCAGTGCCCAAGTAAGAATCTTTCTTAATTAATAAATATTCCTTTACTACCAAATATCTCCAACATTCAACATTCGTATACGTAGACTGCGTTTTCAAATTACATTATCTGATGAGACGGATACCATATTGGCGATGATTGAGAGAAAAGAGGCTGAGCAGCTGTTGGGTTTTACAGTAGATGAGATAATGAAATTTGAAGAGGAGGTACACAATTTACTAACTTATTCATTTCCAACTTTTTATTGTTTCTTTTTTACATATCTAAATCCATAACTTTATTCAGGGTCAAAGATTCGATGCGGAAGCAATGAACACCACGTTACAAGACATACAATCCCTATATTATATAAAAGTGTTTCAGTATACATCGAGGGGCAACTCAGTTATCCAGTATAATGTTAACTCTCGCCTGCCCGCAGGGTCACAGCTATCTGTACCTGATGTACCAGAGTCTTCGTCGAGGAAAAGAAAAGCGACTGATTCCCCAAATCATGAAGCGTAAGACAAGAGAAAATGGTACGTTGGCTCTGCTTTTGCCTTTTAGGAACGTGTTTGTACACAGGAAGTACAATAGTCGTTGTTGACCTGACAAGCCTATTGCGTAGGATTATGTATAGTGGGTGACTTTTTGACGATGTCACTTTGTCCTTATTACGCATTGATGGTTTAGATTTTGTGATATTTTGAGAATTGTTGGTTTGATAAATGATATCTTTCACCCATGTTCTTTACCTTTACCTGTTGGAAGAGATTGAAAATATACATGCTATCGTTGATGGTCAAAGAAATGTCAGTATAGAATGAAAGGGAAAATACCTGATATTGAAAAATGCTTAGACGTCGTTGCCACGTTAGAAGCTAAAAAACACAATGTCGAGGTATGTGTTTGAAAGCTTTTTCCTTATATGCTTATTGTGTTTAATATTCATTGATGAAGTTGCATCTTTACCCTAAACGTTACCCTATTTGCCGATTTGAGATTTCCGTCTCTTGGTTGGACTTATCTTACTTTCGAAGGGATTATGGTTTGTGTCGATTCCACCTGATTTACGAATAACGATTTGATCTTCCTCATGTTATGACGAAATTGCCGTCCATACTTTCTCTTGAAACTACGAATTCATCGTCAAGTTTCGAAGAATTGAAATTTTCAATTTCTATGACATCACGTTTCTCACAGAACTCCTTGTCATAACTTACGTTGACGCTCAGTCTCCTACATAAGTTTCACATTCGGTTTTTATTTACGGAACCGATATGTAAAACATGTAACTTAGACATTCTAGATACCTCACCCATATAATTAAAATTGTTTGCCAACACCTCTCATGCCTAACTATAACCAATCATCAGAGTGCTGAAATAAGATGCTGGCTACATAGAATGGGAGAGCACAAACGAAAACCTTATATCATATTTTCGTAACCGAAATGCTAACGGGATAAGTTTCAGCCGCACAACGGGCGGCAGTGCCCATCTAGTATATATATATATATATATATATATATATATATATATATATATATATATTCTATGAAACGCCGGTGAATAACGAGTTACGTAAAATATACGCAACTCCAACTAGAAACATCGGACAAAGCACGTGGTGAACAACCTACATTATACATAAACATTCAGATCACTAAACACGTGTAACTGCGTGTGTTAGGTATCACTTCACTTAGAAGGAATTATTAAGAAAAAAAAAATTAATGTTCCATCAAACCAAATGATGATTCTATGCCAGCTATCAACAGGAAAAAGTTAAATTGTATCTATCTAAATCGAAGTATTATATGATTTTTTTTTTTTTATGATTTGCTGGTCTATTTGGCGATGGAAGCGAATCAAAAAAAGCTTTCTTTGTTGCTACGACTCTAACCCGCAGTGTTATTAAAATATAAGTCGATGGTGCTATTCATTTTAACTATGTTATTAACATATATAGGTCGATGGTGCTATTCATTTTAACTATCATTCATTTCTTTTTGGTTTTGTCTCAAGAGATCACGGAGTTAGTGAATTTAGCTGGAAAACATATTTGGTTCCTGATGTTTTTGAATCCGAGACAATTGAAGCTCTTGCTATCGTATAGCTGCATCGGTTTTCAGTAAGGATGTATTTCGATTCGTGTAATTGAATTGAATTTCGTGATTTAAAATTTTTAATTTCAAATCAAATTTATCGTTTGACAAACGTTAAGATTTCAGAATTTCAAAATAGAGATCGAGCTCCAACTCATAAAGCTCGTCGAGCTCGACCTCGAACTTTTTATTAAAAAAATTAAAATACACGATAAAATAAAAATAATACATAACAAAATAAAATAAGCTCGGGAGTCGGCCGCGAGTCGAGCATCGCTTGTCGTTCGTCTAGCTCGAGCCGAGCTTTTGTCGACCAGACTCATCAAGCTCGCGAACAGGCTCGACTTGTCGTTTGTTGAGCTCGCGAGCCGGTTCGACTTATCGTTCGTCGAGCTCGAGCCGAGCTTTTGTCGAGCCGACTCGACTCGTCGTTCGTCGATCTCGAACTGCCTCACCGAGCTCGCGAGTTGGCTCGACTCATCGTTCACCCATAATTATTATTATTATTATTATTATTATTATTATTATTATTATTATTATAAAACGGACCGATTGTGGTCGAATTTCAAAATCATCAAACAACAAGTGTTTGAATTCTCTCCGAATTTGGATGAAATCGAAATTCAAATCCGAATGGTTACCAAACGGATGATTTGGAGGAAATTCAAAATTCAAATCAAAATCCAAGAACCCAAACGGACCATAAATGTAAAACGTGGAACTCTAATAGTACTGAGAGAGATTGGGCTGGTATTATAAGTCTCCTCCGAAATCGAAATTTTAATTCAGTGGTAATCAGGTGCATCTTATCCTATAGTCTTTTTAACTAAGCTTTTTATTTCTAGTCGTTTGATTATCGAGATTATAATAGTGTTTGTTTTGAATGAGACTAAGAGCAAATGATATGTTGAATAATTGTCAATGCAATCAATCAGACGATATTACTCCGTTCTCGGTGCTAACGGTATATAATAATCGTTTTCCAAGCTAATCGATGCTATTTCAAAATAGAAGCAATTTAAATTTTGAACCGACGATCTTTTTTCAGAGGCGACTCTACATGAGAACTTAATAAATACTGAATTGATATTGCATAGTCTCTTAATACAATGGATGCTCTAAAGTGTTTTTGATGATACAAATGACGAATTGAGTGTTCTATTTATTATTTATAGATGAGGTTGGATGTGATGGAGAGTTGTGTATGTTCATGATATGATTGATGACAGTTGAACAGATATTTTTCGAAGTGTTGCTTCTCGGCATTTCAAGTGAATAGTGGAACGTTTGTATCATTAATTTTTATTTAGTTTTCCAACATGTTGCGTATTATTTAGGCAAAGCCATAGCAAATCTCTTGTATGAAGATATTTTGATGAAATGAAGAATCTATGTATTGTATCCATATTGCCAACCTTGGATGATCCTACAAGATCGCACCATTTATTCATGTAGACGAATTTGGATTAAATGATGGGAAAAGATATAAAAGCGAAGATTATGATGGAGAAAAAAAAAAAATATATATATATATATAACGTCATTTTAGTCCGATATAGATCATCTAAAATTGTCGGTTATCTATTATAAGTTAAACTCAAAGTATTCTAGAAAGTCTGTTAACCATTGAAGTGGTATTAACAGTTAGCTCGTAAATATATTAAAAGGTTGGTTTGATTTTTGGGATTATAGTGGGTTGGGTTGTTCAATGATAATAACAAGGCTTTGGGTAAACATCGTTTTTTTTTCTTTCTAAAATGGACAACGTACTTAATTCCAATGAGAACTAATATATATTTTGATAAGAGTAAATGACAGATTTGGCGTTTAAACTGTACTAAAATCTCACCGTTGGTGGTAAAACTTTTAAATGTGCCGTTTTTGTGCCTAAACTTTGCAAAATTGTTACTTTTTTGTTCTTTTGACCTAAAGTAAAGGAACCTAAAAAAGAAAGTTTTTGCAAATTTTAGGAACTGAAACGACACATTTAGAAGTTCGAGCACCAATAGTTAGAAAGTTTTTTTTTTTTTTACATTCATACTGTTGTGTAAACTTAATATAAAAATAACTTCGATAATGTGGGGTGAGTCTTGGACTCTTGGTATATCCTAGGCTTGTTAATGGGGAAGGGATTCCCCGTCCCCGCGGGGATCCGCCCAGAACGAGGCGGAAAATATCCTATATTTTATCCCCGCGAGGCGGGGACGGAGCGGCGTCTCGCCCCGCAGGGATCCTCGCCCCTTCTCCCATTACTAGTATAATATTAAAATAATATTTATTATATTCAATTTTTATAAATAATAGTATAATACATTTATATTATTGGTATCATTTACATAGTAATATTTATTATAGCCATTCTAATATAGAAATATTAAAATGTAATTTAAGTTGTATATTTTCTTTATTTTATGTATTCATTTATTTAGAGGTGTTATTTAAATTGCATTGAATTCGAAGACACAAGGTAATAGAAATACCAAATTTCGCCGAGATGATAATGATAGAGTGATGATGACATGGGCTTTCATATGCAATAAAATCTGAGATCGAATGAAAGTAAATACAAAATCAACTTCAACTATCACTTCCTCCCAAAGCTCGTTATCCATGCATGCAGTTAATTATTCCATTTATTCTCTTATTCCTGCAAAAAATATTGCAACAACTTTACCAAGGATTCAAAATCATAAACTTTGGAAATTTTATTCGAACAACTGATGCAAGATTGAGATCAATAACAATTAATGAAGTTGAGATGCCATGAATATCATTTACTATTGTCCGGTCACATACTGTCGAAGGAGAGAGAGACTTACTTGGACGACATGGTATCGCTTAACTCTTGGTAGTGACAGGTTTAAGCGATTTGTAAGGAGGGTATTTCTCGTACGACGGGTACTTTTCATACGGTGGTGACTTATACGGAGGATACTTCTCGTAAGCTGGTGATTTGTACGGTGGATACTTCTCATATGATGGATATTTTTCGTACTCTGGAAATGACTTGTATGGTGGATATTTCTCATATTGTGGCGACTTGTAAGGAGGATATTTCTCGTAAGGTGGGTACTGCTCATATGGCTCAGACTTATAAGGAGGAAATTTCTCGTACGGAGGGTACTTCTCATATGGCTCAGGCTTGTAAGAAGGATATTTCTCGTATGGTGGGTACTTCTCATATGGCTCAGACTTGTGAGGAGGATATTTTTCGTACGGTGGGTACTTCTCATATGGCTCAGACTTGTAAGGAGGATATTTCTCATACGGTGGATACTTCTCATACTGCGGGGACTTGTAAGGAGGATACTTCTCATATGATGGTGAAGACTTGTAAGGAGGATTTTTCTCATAAGGTGGGTACTTCTCATATGGCGGGGACTTGTAAGGAGGATATTTCTCATACGAAGGGTACTTCTCATATGGTTCAGACTTGTAAGGTGGATATTTCTCGTATTGTGGGTACTTCTTGTATGGAGGAGACTTGTGAGTAGGGTATTGCTCGTACGGTGGGTACTTCTCATACGACGGAGACTTGTAAGGAGGATATTTCTCGTATGGTGGATATTTCTCATACGACATAGACTTGTAAGGAGGATATTTCTCGTATAAAGGTGGTGACTCACCCTTCTCATCTGCATTAGTAATAGAAAGCGAGCAAGCAGCTAGCAAAGCTAGTAAGAGGGAAGCCATGTTAGAAGGCTTCATTGTTATTGTCCCCATCTCTGAATGAGTGTAAGTAAAATCACCTCATATGTCCTCTTATATAGAAAATATGGTTTAATTACATACCATTACGACATAGATATAATTAATGTGGTTTAATATTGCATTAATCAAAATGTATTTTGTTCGGTTAAAGTTTTGTGGGAACTTCTTAGTCTCATATTTAGTAATTGAAATACTACGTGACTTAGTTAATTGTGTTTATATGGATGTTTAAGATTGAATTAATCTAAGTAAATTAGCAATTCGTGATCAAGAAGTGCACGTTTGATGAACTACTAAATTGGTTAGTTTTCTGCAATAAAATTGAGATTCATAGGCTATGTTTCTTTTTTTATATCTGTATTTTTTTCCATACGTTCCAGCTATACATAGTTTAGTTCACGATATATTGATTATATTTATAAAAATTAAGCTTATTCCACAATAATATTTCATTCAATATATATATATATATATATATACATGTATATATAAGAGTATAGCACGATGGACTGAACCCAGTTTCAATATCAAGTGGACTCGAAGTTGTTGGCATGTTCATTACATTTGTATTTAATTCATTTCCAACAAAAGTTCTATTTTCTGATTTAGTGATACCAACCTTTAACAAACACTTCTAAATTTTGACCTATTATAATTCACACAAATTCCACTTATATAACTTTATAGATATGCATCGTGATATTTTATTATTTTTCTTTCAAATAGTAATCAAACAGCAATTTTATATATCATAAAATAGTGCTCATTTTTTAAAATATCCATTCTTTTCAAAAAAATCTGGCTCGTCGGCCTATTTATTTCTCCACCACCTTAGGATCAGGTCGAGTCAGTCATGTTGGGTTGGGCCGAAAAGTATTAACGAAAAAAATTGAAATTCCAAGTCCCCAAGCCCGCCGCCTCCTTCACCCATATACGCAAGAGTTTTTTCGAAATTTTCACCACTTATTCTCTCTCTCGCATCTGCTCTACACACACTGCGAGCTCTCCTCATGGAAAAAGGTCATCCACTTTGCTCAACTGGCAACAGAAGAGAAAAATTTTGGGCCCAAAAGAAATCAAGAAACTAGGGTTCTTTCGGTACTAGTGGGGATCTTTTTGATAGTGGTAATGATATGCGGGCAGTTTGTTTCCTTGAAAGAGCTCTCATCCTCTTGGGTTAAGTGTCTTGAACAAAACCCCATAGAGCGATTCAAGGTTACCACGCAGCTGTTATAATGTTGGCTAAATAATCTTTTTCGGTTGATGTTGCTCATACATGGTTGATAGCATTAGGTGCTCGATATTATGAAGCCTTGCAATGCAGATCTTTTGATTCATTGATAATAATGATAAGGCCAAATTATTAAATTAGGTCACTAACTACACCGGTTTTTTTTTTGGGTCACTTTTGATAATTGCAAACTTAGGTCACTAAGTAACATATCTGATTTTTTTTGGGTCACAGTTAATTTTTCCAGCGAATATCGCCGGAAATCCGACGTGGCCGATGACATATCAGCACTCTGTGTGAGGCGTACACCGCGAGTGGAGCGTAATGCCCGACGCCTCTAACGCAAAGCACTACCACATCGCAACTATCATTAACACAATATCGCAACCATCCAAGAAGATGCACCTTGTGTGAGAGATTAATTAGTATTTTTTTTGATCGAAATTATTAGTATTTAGGTTCTATTAAAATCTACATTCATTGCACAAGTTAAAAATTCTTGGCAACATGAAGTCTGCAATTATAACAGATGAGACCTTAACTTTTAGAATAGTAGCTTTGAAAGTGTAGGAATATAAATAATGCATAACAATGAATTGAAGCAGAAAATGAGAAGAAAGCTACTACTAATGTTCTTGAGCAAAAAAAAAGTGATATCTATATATATATATATATATATATATTCATATCTATATAAATATATAAACTGCCTTTTAAAAGAGTTTCGGCGCGAACCATCCCATTACATGACTCGGTAAGCAAGACAAATTAGTCATGCGTAGCAAAGTAAATCAGATCCGCAATCAATTTCTTTCTCTTCTTCATCTTCGTCTTCATCTCTTAACAAAAAATGTTCAGAATCTCTCGTAACAAAGTAAATCAGATCCTCGCCAACTCCGTCAATACAATCCCTCACACAAACATTGTTCATCTGCCCCACAAACACGCCATGTCCCCCACACTAATGTCTAAATTCTCTCCACTGTAACTATCGGCGACAGCCAGTTGAACAACGATATATCAGTGTGGACTTGAGATGAGATAAGTAGGACAAGGGCATGTTCGGTTTGCCAGATTAACCCTGATAATATAAATAATATGTTGTTCAATGGTAATAACAAGGTTGTGGGTAAACATCGTTTTTTCCCCCTAAAATGGACAGCTACTTAAATCCAATGAGAACTAATATATTTTGATAATGAAATAAAATGTGGGGTGAGTCTTGGACTCTTGGTATATCTTGGGCTTGTTAATGGGGAGAGGATTCCCCGTCCACATGGGGATTCGTCCCGAACGAGGCGGAAAATATCCTATATTTTATCCACGGGGGGCGGGGACGGAGCGACGTCTCACCCAGCAGGGATCCCCGCCTTGTTCCCCGTCCCGTCCTCCGTTAATATTATAATATTAAAATTATATTTATTATATCCAATTTAGATAAATAATTTTAAAATATTTTATATTATTAGTATAGTTTACATATAATATTTATTAGTCATTATAATATAAAAATTAAAATATAATTTATGTTGTATATTTATTTATATATTATAGTATAAATATTAATTTTTTTAAAAGTGGCGGGGCTGGGATTAGATCACTGCTCCCGCCCGCCCCGTTGACATCTCAAGTATATCTCGTCTCGGGTATATAAAATTTAAAATTAAAATAGTATTTCAACATCTTTTTATCTCATAAAAGGGTAACAGTACATATTTTGAAAACTAACGACTACAGTGACTATATAATATCACATAATGGAAGATTTACATATATTTATTGACATCCATTATGATGTCATTCCAATACTTGGTTATATTTTTTGCTATGTTTCCACGCCAATTACCGATAAATATTTGCATCGTTTACACTCGATACTTCCTCATATATTTTCTTCGCGGTAGTCGTGGTACCCTTTGCAAATATCCATCTGATAAAATAAAAAATGCACATAAATGATGAAATAAAAGAAATTGATGATACGTATATCGTGAAAAGATAATTATTCACAAAACACGAACGACGACTATCATCGTGAGGGTTAGTTAGCTACTTACTTGCATAAGGTTTTGGAGAAATAGAATTGTAATATGACCTAAAGAAATCCTTGTTCTCTTTGTCAAGTTCTTTCCACACTGCAAATGCCATATATAACCATTTAGAGAAATTATATGCAATCTATATATTTATAATATATATATATATATTTATATCATCTTACTCAGACACTATTTTTTCAAAACCTGCTATAGTCACGAGAGGTCTGATTCGAGCTTGTTCCGCCAAAGCACAAACACATTGATCTCTATCCATACGATGAAGCAAGCACCTCTCGATCAGGTTCTGAACATGAAAATTAGGGCACAAAAAAAATTCATAAGCATTTGTGTGAATTAAAGCGTAATATTTTTATAATACGAACGTACCATCCTAATGTATGAGTGTGGGTGGCAATGAAGACAAGGAAAAGAGTGATAGTTAAGCAGATGCTTATTGTAATTATACATCGCTCTCCTTTTTATTTCTTTATTAGAAGAAGAAGCGGACAAGAATTTCGAATAAGGTGGAAAACAAAGAACGACTACGATCTGTGGAAGGATACAAAGTGTGTGTGAGTTCTAAGGAATCAAGAAGCTATATTATATTACTGAAATCATAAAAAAAAGGTGTGTAGAAAATAGAAAAATAATAGTTTACGTGGGGTCGTGATGGGAATGATTATTTGTTATCCACAATATCCAAGGGAAGGGCCAAAAAAGCACTAGTAATCCAAAATAAGAGATTCGCCTCATCCCATATAAGACAAGAAGGCGACATTTTTTTATTATTAAATTACATGTTATGAAAGCGCGATTTTATGGAGGTGGACTCTATTTGGTGTCGTGAATTTCTCGCGTGCTTATGATTTCGGACATGTTTTGGTCCTACTTAATACAAAAAAATCGTATTGACCATATATCTCATCTTTAAAAGTGGATGTGATCATCCATCTCATTACATGCCTGATTACATGTACATACAGATGTTAAATATTGATTGGTCATTAAGCAAAAGAGAAATATATGTAGACCCTACATAATCACACACATGATAATGGGTACATGTAATGGGACATAGTAATGAGATAAGAGATCTCATTCGCTTTAAAAGAGGGAGTTCGCCTATAATAGCCGGTTTTTACTAGGTAGCCAAGTAATTTTTGATAATTTTATAATTATTCGATGTTGCACGTGACAATAATGTAACTAACATATCATGAAGGTTCGAAGAAGCTTCAGTCCTTCACATAGCCCAACAAAATGTGTCTGAATAAAAGCCCATTTAAATAAATAATCTAGGAACAATATTTGTTAACCGTCGTAGTTTTACCTCATTCTCTCTCTAAATCCTCTCTCTTCCCTCTACCTCAAAAAAAAACCCTATCTACCTCGTAGTTGAAGACCGAAGAAAGTGAAGCGTATATTTAGTTTAATAGCTATTTTTAAGGTTGGTTCTTTTTAGTTTTTCGTGTTCGAAATCGAATTTTTCGTTTTCTTTCGACTTTGTCCTTTTTTTTGGAGTTTTAGTTGTTTTTGCTCCTCTGTGACTCTTTGTTCTCTACCGGATGACGATGATACCGGAGAAATACTTTGGGCTATTTAGCCCCCGTTCTTTGTTGGTTAATGAAATGCAAGCTATCATTTCGAAAAAAAAATATATGTTAACCGTCATCCAATGGACATGGTTTTCCTTATGAACCAGCTTCTTCATCCGATAAAGGTGTGGTTTTTTGCCCTCTTTACTACGGGCCTTATGTGTTGCTGCGAGCGATGGAAGAGTGTTGTGTATAGCCACAGTACCAGCTTGTTTTCATCTTCTCCTTCTCGTCTTCTTATTTCCTCCACTACAAACTCGCAGTACAGTCCCTCTCCACAATGCTACTTTACAACTTGCAGAGTTGGAGAAACGAAAGAGAAAAAAAGTCTGAGCTATGTGAGAGACTCTTTTCCTATAACTTAAAGATAGTTTATATGGCAAAAGCAGCAAGTTCAAACCATCCTCTGCCAGGATACGTTATGTTCCTTGAGTTGTTGTAGTAGATTCGTATGATGCACTTAATCGCTGCTGAGTATCAACTAGATCGGCAAATAAATTCTTTTAGTATTTTATTTATTCATTTATTTAGAGGTGTTATTTAAATTGCATTGAATTCGAAGACATGCAAGGTAATAGAACTACCAAATTTCGCCGAGATGATAATGATAGAGTGATGATGACATGGGCTTTCATATGCAATAAAATATGAGATCGAATGAAAGTAAATACAAAATCAACTTCAACTATCACTTCCTCCCAAAGCTCGTTATCCATGCATGCAGTTAATTATTCCATTTATTCTCTTATTCCTGCAAAAAATATTGCAACAACTTTACCAAGGATTCAAAATCATAAACTTTGGAAATTTTATTCGAACAACTGATGCAAGATTGAGATCAATAACAATTAATGAAGTTGAGATGCCATGAATATCATTTACTATTGTCCGGTCACATACTGTCGAAGAAGAGAGAGACTTACTTGGACGACATGGTATCGCTTAACTCTTGATGGTGACAGGTTTAAGCGATTTGTAAGGAGGGTATTTCTCGTACGACGGGTACTTTTCATACGGTGGTGACTTATACGGAGGATACTTCTCGTAAGCTGGTGATTTGTACGGTGGATACTTCTCATATGATGGATATTTTTCGTACTTTGGAAATGACTTGTATGGTGGATATTTCTCATATTGTGGCGACTTGTAAGGAGGATATTTCTCGTAAGGTGGGTACTGCTCATATGGCTCAGACTTATAAGGAGGAAATTTCTCGTACGGAGGGTACTTCTCATATGGCTCAGGCTTGTAAGAAGGATATTTCTCGTATGGTGGGTACTTCTCATATGGCTCAGACTTGTGAGGAGGATATTTTTCGTACGGTGGGTACTTCGCATATGGCTCAGACTTGTAAGGAGGACATTTCTCATACGGTGGATACTTCTCATACTGTGGGGACTTGTAAGGAGGATACTTCTCATATGATGGTGAAGACTTGTAAGGAGGATTTTTCTCATAAGGTGGGTACTTCTCATATGGCGGGGACTTGTAAGGAGGATATTTCTCATACGAAGGGTACTTCTCATATGGTTCAGACTTGTAAGGTGGATATTTCTCGTATTGTGGGTACTTCTTGTATGGAGGAGACTTGTGAGTAGGGTATTGCTCGTACGGTGGGTACTTCTCATACGACGGAGACTTGTAAGGAGGATATTTCTCGTATGGTGGATATTTCTCATACGACGTAGACTTGTAAGGAGGATATTTCTCGTATAAAGGTGGTGACTCATCCTTCTCATCTGCATTAGTAATAGAAAGCGAGCAAGCAGCTAGCAAAGCTAGTAAGAGGGAAGCCATGTTAGAAGGCTTCATTGTTATTGTCCCCATCTCTGAATGAGTGTAAGTAAAATCACCTCATATGTCCTCTTATATAGAAAATATGGTTTAATTACATACCATTACGACATAGATATAATTAATGTGGTTTAATATTGCATTAATCAAAATGTATTTTGTTCGGTTAAAGTTTTGTGGGAACTTCTTAGTCTCATATTTAGTAATTGAAATACTACGTGACTTAGTTAATTGTGTTTATATGGATGTTTAAGATTGAATTAATCTAAGTAAATTAGCAATTCGTGATCAAGAAGTGCACGTTTGATGAACTACTAAATTGGTTAGTTTTCTGCACTAATATTGAGATTCATAGGCTATGTTTCATTTTTATATCTGTATTTTTTTCCATACGTTCCAGCTATACATAGTTTAGTTCACGATATATTGATTATATTTATAAAAATTAATCTTATTCCACAATAATATTTCATTCAATATATATATATATATATGTATATATAAGAGTATAGCACGATGGACTGAACCCAGTTTCAATATCAAGTGGACTCGAAGTTGTTGGCATGTTCATTACATTTGTATTTATTTCATTTCCAACAAAAGTTCTATTTTCGGATTTAGTGCTACCAACCTTTAACAAACACTTCTAAATTTTGACCTATTATAATTCACACAAATTCCACTTATATAACTTTATAGATATGCATCGTGATATTTTATTATTTTTCTTTCAAATAGTAATCATAAAGCAATTTTATATATCATAAAATAGTGCTCATTTTTTAAAATATCCATTCTTTTCAAAAAAATCGGGCTCGTCGGCCTATTTATTTCTCCACCAATTTAGGATCAGGTCAAGTCAGTCATGTTGGGTTGGGCCGAAAAATATTAACGAAAAAAATTGAAATTCCAAGTCCCCAAGCCCGCCGCCTCCTTCACCCATATACGCAAGAGTTTTTTCGAAATTTTCACCACTTATTCTCTCTCTCGCATCTACTCTACACATACTGCGAGCTCTCCTCATGGAAAAAGGTCATCCACTTTGCTCAACTGGCAACAGAAGAGAAAAATTTTGGGCCCAATAGAAATCAAGAAACTAGGGTTCTTCCGGTACTAGTGGGGATCTTTTTGATAGTGGTAATGATATGCGGGCAGTTTGTTTCCTTGAAAGAGCTCGCATCCTCTTGGGTTAAGTGTCTTGAACAAAACCCCATAGAGCGATTCAAGGTTACCACGCAGCTGTTATAATGTTGGCTAAATAATCTTTTTCGGTTGATGTTGCTCATACATGGTTGATAGCCTTAGGTGCTCGATATTATGAAGCCTTGCAATGCAGATCTTTTGATTGATTGATAATAATGATAAGGCCAAATTATTAAATTAGGTCACTAACTACACCGGTTTTTTTTTTGGGTCACTTTTGATAATTGCAAACTTAGGTCACTAAGTAACATATCTGATTTTTTTGGGTCACAGTTAATTTTTCCAGCGAATATCGCCGGAAATCCGACGTGGCCGATGACATATCAGCACTCTGTGTGAGGCGTACACCGCGAGTGGAGCGTAATGCCCGACGCCTCTAACGCAAAGCACTACCACATCGCAACTATCATTAACACAATATCGCAACCATCCAAGAAGATGCACCTTGTGTGAGAGATTAATTAGTATTTTTTTTGATCGAAATTATTAGTATTTAGGTTCTATTAAAATCTACATTCATTGCACAAGTTAAAAATTCTTGGCAACATGAAGTCTGCAATTATAACAGATGAGACCTTAACTTTTAGAATAGTAGCTTTGAAAGTGTAGGAATATAAATAATGCATAACAATGAGTTGAAGCAGAAAATGAGAAGAAAGCTACTACTACTAATGTTCTTGAGCAAAAAAAAAGTGATATCTATATATATATATATATATATTCATATCTATATAAATATATAAACTGCCTTTTAAAAGAGTTTCGGCGCGAACCATCCCATTACATGACTCGGTAAGCAAGACAAATTAGTCATGCGTAGCAAAGTAAATCAGATCCGCAATCAATTTCTTTCTCTTCTTCATCTTCGTCTTCATCTCTTAACAAAAAATGTTCAGAATCTCTCGTAACAAAGTAAATCAGATCCTCGCCAACTCCGTCAATACAATCCCTCACACAAACATTGTTCATCTGCCCCACAAACACGCCATGTCCCCCCACACTAATGTCTAAATTCTCTCCACTGTAACTATCGGCGACAGCCAGTTGAACAACGATATATCAGTGTGGACTTGAGATGAGATAAGTAGGACAAGGGCATGTTCGGTTTGCCAGATTAACCCTGATAATATAAATAATATGTTGTTCAATGGTAATAACAAGGTTGTGGGTAAACATCGTTTTTCCCCCTAAAATGGACAGCTACTTAAATCCAATGAGAACTAATATATTTTGATAATGAAATAAAATGTGGGGTGAGTCTTGGACTCTTGGTATATCTTGGGCTTGTTAATGGGGAGAGGATTCCCCGTCCACATGGGGATTCGTCCCGAACGAGGCGAAAAATATCCTATATTTTATCCACGGGGGGCGGGGACGGAGCGACGTCTCACCCAGCAGGGATCCCCGCCTTGTTCCCCGTCCCGTCCTCCGTTAATATTATAATATTAAAATTATATTTATTATATCCAATTTAGATAAATAATTTTAAAATATATTTTATATTATTAGTATAGTTTACATATAATATTTATTAGTCATTATAATATAAAAATTAAAATATAATTTAAGTTGTATATTTATTTATATATTATAGTATAAATATTAATTTTTTAAAAGTGGCGGGGCTGGGATTAGATCACTGCTCCCGCCCGCCCCGTTGACATCTCAAGTATATCTCGTCTCGGGTATATAAAATTTAAAATTAAAAGAGTATTTCAACATCTTTTTATCTCATAAAAGGGTAACAGTACATATTTTGAAAACTAACGACTACAGTGACTATATAATATCACATAATGGAAGATTTACATATATTTATTGACATCCATTATGATATCATTCCAATACTTGGTTATATTTTTTGCTAAGTTTCCACGCCAATTACCGATAAATATTTGCATCGTTTACACTCGATACTTCCTCATATATTTTCTTCGCGGTAGTCGTGGTACCCTTTGCAAATATCCATCTGATAAAATAAAAAATGCACATAAATGATGAAATAAAAGAAATTGATGATACGTATATCGTGAAAAGATAATTATTCACAAAACAGGAACGACGACTATAATCGTGAGGGTTAGTTAGCTACTTACTTGCATAAGGTTTGGAGAAATAGATTTGTAATATGACCTAAAGAAATCCTTGTTCTCTTTGTCAAGTTCTTTCCACACTGCAAATGCCATATATAAGCATATAGAGAAATTATATGCAATCTATATATTTATAATATATATATATATTTATATCATCTTACTCATACACTATTTTTTCAAAACCTGCTATAGTCACGAGAGGTCTGATTCGAGCTTGTTCCGCCAAAGCACAAACACATTGATCTCTATTCATACGATGAAGCAAGCACCTCTCGATCAGGTTCTGAACCTGAAAATTAGGGCACAAAAAAAATTCATAAGCATTTGTGTGAATTAAAGTGTAATATTTTTATAATACGAACTACCATCCTAATGTATGAGTGTGGGTGGCAATGAAGACAAGGAAAAGTGTGATAGTTAAGCAGATGCTTATTGTAATTATACGATCTGTGGAAGGATACAAAGTGTGTGTGAGTTCTAAGGAATCAAGAAGCTATATTATATTACTGAAATCATAAAAAAAAGGTGTGTAGAAAATAGAAAAATAATAGTTTACGTGGGGTCGTGATGGGAATGATTATTTGTTATCCACAATATCCAAGGGAAGGGCCAAAAAAGCACTAGTAATCCAAAACAAGAGATTCGCCTCATCTCATATAAGATAAGAAGGTGACATTTTTTTATTATTAAATTACATGTTATGAAAGCGCGATTTTATGGAGGTGGACTCTATTTGGTGTCGTGGATTTCTCGCGTGCTTATGATTTCGGACATGTTTTGGTCCTACTTAATACAAAAAAATCGTATTGACCATATATCTTCACATCTTTAAAAGTGGACGTGATCATCCATCTCATTACATGCCTGATTACATGTACATACAGATGTTAAATATTGATTGGTCATTAAGCAAAAGAGAAATATATGTGGACCCTACATAATCACACACATGATAATGGGTACATGTAATGGGACATAGTAATGAGATACGAGATCTCATTCGCTTTAAAAGAGGGAGTTCGCCTATAATAGCCGGTTTTTACTAGGTAGCCAAGTAATTTTTGAAAATTTTATAATTATTCGATGTTGCACGTGACAATAATGTAACTAACATATCATGAAGGTTCGAAGAAGCTTCAGTCCTCCACATAGCCCAACAAAATGTGTCTGAATAAAAGCCCATTTAAATAAATAATCTAGGAACAATATTTGTTAACCGTCGTAGTTTTACCTCATTCTCTCTCTAAATCCTCTCTCTTCTCTCTACCTAAAAAAAAAACCCTATCTAACCTCGTAGTTGAAGACCGAAGAAAGTGAAGCGTAGATTTAGTTTAATAGCTATTTTTAAGGTTGGTTCTTTTTAGTTTTTCGTGTTCGAAATCGGATTTTTCGTTTTCTTTCGACTTTGTCCTTTTTTTTGGAGTTTTAGTTGTTTTTGCTCCTCTGTGACTCTTTGTTCTCTACCGGGTGACGATGATACCGGAGAAATCCTTTGGGCTATTTAGCCCCCGTTCTTTGTTGGTTAATGAAATGCAAGCTATCGTTTCGAAAAACAAATATATGTTAACCGTCATCCAATGGACATGGTTTTCCTTATGAACCAGCTTCTTCATCCGATAAAGGTGTGGTTTTTTGCCCTCTTTACTACGGGCCTTATGTGTTGCTGCGAGCGATGGAAGAGTGTTTGTGTATAGCCACAGTACCAGCTTGTTTTCATCTTCTCCTTCTCGTCTTCTTATTTCCTCCACTACAAACTCGCAGTACAGTCCCTCTCCACAATGCTACTTTACAACTTGCAGAGTTGGAGAAACGAAAGAGAAAAAAAGTCTGAGCTATGTGAGAGACTCTTTTCCTATAACTTAAAGATAGTTTATAAGGCAAAAGCAGCAAGTTCAAACCATCCTCTGCCAGGATACGTTATGTTCCTTGAGTTGTTGTAGTAGATTCGTATGATGCACTTAATCGCTGCTGAGTATCAACTAGATCGGCAAATAAATTCTTATAGTATTTTATGTATTCATTTATTTAGAGGTGTTATTTAAATTGCATTGAATTCGAAGACACAAGGTAATAGAAATACCAAATTTCGCCGAGATGATAATGATAGAGTGATGATGACATGGGCTTTCATATGCAATAAAATCTGAGATCGAATGAAAGTAAATACAAAATCAACTTCAACTATCACTTCCTCCCAAAGCTCGTTATCCATGCATGCAGTTAATTATTCCATTTATTCTCTTATTCCTGCAAAAAATATTGCAACAACTTTACCAAGGATTCAAAATCATAAACTTTGGAAATTTTATTCGAACAACTGATGCAAGATTGAGATCAATAACAATTAATGAAGTTGAGATGCCATGAATATCATTTACTATTGTCCGGTCACATACTGTCGAAGAAGAGAGAGACTTACTTGGACGCATGGTATCGCTTAACTCTTGGTAGTGACAGGTTTAAGCGATTTGTAAGGAGGGTATTTCTCGTACGACGGGTACTTTTCATACGGTGGTGACTTATACGGAGGATACTTCTCGTAAGCTGGTGATTTGTACGGTGGATACTTCTCATATGATGGATATTTTTCGTACTTTGGAAATGACTTGTATGGTGGATATTTCTCATATTGTGGCGACTTGTAAGGAGGATATTTCTCGTAAGGTGGGTACTGCTCATATGGCTCAGACTTATAAGGAGGAAATTTCTCGTACGGAGGGTACTTCTCATATGGCTCAGGCTTGTAAGAAGGATATTTCTCGTATGGTGGGTACTTCTCATATGGCTCAGACTTGTGAGGAGGATATTTTTCGTACGGTGGGTACTTCTCATATGGCTCAGACTTGTAAGGAGGATATTTCTCATACGGTGGATACTTCTCATACTGCGGGGACTTGTAAGGAAGATACTTCTCATATGATGGTGAAGACTTGTAAGGAGGATTTTTCTCATAAGGTGGGTACTTCTCATATGGCGGGGACTTGTAAGGAGGATATTTCTCATACGAAGGGTACTTCTCATATGGTTCAGACTTGTAAGGTGGATATTTCTCGTATTGTGGGTACTTCTTGTATGGAGGAGACTTGTAAGTAGGGTATTGCTCGTACGGTGGGTACTTCTCATACGACGAAGACTTGTAAGGAGGATATTTCTCGTATGGTGGATATTTCTCATACGACGTAGACTTGTAAGGAGGATATTTCTCGTATAAAGGTGGTGACTCATCTTTCTCATCTGCATTAGTAATAGAAAGCGAGCAAGCAGCTAGCAAAGCTAGTAAGAGGGAAGCCATGTTAGAAGGCTTCATTGTTATTGTCCCCATCTCTGAATGAGTATAAGTAAAATCACCTCATATGTCCTCTTATATAGAAAATATGGTTTAATTACATACCATTACGACATAGATATAATTAATGTGGTTTAATATTGCATTAATCAAAATGTATTTTGTTCGGTTTAAGTTTTGTGGGAACTTCTTAGTCTCATATTTAGTAATTGAAATACTACGTGACTTAGTTAATTGTGTTTATATGGATGTTTAAGATTGAATTAATCTAAGTAAATTAGCAATTCGTGATCAAGAAGTGCACGTTTGATGAACTACTAAATTGGTTAGTTTTCTGCAATAAAATTGAGATTCATAGGCTATGTTTCTTTTTTATATCTGTATTTTTTTCCATACGTTCCAGCTATACATAGTTTAGTTCACGATATATTGATTATATTTATAAAAATTAAGCTTATTCCACAATAATATTTCATTCAATATATATATATATATATATATATATGTATATATAAGAGTATAGCACGATGGACTGAACCCAGTTTCAATATCAAGTGGACTCGAGGTTGTTGGCATGTTCATTACATTTGTATTTAATTCATTTCCTACAAAAGTTCTATTTTCTGATTTAGTGATACCAACCTTTAACAAACACTTCTAAATTTTGACCTATTATAATTCACACAAATTCCACTTATATAACTTTATAGATATGCATCTTGATATTTTATTATTTTTCTTTCAAATAGTAATCATAAAGCAATTTTATATATCATAAAATAGTGCTCATTTTTTAAAATATCCATTCTTTTCAAAAAATCGGGCTCGTCGGCCTATTTATTTCTCCACCACCTTAGGATCACGTCGAGTCAGTCATGTTGGGTTGGGCCGAAAAGTATTAACGAAAAAAATTGAAATTCCAAGTCCCCAAGCCCGCAGCCTCCTTCACCCATATACGCAAGAGTTTTTTCGAAATTTTCACCACTTATTCTCTCTCTCGCATCTACTCTACACACACTGCGAGCTCTCCTCATGGAAAAAGGTCATCCACTTTGGTCAACTGGCAACAGAAGAAAAAAAGTTTGGGCCCAAAAGAAATCAAGAAACTAGGGTTCTTCCGGTACTAGTGGGGATCTTTTTGATAGTGGTAATGATATGCGGGCAGTTTGTTTCCTTGAAAGAGCTCGCATCCTCTTGGGTTAAGTGTCTTGAACAAAACCCCATAGAGCGATTCAAGGTTACCACGCAGCTGTTATAATGTTGGCTAAATAATCTTTTTCGGTTGATGTTGCTCATACATGGTTGATAGACTTAGGTGCTCGATATTATGAAGCCTTGCAATGCAGATCTTTTGATTGATTGATAATAATGATAAGGCCAAATTATTAAATTAGGTCACTAACTACACCGGTTTTTTTTTTTTGGGTCACTTTTGATAATTGCAAACTTAGGTCACTAAGTAACATATCTGATTTTTTTTGGGTCACAGTTAATTTTTCCAGCGAAAATCGCCGGAAATTCGACGTGGCCGATGACATATCAGCACTCTGTGTGAGGCGTACACCGCGAGTGGAGCGTAATGCCCGACGCCTCTAACGCAAAGCACTACCACATCGCAACTATCATTAACACAATATCGCAACAATCCAAGAAGATGCACCTTGTGTGAGAGATTAATTAGTATTTTTTTTGATCGAAATTATTAGTATTTAGGTTCTATTAAAATCTACATTCATTGCACAAGTTAAAAATTCTTGGCAACATGAAGTCTGCAATTATAACAGATGAGACCTTAACTTTTAGAATAGTAGCTTTGAAAGTGTAGGAATATAAATAATGCATAACAATGAATTGAAGCAGAAAATGAGAAGAAAGCTACTACTACTAATGTTATTGAGCAAAAAACAAGTGATATATATATATATATATATATATTCATATCTATATAAATATATAAACTGCCTTTTAAAAGAGTTTCGGCGCGAACCATCCCATTACATGACTCGGTAAGCAAGACAAATTAGTCATGCGTAGCAAAGTAAATCAGATCCGCAATCAATTTCTTTCTCTTCTTCATCTTCGTCTTCATCTCTTAACAAAAATGTTCAGAATCTCTCGTAACAAAGTAAATCAGATCCTCGCCAACTCCGTCAATACAATCCCTCACACAAACATTGTTCATCTGCCCCACAAACACACCATGTCCCCCCACACTAATGTCTAAATTCTCTCCAATGTAACTATCGGCGACAGCCAGTTAAACAACGATATATCAGTGTGGACTTGAGATGAGATACGTAGGACAAGGGCATGTTCGGTTTGCCAGATTAACCCTGATAATATAAATAATATGTTGTTCAATGGTAATAACAAGGTTGTGGGTAAACATCGTTTTTCCCCCTAAAATGGACAGCCTACTTAAATCCAATAAGAACTTATATATTTTGATAATGAAATAAAATGTGGGGTGAGTCTTGGACTCTAGGTATATCTTGGGCTTGTTAATGGGGAGAGGATTCCCCGTCCACATGGGGATTCGTCCCGAACGAGGCGGAAAATATCCTATATTTTATCCACGGGGGGCGGGGACGGAGCGACGTCTCACACAGCAGGGATCCCCGCCTTGTTCCCCATCCCGTCCCCCGTTATTATTATAATATTAAAATAATATTTATTATATCCAATTTAGATAAATAATTTTAAAATATATTTTATATTATTAGTATAGTTTACATATAATATTTATTAGTCATTATAATATAAAAATTAAAATATAATTTAAGTTGTATATTTATTTATATATTATAGTATAAATATTAATTTTTTTAAAATTGGCGGGGCGGGGGATTAGATCCCTACTCCCGCCCGTCCCGTTGACGTCTCAAGTATATCTCGTCTCGGGTATATAAAATTTAAAATTAAAAGCGTATTTCAACATCTTTTATGTCAGAAAAGGGTAACAAAAACTAACGATTACAGTGACTATATAATATCACATAATGGAAGATTTACATATATTTATTGACATCTCACGCCATCATAATGATATCATTCCAATACTTGTTATGTTTTTTACTATGTTTCCACGCCAATTACCGATAAATATTTGCATCGTTTACACTCGATACTTCCTCATATATTTTCTTCGCGGTAGTCGTGGTACCCTTTGCAAATATCCATCTGATAAAATAAAAAATGCACATAAATGATGAAATAAAAGAAATTGATGATACGTATATCGTGAAAAGATAATTATTCACAAAACACGAACGACGACTATCATCGTGAGGGTTAGTTAGCTACTTACTTGCATAAGGTTTTGGAGAAATAGATTTGTAATATGACCTAAAGAAATCCTTGTTCTCTTTGTCAAGTTCTTTCCACACTGCAAATGCCATATATAACCATATAGAGAAATTATATGCAATCTATATATTTATAATATATATATATTTATATCATCTTATTCAGACATTATTTTTTCAAAACTTGCTAGAGTCATGAGAGGTCTGATTCGAGCTTGTTCCGCCAAAGCACGAACACATTGATCTCTATCCATACGATGAACCAAGCACCTCTCTATTAGATTCTGAACCTGAAAATTAAGGATTATTTAAGTAAAAGGCCTTTAAATGGATCAATTTTAAAAAAATGCCTCCATAATGTTTGAAGTCTATTCTACCCTTACTAACTCGGCGAAAAAAACGTCACCCTTATTTAACCCATTCAACTACCCAAAGTAAAATTAATTAGGTTTAATCGATTCCACTCACTGTAGCTTCACGGGTTTTCTTCTTCCTAATAGAGTACAATATTTGTCAGTAAAAATTGAAGAAAGACACATAACGAAGCAGAAAATTCTCCAGATCCACGAAACTAACTTCTTCACATTGCAAGCACGTCCAAACCGACTACAATGGCAATGAACGCTTTTCCCCAAAGAGTGTCGGTAATTTTACTGTGCTTTCATTTTCCTCAGGACCAGGTCTCGTGCGTCGAATTGGTTGGGTTCCGGCGCATGGTTTCCCAATTGTGCAATTTGGACACTTGTTCGCAAGGGAACCGTGCTCCGAATCAATTGGGACCCAAACCTATGCGCAAATCAGGGGACCCGTGATTGCATGCTTGGGACCCGAGCACAGTCGCACGGTACCCATACGCGCGCGGCCCCTTGCGATTGTGTGCGGGAACCATGTGATTGAGTGCGGGTACCATGCTATTGCGTGCGGGTACCATGCGATTGCGTGCGGATACCATGATCTTGCGCGCGGGTACCATGCGCGTATGTGTTGGCGGGTACGACGATAGTGCGCGCGGGTACCGTGCTTCAGTGTGCGGGTACCATACGCGCATGCGCTGGTACCATACTCTTGTGTGCGGGTACCATGCGCGCATGCGCGGGTACCATGCTCTTGTGCGCGGGTACCATGCTTTCCTGTGCGGGTACCATGAGAGTCTGTATCGGTACCATGCGCGTTTGCGCGGGTACCATGAGCGTGTGTGAGGGTACATCGATGAATTTTACTAATTGGTTATTTACTCTTATGATTTCCAGGTTGTGCTGAAGAAGCAATTGTCATCCCGAGACGATGACTTCGAGTTTCGCTTGACAATGACCGGGATGTACACGGAGGCGAGTGCGAAGATAAGGAACATTCTCAACGAAAATGAGCGGGAGAGTTACAGAGCGGGGAGTCCATTTGGTAGACTCGTTGACGCTGCCGCCGATTTCAATCTATCTGCCCAGCTCATATTGTTTCTCACGAGGAGGCAGACTACGCTTCACGATCGCGAGGAGTTGTGGATGATCATTGGGAACTGACCACTCCGATTTTCAAAAGCGGAGTATTGCCTGATTACCGGCCTTAGGTTCTCTGACGAAATCCCGGAAGTAAACCCCAATGGTGATTTCGCAGAGAGAAACTTTCCGGGAAGATCCACAATCCGTATGTCGTACGTTGAGGATCGCCTGTGAGAGTTGGGAGCCAATGATGACGGAAACGTTAACATCGATAAGATGAAGTTGGCGGATCTATACTTTACTGCATCCGTGTTGCTGCCCCGACCGTCGAAGAAGGACATGGTTATTCGGTCGTGGCTGCTTTCATTAGTCGAAGACGAAGTCGCCTTCGCCAACTATCCTTGGGGCAGCGTAGCTTTCAAAGAGGTGACTCGCTGAAGATAAACCTAAGGAAGAAGAGGGATTTTGTTCGGGAACGAGCCCGAAACGGGGGCAGCGAATACTGCGGGCTACTGATTAGTGGCTTCGTACATCCGATTCAGGTCCTTCCTTATTTAAATTCGTTATAAATATATATTTAATTGTGATTATATATTTGCTAATTTAGTTTCTTTGCATTCTAGGTTCTGGCGTACGAGTGCCTATCGGCATTCGGTACGCACTCGCCTATCGTAGAAAAGAGGCGGATGTGGTGACCCCTCGGATCTGTCGGTGGGTCACCAATGATTGGTCAACGAAGGGTTCTCCGAAGATGGAGACGATCGTCAACGCCTCAAAGGGGTCACCCGTATCTGGGTTGCTGAGCCCCACAATATCGGAGATGAACGAGCCTTCCGATGTAACCGTTTCGAAGTGGAGGAGCGGCATGAAGTCCTCGACCATATAACGAGGCTCCTTGAGGATGGTGTTGAGGTAAAGTGCATACGCCATTTGGCGGCCGCGGACGACATCGCACGGACGCATGTCTCACCATCCATCCTACAACTATCGCAGTGGTCGCCGGGAATCGCGCAAAAGGCGGACCAATTTCATCCCCCCTCACCCCCACGGTACCCGTCCCCTCCTCCACAGCCGTACTCGGGCCCCTCACACCCACGGTACCCGTCCCCTCCTCCACAGCAGTACTCGGGCCCCACGTGGGATCAATTCGATGAGTTCACACGACGCGTGGACCACAATTTCGAAATGGTGAATAGTCGGTTCGACGACGTTTGCACGAGTATCTCGCAGTTCCGGGACTCGTATGACGAACGATGGTCCACGGCTCAAGAGTGGGGCGCGAGTATCTTCGGCTTGCAGCAGCCGATGCATGACTTGCAGCAAAACCTGCAGCGGGGGCGGTACGGGGGCAACCGAGAGTTTCCGACGCACATGTCGCATGGTAAAAACCTTATAAATAATTTGTTGCATTAGGTTTTCTATAGTATAGTTTTTGACGTTGAAGTGTTATCCTGTTAGGTTATGAGGCTGGTGGCTCCAACCAAGCATTCTATCCTTCGGAACCCGAGGCAGCCCGAGAGCCCGGTGGAACCCAAGCCGCGGTGGAGTCGACGCCGCCTCGCGAAAGCAGGCCTTCTAAGTACCAGGTGACCCCATTCACCGATCCGAATCAGAATCACGTGCGGAACAGCCAAAACCCACAGCTGGAGAGGCACATGAAGAGAAAGTTGAAGCTATGGCCTCGGATAAAGCAGAAGATCAATACGATGGAAGATAATGAGCGCCTGCTTTGCTTGTCCAAATCGTACCGAACCAAGACGTGGTTCCAACAGCTGTACACGCCTTCGTGGTGGCTCGACGACGCGGTACGAAGGAGACTTAACCAATTCATACTAATGCATTAATACGTTTTTTTTACTTAACTTGTTTCCTTTTATTTTATAGCACATTGACGAAATCATTAGAGAGTTCGTCAAAATGCAGAGGGTTCATACCTTCTGCTCTCGTGCTATCGCCTTCGTGGGTTTCGGGTTGAAGGAGAGCATCGACCGGGACTGCGTAGAAAATGGGAAATTTGTCAAGGGCATGCTGGCCTATTTGGTCCACTACGCAGAGGGACGTGATCAGGACTGACTGGCGGTGTCATGGCAAGTTGCTGATTATATCATGGTGCCGGTGCAGACCATCGCTCATTGGGTTCTTGCAGTCCTCGATTGGAAGAACAAGACCATACGGGTATTCGACTCGGATCCGTCCTGCGATGTCGACATGCGCAACATGAACGCGTCCCTGGCCGGACTACAATTAGTGGTCTCGATCGTGCTCAAGAAACTTGGTTTAATTCCAAGCGCGTTTAGGAAGTGGAAGGTGGAGAGGATCTCCAATTTCAAGAAGCAAGAAAATTCGCAAGTGTAGCATATTTCGATTTGAAGTTGAGTTTTAGTACATCATATCTCATTATTAAACTTTTGGTTGTTTTCAGCGGCGATTGTGGGATTCATGTGTTGCGTGCGGCACTTTCTATGCTCTTTCGTGGCGATAACATTGCGGAGCTTACCGGGCGGCAGATGACGCAATTTAGGGAATATGTATGTATTTCCATTCGCCTTAATGATTGGGCTTCTTGGTATCAATAATTTGTATTCGGGTATTTTGTAAAGATGGAACATGTTTATGTAATGATGGATGTTGATATGTTAGATGTTGTATGTCGAGTTGTATATGTAATGATGGATGTTGATATGTTGGATGTTGATATGTTATATGTTAATTAGCGTTACCCTCGCATTGTCGTTGCGAAACGACAACACCGCTACAATTTGCTCATTTACGTCTTATAACGTGCATGCGTCCTCATCCACCAAAATTGAATGCCAGCTACAATTAGACGCAGGGGACCAAATCGATGTATTGTCCTCGCTGATTAACCACCGACCATCGAAATGAAATACAATGTTGGTAATTGTCATATTGAGCACCTGCAATATTATGCAAAGTTATTGTTTAGAAAACGATTGTCGTCATATATCGTGTTTATGTATGATTTTCAGCGCATGGGACCCGAACATGGGATCACGGTACCCGCACATAACGGCAGGGTACCCACATATAAAGGCAGGGGACCCGCGTATAAAGGCATGGTACCCGAGCGTATAGCGCATGGTACCCGCGCATAAACGCAGGGGTCCCGCACGTATAGCGCATGGTACCCGCACGTATAGCGCATGGTACCCGCGCATGAACGCATGGGACCCGCACGTAAAAGCAGGGTACCCGCGCATCAAGGCAGGGGACCCGCGCACAACATTAGCGGGGACCCTGCACTTATAATTGGGTACCATGCTTTTACAGTTTGGTCCCCTGCGTTTTTTAGTCTGGGTCCCATGTACTTGAAAAACAGCAGCCCATATGCGCGGGAACCCTGTATATATGCTCGGGTACCCCTGTATATACTTTTGGGTCCCCTGCATTTTTCGCATGGGTCCCATGCACAAAAACTGGAGAGTCTGTATTTTCAGGTCCGAATTTTCGTAATAACCACGGAAATATCGTAACTCTGGCTAGTACACATGATCTACTAAATAACCCATACATTTTCGGGGGTAATGGACTGGAAAATCACCATTTTCGACGTTAAAATTGCAGTTTTCATGTAATGAATGCTTACTAGTAAAATATGCTGAAATGCTTGCTGTTTTCTTGGTTTGAGAAGTTATTTTCCGGCACTAAATGAAGAGAACAGCTCGCGTCGCTTTAGGTTTGTGAGAGAGGTGTGTGTGGTTACCCTTTGTTCTTTAAAATGGAGAAGATAATGCATTCATATCGATTGTATGGTTACGGTTAAAGAGGGAGATAGACTCATATTCAATTATTGCATCTATACGGCCATATTTTCGTTTTTTTTTTAATTTTAATGAGTTAAATATGAGAATTAGTTAATATGGTTAACGTTTAAACAAAGTGAGGGCTATTGACAAAAAAAAATCGTCAACGAGGCCATTTTTTTAAAATTGACCCAGTCAAGGGCCATTTTTTTAGAAGACCCGTGGGGTAGTGATGGGAATAATTATTTGTTATCCACAATATCTAAGCGAAGGGCAAAAAAAGCACTAGTAATCCAAAACATGAGATTCGCCTCATCTCATATAAGATAAGAAGGTGACATTTTTATTATTATTTAATTACATGTTATGACAACGCAGTTTTATGGAGGTGGACTCTATTTGGTATCGTGGATCTCTCGCGTGGTTATGATGTCGGACATGGTCCTACTTAATACAATAAAATTGTATTCACCATATATCTTTATATCTTTAAAAGCGGATGGGATCATCTATCTCATTACATGTCTCATTACATGTACACATGTTAAATATTGATTGGTCATTAAGCATGAATGGTGCGGGAGGTCCCGTAAAAAGATATGAAAATAGCTAAGTTAAAAGTAACCAGAAATGTCGACTCTAATGTTGAACCAACACTAGAGATCAGAAAGTATTAGCGCAGCGGAAAGTTTCAAAGCTTGGCAGTAAAACCAATGGAGATACAATTTAAAAATATGCAGCAAGTTAAATAACTTGTTACATGCCTTCAGGGCAAAATTCCACTACAAAGAATGGATTACAAAAAGTAGAACTATCGAAAGATAGTAAAAATAACTTAGTAAAGATCTAACGACTCTTCTAAACTTCACACAGATAACCTACGATCTATGCAAAGGTAAAACACTAGGAAAGAACTGTTTGACGAATATATGGTGAGAGCTCTCTCGTTTTCGTTTTCTTCTCGTTCGCCACTCGTTACGTGATCGGTATCGGATTCTTCTATTTATACTCTTCATAGCTTCGACTCCGATCCTCTCCCCGTTCTCCATGATGTCCATGACTTCACGTCTGAGAATGTGTCTCGACTTATTCAGCCACGAACTCCATCACTCCTATTTTTAGTAAGCACTTTGTAGCCGTTGAGTACTGCTCCTATTTTTAGTATCCACTTCACTCAACTCTTATTTGAACAAGTCCAGCTGGTAGGTAACCTCTGCACACATTTAAATAAAGCCACAATAATAGGGAAAACGATTTTTGGATTTGAAAGACAAAATTAAGGTTGGACCAAGTCTGAGTCAATCGATGTTGACTCAAATGTTGAGTCCATATTGCCAATGTCAACATTAACAAAGGAAGAGAGGAACATTTGTGGACCTCACATTATCACACACATGTTAATGAATACATGTAATAGGACATTAATGAGATAGAGAATCTCATTCGCTTTAAAAGAGGGAGTTCGCCTATAATAGCCGGTTTTTACTAAGTAGCCAAATAACTTCTGATAATTTTGTAATCATTCGATGTTGCACGGTACAGTAATTTAACTAACATATCTTGCGCGTTCAAAAGAGCTTCAGTCCTACACATAGCACAACGGAATAGTTATGAATGAAAGCCCATAGAATCAAATAATCTATGTACAAAATATATTAACCATTGCTGTTTTGCTTCATTTTCTCTCTAAACCCTCTCACTTCTCTCTACCTCCAAAAAATACCCTATCCACCTCCCTCCTTCCATTCTCCCCTCCTCTCCCTCCCCACCCCTCCTCCCTCCTGCCCCAACCTCCATTAACGGAGGGAGGTTGGGGGAGCTCTTTTTTTTTTTGTTTTTTTCCACCGCTCTTTACCGCCATTCGCCCCGTGTCTCTTGAGTTCGGAACTCATGTCTTCCGGCCTCCGGTCGAGAGTTTTGTCTTCCTTTGGAGTAGCTCTCTTTTCCCTTTGTGGAGTCCTCTCCGACGTAAATGAGATCATCGCAATTCAAGACCGAAGAAAGTGAAGAGTATTGTAGATTTAGTTTAATAGTTAGTTCGTGGTAGGTTCTTTAGTTCTTCGTGTTCGAAACCAGGTTTTTTGTTTTCGGTCGGCTTTGTCCTTTTTTTTAGTTTTAGTTATTTTTGCTCCACTGCGAGTCTTTGTTCTCCACCGGGTGACGATGATAGAGGAGAGATCCTTTGGACTATTTAGCCCCTGTTCTTTGCTGGTTAATGAAATGCAAGCTATCGTTTCGGAAAAAAAATATATGTTAACCGTCATCCAATGGACATAGTTTTCCTTATGAACCAGCTTCTTCATCCGATAAAGGTGTGGTTTTTTGCCCTCTTTAATACGGGCCTTATGTGTTGCTACGAGCGATGGAAGAGTTTTTGTGTATCGCCATAGTGGGAGCTTGTTTTCACCTTCTCCTTCTCCTCTTCTTATTTCCTCTACTACAAACTTGCAATACACTCCCTCTCCACAATACTACTTTATAACTTGCAGAGTTGGAGAAATGAAAGAGAAAAAAAGTCTGAGTTATGTGAGAGACTCTTTTCCTGTAACTTAAAAGATAGTTTATAAGGCTATTGCAGCTAGTTCAAGCCATCCTCCGCCATAATACGAAATGTGTTGGATGTCGTGGTGAGTCGCGTCTGGTCGGCGGCAGAGCTTTGAGTGTATAGTAAGTCGAGGCACGTACGAGTACGCTTTCCGTAAGACAATATCGCCCCGATTATCAGTGCTATCGGCTGACGACGATTGTCCCCAAGATACAACGACTTTCTTAATCTCGTATAGTAGCACTACGAACGGGATTTTTCCCGCAAATCTACTGAAAATTTGAGCTTTTTCTTGCCTCGGGAACTGGCGATGAAACCTTTAGTGTCTAACCAATGTGGGACAAAGTTCCCTTCATTTATTTATTAGACACTTAAATATTTTTATTGGGCTAACTTTAGAAAATTAATTTCTCATTCACTGGACATCGGTTTTGAGCAAATCAATATTCATTAAATTCCCCTCGAAACGTAGTTTATGAATATTTCATCAATTTGTAGTTTCGATGGACGATAGCATCCCGACTTAATTAAAAACGATTGGATTTAGCTTTTGAGTTTAAGCACAACTTTAGGGCCCAAAGCCCAAATCCAACAATCCCCCACATTAATGGAAATTAATGCAAGTGCATGCTGACTCTAGCAAGAAAAGCTCGACAACCCATCATTGCATCAGGATAGGTAGCTTGTGGCTTTGAACCTTCCCTAGTGAAATGCTATCGGGTTCACTCGTTGCTCAGTGAACGTGATGTCTTGAACTGACAGCATTTGTGTAAACCTAGACAACAGCATACACACAATGACGAATCTAATTTCTTTCGATTCTCACGTTGTGTCCTTTTCGGCCGTGGACCATATCTCGGATTCATAAGTGTTATCATTGAAGCGGCCCCACTTCTCACTTACATAGGTGAATGACTATTAGGACTTGAATCCAGGAGTATCTCGAAATACTCCACCCTTCTAGGTATAGCCATCATTAAAAGCAAGCGCTTACCCTTTTCCAACGTCATCGGGTAATTACTTGGGCAGCTTACGAGAATGAGCTTCTTTAGACATGTTTCCAAGTAAGCTATGAATCAGTCTCAGTTTAGTTGTCTCATTGAACCAAGTTTGTGGGATCTCCACTCATCAAGGTTGAGTTACCACTGAGCCCCTTCTTGGTTGTGTGGGTTTTAGCCCCATTCCCCTTACTGCATCATAAAGCTGATCTCTAGCAATGCCTTTCGTCAAAGGGTCTGCTATGTTCTCTTTTGACTTCACATAGTCGATAGAGATTATTCCACTAGAGATCAGTTGTCTTACGGTGTTATGTCTCCGACGGATGTGTCTAGACTTACCGTTGTACATGATACTCTGTGCCCTGTCAATTGCGGCCATGTTGTCGCAATGTAGCATTATTAGCGGCACAGGTTTATTCCAACAGGGAATATCTTCCAAAAAATTTCTAAGCCACTCAGCTTCTTCGTCGGCTTTATCTAGCGCAATAAACTCCGATTCCATCGTGGATCGAGCTATGCAAGTTTGTTTGGAAGATTTCCATGATATTGCTCCTCCAGTGATGGTAAACACGTAACCACTCGTGGATTTGGAGTCTTTGTTGTCTGATATCCAGTTAGCATCGCAGTATCCTTCAAGAACTGTTGGATATCTCGAGTAGAGTATGCCATGATTCATAGTGTACTTCAGATATCTGAGCACCCTTCTCAAGGCTGTCCAATGACTACTCCCGGGATTGCTCGTAAACCTACTAAGTTTACTGATTGAATATGCTATGTCAGGTCGAGTGCAGTTCAATAAGTACATCAGACTGCCAATCACCCGAGCGCCGAGCATATTTATGCTGTGATATGGGTTCTCCTGTATTTTTGGCTAAATGCACATTTGGATCTACCGGGGTCTTAGCCGGAGGATCATCAAAGGCATTGAACTTCTTTAACACTGTCTCAACATAATGAGATTGTGTCATCAGAATTTCTTCGGGTGTTCTAGAGACATTAATCCCTAGAATGACATTAGCCAAACACATATCTTTCATGTTGAAATGACTATTCAACATGTTTTTTGTGTTCACGATCGTTCTCTGATTGCTTCTCATGATTAACATGTCGTCAACATAGAGACATACAATCACGAATTCATCGGGTGTGTCCTTAATGTAAACACATGTGTCACACTCATTGATTTTAAACTCATTCGATAACATAGTCATATCGAATTTTTGGTGCCACTGCTTCGGTGCTTGTTTAAGCCCGTATAGCGACTTCACGAGTCGGCACACTTTATTCTCTTGCCCGAGTGAGATAAACCCTTCGGGCTGCTTCATGTAGATTTCTTCCTCGAGTTCCCCAGTTAGGAATGTTGTTTTTACATCCATTTGATGTACCTCAAGGTCATACAATGCGGCGATAGCGAAAAGAACTCGTATGGACGTAATCCTTGTTACGGGTGAGTAGGTGTCGAAGAAATCGTACCCCTCTTTTTGCGTAAATCCCTTGGCTACTAATCGAGCCTTATACTTCTCAATTGATCCATCAGTTTTACGTTTCATTTTAAGGACTTGCATCCTAAAGGTTTACACCCTTTTGGGAGATCTACCAACTCCCAAGTATAGTTCTGCATGATGGATTTAATTTCGCTGTTCACAACTTCTTTCCAGAACGGAGCTTCTGGACTCCACATAGCTTCTTGCAGTGTTCGAGGTTCGTCGTCTAACATATAAGTTAGGCATGCCCGTAGGTTCTTTTTCCATAACTTATTTCTTTTCTTTCCTTCTTTGGAAAGATATCTTCAAAGAATACAGCATTCCTTGATTCTATTGTCATCCCAACATTCATGTCAGGGATCTCTGATTTATGCACCAGGAATCTGCATGCAGTACTGTTGTTTGCATATCCGATGAAAATGCAGTCAACAGTTTTGGGTTCTATCTTAACCTGCTTAGGTTTAGGTACTTCAACCTTTGCTAGGCACCCCCACACTTTCAGGTAGTCGTATGATGGCTTTTAATTTTTTCACAGCTCATACGGTGTTTTGTCCCTCTTTTTGTGTGGCAATACATTTAGAATGCGATTTGCTGATAGAATGGTTTCCCCCCACAAGATCTGGGGTAGCCCTGAGCTGATCAACATCGCATTCATCATCTCTTTAAGAGTTCTGTTTTTGCATTCAGCAACGCCGTTCGATTGGGGTGAATATGGTGCCGTTGTTTGATGAATAATGCCATGCTCTCGGTAAAATTCCTCAAACGGTGCCACATATTCTCCTCCTCTGTCACTTCGAATTATTTTGATTTTTAAGTTAAGTTGATTCTCAACTTCACTCTTGTATCTTTTAAATGCATCAAGCGCTTCGTCTTTTCCACTTAAAAGATACACGTGACAGAACTTCGTGCAATCGTCGATAAACGTAATAAAATATTTCTTTCCACCTCTAGTTTGCACGAATTTAAGATCGCATATATCGGTATGGATCAGTTCTAGAGGCGAGCTGTTTCTCTCAACGGAGAATAATGGTGTCTTGGCCAATTTTGCCTCAACGCACACTTCACACTTATGTTGTGAATTGACTTCCATTTGTGGAAGTAAGTTTAAACTTATTAACTTCTTCAGTTTGTTTAAACTCACGTGTCCTAATCTACCATGCCATAAATTAGAACACTCAACCAAATAAGAAGAACTGACTTTATTATCAGCGAGTTTAATCTCGCGCTTTACATGCATTACATTCAATTTAAACAGCCCCTTCTCGAGGTAGCATTTGCCTATAAAATGACCATTTTTGGTCAGTACATACTTGTCAGCTTCAAACACCTGCCTAAATCCGGCTTTACTAAGCAGAGAGCCGGAGACCAAGTTCTTGCGGATATCTGGGACATGCAGCACGTCCACAAGCATCAGCTCCTTTTCGGAGGTCATCTTCAGCACCAGTCGTCCCAATCCTACGATGTTGGACGTGGCTGCGTTCCCCATGTATAACGTCCTACCCGATATCGGCGTGTAGGTGGAGAACATCTCTTTGTCGGAGCAGATGTGCCAAGTTGCTCCGCTGTCGATGTAATAGGAGTTCGGGTTGTCCACTACGTTCGCCTCGTACACGACCGCCGCAAGGTCTAACTCCGACAGCTCCGTCGCCAACTTCGTTTCCTCGGCCAGGTGAGCCCGGTTCCGACTACCTTTCTTCTTCTGGGGACAGTCCTTGGCCATGTGCCCAGGTTTGTCGCAGTTGTAGCAGTTGCCCTTAATTCTCTTGGAATTCAGCTTCTACTTGTTTTGCGTTGACTCCGACCTCTTTCGTTTGTTGTCGGAGCTCGGCTCAGCTAGGTTAGCTCTTGCCTCCATACCTCCTTTTGTTCTTGGCATCGATCTTTCGGTTGTCCTCTTCGATCCGAAGCCTCACAATTAGGTCCTCCAGCCCCATTTCCTTTCGCTTGTGCTTGAGGTAGTTCTTGAAGTCCTTCCACAGAGGCGGTAGCTTCTCAATAATCGCAGCTACCTGGAAGGATTCGCTGATCTACATATTTTCCGCGTGCATGTAGTGGATGATCAGTTGCAGATCACGGACCTGATCCAATACTAGTTTGGAACCAGTCATCTTGTAGTCCAAGAAACGGCTGACTATGAACTTTTTCAGTCCAACATCATCGATCTTATATTCTTGTCCAACGATTCCCACAACTCTTTCGCAGTCGTAGCCACTGCATAGACGTTGTATAGGGAATCGTCCATGGCGTTCAGAATATAATTCCGACACATGAAATCGTTATGTTCCATGCATCTAGCGCCGCTTTCTCTTGCTCGTATTGAGCATTTACGGCATATGCAGCAGCATCAGGACCGTCAGCGTTTGCACCCTCGGCTGGTGCTCCGTTTTCTGTCACAGTCGAAGCAAGCTCCGTCAGAAAACGGACGAGGTTCAAGGTGGTGAGGTAGAACGTCATCTTTTGCTGCCATCGCTTGAATTCGGTCCCGTTAAACTTGGCGGGACGCTCGGCGTGGCTGCTGCTCGGAAATGTTGTTACGTTGGTCGCCATCGGTCAGACACGAACAGATATTGTTTTACGATTGTTGGATGTCGTGGTGAGTCGCGTCTGGTCGGCGACAGAGCTTTGAGTGTATAGTAAGTCGAGGCACGTACGAGTACGCTTTTCGTAAGACAATATCGCCCCGATTATCAGTGCTATCGGCTGACGGCGATTGTCTCCAAGATACAACGAATTTCTTAATCTCGTATCGCATCACTACGAATGGGATTTTTCCCGCGAATCTACTGAAAATTTGAGCTTTTTCTTGCTTCGGGAACTGGGGGTAGGGAGTGACTTTTGCTAGATTGCATGACTCGATTGAATGAACTTTTCCATCTCGCAGGGGACCTATTTATAGGCGCGAAGGAGTTCCTGGGACTGAATCGCAATAAATGCGACGTTTGGGCTTCTTGTGTTTTGACCTTTAGGGGCCAGAATGTGAAACGTCACAACTTCTGGACGCCCCGCAATTGGAAGTTTCTCGACCCGCCCCCTCGTATTCTCGGGTAGGGTCGGTCCATTTGGTAGTCCATCCTTGTGCGGCCCAATGACCCAGCGGGTCATGCCAACAGTCGGCCCAGTCAGCGCTTACGCAGCGCCACTTCATCATCACATGTATGCGTGTCATGTTTGCCACGTCGACACCGAGCTGCCATGTCACTGTCTCGCCGCCACGTCATCGTCGACCAAAATTTTTGGCTCCAATAGCTCCTAGCGACGATCGAAGTGCAAAGTGCGCCTACAAAGCCCCCATTGTGCACTTGGCACGGCTCGGTGTCGGACTCGGGCGCGGCCTCGGCCTCGACCTCGACCTCGGGCCTGGCGGTGCCTGCCTCGCACCGGGCTATCACTTGGACCAAAACCACCCGAGCCCATTAAGCCCACTTGAGTCTACCTTTTAGGCAAGCCCATTTGAACTACCTACATAAGGTAATCCTTTATAAGGTGATGAAACCTTTAGTGTCTAACCAATGTGGGACAAAGTTCCCACCATTTATTTATTAGACACTTAAATATTTTTATTGGGTTAACTTTAGAAAATTAATTTCTCATTCACCCGACATCGGTTTTGAGCAAATCAATATTCATTAAATTCCCCTCGAAACGTAGTTTATGAATCTTTCATCAATTTCTAGTTTCGATGGACGATGGCATCCCGATTTAATTAAAAAGCGATCGGATTTGGCTTTTGAGTTTAAGCCCAACTTTAAGGCCCAAAGCCTAAATCCAACAAAATGTTCCTTCGGTTTGTTGTAGTAGATTCATATGATGCACTTAATCACTGCTGAGTATAGATATAGCTGACTCAACTAGCTCGGCAAAGAAATTCTCATAGTATTTTATGTATTCATTGATTTAGAGGTGTTATTTAAATTGCATTGAATTCGAAGACAAGCAAGGTAATATAAATACCAAATTTCACCAAGAGATTGATATAATGATAGAGTGATGACACGGGCTTTCAACATGCAATAAAATCTGAGATCGAATGAAAGTAAATACAAAATCCACTTCAACTATCACTTGCTCCCAAAGCTCGTTATCCATGCATGCAAATTTATTCCATTTATTCTCTTATTCCTGCAAAATAATATAGCAATAACTTTGATATAAAAAATACAAAGGATTCAAAATCATAAACTTTGAAAATTATATTCTAACAACTGATGCAATATTGAGATCAATAACAATTAATGAACTTGAGATGTCGTGGATATGATTTACTATTGTCCTATCACATGCTGACGAAGAAGAGAGAGACTTACTTAGCCGACATGGTATCACTTAACTCTTGGTAGTGACAAGTTTAAGCGATTTGTAAGGAGGGTATTTCTCGTACGTCGGGTACTTTTCATACGGTGATGAATTATATGGAGGATACTTCTTGTAAGCTGGTGATTTGTACGGTGGATACTTCTCATATGATGGATATTTTTCGTACGATGGTAATGACTTGTATGGTGGGTATTTCTCATATTGTGGCGACTTGTAAGGAGTATATTTCTCGTACGGTGGGTACTGCTCATATGGCTCAGACTTGTAAGGAGGATATTTCTCGTACAAAGGGAACTTCCCATATGGCTCAAGCTTGTAAGAAGGATATTTCTCGTATGGTGGGTAATTCACATATGGCTCAGACTTGTGAGGAGGATATTTCTCGTACGGTGGGTACTTCTCAAATGGCTCAGACTTGTAAGGAGGATATTTCTCATACGGTGGATACTGCTCATACTGCGGAGACTTGTAAGGAGGATACTTCTCATATGATGGTGAAGACTTGTAAGGAGGATTTTTCTCATACTGTGGGTACTTCTCATATGACGGGGACTTGTAAGGAGAATATTTCTCATACGGTGGATACTGCTCATATGGCTCAGACTTGTAAGGAGGATATTTCTCGTACGACGGGTACTTTTCATATGGCTCAGGCTTGTAAGAAGGATATTTCTCGTATGGTGGGTACTTCTCATATGACTCAGACTTGTGAGGAGGATATTTTTCGTACGGTGGGTACTTCTCATATGACTCAGACTTGTCAGGAGGATATTTCTCATACGATGGATACTTCTCATACTGCGGGGACTTATAAGGAGGATACTTCTCATATGATGGTGAAGACTTGTAAGGAGGATTTTTCTCATAAGTTGGATACTTCTCATATGGTTGGGACTTGTAAGGAGGATATTTGTCATATGGGGGGTACTTCTCATATGGTTCAGACTTGTAAGGAGGATATTTCTCGTATGGTGAGTATTTCTTGTATGGAGGAGACTTGTGAGTAGGGTATTGCTTGTACGGTGGGTACTTCTCATATGATGGAGGATTGTAAGGAGGATATTTCTCGTACGGTGGATACTTCTCATACGACGTAGACTTGTAAGGAGGATATTTCTCGTATAAAGGTGATGATTCACCCTTCTCATCTGCATTAGTAATAGAAAGCGAGCAAGCAACTACCAAAACTAGTAAGAGGGAAGCAATGTTAGAAGGCTTCATTGTTATTGTCCCCATCCCTGAATGAGTGTAAGTAAAATCACCTCATATGTCATCTTTATATAGAAAATATGGTTTAATTACATACCATTACGAGATAGATATAATTAATGTGGTTTAGTATTGTATTAATCAAAATGCATTTTTGTTGGTTTAAGTTTTGTGGGAACTTCTTAGTCTATTTCTTAGTCTTATATTTAGTAATTGAAACACTACGTGACTTAATTAATTGTTCTTTATATGGATGTTTAAGATTTAATTAATTTAAATAACTTCGTGATCAAGAAGTGCACGTTTGATGAACTACTAAACTGGTTAGTTTCTCTGCAATAAAATTGAGATTCTTATGCTATGTTTCTTTTATATCTGTATTTTTTTCATACGATTCCAGATATACATATTTTTAGTTAACGAGATATTGATAATATTTCATTCAATATATATATATATATATATATATATATAATAATATAACACGGTGGATTGAACCCCGTTTCGATATCAAGTGGAAATAATTACTTTTATAATATAAGTTGTTGGCGTGTTTATTACGTTTGTATTTAATTCATTTCCAACAAAAAGTTCCATTTTCTTAATTTTTGTGATACCAACCCCTAACAAACATTTCTAAATTCACGCAAATTCCACTTATGTAACTACACAGATACGCGTCATGACATTTAATTATTTTTCTTTAGGAATCATAAAGCAATTTTATATATCATAAAAATAGTGCTCATTTTTTAAAATATTCATTCTTTTCATAAAAATCGGGCTCGTTGGCCTGTTTGTTTCTCCACCACCTTAGGATTGGGTCGGATCAGTCGTGCTGGGTTGGGCCGAAAAGTATTAACTAGAAAAATTGGAAATTACAAGTCCCAATCCCACCGCGTAATTCACCCGTATTAGCAGGAGTTTTTTTCGAAATTTTAACCACTGATTCGCTCCCCGCATCTACTCCACACACACACTGCGAGCTCTCATCATTGCAAAAAGGTCATCCAATTCGTTAAATCTCGGGCCCCAATATATATATTGTTTTAATAATTATTTATATATCATAACTGATAAGAACTGAAAACTGTGCGTAGCTCTCTGGTCAGACAACTAATTGTTAGCAAAGTTTCCTTTTCCAAGGTGTCTAGTGTTCGAATCCCTGCCCGTCAAATTTTTTAGTTCTTTTTTCTATGCTGTCTTTTTTCTAAGTTCAACTAACGGGCACCTTAATATATATATATATATATATATATATAATGGTTAATTAAGTGCTTATGTAATTTAATTCAAAATAAATAAGATTTATTTAATTTAATTCTCATTTTATCTTTTTAATCCATTTCATAATCCATTTGAATTGATTATTTTGCTTTGGATATTAAGCAAAAATTTTTTGTCTAGCTTTTTCCTTTTTTTTTTGTCTAAGTATTCAAATGTAATTATATAAACAAAATAAATGAATGTATACATAATTTTTTATAGATCTCAAGATATATACACAATAATTTTGCATAGAAATGACTATATTAGTGCAATCATTTAAACTTTAGCAACTTGAATGACATTTCAATGATTTTATCATGAAATAAATATTTTTTATTTGAAATATTATTCGACCTCTCAAATTAAATTATAGTTCCATCACAAACGATAATTTAAATTTTTATTATAGACTAGCTATACCGAAATTCATCATAAAATTTTATATCCAAAATTTTAATTTGATATCCTTAAACTAAATCACTTGTGAAACAAAAAAATCAAATATTAGATAAAATAGCTCAAATAAATATAGCAGATTAACTACTTGTGTTATTTTCTCTCTATTTTATTTATATAGCATACCATTGCTATATTAATGCTATAGTTTACAAGCATTGATATTGTTTGTGTTGATTGTTCTGAAGGTTTTTTATTTTGTACGTTGACCTCATCACTAATATCAATATACACTACGGCTCCCCCGGTCGGAAGATCTTGGATCCGCCCCTGATAGTGGTAGTGATATGCAGGCTCTTTGTTTTCTTGAAAGAGCTCTCCACCTCTTGGGTTAAGTGTCTTGAAGAAAAACCCATAGAGCGATTCAAGGTTACCACGCAGCAGTTGTAATGTTGGCTAAATAATTTTTTTGGTTGATGTTGCTCATACATGGTTGATAGCCTTAGGTTCTCGATATTAGGAAGCCTTGCAATGCAGATTGTTTTATTCCATTGATAATAATGATAATAATGGCTTCACGTTCTTTCATTCGTTCCTTTTTTCTTTTTTGGTGCCTTTTTTCAGTGTGTAAACGAGTGCCCGCCATTGCTTTTCTCCTTTTTGATAACCTGTGGTGGTGGTGTTGAAGTAACTGGTGGGGTTTTTAGTTCATATGAGAAAAAAATAATGATTTATGGATGATGGTTGCGTCTAATGTAAAAACCAAAACTTTGCTTCTTATCATCAAGTCAATATAAGATCCGTTAATAATTGTTATTGCAATAAATCGAAGAACATACAACTCGTGTAACATGTTAAGTATTAATATTTAGGTTCTACATCCATGCACACTAAGGTTCGTATTATTAAAGACGAGAACTTGGTTGTATTTTTTTAAAGTGTAGAACAAAATAAGAACTGCATAGCGTCGATAAATTGAAGCAAAAAACGATAGAAAACTACTAATGTTCTGAGAAAAAAACAGTGAAATATGATATCGTTTAGGAGTATTTATATATATATATATATATATATATATTCATATCTATATAAACATATAAACTTCCTTTTAAAAGAGCTTCGGCCTGAACCATCCCAATATGGCTCAATAAGCAAGGCATATTAATCATGCGTAGCAAAGTAAATCAGATCCGCAATCAATTATTTTTTCCGCTTCATCTTCGTCTTAATCTCTTAGCAAAATATGTTCAGAATCTCTCGTAGCAAAGTAAATCAGATCCTCGCCAACTCCGTCGATGCAATCCCTCACACAGACATTGTCCATCTGCCCCATAAACACGCCATGTCCCCCCACACTGACGTCTAAATTCTCTGCACTGTAACAACTATCGACGACAGTCAGTTGAACAACGATATATCAGTGTGGACTTGAGATGAAATACCTAGGACAAAGACATGTTTGGTTTGTCAGATTAACCCTGATAATATAAATAATACATATGTTGTAATGTTGTGTTTGATTCATTATTTACAATGCAATATAAATAAATGAGCCCATTTTTAGAGTAAAAGTGCGATATAAATTAACTGAGTTGAAGTTGTGAGATTAATTATATTGGACTTATTGTAGTTAAGTTTCTGTTGGGCTTTATACTTGTTATAACTAAATGCGATCCAAGAGTATTAATCACGCTGAAAGTTATCAAATGAATTTGATCATCGTATCCATCTGAAAAAGTTTCAACTTCCTCTTAAATACCCCTCGAATTATTTCTTCCTGTTAGGTACCCATCTGAAAAAAATTGTGTGTTAGGTACCTAAAAAGTGTTAAAAAGACAAAAATAACCATTCTTCATACATAAATATTATTTCAATTATCTCCAGTTTTATATCAAGTCAAATTTAAGAATATTATACCAACTGTTATCACATTTATACCAACTGTCATCACTATTATACCAATTGTTATTATTATTTTACCAATATATTCAATTATTATACTAACCGTTATCACTGTTATACCAAAAAAAATGTTTTTTTGCGTATTATATGAAAGTGATTTTTGCGTATTATATGAAAGTGATTTTTGCGTATTATACCACAAAACACGATTATTATACCAACAAAACCGCTTATTATACCAATAAAATTGATTATTCTACCAATAAATTCGAATATATACCAAACAATTCAGATACTATAATAACATTACTTTTGGTATTACAGTGATAACATTTGGTATAATAATTGAATATATTGGTATAATAATGAGAACACTTGGTATAATGGAGATATAAAATACTCTTAAATTTGACTTGGTATAGCAGTGATAACAGTTGGTATAATAATTGGATATACTGGTATAATAATGGAAACACCTGGTATAATATAATACTCTTAAATTTGACTTGGTATAGCAGTAATAACAGTTGGTATAATAATTGAATATATTGGTATAATAATGGGAACACTTGGTATAAGAATGATAAAATACTCTTAAATTTGACTTGGTATAGCAGTGATCACAGTTGGTATAATAATTAAATATATTGGTATAATAATGAGACCAGTTGGTATAAATGAATCTGTAAAGAAAGGTTATTTTCGTCTTTTCAATGTTTGGTGGTATTAAACACACAATTTTTCGCAACTGGGTACTGAACAGGAAGAAATACTTGGAGGGGTACTGATCAGGAAGTAATGAAAGGGATACACTCCACCTCGAACTGCCCCAGACGCTGATGGAGAAGTCGTTGACAAACCTATCGACGAATGGACGGTCGCTGAGAAAAACACTGCCGAGTTCAACGACAAAGCCCTTAATGCCATATTCTCCTCGGTCGACATCTTCATGTTCAAGATCATTCAAAACTTTACAGCTGCAAAGAATGCATGGGATCTTCTTCAGAGGTACTGCGAAGGCGATGCAAGTGTGAGGGAAACCAGACTAAGGCTCCTCTACAATCAATTCGAAAACCTCAGAATGAAGGAAGATGAAGACATCACCACGTATTTCGGGAAAATACTGACGATCTCAAGCGAATGTGCCAGCCTAGGAGATCCAATCTCTAATAAGGTATTGAATTCTAAAGCAGTACGTACACTAACCGAAAAGTTTAATGTGAAGGTAGCGGCGGTCGAGGAAGCACGCAATTTGGCCACGATGGACTTCAACACATTGATGAACATCATGAAGAATTTCGAGACCAATCTCGACGTCCAAAGGAGGGCTTCTCGCGGCAAAAGCCTTGCTCTAGTCAGTCAGTTCTCTAAGTTTCAAACTGAGGATGAATCTGATGATGAGGATACGGCCTTGTTCGTGAAGAAATTTAAGAAGTTCCTCAAGATGGATGTGACGAAAAATGTTGGCCCAACATTCAAGAAGGGCCAGAGTTCAAATGAACTGATGTTTGCTCCACCGTTCTTCAAACGTAACCCAGATGGAAAGAAAAAGAACATCAACTGGGATTCAGTGAGATGTCATGCTTGCAAGGGTTGGGGCCACTTTGCCAATGAATGTGCAAATACGCTTCGCAAACGTGGGAAATCACTTTGGGTCGATCTTTCCGATGATGAAGATGAAGAACAGGGTCCTAAGGAGTCAAGGCAATCATCAGTAACCATTCAATCCTTCTCAGACAACGAAGAAGAAGAAGATCATCAAATCGGCTTCACTGTGGTAACTGATGTTGAGTCAACATTAGACCCAACATCTGAGAAACAAATTATTTTCGATTATGATGACTCAAACTGTTTTGATGGGTATTTAAGTTTTAATGATGCAGGATTAGAAACTGATGTTCTTGAAGAAATTCAGACAAATGATGCCTTCAAACTACTATCTGCAAAATATGAGAAAGAAAAGGCGAAAAACTCGGAACTCAATGCTATCGTGAAAACGCAGAACGAGGAGAATGAGAAAAGCGAAAAGATGGTCGAAAGCCTACTTGAAGGGATGAACAAATTGGAAGCATTACTGACACGAAAAGATAAAGAAATCGACAAGCTTCAGAAGTGAGTAGACGAGGCTGACGAAACGTTCTCAAAAATGAACAAGGGTAAATTGACCCTTGATGAGGTATTATCGTTAGGTATTTTTGATAAGCAAGGTCTAGGATACAATGCTCAGCCACCTCTTGATGTTCCTAATCCTGTGAGTCATGATAGACCTAAGATTGTGTTTGTTAAGGAAAAGTTCGAAACCTCGAACTTTGGTGAGACCGTGATTATTAAAAAGAGTACTAAGCATGTTGCCAGTAAGTCTAAGTATAAATCGTTTAAGTGTCATCATTGCTTGCAGCCTGGTCATATCAAGCCTTTTTGCTGGAAATTGAAGGGGGAGATTTCGAAGAAATCTATGTTGGCTGAAATGTCGTCCAACATTCACTCAACATTGAGAAATCAGTGTTGAAAGGTGTATCTGGAGAAATTTCAGTTAACGGTCCTTCAAGTTCTGGTAAAAACAATGATGTTTTGTCATCTAAGAAAGTTTGGGTAGAGAAATCCGTGCATAAATGCAATGTAGTTTATACCTCTTTGCGAGCTAACGTGACAGGTTCTTGGTACTTCGATAGCGGGTGTTCCCGACATATAACGGGTACCAAAGAGTTCCTAATCAACTACCTACCGTTAAGCAGCGGATCTGTAACGCTCGGAGGAGGTGCGAAAGGGCGGATTCTCGGTCGTGGCAGATTGAACGTGCATGATTTCCCGAAGCTAAGCAACGTCCTTCATGTCGACGGGCTTGTGGCTAACTTGATTAGCATAAGTCATCTTTGCGACAACGACATTGAGGTTAGATTTAATAAGGAATGTTGTGAGATTTTTAACAACAAGTGTGTTCGAGTTATGGCAGGAAAACGATCGAGTGACAATTGCTATCTAGTCGGCGACAAATTCGGTTCAAAAGACGTGTGCCAACTCTCAAAGGCCAAGGACGATGTGATCCTTTGGCATTACAAACTGGGCCACATCAACTATAACACTGGAGCAACTTATCAAACATGATGCAATCAGATGCATTCCGAAGCTTAAGGAGTTTGGTAAGGTTGTGTGTGAGTCATGTTTGAAGGGTAAGCAAGTGCATTCTAGTCATAATGTTGACCAACATGCTGCCCAACATTTTAAAATTGCTCACTGTTTTCAATTAATTCATATGGATTTGATGGTACCGATGGAAGTAGATAGCATTGGTGGTAGGAAATATGCTTATGTGCTTGTTGATGACTATTCTAGATATGCATGGATCTTCTTTCTTAGGGAAAAATCTGAATCGTTCGACTTTTTCAAAACTTTCTGTGTTATGGTTAAGAATAATTTAAGTGCTCCTATATTTCGCATTAGGTTTGATCATGGTAGGGAATTTGAGAATCTGTCGTTCAATGAATTCTGTGATAGGAAATGCATTATTCATGAGTTTTCATCTCCTAAGACGCCCCAACAAAATGGAGTGGCCGAAAGGACGAATAGGACATTGCAAGAAATGGCACGTGTTATGTTACAATCTAAGAGTCTTTCTAAGAGATTTTGGGCTAAAGCGTTGCATACCGCATGTCACATTTCGAATCGTGTATACTTTCGGCAAGGTACTAAGAAAACGTCGTATGAATTATTGAATGGAAAAAAGCCGACTGTCAAGTATTTTCATGTCTTTGGATGCTACTGTTACATGCTTAATGATCGTGAATACTTGACCAAATTTGATTCGAAGAGTGATAAATGTATCTTCCTAGGTTACTCCTCTAATAGTCGTGCATATCGAGTTTACAATTTACGATTGAAATCCATTCAAGAATCGGTGAATATTGTATTTGATGATGCTACTGATCTTAGCAGAAATGCTCCACAAGTTGATATTTCAGATGTTTATACAAGCTGTTGATGAAACAGAGGAGAATGTGGACGAAAATGTTGAGTCAACATCAGACTCAACATCTGCACCTGAACAGAACGATGAGGAAGGACCCAGCGAAGTTCGAAGAGATCCCCCACCTAAAATACAGAAAGACCATCCCACAGACTTAATTATCGGAGATATGAACGAAGGAAGGAAAACTAGAGACAAGCCACGCAAGGACTGCAAATCTATGGTAAGAAACGTATGCATGAACTCCGTATACGCCGAGGTATGTTTTAATTTCTTTGTGTCTAATGTAGAACCCAAAAATGTGCTTGAAGCTCTCAAGGACAATTTTTGGATTAATGCGATGCAAGAGGAACTCTTGCAGTTTGAGAAAACCCAAGTTTGGACTTTGGTTCCACGGCCAAAAGACATTAATGTCATAGGTACGAAGTGGATCTTTAAGAACAAATCTGATGAACTTTGTAGGGTTGTTAGGAACAAAGCAAGATTAGTAGCCCAAGGCTATACACAAGTCGAGGGTATAGACTTTGATGAGACGTTTGCTCCCGTGGCTAGGCTAGAATCAATTAGGTTGTTATTAGCTATTGCATGTTGGATTAACATCACGTTACACCAAATGGATGTTAAGGGTGCGTTTTTAAATGGGTATATTGATAAAGATATCTATGTTGAACAGCCTAAGGGATTTGAGGATCCACATTTTCCTAACCACGTGTTTAAGTTGCAGAAAGCGCTGTATGGACTGAAGCAAGCACCTCGAGCTTGGTATGATAGGTTAACGACATTTTTACTTGAATTTGGGTTCGTGCGAGGAGAAGCAGATCGCACTCTCTTTGTGAAAAGAGTCGGTGCTGATATTCTTATTGCCCAAATTTATGTAGATGATATAGTTTTTGGCTCTAGTTCGCAATCTATGTTAGATCAATTTGTACATGCCATGAACTCCAATTTCGAAATGAGCATGATTGGGGAACTAACTTTTTTCTTAGGTTTACGGATTAAGCAGAGCAGCAATGGCATATTTATGTCTCAGGAAAAATACGCGAAGAACACCGTAAAGAAGTTCGGGTTGGATACGGCAAAGGTAATGAAAATTCCTATGGGTTCAACACAAAAGGTAAGTAAAGACAATGTTGGACAGAATGTTGACCCCACATTATATCGATCAATGATAGGCAGTTTATTATACCTTTCAGCTAGTAGACCCGATATCATATATAGTGTATGTGTATGTGCTATATATCAGTCTGAGCCTAAGGTTTCCCATTTAAATGCTGTTAAGCGTATACTTCGATATGTGAGTGGTTCGTGTAGCCTAGGGTTATGGTTCTCTAAAGATACTAATACGAGTCTTGTAGGCTACAGCGATGCTGATTGGGCAGGTGACGAGGATGATCGCAAGAGCACAAGTGGTGGTTGTTTCTTCATAGTAACAATTTGGTTGCATGGTATACTAAGAAGCAGAATTGTGTGTCTTTATCTACTGCTGAGTCTGAGTATGTTGCGGCGGGTAGTTGCTGTACGCAATTGATGTGGTTAAATAGCATGTTATGTGACTATGGGTTAGAGTGCGAATCTGTCCTCATGTATTGTGATAACCTTAGTGCCATTAACATATCTAAGAACCCTATTCAGCATTCACGCACGAAGCATATAGATATAAGACATCATTTTCTGAGAGATATGGTAGAGAAAGAATTAGTTCACATTGAGCATATAGACACGAAACATCAGTTAGCTGACATTTTCACGAAAGCATTGGATTTTCAAAGGTTTTCGGACCTGAAAAAGTCCATAGGTTTGCATCAGTCTGTCTGAATGTTGGTCCAACATTTGGATCAACATAGCATATGTCAAATTCGATAGTTACTGCTTTAATGTTTGATTTAATTTTCTTCTCTGTCTTCCGGTGAAATGACTCGATCCTACTTGACAGTCTTCTGAAATGACTCAATCCCTTACATATAAGCCTGCTCATAAACCTTTTACAATATATAGGTATTTGGTAATAAGTATCCCTAGGTACACGGCATTCGCGGTGACGATGTACTCTTTGCGACAAAAAGCCAAACCTTGATGTTTAGGGCATAAGGGCAGTGCACAATAAATCAGATCAATCAAAAAAATAAAAATAAAAAAAAAGGAGAAAAGGGCAGAAAATGAAAGGGAACTAGTTTGAGAGGATCGGGCAGAAAAGTCTAGGATTACGGAGTAAGAATGTTGAATCTTATGTTGGGGCAACATGTGTAACTGTCAGTATGATCATGCTATATTTTCTGTGCTTTCGTATATATGCATTAGTCTTTAGTAGTGCATTTGTGAGTTTCGTGTGTCTAGTTTAGATATCTCTCAGAATTGCATTAGAATTCCTTGAAGAACAGCTACCTACGCGTGTCTCAAGTGTCCATCACAGTCACCAAATCGGTTAGTCTTGCTTGAATCTACTATGATTTTGACTTGGTATTTTTGTTGAATCATAACTTAACCTGCTCCTATATTTTCGTGTGACTTAGTCGCATATAGACCATTTTAGGCTCCAACGGCTACTTTTAACCATTTACTCCCCTCGATGTGACCGTTTCATCCTAATTTAACCGTTGGATTTCTTGCTTTATTTATACCTGGTTTAGCACGATTTGAACACACTCCGCAAACCCTAATAGCTTAATCTTGCTCCCTGAACTTTATAAACACATTTCAGTTTCGCAATTTCATCTTCTTATTTCACTATGTCGAACTCACCCAATTTTGAAGAGATGAATGTTGACCCAACATTTGGGTCGTCTGATGATAGTTTTCCCGTTCCTCTGGAAGTAGCTCCGCCGCTGCTTAATACTACTGAAGAAGGGCCATTTCAACCAGCTCAGGCCGAAGAACAAACGCAGGCACCGTCGGATGCTGACCCAGAACCGGCAAACCCAATTTCCGAAGAAAATGCTGAAATGCCGATTGATGCCTCAGAAAACCCGATGAATGAGGGCAACCCAAACTCTGACCAAAGCTCAAATGATGTGCCCATTCGTGATGCCTTGAATGTCCCCAAGAAGAGGCGCAGTCAAAGGAGAGCATGCCCTGTTCGTGCAAAGAGCCCTAATCCCGTGCTGATTCACATTTCGTCCTCTTCCAGTCAATCTACCAATGAGATGATTGATGCCCAGACCTATGATGACCTTGACTTACCTGTCAACAACGTCCAAGTCTCAGGGGGAGATGGGTCGCCTTCATCTAACGACAGTGAAGACATTTTTGGTATGGATATCCCTCTTAAAATTGTGATGAACAGGTTGAAGAAATGGGCGGGGAAACGGCCTATGGGATCAAATGCACGACCTGTGAAAAAGGTTCGGGTCGTTGAGACTTCCCTACCTAAAGATGATGGGCTCGGCAGCCACTATGTCCATCTTGAAACCAATGTTGAAACCGGTGCCAGTCCAGCAAATGAGGCCACAATGCCTACTGACGATGAGCTCAACCTGGCAGACGACTCGGACTGGGATCTCTCATTGCCTCCCAGAAAGTTCTACTCCCAGAAGAACGAGGACTTGTGGGCCTGAATTAGCCAACGATCCCTGAATATCGAAAGGGTCGTAGACGTGGCAAGTTTTCGGAGGTACGGAGTCCTACAGTTCCTCGAGTCGCGACACCTAGCAAAGTCGGTCCGATGCTTCGGCGTCTACTGTGATGCGGCAGTAAGGGAGGTATATTCTAAGGTTTCTGCTCGAGTTAATGAAGTAGAATCTAGGAAGTATGGACGTGTGTATTTTCGGGGACAAATTTATGATTTTTCTGCGAGGGCGATCAATGAGTTTCTTGGCACTCCTGATGCTCAGTCTGATTATGAGTGTGACTTTGATGAAGTAGTTGTGTTTATTACGGGGGGAGTGAAAACGAAATGGGAAAGTAGTTTTGGGGGAAAGCATTTAACCTCTCTTTATGCAGTTTTATTTAAAGTAGGAATATGCAATTGGCTTCCCACGGCTAATGATAGTCGTTTGGCAAGGCCAATGGCACAACTCCTCTATGCTATTGGAAATAATTTACCGATTAACTGGGGCGAATTGATACTGAATCAAATCGCATACCAAGCTGAAAAGAGCGGGAAAGGCCCTCTGCCCTTTCCTTGCCTCATTTGGTCGATGCTGCTGCGAGGAGGATATGAGCCAACTCGAAGAGATGTGATCTTCCGCCAGACTCAACCATTCCCCATTCTATGCAATCATCTCACTGGTCTTGACAGGGTAGTTGATCTACCTTGGCAAGGACTCCAGAATGTTGATCAGCCTGCGGCTTCAACATCTTCTTCAACATCTCAGCTGGAAAAGGCAATTCAGACACTTGATGCTTCCATTGCTGCCTTGATAGCTCAGAGGAACATACTAAGGGATCTACTTTCTTCCCAAAAAGGGGGAGAAGCAGAAGATGGTGCGGCAGAAGTAAGTGAGCAAGATGGGGCAGAACAGACAGGGGGAGTTCATATGGAGACCAGAGCTGCTGAAGCTGGAGATGAAGTGGAGTCAAGTCAGAGTCCAGCGTTTTAGACCTTAGCTGGTCTTAATCTTTTGTGTGCTGCATGCGTTTTTTGATTTTGTGTTTTGCATGCCTGATCTGACTTTTGCAGATGTTTAAACTCGGACCTCTATTCGGCTTGTACTAAGTTCTAGTACTTTGAATAGTTTGTTGGTTATTCTGTTTATGTCTACTCTAACCATTTTTAGTGTTTTGTGGTTGAGCAGACTTTGCCTTCAGGGGGAGTTTCTTTATCTATAACTTCTGCGACGGTTTTGGGAAGAAAGATAAAAAGGGGGAGATTGTTAATGTTGAAGACATCAACATTGATAATGTTGGGACAACATTCCAGTCAACATTGTTGTCTGAGAATGTGTCCAACTTCTGTTTTATCTTTCATGCCCAAAACACGTTTTAATAGATAACGTGGCTTTTATTAGTATCATGCAGGTCATGGATAAGGGATGGAATGATTCAAAACGGGTGGATTGCGTGTGGATAAGCTGGAGCGAAATTAGGAGTGGAAGCATACTAAAAATAGGAAGATTGGAGCTCAAGTCAAGACCAAGTCATTTTGAGCTGATCCGAATTTACTCTCAACGGTCACACCTATCTTAGTGGACGTTGTGGAAGTTAGTTGAGGCGACCAAGTCTATTGTGAAGTAGTCAAAGTCGAAGACTTATAAAAAGGGGACTTCACTTAACCATTTGGCACGGCGAGAGATAATAGCGTGAGATAGAGAGCATGAGATATGAGATTCGATGAGAAAAGTTTGAGTGAGCTTGAACCATCACGAGAGTCTCTTTTAGCCTAGTTTTTCTATTTTGCAAAAGTCGAAAGACGTTGTAGTTTGGTAGAATCTCTGTGGATTCGTTTCCTTTTCTAGGCTTGTTTTTATAATCCATCTTTATAGTGTAATTTCGCCTTGAGGCACGCAACAAGTTTTTATAACTTGCTGCAAAATTTACATCTCGTGTTTATCGGTTTTTGTCACTAAGTAATTTACATATTCCGCTGTGCGCTTTTGTATTGGAACGAATGTTCCATCAACATTAGTTCCAACATTTATGTTACATTTTGCTACTTAGTTTACATCCATATCGGGACCCCACTTCACCTTTTATTTTATGAATTAAAAAAGTGTTTTATATGTAATCCGACAACTTAACAATATAGAAATATTAAGGACTTCATGTAGGGAAAGAACCCCATCGAATCGATAAATATGAAATGATAATTAAATTTTAGTCGTAATCATATTATATATATAATATGTGATGATGTTGCGTGAACATATATGCCTTAAGTTCACGAGAAAAATAAAAAATGTTCACGAGAATGTTTGATGGAAGCATTGAAATATTTAACCCTTTGTCGATCACCTCATTAATCGATTGAGACATTTAATTTAAATAGAACATATAATACAATAAAAAATATATAATATATGTCCCGCGTATTTCATGGACGATTGTGTGCAAATTAAAAATAGTGTACCTGGCTCGAAACTTACAGAAACCCTCGTGAATCTTTGGCATTTTTACATGAAATAAACATAATAGTCCTAAAATATATATAGTCATATTGATTACTTGATGGTTAGATTTAAATTGATTGTTTTGTCGATTCCTAACCAGTCGTGTGACAGAGACAATAGGCACATACAAAGAAGCATACATAAGATCGCATACAATATATATCGATGAACTTTTGCGTTTTGTAGTTTTCGTGTAAGATCCTAAGTGGAACTTAATAAGACGCCATTTGTCATTTTTAACAAACTTATATGATGTTAGATATAGTCAGAAAATGCATGATTTAGGTAATCACTGTTGGGACACTCGATAATCCGTGCACACTAATATATAAATATATAATTTTACTTTATATTTTGAGATATTTGTTTAAATATTTAATCGACGAAATTATAATTTAAAATTTAATTGTGTATTATTTTTAAGTATATAAAAAGAAAAATTGATTTGAGAGGAAATAATTGTCATAAATAAAAAAATTGAATGATAAAATAGTAATTATTCAATTAAAATAAAAAATAGTAGAATGATAAAATTAATTGCCAGGCCAAATTTGACCTTTTTAACCCCTTTTCCAATTATAAATAGATATATAATAAAATATAATAAATTGAGTGCAAGATGAAAAAACAGAGGTATTGTCGAGGCTATCATTATATGCTATTCTTTAAAAGGATATGCTCCTCATCACGACATTTACGGAATACGACAATCATTTGCAAAATACAACGTCAAACGTTCATAATAGGAACACTTCAGTTTAGAAACCGGAGAATTTAGTTAATGCTTTTTGGACCCTCACATGAATTTTGCCTATGAAATAGACAAAATATAACTATATGTAGTCTATTGGTAAAGAGATTACCTTTCTTCCCTCACCCCCAAAAAAATGTATGAAATATATTTTAACAATGAGAGATTGTACTCCAGGATTTTTACGATGATCAAAGATAGAAGGAGATTTTAGAGAATGTTCAAGAGGTTTAAAATGAGCAAGTGCAGCATCTTTTAAATATAATTGGTGATATAATTTGCTTAAGAGTTATGTCTCGTTATAATTGGTGACGATCTTTCACCTTGAACAGACTCGGTTCTCAATAAGATATATGAAAATTTATGAAGTAATACTTTAATAAATAAGTTTTTATTTTATTTTATATTATTTCTAAGTCATTTCAATCTCACCCCATATACTTTTTTTCAAGTCTAAGTAAATCATGTCTAAATAGTTTACGATAAACAAATTAAAACTCAAAATGATTTTGCATGAACAAGTCAATTGACTAGAAACAATTGAGTCGTTTCCAATTACCAAACAGTTTATAATCATAAAATAAAATAAACTTTTTTATTTTTATTTTTTAAAAATCCATAATCCTAAGCCACATAAAGGAATTCCAACATTAAATACAAATATTAGATTTTGAATAAGGACAGGCACACAATGTCATTCTCTTCGTCGCTCATGCTCTCCACAGTCCATTCTTAACTCAATTTTCTGCAGGCATATAGATATAAATACACACACACCATTACAGTTCTTAAGTTCATTATTCATCTGTTCCCATTGCCACCATGAAAAAAAGTTAATCAATAAAAATGTTTGCTTCAATAAGATTCAAGAAACTCACATTCATCGCTGTGATTGCCCTTCTCCTCTTGTGGTATTTGTTAATGTTGACATTGACAATGTGAACTCAACATTTGAGTCAACAGTTGTGATGTTGACATTGACAATATGGACTCAACATTCCAGTCAACATCGATTGACTCGAACTTGGTCCAACCTTAATTTTGTCTTTCGAACCCAAAAACTGTTTTCCCTATTATTGCGGAACTACTTAAATGTGTGCAGAGGTTACTTACGAGATGAACTTGTTCAAACAAGAATGGAGTGGAGTGGATACTAAAAATAGGATGCTTATTCAACCGCTTCAAGATGATTACTAAAAATAGGAGAAGTGGAGCTCGTGGCTGAATAAGTCGAAGCATTATCTCAGACGTGAAGTCATGGAGATCATGGAGAACGTGGGGAGAACTGGAGTCGAAGCTATGAAGAGTATAAATAGAAGACTCCGACGCCGACCGACTATGAGCAGAACTATAACATACGACGAGCGACGAAAGAGAAGAAAACGAAAAAGAGAGAGCTCTCACTATATACTCGTCTTTCTGTTCTTTACCTAGTGTTTTACCTTTTCATAGATCGTAGGTATCTGTGTTGAGATTAGAAGAATCGTTAGATTCTTTACTAGGTTGTTTTTACTATCTTCGATAGTTCTACTTTTTGTAATCCATTCTTTGAAGTGGAATTTTGCCCTGAAGGCGTGTAGCAAGTTATTTTAACTTGCTGCATATTTTAAATCGTGTCTCCATCGTTTTTAACTGCTAAGTTTTGAAACTTTCCGTTGTGCTAAAACTTTCTGTTCCTGAATATTGGTTCAACATTAAGGACAACATTACTGGTATATTTTTAACTTAGTTATTTCCATATCTTTACGGGACCGCTCCTTGTCAGATTGGTATCAGAGCAACCGCTTGATACACTAAGCGTTTTTATCCTAGATATGGATGCCTTAAGCTCAAACTATTTTGGCAAAGTTCCTGTCCTAGACGGATCAAACTATGCCTATTGGAAAATCCGAATGAGACAATGCATAAAGTTGATTCACTCTCGTGCTTGGGATTCGGTTCTTAACGGTTATACCCCTCCTAAAACCCTTCCAGATGTTGATGGAGAAGTGTTCGACAAACCCATTGCCGAATGGACTGCTCTTGAAAGAGCAGCAACCGATTTTAACGAAAAAGCCTTACATGCCGTTTTTTCTTCCGTCGATATTTTTATGTTCAAAATCATCCAAAACTGTACCAATGCGAAACATGCGTAGGATATGTTGCAAAGGTACTGTGAGGGTGATGCGAACGTTAAAGACACAAAGCTGCGTCTTTTAAATAGCCAATTTGAAAACCTTCGTATGAGGGACGATGAAGATATTACTACTTATTTTGGAAAACTTTTGAATATTTCTAGCGAGTGTCATAGCCTAGGTGAACCTATCTCTAACAAAGTGTTGAATTCTAAGGCTATAGGTCACTATCGGATAAGTTCAACGTGAAGGTGGCAGCTGTAGAGGAAGCCCACAATCTGGCCACACTCGACTTCAGTACCCTCATGAACATTATAAAGAACTACGAGACTAATCTCGAAGTTCAGAAGAATGCGTCTAGGGGTAAAAGTCTTGCTCTAGTCTCGCAACCATCAGGTGTTGAATCTGATGTTGAGCCAGACGATGATGAGGATATGGCTATGATTGTTAGGAAATTCAAAAGGTTACTGATAAATAAGAGACAGATGAATGTTGGTCCAACATTCAAGAACGTTCTCAACGCTCAAGAGTCTTCATCTGCTCCGAATCGCTCTATCAACAAGAGAAACTCTGCTGATAAAGCGAAAGCCGACAAACTTGACAGGGACTCCGTTCAATGTCATGCTTGTAAAGGCTGGGGTCATTTTGCAAATGAATGTGCTAACACTCTTCGCAGGTATGGAAAAGGATATTGGGTCAGCCTATCTGATGACGAAGATGACGTGCCAGCAAGGAATATGCATCAGGTCGCCCAAGTGACTAAAGTTTCAATTCCAACCTTCTCTGACAACGAGGATGAGGAACATCATACTGGGATTAATGCTGTAACGGATGTTGATCCCACATTGGATTCAACATCTGAACATTATATTCTCTTTGATTATGATGAATCAAATAATTTTGATGAATCTTTGTTGTTAGATGATTCAGGAGATTGTGTAGAACATGCTAAGGATGGTGAATCACTGGAAGAAACGTACAAACTATTGTACGTAGAGTGGACGAATCAAAGGAAGGAGATCTCGAAATTGAAAGACTCCGTTCAAGTGTTGACTGAGGAAAATGCTAACAATGAAAATGTGATCAATGGCTTGCTTGAAGGGATGAGCAAGATGGAAGCTTTGCTGACTAGAAAGGACAAAGAAATTGACAAGCTTCAAACGCAAGTCAATAAGGCTTCACACACCTTCTTAAAGATGAATAAAGGTAAGTCCACACTTGACGAAGTACTTTCTTTCGTTAATACTTCTAATCATGGTCTAAGATTCAAATCACATCCTAAAAAGACTAAGCATTCTGCATCGAAGTCCAGGTCTAGAAGTTTTAAGTGCCATTTTTGTCTTAAACCTGGACATATTAAACCTTATTGCTGGAAACTGAAAGATGTGATATCCAAAAAGAAAATGTTGACTGAAAAATCATCCAACATTCGCTCCAACATTGAGAAATCAGTGTTGAAGAAAATGTCTAGAGGTGGTTCAGACAACATTAGTTCTAGTTCTATGAATCACGTGAATATGACTTTTTGGAGTCCATCAGTTCAGAAGAAAGCTTGGGTACGAAAATCACCGATTTTATGTAATGTTGTTTACACGTCCTTGAAAGCTAACGTTTCAGGATCTTGGTACTTCGATAGTGGTTGTTCACAACACATGACAGGTACCAAAGACTACTTGATAGACCACTCCCTTAAGTAACGGTACGGTTACTTTTTGAGGTGGGGCGAAAGGTAAAATTCTCGGACGAGGTAAACTTAATGTGGTTGGTTTTCCTGCTCTAAGGAATGTCCTCCATGTTGACGGATTGGTTGCTAACCTCATTAGCATAAGTCAACTATGTGACGACGATCTTGAGGTAAGGTTTAATATAGAATGCTGTGAAGTTTTTAATGACAAAAACTTGTGTGTGATGGCAGGTAGAAGGTCTAGTGATAATTGCTATCAAGTTGGTGATAAAGATGACAGAAAAGATGTATGTAAGATGTCGAAAACCGAAGATGATATTGTTCTTTGGCATCATAAATTGGGTCATGTCAATTATCGAACCTTAGAACAATTGATTCGGCATGAGGCAATCAGAGGTATTCCCAATCTTAAGGATTGTGGAAAGATTATTTGTGAGAAATGTCTTAAAGGCAAGCAGAAGCATGTCAGTCATAATGTTGATCCAAATGTTGGTCAACATTTTAGAACTGCCAACTACTTTCAGCTACTTCACATGGATCTGATGGGTCCTATGGAAGTAGATAGCATAGGTGGTAGAAAATATGCTTATGTCTTAGTTGATGACTTTTCTAGGTTTTCATGGATATTTTTTCTTAGGAGAAAATCTGAAACTTTTAATTTTTTCAAAACCTTTTGTGCCATGATCAAAAATAACTTTTGTGCTCCCATTTTTCGTATTAGGTCCGATCATTTGAAAATCAATTTTTTAAAGATTTTTGTGACAAAAAGGGTATTATCCATGAGTTTTCTTCTCCTAAGACACCTCAACAAAATGGGGTAGTCGAAAGGAAGAACAGAACTCTTCAGGAAATGGCCCGTGTAATGCTACAATCCAAGCGTCTTTCTAAAAGATTTTGGGCGGAAGCATTAAACACGGCTTGTCATATCTCTAATAGAGTTTTCTTTCATCTTGGGACAAAGAAAACCTCTTACGAGATATTGAAGTATAGGGTACGAAGCCTACGGTTAAATATTTTCACGTGTTTGGATGTACTTGCTATATGTTGAATGATCGTGAGTATTTGACTAAGTTTGATTCGAAAAGTGATAAATGTATATTCTTGGGATATTCTACTAATAGTCGCGCTTATCATGTTTACAATCTTAGATTGAAAACTATTCAGGAATCTGTTAATATTGTGTTTGATGATTCCGCTGGCATTAGCAGAAATACTCCTCAAGTTGACATTGCAGATTTAGTTCCGATGGTTGGTCCAGCAGAGGATCTGGAAGCTAACAATGTTGAGTCAACATTCGGCTCAACATTAGCTCCTGAACAGGATACTGAAGATGAAACCTTAAATGTTCAGAGAGACCCCCCTGTTAGGATTCAGAAGTCTCACCCCTCTGATCAGATCATTGGCAGATTGGATGAAGGAAGGAAGACCAGAGATAAACCACGAAGAGATCATAGATCAATGGTAAAAAATGTATGCATGACTTCCGTATACAACGAGGTAAGGTTTAATGGCTTTGTATCTGAAATTAAACCGAAAAACGTTCTTGAAGCCCTCAAGGACAGTTTTTGGATCAATGCTATGCAAGAAGAGCTTGTTCAATTTGATAAAAATCAGGTTTGGACTTTGGTTCCACGACCAAGCGACGGTAACGTCATTGGTACAAAGTGGATCTTCAAGAACAAATCTGATGAGTACGAAATGTTATTAGAAATAAAGCTCGGTTAGTTGCCCAAGGCTATACCCAAGTTGAGGGTATAGACTTTGATGAAACCTTTGCCCCCGTAGCAAGGTTAGAAGAGTCTTACTTGCTATCGCATGTTGGCTCAACATTACCCTCCACCAGATGGATGTTAAGGGTGCGTTCTTAAATGGTTTTATTGATAAAGAAATTTACGTTGAGCAACCGAAAGGTTTCGAAGATCCTTACCATACTGATCATGTGTATAAGTTACAAAAAGCTCTTTATGGTTTAAAGCAAGCTCCTCGAGGTTGGTACGGTAGTCTAACTTTGTTTCTCTTAGATTTTGGATTTGTTAGAGGCTAAGCCGATAGAACTCTTTTCGTGAAAAGAGTTGTAATGAAGTGTTAATCTCTCAAATCTACGTGGATGATATAGTCTTCGGATCAACATCTCGATCTATGTCGGATAAGTTTATCCAAGTTATGAATTCCACATTTGAGATGAGTACGATCGGCGAACTAACATTTTTCCTAGGTCTACAGGTGAAACAAAGCAAGGATGGCATATTTATGTCTCAGGAAAAATACGTGAAGAACACTGTCAAGAAGTTCGGCTTAGATAATGCAAAGGTAATGAGAACTCCTATGGGGTTTACGTAGAAGGTAAGTAAAGATAATGTTGGGGAGAATGTTGACCTAACATTATATCGTTCTATGATAGGTAGCTTATTATATCTTTTTGCGAGTAGACCAGACATTATGTATAGTGTTTGTGTGTGCGAGATATCAGGCTGAACCAAAGGTTTCTCACCTTAACATTGTCAAAAGAATTTTGAAGTACGTTAGTGGTACATGTAACCTAGGTTTATGGTTTTCAAAAGATACTAACACTAATTTGGTTGGTTTCAGTGACGCCGATTGCGCAGGTGATGAAGATGATCGTAAGAGCACAAGTGGAGGCTGCTTCTTCTTAGGTAATAATCTAGTGTCTTGGTTTAGTAAGAAGCAAAATTATGTTTCTCTCTCTACGGCCGAATCTGAGTATGTGGCAGCAGGTAGCTGTTGTACACAACTCATATGGCTTAAGAGTATGTTGAGTGATTATGGGTTAGAGAGCGAAACCGTGCTTATGTATTGTGATAATCTTAGTGTAATAAACATTTCAAAAAATCCGATACAACATTCTAGGACTAAGCATATAGACATTAGACATCATTTTCTGAGAGATATAGTTGAGAAAGATTTAGTAAAAATAGAGCATATATATACTAAGAATCAATTAGCTGATATTTTCACTAAAGCGTTAGACTTCGAAAGGTTCTCAAGCCTGAAGAAGTCTATAGGTCTCTGTTAGAGTCGGTAAATGTTGGTCCAATATCTGGATCAACATTGGCATATGTCATATATGACTGTTACTGTTTTGATAGTTGATCTAACGTTCTCTTTGTTATATTCCTGAAATGATTTGACTCACCTAGACCATTTTCTGAAATGACCCACTCCCTAGCACTAGTATGCTAATGATCCTTTTCAAGATACAGGTTCAGAATATTAAGATCCTTAGATACACGGCATTCGCGGTGACGATATATTCTATGCGTGCAAGAATGTCTGAACCTTGATGAACTGGAAATCATTCTAGAGCAGTGCACAATATTCTCTATCAATAATAAAGGTGAGATAAGGGCAGAAAATGAAAGAAAATTGTGATCTATGGTGTTGAACAGAAAATGAAGGAAATCGTTTTGAGAATGTTGGGTTAAATGTTGAGCAACATTTGTGACTAGTCATTTTGATCATGCTATATTTTCCTATGTTCTATGTGTTATAGATTTTAGGTATACATATAAATAATATGTCGTGTCTAGTATTTATATCTCTCATTTTGCATTAAAAAGAACAGCTATCCTCACTTGGTTCATGCGTTCATCGGAACACCTAAACATCGACTTAATTTTTGTTATGATCATATTTTGCACGATATTTTTAAATGTCACACGTTATCCACTCTCCACATTTTACTCAACCATAACGGTTAAAACTCGTATTTGCGAAATTTAAATAAAAAAAAATTTATTTTTTTTATTATTTTTATTTCATCGTCTCTAACTGTTACTTTTCTTAACTTCTCGACTTTTTTACCGTTACAGACATCCCTATTTACTCGCCTGAAAATCTCGATCATATCACACAAACCCTTTTACATTCTCTCTGAATAATCTCTGCAAACATTAAGCTTTTTTCTCTCTCAATAAAGTTCGAAAATTTTCCCTGTTTCCATCTCTGCTTTTATACTTTCTTCTATGGCGAACTCACCAATCTCTGAGAAACAGAATGTTGAATCAATATCGAGCGCTGGGTTTATTGAGACGAACCCACTGGCGATGGTGGTGTACGGAGCTCCCATGCCGGAAAGAGCCATGTCTCCTCTCAGGGACGACATTGCCACCTCTGAAGCTTATCCAGAGGAAACTGCTCAGAATTCGAGCCCGATCCCTCCATCAAGCTCTTCCTCATAATCGAGTGATGATTCTGAAAGCTCTGATGAGGATTTCGTACCTATAATGGTCGATTCCTCAACGAGTTCAGAATCTGAAAATCTGGAGATTTCAAGCGAAGAAGAAGCCGTTGAAGAATCCGTCCCCGCGGACGAACCCTTTTCTGATGACGTTCCTCTTGGGGTCATCAAAAAGATGCTGCAAAAGAAGCAAGGAAAGAAAAAAGCTGAACCAACTCCTCGCCCAACCAAAAGGGCAAAAGTGACTGAAGAGAAGCAGACCACACAGACCAATGTTGGGTTAAATACTGACCCAACATTCCTCTCTGATGACGAGATAGATGGAGGATCAGAGTGGGATATACCTTCACACCCTCAAAAATTCTACGCCCAGAAGAACAAAGATCTCTGGAGGACCTTCTACTCCAGAACGTTTCGCGTAGAAAGAACGGTGGATAAGGCAAACTTCTCTCAGCATGGGGTCCTGCAATTCCTGGAGTCCAGAAGTCTCTGGAAGGCTGTGCTCATCCTTGGAGAATACTGCGACCATGTGGTCCGTGAGGTATATTCTAACCTCTCTCCCAAGTTAAATGAGCCTCATTCAAAGAAATTAGGTAAGATATACTTACGGAATCATCTTTAGGAGTTGTCTTCTCATTCCATTAATGAATTGCTTGGGACACCTGAGGTTGATCACTTCACGGATAGTGACATATATGAAGTTGTGTCTTTCATCACCGGGGGTAGGGTGATGAAATGGACTCACAACTTCTCTGTCACTCACCTCACTTCACTCTACACTGTGCTTTTTAAGATAGCAATCTTTAATTGGCTACCTACGGCCAATGATAGTAGAGTGACCGAACCAATGGCACAACTATTGTATGCGATGGAGAAAAATCTTATCCTTAACCAAATTGCGTACCACGCTGAAAGAGCAGGGAAATGAATACTTCCTTTTCCCTCAATCATTTGGTTGTCGCTGGTTCGAGGAGGTTTCAAACCTTCTCATGCTGATATTGTGGTGAACAAGAAGATCCCATACACCATTGCGGCCAATCACTTAGTGGGGCTAAACAAAGTTGTCGATCTGCCCTGGGATGGAGCTAAAATAGCTGAACCAAATGTTGGTTCAACATCGGCTCCAACAACTGTCCTGGCGAAGCACATAAAGTATCTTGGATGATACTATTGCATCGCTTGTTGCACAAAGGGAGATTCTTCGGAGTCTTCTTTCTTCCCAAAAAGGGGGAGAAGATAGTGCAGATGAAGATGTATGGATTGCTGCTGCTGGTGAGGGAAACGAAGGGATATCAGTTGTAGGGGGAGGTGGTCGTGTTGCTGGTGCTGCTGTTGCTGCTGAAACTGCTGAAGAAAGAGGAGAAGGAGAAGCTGTTGCTGCCGCTGCTGATGAAGCTGGAATGGGAACAGGGGAAGCTGCTGGAGCCACTGCTGGAGCGGAGGCTGAAAAAGAAGGAACTGCATCGGAAGACTCCATTATGAGTCTTCAATTTTAGACTTCTTATTTGATTGCCTGTTTTTGCATGCAGTCTTCGATATTTTGTTTTGTGTGTGATTTTGTGTTGCAGATGTGATGAAGACATCTAAAATGGCTCTGTATTAATTTTTCCTATTTTAATCCATTTTTCTTTGTTCGAAGTTACTGTTGCTTTAGGGGGAGTTATATGGATTTGAAGTTCTCTAGATTGGAACTCTTTGGATTTAGCTCTGCACTAGTTTTGGGAAGAAAGACAAAATGGGGGAGATTGTTAATTTTGACATTGACAATGTGGACTCAACATTTGAGTCAACAGTTGCGATGTTGACATTGACAATATGGACTCAACATTCCAGTCAACATCGATTGACTCGGACTTGGTCCAACCTTAATTTTGTCTTTCAAACCCAAAAACCGTTTTCCTATTATTGCGGAACTATTTAAATGTGTGCAGAGGTTACTTACGATATGGACTTGTTCAAACAAGAATGGAGTGGAGTGGATACTAAAAATAGGATGCTTATCCAACCGCTTCAAGATGCTTACTAAAAATGGGAGAAATGGAGCTCGTGGCTGAATAAGTCGAAGCATTATCTCAGACGTGAAGTCATGGAGATCATGGAGAACGTTGGGAGGACTGGAGTCGAAGCTATGAAGAGTATAAATAGAAGACTCCGATGCCGACCGACTATGAGCAGAACTATAACATACGACGAGCGACCAAAGAGAAGAAAACGAAAAAAAGAGAGCTCTCACTATATACTCGTCTTTCTGTTCTTTACCTAGTGTTTTACCTTTTCATAGATCGTAGGTATCTGTGTTGAGATTAGAAGAATCGTTAGATTCTTTACTAGGTTGTTTTTACTATCTTTCGATAGTTCTACTTTTTGTTATCCATTCTTTGAAGTGGAATTTTGCCCTGAAGGCGTGTAGCAAGTTATTTAACTTGCTGCATATTTTAACTCCATCGTTTTTAACTGCTAAGTTTTGAAACTTTCCGCTGTGCTAAAACTTTCTGTTCCTGAATGTTTGTTCAACATTACTGGTATATTATTAACTTAGCTATTTCCATATCTTTACGGGACCGCTCCTTGTCAGTATTCTTACATGGAATCATGCAATGCAAGAACTGTAAGAAGAGGAGATAAAATGACATCTCCGTCCAGAAAGAAAGGAAAGTACAACTACGGCCACGGGGACAGAAAAGGTAATTCACATCCTAAACCACCACAACCACCACCGGAGACCACATCTCCGGCGCCTCAGCCACCAGTTCCTCCACCGGAAAACACTCTCTTTAACGTGTTGGATTACGGAGCCAAAGGTGATGGGAGCACAGATGACACTATGGTAATTAAAAGCTCGTCTCGTCCATATAAATTCTGAATGATCAGTTCAGCTAAAAGCTTAAGCTTGAATGAAGTGAATCATATTTTAAATTTATATGTTTTTTTTCAGCAAGTTTCTTCGCACCGACGAGCCCGAGCCGGTGGGGCTCGGGGACCTTACAGTGGCTCGAGTTCACAAAACTCGTCGGGCTCACGGTTAGAGGAAGCGAGGTAATCGACGGAAACGGCGGTCTTTGGTGGCGAAACAACCCAAACGATTTCGATCCGTGGGACGATCAATCGAAACTCCTTGGCTCGTTAAATAACACACTCGAAAGCCCGCCTCCGATGAATGTAGTAATAATAATAATAATAATAATAATAATAATAATAATAATAATAATAATAATAATAATAATAATAATTCCTGAATTTGATTTTTTTTCTGGATCAATTCAATTTTTTATTTTAAATGTTTCAGTGGAGTAGCTCACTTGGTGGTAAAATGCCAAGCACAAAACCAACTGTAAGGAGTTGCTCTGTTTTTCCTCTGTTTTACTATGTCTTTCGTGTTTTTTGGATCACTATGTTTCATAATGGAAAACTTAGGTCGCTAAGTAACGTATATGATTTTTTGTGGGTCACTAGTGATTTTTCTGGCAAACATTGCCGGAAATCCGACGTGGCCGAACACCGGTGACCCAAAAAAAATCAGGTACGTTACTTTGTTGAGATTCTTTGTCCCACATTGGGAAATTAACTGCATCCAACTCAATATATAAATCAAAGATGCCCCTCCTCCTAACACCAATTGGTTTTAGGAAGGAATCCTCAATTTAACATGGTATCAGAGCGGATTTGATTTCCATGTTATCGCGCATGTTTGAATCACCGCCACCCGATTTGATATGTCCACGTGTTAGGCCTTGAATCGTGCCACACGTGAGGGGGCGTGTTGAGATTCTTTGTCCCACATCGGGAAATTAATTTCACCCGACTCAACATATAAATCAAAGAGGCCCCTCCTCATAACACCAATTGGTTTTAGGAAGGAACTCTTAATTTAACATACTTAGCGGCCTAAGTTTGCAATTATGAAACATAGTGAAGCAAAAATAAAAACTGGTATAATTTGATTATATAATTTAATAATTTGGCTAAAAGGAAATATAGGCAATGACTTGGGAAAAATTGGAGACAGGCTTTGAGGTTCTACGGAAGCTTTAACGTGAGCGTCAGTGGTATCACAATCCAAAACAGCCCACAATGCCATTTGAAATTCGATAGCTGCGAAGGAGTTTCAGTCTACAAATTCACAGTAGATTCGCCCGGCGATAGCCCGAACACTGGACGGAATTCACCTTCAGAACTTGAACGATGTGCTTATAAGAAGCTCGAACCTTCGTTGCGGTAAGAATATTCTGATTTTATTGCCTAGAAAGCTTTACTCTTTATTTGGTACGCGGAATTTGTGCATGGAAGGGGGAAAAAATAATGTTAGTGTATCAGAGAATGATATGTTACGCGTCGAGTCGAACCATTACACATTTCCTTATCTTTTCTGCATCGAAATCTTTATATCAAACACGGCCTTAATTGAGAATTTCAGCTTCTTCGTGCTCTTTCTTCACAACTATGTTTTGGACCATATTGTAATTAAATGTCACAATCTTTAACGGGTAAGAAGGGACAAATGATTATCTATCGAAGAACATGTCTTCAGCCCCATTAAGAAAAAGTCTATTTATTTATTTCTTTTTTTTTTTTTTCTTTTCTAAAGCTCATAAGACAAAACTCTGATAGTAACAAACAACGTGGTTCGGCATAAGTGCTGCGGGCGTCGGTTGGAAGGGACACGAATGTTCCAAATTCAGTGCATTATCGCCAATTTTTTCGATAGACTCAAACTGACCGCTAGATATCGATTTAAGTATACAGCCTTGATTTCGATGATAATTGAATAATAAAACCCAACCATTGTATAATCTATAGTAGAAACTCTATACATTAATATGCTTGGTATCGTCAAAATTTATTAATTAAAAGAGTTATTAATTAATCAATAAATTAATATTTTATTAATTAATAATGAAATGTTCAATTTTCAAACACTTTTCAAACTTCTACATAATTATCATACTATGTGCATATATCAAATGAATGGGTCGATTTGACAAAAGTATTCAATCTCCTACCTTATTAGAGACGAGATTCGAAGTAAATTCATTTACACAAAGACGAAAGACAATTGAGTATTTTTCTGGAAATCATAAAAAAAAAATATATGGAAAATTTGGTATGTAGCCCTGCATTTAAGGCTTTTCCATCTGATGTTCAAACTCTTTTTCGGTTTCAGTAGGTACCACATACGTTTATAGCTTTTCCAACTGGTGCCAAACTATTTTTCAGTTCGATAGTTACCTCGTTGTTTAAATCTTTTCCATTTGGTGTCCAAACAAATTTAGTAGTTATTATGTGGTGGCCACGCTTTATATATAGTATAATTGTGGTACAAAAGTCATCATCCGTCATTGTTGATCGCTATATAAATCATGAGCTCCTCTGTGAGTCTTTGTTCTCTACCGGGTGACAATGATACCGGAGAAATCCTTTGGGTTATTTAGCCCCGTTCTTTGTGGGTTAATGAAATGCAAGCTATCGTTTCGAAAAAACTATATGTTAACCATCATCCAATGGACATGGTTTTCCTTATAAATCAGCTTCTTCATCCGATAAAGATGTGGTTTTTTGCCCTCTTTACTACGGGCCTTATGTGTTGCTGCGAGCGATGGAAGAGTGTTTGTGTATAGCCACAGTGCGAGCTTGTTTTCACCTTCTCCTTCTCGTCTTCTTATTTCCTCCATACAAACTTGCAGTACATTCCCGCTCCATAGTGCTACTTTATAACTTGCAGAGTTGGAGAAACGAAAGAGGAAAAAAGTCTGAGCTATGTGAGAGACTTTTTTCCTATAACTTAAAAGATAGTTTATTCTGCTATTGCAGCGAGTTCAAACCATCCTCCACCATAATACGAAATATTCCTTCGGTTTGTTGTAGTAGATTCATATGATGCACTTAATCGCTGCTGAGTATAGATATAGCTGGCTCAACTAGGTCGGCAAAGACATTCTTATAGTATTTTATGTATTCATTCATTTAGAGGTGTTATTTAAATTGCATTGAATTCGAAGACAAGCAAGGTAATAGAATTACCAAATTTCGCTAAGAGATTAATATAATGATAGAGTGATACATGGGCTTTCAACATGCAATAAAATCTAAGATCAAATGAACATAATACAAAATCCACTTCAACGATCACTTGCTCCCAAAGCTGTTTATCCATGCATGCAATTATTTATTCCATTTATTCTCTTATTCCTGCAAAAAAATGTTGCAACAACTTTGATACAAAAAATACCAAGGAATCAAGATCTAATCTTTGAAAATTATATTCAAACAACTGATGCAAGATTGGTTCATTACAACTAATGAACTTGAGATGCCATGAATATGATTTACGATTGTCCGATCACATACCGTCGAAGAAGAGAGAGACTTACTTGGACGACATGGTATCACTTAACTCTTGGTAATGACAGGTTTAAGTGACTTGTAAGGAGGGTATTTCTCGTACGACGGGTACTTTTCATACGGTGGTGAATTATATGGAGGATACTTCTCGTAAGATGGTGATTTGTACGGTGGATACTTCTCATATGATGGATATTTTTCGTACGATGGTGATGACTTGTATGGTGGGTATTTATCATATTGTGGCGACTTGTAAGGAGGATATTTCTCGTACGGTGGGTACTGCTCATATGGCTCAGACTTGTAAGGAGGATATTTCTCGTACAGAGGGTACTTCTCATATGGCTCAGGCTTGTAAGAACGATATTTCTCGTATGGTGGGTACTTCACATATGGCTCAGACTTGTGAGGAGGATATTTCTCGTACGGTGGGTACTTCTCATATGGCTCAGACTTGTAAGGAGGATATTTCTCATACGTTGGATACTTCTCATACTGCTGAGACTTGTAAGGAGGATACTTCTCATATGATGGTGAAGACTTGTAAGGAGGATTTTTCTCATACTGTGGGTACTTCTCATATGACGGGGACTTGTAAGGAGGATATTTCTCATACGACGGGTACTTCTCATATGGTTCAGACTTGTAAGGTGGATATTTCTCGTATGGTGGGTACTTCTTGTATGGTGGAGACTTGTAAGTAGGGTATTGCTCGTACGGTGGGTACTTCTCATACGACGGAGACTTGTAAGGAGGATATTTCTCGTACGGTGGATATTTCTCATACGACGTAGACTTGTAAGGAGGATATTTCTCGTATAAAGGTGGTGACTCATCCTTCTCAGCTGCATTAGTAATAGAAAGCGAGCAAGCAGCTAGCAAAGCTAGTAAGAGGGAAGCCATGTTAGAAGGCTTCATTGTTATTGTCCCCATCTTTGAACGAGTGTAAGTAAAATCACCTCCTATGTCCTCTTTATATAGAAAATATGATTTAATTACATACCATTGCGACATAGATATAATTAATGCGGTTTAGTATTGCATTAATCAAAATGCATTTTTTCGGTTAAAGTTTTGTGGGAACTTCTTAGTCTTATATTTAGTAATTGAAATACTACGTGACTTAATTAATTGTTCTTTATATGGATGTTTAAGAAGTGCACGTTTGATGAACTACTAAATTGGTTAGTTTCTCTGCAATAAAATTGAGATTCATATGCTATGTTTCTTTTTTATATTTGTATTTTTTTTCCATATGTTCCATCTATACATAGTTTAGTTCACGATATATTTGATTATATTTATGAAAATTAAGCTTATTCCACAAATTTCATTCAATATATATATGTATATATATATGTATATATATATATGTACATATAAGAGTATAGCACCATGGACTGAACCCAGTTTCAATATCAAGTGGAAATAATTACTTTAAAAATCTAAGTTGTTGGCATGTTCATTACATTTGTGATTAATTCATTTCCAACAAAATTTCTATTTTCTTATTTGGTGATACCAACCCTTAACAAATATTTCTGAATTTTGACCTATTATAATTTACACAAATTCAACTTATATAACTTTACAGATACACATCGTGATATTTTATTATTTTTCTTTTAAATAGTAATCATAAAGCAATTTTATATATCATAAAATAGTGCTCATTTTTTAAAATATCCATTCTTTTCACACAAATCGGGCTCGTCGGCCTGTGTATTTCTCCACCACCTTAGGATCGGGTCGGGTCAGTCATGTTGGGTTGGGGCGAAAAGTATTAACCAAGAAAACTGGAAATTCCAAGTCCCCAAGCCCACGCCTCATTCGCCCATATAAGCAGGAGTTTTTTTTTTTTTGAAATTTTCACCACTTATTCTCTCCCTCGCATCTACTCTACACACACACTGCGAGCTCTCCTCATGGCAAAAAGGTCATCCACTTCGTTCAACCGGTGACAGAAAAATCTCGGGCCCGAAAGGAAATTAAGAAACTAGAATTCTTCAGGTACTAGTGACGATCTTTTTGATAGTGGTAGTGACATGCGGGCTCTTTGTTTTCTTGAAAGAGCTCTCATCCTCTTGGGTTAAGTGTCTTGAAGAAAAACCCATAGAGCGATTCAAGGTTACCACGCAGCAGTTGTAATGTTGGCATAATATTCTTTCTTGGTTGATGTTGCTCATACATGGTTGATAGCCTTAGGTTCTCGATATTAGGAAGCCTTGCAATGTTGATATTTTGATTCATTGATAGTAATGGCGTCACGTTCTTTTATTCGTTCTGTCTCGAAATTCATTATATTTGCTCTACGAGAAAATCGAAAATATAAAAACCTAATGAGTGAATCAACGGATCGGGGAGGGGAGGCGGAAGTGGCCGTGGTTCCGCAAGGGACGGGGGAGGTGATGGTGGCACCGGAGAAGGAGGAAAAGCAAAATAAACGAGAAAATTGCAATGATGCTCACGGTGGTTGCTCACGGTGGTCAAGGGCGGCTCATCATCATATGTGGCCTAAAGCGAACATAAAAAACGGGGCCTTTTTTACTTGCCAACCTAGTACAACCATCATCCTTTATACGAGCTTAGAAGGGGCGAATATAACACTTAAAGTTTATAAAAGTCGGAGTTAAGATTTTTTTTAAAAAAAAAAAAGAAAAGAAAAATTTTTCTTTTAGTGGAATTTTTCAAAAAAATAAAAAACTAATTTTTACATGAAATTTATTCTTATAGCTTTTTCTTATGAAGTTCTTTTCTAAAATTATTGTAATTAATATTTCATTTTCTACTGATATAACGAATCCATTTAATCTTTTTTGCAATACTGTGGATCTTACGTAGTTTTGTATAACTTACAATTTTAAAAAGTTCTTTTTGCAGAAACAATACGGGAACTATCAATATAATCCAATATCAATGTAGTCTAACTATCAGTTTATGTTAAATTTAGGATCTTTTAATTTTGGGGCTTTTTTATTAATAAAGATTTGTTTATATGATAGCATTATTAAAGTCAGGGCCTCAAGATATTGAGCCTTTTTAACTAACTAAATTATATATATATAATAACATTTCTAAATTGAGAGCCTCAAAATATTTGACTTTTTTAACTTACCAAATTTTATTTATATAATATCATTACTAAATTGAGGGTCACAAAATATTGGACCTTTTTAAGTCACTTAATTTTATTTATACAATATCATAACTAGATTGAGGGCCTCAAGATATATAACATTTTTACTTAATTAAATAATTTATATATATATATATATATATATATAATAGTATTACTAAACCGGGACCCTAAAAAAAGTGGGGACCTAAAGCCCTTGCTTCACTTGCTTTACCCAAAAGCCGGCCCTGACGATAGTTGTGCACCATAGCAATTCTATATATATATATATATATATATATATATATATATATATATATATTCATATCTATATAAACATATAAACTTCCTTTTAAAAGAGCTTCAGCATGAAATTCCCATTACATGGCTCGATAAGCAAGGCATATTGATCATGCGTAGCAAAGTAAATCAGATCCGTAATCAATTCCTTTCTCTTCTTCATCTTCATCTTCATCTCTTAACAAAAAATGTTCAGAATCTCTCATTACAAAGTAAATCATATCCTCGCCAACTCCGTCGACGCAATCCTTCACACAGACATTGTCAATCTGCCCCACAAACATACCATGTCGCCATGTCCCCTCATACTGTCGTCTAAATTCTCTGCACTATAACTATCGGCGACGGTCAGACGAACAACGATATCTCAGTGTGGACTTGAGATACGTAAGAAAATGGCATGTTTGGTTTGCCAGATATTTTCTCTGATAATATAAATAATATGTTGTAATGTTGAGATTGGTTCATTATTTACAATGTGATATAAATAAATGAGCTCATTTTTAGAGTAGAGGCCCGATATAAACTAATTGAGTTGAAGTGGTAAGATTAATTATATTGGACTTATTATAGTTAAGTTTCTGTTGGGCTTTATAATTGTTATAACTAAACGCGATTCAAGGGTATTAATCACGCTGAAAGTCAAGATTGTCCCATATTCGATACATAGGTTAAAATTCGAATAATATTTAATTTGATCATGGCGTGGGAATAACTCTTCAAAAAAGGGAAAAAACAGTCGTTCATGAACTTACATGGGCCGTTTTGGATTATTGGGCCATCTTGATAGGCTGTGATGTGTTCAGTTGCCTATTTATGTGATATGGGCCAATGATAAGTTAGGCCCATTGACAGCCCAACTTACTGCGGTCATGTCCTGGTCCTGGCCCCATCCTTTTCAACTAGATTTTAGCGATCTAATGGCGTCATTTTTTTTATTAATTAACTAATATTTCGACAATTAGTAGGTTAGTTCGATAAAACCTCTTGTTAATGTTGACATTGGCAATGTGGACTCAACATTTGAGTCAACAGTTGCGATGTTGACATTGACAATGTGGACTCAACATTCCAGTCAACATCGATTGACTCGGACTTGGTCCAGCCTTGATTTTGTCTTTCAAACCCAAAAACCGTTTCTTCCCTATTATTCCGGAGTTTGTTAAATGTGTGCAGAGGCAACGTACGTGTTGGACTTGCTCAAACAAGAGTGGAATGAAGTGGAAACTAAATATAGGATGCGTGATCGACCAAGTCAAGATGCTTACTAAATATAGGAGAAGTGGAGCTCGTGGCTGAAGGGGTCGACGCATTATCTCAGACGTGAAGTCATGGAGATCATGGAGAACGTGGGGAGGACGAGAGTCGGAGCTATGAAGCATGTAAATAGAAGACTCCGATCCCGAACGGAGATTACATACGACGAGCGATCAAAAAGAAGGAAACGAAAAAGAGAGAGCTATCACCATATACTCGTCTTTCTGTTCTTTACCTAGTGTTTTTACCTTTTCATAGATCGTAGGTATCTGTGCTAAAGATTAGAAGAGTCGTTAGATTCTTTACTAGGTTGCGTTTACTATCTTTCGATAGTTGTACTTTTTGTAATCCATTTTTTGAAGTGGAATTTTGCCCTGAAGGCGTGTAGCAAGTTATTTAACTTGCTACATATTTTAAATCGTGTCTCCATCGTTTTTAACTACTAAGTTTTTGAACCTTTCCGTTGTGCTAAACTTTCTGTCCCTGAATGTTGGTTCAACATTAAGGACAACATTACTGGTATATTTTTAACTTAGCTATTTCCATATCTTTAAGGGACCTTTCCCCCTATCAAATTGGTATCAGAGCAACCGCTTGATACACTAAGCATTTTTATCCTAGATATGGATGCCTTAAGCTCAAACTATTTTGGCAAAGTTCCCGTCCTAGATGGATCGAACTACGCCTATTGGAAAATCCGAATGAGACAATGCATAAAGTTGATTCACTCTCGTGCTTGGGATTCGGTTCTTGACGGTTATACCCCTCCTAAAACCCTTCCAGATGCTGATGGAGAAGTATTCGACAAACCTATTGCCGAATGGACTGTTCTTGAAAGAGCAGCAGCCGATTTTAATGAAAAAGCCTTACATGCCGTTTTTTCTTCCGTCGATATTTTTATGTTCAAAATCATCTAAAACTGTACCAATGCGAAACATGCGTGGGATATGTTGCAAAGGTATTGTGAAGGTGATGCGAGCGTTAAAGACACAAAGCTACGTCTTTTAAATAGCCAGTTTGAAAACCTTCGTATGAGGGACGATGAAGATATTACTACTTACTTCGGAAAACTTTTGAATATCTCTAGCGAGTGTCATAGCCTATGTGAACCTATCTCTAACAAAGTGTTGAATTCTAAGGCTATCAGGTCACTATCGGATAAGTTTAACGTGAAGGTGGCAGCTGTAGAGGAAGCCCACAATCTTGCCACACTCGACTTCAATACCCTCATGAACATTATGAAGAATTATGAGATTAATCTCGAGGTTCAGAAAAATGCGTCTAGGGGTAAAAGTCTTGCTCTAGTCTCGCAACCATCAGGTGTTGAATCTGATGTTGAGCCAGACGATGATGAGGATATAGCTATGATTACTAGGAAATTCAAAAGGTTACTGAAAAATAAGAGAGAGTTGAATGTTGGTCCAACATTCAAGAATGTACTCAACACTCAAGAGTCTTCATCCGCTCCTAATCGCTCGTTCAACAGAAGAAACTCTGCTGATAAAGCGAAAGCCGACAAACTTGACAGGGACTCCGTTCAATGTCATGCTTGTAAAGGCCGGGGTCATTTTGCAAATGAATGTGCTAACACTCTTCGAAGGTATGGAAAAGGATATTGGGTTAGTTTAACTGATGACGAAGATGACGTACCAGCTAGGAATACGCATCAGGTTGCTCAAGTGACTAAAGCTTCAATTCCAACCTTCTCTGACAACGAGGATGAGGATCATCATACTGGATTTAATGCGATAACAGATGTTTATCCAACATTGGAGTCAACATCTGAACACTATATTCTTTTTTATTATGATGATTCAAATACTTTTGATGAATCTTTGTTAGATGAGACAGGAGATTGTTCAGAACATGCTAAGGATGATGAATCACTGGAAGAAACGTACAAACTATTGTATGTAGAGTGGACGAATCAAAAGAAGGAAATTTCAAAACTAAAGGACTTCGTTCAAGTGTTGACTGAAGAAAATGCAAACAATGAAAAGGTTATCAATGGCTTGCTTGAAGGTATGAGCAAGATGGAAGCCGTGCTGACCAGAAAGGATAAAGAGACTGACAAGCTTCAAACGCATGTCAATAAGGCTTCGGACACCTTCTCAAAGATAACAAAGACGTCAACACTTGATGAGGTACTTTCGTTCGGTAATTCTTCTAATCACGGTCTAGGATTCAAGACACATCCTAAAAAGACTAAGCATTCTGCATCCAAGTCCAGGTCTAGAAGTTTTAAGTGTCATTATTGTCTTAAACCTGAACATATTAAACCTTATTGCTGGAAACTGAAAGATGAGATATCCAAAAAGAAAATGTTGACCGGAAAACCATCCAAGATTCGCTCCAACATTGAGAAGTCAGTGTTGAAGAAAATGTCTGGAGGTGGTTCAGACAACATTGGTTTTGGTTTTATGAATCAGAATTCAACTTTTTGGAGTCCATCAGTTCAGAAGAAAGCATGGGTACAAAAATCATCTGTTCTTTGCAATGTTGTTTACACGTCCTTGAAGGCTAACGTTTCAGGATCTTGGTACTTCGGTAGTGGTTGTTCGCGACACGTGACAGGTACTAAAGACCACTTGATCGACTACACTCCCTTAAGTAACGGTATGGTTACTTTTGGAGGTGGAGCGAAAGGAAAAATTCTAGGACGAGGTAAACTAAATGTGGTTGGTTTTCCTGCTCTAAGGAATGTCCTCCATGTACGGCTTGGTTGTAACCTCATTAGCATAAGTCAACTATGTGACGACGATCTTGAGGTAAGGTTTAATAAAGAATGCTGTGAAGTTTTTAATGATAAAAACTTGTGTGTGATGGCAGGAAGAAGGTCTAGTGATAATTGCTATCAAGTTGGTAATAAAGATGACAGGAAAGAGGTATGTAAGATGTCAAAAACCGAAAATGATATTGTTCTTTGGCATCATAAATTGGGTCATGTCAATTATCGAACCTTAGAACAATTGATTCGGCATGAGGCAATCAGGGGTATTCCCAATCTTAAGAATTGTGGAAAGATTATTTGTGAGCAATGCCTTAAAGGCAAGCAGAAGCATGTCAGTCATAATGTTGACCAACATATTGCTCAACATTTTAGAACTGCCCACTGCTTTCAGCTACTTCACATGGATCTTATGGGTCCTATGGAAGTAGACAGCATAGGTGGTAGGAAATATGCATATGTATTAGTTGATGACTTTTCTAGGTTTTCATGGATATTTTTTCTCAAGGAAAAATCTGAAACTTTTGATTTTTTCAAAACCTTTTGTGCCATGATCAAAAATAACTTTTGTGCACCCATTTTTCGTATTAGATCTGATCATGGTAGAGAGTTTGAAAATCAATCTTTTAAAGATTTTTGTGACAAAAAGGGTATTATCCATGAGTTTTCTTCCCCTAAGACACCTCAACAAAATGGGGTAGTCGAAAGGAAGAATAGAACTCTTCAGGAGATGGCCCGTGTGATGCTACATTCCAAGAATCTTTCTAAAAGATTTTGGGCGGAAGCATTAAACACGGCTTGTCATATTTCGAATAGAGTTTTCTTTCGTCTTGGGACAAAGAAAACCTCTTACGAGATATTGAAGGGTACGAAGCCTACGGTTAAATATTTTCATGTGTTTGGATGTACATGCTATATGTTGAATGATCGTGAGTATTTGACTAAATTTGATTCGAAAAGTGATAAATGCATATTCGTGGGATATTCTACTAATAGTCGTGCTTATCGAGTTTACAATCTTAGATTGAAAACTATTCAGGAATCCGTTAATATAGTGTTTGATGATTCCGCTGACAATAGTAGAAGTACTCCTCAAGTTGACATTGCAGATGTAGTTCCGACGAATGTTCCAGCAGAGGATCTGGAAGCTAACAATGTTGAGTCAACATCCGGCTCAACATTAGCTCCTGAACAGGACACAGAAGATGAAACTCTAAATGTTCAGAGAGATCCCCCTGCTAGAATTCAGAAGTCTCACCCCTCTGATTAGATCATTGGCAGACTGGATGAAGGAAGGAAGACCAGAGATAAACCATGAAGAGATTATAGATCAATGGTAAAAAATGTATGCATGAGTTCCGTATACAACGAGGTAAGGTTTAATTGTTTTGTATCTGAAATTGAACCAAAAAATGTTCTTGAAGCCCTCAAGGACTCTTTTTTTATCAATGCTATGCAAGAAGAGCTTGTTCAATTCGACAAAAATCAGGTTTGGACTTTGGTTCCACGACCAAGTGACGGAAACGTCATTGGTACTAAGTGGATCTTTAAGAACAAATCTGATGAGTACGGAAATGTTATTAGAAATAAAGCTCGATTAGTTGCCCAAGGCTATACCCAAGTTGAGGGTATAGACTTTGATGAAACCTTTGCCCCCGTAGCAAGATTAGAATCTATTAGACTCTTACTTGCTATCGCATGTTGGCTCAACATTACCCTCCACCAGATGGATGTTAAGGGTGCGTTCTTAAATGGTTATATTGATAAAGAAATATATGTTGAGCAACCGAAAGGTTTCGAAGACCCTTACCATGCTGATCATGTGTGTAAGTTACAAAAAGCTCTTTATGGTTTAAAGCAAGCTCCTCGAGCTTGGTACCGTAGGCTAACTTCGTTTCTCTTAGATTTTGGATTTGCTAGAGGCGAAGCCGATAGAACTCTTTTCGTGAAAAGAGTTGGTAATGATGTTTTAATCTCTCAAATATACGTGGATGATATAGTCTTCGGATCAACATCTCGATCTATGGCGGATGAATTTATCCAAGCTATGAATTCCACATTTGAGATGAGTATGATCGGCGAACTAACATTTGTCCTTGGTCTACAGGTGAAACAAAGCAAAGATGGCATATTTATGTGTCAGGAGAAATACGCGAAAAACACTGTGAAGAAGTTCGGTCTAGATAGTGCAAAGGTAATGCGAACTCCTATGGGGTCTACACAGAAGGTAAGTAAAGATAATGTTGGGGAGAATGTTGACCCAACATTATATCGTTCGATGATAGGCAGTTTATTATACCTTTCTGCGAGTAGACCAGATATAATGTATAGTGTTTGTGTGTGTGCGAGATATCAGGCTGAACCAAAGGTTTCTCATTTTAACGCAGTTAAAAGAATTTTGAGATACGTGAGTGGTACGTGTAACCTTGGTTTATGTTTTTCAAAAGATACTAACATTAATTTGGTTGGTTTCAGTGACGCCGATTGGGCAGGTGATGAAGATGATCGTAAGAGCACAAGTGGAGGTTGCTTCTTCTTAGGTAATAATTTAGTGTCTTGGTTTAGTAAGAAGCAAAATTGCGTTTCCCTCTCTACGGCCGAATCTGAGTATGTGGCAGCAGGAAGCTATTGTACACAACTCATATGGCTTAAGAGTATGTTGAGTGATTATGGTTAGAGAGCGAAAACGTGCTTATGTATTGTGATAATCTTAGTGCCATAAACATTTCGAAAAATCCGATACAGCATTCTAGAACTAAGCATATAGACATTAGACATCATTTTCTGAGAGATATAGTTGAGAAAGAGTTAGTGAAAATAGAGCATATAGATACTAAGAATCAATTAGCTGATATTTTCACTAAAGCGTTAGACTTCGAAAGGTTCTCAAGCCTGAAGAAGTCTATAGGTCTCTGTCAGAGTCAATAAATGTTGGTCCAACATTTGGATCAACATTGGCATATGTCATATATGACTGTTACTGTTTTTATATTTGATCTAACGTTCTCTTTGTTATATTCCTGAAATGATTTGACTCACCTAGACCATTTTCTGAAATGACTCACTCCCTAAAGCACTAGTATGCTAATGATCCTTTTCAAGATACAGGTTCAGAATATTAAGATCCTTAGATACACGGCATTCGCGGTGACGATGTATTCTATGCGTGCAAGAATGTCTGAACCTTGATGAACTGGAAATCATTCTAGAGCAGTGCACAATATCCTATATCAATAATAAATGTGAGATAAGGGCAGAAAATGAAAGAAAAGTGTGATCTAGGGTGTTGAACAGAAAATGAAGGAAGTCGTGTTGAGAATGTTGGGTTAAATGTTGAGCAACATTTGTGACTAGTCATTTTGATCATGCAATATTTTCCGTTTATGTTCTATATGTTATAGGTTTTAGGTATACATATAAGTAATATGTCGTGTCTAGTATCTATATCTCTCATGTTGCCTTAGAAGAAGATCAGCCATCCTCACTTGGTTCATACGTTCATCGAGATCACCTAAACGGTTAGTGCACTCGATCTCGACTTAATTTTTGTTAGATATTTTTAAATGCCACACCTTATCCACTCTCCACATTTTCCTCAACAAATAACGGTTAGAGCACGAATTTTACTCGAAATTAGTAAAAAATTTATTTTTTCTATCAAAGCTTTCTAACGGTTACTTTTTTGACTCCTTCATCACGCAAAATTTTTTACCGTTACAGTCATTCACCTATATTTACTCGGCCTGCATCATCTTTCACATCACATTAAACCTATTTGCATTCTATCTGATTTACTCTCTCTGTTTTTTTTCTCTGCAATATTAGAATTCTCATTTCAAAAATTTCGCATTCATCATCTTTCTTCGAGTTTAAAACTTCTACTATGGCAAGTTCACCCAACAATGAGTCGCAGAATGTTGATACAACATCAGGAGAGTTTATAATCGAAACAAACCCATAAGCTATGGTGGTTTATGGGGCACCAGTACCTATTAAAGCCGCGTCGCCTGTACCCAACGATGCTACTACAACATGTCCAACGCCTCCGTTGAGTTCGTCATCAAGCGATGACAACATTTTGTCAAGCGACGAATCAGAAAGCTCTGATGAAGATTTCAACCCTATTTTGATAGAGTCGACAACCAGTTCAGAAGAAGAAGAAGAAGAAGAAGAAGGTGAGAAAGAAGAAGAAAAAGCAGGAGAAGAAGAGGAAGAAAAGGAAGAGGAATTTTCTGATACAGAACCATTGTGTAAAATACTCAACCAACTAAAGCAGAAGATGGGGAAGAGGCCACAGAGTCCAAACCCTCGACCCACGAAGAAGGCAAAGGTTGCAGATCCTGCTCCACAAGAGGATCCTGCACCTATTGATGTTGATACTGAACCAACTCCACCCTCAACATTTCCGACATATGATGACCTGCCCGAAGGCTCAGACTGGGAGATCACTCAAACTCCCAGGAAGTTCTACTCCAAGAAACATGAAGACCTGTGGTCCTCCTTCAACTCCAGAACTCTTCGAGTTGAAAGGATCATAGATATTAACAGCTTCAGGAAGTATGGCATGCTTCAGTTCCTGGAATCCCGGCATTTAGGGAAGGCGGTTAGATGTATGGGACCTATTCCGACATAGTTGTCCGCGAGGTATACGCTAATCTCTCTCCTTCCTTGAATGAGCCCAACTCTAGGAAGTATGGTAAGATTTTCTTGCGCAATAAGCTATATGATTGTTCTTCCCGGCTAATCAACGAACTCTTAGAAACTCCAAAAGTAGACCATTTTAGTGAAAGTGATATAGATGAGGTTGTCACTTTCATTACTGGGGGTAGGATTACGAAGTGGGAAAAGAATTTTTCTGCCACTTTCTTGACCTCACTCTACTCTGTGCTATTCAAAATTGCTATATATAATTGGTTGCCTACGGCAAACGATAGTAGAGTGACTGAGTCAATGGCACAACTCTTATATGCTTTGGGTAATAATCTCCCCATGGGAGAGTACATTCTCAATCAAATTGCTTACCAAGCAGAAAGAGTTGGGCGTGGCATTCTCCCTTTCCCCTCCGTCATTTGGTCGATACTACTTCGTGGAGGGTTCAATCCACTGAGAAGAGACTATGTCGAGCACAAGAAGTCACCATTTACCATCTCAATCCACCATGTTACGGGGCATAACAAAGTGATAGATCTGCCATGGATTGGAGCTCAGGATGTTGATACCAATGCTGGTTCAACATCATCCTCAACAACCAACCTGGAGAAAGAGATCAAGTGTCTGGACGACACTATAGCCTTTCTGATCAGTCAGAGGGAGATTCTTCGAGGTTTGCTCTCTTCCCAAAAAGGGGGAGATAGAGCTGGTGCAGAGGAAGGAGCTGAGCAAGGTGCTGACGTGGATGCTGGAGCTGGAAGTTCAAACTCAGGGGGAGTTGCTGGAGCTGCTGGAGCTAAGGAAGCTGCTGGGACTAGTGCTATGGATGAGGAAGCTGGTGATGCTGCTGGTGCTGTTGCTGGTGAAGAGGAAGCTGCTGCTGGAATGGATGCTGAAGCTGATGCTGAGAAGGATGCTGCTTCAGATGACTCGATTATGAGTCTTCAGTTTTAGCATGTCTATGTGCTTGACTATTTTTCTGTTTTTGCATGCAGACTTTGTTTTATTTTTGTGTGTGGTTTTTTCTGTTTTGCAGATGTGACCAAGAACCTCTTTAATGGCTATGTATTAATGCTCTAATATATTAATCCATTTTGTGTTCTAAGTTACGTGTTGCTTTCAGGGGGAGTTATTTGGATTTGAAGTTCACTGGATTGGAACTTTGTTGGATTTAGCTCTGCACTGGTTTTGGGAAGAAAGACAAAAAGGGGGAGATTGTTAATGTTGACATTGGCAATGTGGACTCAACATTCCAGTCAACATCGATTGACTCGGACTTGGTCCAACCTTGATTTTGTCTTTCAAACCCAAAAACCGTTTCTTCCCTATTATTGCGGAGTTTGTTAAATGTGTGTAGAGGCAACGTACGTGTTGGACTTGTTCAAACAAGAGTGGAATGAAGTGAAAACTAAATATAGAATGCGTGATCGACCAAGTCAAGATGCTTATTAAATATAGGAGAAGTGGAGCTCGTGGCTGAAGGGGTCGACGCATTATCTCAGATGTGAAGTCATGGAGAACGTGGGGAGGACGAGAGTCGGAGCTATGAAGCATATAAATAGAAGACTCCGATCCCGAACGGAGATTACATACGATGAGCGACCAAAAAGAAGGAAACGAAAAAGAGAGAGCTCTCACCATATACTCGTCTTTCTGTTCTTTACCTAATGTTTTTACCTTTTCATAGATCGTAGGTATCTGTGCTAAGATTATAAGAGTCGTTAGATTCTTTACTAGGTTGCGTTTACTATCTTTCGATAGTTGTACTTTTTGTAATCCATTCTTTGAAGTGGAATTTTGCCCTGAAGGCGTGTAGCAAGTTATTTAACTTGCTACATATTTTAAATCGTGTCTCCATCGTTTTTAACTACTAAGTTTTTGAACCTTTCCGCTGTGCTAAACTTTCTATCCCTGAATGTTGGTTCAACATTAAGGACAACATTACTGGTATATTTTTAACTTAGCTATTTTCATATCTTTAATGACCTTTCCCCCTATCACCTCTGATGTAATGTAATGCCTCATGCATAATACAGGAATAAAACCTAAATGGCATGATTGAAATGTAAGACTTAAGAATACGACACCCTAGTGTGACGGTCTCGTCAATCTCTCTTTTTTATATTATTTTCTAACTTCGAAGGAATAATAGGAGAGGAGTATAACACATATCCCTATATTAAATCGCCTTTTAAATTCATCCATGATGCTAATGTGTATAGTAATGAGTGGTCGTTTTATTTTATGAATTCAAAAAGTGTTTAATATTTAATCAGACAACTTACTTAACAAGATAGAAATATTAAGGACTTCATGTAGGGAAAGAACCCCATCGAATCGATAAATATGAAATGATAATTAAATTTTAGCCGTAATCATGGTATATATATAATATGTGATGATGTTGCGTGAACATATATGCCTTAAGTTCACGAGAAAAATAAAAAATGTTCACGAGAATGTTTGATGGAAGCATTGAAATATTTAACCCTTTGTCGATCACCTCATTAATCGATTAAGACATTTAATTTAAATAGAAAGTATAATACAATAAAAAAATATATAATATATGTCCCGCGTATTTCATGGACGATTGTGTGCAAGTAAAAAATAGTTATAATACTTGGCTCGAAACTCTCGTGAATCTTTGGCATTTTGAATTCAAATAAACATTATAGTCCTAAAATATATAGTCATATTGATTACATGATGGTTAGATTTAAATTGATTGTTTTGTCGATTCCTTATCAGTCGTGTGACAGAGACAATAGGCACATACAAAGAAGCATACATAAGATCGCATAAAATATATGTCGATGAAGTTTTGTGTTTTGTAGTTTTCGTGTAATATCCTAAGTGGAACTTAATAAGACGCCATTTGTCAATTTTAACAAACTTATATGATATTAGAAATAGTCAGAAAATGCATGATTTAGGTAATCACTGTTGGGACACTTGATAATGCGTGCACACTAATATATAAATATATAATTTTACTTTATATTTTGAGATATTTGTTTAAATATTTAATAGACGAAATTATAATCTAAAATTTAATTATGTATTCTTTTTAAGTATAGAAAAAGAAAAATTGATTTGCGAGGAAATAATTCTCATAAATAAAAAAATGAATGATAAAATAGTAATTATTCAATTAAAATAAATAAATAGTAGAATGATAAAATTAATTGACGGGCCAAATTTGACATTTTTTAACCCCTCTTCCAATTATAAATAGATACAGTAGAAACTCGGTAAATTGATACTCGATTATTTAATAAACTCTTTAAGATAATATTTTTGTCCGGTTCTGACTCGGGGATAACGTGCTAAATTAATAAACTCGTTAAAATTATAAGATAATACATTTTTTATATTTCTATAGGTCCCATATAAAATATAAATTAATATTTTCTTATATAACACACAATATTTTTAGAAAAATTACGGTTGATAACTCTGTGTTTAAGGCTTTACAGTTAGTGCTCAAACTATTTTTTTTCATGTAGATACTCATGTGTTTAAGACTTTTTTAATTAGTGCCCAAACTATTTCTATTCCACTAGTTACTCCTGTGTTTAAGACTTTTCAGTTGGTTTCCAAATAAATTAAACAGTTACTATGTGGTGCTAATGATTTATATAGCGATCAACAATGGCGGATGATGACTTTTGTACCACAATTATACTATATATAAAGCGTGGCCACACATAGTAACTACTAAATTTATTTGAACACCAAAGAAAAAAATTTCAACAACGAGGTAACTATCGAAATGAAAAATAGTTTTGCACCAGTTGGAAAAGCTATAAACGTATGGGGTACCTACTGAAACCGAAAAATAGTTTGAACACCAGTTGGAAAAGCCTTAAATGCAGGGCTACACACCGAATTTTTCATATATTTTTTTAACATTTCCAGAAAAATACACAATTGTCTTTCGTCTTTGTTTAAATGAATTTATTTCGAATCTCGTCTCTAATAAGGTAGGGGATTGAATGCTTTTGTCAAATCGACCCATTCATTTGATATATGCGTATAGTATGATAATTTAGTAGAAGTTTGAAAGGTGTTTGAAAATTGAACATTTCATTATAAATTAATAAAATATTAATTTATCGATTAATTAATAATTCTTTTAATTAATAAATTTTGGGGGTCCCAAGCATATTAATTTATAGAGTTTCTATTGTATATAATAAAATATAATAAATTAAGCGCAAGATGAAAAAACTGAGGTATTGTCGAGGTTATCATTATACGTTATTGCTTAAAAGGATATGCCTCATCACAACGTTTACGGAATGCGACAATCATTTTGCAAAATACAACGTCAAACGTTCATTATAGGAAGTTTAGAAACCATCGAATTTAGTTGATGCTTTTTGGACCCTCACATGAATTTCGCCTATGAAATATACAAAATATAACTATATGTAGTCTAATGGTAAAGAGATTACCTTTATTCCCTCACCCCTAAAAAAATATATAAAATATATTTTAACAACAACTCCATAATTTTTATGATGATCAGAGATAGAAGGGATTTCAGAGAAAGTTCAAAAGGTTTAAAATGTGCAAGCGGAACATTTTTTAAATATAATTGGTGATATAATTTGCTTAAGAGTCATGCCTCGTCATAATTGGTGATAATCTTTTACCTTGAACAGACTCGGCTCTTAATAACATATATGAAAATTTATGAAGTAATACTTTAATAAATAAGTATTTTTTTATTTTATATATTTTACTTCTAAGTCATTTCAATCTCACCCCTGACACTTTTTTTTAAGTCCAAATAAATCATGTCTAAATAGTTACATAAACAAATAAACTTAATGTGATTTTGCATGAACAAGTCAATGAAATAGAAACAATGTATACGTGCAACGATTGGACAATTGAGTCGTTACCAATTACCATACAGTTTATAATCATAAAATAAAATAAACTTTTTATTTTTTAAAAAATCCATAATCCTAAGCCACAAAAAGGAATTTCCAACATTAAATACAAATATTAGATTTTGAACAATGACAGGCACACAATGTCGCTCATGCTCTCCACAGTTCAATTCTTAACTCAATTTTCTGCAGGCATATAGATATAAATACACACCATTACAGTTCTTAAGTTCACTATTCATGTATTCCCATTGCCACCACAAAAAAAAATTAATCAATAAAAATGTTTGCTTCAATAAGATTCAAGAAACTCACATTTATCTATGTGATTGCCCTTCTCCTCTTGTGGTGTTCTTACATGGAATCATGCAATGCAAGAACGGTAAGAAGAGGAGATAAAATGACGTCTCCGTCGAGAAAGAAAGGAAAGTACAAATACGGCCACGGGGACAGAAAAGGTAATTCGCATCCTAAACCACCACAACCACTGGAGAGCCCATCTCCAATGCTTCAGCCACCAGTTCCTCCACCGGAAAACACTGTCTTTATCGTGTTGGATTACGGAGCCAAAGGTGATGGGAGCACAGATGACACTAAGGTGATTAAAAGCTCATCTCGTCCATATAAATTCTTAAATGATCAGTTCACCTAAAAGCTTAAGCTTGAATGGAATGCATTATTTTAAATTTATATGTTTTAAGACTGATTTTCTTTTTATCTATTGTGACGTGTCTATGTTGATTTATTTCTTATCTAACCTAAATGCTTAATAATTTCTTTGATGGATAATCAATGAAAATTCGTACTCATTATCTCTTGAACATCTGATACCATATTGAATGGTCATTTTACCTGAAAGCATGCGGTAGAGTTTTATATTTTAAATTTTTATATTTTTAATTTATATATTTTATTTCCCGCCATTCGAATAATTCCTATTGACATATATTATTTCTTTTTTATTTTTCAGGCATTTGAAGCTGTTTGGTACGATGCTTGCAAAACCGAATCTTCGATTATTAACGTCCCGTCAGATTATACGTTCCTCGTCGGCCCGATTTCATTTTCCGGACCGCATTGCCAAAACAACATCGTTTTTCAGGTAGCGTTGTCGCACGAAATCGCACATCATTTCGCATTTTTCGTCATAATTTCGAATCATTGACAGTGGATTCGATTCGATGGTCCTCTTTGCAGCTGGATGGCACGATTATCGCACCGACGAGCCCGAGCCGGTGGGGCTCGGGGACCTTACAGTGGCTCGAGTTCACAAAACTTGTCGGGCTCACGGTTAGAGGAAGCGGCGTAATCGACGGAAACGGTGCTCTTTGGTGGCGAAACAACCCAAACGATTTCGATCCGTGGGACGATCAATCGAAACTCCTTGGCTCGTTAAATAACACACTCGAAAGCCCGCCTCCGATGAATGTAATAATAATAATAATAATAATAATAATAATAATAATAATAATAATAATAATAATAATAATACTAATAATAATAATAATAATAATTCCTGAATTTGATTTTTTTTTCCGGCTTCAATTCAATTATTTATTTTAAATTTTCAGTGGAGTAGCTCACTTGGTGGTAAAATGCCAAGCACAAAACCAACGGTAAGGATTTGCTCTGTTTTTCCTCTGTTTTACTATGTACTCTGTTTTCGTGTGCTCTGTTTTCATGTGACATGTGTACAAAAAAGAAAGGCTAAATTACTAAATTAGGTCACTAACTATGTCTCTCGTATTTTTTGGGTCACTAAGTTTCATAATTGCAAACTTAAGTCGCTAAGTAACGTATCTGATTTTTGTGGGTCACAGGTGATTTTTCCGGCAAAAATTGCCGGAAATCCGACGTGGCCGAAATTCACCGGTGACTCAAAAAAATCAGATACGTTACTTAGCGGCCGAAGTTTGCAATTATGAAACATAGTGAACTAAAAATAAAAAATGGCCAAAAAGAAATATAGGCAATGACTTGGAAAAAACTGGAGACAGGCTTTGAGGTTCTACGGAAGCCTTAACGTGAGTGTCAGTGGAATCACAATACAAAACAGCCCACAATGCCATTTGAAATTCGATAGCTGCGAAGGAGTTTCGGTCTACAACTTCACCGTCGATTCACCCGGCGATAGCCCGAACACGGATGGAATTCACCTTCAGAACTCGAATGATGTGCTTATAAGAAGCTCGAATCTTCGTTGCGGTAAGAATTTTCTGATTTTATTGCCTAGAAAGCTTTACTCTTTATTTGGTACGCGGAATTTGGGCGTGAAAAAAGGTGGGGAAAATAATGTTAGTGTATCAAAGAATGATACGTTACGCGTCGAGTCGAACCATTACACATTTCCTTATCTTTTCTGCATCGTAATCTTTATATCAAACACGGCCTTAATTGAGAATTTCAGCTTCTTCGTGCTCTTTCTTCACAACTCTGTTTTGGACCAGATTGTAATTAAATGTCACAATCTTTAACGGGTAAGAAGGGACAAATGATTATCTATCGAAGAACATGTCTTCAGCCCCATTAAGAAAAAGACTATTTATTTATTTATTCATTTTTTTTTTCTTTTCTAAAGCTCATAAGACAAAACTCTGATAGCAACATACAACGTGGTTCGGCATAAGTGCTGCGAGTGTCGGTCGTTTCATTGCATTGTCACCAATTTTTCCGATAGTCTCAAACCGACCGCTAGATATCGATTTAAGTATCCAAAGCCTTGATTTCAATGATAATTGAATAATAGAACCCAAATTATTGTAGAATCTATAATAATATGGCATGAGTAATTGGTGGTTTTCATAATTTGAGATTATTCATATGCTCATTTAATCACAGACAACTCCCTAAAGCATATGTTGAATATCGTCGTCACATTCGGCGTTATAGCCGCCGATATGTCGTTTATCCGACCGATACATTGCCGGCCACGATTATAAAAAAAAAAAATGTCTCTAACCATGCAAAGAAGCAAACAAGGCGGTGCATCTAGTGTCAAAACAATGATTTCACTTCATTTTTACTTCACTTTTTTTAAGTCAAATTTGGTATTTGTCTCTAAAACCAATTGCTGTTAAAACAATGGTCTACATATATATTGAATTGCAGGAGATGATTGCGTATCAATACAAGCCGGAACCACTAATGTGTACGTACACGATGTTAACTGCGGGCCCGGACACGGGATCAGCATCGGAGGCTTAGGAAAGGAAAACACCAAGGCTTGCGTCTCAAACATCACCGTCCGAGACGTTAACATGTACAACACGATGAACGGCGTCCGAATCAAAACATGGCAGGTACGGTGGGCCGGGCCAGCCCGACCCCAAATCTTTTCGGGCGTGAATTTTTTTTAAATCATTAAGTTTATTCATAAACATTTTTAAACCATTCATTTTAATTTATACCTATTATTTATACGCAACACAAAGAAATAATTTTGAAAAACTTCAAATCGAGAAACACATGAAAGATATTTGCTTGCTTATAAATTTGCATTTTATAAAACATTGTATAGAAATAACAAAAGCACAAAACACGTAAAAAGTTTGGGCATAATTTGGCCCGTGGCCGATAGACCTTTTGGACCGAGCCTGATCGGCCCAATGGGCCTGTTGGGCTGGGCCAAAAAGCCCTTTTATGTTGTGAATGTGAACTTAAAAAATTTAGGCTCCAACCTGATTTTTTTAGGGCCAGACTGGCCAATCCAGGGCTCAAATCCAAATTTTCAGCTCTAAATCAGCCTATACATGGAGATTGTATTTGAAAATATATAATCAAAATACATATAATATTCCAGTTTAAACTTTTAGGTGAAGTAGTTATCCAACAAAACCCAATCTTCAACTCCGCATAACATGTCGGGTTTATCTATCTTATAAATACACTTCTTCATCTTACAAGGGCGGATCGGGGTCGGTCCAAGCGGTACAATTCTCCAACATCGAAATGGCAGAGGTACAGTTCCCGATCGTGATCGACCAGTACTACTGCGACAAGAGCAGCTGCAAGAATCAGACGTCCGCCGTCGCATTGTCGGGAATAAGCTACGAGAACGTTCGCGGGACCTACACGGTCAAGCCGGTGCACTTTGCGTGCAGCGACGGCGTGCCGTGTAAGGATGTGACGCTCAACAACGTGCAGCTGAGGCCCATTCAAGAGAGGTATCGCCTTTACGATCCCTATTGCTGGCAGACTTTCGGGCAGCTGTACACTCCTACGATGCCTCCCGTTGATTGTCTACAGTTTGGGAATCCTGCGAGTAGTGATCCCGATGATTATGATTTGTGTAGCTAATAGAGGTCAAAAAGATTTTTTTGTTGTTGGAATTTTTAGGTCATATTATTATTATTAGTAGTAGTATTATTATAGATGTGGTTTGGTGTCGGTACAGATATGGTTGGGATCCCCTGTTCCTGTTTTGTTGTTCTCGTCCGTGTTCATCATAGAAAAATGCATTATATCTTCCCTGAAAAGTGTTGGAACACCCGTAAATATCATAACACCTATTAATATCAATATACGGAGTGTTTAAACGAAAAAAAAAAAAATCAATATTATATAGTTTTCTCTATCAATATCAATATTATAGAGAGAGTTAAAACCTAGAATGAACAAATACAGTTTGTTGACGTGGTTTATGTTTTACTTTTGTTAAATCTTTGGTGGTCTTTGGCCATTTTAAAACCTCGAACATTTGGGATTCATTTGAAAACCTCGAACATTTGGGATTTTGTTTTCAAAGACCCAAATAATTGTCATGCATATCTATATTTGGCCCTTTGTAAGAGATGGAATCCTAATCTTGAAAAGCTTCTTCAAAATGTGACTAGGCTTTGAGTGGGATGGAGAATCCCCGAAAACTCAGGGATTCGAGATGAAAATTAGACCCCTCCACCCCCGAACCCGCCCCTTTGACAAGCTTTATGGTAACACATACTAAATTATACAATTTTTTTTGGCATAAGGTCTCGGGTAAATTCATTAGGGACTTCGACTATCGTTATCAAGTGAAAATTGAAACGTTGACATGTATCTAGGGATAGATTGATAGATGCGTAGGGATACTTCGAGATATTAAAACAAAACAACTACACTTTGGGGTCTTTTTTAGTTGTGCGCTCAAATTCAAGCTTTGGTATATCAAATTAATAAATCCAGTGGTTATGTTGAGTCTTTTTAAAGTCTTAACGATACTGATATGAATATACAACAATCTTTTTTTCTGGATGTTGGCAAACAATTAGTACGTAAAGAGAGCTTCTGAATGATTTGAACATTATTCTGATTCCATGGACCACAAATAAAAACTTTTTCTTTTGCCGTCGACTATATCGTTCTATATTCGAATTTTGCTTTTAATATTCCATATCGTTGTATGGCTATGATCCCATGACCGAAAGTGAAAGATGCATTTGTGAGCGTGAAGGTGAACCCTATTATTCATCGATACGATCTTTAAAAATAATTAAATGATGTCGAAATATCTCAAAATTAATTAAATCATTCAGACAACCCTAGTATTGATATATATAGATAGATAGATAGATAGATAGATAGATAGATAGATTATAGATAGATAGATAGATAGATAGATAGATAGATAGATAGATAGATAGATAGATAGATAGATAGAGAGAGAGAGAGAGAGAGAGCAAAACTTCAAAGGACCAGCACAACATTCGGAGTTTATTTGAAATAAAACATCAAACTTTATCAAGAACACTAGAATTTTCCCTCTTAAAAAAAAAAAAATTAAGATGAGAATAAAGATATATTCGTACAGATCCGTGTTAAACTAGTTACGTTTACCCGGGAAGCAAACCTTGACAAAATTGCATGATTTGAATTTTAATTGCGTACGCATAAAAATCAACAGCATCCATACACATCTGCAAATCATTCATCACTAAAGCAACAAAATGACAAAAACCCTAATCTTGATAATATGATAACGTTCGATACATTGTAGTCAGCTGATCAAATATGCAATTATGATCTTCTCATTCCAATCATTGACACTGATCGCCACCAAATCCGTAAAAAAGACAAAAAAAAACAAGGGGTTTTTATTATTGTTACATGAGTTAAATTAGGTCCGGAAATATATAGAATATACAAAATATATTGAACCGAAACGTGTACTTACGCGCTATTGACTATATTCTAATACCATGCATAATAATATGGATTCATTTATAAACTTTAACATGCTCAAATATATATCATCACCATATTGTCCATTAATTCTCAAAACTCATCATTTGCTGATATTCATTGACGAAACCACCATTTAATCCACATGATATATTATAGTACGGGCCCTATTCAATCCACAAGACAAGATATATGTTCTTTAATGATGTGTTTGGTGTGCGAAATTCATGTGTGAAAAGCATTACGGAAAACTAAGTAAGTGAATCGAACAATGATAATACTTTGTGCCTCGACCGTTGTACATCCACGCCTTTTCTTTTTCTTTTTATAACCAAAATACTCGTACCTAATAATGCAACCTAAATGATCATTACAATACACAAATATTTATAAATAGTCATAGTAAATGAATTAAATTTATAATATATGGTCGCCGCTAAGGGTTGTCACCTTTCAGAAAGCGCGATGGATATTTGTTCGTATGTGTTTGAGCAGTCTTTTTGCGTTTGTTGTTTAGTTTGCTATTTTCCACCTGTAATATTCTTCTATAAGTGGCAACGAATCGTTACACTATCAATCTCATCATCTCACTTTCTTGCAAACCTGCCCAAGCTTATTAATCATTTTATATTTAATATCGCAATAACTTTTTAAGCCGTAAACGTATAATTATGTGTATTTATAATACTATACGGGGTGTGTCACGAACATTTTTTTTACCCGGTGTATTTATAATACTATATCGCATTCTTTTGATCAAGTGAACTCCGGAGCTGGCGCACTAACTTACAAACTACGTAATCCAGGTAAAATATTTTATGACAAGTTAATGTGTGACAAGCTAACTTGAAGTATTTGATAGCTATGGAGGATTCGAATCTAAGACCTTCTCTCTAAACTCCTTGAGACTTCGGGATTCATCACACTCAAATAGCTAGTAGAAGTATATCACGCAAACTTTTATTTAATAGTTTTGAGATTTTATAACTGCTCATAAATTATTTGATTCGTTTCAAGGTTCCATCACATATTCAAAATTATTATTTATCTATGATATATCCTTTTTTTTTTTAAATATGGGTACATATATGATATATCATTTTCTTTTTTTTGCTCTAACATATCCTTTCCTTTTTTGTCTGTCGGGATGTATTCTCACACAATGCAAGTGTAGTCCTCGCCAGTTTATAAAGCGAATGTGATCCTACTGCCAACTATGGAACGCTCCTGACTTTCACTGGGACTAATCTTTTGGGTGTGTGCCGTCCTAAGTCCACATAGAATAGATAGTTAAAGACGAGTAAGTGGAATCAAACCCATGACATCATTCGAGATATGTCATGACCCGACCAATTGACCTATCTCTAAATTATCTTTTTCAAGTCAACCAAATTCGACAACAAAATAGTATCTCAACAATCGCAAAACAACATTAAACTTTACCTAAAGACACCCTAATTCTAATTTGAGATGCCTACGTTTTCTCTTGTTTGTCCAGCTGTCTATATTTTACATAATCACCCCAACTCTTTTCAAGACAACTAAGAAAAAGAATATTTGCACACAAAAAAAAAAAAAAACAGCAAGGAGATATTTATATACTTTAAAGAAAAAATGATGTCCATTTCCAATTTGAATACGACTTACTTAAATAAGCCCATTAAATCAGAGCCATTCCTCATCAACTTGATAAAGCCAGATGAATGGTACGAGGCAAAAGGACTAAAATAAAAGGACCCATTTAAAAAAATCACACAAATAAAATGAACAAAAAAACAAAAAAAAAAAAGTTGCAACTTTATTTGAATTTCATTTACCATACATTTACCATGCACGAATAGTGCATCTCTCTACCTCTATATAAAGAGCTCCAAGCTAAACCCTACAAAAGGCAAAGTAATAACTTGGCACAACTCATCAAGCTTTTTCTACATTCCAAATACACCTCCTCCAAAAATCAAGAAATCAAGAAAACATACAAATAAATTTTAAAAAAATGGCACCCGTCGCCCCGTTTGAATCCTCCCCTAACACTGCAAAACTTCCGACGGTTAACTCCTCGGGAGGAAAAGCTTATGTGACCTTCTTAGCGGGCAACGGTGACTATGTGAAGGGCGTTGTTGGCTTGGTTAAGGGCTTGAGAAAGGTTAAGAGTGCTTATCCTCTCGTCGTGGCGATCTTGCCCGACGTTCCCGAGGAACACCGTGAGATTCTGAGGTCTCAGGGTTGCATCGTCAAGGAGATTGAGCCTATCTATCCTCCCGAGAATCAGATTCAGTTCGCCATGGCTTATTATGTCATCAACTACTCCAAGCTTCGTATTTGGAACGTAAGTACATACTTTATATTATATATATTATTACATGTCTGTAATAATATATATATATATATTTAATATCCATGCATGAGCATGATCACACCTTTAATCTGACTTACGGAATCTCATATTCAAGAAAATTCCTCAGAGCATCTTCAGCCAATATTGCACTTTTGTTTTTAACGCAAAATTAAATAGAGTAAATTTTGATTCGAACCCAATGCTATAGTATCCTCATCAACCAAAGAATATATAGCGTTAAGTTTTTAATTTTATTTTAATTTTACATCCTTATAATAAAATTAAACCTATAATATAAGGTTATAAAATGCTAAATGTTATTTATTTGATTTACATTTTTATTTTTACTGAATTAAATTTAAGTTGCATTAATATGCTAATTATAATTTAATTAATTTAAAATGTAAACTATTTAGTACATTTAGTTTCTTATAATTGCAAGCTATTTTGTATATATAACTTAAAACACGCCAACACGAAAAAGCGACTAGGAATATGCATAAAATATTCTATAATTTAGCGTAGAAAATATAGTTCAACATATTGGAGTAAAAACTAAAAACACTGTTGGAAAAGTTATCTGTATTTTTGTGTTGTGGGTTAAAGATACATCTTCCATGTACAAAAAATAAAACTTGTGTTGCTTGTCCGAAAACAGTTCGAAGAGTACAACAAGATGGTGTACCTCGACGCGGACATACAAGTGTACGAGAACATCGACCACCTTTTGGACACGCCCGACGGCTACTTCTACGCGGTAATGGACTGCTTTTGCGAGAAGACGTGGAGCCACTCCCCTCAGTACAAGATCGGATACTGCCAGCAGTGTCCCGATAAGGTCGCATGGCCCGTCACCGAGGTGGGCCCGCCTCCTCCGCTGTACTTCAACGCGGGGATGTTCGTGTTCGAGCCCAACAAGGCCACCTACGAGGACCTTCTAGAAACCCTAAGGATCACTCCTCCCACGCCCTTTGCCGAGCAGGTAATTATATTTATAATGATGGGTATTTAATTTATTATGCGCGTGAATTTATCTGTTATGATGATTTAGCTCATATGTATTACAAAATAAATTTAATTCGACAGGATTTCTTGAATATGTTCTTCAATAAAATCTACAAGCCGATCCCTTTGGTGTACAACCTCGTACTCGCGATGCTTTGGCGCCATCCGGAGAATGTTGTGCTCGATGATGTTAAAGTTGTACACTACTGCGCAGCCGTAAGAACCCTATCTCCTCTCTATCTATCTATGCCTCATTTGTTCAACAGGGTTTTTCATTTTCGAATCAGTTGACCGTTAAACTTTGTCTATAGACTAATCATTGTCACCTTGTTGGAAATAAAAATATATAAAATTGAAATATGATACAGTACGGTCAAGATTAAGTTTTTAGGTGAATATGGTGATTTACCACGTATCAGAGCCAAGACCAAGAGAGTTTATTGGATCGCGGATCCGCACGACCAACTATTTATGAAAATTACACGTCTAAAGTTAGATAAAAAAAAATCAGCACGGACGCGAGGAAGTGCTGAAAAATTACAATCCACAAAATTAAAATATGCCACTCTCTTTCAGGGCCATTTTTTTAATTTTAATGGCACCGTTCGTGTAGCAAAATGAGGCCCTCAACTATAAAAGTTATAGGCATGTGAAATGTAATATTAAGCCCTAAAAAATTGGTCTTAAAAATTTGTAGCCATGTGCCCATGATGCACAGCCTTAAATCCTTCCGTGCTTTTGATTAACCTATTAGATGGAGTGGTTATTTAACATTAATATATCATTACATCATAAGACTAACTAACATATTTACCGACATATGTTGTGTAGGGATCGAAGCCATGGAGGTACACCGGCGTAGAAGCGAACATGGAGCGTGAGGACATCAAAATGCTCGTGAAGAAATGGTGGGATGTGTACGACGATGCTTCCCTCGATTACAAAGCCGACGACGGTTCCAATAAGGCATCGATCATGGCTTCGATGCCCGAGCCCGCGGTGTCTTACGTTCCTGCACCACCTGCTGCTTAATTATAAGGATATTGGGATATATATATATATACATATATATATATATATAAAATGATCAAATGAGTATTCTTGGGAGTTTGATCGTGTAATAAAATACAAGCTATATTTGTTTGTGTTGTTGATCTTTTGATTTGACTACTGTGTTTTCTTTGTTATACGGTACTATTTTTGTTATGTGATGGGTTTTTTATTGTGTTTTGTCGCTGCAGTTATTTATAAAAGTATGTTTTGTGTAGAACATCTGAACATGGTCTTTTCAGATCTTCTCATTGATTATGGAAAATCAAATATTAATCTGATACAGAAACCAAATTGGGGAAAAGAATATGCGAATTGAAAAGTAAGTATAATAACTATGCCCACAAATAAGTCCAAAAACTAAAGGGAAAAAAAATAAAAAGAAGAGAAAAGCAAATGTCTTGACTTTTTTTTTTATTCTTGGATGGAGATTTACAGAGAAAAGACGGACTGGTGATGATTCTTACATATCACTCAGGATTCAATTGGGAAAAAAAAATAAAAAAAAATTCAGGATTCAAAGAGGTAATTAGCGGACCCTATCGTGTTCAAGTTCTTACCTTTCGATGAGTTCTTATTGTGATGACACGTTCGTTCTCTTGAACCCTTTGCTTTTCTAGAGACCATATTTGGGTCAATTGTATTGTTTCATTTTTTTTTTCTCGTGGGTTCATTTCAATTTTCTATTTCTTTGATTATTCACAGGTTCTTTGATGGGCGAAGAAGTTCCTTCCTTATTTCTTTGATGAATGTGTGCGTATTTTTCGGCAGCTCAATCCACATAATTCTGCAATTTAGGCTAAATTATCTGATTATTTGATTTCACATGTTGGAATAATAATCAGACGATGATGGCCTTTTCCTACCTATTCATCTCCTGGGATTTTTATTCTTACACCATCCATCCGATGGACCCCGAGATCTCAGACATTGATAATACATTAGGCAATGATGTAATAATAAATTCTTCAGATAAGTTCCCTTTCTCTTAATATTATCATCCCACTTAATTATTGTATTTTCACTCCACTATATGAAATTAAGGTTTGGGATGACGGTTCTCATTTATTGTTCCAATCTGGTATATGTGATAAATATTAAATCCAGTTAATTTTTTTATAATTTGGTGGGTGTAACACCATATTAAAACACAAAACTAGGAAAGAGAATCTAAAGTATGAAATTAATTGAACTGTGACAAAAAAATTGGCACATAGAGTTGACAGAGGAACAGAATTGCATGTGATTGTTGGGATTTAGTACAAACAATTGGCAGGAAGAAAACACACCACTGTCAAAAGAACTGAGCGACTTGCAAGTACAAAGTACATCGATCGTTATGTACAATCTCTAACATATCCGTACTACTCGATGGTTTAAGATTTAAGAATGAAATAAATAGCAAACTTAACATGTAATTCTATACGATAACAACAACAATCAACAACTACACAGCATGAAGACCACAAGAAATTAATCATATTAATATAATTAATTGTGATTATCAAAACGGATGGTGGACGTTTTTGCTCACGCCGCCGCTGACGTTGGTGAAAAAGCCCATCAAACCGGGTCGGTACGGCAAGTACGTGGTGGTCGACCGCCTTTTCTCGTCGGCTTTCCTCCTCATGTAAGCCGACAGCGACGTGCTGTTTACCTTTTTGCCCTTCCCCTTCGACGACCCTTCTACAGTCGGCGGCGGAGCCACCGAATCATCGCCTTCCTTCTTCCCCTTCTTCTTCTTCTTCTTGAAGGCCTCCTTGATTTTGGCTGAGGAAGGCTTCGACGACGACTGCTCCTCCGCCGCCGCCGCCGCCGCCGCCGCCGGAGCCGGAGCCTTGCCGCACGGAGGGGCCCGTCCCTCGTTCAAGAACACGAACGCGTCCCTGCCGTCGCTGTGGCTCCTCCCCATAGCGAAGTCCCTGCTGAACCTCCAAATCCTCGAGAACCCCGTGGAGTTGCTCTTCTTGCAGGAGGGCGTCGGCGATGACGTCACCGCGTACACGCCGTCGTCGCCGCCCTCTTCGACATCCGTGCTCGGCCGGCCTTCGCCTGATAGCTCGAAGAAGACGTTCTTCACCGGCGGGTTGGAGGGTAGGTTGACGCTCTCGTCCGGCGATTGGGCGGTGGTCAGATCTCGGCCGTTGAATTGGACGGCGGGCTTGATCTGACCGTTGACGAAGGCCTCCTCGGCTGATATCGGTGAGGAAGGGTACTTTGCTTCATCTGCCATGAAAGAGAACTCAAACCCTAATTCTTCTTCTTCTTCATCGTCTTCTTGATCGCCTGCTGCAGTGATTCCAGCTTCATTTCCATGGAAACCTTGGGTTTCTGAGATGGGTTTTTCCTGATTTGGGTTGGGATTTTCTTGGTTATTGCTTGACTGCATATTTGATAATTTTTGTGCAAAATTATGTAATTGTTGTGTGTAATAAAAGTGAATTTTGAGAGTTTAGGTAGAAGTTCTGTATTGAATGGGGTTTGTTGGTTGGGTATATGTAAGATATATATGGGTGGTTGGTTGAGAAAGAAAGCTTTGGTTTAGTACTTTGTTTTTCCTCTTTCACATGATTGATTAGATTTTTAACTTTATACATAAAGTTAGTATTAATTTAATGATTCTTTGTTGGCTTTTTTGGCTACATGTGATCAAATATGTGGAAAATATTGATATACTTCTTGTAATTACGTTTTAACGGTTGATATATGGTTCAACACCTATCAAGAACAAGATGAGCTGTAAAAATTTCGAATACATTTTTATAAAGTAGTACTTTTCAAGATTTTTAGTTTAATTTCTTCTCCTAATAATAAAGATAATTTTCTTTTGTTCACTTTGGAGACAAACGTATTCGTACGGCTGAAGGTTATGATTTGAAAACGTCGGTTACGATTACGCTATCTGGGATCGATCAAATCGTAACTGAACCGTCATCCGAGGGTTCAATTACAGTTGGACCCAGCACGGAAGTTACCGTTGGTTCAACCCGCAACTTCATGGTTGAAACTTTTCTTAAAGAAACCCGCGACTTCAATCGCCATTTTGAATGGCTCTATTTTGTTGTTTTTGGTTTTTTTCTAAATAGGTTTTAGTGGTCAGAAACGATCAATTCATTCGAATCAGCTTCTTCAAATTTTTGAAGTCGCCATTTTAAATAGCTTCGTTAAATTTTTGACACCTCATCGAAAATTCAAATTTTTGAAAATGTCGAAAATCAAATGTAGTTTGATTACTACCCAAGTGGGTAGGGAAGAAAAGACCTTAAATTGCTACTTCTATAAAACAACGTGATGGATAAATAGCCATGTGAATCGGTACATTGATATTGTTAACTGGATTTGTCTTGTAGAATTAATTATTATATAAGAGGACAAAGCATTTCAGGGCTTAAACCGTCATTCTTGGTTGAAGTAAGGGTTAGTAAATTATTAAACGAAGAACAAAAGGCACTAGAAAATGGAGAATTGGCATTATATTGTTGGAGGTGGAATATGTGAATGAATGGAGTTGCAAAGAAGTTTACTTCATTCATATAATCTTTTTGGACTTTTATGCCGTGATGTTGACTATTGATATCTTGTAGGAAAAGTCGATGAAATAAGTTGTGTATGATATTGTTCCCCATGTGTAGTGTACCAAATATAAATTCTTATTTCTTGTTATTTAAAATCTTACCCTTATTATTGGCACGATTCTAAATTATTTTAGAGCAGTAGCCAATAATAACTATATTTAGTGAGTTAGGGTTAAGGGGATAAATTTAGGATATCAAACAAATAATTAACTTTCTTTAATGCGCATTGTAACGCCTTACGCGGGACGATAAAATTTACCGTGACTAAAGCTTTTCTCTAAATCAAAAGTAAATCTTGAATCAAATTTCAAGTACACACATTCTTTTCGCTTTTTGAATACTCCTATTTCAAAGTATACCAAGACTAGACTTTTGTTAAATCAAAAGTAATCTTACAATATAATTATAAATCAACTTAAAGTTATACACTGTTGGAAAAATAAATGGAAAACTAACTGTTAATAAAGAAATAAAACTAGAAAATTAATTATTAATGAAAACCATGACACAAGTAAGGATTGCCTGAAAGATATGTCTATTGGAAATGGAAGATAATAATTATGCTTAATCACAACTTTCCGCATATTCCATCGAAATGCTGGTTTTCTCGTTTTCCACAACGTCGAACATCCTTTGGAACCCAAAAAATCTAAAAGTTTTGTCGCTTATTTTTATTTGTCACAAAATATATTCATGTATTTCATATTTTAAACTCGCGTGAGATGGCCAAAATCATCGAATACACTCGCTAGTCTCGAAAATTTGTTGTCGGTGTACTCAGTAAATGATTGCATATTCTGCAAGCACATAGCGAAGCAATGTTGTGAAAGGATCAACATTTAACCAACCCTGACTTCGACAATTAAATCGATTTTGTATTCCACGTGAAGTGTAAAATATGCCTAAGAGGGGGGGTGAATTAGGCTATAAAAATTTTGCTTGCTCTTTTTTGAAAATTACTTTTATTTAAGAAGATATTTGCAGAGTATGTTATATCCCAGAAAGCAGTGCGAGTATCTAAGTGATCTCCCTAATCCTGTTTCACAAAATATCACGTTATCTTCAGAGCTTATTTCAATGATATCACCTAGTTGTTTGCTGGTGTCCCCGGTTTGTCTCACAGAAAAGTAAATAGCAGAAAGTAAAGTGAGACGGGATTTTTATACAGGTTATATCCCCAACTGGGGTTTAATCCTGTCCTTGGGATGTGATCTCCCCAAGATTTCCAATCAATCACTAGGTATTACCGGTTACACTATGATTGACCCGTACACAACCGAAACACTATGGACACTAGACCTCGTTCTAGGCTGACGCACGCCAAGTTTCGATCCACGTCGTTTACCCAGGAAACCACTTCCCCGACTGGATGCAGCTTGCTACCGAAGGGCCACCGAATCCACAAAATTCGTCCCTCCACGTGCAAAAGACTCCACTCGTGCTCCTTTGTGCGCTCACACGTCCGAAGACTAAGGTTTTTAGGATTGAGAGTTTCTAAGGATCGCTCAAAGGGTACAGATTCGCAAATTTAAGCTCAAACACAAACTACGAATATATCGCAAAGTAAAGCTCAGATCGTCTATGGAATTCGATGGCTTGTGTGTTCGTTTCGTTGTTTCCTTCAACGTGAAGTGTTCATCTTCTATATAGACCACGAAATGCTTCTACACTTCACAAGGAAAGTTAAGCACGAAAATATGCAAGATACAGCTCAATTATCACGTGCATTAACTCAAAGAATCATGCCAAAAATGAACCAATTAAGCACAACGGTCAAGCATGATTTCTTACCATAAATAACAGAATCTCATCCATTTGTCAGCACATTCCATATATAGTTCCACTCAATCAGCATATTAACACATGTAAGCCCAATCAATTAATTACTTTCCATAATATAAATTCCAATTAGCACAAGGAAAGCTAAGTTATTGATTCACTGATTTTAGAATCAAATAATATCGCACTCAACGGATATATCATTGATATTCTTTCCTAACATAGCTCAATCACGTGTACAACTCATATATCACTTAACAGGATATATCTTCCATATATATGCGTTCGTATCCGGGTGATCTCTATGATATTCTTTCCTAATATAACTCAATTACTTATCAGAATATATTTTCCATATATATAGCACACAATGATATTCCATCCAGGTGATCACATCAATATTCCAGTTAAACACAAGATCACTCAAGTTCGATTTTCTTAACACTTTAATCACTCTTAAGCACTTAATAGAACATTTTCATATACTTAAACATCATATAACATGCATATCGAGTTTTCTAATTTGTACCCCCCAATTTACATAATTACTTGGAATAATCAAAACTCTTATAATCATTTGGACCAAAAAGGTCTACAATCTCCCCCTTTTTGATGATGACAAGTAATTAATGCCTATTTTAAGCATATGAGTACACTCGATATGAAACCATTTAAGCACGTAGCATGTTTAAGTATCAAAGCATGTGACATATGATCAGAGCAAATAAATTTATCAAATTTTAAACATGCTCCCCCTGTCTAATTGCTAATAAACCTATGTAAAGCACAGTCGCAAAGATTCAGCAATTACCAGGTTATATCATATGAAACATCTCAAGTTACCATGGAATGTCTCAAGTTACCACATCACATCGCATCAGTTTGCTCCCCCTGCTTATGTGCGGAATTCCTTAATCCTTAACAAATCACAAACTCAAGCACAAAGAGGATTAAGACACAAGCATATAAAAGCAAGCCGAATAATATTATAACATTCCAAAATAACATAATAAGGCATTAATTGCCTAGACTTCTCCCCCTTCAGCATCAAAAAGGAGGGACACAAACACTACCAACATACCCAAACCTGCAATCAACCTCACCCGCAGACCAAAAGACCAGAAGAAAAAAAAATCCTAGAGCTAATCCTATTAGAGCTAGGGAATCACTAAGGAATCAGGATCTAAGGGCTGGAATGCTATCGGATGAGGCAGATGAGGATTCAGCGACATTCAGAACCGTGGTGATCTCCTTCAGATATTTTTTAACTTTCTTGAAGTTCCGTGAGATCTCTTTGAACTTTCTCCGGTTCTCATCCTTAAGGCCCTTGATACTTCTTTTCAGATCGGCTATCGTTTCCTGCTCGTCGTCGCTATCATCATCCCTCTTCTTTCTAGTCGGACTTTTAGATGGGGTCTTCAGATCCCTTGTCTTGAGCCATCCATGCTTCTCATCATAGCGTATACCAACACGCTTCAGTGTGACCATATCTACTGAATGCTTTGTGCTATCTTCCCAAGCCTTGGGCAGTGAGATTCCCTCGAATTCAAGCATGTGCGTAAGAAGCATTCCATATGGAAGTTCCTTATCAGAGCTCTTAATGGCATGGACGATGTACTTAAGAACAAAGTAACCTAGATTGAGCGGCCTATTTTGGGATACCAGATAGAGAGTCAGCATGCTCATTTGTTCATGGTGGTGGAATGGCCTCCACTGCCAACGCGGGCGCTCCAGAGCGTGAAGTGCAGCACTTTGTATAGGAAGCACAGATCAACAGGAAGTTTGTTCAGCGCTTCTCCTTCAGAGAATTTAGGCTTATAAGGGGAATTCCATAGGGCTTTCACACAGTCACGCAGGGGCACCTCAGATGTACACCAGTGGACGAAATCGAAGTAGCGTAGCCCTTCGTTCTCAACTCCCAACATCTCGTTCACCTTTGCGCTATTCCATTCAAGTTTCGTCCCAAGCACATAAGACTTCACTGTAATCTCAGTTTCGTCTTCAACGAAAGTGAGATTGGCGTAGAACAGCTTCACCGCCTCCGCATACACAGATTTGTCTATCCTTAGAAAATTTTCCCATCCGTACTCAGTCAGCCACGTTGCTACTTGGCTCTCAGCCATCTCGTCAAAGTTGACGCTTCTTCCTCGTGCAACTCGCCGCTTCTGAAGTTTCTCGTGAAGTTCCTTGGTGCTCTTAGTCAGAAATTTGATCTCATCGGTGATCTCTTCTGGATTTTCAGGATTGAACATGGCCTTCTCTGACTGATCCGAGGAGGGGGTTTTGTCTCGAGGAGGAGTCTCGATCTGAGCAGAGACAGATTTTTCTGGAGAGGCTGGTTTTTCAAGAGAGGTGCACTCAGCATGGGAAGAGACAGGAGAGGAAATAGGGATTCTATCGATCTTAGCCTTCTTCTTCTTCTTCGGTTTCGTAGGAGATTTCGTGGAATTTGAACTATTCTTTGACTTGGAACGGGTGGCTTTTGGAGAGAGTGGGGTTTCGACTAAGGCAGCCTCTCGCTTTTTGTCGGACTTAGATCCGGCGCCTTTGGTTTTCACCATGGTTGAGATTGAATGTATGAAGTGAAGAGCTTAGGGTTTGAATGGGATGGAGAAACGAAGAAGGAACGATTTATAAAGGCCGAGTCTATTTTGAATAAGGATGGAAAGAAGTTAAAAAGAGATGTGATCTCGACAAGACATGTGGCAGATAAGGAAGAGATTTTAATTTAAAGGAATACTTAGTGGAGAAGGAAACTGCCCGTTATATGGAACTTACTAAAGATAAAGGATATCTCGCGGGAATTAAGGAAAGGAATAAGTAAAGATCCGATTTCAAAGAAAATATTGGCTGAAAATAGATTTTGACATAAGTGTCGAAAAAAAAATACTCTCCCCATCAATGGAAAGGATCTGAATAGATAAGGAAGATAGAATAAAGGACAATTTATTAATCGAATCAAGAAATAAAATCAAGGAGATCCTTAAGGATAAGATCAAGGAAATACTAAGGTCTAACATTTCTAGTCACCTTTCCTATTTAAGCTCAATAATTCCTAATCGGTCGCGAATATCACAGAATCTACTCTCAATAAGGGGTTTCGTGAAGATATCAGCCAACTGATCATTAGTTCCTACGAAGTTCACACTGATATTCCCTTTCTGAACATGATCTCGAATAAAATGATGTTTCACCTCTATATGCTTAGTTCGAGAGTGGTGTACGGGATTCTTAGTGATACTAATGGCACTAGTACTATCACAAAAAATAGGAATTTGGTCGTACTCTAAACCGTAATCACTCAAAGTCTGTTTCATCCAAAGGATTTGCTGAGAACAACTTCCTAAGGCCATATATTCTGCTTCGGTTGTGGATAGGGCCACGGCATTTTGTTTCCGACTGGACCAAGTTACAAGGGAATTCCCTAGTATTTGGCAAGTACCACTAGTGCTTTTCCTATCTTCCCTAGAACCGGCATAATCCGCGTCCGAGTATCCCATTAATGGGAATTCCTTGGAATTTGGATACCACATACCAAAATTGATTGTTCCTTTCAAATATCTAAGTATCCGCTTGACTGCTGTCAAGTGAGATTCCCTAGGACTCGATTGATATCTAGAACATAGACCAGTAGCAAACATAATATCGGGTCTGCTTGCCGTAAGGTAGAGCAAACTTCCGATCATACCTCTATATTTAGTTTGGTCAAAGGGCGTACCTTGTTCATCACTGTCAATTTTGGCGGTCTGATGCATAGGAGTGGGAAGTACCTTGGAATCAGCCATTCCGAATTTTTCAAGTAGTTCCTTCGTGTACTTTGTTTGAGATATGAATATTCCCGTGTCCAATTGTTTGATTTGCAATCCAAGGAAGTACGTGAGTTCTCCCATTAGGCTCATCTCAAATTCCCGTTGCATAGACTGGCCTTATTTCGTGTCACGTTACCGTTCTCGTCCAGTTTGTTGCGAAACACCCACTTCGTGCCTATTACAGACTTATCGTTAGGTCTTTCCACAAGAGTCCACACCTGGCTCTTTTCGAATTGTGCCAGCTCTTCTTCCATGGCAATCACCCACGATTCATCGTCAAGAGCCTCATTCACTGTCTTAGGTTCCAAGGTTGATAGCAGTACGTGATGTGATTCCTCAGCAATATCGGTTCGTGCAGTTGCTCTCGTTTTGATCCCTGAAGTGGTATTCCCTATGACTTGTTCAGTGGGATGGCTGGAAGCATGTTTGAATTTCCTGCGCTGTTGTTCGTCTGAAGCTTCAGGTTCCTCTGTCTCAGTATCTAGTTCCAGTGGAATTGCGTTCACTTCTTTGTCAGTAACCTGTATATCTGCAGGAGACACAACTATACCTTCCTCAGTAGTATCTGCGTTAGGGAATTCATCGAATGTAACATGCACAGATTCTTGAACAGTCTTCTTCCTATTATTAAACACTCGAAAAGCTTTGGAATGAAGGCTGTAACCTAGGAATATCCCTTCATCTACTTTGGAATCGAATTTTCCTCGCTTATCCCTATCATTTAAAATAAAGCACTTGCACCCAAATACATGGAAATAAGCTATGTTAGGGGTTTTATCATTCCAAAGTTCATAGGGAGTTCTCTTAATAATTGGTCTAAGGAAAATCCTATTAGAGACGTAATAAGCCGTACTAACAGCTTCGGCCCAAAAGTGTTTTGGAGTGTTATATTCGCTCAGCATAGTCCTAGCCATCTCTTGTAATACTCTATTTTTCCTCTCGACCACTCCGTTCTGTTGAGGCGTAATAGGGGCTGAAAAATTGTGACTATAACCATTTTCATTACAAAAGGATGCAAAGGATTTACTATCAAATTCTAGACCGTTATCACTCCTAATCTTACGGACTTTCATCTCTTTCTCATTCTCTAGCTTCTTGATCAGTGGCGCAAGATTATCTAAAGCCTTACTTTTGTGCGCAAGAAATAAGACCCATGTGTACCTAGTATAGTCGTCTACGATAACGAAGGCATATCGTTTACCTTTCAATGACATAACCTGTACCGGACCAAAAAGGTCAAGATGCAGCAGTTCCAGTGGTCTGGACGTAGATATCACATTCTTAGGCTTAAAAGACGTCTTAGTCTGTTTCCCCATTTGGCACGCTTTACAAATTCTGTCCTTGGTGGCTTTCATGTCTGGAATGCCTCTCACCAGTTCATTGCATGATATGTGCGTCATGAGTTCCATGTTGGCATGTCCCAACCTTCTGTGCCATAACCATGTGATATCCTGCGTAACTGCTAGACACTTGACGTTTTGGTTAGCAATATCATCCAGTGTGATACAATAAGTGTTACCATGTCTAGCCGCACTAAACACAATCTCATTATCCTTTTTGACAAAGCACTTATCTTTGGCGAAAGCTACAGTATGTCCATCATCACATAGTTGACTAATGCTAATTAAATTATGCTCTAAGTTCTTAACATACCATACGTTATCAATAGTGATATTTAAATTGTTACCAACAGTACCAACTCCCACGATTTTGGCCTTTGCGTCGTTAGCATACGAAACGTATCCTCCATCAACCGCCTTTAACGACACAAATTTACCTATATCACCTGTCATGTGGCGGGAGCACCCGCTGTCGAGATACCACCGTGTTTCTTGCTGGAATTCCTCCTTTGAACCTGTAGAAAGAAGTACTCTGCTGAGGTACCCAATTTCTGTTGGGTCCTAACATGTTAGTGGGGAAATAACTTCTGTTAACATATGAGATATCATTCTGCATAGACGGTGATCTCCTGTTACAATCAGATACGTTAGTGGCATTTACAGGTGACTTCTTAGGTCTCCAGACATACTTAGTTTTATCAACTTTCTTTAATGGACAGTTGTATGCATAGTGACCAATTCTACCACAGCAGAAACATTTAAGCTTAGGCACAGAATGTTTAGCATGCTTTACTTTAGTGGAATAACCTATCCCTGACCTACCAATATTCCTAGGAGTGCTTAACAGCAAATCTAGGTTCTGCTTACCCTCCAGGAGTCTATCAACTTTCTGTTTTTCTCTATCTAAGGAATTCCTAAGTTCAACGATATCTCTCGATAAAACACTGTTTTTCTTTTCTAATTCCTCGCGGTCACATGGAATTTCCTCTTTCTTAGCGGTAACTAACTCTCCTTTCAGACGTGAGATCTCTAGATCAGCCTCATGTTTTTCCTTAGCTAGGCCATCTCGCTGCTTTATCAGTTCTTTATTCAAGGAATTTAGTGACTTAATCTTTCTCTCTGCTTTTTGAAGTAATTCACACAATTCTTCCTTACTTTCTTCTATGTCAGAAATAGATGAGTCACTTTCATAATCATTGTTATATAAACTGTTTAGGAAGTGAATTTTCTCAATAGAGGAAGAACTAGATACCTGATCCTTGTCAGCCATGTAAGCGTGATCCTCGTCCTCACTTTGTTCTAGGTCAGAGTTATTTGATTCCGTTACCATAGCCTTCTGCTTCCTTGGTTTCTCATTGTTGATTGATGGGCATTCATGTGCATAATGGCCTGGCTTGTTGCATCGAAAACATTTCTGAACTTTCTTTCCAGACGCGGAGATTCCCTTGTTCTTGTTCTGGAATTTGTTGAAGTTCCCTTTGAATTTCTTCTTTTGTTCAAATCTTGCGAATCTCTTCGTAAGCATAGCTAGGTCGTTCATCAGGCCTTCTTCTTCATTGTCAGAATCAGATTCTTCTTCTTGGTTGGATTTGAACGCAATAGATTTCTGATTTTTGTGTTGCGACTTCTCGTTCATAGACGTTTGAATCATTTCATAGGAGATAAGAGATCCAATAAGTTCGGAGATGCTAAGTGCTTCCAGATCCTTTGCTTCATAGATGGCAGTAACCTTGGCATTCCATTCTCGTGGCAGTGATCTCAGTATCTTTCTGACTTGCTCACTGTCAGGAACCTTCTTTCCGAGAGAGAACATTTGGTTGATGATTCCCATGAACCTGGCATACATCTGGCTTATGTTCTCGTCAGATTCCATCGAGAACAGTTCATACTGATGAGTGAGCAGAGCCAATCTTTCTTGCACAACTCGTTGGGTTCCTTCATGAGTAACTTGGAGCATATCCCACATAGCCTTTGCCGATGAGCAGGAACTAACCCGAATGTATTCTTCCCGCGTGAGTGCGCATGCGAGCATGTTTTTCGCCTTTGCGTTTCGCGTGATTCCCTTTTGTCATCAGCATATATTCTTTCGCAGCCTTTGGGGTTCCATCTTCTTTCACAGTCGTGTATGGTCCGTTGATGATTGTTTCCCAAAGATCGTAGTCTACAGCGATAAGAAATTCGATCATACGATTCTTCCATACTGCGTAGTTCGTTCCATCGAAGAGAGGCGGCCTAGAGTGGGATTGACCCTCTGCAAAAACATCACTCGAAAAAGCCATTAGATCTTAACTCAGGCGTGTTAGGCCTTTCGTTGAGTAACCTCGCTCTGATACCAATTGAAGTGTAAAATATGCCTAAGAGGGGGGGGGGGTGAATTAGGCTATAAAAATTTTGTTTGCTCTTCTTTGAAAATTACTTTTATTTAAGAAGATATTTGCAGAGTATGTTATATCCCAGAAAGCATGCGAGTATCTAAGTGATCTCCCTAATCCTGTTTCACAAAATATCACGTTATCTTCAGAACTTGTTTCAATGATATCACCTAGTTGTTTGCTGGTGTCCCCGGTTTGTCTCACAGAAAAGTAAATAGCAGAAAGTAAAGTGAGACGGGATTTTTATACAGGTTATATCCCCAACTGGGGTTTAATCCTGTCCTTGGGATGTGATCTCCCCAAGATTTCCAATCAATCACTAGGTATTACCGGTTACACTATGATTGACCCGTACACAACCGAAACACTATGGACACTAGACCTCGTTCTAGGCTGACGCACGCCAAGTTTCGATCCACGTCGTTTACCCAGGAAACCACTTCCCCGACTGGATGCAGCTTGCTACCGAAGGGCCACCGAATCCACAAAATTCGTCCCTCCACGTGCGAAAGACTCCACTCGTGCTCCTTTGTGCGCTCACACGTCCGAAGACTAAGGTTTTTAGGATTGGGAGTTTCTAAGGATCGCTCAAAGGGTACAGATTCGCAAATTTAAGCTCAAACACAAACTACGAATATATCGCAAAGTAAAGCTCAGATCGTCTATGGAATTCGATGGCTTGTGTGTTCGTTTCGTTGTCCCTTCAACGTGAAGTGTTCATCTTCTATATAGACCACGAAATGCTTCTACACTTCACAAGGAAAGTTAAGCACGAAAATATGCAAGATACAGCTCAATTATCACGTGCATTAACTCAAAGAATCATGCCAAAAATGAACCAATTAAGCACAACGGTCAAGCATGATTTCTTACCATAAATACCAGAATCTCATCCATTTGTCAGCACACTTCACAAGGAAAGTTAAGCACGAAAATATGCAAGAGACAGCTCAATTATCACGTGCATTAACTCAAAGAATCATGCCAAAAATGAACCAATTAAGCACAACGGTCAAGCATGATTTCTTACCATAAATAACAGAATCTCATCCATTTGTCAGCACATTCCATATATAGTTCCACTCAATCAGCATATTAACACATGTAAGCCCAATCAATTAATTACTTTCCATAATATAAATTCCAATTAGCACAAGGAAAGCTAAGTTATTGATTCACTGATTTTAGAATCAAATAATATCGCACTCAACGGATATATCATTGATATTCTTTCCTAACATAGCTCAATCACGTGTACAACTCATATATCACTTAACAGGATATATCTTCCATATATATGCGTTCGTATCCGGGTGATCTCTATGATATTCTTTCCTAATATAACTCAATTACTTATCAGAATATATTTTCCATATATATAGCACACAATGATATTCCATCCAGGTGATCACATCAATATTCCAGTTAAACACAAGATCACTCAAGTTCGATTTTCTTAACACTTTAATCACTCTTAAGCACTTAATAGAACATTTTCATATACTTAAACATCATATAACATGCATATCGAGTTTTCTAATTTGTACCCCCCAATTTACATAATTACTTGGAATAATCAAAACTCTTATAATCATTTGGACCAAAAAGGTCTACACCACGTATAAGTTTAATATATGAAAATTTTTATTTTTAGGTCACTATGTATACATGTTTTCGTTTTTTGGTCATTATATTAGGTAATTGCAAAAATAAGTCACTAACTTTGTATATCGAATCAAATTTGGGTCACCCATTCAATTTTGGGTCACTATATATATGTTTTCGATTTTGGGTCACTATTTTT